>JALAZF010000851.1:0-1444836 GCA_022829125.1 Lathyrus tuberosus | reverse complement strand
CCACGTTTGTAAAGTCTTTCGCGGACGTCTTTACAGAGGTAGGACCGGAAGGGGAGTGGAAGGTGCATTTCCCTACTTTGAACGAGCGGGTCTGCACGGATTTCGGGGACCGCTTCACAATGTATGAGTATGACTTCAAAGAGCTGGGACTGAGGCTGCCTTTTACTGATTTCCAACGGTCGGTGTTCGACCCATTTGAAGTTATCCCCTACACAACTGCACCCTAATTCGCTGGCCTTCATCCGGGCTTTCAAGTTGGTGTGCGACCATCTCTCCTTGGGGGCTACTCTCCCTCTATTCTTTGTTGTTTTCCACCTTTAAAGGCAGCTGACGGGGAAGAGGTATGGCTGGGTTTCGTTGAAGCAGCCTCAGACGATAAGAGATAAAGGATCTCACACTGAAAATATCTTGGTTCTTCTGTCATGGGTAATCCAATCATCACACTTTGAGATTTTACAATGGTGTTTGACTTTAAAACGCTTTGCTTCATAGTGTTAGATGATAGACTTCGATCTAAAGGGGATGAATAAATCACAACTTAGAAAATTTAACTTTTGGCAAAAAAAAAATTTTCAAAAGTTTTATGGCACAAACGGAAACAACCCGAATCGAATCGTCTAACTAAACCTACTATCGAAAAGCTCGAATATGCGTAACGTAAACCAATTGGATGATAATGAGAACAAATTGTTCAACAACGATTAATTCACACACAGTTAAATGTTAAGCTATACGTAGAGTTTATTTCCAATTATCAAAATTAAATTTAAAAATAATTGAAATAATTTATCGAACACCTTGAGTGCAATCGATAACGCTTGGAAATTAAATTTGATTTGTTGATGTTAAAACCAATCACAATCAAAGTGATTATGATTATATCAACAAATCGTAATTCAAAATGTAATCAAAATTTAATTTTCAAACGAATTAATCCAAACAAAAAAGATTCGATAATTTACAAGTACAACCCTAATTTAGATGGTCACCCAATCAAAAAATAATTATGTGTAGTTTGATTGTATGTATGCAAAGAAAAGAGGTAGAAGATGATGGGTTAACTTGGTAATTCTGATTTCGTTTAGGTTTTACACTAGTACCTTATTAGAATAAGGTGCATGCATGATTGTACGTGCGCGCGCGCGCGTGCGTGTGTGTGGAAAAAAGGGCATGCATGAAGAAAATGAAAAGAAATGCAAAATTTTAAGGTTTTTATGTTACAGATGAAGGTAATGTGTCGACTTGTAAAGGTTTTAGGTTGACCTATATGAGGCGACTTGTGAGACAGAACCTACAACCTTTATTATTAGAGCGAGGTTTCGACCTATGCAAGTTTCGTGTTGACCTATGCTGAAGCAAAAGCTTCTATAGGTCAACACTAACAACACATGTGTCGGCCTATTGCAAAGGTTTTCTCACTAAAACTCAAATTTTGAAGCATGTTCCTTGCCGAAGTTATTTGCAATCAATTTTAAACATGTTTGTATGCATCCTAGTGCTAAAGATGATCAATGCATATCTAAGATTAGGTTGATACTGTCCAATTTACAAAAACGCTAAATTGATCCTAGTTTTGACAAAATTTAAAACATATAAGAATACACTCACATACTCCCCGTTTCTGATGATGGCAAAACTCAAAATTTACAATTGTGTTTTATTTTGTAGTACAATGAATATCTCCCCCTGAATGTGTTCATGATCATTTTCATAATCTTCTCCCTCCTTTGACAACATCAAAAAAGAGGCAAGTAACCATTAGGAGTTTCACATAGATACATTTTTATACATAGTTAATATACTTACACAGAGGCAATTGTAAAGATCGGTAGTGCACTCACATACGATATATGTAATCACACAAGCTTAATAAAAATAACAACATTCATAAAGGTTCACCAAGTTTAATAGATAGTTCAAACCAGTCAAACATAGTAGAAATATTGTTCAAAACAAAATCAACAAACAAACACCAAACTAAAACAACATTAGAATGCATGATACCCTAAATAGGACTCAAAGGACAAGGCACACTAAGACTCAAAAACTCTAAACAGACAATTCAACATCAAGACAGTTCATCTCCTTCCATGACCTCTTGGCATTGGTCTCGGTCGTCCTTCCAAAGATGCAGCCTCACATATCTCATGGTAGAACTGATCACAATGACCAGAATCAGCTTCTTGAGTGACAATCATGTGATTTATCCTCTCCATAGCAGCATCATGCTTTTCATTTACAATATTATGTATGGATAAGAGGCTCTCACACTAATACAGAAATATGAATTTACAAACGTTTTTTATGCATTTAACACCCATTATCATAAGGTGTGAATTCAAAGGGTGAGAAATGTTTGACGAATTTACACCCCGTTTTAAAACATGGGTAAATAGATGGTATATTTACACCCTATTTATATAGAAAACGAGTGTAAATCTATGGTATATTACACCATTTTATAAAAAATAGGTGTAAACATTTTTACATATATACATTTAAATCAAACAAATTTACACTCCATTTGATAAACATTGGATGTAAAATGAATAATGTTTGCTAAAAATGTCGACAAATTTTACACCATATTTTTTATAAATAGGGTGTAAAAATATGGTATATTACACCTTATTTTAGTTATCACTAATATAAAATATTTCATAATTATATTATATTTAATTTTAACATAGTAACATTTAAGAGTTGTCAAATAGATAATATAAAGCACTATAATACTATAACATAGTAAACTTTTCCGGAACAAATAAAAGGGGGTGTCTAAAAGCAATAAAGATTAAATTGTTTCAATTAATCGAGATACGACTCACATACTGACTGATAAATGAAATTCAAGGAAAAAGAACACTCAAAACCAAGTGCTAAAGATTCTACAATTAACACGCATCTTAATCTTTCTGCACAATCCATACTCACAATAATATATATTAAAAAACATATAATTCTCATACTATATACTTCAACTGAAAATTTGCAACCCAATGACGCTTGAGACTAGTCAAAAATTTCGGGATTGTAGGTTTTGTTTTCATTTTCAACATCAAGTGAACTTGAAAATCCCTTGAACAATTTTGTAACATGATACTCCGATCTTTTGATGAATGCACCCGAGAATTAACATCAGCTCTGGGGAACATCTTGTTCTTTTTACATTCCAGTCATTTGATCCTTCCTAAAAATTGTATTTCGATGATAATTAGTTAGCCTAATCTAACCATAGATAAAGCATGAAAAAAATGAATTAAAAAGGAAAGTGAAGTCACCTTTTAGAAACAACAAAATTGAAGAGAGGACGAGGCAGTTTCTTATTTAACATGTAACACAAAATACTCCACGTTGGCTGTAGAGATAGATAACCTGACTTAGCCCCCCCCCCCCCCCCCCCCCCCCCCCCCCCCCCTCCAATAAGCATTTATATTAGATTAGACATAGATATAGACAAACATTGGTGTTGTGATAGATGCTCCATTTAAAGATAAAATTGATAGGATACTTTATAGTTTAGTTATGAAATGTAATGATATACATTATTAATGTAACTCTTTGATAATGAGTGTTCTTTTCAAACAAGTAAAAAGTAAGATACCTTTTCCTTATCAGAGTTGTAAAATCCAATGCATCTGACATCATGAATCGATCAATGGGAAGCCCTATACAGGAAAGTGCACAAGTCCTTAGAGGACTGAAATTATTCATTCTAGCTCTACAATCAATTAAGCGACCATAATCACGCTCAATCTAAAAAAAGGATCAATAAGCCAAATGATCTAAAAAACAATTCATCAAATTCAAAATTCTTACTCCACAATGAAATAAATAAATATAAAAAATGTGGTAAACTGTTATGTCTCATGGTAAACTTCTTACAATGAAAATCCAAGCTAATGGCCCTTGAAAATATCCTCTTGAATAAGTAACAACTAATAAAAGATCTAGATTTGAAAAATCAAGAAACACCTCATTGATTCAGTATCACGGAACAAAGCTCGTGTCATCAAATGAGTGAATCTAACATCAAACACAATACTTACATCAATTTCAATAGTTAATTGTCAATAGAAAAACTCTAAAATAACTGAATATGTATATATATTATATTAGATACGAATGTGATTCAAATAAGTGAAATGTGAAACTTAAAATAAAAGTGAAGCATGTTCCATCTACAACAACTCATTTTCTATGATAATTATTCTGTCAACAAATATAATTCAATGGTTTTTCACTTGTCCATTTGGCTCTTACTTAGAAAGAGTCATTCACACTTATATAGACATTTTATCAAACAACTTGAGTGTAAATAAGAAAGTACCAAATTAAGCCCTCAACAACTAATTTTTATTTAAAAAATTGAAAGTATAAGATGATTGAAAAGAAAAAGACTATAAATCTAATTAAAAGTATAACTTAAAATATTTGATTTAAGTTTGAAGGGTAAAACGGTACTAGAAGGAGAACGAGTTTTCCCTTCGCCACCTTGAAGGAGTATGAAGCAGTAAATAGAACAAGAATATTGGAAGAGGTGTTGGTGAGAGGAAGAAAAACGACTAAATCACAACAAAATAAAAAGTATTATAATTCAATAAAACTTAAATTGAGAGTATGAAAATAGAATGAAAAATCAACCGGGGGGAGAATGAAGAAGAAATTACTCATAGGTCGCGACAATAAAGAGGCACACGGCATGTAACGCCCCGACTTATTTTATTTTTTCTCCGTAATTTATTTATGTGATAATTGTGACTGTGTTGTGCGATTTGTGTGTTTGAGTTACCTTGGTGTGGGGTAGTGGCCTTAATAATAGACTTTAAGGGTTGAGGGGTGTGTGACCAATTGTGTAAAGATGGGTGATGTGGAGAGTAAACTAATTAGTAATATTAGTTAGTAATTATTTACTTAAATAATAAAAGGTGATTATTATTTAGATTAAATAATTAGTTTCATTATTATTACTTGTTATTATTTTAATTAGAAGAGAATAATATTAATAATAATAATAATATAATAATAAGAATAAGGGAAGTTGGGAGATAGAATTGTCAGAACGTGTTTTGGAGAAAAAGAGACACAGAGAAGAAGATGCTAGGGCAAGGAATAGAGAAGAAACTCCATTGATGTGAAGCTTTTTACAAGAACTCTAAGGTAAGGGTGGGGTTCTAATTATCTAAGGGTTAACATGATAATGATGGGTAGATTATGCCATACAGGGTTTGTGTTTTCTTTCTCTATTCATGAGTTTTTGATGAATTGATATTTGTAGATTGATTAAATTCTTCATGAATTGGGTATGGTATGTTGATGTTGTGACCGATGTTAGTATGATGAATCGTTGTAATTATTGTTGTTGAAATTATGTGATTGATGAATTGTATGATGTAGTTGTTGTGTTGTTATGTTGTTGATGGTTGATTTCAAGTCAGAGTCAGAACAAAGTTATGAATAGTTTTAACGAGAAGAATTTGGAGATTGGAAATGTAGAAAAGTGTTTTTTCATAATAAAATGTAGCATAATTGATTCGTGAGAAAAATGGGATTTTGGGTTGGATTAAAAGTATTTTTCATTTCAAAAGTTGGAGAAAAGTGCTTCTGCGCACAGTGTAATCGGTTACCAGATATGGAGTAACCGGTTACACTGCTTTTAAAATGAGTTTCTAGGCATTTTTGTGAGGGTGTAACCGGTTACCCTGATTGTGGTAACCGATTACATCACAAGTCAGTGGCGGAAGGTGGCTGGTTCTAAGGGGTGTAACCGATTACCTCATTTTGAGTAACTGGTTACACTAAGACCAATTTTTGAAAAAACTTTAAAAATTCATAAGTTTTGTTTTGGGAGTCCGATTCGAGTGACGTTCGAAACGTCGGGAAGCTGAAGTGATAAAATTTATTATAAAAAGGTTTATGTACCAGAAAATTTATAATGTTGCAGTATAATGGTGTTAAGCACATTATTGACGTTATGTCGTGGTGTGAAATGATGGTAGATGCCTTTGTAGTTGCTTGTTATGTTGTATGTCGATGTTGTTGTACTGTATAGCATGTTTTGTTGTGGCTTGTAGTGGTGTGATACATTGAATAAATAAAGGTAATTGTATGTCGTTGTTGTTGTCATGCATTTCATGATTGCATGAGTTGTGAGATAAGTCGTGTGCCCATGTGGGGTATGAGCGTCTTATCTGGATTCTAGTTATAGAGTGTGTTGTTGTTGTTGAGGCGATCGTGTGCCCATGTAGGGTGTGAGCGGTCATGGATGTCGTGTGCCTGTGTGGGGTGTGAGCGACGTAATGGAAATTCCGACGCGAATTATGATTTTGAAATAGGGATCAGGTTCTGAAATAGGAACCGAATTGTACCACATGCATTGAGTCAAGTTGTGAGTCTTAATGCATTGCATCCTGATTGTATTTGTCGTTGTGTTTGGATTTTGGTTGTGTTGGTTGTGTGGATGTATGTTATAGAATGGTGATGTACATGTAATAATCTAATGCTTGCTTATTATCATGCTTTCCTTTATCTAATTATGATATCTCACCCCTTCAGTTTGAATGTTGCCTTTACATGGACATTGTGCAGATACCTCGTAGTATAGGAGTTGATGTGAGTGGAAGATTAAGTCTTCCGTTTTATCTTTAGTGTCGGCGTCTGCTCTGATGTGTAACACCTAAGTTATGGAAGATTATGTCTTTGATGTTATGTTTGGATATCTCTAAATTTATTGTTGTTTATGTTTATTTTAAAAACATAGTTATGTCATGAATAATCATTTGATTTTGATGCTTCCGCAGTTTCAATAAAAGTTGATGTTTTAGACATGTTTGCTTGTTATAGTTATTATATATTTTTTTTAAGTTGCGTGTGTTATATATCATGTTATATGTGCATTAATTATGGTTTTGTGAAATCCTAAATATTTTTTATTCAAATTTCTCTGATCCTTATTTAAATTACGCAGGGTTTATCTAGGGTGTTACATTAGTGGTATCAGAGCAGGTCGGTCTGTCCGGCCAATTGTTGAGTCATAGTGTTATGACAGTTGAATACTGTCGATGTTGTCTTCTAGCCATTGTTGTTGTTTATGGTAGAAAAACAGAAATGGCTGGAAGGAACAATGCTGCTATTGTTGCTGCTTTGCATGCTGTTTCTCAAGCTATTCAGAATCAACCTAATGCTGGTGGGAATGATGAGTTCCGTAACTTAGGGAAGTTCTAGAAGAACAATCTGCCTACTTTCAAGGGTAGGTATCATCCGGATGGAGCACATGCGAGGCTCAAGGAGATTGAAAGGATCTTTCGAGTGATGAACTGTTTAGAAGAGAAGAAGGTACAATTTGGTACGCATATGCTAGTGGAGAAGGCTGATGACTGGTGGGTCAACACTCGTCAGGTGTTAGGGACTTCAGGTGAAGTTTTTACCTGGGCTGTGTTATGTAGGGAGTTCCTGAGGAAGTACTTTTCTGAGGATGTTCGTGGGAAGAAAGAGATTGAGTTTCTGGAGCTGAAGCAGGGTAATTTGACTGTTATTGAGTATGCTACCAGATTTGTAGAACTTGCTAAGTTTTATCCGCATTATAGTGAGGTGACTGTTGAGTTCTTAAAATGCATCAAATTTGAGAATGGTTTGCATCCTGAGATCAAGCAGGAAATTGGATACCGACAGATCAGGAGATTTCCTGAGTTGGTGGATAGCTGTAGAATTTTTGAGGAGGATAGTAAAGCTCGGTCAGCTCATTATAAAAGTCTGAGTAAGAAGACGGGAAAGAAGAATGTGAACCATGGGAAGCCTTACAATGCTCCAGCTGATAAGGGTAAATAGAAAGTTGTTGATGGTAAGAGGCCTAGTGGGTGAGGTGCCCTCGGTCCTCTTAAGTGCTACAGATGTGGTGAATTAGGTCATCGTGTCAGTAAGTGCACGAGTGATGTGAAGACGTGTTACAAGTGTGGGTAGTCCGAACATATGATTGCTGACTGCAAGGTTAATGTGGTGATTTGCTACAACTATAGAGATCCATGATATATCAGTACTCATTTCCAGAAGCCGAAGTAAGCTTCAACTGGAGGAAAGGTTTTTGCTCTGTCAGGGACTCAGAATTCCAGTGATGACAGGTTAATCAGAAGTATATGTTATATTAATAGTACGCCTTTGATTGCTATTATTAATACTGGTGCTACTCATTCTTTTATTACTACTGATTGTGTGAAATTTTGTGGCCTTGTTGTTTCTTCTATAAAGGGAGAAATGGTTATCAAAACTCCTTCTAAGGGATTGGTGACTACTTCTCTATTTTGTTTTAACTGTCCTTTGTCAATCTTTGATAGCGATTTTAGTGTTGACCTTATTTGCTTGTGATATTCTGGTATACAGATCTCAAATGTCCTGAGAGATGTCGAGACATTTATCTCTGATTGTCTGAACAAGGAAAGAAATAATAACATTAAAAACAAAGTGTATATTCATAACAATGTCGTGACAGATGTTTCAACATCAGTCAAGACATATACTTCTGAATACAAGAACAGACTGAATTGAACATAACAGAATGATAGATAACACAGATATGATGACCCAGTTCGGTGAACAACATCACCTATATCTGAGGGCTACCAAGCCAGGAATGAATTCACTATCAGTAGTATTAATTTAGAGTTAAACAACCTCCGGTTTACAACTCCTCACCTAATCTCTACCCAGTGCAACTTCTACCTAGAAATCACCATCTAGATAATAGAAACCCATCTCAATTCCTAAATCACATAAGTGATATCTAACAATTACGACCTCTGGTAATTGCATCAACCTGTTCAATTGAAAGACACCCCTTCCAATACAATATTCAGTCAAGATTCTTGACTAACAATAACACTTGAATTTGCTTAAAAGCTTCATCCAAGAGCAATATACAATTCATTACCTACAGGTTTCTGAATCTGTAAATCAATGTTTACCACAATGAATCAAACGGATACAAAGGGTGACTTACAAAACAAGTGTTAGTTCTTGGGTTGGCTGGAATTTTGGTAAAACAAAGTATGTTCAATGTTGATGTTAAGGTGCTGATGTTGCAACATTGAAGTCTTAACACTGGGCTGTGTTAAGTAATTAATTGCTGATGTCACATAGGCGATGTTGTAACATCAGATCTGCAGAATTAACAACAGCAGGAAGTGATGTTGTTAGGGTTGCGTATTAGCTGGAATTGTGGAGAGCAAGCTGTCTCATTGGATGCGAATATCTTGGGATAGATATTTTCTGTTGCATAGGAGATCTGGTGCAGATTTGTAGGAGATTTAAAAGGTTGAAGATTTAAAAATATTTTAGGAGAAAATCAGTTTTAAATATTCAGTTTTAAATAACAAATCTGGGAGATATTGTAGCAGGTCCAAGACCAATTCAAGGAGCTATATAAAGCGCACAAGACCAAAGGAAAAAGTACAGAAACACAGAGAGAAGATCAAGAGCAGAGGTTGAGTGTCTTGAGTATTTTGTACGAGGTGTATAACCAGAATTCTAGGGTGAATTGCTGAGTCGTTTTCTGTCCTCTCTAAAGCTGTGAAGCAAAGAGAGTTGTATTACTTGATCAAAGCTGTGAAGCAGAATCAAGGTTTCTCAAAGAGGTTATTCTTTGAGTGTTTTAGGGATTGAGTAGTGTTCTCATATCTAAGTGGGTTCTTAGGTAGAAAATCACTAGTAGGAATTAAGTTTAGGAGATTGTCAACTGGGTTGTTGAGTCTGTAAATTAATTCTACAAGTAGTGAATTTCATCCCTGGCTTGGTAGCCCCCAGAGTAGGTTGGTTGTAACCGAACTGGGTGAACAATTATGTGTGTTGCTTTGTTACTGTTATTGCTGTCCATTGTGCAGAGTGTGTTGTTATGACATCGCACCTTAACATCACATGTCTGATACCAGAATTTCAATTGGTATCAGAGCAGGCATCCTGTCTGTCTCTGGGTGAGATCTAGGGAAGTTACTTTCTGGTGTAAAGATGGACAAAGAAGTCAGAGGATTCGTCAACAGACCCCCTGTTTTGGATGGATCCAATTATGACTATTGGAAGCCAAGGATGACCACTTTCTTAAAATCCTTGGACAGCAGAGCTTGGAAGGCTGTTATTAAAGAATGGAAAGCACCTGTTGCGTGTGAGAAAGATGAATCTGGCAAAGATAAAGAAGGCACCTCCAAGCCAAAGCCTGAAGAAGAATGGACCAAGGAAGAAGATGAGCTTGCCCTTGGAAATTCCAAAGCTCTAAATGCAATCTTCAATGGAGTGGATAAGAATATCTTCTGGTTAATCAATACCTGTGAAGTTGCTAAGGAAGCATGGGATATTTTGCAGGCTACACATGAAGGAACATCTAGAGTTAAGATGTCAAGACTTCAGCTTTTAACATCAAAATTTGAAGGCCTGAAGATGAAGGAAGATGAGACTATTCATGACTTCCACATGAGTATTCTTGAGTTAGCTAATGCATCCAGTGCTCTTGGTGAAAAGATGTCAGATGAAAAGCTTGTAAGGAAGATTCTTAGGTCGCTTCCTAAGAGGTACAAAATGAAGGTGACTGCTATTGAAGAAGCTCAAGACATCAGCAAGATGAGAGTAGATGAGCTCATTGGATCCCTTCAAACTTTTGAGCTTGGTTTGAATGAAGAAGAACCAAAAAAGAAGCCCAAGGATATTGCCTTGGTCTCCACTCCTGCAGAAGATAAGGAAGTCAAAGATTCTCATGAAGATTTGTCTCAAGCCATTGCAATGTTGGGAAGGCAGTTCAACAAAGTGTTAAAAAGATGGAACAATAACTACAAGCCTAGTGTCAAGAACAGTTCCTCTGACATCAGCAAGCCAAAAGAGAAAGATGAAGAGAAGACTGCCCAGGATAGAGGTGTTCAATGCTTTGAATGTGAAGGGTATGGACATGTCAAGAAAGAATGTCCCACATTCTTGAAGAAGCAGAAGAAGGGCATGTCAGTTTCCTGGTCTGAATCTGATAGTGAAAGTGAAGGTGAGACAGCAAGGCATGCTAGAGCCTTAACAGGAACTGTTGTGTCTGATGATGATAGTGATGAAGAAATAACTTATGAGGAGCTAGCTTCTACTTATCGAGAGTTGTGTTTGAAAAGTGCTGAGATGTGTCAAGAAAACAAGTGTCACAAGCAACAGATTGCTCAGCTTGAAAATGAAAAAGCTGGTCGGGAGAACGAAGTTGTACTAGTTAAGTCTCAACTGGATCAAATGACAAAATTTGTTAGGATGATGAACAATGGTACTGCTAATCTTGATAAGATTCTTCAGTCAGAGAAAGCTGCTGGAGATAAATCGGGCATAGGATATGTGGCCAGCACTTTAGGAACAAAAAGGGAGATGTCTCAACCTTTGTCTCAACATCAACCTAAGAGACAGGGTCCTACCCCTCAGAAGGCTGTTCAGCCCCAGAATGTTGAGAAGAAGAATGGTCCTCATCAGAGTAAGATGCAGCCTCAAGGAGTTAGTTAGCATATGCCTCCCCAATATCAGAAGAGCTTGGAGGCTGTTGGGTCCAATCAGAACAGGGTTCATCATCAGGGTAACTGGTATGGAAATGAATTCAACAAAGTTGTGCCTTATTACTATGGAAGAAGGAAACCTCATCACCATAGAAGATAGCCTAAGAGACAGCATCATCAGTACAGGAGAAGACAATTCAACTATGGAATAAGAAGACAACATTATGGGTGGCAGCCATAGCATTATCAAAGTGGAAGAAGACTTAACCACTTTAGAAACGACAGAGTCAGATGCTTCTATTGTGGCAGGATTGGACATATGCAGTCCTCGTGCTTCAAGCGTCATGGTTATCCTAATTCTGCTCCTCAACCCAAAGAGGTAAAGCCTAAGGTAATGAAGAAATGGATACCTAAAGTTACCAGCTTGATAGCTCACACTTCCTTAAGGGTTTCTACCAAAGATGACTGGTATTTTGACAGTGGGTGTTCAAAACACATGACTGGAGTAAAGAATCTGCTTGTTGATGTGAAACCTCAGTCTTCTGGATATGTTATATTTGGTGATGGGATCAAAGGAGAGATAAAGGGGATTGGTAAACTAAACTGTGCTAGTGCCCCCAGACTGGAAAATGTTCTTCTTGTTAAAGGACTAACAACAAATTTGATTAGTATTAGTCAACTTTGTGATCAAGGATTCAAAGTAGACTTCACAAAGTCCGAATGTATGGTCAAAGATGACAAAGGAGAAGTCATTATGAAGGGAGCCAAGTCTATGGACAATTGTTATCTTTGGGTGCCGCAAAACTCAAATTCCTCCACGTGTATGCTTGCTAAAGAAGATGATGTCAAAATCTGGCATCAGAAGTTGGGACATCTTCACCTAAAGGGAATGAAGAGAATTATCTCCTCAGAAGCAGTCAGAGGGATTCCCAAACTTAGTATTGAGGAAGGAAAGGTGTGTGGAGACTGTCAAAAAGGAAAGCAGACAAAGATGTCTCATCCGAAGCTTCAACATGACACCACCTCCAAGGTATTGGAACTCCTTCATATGGATTTGATGGGACCTATGCAAGTTGAAAGTCTGGGGGGAAAGAAATATGCTTATGTAGTTGTGGATGACTATTCAAGATACACTTAGGTGAATTTCATCAAAGACAAATATGAGGTGTTTGATGTCTTTAAAGAGCTCTGTCAAAGACTCCAAAGAGAAAAGGATAGTAAGGTCATTAGAATAAGGAGTGATCATGGAAGAGAGTTTGAGAATAGCAAGTTTGAAGAATTTTGCTCTACTGAAGGTATAAGTCATGAGTTTTCATCGCCTATCACCCCTCAGCAAAATGGAGTTGTTGAGAGAAAGAACAGAACTATACAAGAGTCGGCCAGAGCAATGATTCATGCCAAGAAACTTCCTTATCACTTCTGGGCTGAAGCCATGAACACTGCCTGCTACATTCACAACAGGGTTACCCTAAGAAGAGGCACTTCATCCACTCTATATGAACTATGGAAGGGAAGAAAACCTAATGTTAAGTACTTCCATGTTTTTGGTAGTAGATGTTACATCCTGGCAGATAGAGAGCAGAGAAGGAAATTGGATTCGAAAAGTGATGAAGGAATATTTTTGGGGTACTCCATCAATAGCAGAGCATATAGAGTCTTCAACTCCAGGACCAAAGTAATGATGGAGTCAATCAATGTTGTGATTGATGATGAAGATAAGCAGGAAGTTGAGGATGTCATAGAAGATGTTGGAACATCAGCTTAAGAAGTCTCTGTAGAAGTTGAAAAAAGAAATCCATCTTCTAGTGCTGCTGATACTGAGCCTGAGCAACCTCAGAAAGATCCTTCTATCAGGATTCAGAAGGATCATCCAAAGGAGCTAATTATAGGTGATCCAAATTCTGGAGTAAGGACTAGGTCAAGAGAAATCATAGCTAGCTCGTGCTTTGTATCCAAATTTGAGCCAAAGAATGTAAAGGAAGCCCTGACAGATGAGTTTTGGATAAATGCTATGCAAGAAGAACTGGAGCAGTTCAGAAGAAATGATGTCTGGGATCTTGTACCAAGACCAGAAGGGGCGAATGTTATTGGTACAAAATGGATCTACAAAAACATGTATGACGAGCTTGGAGTGGTGACAAGAAACAAAGCGAGACTTGTTGCACAAGGTTATACTCAAGTTGAGGGAGTTGACTTTGATGAGACTTTTGCTCCAGTGGCTAGATTAAAATCCATCAGACTACTCTTGGGGATGGCTTGTAATCTAAAATTCAAGTTGTTCAAAATGGACGTGAAGAGTGCTTTTCTGAATGGCCATCTGAATGAAGAAGTCTATGTAGATCAACCTAAAGGATTCACTGATCCAAACTTCCCCAATCATGTGTACAAACTGAGGAAAGCGTTGTATGGATTGAAACAATCTCCAAGGGCCTGGTATGAGAGGCTGACAGAATTCTTAGTAGCAAATGGTTATAGAAAATGAGGGATTGACAAAACTTTGTTTGTCAAGGAAGAAGGAGGAAAATTAATGGTAGCCCAAATTTATGTGGATGACATTGTGTTTGGGGGAATGACAGAAGCTATGGTGAAACAGTTTGTTCAACAAATGCAATCAGAATTTGAAATGAGTTTGGTTGGAGAACTTAGCTACTTTCTTGGATTACAAGTCATACAAATGGAGGATTCTATCTTTATTTCTCAAAGCAAATATGCTAAGAGCATAGTAAAGAAATTTGGCCTGGATAATGCCAATCACAAAAGGACACCTGCTCTCACCCATTTGAAGCTATCCAAGGATGAGAATGGATTAAGTGTGGACCACAACTTGTACAGAAGTATGATTGGAAGTCTACTGTATCTCACAGCAAGCAGACCTGACATTTCCTTTGTTGTTGGAGTATATGCCAGATATCAATCTGATCCTAAGGTGAGTCACTTGAATCAAGTGAAGAGGATTCTGAAATATGTGAATGGCACAAGTGACTATGGGATGCTATATAGCCATGATTCTGGGACTGATTTAAGAGGATACTGTGATGCTGATTGGGCTGGAAGTGCAGATGATAGGAAAAGCACTTCAGGAGGGTGTTTCTTTCTAGGGAATAATCTGATTTCCTGGTTCAGTAAGAAGCAGAATTGTGTATCTCTCTCAACTGCTGAAGCTGAGTATATAGCGGCAGGAAGTAGTTGTTCTCAGCTAGTCTGGATGAAGCAGATGTTGAGTGAATACAATGTCAAACAAGATGTTATGACACTATACTGTGATAATCTGAGTGCCATTAATATATCTAAAAATCCTATACAGCATAGTAGGACAAAGCACATAGACATAAGGCATCACTTCATAAGGGATCTGGTAGAAGACAAAATTGTGACCTTGGAGCATGTAGCCACAGATAACCAGCTGGCTGACATATTCACTAAAGCCTTAGATGCAAACCAATTTGAAAAGTTAAGAAGCAAATTGGGAATATGCATTTATGAAGACTAAATGTGCAAGAAAGGGGTTGTGGGAAGTTGGAGCTATTTTTGAAAATGTTTAGTCAACTGCCAGGTGAAGGTTGTCAAATTGTGGCTAAAAAGGGGGAGATGGTAGCCAAGAGAGTCTAGAGTGTCAAAGAATGCCAAATGCTGCTAATGTGATGCAGATATTGAGGGGGAGTAATTGAGGGGGAGTAATTGACTGCTGCTATGCTGGTTGTTGCATTGAGGGGGAGCAACATTGTTGAAAATTGCTGAACATCATTGTAGTTGAAGATATTGAAGATGCAGCTGTAGTTGAAGATAATATGTGCAGCTGTTTGAAGAGGGTAACTTGATTGCAGCATAATGCTATATGCCTGAAGTTGTTATTTGAGCAGCAGAGTTTTGTGAATTGAAGATGTTACTGCTGATGCTGCTGCTTAGAGTTTCAAGTTTCAAGTTTTTCCGCTGCTGATGTCTCTGAAGGTGCAGAGTGCAGAGATTGTTTTAGCCAAAATTAGCCAAAAGGGGAGATTGTTAGTTCTTGGGTTGGCTGGAATTTTGGTAAAACAAAGTATGTTCAATGTTGATGTCAAGGTGCTGATGTTGCAACATTGAAGTCTTAACACTGGGCTGTGTTAAGTAATTAATTGCTGATGTCACATAGGCGATGTTGTAACATCAGATCTGCAGAATTAACAACAGCAGGAAGTGATGTTGTTAGGGTTGCGTATTATCTGGAATTGTGGAGAGCAAGCTGTCTCATTGGATGCGAATATCTTGGGATAGATATTTTCTGTTGCATAGGAGATCTGGTGCAGATTTGTAGGAGATTTAAAAGGTTGAAGATTTAAAAAGATTTTAGGAGAAAATCTGTTTTAAATATTCAGTTTTAAATAACAAATCTGGGAGATATTGTAGCAGGTCCAAGACTAATCCAAGGAGCTATATAAAGCGCACAAGACCAAAGGAAAAAGTACAGAAACACAGAGAGAAGATCAAGAGCAGAGGTTGAGTGTCTTGAGTATTTTGTACGAGGTGTATAACCAGAATTCTAGGGTGAATTGCTGAGTCGTTTTCTGTCCTCTCTAAAACTGTGAAGCAAAGAGAGTTATATTACTTGATCAAAGCTGTGAAGCAGAATCAAGGTTTCTCAAAGAGGTTGTTCTTTGAGTGTTTTAGGGATTGAGTAGTGTTCTCATATCTAAGTGGGTTCTTAGGTAGAAAATCACTAGTAGGAATTAAGTTTAGGAGATTGTCAACTGGGTTGTTGAGTCTGTAAATTAATTCTACAAGTAGTGTATTTCATCCCTGGCTTGGTAGCCCCCAGAGTAGGTTGGTTGTAACCGAACTGGGTGAACAATTCTGTGTGTTGCTTTGTTACTATTATTGTTGTCCATTGTGCAAAGTGTGTTGTTGTGACATCGCACCTTAACATCACACGTCTGATACTAGAATTTCAACAAGAAAGTGCACGACTCTCAAAAGCCTAAGCCCTTATTTCTATTTTTACAAAAGTCTTAACAAGGTCTAGTTAGGTCTAACGCTTTGCTCTAGGTCTTGGTCTTCCTTTTATAATCTTCAGCAGTCCATGAGCTTCAAAATCTTTTTTCAGTCATTCCTTGATCCACGTTTGATTGCGCCTGAAATCTTGGAACAGATCTGCAACAAATCTGATGTATCAGGCCAAGATGTCGAGTCCTCAAGATAGGACATCTTGTCTATCATGTTTTCTTTTACTAGATTTCTTCATGTTAGGACATCTTGTTCAACATCATGTTTTACCAAAATTTAGTCAAACCTTAGAGCCTTCAATCCGCCCTTTTGACAAATTTTGGCTAAAACTCCTTTTGCACAATAAACCCAGGAAAACAAGGAGAAAAGGAGTAGAAAGTCCTAAAGTCATTTCAGCCAGCCTGTGACGATTCTAGCAAAAAATAATGTGACTCCGTGAAGCCTTCATTCTTCCTGTCCAGCTGCTTGGATGATTTACACAACACACTCCACCTGTTGTATGCCATGTACCCACTGTCCTGGTGTACATGAGGAAGAAGATGCACGACACTCCCCCTTAAAACCTGTCCCAGTTTACCATCCTCCATTATGAAGATTAGGGTTTAGTGGAGCAGACCCCAGTTCCAGATAACTCAAAACACAAGACACAAAAAGAAGACTCAGAACAATAGGAACTGACTTACAGACAGGATGTTAGAACATCTTATTGCAAAACAACTGCAAGAATGGACTCCACAACCAAAAGGAGATCAGTCATGTGTTGTAAGGACCAACACACAGCCGAGATGAACACACACCCATTCTCCCCCTTTTTAGCCAAAAATTGGCAAAAGTAACCAACACAGTTCTAGACCCAAACATTGCTCACCCACACTCGGACAAATGCCATAAATTTACAACACACCAAAAGAAACAACCTGAGACACAAGAAGTCACGACCCCTTTTAAATACTCAAGCAGTTTCCTTAGGAATTAACGACCCATAGAAGTTATCGAAGAACAATTCAATAAAGACAATTGAGGTAGATAACTTCATCATAAATGACTGTGCACTGTCCAACTAGGATTTGACTGTTTCTTCTTTAATAAGAACAGGCCAAAGAATGCGCTTGTACCAATAAACTTGTTTTGCACGCCTTCTCTAAGACGTGCTTTCCACCATCCAAGGAACACCGTCCAAATAGAGTTACTTGGAAACATCCACAAGTCTTAAACAATGTCCTGACACTTGGTCAGACATTGTCTACTCTCTCAAATCCTTTAAGGCGAAGTCACAGTGCCTTCCAATAACCCTAGAATACTCCTTTCAACCAGAATTAAAAGAAACCGACCATGATGTCAAGACATTATGTCTGGCACCTCCCATTTATCATCAAGGACTCACATGAATCTTATCTCAATCTGCAGAGAAAAATAAATTCTCCCAGACAAAACCCAATCTTAATTCTCAGGTCTCTCCTAAGAATTGAGAACATAGTTAAAAAAATCAATAGCCTTAATACTTCAAACTCCCAAGCACAGTTGACTAAGCCAAAGAACCAACACACCATGATGTCGAGACATCTTGCCTGACATCACAACCACATGTAAATCACATGAACACCTTCATGATCATACCAGGATCACACTCCTTGTATCATAACCAAAGAACTTTGGATTGAGACCAAATCATACTATTGATTACTCTCCCCCTGAACACATCCACACGCTGTACAAATTCCTCTTGAATTTTACAGCCATAGACAACCTTGTTCTTGAGAATAAATCCAATCAAATCTGGCATGCTCACATCCACGAAAGAGACATACGCATCCTCTTAACTCCTTAGTTAACCAAGATGTCATCCACTCTTGGAAGTCATCAAACCCCTTCAACAAATGAAGAAGAATACATCCTCAGTCTGCTTCTTTCTCAAGATTTAGCCTGATACAATCTTTTCTAGAGATACTTTCAGCAGAACCAACACAGATAGTCAGAATCCATGTAGTCTTGACCACACTCAACTTCTGATCCAACTGGTGAGTAACAAACTCCACACCATGATCTCCAAATTATCTCTCATGGATACACAACTTTCCTCTCTGAAGAAATAGTCAATTGAAATGATGTTTCAAACATTAGTTAAGACATCATCCTTAATCATAGGACTCGTCTACTTTGGTTCAAGAGTCAACATCTATAGGAATAACTCTTGCATGGTAATAAACACATGAGAATCCCAATAGATTACAATTGCAGCAACTCAAGGATCATCAAGGAAGACAGAATACCACAGAGTGAGATAAACTCTCACACGCCTCATGCAGCTTCAACTCAGAAGCACAATGTTCAGACATCTTATGTGACATTACAGAGTCAGCACACATCCTTAAGCATCCAAAAAGGAGATTCACTCCAATGGATATCAGGATGACTGACAATAAGCACTAAGGTATAGATTGATCATCACACCATAAGAAGACTTCTCATCAAGGTTTGCTTCTCTTCTGCCCTTCAGTCTTCTATCCTTTATAACTCCACCTTGCAAGACCACAATAACTCCATATAGAAATATGGATCACTCATACCAAACAACTTAAATGAGACTCCAAGAAGAAGATATGAATACACCAAGCAATCATCAACTCCCTTGCGTTTTTATCATTGCATGAATCACAAAGGTTGAGATGGACTTTAGCACCAGCCATACAGATGAAGAGCACATAAGCCTAAAATGGCCATTCTTTAACAAGAAGACAACTTCAGTGCATACTTATTTCCTTTAGCATAAGCATTCTGATGATCAACACAATGTCATGTTACTTGAGTGACATTAATGACTTGATGAACCACACTGAGATCTACCTTAGCTGATACAGTCTTGAAGATCTATCTCTTTTAGGCTTTCAGACACCATCATACATTGTAGAACTTCTCCATAACAACAGAACAAGAGTTCATAGACATTATGATCGTCTGCTTCAAACACTATTCTCCAAGAGAATCATCAGCACCCGATAAGAGTTTATCTTAGAAAAGGTAGTCACAAGATAGACACACTATCTGTAAGAACACACTGATCCAGCTTTGAAAGACCAGAGAAGTTTCCAAAGTGTCAGGGTGAGAGTCCTGGTCATTTTCCTTTGACTTCCATATGCACTGAATCTGGTAGAGATGTCTTTACAGTCCTCCACTAGGAATTTGAACACATAGTCCTAACTTCTGCACCCCTAAGCGCTTAGATCAAAATAAACTAACCCTACCAATGTTCATCAAGATGACCATGAGTTAGTCTGGACTTCCACCAGCACATCTATCCATAATAAGATTCTTGGATAGAGGCTTCCTAGCCTATAAACAAAAGACTCTTCAAGACTAATCTGAACAAGATCCTCACCACTATTGATAAACACACATTTGTTTATCATCCTGAACATATGCTACATTCCTCCATGGTCTAAGAAGTTCACTCCTTGGAACAACAAGATTCTGCACACACTCTTCTGAAGTGATATTGCAACATCTAGTTGAACATCAGGTCCTTTTCCCATGAACAGGTCATTAGTTCTTGAGTTCCTGCAACTGCCTGAAGCTGCACCTTCAAGTGTGATATTTTTGACATCACCAATCAAAAAGGATAATCAATTAAATACTTACTAAGGCCACAAGTAACAAATGATTTTAACTCCCAATTCTGTATTCTTCAATCACAAAATGTCATAAGACACTCCTCCTTACTCTAGCAACAACCTAGAAGGAAATTTTCATGACATAAATCTTCCATAGAGGACCATCTTCTCTTCTGAACACATTGAGCAGTGTCTTTAGGAGTGGTATTGAGAGAGAACTCAAGTATCTTGGACTACCTTAAACATGGCATAGAGTGTTTACCAAATCCATAGATCATGAATTTTATAAACAAGCCATCAACTCAACCTTTTTCCTTCTATTACCCTTCATGGTACCTTGTTGACCCCGTCTCCCAAGAAAAATAGGAAGATCCTTCAGAGGAAGACATCACAATTCTTGCTTCTTTCTATGGCTCCCAGCTAGGATGGCATGAACATCTAGAGAGGCTGACACCATCTTCAACAAGCCTAGACAGATGTCAGAACATTTTATAAGATACCATGCTTAACACAAGCATCATTATCAGCAGCAACAGAAAAATATACACTGAAGCATCAGTCAACCATCAGTAGTTGACATGCATGATTCAGAAAGCTATCCTCCTAGCTTCTAATCCCCTTGACCACAACAGTAATGGATGGACTGATCACACAATCTCCTTGCTTGTTTAAAAGACCAGAAAGTATCTTCCTTAGAACTCATCCAGAAACAAAACAGGATGCCTACTCTGATACCAATTGAAATTCTGGTATACAGATCTCAAATGTCCTGAGAGATGTCGAGACATTAATCTCTAATTGTTTGAACAAGGACAAAAATAAGAACATTAAAAACAAAGTGTATATTCATAACAATGTCGTGATAAATGTTTCAACATCAGTCAATACATATACTTCTGAATACAAGAACAGACTGAATTGAACATAATAGAATGATAGATAACACAAAGATATGATGACCCAGTTCGGTGAACAACAACACCTACATGTGGGGACTACCAAGCCAGGAATGAATTCACTATCAGTATTATTAATTTAGAGCTAAACAATCTTCAGTTTACAACTCATCACTTAATCCCTACCCAGTGCAACTTCTACCTAGAAATCACCATCTAGATAAGAGAAACTTATCTCAATTCCTAAATCATATAAGTGATATCTAACAATTACAACCTCTGGTGATTGCATCAATCTGTTCAATTAAAAGACACCCTTTCCAATACAATATTTAGTCAAGACTCTTGACTAACAATAACACTTGAATTTGCTTAAAAGCTTCATCCAAGAACAATATACAATTCATTACCTACAAGTTTCTGAATCTGTAAATCTATGTCTACCACAATGTATCAAACTGATACAAAGGGTGACTTACAAAACAAGAAAGTACATGACTCTCAAAACCCTAAACCCTTATTTCTACTTTTACGAAAGTATTAACAAGGTCTAGTTAGGTCTAACGCTTTGCCCTAAGTCTTGGTCTTCCTTTTATAATCTTCAGCAGTCCATGGGCTTTGAAATCTTTGTTTAGTCATTCTTTGATCCACGTTCTGATTGCGCCTGAAATCTTGGAACAGATCTACAACAAACCTGATGTATCAGACCAAGATGTTGAGTCCTCAAGATAAGACATATTGTTTTTCATGTTTTCTTTTACTAAATTTCTTCATGTTAGGACTTCTTTTTCAACATCATGTTTTACCCAAATTTAGTCAAATCTTCGAGCCTTCAGCTTGCCGTTGGGAAATCTTAATGTTATCTTGGGAATGAATGAGTTGAAGTTCAATCATGTTCATATCAACTGTTACAACAAGTCGATACGGTTTCTTGCTCCTGATGATGAGGAATAAGCTGGTTTTCTGTATGCTAGAGAGTTGAAGGAGCTTTTGGAAGAGGAAGCTCAGGTGCTTGCATCCTTATTTATGGAAAGTCAAGTTGTGATTGATGAGTTGCAGGTGGTGCGTGAATACCCAGATGTGTTTCCAGATGATATTTCTGATGTACCGCCAGAGAGAAAGCTGGTGTTTTCTATTGATCTTGTCCTTGGTACCAGACTTATTTCTATGGAACCATACATGATGTCGGTGTTGGAGTTAGCAGAGTTGAAGAAATAATTAGAAGAGTTGCTGGAAAATAAATTATTGAGGCCAAGTGTGTCGCATTGGGGAGCTCTGGTGTTGTTGGTAAAGAAGAAATACGGAAGTATGAGGTTGTGTGTGGATTACAGACAGTTGAATAAAGTGACGATTAAGAACAAGTATCTGCTTCTAAGAATAGATGACTTGATGAATCCGTTGGTGGGTACACGTGTGTTTAGTAAAATTGACTTGAGGTCGGGTTATCATCATATTCGAGTGAAGGATAAAGATATTCAGAAGAAAACTTTCAGGAATCAGTATGGACATTATAATTATTTGGTGATGTTGTTCGGTGTTTCTAATGCACCTCGTGTGTTTATGGAGTACATGAGTAGTCCCTTTCACACTTACTTGGATCGAGTTATAGTAGTTTTAATTGACGACATTCTAATATATTCTAAATCAGAAGAGAAACATGTTGAGCATTTGCGAATTGTGTTGCAAGTGTTGAAAGAGAAGAAGCTTTATCCAAAGTTGTCGAAGTGTGAATTCTGGTTGAAAGAGGTGAGTTTTCTTGTTCATGTTATTTCAGGTGATGATTTTGTTGTGGATCCATCCAAAGTAGATGTCGTTCTACAATGGGAGGCTCCAAAGTCAGTTACAGATATTAAAAGCTTTTTGGGCTTGGCTGGTTATTATCGCATGTTTATTAAAGACTTTTCTAAGTTATCACTTTCATTAGCTCAGTTGATTTGCAAAGGTAAAGCATTTGTGTGGGATATTTACTGTGAGAAGAGCTTCATTGAGCTGAAGAAGAGATTGACTACGGATCCAATCTTGATTTTTCCAGAACCAAATGAATCGTATGCGGTGTATTGTGATGCGTTCTTGATGGGCTTAGGTGGTGTGCTGATGCAAGATGGAAAGGTTGTGGCTTATGCTTCACGACAAATGAGGGTTCATGAGAGAAACTATCCTAATTATTATTTTGAGTTACCTGTGGTTGTTTTTGTGTTAAAGATTTGGAGGCATTATCTTTATGGTTCCATATTTGAGGTATATAGTGATCATAAGAGTTTGAAGTATCTGTTTGATCAGAAGGAATTGAATATGAGGCAGAGAAGATGGTTGGAATTTTTTAAGGACTGTGACTTTGGCTTGAATTATCATCCTGGTAAAGCTAATGTCGTGGCTGATGCTTTAAGTAGGAAGTCTTTGCATATGTATGCTATGATGGTTAGAGAATTGGAATTGATTCAGCAGTTCAGAGACTTGAGTTTGGTTTGTGAGCTAACACCGCAAAGTGTTATATTGGGTATGTTAAAGATCAACAATGGTGACTTTAAAGTGGATGAGCAAGGTGTGCTGAAGTTTCGTGACAGGATTTGTATTCCGGGTGATTATGAGTTAAAAAGAATGATTTTGGAGGAAATTCATAAGAGTAACTTGAGTTTCCATCCAGGAGCTACAAAGATGTATCAGGATTTGAAGAAGATATTTTAGTGGCCTGGATTGAAGCGTGACATGGCTTAGTTTGTATATGCTTGTTTGACTTGTCAGTAGTCGAAAATTGAACATCAGAAACCTGCAGGGTTGATGCAACCGTTAGATATTCCATAGTGGAAATGGGACAACATTTTTATGGATTTCATGACAGGGTTTCTAAATACTCAGAGAGGGTATGATGTTATTTGGGTGATCGTTGATAGATTGACGAAGTCAACGTATTTTATTCTGATTAATATTAGTTTTTCCTTGCAGAAGTTAGCAGAGAGTTATATCCATGTGATTGAGAAGCTGCGTGGAGTTCCGTTGAGTATTGTGTCTGATAGAGATCCGAGGTTCACTTACAAATTTTGGGAAAGTTTTCAAGAGGCATTGGGTTCGAAGCTGAGGTTGAGTTCAGCTTATCATCCACAACCAGATGGTCAGACAAAGAGGACTATTCATTCTTTGGAAGATTTATTGAGGGCTTGTGTTCTTGAACAAAGAGGTGCTTGGGATAGTAATTTGTCGTTGATTCAGTTCACTTATAATAACAGTTATCATTCCAGTATTGGAATGACACCTTTTGAAGCTTTGTATGGTCGGAGATGTAGGACACCTCTGTGTTGGCATGAATCTGGTGAGAGTGTGGTACTCGGACCAGAGATTGTTCAATAGACTACTGTGAAGGTGAAGCTGATTCAGGAGAAGATGAAAGCTTCGCAGAGTAGGCATAACAGTTACCATGTTAAGAGGAGGAAGAATCTTGAGTTTCAAGAGGGAGACCATGTATTGTTGAGAGTCACTCCGGTGACCGGTGTTGGACGTGCTTTGAAGTTGAGGAAGCTTACTCCTCGGTTTATTGGTCTGTATCAAATATCAGCAAGAGTGGGAGTTGTTGTTTATAGTGTGGCGTTGCCACCAAATTTGTCAAATTTGCAAGATGTGTTCCATGTTTCACAGCTTCGGAAGTATGTTCCAGATCTGTCAAATGTGATTCTGATGGATGATGTTCAGGTAAGGGATAACTTTACATTTGAGGATTTGCTTGTAAGGATTGATGACCATGAGGTGAAGTAGTTGAGAGGAAAAGAGATTTCTCTCATAAAGGTAGTGTGGGGAGGCGCTATCGGTGGAAGTATGGCTTGAGAGTTGGAAAGTAGGATGCATGAGTCGTATCCAGAGTTGTTTGTATCTGGTAATTTTCGAGGACGAAAATATTCTAAGTGAGGGAGATTTGTAATGCCCCGACTTATTTTATTTATTCTCCGTAATTTATTTATGTGATAACTGTGATTGTGTTGTGTGATTGATGTGTTTGAGCTATCTTGGTGTGGGGTAGTGGCCTTAAGAAAATACTTTAAGGGTTGAAGGGTGTGTGACCAATTGTGTGGAGATGGGTGATGTAGAGAGTAAACTAATTAGTAATATTAGTTAGTAATTATTTATTTAAATAATAAAAGGTGATTATTATTTAGCTTAAATAATTAGTTTCATTATTATTTTTTTAATTAAAAGGGAATAATATTAATAATAATAATATAATAAAAGAATAAGGGAAGTTGGAAGATAGAATTGTCAGAACATGTTTTGGAGAAAAATAGACAGAGAGAAGAAGAGGCTAGGGCAAGGAAGAGAGAAGAAACTCCATTGTTGTGAAGCTTTTTGCAAGAACTTTAAGGTAAGGGATGGGTTCTAATTATCTACGGGTTAACATGATAATGGTGGGTAGATTATACCATGTATGGTTTGTGTTTTCTTTCTATATTCATGAATTTTTAATGAATTGGTATATGTGGATTGATTGAATTCTTCATGAATTGGGTATAGTATGTTGATGTCGTGACTGATGTTAGTATGATGAATCATTGTAATTGTTGTTGTTGTTGTTAAATTCATGTGATTGATGAATTGTATGATGTAGTTGTGGTGTTATTATGTTGTTGATGGTTGATTTCGAGTCAGATTCAGAACAAAGTTATGAGTAGTTTTCGTGGGAAGAATATGGAGTTTGGAACTGTAGAAAAGTGTTTTTTTCGTATTAAAATGAAGCAAAATTGATTCGTGAGAAAAATGGGATTTTGGGTTGGATTAAAAGTGGTTTTTGTTTCAAAAAGTTGCATAAAAGTACTTTTGCGCACACTGTAATCGGTTTCCAGATCTGGAGTAACTGGTTACAATGCTTTTAAAATAAGTTTCTGGGCATTTTTGTGAGGGTGTAACCAGTTACCCTGATTGTGGTAACCGATTACACCACAAATCAGTGGCGAAGGGTGGTTGGTTACAAGGGGTGTAACCGCTTACCTCATTTTGAGTAACTAGTTACACTGAGACTAATTTTTGAAAAATCTTTAAAAATTCATAAGTTTTGGTCTGAGAGTCCGATTCGAGTGTCGTTCGAAACGTCGGGAAGCTGACGCGACGAACTTTATTATAAAAATGGTTTATGTTCCAGAAGTTGTATAATGTTGCAGTATAATGGTGTTAAGCACTTTATTGTCATTATGTCGTGGTGTGAAACGATGGTCAATGCCTTTGTAGTTGCTTGCTATGTTGTATGTCGATGTTGCCGAACTGTATAACATGTTTTGTTGTGGCCTGTAGTGGTGTGATACATTGATTAAATGCAGGTTATTGTACTTCTTTGTTGTTGTCGTGCATTTCATGATTGCATGTGTAGTACCCTAAATTTTGACCAGTGATTTTTCATCTTTTTAGAGTTTTTGGTGTTACTAGGGGGTGTCATTTGGGCTTTGGGGGTTTGTTAGTACTTTTAGGCCTATTTTGGGGATATGGGTTTATATAAGGTTTTATTTTAGTTGTGCTTTTATTGTTGGTTATTTTATTTATTTATTTTTAATAGAGTTTTCTTTTCATTTTAGAATTTATTATGTTGGATTTTATGGAAAATTAAATAAGTTTTATTAGAAAAGAGGTGGTTTTTTTTCTTTTAGATAATAGGATTTTAGTAATTATTTTTAAGTTATCTTAGAATATTTTTATATTTGAAGGATTTAATATATCGGTTGTTATTTATCATTAAAATTGAATAATCAGGTTTTATTTTAGTGTTAATTAGTTTGAAATATTTTTATTAGCATCTTTTACATTTTATTAAATTTCTATTTGCTGAAATTTTTTTATTAATTAGGGCTTTATTTTAATTAAGATTTAGATTTTAAATATATATTATTAGTTATTAGGGATAATTGTTTTGGTTAATTAAGGTTTAGGAGTGATTTGGTTTATAATTATTATTTATATTAGGGTTAATACCTATTTTTCCCCCTGCCATATAGGCGGTTTTTGAAAAACCCCCTGCGAAAAAAAAAGTTACAAAAATTTCCCTAACATTTGAAGATTCTCTCAATTTTGACCTTCATCACATCCAGTCATCAAAAATGCTGTCGTGACAGATAATTTTTATTTTTTTAAAATTATTTTTCCTATGTGGATGACGAGGTGGCTTTTTTTTATTTATTTTTATTTCCACGCATTTCCTTTTATATGTATTGTTTGGTTTATTTTTGAAAATATGTAAACATTCAAAAAATGCTAAAGGTGAGAGTTGAACCCACCCCCTTTCTTTCATGCCTTCAATTTTTTACCACTAGGCTAGACTGCTCATGTTGTAATATTGTTTCCATTCATTAATGTTAATACATATTTTTTATTTTTTTACCTTTAATTGATTTTAATTTATATTAATATATTATAACTAAATAATATATTTAGTTTTAATTTTTTTATTAAACTAATTTTATTAATATATTGAATGTGAATACATATTTAATTTTTTATTAAACTAGTTTTAATATATTAATATATTATAACTAATTTTTTATTAAACTAAACTATTTAGCTACAGTATTATTTAAACTATATAAACTATTATTTATAAATGATATATAAATGATATAAATATATTAAACTATATAAACTATTTAATCTAAACTATTATTTATAAGCTACAGTAATTATTGCAATGATATTTTGTTTATAAATAATACTGTAACTAATAGTTTATAGATGATACTTTATAAATGACACTTTTAAATGATACTTTTTATAAATAATACTGTAACTATTATTTGTAACTATACTTTTTATAAATAATACTGTAACTTTTTAGATGATACTTTTTATAAATAATACCGTAACTATTATTTGTTTATAAATGATACTTTTAGCTCTTATTAAATAATAGTTTATAAATAATAGTATATTTAGATTGTATATTAAATATATAGTTTATATAGTTTAAATAATATTGTAACTAAATAGTTTAGTTTATTTAGTTTATATATTTATATAATTAAAAACGAAATTAAAGGTAAAAATTGTTAGCATTTTAATAAATTAAAATTACTATAGTATATTTAACATTAAAAAAATTAAAACTAAATATATTATTTAGTTATAATATATTAATATCAATTAAAATCAATTAAAGGTAAAAAATAAAAAATATGTATTAACATTAATTAATGGAAACAATATTACAACATGAGTAGTCTAGCCTAGCGATAAGAAATTGAAGGCATGAAAGAAAGGGGGTGGGTTCAATTCTCACCTTTAGCATTTTTTGAATGTTTACATATTTTTTGAAATGCCTACGTGGAAATAAAAATAAATCAAAAAAAAAAAAAACCACCTCGTCATCCACATAGGAAAAATAATTAAAAATAAATAAAAATTATCTGCCACGTCAGCATTTTTGATGACTGGATGTGATGAATGTCAAAATTGAGAGAATCTTCAAATGTTAGGGAAATTTTTGCAACTTTTTTTTTCGCAGGGGGGTTTTTTCAAAAACCGCCTATATGGCAGGGGGAAAAATAGGTATTAACCCTTTATATTATTATTCTTATTATTATTTTATCTTTTTAGATGGTGGTCATATTAGGGTTTTTACGTTATTAATATTTACTTGTTATTTTTATTGTTATTTCTTTTTATTTTATAATTTTTTATTTTTTATTTTTTCTGGTCAAAATGTTCACCCAAAAGGGTCATCCTCTTCCTCGTCTCAAACCCTAACTTGCGCAAAATCAGAGATAAACAAATCAGATCGTATCAAGTCGTATCATTTTCATTAGGATGTTAAAATCAATTACAATCAATTACAATAAAAAACTAAAATTTACAATCTGATCAAACCTAATTCTAATGGTACAACAAAATCAATCTCATAATTATTTTTTTCCAATCAAAGTTACAACGAATCAAATCAAATCACAAAAATTACCTGAATCAGATCGAGGATTTCCTAAACAAAATCTAACTTAATAAACTTTAGACCTAATTCTCTACCTATATAAACCAGAAGATTCAGAACATTTGGGGGACCCCGAATCGAATTGCTGCGCTAATCCACAACCTTCACCTAAAGCTCCTACTAATAGAGACTTAGGGTTCATCACTAGAACCCTAATTCCTCTGAGCTCAAACCCACCTGCGAACAAAGAAAGGGGAGACAAATTAGAAGAGGAAAAATAACCAAAATATACGACCAGTGTCACTGCGGGAGAGGTAGGCATACGTAGCTTTTTTTTTTATTTATTGTTGTTGATTGTTGTGAATCCGCCTCCGTTTGGTGTTAATTGTTGGTTTTGTGTGGGGTTTGGGTGTTTCTGGGAATTTAATAGGATTAGGGTTCGTGTTTAGGGTTAGGGTTCTATAGGGTTGGGGTTAGGGTTCATCTCTGAACCCTAAGGGTTCATGTGAAATTCTGGGTTTGGGATGCATGTTGAGGTTAGGGTTCTTAGGGTTCCTCGCGAACCCTAACGAACCAAGGGGATTTCTGGGTGGGATGGGGTTTAGGGTTCTTGGGGGTTGAATTTTTCGGTTGAAGTTCAACCGGATTCTGGAAATAGAGGGTGGTTTGGGGTGGTGCGCGGTGGCCGGAGGGCTCACCGGAGGTGGGTTGTTTAGAGAGAGGGGAGAGCGAAGAATTAGAGAGAGAGAGAGAGAGCATTAGAGAGAGAAACGGGAGTGGAAAATGAGAGGGATCTGAAGGGGGTGAGGGTTTTGTATCCCCTCAATAAGCGTCCTGATCCTCCCCACGTGGCTTCTTCGCGGCCGTGAGATCAGAATACCTGGACTTATCTAATGAGCGTGTGCATGTCATGCTCTTTAGTTGACTCATCTTCTGAACCCTTCATCTGGAAGGTATGCAGATCTAACGATCCTGATTCCAATCACATTATGATGCGTAGATGATCCAACGATTCATGGAGAGTCAACTCGCTGACCCTCCCCACCGTGGACCCTTTTTTTTCTTTTCTCAGAATTAATTTTGTTTATTGGGCCTAGCGCCCTAATCACTGTTAGCACCCCCATTTTTAGCCCAATGGCTCTTTCAACTGGAAACACACCCCCTGGTTTTTTTTATTTTTATTAATTAAGTTAATTACTTAATTTAATTAATAAAATTAGGATTTTAATATTAGTTAGCTGTTTTTCTATTTTTATTAATTAAGTTAATTACTTAATTTAATTAATAAAATTAGGATTTTTATGTTAGTTAGCTGTTATTTATTTTTATTAATTAAGTTAATTACTTAATTTAATTAATAAAATTAGGATTTTAAAATTAGTTATCTATTTTTTTATTTTTATTAAGTTAATTACTTAATTTAATTAATAAATTAGGTTTTAATATTAGGACTTTGGTTTTTATTAGGATGAATAATTAGTTATTCTTAGGGACAATTAGGGGTTTATTTTATAAACAAAAATGACAATAAATTTTTTTATAAGGTTTTGGGATTTAATTCTCTTCTTTTTTTTTTGGGCTAAGTTATTTTGGTAAATTTAGGTTAGGATCCTTTTTTTAAAAAATATATATATAGTTTTTTTAGATTTTTTAACTTAGATAAATATGGGTTATAGTAAATATAATTTTGTTTTTTTTGGGTTTGAAATGTTGGAATTATTTTAAATGTATAAATTGCTTTTTATAGGTTAGGGATAAATTTTGCTACTTTTAGCATGTTGATATTTTGGAACTTTATTGTTTTTTATGGAAATTTGGTAATGTATTTTTAAGGAATATTATAAGGAATTAAAAGGAATACTTAAGGGTTTTAAACATGAGATAGAGCTCTAATTTCCGAGAGCATAAATAAAGGAATAGAACATTTGGGGATAAGGGATAAATTTCAAAGGGATTTAGGGATAGAACTCTCCGTCCGAGAGTATAAATAATGGATAAGGGATAGAACTCTCCGTCCGAGAGTATAAATAATGGATAAGGGAGAGAACTCTCCGTCCGAGAGTATAAATAATGGATAAGAAATAGAACTCTCCGTCCGAGAGTATAAATAATGGATAAGGGATAGAACTCTCCGTCCGAGAGTATAAATAATGGATAAGGGATAGAACTCTCCGTCCGAGAGTATAAATAATGGATAAGGGATAGAACTCTCCATCCGAGAGTATAAATAATGGATAAGGGATAAAACTCTCCGTCCGAGAGTATAAATAATGGATAAGGGATAGAACTCTCCGTCTGAGAGTATAAATAATGGATAAGGGATAGAACTCCTTATCTAGGAGTATAAATATAGATAAAGGGATAGAACTCCTCATCTAGGAGTATAAATATTAGATTTGGGGATATAACTCTTTATCCAAGAGTATAAATAGTGGATTAGGTTTTGGGATTAGGATTAGGGGGTAGGAATAGGGGAGGTGAACTACGATTACTCTGATCCTTCAAATTGAAGGTACGTAGGCATAGGGTTGTAAACCCTAGCGAGTATAATTAATAAAAACTTAGGACTCTTTTGTACATAAGTGAATTTAGACAAAATTTTCTGATGGTGTATGGGGTAAAATTTAGACATAAGTGAATTTAGGACTCTTTCTGTATAATTGTAGGTGTATAGGGTAAAATTTTCTGAGAAAGGTTGTGTTTTGATAGATGGGAATCCGGGTTTCGGAGAGAATGAATGTGCGATGAAAGGATGATGAGGGATGGAGATCTGGGTTTCGGATAGAATGGTGTGCAATGAGAGGATAAGAAAGGTTGTGTTTTGATCGATGAAAATAGATTGAGGTAATTTGTTAATGTGTTTTTTGATTATTTTATTTACACAATATTAACTTAATAAATTTACACCCATTAATTCACTTAATTACACAATTTACACTTAATAAAATACATTGTGCTTTTTTAACGTGTTTAGGATTAATATTTTGAGTTATAAAAATAAACAATTTTTTTCAGTCTATCTAAAGTTACACTTGTTTTAAATTTAATGGGAGTAATAGAGAATTGATTATAATGATATTTTTAATTTACACCCTTTTTTTAAAATTAGATGTCTATTGTTACGTGCTAATACTTAAATTGACACTTTATTTATAAATTTGTCACCATGTTTCTTATTTACACCCGTTTTTAGTATAACAGGTGTAAATTTTAAAATTACATTCGTCTATTTGCACTAGTGTCAGTTGTGTAAGCAGCAAAAGACTGAAAATCAGCATCTTGAGTGGCCATATGCTCCTGCATTAGACAAAATTGTTCCATAAGTCTAGCTTCATAAGCTTCTCTCCATCTGCACTCCTCAGCATACCGGTCATCTTGCTTCGTCTGCATGTTCTGAAGCATAGTCACAATAGAGGAAGAATCTGTAGGACCTGTAACAGAACCACCACTATGACCAACTCCGTGATGAGTATCTTGCACTGTGGCATCTCCCATCAGGAGTACCATGAGGATTCTCCTATTCATCCATATGATTTTCCTCTTCATCTTCATCAACAATAGTTGGATCATCAAAGTTATAGATTTTCCTGTCGTTCTATCCCAACCGAAGATAATATGCACGTCGTTTGATGTCTCAAAAGTAGTTCATGTTGGTCATGGTTTGTTGAGAGAATTCTTGAGACAAACCTGGAGATTTGTAGATTAAATTCGACATCCCAATGTTGAAGTGATTTAAGATCTTAGCAATCATGGAAGGGTAGCAAAGCCGTGTACCTTTGTTGCATTTTCTGACAGCAAACATACGAGCCACAAAATAGTAAGGCCAATTAATCTTAACCTTAGGCAGCAAAATTCACACCAAATATATTTCTGGAAGGTCAACTCTAGAAAAGCTCTCATTATTCGGGCGTAAGATGTGAGAAACAATCCATACCAGAATTCTAGGCATCATTTTCACTTGGCTGGTAGACAAAGGATCATAACAATCGGTTGCTTGAGGTGCTTTGAGTATCTCATTCAAGACACGATCCCACCAAAAACTCATAGCTATGTCAACATCAATATCCAATGGATCAACCTCGCATTCCTAATCAACATCTTTCAAAGTAATACCAAACAAGGATTGCCATAAGTCATTAGTGAAATGATAAACTTGGTTACCTATTGAGAACTTGAAGTGAGATCCATCCATATCATGAAGCCCTGAGTTGAAGAATCGAATGAGATCTTCGTTGTCATCTTGAGCTACTTGCAAAAAATAATCAATCTCTTGATGTTCCAAAAAACTTAAAAACATCGGGCAAATACAGGCCAACAACTGTAGTAGCCTTCCACATGTATTGCTTCATAACAAGACGAGTCTGACACTTATGCTCAAAATCCTTGGCATACTTCTTGGAGACCAAGGTGAATATGGGTTATAAGAGCAATTGTTATGTGTTAGCCTTGCTTTTACCTTTAGCCATGATTTTGGACTTGGAAGCCATGAAACTGTTGAGATGATGTGTGCACGCCACGTGTTCGACGAAATGAATGAATGAAGAATGAGTGAGTATGATAGATTCTTGAGAACCCATACACTCAACCAAAATGGAAAATCATAACACAACACAAAGAAGCTAAGATAAATTACAAATAAGGGGAAATTTTGGATTTTTGATGAAATACGATGAGTTAGGGTTTTGGAAGGAAAATAGGAGAAATTTATGAAATGGGAGATATTTAGTGGAAATGTTTGAATGCAAATGAAGTGAGATTGATGATAAGATTATGTGAAATCCAAGTTTGAGGTTTTTCACGGGTAATAGTGAGTAGGGGAGAGTAAGAGATTTAGTGTATGCAAGAAAGTGGAGAGATTGAACACAAATTGTTCAATTTTGCACTTATGAGTCCGCCCTTAATTGATATGTGCCGACCTGTTACTTATGTGTGTCGACACATACTGTAGCTGAAGACAAAATAAATATAACAAAAACATGTAATAGGCTGACCTATAGTATTACACGTCCACCTATACTGTAACATTTTTGGAAAATACTGAAAATAATTGTTATGTGCCGACCTACACGATTACGTGATAACCTGTACTATAACAATTTTGACAAAGACCAAACTCACTTATAATAGGTCGACCAACATAAAATTGTGTTGACCTGAGTGACACAAATTTTAGAATTTGAACTATTTGAAATTGTAATGATCAAGAGAGACTCAAATTGACTCATGGATGAATACTTAACGAGAGACACATGCATATGATGACGTTCAATGGTTTGTTTGCTCTACTCATGAACTCATGAAGATGGAAGCATGAATTGGTTCAAGATATGGATCAAAATATGAAGACATTTATAATATAGTCACTATAAACATATCAAACGCAACACATAATGTTTGCATTAACATTTTTGGAAGTGAACATACATAGCAAACATCATACACAAAATTTATCACATATCTTAAGAAAGGATAGAAATGATATTACCTCCCTGTACACAAGACGGAGGATGCACAAGCATTCCATGAGGAAATCTTAAATGAAAGTTGAAATGAATGCAAAATGTGCCACACAACAAGAAAGAAACTGAAATGTTCTTACCACTTTTCTTTATGAACAAGTATTTGGAAGTGAAATCAATACTGTATCCAAGAGGTAATTTGGCTTGATGATCATCCTTGTTGATTAACTTTCATTCTTATCTAATCATGATGATTATCTTGCTCCTCCTCATGTATCATCATATTAGGTTGATCACTCCTAGTTTAATGCACTTGAGTATGTTTTGTTGAAGATAAATCTACACCAATAAACATAACGCATTTCCAACACTTCTTGGATAGAACCATTAGTAATCATCAAATACTTTTACAAAATAAAAAACACTAAAAGCTAACCTATTTGGCAACAAAATCCACCTTACTTGTCACGTAGATCAACACAATAAGGACATGTCACCTTATTATGCCTTGATCTTCCACAAATAAGATCTCATACTCTCGTTTATAGAGTTAAGACATTTTTCCTGCATGATTAACGATTAGTTCTAGGTACCTAATCTTTATTGAGTCCTTGAGGGCTAGTAAACCATTGGTTGCATTTGGGCAACCATTAATAGGCACCTTTAATGCGTCCCACATAGCCTTGGTGGTCTCACAATGAGAAACATGATAACACTCATCAACAACTAAAGTTGATGTGAGAATATTTTTTGCTTTCCAATCATGTGACCACAATTTCCAATCATTAGCATCCCATTGTGCTTCTGGTTTAGGTATTATTACACAATCATCATTGATCATGGTTATTTCATTCGGACCATTTTTGATGATATTCCATATACCTTTGTGTTGACATGAATACGCATACCAGCTTTCCAATAGCCATAATTTTTGTCGGTGAAAATCCGTGCTCTATTGTACGCTCCCTTATGTTCGATAGCCATTCTTCTAAAAAGTAAATATTAAGCACGAAATTAACCGGAGCTCGTGATACCACTTGTTAGATGATAGACTTAAATCTAGAGGACGGTGAATATATCACAACTTAGAAAATTTAACTTTTGGCAAAAATGATTTTTCAAAATTTTATGGCACAATAGAAACAACTTGAATCGAATCGTATAACCAAACCTACTATCGAAAATCTCAGATATGCATAACGTAAACAATTGGATGATAATGAGAACAAATTGTTCAACAACGATTAATTCACACACAATTAAATGTTAAGATATGCGTAAAGCTCATTTCCAATGATCAAAACTCAATTTAAAAGCAATTGAAACAATTTATCGAACACCTTGAGTGCAATAAAAAATGCTTGGAAATTTAATTTGATTTGTTGATGTTAAAACCAATCAAAATCAAAGTGATTATGATTATATCAACAACTCATAATTTAAAACATAATAAAAAATTTGATTTCCAAACAAATTGATCCAAACAACAAAGATTTGATAATTTGCAAGTACAACAATTAAAGATATATATATATATATATATATATATATAGAGAGAGAGAGAGAGAGAGAGAGAGAGAGAGAGAGAGAGTGAGAGGGAGAGAGAGAGAGAGAAAGAGAGGGATAAATAAGGATTTGTTTAGACAGTTCTCCAATCGGCCTCGCTATGGGTACGTATGCCCTCAATTCAAAATCAAATTGAGATAGTTACAATTATAACCTTACTTTGCAAAACAATGTGTATACAAAAGATGAAGAACTCTAACCCCATAAACCCTATGGTTTGTTGTTGATTCTACCACCTTTAAAACCCATGATTAAAGATTGATCAAGTAATCAACAATGCTGCTACAATCCACTATTTCTTGTTACTAGCTTGCAAGACCTCCTTGTTTTCAAGGTTGTTGCTCGATCAAATTAATCCTTAGCACGCATTTGTTGAACCCAAGATTCACGAACACGATCCATGGTCAGATTAATGCCTTTTGTTTCATGCTACTCGCTTGCAAGGTTGTCCCTACAAAGTACCAAGGCTACTTCACTCGATCGATTCCGTGTTTGTATGATCTTGTCCAAAACCTTCAAATCCCACTGATCTTGAAGGAAAACCCCAACTTGGTTTTCTTATTTGAAACATACAAAGAACCCAACCAAATATTATCGGTTACACCAACCTAATTGGAAGTTATCAACCCCAATCTAGATGGTCACCCAATCAAAAAATGATTATGTGTAGTTTGATTGTGTGTATGCATAGAAGAGAGGTTGACAATGATGGGTTAACTTTGTAATTTTGGCATTGTTTAGGTTTTACATGAGTATCTTACTAGAATAAGGTGCATGCATGAGTATATATATGTATATGTGGTATGGAACAAAGGGCATGCATGAATAAAATGAAAGGAAATGCAAATTTTCAAGGATTTTATGTTACAGGTCAACCTATGAAGGTAACGTGCCGACCTGTAAAGGTCTTTGGTCGACCTGTATGAGGCGACCTATGAGACAGAACCTACAAACTTTATTATTGGAGCGTGGCTGCCGACCTGCACAAGTTTTGTGTTGACCTATGCTGAAGCAAAAGCTTTTATAGGTTGATGTAACAATGCATGTGTCGGCCTATGCAAAGGTAATCTCACTAAAAGTCAATTTTTGAAGCATGTTCCTTCCCGAAGTTATTTCCAATCAATTTTAAACATGTTTGTATGCATCCTAGTGCTAAAGATGATCAATGCATATCTAAGATTGGGTTGATACCGTCCAATATACAAAACATCTAAATTGATCATAGTTTTGACATCATTCAAAATATAGAAGAATGCATTCGCACACACTATCTTTTTTATTCACTTCTTGTTCAATAACAATATGAATTGTTAGAAATAAATGAATAACAGTCAATTAAATGTACATGTTTAATAAATTATAATATATAATTTAGTATGGAAACTAGATAATCATGCATGCATGTATATAATTAAATGACCAAAAAATTGATTTTAGGAATACCTAGATCCATTGAGAAAATTCCTATTAGCGGTAATGATGAATCACAAAGATTAAGAGACGAACAACGAACACCTGATGACTTATATGGTTCTTCCTCAACCTATATTCCTAATGCCTTGAATACTCTTTAGATGAGGAGAAGAGGTAAAATGCATGTGCACTATATATTGGAGAACATAACCTATTTATAAAGTGATGACCAATTTGGGTTCCCATTATTCCGAAATGGATCATCCAGACATCCACACATATTTAAATGCATACCCAATTAATTAATTAATTACATATAATTAAATTTTTTACTTTATTTGATCACTTAATTGTTTAAGGAACTTAATTTGATAAATTATAATATCATAATTTAGTATGGAAACTAGATAATCATGCATGCATGTATATAATTAAATGACCAAAAAATTGATTTTAGGAATACCTAGATCCATTGAGAAAATTCCTATTAGCGGTAATGATGAATCACAAAGATTAAGAGTCGAACAACGAACACCTGATGACTTGTATGGTTCTTCCTCAACCTATATTCCTAATGCCTTGAATACTCTTCAGATGAGGAGAAGAGGTAAAATGCTTGTGTACTATATATTGGATAACATAACCTATTTATAAAGTGATGACCAATTTGGGTTCCCATTATTCTGAAATGGATCATCCAGACATCTACACATATTTAAATGCATACCCAATTAATTAATTAATTACATATAATTAAATTTTTTACTTTATTTGATCACTTAATTGTTTAAGGCACTTAATTTGATAAATTATAATATCATAATTTAGTATGGAAACTAGATAATCATGCATGCATGTATATAATTAAATGACCAAAAAACTGATTTTAGGAATACCTAGATCCATTGAGAAAATTCCTATTAGTGGTAATGATGAATCACAAAGATTAAGACTCAAACAACGAACACCTGATGACTTGTATGGTTCTTCCTCAACCTATATTCCTAATGCCTTGAATACTCTTCAGATGAGGAGAAGAGGTAAAATGCTTGTGTACTATATATTGGAGAACATAACCTATTTATAAAGTGATGACCAATTTGGGTTCCCATTATTCCGAAATGGATCATCCAGACATCCACACATATTTAAATGCATACCCAATTAATTAATTAATTACATATAATTAAATTTTTTACTTTATTTGATCACTTAATTGTTTAAGGCACTTAATTTGATAAAATAGTTAATATAATTAAAATATATATGGTCACAGAATAAATATTGAAATATTAAAATAATATATAAAAATATTCCAATAATCTCCCGCTTGGGAGATATATCTTAATAATTATATCTGTAGCGAGCGATTTTGGACGTGGTTCTTAAGCACTGGTCGCTCTCTGCGGTTGAGTTTACTACAGGTCGATTCATTTTTTATCCTATTGAAGCTGATGAAGGAAGGGAAATAGATGTCTCCAATTAACCCTGCTTTGCATACTGAGTTTAAACAGCGGTCTGTTAGGTTACGAATGCTACAATGTGGGGGGCCTTTGTACTGGTTATTTTTATTTTCGCCAATACGGTTTTCTTTCTTTTATCTAGGCAGAGGGTTTCTGACGGGGAATAAGGATTAGGATGTTTTTGAATTACTGCTTTTGAGTGATGGGATTTGGGTTTTTTGTTGATTGTGCTCGCTAAGATCTTTTCTTTCGATCTTATGCCTACGTATTCCCGTTTACAAAAACAGGGAAATCAGAGCGTTCGTAGTTCCTCCTATTCTATGGGAGGAAATGGTTTTTGGTGTCTTGTTCAAAGCCAAAGACGTGAAGCGAAAAGGTTGTTTGTATCTTGTTCAAAGCCCAAGATGTGAAGCTGAAAGGTCTCGACTTTAGAGAGAATTTGTCGTCTCTAAAGAGGGGTAAAGGAGAATTACTTTAACCGGGATACGCGGATCCTAGCAATGCCATAATTTCCTAAGAAGGGATTTTTAACCTGAAGGAGAAGACTTTAACTCAGTGTAGAGCAACGCCATCTTTCCTTAGGAATTCCTCATGCTAAAAGAAGGACAGTGGCATGGATATAGATGATCCAGAGGCTTGCCGCTTACAGCGATTAGATGAAAGGGAAGGAGTTGTTGATGTTTGTGTACTGTGAACGAGGCACAGGTTTGATGCTAAAAGGTTGATTGGATCAACCAGTGGTTTTCTTATACAAAGCCTAAGAGGAGGCTAATTTCCGCTAGGGAAAATCATTATATAAAGCCTAAGAGGAGGCTATTTTGTGTCTCGTACAAAGCCCGAGAGAGAGGCTAAAAGGGTGACTCAACAAGAAAATCTTTTATACTCAACAAGAGAGTGTTTTTGTATCTCGTACAAAGCCCGAGATGGAGGCTAAAATTCGTTTGACTCAATAAGAACCTTTTTGTATCTCGTATAAAGCCCGAGATAGAGGCTAATGGTTTGCTCCGCTGGGGAGAATCATTGTACAAAGCCCAAGAGGAGGCTAGTGTAACTGTTTCAGTTAAGTGACAGATCCAGTATACTGATTTTAAAGAGAAAATCAGTTCTTATATGAGCAATACTGTACTCGAGGATTCTGTTCGAGGACCCGGGTTATTTCCTGTTTCTTTAAGGAAAGGGGAAATCCAAAGGGTATTGAGACTGTCCGAGTCTGCGGGTTTCCTTCCTATTCTTGAAGGGGTCACTTGAGGATGTCTTTGAGACTCAAGGAAAATAGACTGTCCAAGTCTAGGGTTTCATCTTTTGTACTATGTTTTGAGAAACAGTAGTAGACTCTGGAAAGGACTGCTCTATGGAGATAACTAAGTTTTGTTCCTATACCTCTAGGAGGTCGTCGGGACAATTTGTACGAAGCCCAAGAGGAGGCCGGAAACTTTTAAGAAGCCGATCGGTCCTTGTACGAAGCCCAAGAGGAAGCTATCATTCCCGGAGGAATAGATCATTAAAGGAAGCCTAAGAGGAGGTTGTGAATACTTCTATGAAGCCAACGAGTCCTTGTACTAAGCCCAAGAGGAGGCGGGGTTGTTTTTAGGAAGCCTGTGGGTCCTTGTACGATGCCCAAGAGGAGGCCAATGCTTTTAAGAAGCCCGTGGGTCCCCAAACCCCGAGAAATTCAAGGCAAGCTATTCACAAGGAATAGAGCAAGTCAGGAAAGTTCGAGAATTTGGAAGAAACTCAAAGATGCCATTCACGGAGAATACATTTCATCTTTGGGAGTAGAGTTTCTTGACGATTCCTAAGGAGGACAGCCGAAGAGAAGACTGTATCTGGTGCTCCTATTTGGGATCTAGCTGTCTATTTCTACGAATAAACGAAACGGCGTCACCTAGTTCTAGATGTAGTTGCCGGGGAAACTCTAATATCTATACTATTATTACACAGTCGATATGAGTTTATGAAAGGAGACTTACAGTGAAACAGCCCCACAATACAGTTATATATATATATGAGTTTGTGAATGGAGACTTACAGCGAGCAGCCCCACAAAACAGTTATATGATATGAAAGCAGTAAATGAAAGCGGGTAAACACTTACTCGGTTGTAGAGCTTCCATGCTGTTTGGTTAGTTGTTCAACAAAGAAAGATTGAAAACAACAGTATATTCAGAATCAAAGGAGAAAGTGCTTTGAAAAAGAAAGATTTGGGGCTTACAGCTCAAGGAGAGGCCCAGGGTTTTACCAGTGAGTGCATTGTTGAATTTGTACAGAGGGTCTTATACAAGTTACTGTGGCCCAAAAAAGGTTTTCTATACAGAGGGATGGGTCTTACACTCTCTCAAGAGGCCCAAAGAATTTTAAAGAAGAAGAGTGGGGCTTATAACACGAGGGTAGGCCCAGTTGACTTTTCGTTTAAAAATGGCGATCGCGCCGAGGTTTTCTTTTAACGCAGAGGGACTTATACAATAAGCGAGGCCCAAAAGGTTTTGGTTAAAATGGGGTTGGGTCTTACACTCTTATAGCTCGAAGAGAGACCCAGATGGTTTTTGAAAAGGCGACGAGCGTGCCGTTTGTTTTTTTTACGGTATCAGGACTTATACAATAATTGAGGCCCAAAATGATTTGGTCAAAAAAAGGATTGGGTCTTACACTCTAATAGAGGCCCAAAAGAGTTTTGAAAATGATTTATGAGGGTGGAATTAATTCAAAACCCTAATTTATTTTCAAAAATGTATTTAATTGAATAAAAATGATCAAAAATTGTTTAACACATGGAAAACAAATTCTGATCTTGGATTAATGCTTCAAAAATTAAGTATTGACCTACAAAATAATTAGAAAGCATTAAAAGTTGTAAAATCAATGTGGAAAAAATATTTAAAATGTCAAAAACAATTAAAATATTAATTCTTTGCAAAAATATCAATTATATAAAATAAATAATATTTTTGGGATTTTTTGATAAAATAAAATATTTTAACATTTTTGTGAATTATTAAAAAAAGAATCAACTCAAAATCATTAAAACTCAGAGAGAAATTAATTTTTGAATCAATTAAACAAAATCACAAATTTCAAATATTCGAATTTCTGAAAATGGCGCCAAGAACACAAGCAAGAACACGCGCGTTTTTCTGGGTTTCCCAGATTTGCATTTTCTATCCAATCTCACTGAATACTTGATTATACCATGCAATCCACATATCATTGTGCTCGTCTCAACCTCACGATCATGTCTATGTACTTTAATTTCATTTAAATTAAACATACAACAAGAAATCATGAAAAATCCTCAAGAACCCTAATTTCTGCATGAAGGCTAGGATTTTTGATACACGATTCAAACAATGCAATTAATTGAGGGAAAACATTCCATGCATGATTATGAACATATGGCCAAATTATTGTGCGAGGAAATATGCATAGATTGAGAGATGACCAAGCTTAGGCTTACCTCCAAGTCGTGACAGCAAGAGCAAATTGATTTCTGAGTTGGAGGTGTTACAGATGAGTTGTGATGATCTGAACAACTTCCTTACACACTATGGAGTGTGTTTGAATGCTTGGACTTGATTGAAATTGGCTGGATCACTTCATGGCATCTCAACTGCAAGTTGGTTAAAACCTTGAGCAATTGACTGATGATTTTGTGAAATCTGTGTTCCAGATGTTGTTTGAGTGTTTGGATCACTTCTATATGATGTATGTGAGGTGTGTGAGTGATTGGTTTGATTGGAATTGCTCTCAAACTCAAAACCCGATAGCTACCTTGCTAAGAAAGGCATTTTTGCCAAGAGAAAGAGATTTTGAGGAAAGCATCTGTTAGATGGCTTTGGTGTACTCAAACTGAACACAATTGAGCTCTATTTATAGTAGAGCAAGTTTGTTTTGCAAGGAATAGTGAATGGCAGCTGGTAAGTAGGTTTGACTAATGTTGTCCAATGAGAATTCAAGTCTCCTCTAGCCATTGACTAGAGGTTAGGGCACAGAGCTTTGGTTCCCTTGGTTTTGGATAAGTCTTGACTGATTTCAGATGAGAATGGCTCAGTCCATGCCACCTTGATGGTTCCATTGAATGCCTCATTCCAAATTTGGAGTCTTGTCCCTATTTTGGCAATTCTAGGTTCAACATGCTATTTCTTGTTCCATGGACTTTGGAGGCTTGGCTCAGTGATTGTCCCCTTTAGATTCAATCCTCAGAGGTGTCCAAGTGGATAGGAGCATTTGGAATTAGCTAATTTTGGAAAATCGAGCCAAAATGCAAATTCTGCCCTGCTTTGACAGATTTCAGCAAGGCAACTTGACAATGTCATATCTCATGGTGTAAGTTGATTTTGGTAATGTTCTTGGCCATTTTGGAAAGCTCTTACATGATACAACAACTGTTTGAACAAGTTTGGTTTTGATCTCTTTTGATTCCAAGTGGAAAATGTCCCTACATTTGGCGAAAAGTCAAGGCAGATTTGGACTTAGTGAAAATTTCACTAAGTGTTGGAAAAAGTGACATTTTCACTTTTCAGCCACTTTGATCACTCCATAACTCAAAATCCTTAATGAATTGGAATGACTTGTAGTTGAAGTTTTTGTAGATGATAATGAGGGCTACAAATCCATCTTTGGATGAGAAAAATGGCCTTGTGGTTTAGGAGTTATGGTCCTCCAAAGTTGGTACCCTAGCCACTTTAATTTTAACTTAGAAAATTTTCTAAGTTTTTATGGTTACCCCTTTTACAAGTTATCACACTTTTCTTGATTTTTCTTGATGAATGATGATTCAAATCATACATTAACATCATTTTAGGGTTAAAAATTCATTTTGGTGAAAAGTCTCAAAAAGTCAAAGTTGACTTTTGTGCACAGTTGACTTTTTATCAGATGAACTCCAAACTGTACAATTCTTCAGGAAATCATGTCCTTGACCTAAATCAAACTTGATGGACATGTTCCATGGGTGTCATAGGGTATATTCATTCATGTATTTGGGTTTGGGAGCATGTCCTGGTCAAAAGTCAAAGTTACAGTTGACTTTTCTCGCGAAACCCTAATTGTGGTGCAGATGAAATTGAGACTTGTTGCTCAAGCTTCTTGGATCAATCCATTGTGCCAAATTGATCAATGTGGTATATTAGAGACCCTCAAATCATGTCTTGAGGTCTTGGCCCATGATTTGTCCCAAAAGTCAACTTAGGGGTGAATTAGGTCAAGAAACCCTAATTCCTGATTTTTGATGTATGCATCCCCTGAGGCAAAATTGACTTGATGATTGGGTTCATGAGGTTCCTTGAAGTATATTAGGTTATGTTTTGGATCCTTGGCTTGTGCCCAGATGAAATTTTTCATCTGGATGCCCTGGGCGATCAAAACACTAATTTGGTGACACTGTCGATCTGGAGGCTTGATCCACCTAAAAGGGAGCAGCTTTGTGCTTAATCCTTGAAGTGGGAGTCCTTTTGATCCATTGTGGATGTTTGAGAGGTTAGACAAGTTGAAGATCAAGTCATTCCTTGATTGATCCTTTGTCTAAAAGCTCTGAGAGGGCTTGAAACCCTAGTTCTGATTGCAATCAACGCTCAACAATTCCTTGAGGAGATTGATGAGGCATGATGATTTATCCATATTGTGATGCTGATTTGCACAATGATGGGAAACTTTAGTGGTCAAAATTTGGGTTATGACAGATGCCCCTATTTAATCTTCTTGGACCCGAAGGTGTGAATGACGAAAGTATTCGAGCATTCGGGGTGCAAGAGGATTAAATATCGGAATATCCGAAATTTTGATGGCTATGAATGGCAGCTTGCGCATTCATCTTCTTTTGCTAAGTAATGATGCTTAGAAAAGGTAAACTTCCCCTCGATCCTGGTTCCCTACCAGGGAACTAGTCTTAGTTTCTGATTCAAACTTCCCCTCGATCCTGGTTTCCAACCAAGGAACTGGTCTCAGTTTCTTTTGTCAATAAACTTTACTGACAAGGAACGCTATTTGTAGCGGATTTCCTTCAAACTTCTTGCCGAATTTTCTTGGGGAGATGCCATTTGACGGAAAAAGTTTTGACGTCAGACTTGCTGAGGAACCCATCGTCTGAGTTCTAGAGTTGCACAAACTTCTCTGTTAGAGATGCCATTTGTCGATTCTACTGGGGAAAGCGAGTATCTTGGGAGACTGCTGCCGCTTGGGGTCTTGCATCATACTTTTCTCGGGATCTTCCCGGAGAAATTCCATATGATGTGATCCAATTTTGAGGTGCCGATGACCTTTTCATCAACGGATTTTCGGAGAAACACTGTTGTACTGCCGAATCTCTGTTTAAGAGGCTTTCTCTGGGGATTTTCCTTTAATCCGGGAAAGCAAGGATATCATCTTCAATGGCGAAGAGTGACATCTCTTGAAGGTTCTCTGATGTTTCAGAGGTTCAAGTTATCAAAGTGGTCAAGCACCGACTCTGATCTAAAGATACACTGGTAGCGAGATTGTTCAGACGCAACAATTCTTGACGAGGACAAGGCTGACAACTCGATTGAGAGGAAGGTTATCACGGCAAGATAAGACCGACTCAAATGATAGTGATGCAATATGAAATGTGAATGCAAATAAAAAATGCAAGATGTATGTATGTTTATGCTGACAAAACAGACGCGACATGCAGACTAATAGATGAACACGATTGAATACTCGGCCATCGCGGGGCGAAGAAGTACCGTTGGTTCAAAATAGCAATTCCACCTTGCTTAGGAGAGATAGTCCCTGTTGGGAGCTATGTTGGTCGTGCTTAGGAGATGAGAACTCGGCCGAGGGTGTCAGACGGAACAAGGTCTCTGACACAGTTGATCCTTCGTTTAGGCATACTGGCTTAGAAGGAGTACTTTGATTCTTCACTTTGAGGCTCGCACGCCTTTGGAGACGCAATTGACGTTTTTTCGATGTTCACAGTCAAAAGAAATGCCATCTTTAATTGAAAAGCAGAAAAATTTTTAACAAAAAGTAAATTCATTTTGTTTCATTTCAAGAAGTAAATTCCGAAGACACGAGGTCTGAACTTCTTGTCGAACGCCCTCTTCATTCTTTGCTGATACAACTGACAGTGACATAGTGCCGTGATTCGCTTCTCTTCGATCAGATTGAGTTCGTCGTGTCGACTTTGACACCACTCAGCTTCGGTGAGCTTAGGTTCCATCAATACTCGGATTGACGGGATCTCTACTTCTATGGGGAGCACTGCTTCCATGCCATACACTAGAGAGAAAGGGGTAGCCCCTGTTGAAGTGCGGACAGATGTACGATAACCGTGAAGAGCAAAGGGTAGCATCTCATGCCAATCTTTGTAGGTTACAACCATCTTTTGAACGATCTTCTTGATGTTCTTGTTAGCCGCTTCTACCGCCCCATTCATCTCAGGTCGGTAGGGAGATGAGTTATGGTGTTCAATCTTGAACTCAGCGCACAACTCTTTCATCATCTTATTGTTCAAGTTAGATCCATTATCAGTAATGATCTCGCTTGGAACACCATAACGGCAGGTGATATTGTTTTTGATAAATCGGACCACCACTTTTCGGGTTGCATTAGCGTACGACGCTGCTTCGACCCACTTGGTGAAGTAGTCAATGGCTACCAGAATGAACCGATGTCCGTTTGAAGCCTTAGGTTCAATCAAGCCAATTATGTCGATTCCCCATATGGAAAAAGGCCATGGGGAAGAAAGAACTTTGAGACGCGATGGCGGTACATGAATTTTGTTGGAGTATATCTGACACTTGTGACACCTCCTCATGTACTTGTAGCAGTCGGATTCCATGGTCAACCAATAGTACCCGGCTCTGAGAATTTTTCTCGCCATTGTGTGTCCGTTGGCATGAGTGCCAAAGGATCCTTCATGAATTTCTTTCATAAGTATGTCTGCTTCTGGTCTGTCGACGCATCGGAGCAAGACCATGTCGAAATTTCTCTTATAAAGAGTGTCACCGCTCAGGAAGAAGCTTCCAGCTAGCCTTCTGAGAGTCTTTCTGTCTCTTCTGAGTGCCCCAGGTGGGTACTCTCGTTTCTGAAAGAAGCATTTGATATCGTGATACCAAGGTCTGTCGTCTATGACTACTTCGATCGAGAAGATGTAGGCGGGCCGTTCAAGGCGCATAACGTCAATCTTAGGTAGGTCATTCCATCGGCCTACACTAATCATGGAAGAGAGAGTGGCTAAAGCATCAGCCATGTGATTCTCAGCACGAGGAATGTGATGAAACTCAACTCTGTTGAAGAAGGGTAGCAACCTTCTTGCATAGTCTTTGTAAGGAATCAATCCTGATTGGTATGTGTTCCAATCTCCTGTTATATGATTGATAACCAAGGCTGAGTCGCCGTATACGTCCAAGTTCTTGATCCTTAAATCAATCGCTTCTTTGAGACCCATAATACAAGCTTCGTATTCGGCCTCGTTGTTCGTACATTTGAACATAAGTCTGGCAGTGAAAGGAATGTGGGTACCCTGTGGGGTAACAATGATTGCCCCAATTCCGTTTCCGTAATGATTAACTGCTCTGTCAAAGATAAGTCCCCATTGGGAACCTGGTTCTGGCCCTTCATTGGGTAACGGTTCATTGCAGTCTTTCATTTTTAGATACATGACATCTTCGTCTGGGAAGTCAAACCCGATTGATTCCTGATCGTCAATCGGTTGATGAGCCAAATTATCGGCTAAAATACTTCCTTTAACGGCTTTCTGAGCGTGATACTCTATGTCATATTCTGATAGTAACATCTGCCAACGGGCAATCCTTCCCGTGAGAGCAGGATTTTCAAATACGTACTTGATTGGATCCATCTCGGAGACCAACCAAGTAGTATGATGAATCATATATTGGCAAAGATGTTTGGCTGCCCAAGCCAAAGCGCAACAAGTTTTCTCAAGCATCGTGTTCCGAGTTTTGCAGTCGGTAAATTTCTTGCTCAGATAGTAAATGGCAGACTCTTTCCTTTAGGTTTCGTCCTGTTGGCCAAGTACACATCCCATCGAGTCCTCAAGGACTGTGAGGTAAATGATCAGTGGTCTTCCTTCCACTGGAGGTGATAGAATCGGCGGATTCAACAGATATTCCTTAATACTGTCGAAGGCAGTTTGGCAATCTTCTGACCAAACGCAATCCTGGTTCTTTTTGAGTAATTTGAAAATCGGCGCACAGGTGGCGGTCATAAGGAATATGAATCTGGAGATGTAGTTCAAACGTCCCAGAAATCCTCTGACTTATTTTTCAGTTTTCGGAGAAGGCATTTCTCGAATGGCCTTGACCTTGTCAGGATCAACTTCAATTCCTTTCTGGCTGACGATGAACCCTAATAGTTTCCCCGAACGGACACCGAAGGTGCACTTGTTGGGATTCAAGCGGAGCTTGAATTTCCTTAAACGTTCGAACAACTTTGACAGATGTTCAACGTGCTCATCCTCTATTTTTGATTTTGCAATCAAATCATCAACATATACCTCGATTTCTTTATGTATCATGTCATGAAACAGAGTAGTCATGGCCCTTTGATAGGTTGCCCCGGCATTCTTCAAACCGAACGGCATTACCTTGTAACAAAAGGTACCCCATGGGGTAATGAACGAAGTTTTCTCCATGTCTTTCGGCGCCATTTTGATCTGGTTATAGCCCGAGAATCCATCCATGAAGGAGAAAACTTTGAACTTTGATGTACTGTCTACTAGCATGTCAATGTGTGGTAAAGGAAAGTCGTCCTTTGGACTAGCCTTATTCAGATCTCTGTAGTCGACACACATTCTGACCTTTCCGTCCTTTTTGGGAACGGGTACGATGTTGGCTAACCATTGAGGATATTCAAATGTAGCGAGGAAACCCGCGTCAATCTGTTTGCGTACCTCCTCTTTGATTTTGATGGCCATGTCCGGGTGAGTGCGTCTCAACCTTTGCTTTACTGGCGGACATTCCAATCTCAACGGTAAGTGATGTTCCACGATGCTGGTATCCAACCCTGGCATATCCTGATAGGACCAAGTGAATACATCGGGGAATTCTTTGAGAAGCTTTATCAAACCCTCTCTGGCAGTTGGACTGAGCAGTGCCCCAATCCTGATTTCTTTTCTCTCTTTTTCCGAACCCAAGTTTACCTTTTCCAACGGCTCTTTGTGAGGTTCAATGGACCTTTCCTCTTGTCTGAGTAATCGGGAGATCTCTTCTGGAATTTCGTTGTCAACTTCTTCTTCAGCCCCAAATACCGGGAACTCAAAGTCGGGAGAAGGCATCGGATCGTATGTTTCAACGGGGTGTAAAACAAGCAATCTGCATGACGGTATGATTCATGTTTAGAAGAGATAGAGAAAATGCAAGTGTGTGCAGTGTATTTTTTTTACTGCTTGTTTTTATTATCGAATGTTTTTTAGGATTACCATTTTCTGAGAAAAGCAAAAAAAAAAGAAAACAGCAATAAATGCGGAAATTACAGAACGACGTTATTTTATTAATGAACAAGTCGAATCTTGAAACTACAGCCCTATAAAACAAAACTCTGTCACTTTGGGCAAAGCGAAGCGGGAAATTTACAGAAAGCGAGCCCTATAAAAACATCTGTTTCACCTGGGCAGGGTGAAAGGTTTTAAAGATGGCAATTACTTTGACTGACGAACGACCTTCGGAACCTCGACGGCAACCCATTGGCGGCGAACCCCTCGGTGAATCACAAAGTCTGGCACCTTCCTTGATTTGTCTTCAGAAATAACGCTGATTTCTGGTGAAGCAGGATCACTGGAATCTGTCTCCCAGGCAGAATTGTCGTAGGAGGATTCCTCTGTTGCATTTTGCATAGTATTGGTGCTCTTAGGTAGATCTTCCCATCCAGTTGGCTGGATATCTTCGAGCCTGATACGAGAGCTTTTAGGAGCAGTGTACTTGACCATATAGTCGTATTTTCCACTTGGTTCTCCCAGAGTGTCCCAAACTTCTTTGGAACTGGAGGAGTCATCCCTCTCGATGACGTTGACCTCGGGAAAAGCATAGTTGATGAATTCTAGTCCGGCAAACATTGCGAATTCATCTTCATGTTGAGTAGTTTCCGAATGACCTGAGTGTTGATCCCATGACATGGCGGGGACACAGGTATTCTGTTCAATGACGGTCAGCTGAGTTTCATTACTCGGCTGACTCTCTTGCCCCAAATCTCCTGGATAAGGTTGCCACATCGGCAGACCATCCATTGGGCCATAGTAGGTGTAGTCAAAATTGTCTTTCATCAGAGTGTCTTCCTCTAATGAATTTGGCGGAGCACGACATCCTCTTGGATCACAATCTCCATATATCATTTCGACGTCCGACCTGGGTATAAATCTCGGACTCTGTGCGGGATAGCAAAATGGAATTTACGTTTCTTCCTGCGACACATAACCGTCCTCGTTAAGATATGACTTCCATTCCTCATCCATATCAAAGGGATCCTCTTCATTGATAGCATGGACTACTTGAGTCACTGGTTGGAGGAAACCTCCACTACGGAAGAAGTTCTAAATGGGATGAAGACTTTCATCACTGGCAGCTGTCTGGGTACAGGTTGCAGAAAAACCAAGACCCTTCTTTGTTTTATTGTCAGTGGGAATGACAAGCTGTCCCCATCCTGTTGTATTGGTACTCTCGACCGCTTTGATAGCATCCTTGTATGAGGAGATCGAGGTTCCTCCTCTGGATTGATTGTCCTTGCTCACCGATAGTGCTTGGAACTGCGTTCCAATAACTTCCTCAGGTTCTATACCAGCGGATGATGACAAGTTACTCACGAGCAAAGCCTGTTCCCCACAGACTGTGACAAGTTGATCGTTCTGAATGAACTTTAGCTTTTGGTGGAGAGTCGAAGTGACTGCTCCAGCCTGATGTATCCAAGGTCTTCCTAATAAACAACTGTATGTTGCCCGGATTTCCATGACCTGGAAAGTGACTTGGAAAGTGTGAGGACCAATAGTTATGGGAAGGTCAACTTCGCCAATAACTGCTTTTCTGGATCCGTCGAACGCTTTGACGACGACCTCGCTGACTCTCATCGGAGGGCCTTTGAATGATAATTGCATCAAAGTGGACTTCGGCATAACATTCAGGGCTGACCCTGTGTCTACCAGTACGCTGGCTAAAACATCGTCCTGGCAGTTAACTGTAATGTTGAGCGCCATGTTATGACAGCGACCCTCTTCGGGTAATTCCTCATCACTAAATCCCAAATTGATGCAGGAAGTGATGTTAGAGACAATACTATCGAACTGTCTGATTGTTACATCCTGTTCCACAAAGGCTTGCTCCAAGACTTTCTGTAGAGCCTCCCTGTGCGCTTCTGAACTGAGTAACAGTGATAATACCGAGATCTTTGAAGGAGTCTGTAACAATTGATCAACAATGTTATATTCACTCCTTTAGATGAGCTTTAGCATCTCATCTTTGTCTTTCGACAGGTCGGGATTACTGGATTGACCGACTGGTGGATCAGGAATTTCTGTATAAAGTTCCTTTTCTTTGTTGGACTCTCCAACTCCTCGGTTGAAGATTCTACCGCTCCGTGTTACATGACTGATGTCTGCAATATTCACGACATAGGGTAATGGAATTTCCTCTCCATTTTCAACTGTTGTTGCACCGTATTTGTAAGGGATCGCCTTAGCTGATTCATACGGTAATGGTCCCGGCAGATAGATGACTATGGGAACCTTCTGGTTTTTCTGACCATCATAAGTAATCTCGATCCGTTCCCGGTTGGGAACTTTAGATTCGTCAAGTAGAGGAATAATGGCAAAAACATCCCTGGTCCTGTGATGACCAGAGATCGTGACAACATCCTCAACTTGATCGGCAAGGTAGTTCGACGACCAATCGATGGGTCCAGAACCTGGATATGGACGAATTTCTCCACGATCGACCTGACCCTGAAGAGCTGCTCTCACAAGGTAACACCCTTGGTTACTTTCTGAACAGACGCTACAACTGTCATAGTTGTGTGGTGGCACCTGGCCACGCCCACTTTGAATACAATGTAACCTTACTAGGTTAGCTTCCACTGATCGGACATCCTGATTTTGACGCCGAGTGGGATTTCTGTTATTGTTACTAATCTGCTGAGTATCTTCGTCCATGTAGATTGGCATCCGCCAGTGATTTAACAAGTGCTGAAGTGCCTCCTGGACAAGGGTACAACCACGATCGTTTTCGCAACCCGCTTTACACCTCTGATAGTCATGTGATATTAAGAATCCGAGTCGGACCTGCTCAGCATGTAACTCTACCAAGTTGGTATTCATCACGTGAATATCGAATATCTGAACCATGTTGATTTGATAGGGATTCCTGTCATGGTAGTCTTGGATCCATCCAAGATCCATTTGACGCTGGAGGGCCTCTTGTATGAAAGAGCATCCCTGTTTGTTTATCGAGCAAGTCAGACTGGAACTGTAATCGTGCCGCGGCAGATTATGATACTGGCTTTGCCTTGAGTGCATCGCCACCAAGTTGACATTCACACAGATATCGTAGTTTTGAATGACGTTGGAATTCGTGTAGACCATGTTAACTCCACGAACTCGGTGCTCTTGGATCCATCCGAGATCCATCTGTTCCTGCAGAGCTGCTTGCACTACAGAACATCCCTGGTTGTCTTTAGAGCAGATATCACACTGGTGATAGTTATGAGGTGGCACATGGCCATATCCACTCTGTCTACAATGCATCTTGACCAGATTGGTCCTCAATAAGAGTACATCGTGAATTTGATAGACGTTGTCAGATTCTTTCTCAATCAGATTGACCGTAGCTTTCTCGTGTTGAGGCAGCGGGTTCGTGAGAACATTTGGATTCGTATCTTTGAAAGATAAGAGCCCGCTCCTAAAAAACTTTTGCACGTCGGATTTGAAATTGAGGCAAGTCTTTATGTTATGCCCTGATCCTCCTTGATGATAAGGGCATGTCTGATCCGCTTTAAACCAAAAAGACGGATTTTCCGGTACTGTAAGAGGAGATTTAGTCTGAATGTGCCCCTTAGCCAGTAGTAACGGAAATAGTTCTGCGTACGACACGGGTATAGGATCAAACCCTGATGGTCGTGTTGTACGGTTGTTATTATACTGAGGACGAGCCTGCTGAAGAGGCTGTTGTGTCCTTTGCTGATTAGGTTGGCTCTGCGCAACCTGAGGTTGATACGTAGGAACAGGCGCGGGGCCGATAGCAGGAGTTACCACTGCTACTGGTTGATAACGACGCCTTTGCTTTTCGAGATAGATATTCCCAATATCTTGCTCTTTTTTCTTAGGGAGAGCACTACCGTATTTTTTAGTACCGCTCGTCGATCCAGTGTCTTTTACCAAACGTCCTTCCCGGACGCCTTCCTCAAGACGTACACCCATGCCGACCATCTCGGTGAAATCACTGGGCGCACTGGCGACCATTCGGCCGTAGTAAAATGAGCTCAAGGTCTTTAAGAAGATCTTTGTCATCTCTTTTTCCTCAAGAGGTGGACAAATTTGAGCGGCAATTTCACGCCACCTTTGAGCATACTCCTTAAAGGTTTCCTTGTCCTTTTGAGACATCGATCTGAGTTGATCTCTGTCGGGTGCCATGTCCAAATTGTATTTATAATGTTGAACGAAGGCTTTGCCAAGATCTCTGAATGTGATGATCGTGGCACGGTTTAAACCCATGTACCATTTTAAGGCGGCACGGTTAAACTATCCTGAAAGTAGTGAATCAGCAGGTCCTGATTCTCCGTCTGAGCTGACATTCGTCGAGCGTACATTGTCAAGTGACATTGAGGGCAAGAGTTACCCTTGTACTTTTTAAAGTCGGGCACCTGGAATTTGTGCGGGACTTTCACATTGGGGACCAGACAGAGGTCTGTGGCGTCCTTTCCAAAAACATCCTGACCACGAATGGCTTGCAGTTCCTTCTGCATTTCCAAGAACTGTTCCTGGAATTCATCCATTCGGTCAAACATAGTTTCCTTCTTGCCAGAAGGTATCTGTGGAATCTGTCCTTCCGGGACAGAGTGCACCACAGGGGGTGGTACCGTAACTACGGCGGTGAATCTTGGCGTTTCCCGAAGTTTGTAACCTTCAGGAGTCTTCAGTATGCCCCTGGCATCTTCGCTTTCCCGAAGTTTGTAACCTTCAGGACCAGCGGCATCTGTTGCGATTCCCTGATCTTCAACGATCGGCGGAACATATCCTTCCGGGATATAGTTCGCAGGCATGCCCCAGGGACGATCTTTCGGCATCTGATACCTAGGATCATACTTCTCCACTATGGTCGCTGAAGTGATCTCCGAGATCACAGTCCTTTGTAGCTGAGCTTCTGCCATGGCTTGCATGTCGTTACGAAGCTTTCTCATATCCTCTCTCAGAGCGTCGATCTCTTCTTTTAACTCTCTGTTTTCCTCCTCAAGATCGTCCATCTTTTTCTGACGATTAGCCCGAGTATTGTACGAATGAGACAGTTTGACTCTAGAACCGAGACACAAACGTGAGATTCATAGGTAAGAAGAATACGCGGTGTGAGAATGATAAAATGCAATGATTATATTAATTGTTTGTTGGTTTAATCAAAATAAACTTCGACAATTAGATTGCAAATATCAAACGGTGGGGAAACCCCTTTTTATTGAAATTCCAAGGATTACAGAAATGGAAATACAGTAGATTACAAGGTGCAGAAACAGGAACCTAAGCTAATGGGTCCCGAGTCCTCTCTGAAGAGAAATCGGGTGCTGATTCTGGTATCTTCCTTTTCTTTGACCTGGGCGCTTGAGCCATTGTCGGGTTGTCATTCCTTTGCCAGGTGAAAGGAGTGAGCAAATTCCTTTGATCGTCTTGATTTTCTACAGCATGTTGCTCTAAAATTTCAATCAGAGCATCTTTCTCTTTCAGTAGTTGTTGTATTTGGATACACTCTATGTTGAGGGTGCGGTACTTGTTCTTCTAAGACCTTCTCTCCTTTTGAACTTTGTTGAGAGTAACCTAAAGCTTTTCAGTTTCCGTCATGAAGTACATGACAGATTCCCTCGGCGGAAGAATTCCGTAACGAGGATAAGGCATCTTTAGCTTGAGAGCTCTAGTTTGTACCCAATGGAGATAAGGCTCCACCGAGACACAATCCGGTTTTCCGAGAGACTCTCGTCCTTTCTTATGAACGTGCTTCCAAGCATGCACTATTTCCATCTTTAGTGCCCTGTCGTTTTCTCCTTCCTTGAAGAAAAGACCTTCCAGATGAGCGTTCTGCGGAACGAGCCTCATCGGGTATCCAAATTGACGAAGAACCAATATCAGATGGTAGTTGATTCCTCCTTTAATTCCTATGAGGGGTACGTTGGGGAAGTTTCCACAACGATCAATGATCCTGATCCCATCATAAATCCTTATACACCAATCTATATCAGAGTTGGTAAGGGACATGATCTTCTGCGACCAGCGCAAGACACTCTTGCAATCCCAAAGGTACACAGCATGTGATATCCCCTCCGCTGTACAAATTTCCTAAGTGAACAGAATGATACGCATCTGCGAGCAAAGTCGGCACAGTGTTTCCAATGATAAAAACCTTAATAGCGTTGATATCGACGAAGTTATTAATGTTAGGCAACAAAAATAATCCGTAGGTGAGTAAAACAAAGATGCTTTCAAAAGCAGTCCCGTTCCCTATACTAGCAAAGTACAGAGCTTTCTTTGTTAAGAACTGGGCTGACAAACCTTGGATGCCACCCTTAGTAGTCATGTGAGTCCTAACCTCAGACTCGTCCAAATGAATTGCTCTTGCAATGGTCTGATTCTTTGGAATTTCTTCCAGTCCAGAAAATGGAGCTCGATCAGTGATATGTAGATCGATCAGATGAGAATACTCCTCCAGCGTTGGTGCGAGCTGGTAATCCGGGAATGTAAAGCAGTGATAAACTGGATCATAAAACTGAATGAGCACATCCATGATTCCCTCAATCACATGGACTCTTAATAGTGGTAGCAAACCACCGTGCTTGGCTCTGAAAGCCTCTGGGTTAGTGATCATCCTCGCTTACCTTCTCAAATCCTCTAGCTTCGGAACCTTGAAGGTATACTGGTGAGTTCTCCTTCTACCGAAATCCATTAGTGCAATCCTTTTCTCTGATATTTGCAATCACAGTCTTAGTTTATTTTGAAAAAAACAGAGAGACTAGAAGAGAAAGTTTTTTGAATGTTTTAATGTTTTTTAGATGAATGCATGAATGCAGCACACAAAAACATAGAAAAAACATGGGGTCAAAGGGTCGTTGTCATGAAGTCAAGGCTCTACCCATCCCCAAAGGTTTACTAAGGTGATTTTTGTACCTGTACTCATTATCATTAGCTCCTCCCAGGAAGGCAGACAACAAGAGGATCGCCAGCGAGTTGTGTGCAATCTTAGAGTAAGTGCTATTCACCGAGAATAGATCACCAGCCTCAAATGAGGGTAGTATCGTGTAACAGTTATTTCCGTTAGCTTCCGCACTACGAAAGGGTTGGTTTTTCTAGGTGTATACTTAATCTTTCCACATACGGCATCACCCGCATTCCCAGTAGCAGAAAAATAAACACATATAGCAATTAGGAAAAGCAGTATATATATTTGTCTTAAATATCCTAGACCTAAGAAGCTAAGGATCCTAAGTTCCTGACAGAAATGGCTCCCCGGCGGAGCACCATTCTGTGGTATTCACACAAGTGAAGAAAAGGAAAACTGTGCCTAGATCTAACTTAATGCCGGCCCCTCGGTGGGCGCCACTTTTCTGTTGGCGGCCACCGCCAAGAAAAATGACTTACCCAAGGTTTAGATTGTAAGAAAGAGAGATCGGCCCCACGGTGGGCGCCACTTTTCTGTAGCGAGCGATTTTGGACGTGGTTCTTAAGCACTGGTCGCTCTCTGCGGTTGAGTTTACTACAGGTCGATTCATTTTTTATCCTATTGAAGCTGATGAAGGAAGGGAAATAGATGTCTCCAATTAACCCTGCTTTGCATACTGAGTTTAAACAGCGGTCTGTTAGGTTACGGATGCTACAATGTGGGGGGCCTTTGTACTGGTTATTTGTATTTTCGCCAATACGGTTTTCTTTCTTTTATCTAGGCAGAGGGTTTCTGACGGGGAATAAGGATTAGGATGTTTTTGAATTACTGCTTTTGAGTGATGGGATTTGGGTTTTTTGTTGATTGTGCTCGCTAAGATTTTTTCTTTCGATCTTATGCCTACGTATTCCCATTTACCGAAACAGGGAAATCGGAGCGTTCGTAGTTCCTCCTATTCTATGGGAGGAAATGGTTTTTGGTGTCTTGTTCAAAGCCCAAGACGTGAAGCGAAAAGGTTGTTTGTATCTTGTTCAAAGCCCAAGATGTGAATCTGAAAGGTCTCGACTTTAGAGAGAATTTGTCGTCTCGAAAGAGGGGTAAAGGAGAATTACTTTAACCGGGATACGCGGATCCTAGCAATGCCATAATTTCCTAAGAAGGGGTTTTTAACTTGAAGCAGAAGACTTTAACTCAGTGTAGAGCAACGCCATCTTTCCTTAGGAATTCCTCAAGCTAAATGAAGGACAGTGGCATGGATATAGATGATCCAGAGGCTTGCCGCTTACAGCGATTAGATGAAAGGGAAGGAGTTGTTGATGTTTGAGTACTGTGAACGAGGCACAGGTTTGATGCAAAAAGGTTGATTGGATCAACCAGTGGTTTTCTTATACAAAGCCTAAGAGGAGGCTAATTTCCGCTAGAGAAAATCATTATACAAAGCCTAAGAGGAGTCTATTTTGTGTCTCGTACAAAGCCCGAGAGAGAGGCTAAAAGGGTGACTCAACAAGAAAATCTTTTAGACTCAACAAGAGAGTGTTTTTGTATCTCGTACAAAGCCCGAGATGGAGGCTAAAAATTATTTGGCTCAATAAGAACCTTTTTGTATCTCGTATAAAGCCCGAGATAGAGGCTAATGGTTTGCTCCGCTGGGGAGAATCATTGTACAAAGCCCAAGAGGAGGCTAGTGTAACTGTTTCAGTTAAGTGACAGATCCAGTATACTGATTTTAAAGAGAAAATCAGTTCTTATATGAGCAATACTATACTCGAGGATTCTGTTCGAGGACCCGGGTTATTTCCTGTTTCTTTAAGGAAAGGGGAAATCCAAAGGGTATTGAGACTGTCCGAGTCTGCGGGTTTCCTTCCTATTCTTGAAGGGGTCACTTGAGGATGTCTTCGAGACTCAAGGAAATTAGACTGTCCAAGTCTAGAGTTTCATCTTTTGTACTATGTTTTGAGAAACAGTAGTAGACTCTGGAAAGGACTGCTCTATGGAGATAACTAAGTTCTGTTCCTATACCTCTAGGAGGTCGTCGGGACAATTTGTACGAAGCCCAAGAGGAGGCTGGAAACTTTTAAGAAGCCGATCGGTCCTTGTACGAAGCCCAAGAGGAAGCTATCATTCCCGGAGGAAGAGATCATTATACGAAGCCTAAGAGGAGGCTGTGAATACTTCTATGAAGCCGACGGGTCCTTGTAATAAGCCCAAGAGGAGGCGGGGTTACTTTTAGGAAGCCTGTGGGTCCTTGTACGATGCCCAAGAGGAGGCCGATGCTTTTAAGAAGCCCGTGGGTCCTCAAACCCCGAGAAATTCAAGGCAAGCTATTCACAAGGAATAGAGCAAGTCAGGAAAGTTCGAGAATTTGGAAGAAACTCAAAGATGCCATTCACGGAGAATACATTTCATCTTTGGGAGTAGAGTTTCTTGACAAATCCTAAGGAGGACAGCCGAAGAGAAGACTGTATCTGGTGCTCCTATTTGGGATCTAGCTATCTATTTCTACGAATAAACGAAACGACGTCACCTAGTTCTAGACGTAGTTGCCGGGGAAACTCTAATATCTATACTATTATTAAACAGTCGATATGAGTTTATGAAAGGAGACTTACAGTGAAACAGCCCCACAATACAGTTATATATATATATATATATATATATGAGTTTGTGAAAGGAGACTTACAGCGAGCAGCCCCACAAAACAGTTATATGATATGAAAGCAGTAAATGAAAGCGGGTAAACACTTACTCGGTTGTAGAGCTTCCATGCTGTTTGGTTAGTTGTTCAACAAAGAAAGATTGAAAACAACAGTATATTCAGAATCAAAGGAGAAAGTGCTTTGAAAAAGAAAGATTTGGGGCTTACAGCTCAAGGAGAGGCCCAGGGTTTTACCAGTGAGTGCACTGTTGAATTTGTACAGAGGGTCTTATACAAGTGTCTGTGGCCTAAAAAAGGTTTTCTGTACAGAGGGATGGGTCTTACACTCTCTCAAGAGGCCCAAATAATTTTAAAGAAGAAGAGTGGGGCTTATAACACGAGGGTAGGCCCAGTTGACTTTTCGTTTAAAAATGGCGATCGCGCCGAGGTTTTCTTTTAACGCAGAGGGACTTATACAATAAGTGAGGCCCAAAAGGTTTTGGTTAAAAGGGGGTTGGGTCTTACACTCTAATAGAGGCCCAAAAGAGTTTTGAATGGGTCTTATAGCTCGAAGAGAGGCCCAGATGGTTTTTGAAAAGGCGACGACCGCGCCGTTTGTTTTTTTTTTACGGTATCGGGACTTATACAATAAGTGAGGCCCAAAATGATTTGGTCAAAAAAAGGACTGGGTCTTACACTCTAATAGAGGCCCAAAAGAGTTTTGAAAATGATTTATGAGGGTGGAATTAATCCAAAACCCTAATTTATTTCCAAAAATGTATTTAATTGAATAAAAATTCAATTAAAATGATCAAAAATTGTTTAACACATGGAAAACAAATTGTGATCTTGGATTAATGCTTCAAAAATTAAGTATTGACCTACAAAATAATTAGAAAGCATTAAAAGTTGTAAAATCAATGTGGAAAAAATATTTAAAATGTCAAAAACAATTAAAATATTAATTCTTTGCAAAAATATCAATTATATAAAATAAATAATATTTTTGGGATTTTTTGATAAAATAAAATATTTTAACATTTTTGTGAATTATTAAAAAAAGAATCAACTCAAAATCATTAAAACTCAGAGAGAAATTAATTTTTGAATCAATTAAACAAAATCTCAAATTTCAAATATTCAAATTTCTGAAAATGGCGCCAAGAACACAAGCAAGAACACGCGCGTTTTTCTGGGTTTCCCAGATTTGCATTTTCTATCCAATCTCACTGAATACTTGATTATACCATGCAATCCACATATCATTGTGCTCGTCTCAACCTCACGATCATGTCTATGTACTTTAATTTCATTTAAATTAAACATACAATAAGAAATCATGAAAAATCCTCAAGAACCCTAATTTCTGCATGAAGGTTAGGATTTTTGATACACGATTCAAACAATGCAATTAATTGAGGGAAAACATTCCATGCATGATTATGAACATATGGCCAAATTATTGTGCGAGGAAATATGCATAGATTGAGAAATGACCAAGCTTAGGCTTACCTCCAAGTCGTGACAGCAAGAGCAAATTGATTTCTAAGTTGGAGGTGTTACAGATGAGTTGTGATGATCTGAACAGCTTCCTTACACCCTATGGAGTGTGTTTGAATGCTTGGACTTGATTGAAATTGGCTGGATCACTTCATGGCATCTCAACTGCAACTTGGTTAAAACCTTGAGCAATTGACTGGTGATTTTGTGAAATCTGTGTTCCAGATGTTGTTTGAGTGTTTGGATCACTTCTATATGATGTATGTGAGGTGTGTGAGTGATTGGTTTGATTGGAATTGCTCTCAAACTCAAAACCCGATAGCTACCTTGCTAAGAAAGGCATTTTTGCCAAGAGAAAGAGATTTTGAGGAAAGCATCTGTTAGATGGCTTTGGTGTACTCAAACTGAACACAATTGAGCTCTATTTATAGTAGACAAGTTTGTTTTGCAAGGAATAGTGAATGGCAGCTGGTAAGTAGGTTTGGCCAATGTTGTCCAATGAGAATTCAAGTCTCCTCTAGCCATTGACTAGAGGTTAGGGCACAGAGCTTTGGTTCCCTTGGTCTTGGATAAGTCTTGACTGATTTCAGATGAGAATGGCTCAGTCCATGCCACCTTGATGGTTCCATTGAATGCCTCATTCCAAATTTGGAGTCTTGTCCCTATTTTGGAAATTCTAGGTTCAACATGCTATTTCTTGTTCCATGGACTTTGGAGGCTTGGCTCAGTGATTGTCTGTTAGATGTCAATCATGATATATTTGTGTATGAATTATTTGGCATTTTTCATGACTTTTCATGTGGAATAGGTTGATTTTTGTGTGGATTGATGTTGTTGTGCATTATTTGACGTATACTTGTGGTGCTTGTAATTTATGTGCTAAATGTGCAGAAATAGGAATGAAAAGATCAAAGTTTGAAGACACAATGAACTAGTGCAAGCTGTCCAAATATCTGTTGTGCAACAGCATTCGCTAGGCGAGTGTTGGCGAGGCTTCAGGCGAAGGGTCGCCTAGCGAAGGTCAGCGAATGTGCCAGCGAAGGGGGTGGCAGAAAGTATGCAAAACCTACAGTAGGAAAACTGTGTAAATTCGCTGGGCGAGGAAATCAGCGAATGCTCACTGATGTGTTCGCTGGGCGAAGGTGCCAGCGAAGGGGTGGCAGAAACTTCCATTTTTAAAACACACAAACTTCGCTGGGGTGAGTGGTTTAGCGAAGGTTCGCTTCGCGAGTGTTTTGGTTCGCCTAGTGAACCCGCGATAATTCTGAGGGGCGGTTTAAGTTTGAGGCACTTAAATGTGCCATATTTTTAGTCATTCGCTAGGCGAATGAATCCTTCGCTAGGCGGAGGGTGCTGTATGGAAAAGTGTATAAATAGAATTGTTACTTTTTGGAATGGGATCTCTTGCTCATTTTACATTAGAATTAAGGGTTTACAGTATTTTGTTCATAAAAGCTTGTATTTTCATTGGAGAAGCTGATTTTGCATCCATTCTCGATTATTCGGCGTGGATGTTTATTCATCTCCTCTCTTTACTTGTCATCCAAGCTACCATGAGAAGTGGTAGCTAATCACTCAATGTTGAGGTTAGATGTAGTTGATTATGTTTTTATGTATTGATATTGATCTCTTGTATATGAACAAAGTCTTTGATCAATATAGATGATATTGTTTTCTCTTAATGATCCATATTTGAATTGTTTTGCTCTAGACATAGACTTTACAACTCTTGACCTAACAATTTCATCTCTTAAAAGCCAAACTCTAGACATAGATTTGGGATTTTCCATTCGCATTGTATTGATCTTAAAGATCGTTGCTTAGATTGTTAGCATGAGACATCATCTAACGGTCTAAACAACGGTACTCACGATTTCGCTTTAGACATAAACGTAGTTGGGAGGATACGCGGTTATATTGGTCGGAAACCGAGTTCATATGCTTGATTAATCATTTATACATGAAATGGATTGACGAAACCTAACCTTAGCATGCTTTATAAAACCTTTTTACAAAAATCTTTGTCACAATTTAATCTTTGCTACAAGTGAATGATAACAACAAGTGAAACTTTTGAAAACGTTAACTTAGAATATCGAAACTATTGAACGGCAAGCAACAAATATCCGACAATCCCTGTGGATACGATAACAAAAACCCACACTAATACTCTTCTAACAAATTGGCACCGTTGCCGGGGATTGTTAGTTGATATTGCTAGCATTGCGATAGTTGAGCTATTTTAAGCTTGTTACTACTTTATCTTGAACTTGTTAATCTGTTTGTTTAGTGTGCAGACTTAGTTTATGCGAGGGAAACTACCGGCGGATCAACTTCTTTTCGATCCTGAGATTGAGAGAACCGCTCGTAGAATCAATAGCCGAACTAGAAGAAGGAGGCAGCTAGCGAAACCGAGGCGAGAACAAGAAGAAAGTACTTCTACACCACCACCATTTCCACAAATACTTCCAGTTATGGAGGGAGATCCACCACCACCACCACCACCTGTTTCTAGGCCATGCACAAATAGTCCGAGGCATAATGCTCAGTTCGCTCGCCATGCACATAACGGTCGTCATGCTGAAATGAAGACCGGAATTCTTCAACTGTTATACCAAAGTCCATTTACGGGTATGGATCATAAAGATCCTTTCACCCATTTGACAAAATTTTATGAAATAGCGGGAGCGACTGGTGCACCTGAAGCAGAAGAGGAGTCTCTGTTCAAGAGACTATTCCCGCATTCTCTCATTGGGAAGGCAAAGGAATGGTACCTTGATCAGTCAACTGACATAATGAAGGATTGGAATGCATTGGAAGAAAAATTTTTAGAGAGATTTTTTCCTCATACTCGGTTTATGGAAGCAAAGACCGCCATCGCGGTATTCTCACAAGGAACAAATGAATCTCTCAACGAAGCTTGGGAGAGGTTCAAATCAATGTTACGAAAGTGCAAAGGCCATGGTTTTGACGAATTGTCACAAATTCATATCTTTAGAAATGGGCTGCAACTTGTACACAAAACTTTGTTGGATGCCACCGCCGGTGGTTCTTTGTTAAGCAAAACAGCAGCGGAAGCCACAACTATCATTGATAAAATGGCCTTGAACGATCATCAAGGTAGTCACAACCGTGGGCCTGCTCAACGAACTCCGGGAGTGTTGGAATTAGGAACAAATGATGCTATCCTTGCACAGAACAAATTATTATCACAACAGGTTGAGTTGCTAACTAAGCAAATGTCTAAATTGCCTCAACAATTCAAAGAGATGCAGGAATCTTCGAGCAAAAATGTGCAAGTGTTAGTGTGTGAATTATGTCGAGGTGACTATCCGACCGGTTATTGTCCTCCCATTGTGGAGGAAGCAAATTACGCGGGAAATCAAGGTTACCAACCCCGTCCTCCATATCAACAAGGCAACCAAGGTTACCAACAAAGGCCTAATCAAGGTTATCAACAACAATGGAGACCACAAGAAGCCGGTCCATCGAACCGTCAACCGTATCAAAATTACACTCAACCTCCGCAAGCTCCCGTTGGAAATACAAAGATGGAAGACACTCTTACACAATTTATGCAAATGGCAATTTCAAATCAAAAGAATACCGATGCCGCCATAAGGAACCTTGAAACACAAGTTGGGCAATTATCAAAACAATTGGCCGACCAACAAAAAGGGCCCTTTACGGCAAATACGCTTCCGAATCCTAAGGATTGTAAAGCAATTCTCACAAGAAGTGGAAGAGAGATTGACATGGGTATAGGTAAAAGAGTAGTGGAGGAGGAGGTTGTAGTTGAAAAAGAAAAAGATAGGGAAGAGATTGAAGTAGAAAAAAATGTTGAGGGTGTGTTAGTTAAAAATGAGATAGAAAAAAATGAGAAAGAAAAAAATGAGATTGAGAAAAAAATCGAGAGTGAAGAAAGAGTGAGGAGAATTAAGAAGGGAAAAGAGCCGGTAAACAATATTCCGATTCAACATCTACCATATCCGCATGCTCCTACAAAGAAAGATAGTGCGCGGCACTATACTCGGTTTATGGATATCTTCAAGCAATTACAAATAAATATCCCATTTTCTGAGGCTTTGGAGCAAATGCCTAAATATGCGAAATTTATGAAGGATATCCTCACAAAAAAGAAAAGGTATACGGATCAAGAGACGATTATGGTAGATGCTAGTTGTAGCGCCATCATTCAACGGACTCTCCCGAGGAAAGAATGTGATCCGGGACGAGTTACATTGCCGGTTACGATAGGAAACATGTATGTGGGCAATGGGTTGATTGATTTGGGTTCTAGCATTAACTTGATACCATTGTCGATTGTGAAACGATTAGGACACGTAGAATTAAGGTCCACTCAAATGACTTTGCAACTCGCAGATAAATCCACTACCCGTCCTCACGGTGTAGCGGAAGACGTGTTGGTCAAAGTGGACAAATTTTTGTTTCTAATTGATTTTGTTGTAATTGAAATGGAGGAGGACGATGCTGATGGTGAGGAGGATGATGATGATGAGGCTGGTGATACTGACGTGCTGGTGACTGAGTCCGATGATGAGGACTGATTTTTTTTTGTGATCTTTGGCTTGTATACTTCCTTTGAGCATCAAAGTGAAGTTTTTGTATTTTGTTTCTTTTTCAGCTTTTACTAGTCAAGTATTAATGTACTCGTACCCGTGTGGTACTTTTTGAATTATGTAGGTGTTTTATACACCAGGCACTTTATGTTTATTATTAGTAATGATTATGGTTTGTAGTAAAAAATTTTGTTTCGCTTTACTAATAATTGTTGGTTTTTAATTATAGTAGTAAGTGTGTTTTTGTATGTGTTATTTTGATTGTTCTTCTTTAATGGTGGAACTTTGGGAAGTAGGTTGGACTCTTGTGATTAAAGAGAAATTCCTTCAAGATGTGAGGGCTATGATAGTACCGTAAGCATTGTGTTGCGACAAGGTATATCATTACCTTGATTCAAGAATTTTTTTATGTTTTAGAATTTTGTGTCTTGGGCGAGTGTAAATGTGTTTCATGTTACAACTTCTTTTGAATACATATGTCATTTTAGGATCTGAAACTAGTAAAGTGAGAAGCCTTAAAATTGTATTATATGTTAAGGAGTGTTGATGAATGTTGTCTTTATTTTTAATTCATGCCTTATCTTGTGACCATGTGATTTTGTGGAAGTAGGAGAAGTGATCAAGGCAATTTTTGTTAGTGAGCACAACTATGCCCAAATATTAATTTACCTGTGAGTAGTGAGTATTCGGTAGCCCCCTTGAGCCTAAACAATTTAGAACTCAATTGAATGATGAACTTGTTAACGTACATAATTTGCAAGTTTGGTTCATCATTGAATTTGGTGAGTTTCTAACATTTTCTTCTTTAACCTTTGTAAGTTGTTTATTTTGACTTCCTTGCCCTAAAAAGCAAGGAACATTCACTTTAGGTTGAGTTGAAAATGAGTTGGGGAGAGAATGAAAAGAAGGTGGGTGCATTACTCCAAATTTTGAAAAAAATAAAATTTTCAAGCAAGCATGTAAAAAGAAGAGTGTGAATATTTTGTACAAAAGAGAAAATGCTTGCTTGAACGAAAAAAAATATTAGAATTAATAAGTGTGCACGGTAGTTTGTGAAGGTGGAATGACAAATTGGTGAAATGAAGTGGGTTGTGTAAATATGTATATAGTGAATGTTCTTTTGCGCCGGCAATTTCGTTTCAAAGACCATTAGAAATGTCCCTTTTTTGTTCACCCGACCAAGCTACAACCCTTTAAGTCCTTAGTGATCTTTTACTTCCATAATTTTTGTTATGATCATTGAGATATGATATGAATTGCTTAGTATTGCATCATTTGTCATATGAGTTTAATTGTCCCGTGCTTGTATGCACGTTTGCCTTCAATCCTATTTCGAAGATGAGTGTAGTATGACATGTGTTTGATGAATTAGTTGTCTCTTGAAACATTGTTTATTTTGTTTAAGATTCAAGATTCTTTTACGTTTTGAGTTCTTGAATTGCGTAATTGTTGCATTGTTGTGATCGTTGTTTAGCTGAGCCATTTTCGTGTCTTGGTTGAATTTAATCCTCGAGCAAATCCTCGTGAGAGGCATACTTTGCTTGAGGACAAGCAATGAGTTAGTTGGGGAGAGTTTGTTAGATGTCAATCATGATATATTTGTGTATGAATTATTTGGCATTTTTCATGACTTTTCATGTGGAATAGGTTGATTTTTGTGTGGATTGATGTTGTTGTGCATTATTTGACGTATACTTGTGGTGCTTGTAATTTGTGTGCTAAATGTGCAGAAATAGGAATGAAAAGATCAAAGTTTGAAGACACAATGAACTAGTGCAAGCTGCCCAAATATCTGTTGTACAACAGCATTCGCTAGGCGAGTGTTGGCGAGGCTTCTGGCGAAGGTTCGCCTAGCGAAGGTCAGCGAATGTGCCAGCGAAGGGGTGGCAGAAAGTATGCAAAACCTACAGTAGGAAAACTGTGTAAATTCGCTGGGCGAGGAAATCAGCGAATGCTCGCTGATGTGTTCGCTGGGCGAAGGTGCCAGCGAAGGGGTGGCAGAAACTTCCATTTTTAAAACACACAAACTTCGCTGGGGCGAGTGGTTTAGCGAAGGTTCGCTTCGCGAGTGTTTTGGTTTGCCTAGCGAACTCGCGATAATTCTGAGGGGCGGTTTAAGTATGAGGCACTTAAATGTGCCATATTTTTAGTCATTCGCAAGGCGAATGAATCCTTCGCTAGGCGAAGGGTGCTGTATGGAAAAGTGTATAAATAGAATTGTTACTTTTTTGAATGGGATCTCTTGCTCATTTTACATTAGAATTAAGGGTTTACAGTATTTTGTTCATAAAAGCTTGTATTTTCATTGGAGAAGCTGATTTTGCATCCATTCTCGATTATTCAACGTGGATGTTTATTCATCTCCTCTCTTTACTTGTCATCCAAGCTACCATGAGAAGTGGTAGCTAATCACTCAATGTTGAGGTTAGATGTAGTTGATTCTGTTTTTATGTATTGATATTGATCTCTTGTATATGAACAAAGTCTTTGATCAATATAGATGATATTGTTTTCTCTTAATGATCCATATTTGAATTGTTTTGCTCTAGACATAGACTTTACAACTCTTGACCTAACAATTTCATCTCTTAAAAACCAAACTCTAGACATAGATTTGGGATTTTCCATTCGCATTGTATTGATCTTAAAGATCGTTGCTTAGATTGTTAGCATGAGACATCATCTAACGGTCTAAACAACGGTACTCACGATTTCGATTTAGACATAAACGTAGTTGGGAGGATACGCGGTTATATTGGTCGGAAACCGAGTTCATATGCTTGATTAATCATTTATACATGAAATGGATTGACGAAACCTAACCTTAGCATGCTTTATAAAACCTTTTTACAAAAATCTTTGTCACAATTTAATCTTTGCTACAAGTGAATGATAACAACAAGTGAAACTTTTTAAAACGTTAACTTAGAATATCGAAACTATTGAACGGCAAGCATCAACTATCCGACAATCCCTGTGGATACGATAACAAAAACCCACACTAATACTCTTCTAACAAATTGGCGCCAAATTGCCGGGGATCGAATCCGGGTCACCCGCGTGACAGGCGGGAATACTCACCACTATACTACAACGACGCCAATTTGTTAGAAGAGTATTAGTGTGGGTTTTTGTTATCGTATCCACAGGGATTGTCGGATATTTGATGTTTGCCGTTCAATAGTTTCGATATTCTAAGTTAACGTTTTCAAAAGTTTCACTTGTTGTTATCATTCACTTGTAGCAAAGATTAAATTGTGACAAAGATTTTTGTAAAAAGGTTTTATAAAGCATGCTAAGGTTAGGTTTCGTCAATCCATTTCATGTATAAACGATTAATCAAGCATATGAACTCGGTTTCCGACCAATATAACCGCGTATCCTCCCGACTACGTTTATGTCTAAAGCGAAATCGTGAGTACCGTTGTTTAGACCGTTAGATGATGTCTCACGCTAATAATCTAAGCAACGATCTTTAAGATCAATACAATGCGAATGGAAAATCCCAAATCTATGTCTAGAGTTTGGTTTTTAAGAGATGAAATTGTTAGGTCAAGAGTTGTAAAGTCTATGTCTTGAGCAAAACAATTCAAATATGGATCATTAAGAGAAAACAATATCATCTATATTGATCAAAGACTTTGTTCATATACAAGAGATCAATATCAATACATAAAAACAGAATCAACTACATCTAACCTCAACATTGAGTGATTAGCTACCACTTCTCATGGTAGCTTGGATGACAAGTAAAGAGAGGAGATGAATAAACATCCACGTTGAATAATCGAGAATGGATGCAAAATCAGCTTCTCCAATGAAAATACAAGCTTTTATGAACAAAATACTGTAAACCCTTAATTCTAATGTAAAATGAGCAAGAGATCCCATTCCAAAAAGTAACAATTCTATTTATACACTTTTCCATACAGCACCCTTCGCCTAGCGAATGACTAAAAATATGGCACATTTAAGTGCCTCAGACTTAAACCGCCCCTCAGAATTATCGCAGGTTCGCTAGGCGAACCAAAACACTCGTGAAGCGAACCTTCGCTAAACCACTCGCCCCAACGAAGTTTGTGTGTTTTAAAAATGGAAGTTTCTGCCACCCCTTCGCTGGCACCTTCGCCCAGCGAACACATCAGCGAGCATTCGCTGATTTCCTCGCCCAGCGAATTTACACAGTTTTCCTACTGTAGGTTTTGCATACTTTCTGCCACCCCTTCGCTGGCACATTCGCTGACCTTCGCTAGGCGAACCTTCGCCAGAAGCCTCGCCAACACTCGCCTAGCGAATGCTGTTGCACAACAGATATTTGGGCAGCTTGCACTAGTTCATTGTGTCTTCAAACTTTGATCTTTTCATTCCTATTTCTGCACATTTAGCACACAAATTACAAGCACCACAAGTATACGTCAAATAATGCACAACAACATCAATCCACATAAAAATCAACCTATTCCACATGAAAAGTCATGAAAAATGCCAAATAATTCATACACAAATATATCATGATTGACATCTAACATTGTCCCCTTTAGATTCAATCCTCAGAGGTGTCCAAGTGGATAGGAGCATTTGGAATTGGCTGATTTTGGCAAATCGAGCCAAAATGCAAATTCTGCCTTGCTTTGACAGATTTCAGCAAGGCAACTTGACAACGTCATATATCATGGTGTAAGTTGATTTTGGCAATGTTCTTGGCCATTTTGGAAAGCTCTTACATGATACAACAACTGTTTGAAGAAGTTTGGTTTTGATCTCTTTTGATTCCATGTGAAAAATGTCCCTACATTTGGCAAAAAGTGAAGGCAGATTTGGACTTAGTGAAAATTTCACTAAGTGTTGGAAAAAGTGACATTTTCACTTTTCAGCCACTTTGATCACTCCATAACTCAAAATCCTTAATGAATTGGAATGACTAGTAGTTGAAGTTTTTGTAGATGATAATGAGGGCTACAAATCCATCTTTGGATGAGAAAAAATGGCCTTGTGGTTTAGGAGTTATGGTCCTCCAAAGTTGGTACCCTAGCCACTTTAATTTTAACTTAGAAAATTTTCTAAGTTTTTATGGTTACCCCTTTTACAAGTTATCACACTTTTCTTGATTTTTCTTGATGAATGATGATTCAAATCATACATTAACATCATTTTAGGGTTAAAAATTCATTTTGGTGAAAAATCTCAAAAAGTCAAAGTTGACTTTTGTGCACAGTTGACTTTTTATCAGATGAATTCCAAACTGTGCAATTCTTCAGGAAATCATGTCCTTGACCTAAATCAAACTTGATGGACATGTTCCATGGGTGTCATAGGGTATATTCATTCATGTATTAGGGTTTGGGAGCATGTCCTGGTCAAAAGTCAAAGTTACAGTTGACTTTTCTCGCGAAACCCTAATTGTGGTGCAGATGAAATTGAGACTTGTTGCTCAAGCTTCTTGGATCAATCCATTGTGCCAAATGGATCAATGTGGTATATTAGAGACCCTCAAATCATGTCTTGAGGTCTTGGCCCATGATTTGTCCCAAAAGTCAACTTAGGGGTGAATTAGGTCAAGAAACCCTAATTCTTGATTTTTGATGTATGCATCCCCTGAGGCAAAATTGACTTGATGATTGGTTTCATGAGGTTCCTTGAAGTATATTAGGTTATGTTTTTGGATCCTTGGTTTGTGCCTAGATGAAATTTTTCATCTGGAGGCCCTGGGCGATCAAAACCCTAATTTGGTGACACTGTCGATCTGGAGGCTTGATCCACCTAGAAGGGAGCAACTTTGTGCTTAATCCTTGAAGTGGGAGTCCTTTTGATCCATTATCGATGTTTGAGAGGTTAGATAAGTTGAAGATCAAGTCATTCCTTGATTGATCCTTTGACTAAAAGCTCTGAGAGGGCTTGAAACCCTAGTTCTGATTGCAATCAATGCTTAATAATTCCTTGAGGAGATTGATGAGGCATGATGATTTATCCATATTTTGATGATGATTTGCACAATGATGGGAAACTTTAGTGGTCAAAATTTGGGTTATGACAATATCATAGTTCTTTAGACGCGCATCTGAATTCTATTTATCCTTAGATTTCAACTTTACAGTCTGGCCAACCTCATACAACAACTAATAGGACAACCGCGACTGTCATCACTAACGTATAACGTGACGAAAACCTGAAGACCACCACATCAATGTACTTGATAATGTAGATCACTATGAACGAGTGACATGAAAATTTCATGCAATGTGATCTCTGAATCATGCATATTTCCAATTGGTACTACTGAAGTCTTTAGTGAGATCAAACTGAAGTTTCTTAGGTGTGATTCAAAATAAAAATATTTGCACATAACAAAACAAAATTGATATTGTTATAACAATAGTACCTCATGAGTTTTTATTTCTGCAGAAAATCAAACATTACATAAAGTTTGTACCAAAACAAAACTAAAGCATAGAACATAGAAAAATAAGGAAAAAAAACTCCCACTAATATAAGGCTATCTCAAAACCAAGACACATATGACTAACATGACCATGAAAAACCTTATGTATCAAACCTTAGGTTATCAAATAAGCTAGCATTAAGTTTTTCCCTATATGTTTTATCAAAATTTGCTTCTCCTGAACTTTTTCAGTCATAATAAGATACTTGATATCAATCAATTTTGATTTTATAGAACCCACATTGTTGTTGGAGTAGAGCACAAGTGCATTATTGTCACAATAAACCTTCAAGAGTCTTTCGATACTCCTAAATATGTGTAGACCCGTGACAAAATTCTGTAGACAAATTGCATGATTTAATGCCTCAAAGCAAGCCACAAACTCTACTTACATGATGGAGGGAGACACGAAAGTCTGTTTGGAACACTTTTAGGAGACATCTCCTCCAGCAAAGAGAAAGGTGTAACTGGACGTGGAATGTCTACTATCCGAGCATCCTACGAAATTGGAGTCAGAATACCCAATGATCTCCAAGATACCTGACTTCCGATTAGTTAGAAGAAAGTCTCTAGTTCTCTTGCGGTAGTGTGTTACACGCTTTACTGCTATCCAGTACTGCATAGTAGGGTTTCTTAGATATCTGCCAAAAACTCCTATGATGAATGTTAAGTCTGGACGTGTGAAAACTTGAGCATACATAAAACTCCCCACATTTGATGCACATGGAACCTTATGCATCTCTTCTTTTTCAATACCTGTAGTGGGAACTATTTGAGAATAAATTTGTCTCGTTAAGCAACGAGTGTGTCTTCTAGTTTTCTATCTTTCATGGAGAATATATCTAGAATTGTATTAATATAGCTCCTTTATGACAATCCTAAAATACTTCGAGAGCGGTCTCTAAGTATTTGAATTCCTAAGACAAATGAGGCGTTCCCAAGATCTTTCATTTCAAAATTCTTTGCGAGAAATCCATTGGTTTTGTTCAATAAGCCTATATTGTTGATTGCCAAAAGGATATCATCTACATATAATACCAAGAAAACGAATTTACTCCCACTAAACTTTTTGTATACACAATTATTGACTTGATTAGCCTCAAAACCAAATGGGGATATAACTTGATGAGATTTGTAATACCATTGACCGAAAGCCTTTTTAAGGCCATGGATGGATTTCCTGAGTTTACAAACCATAAAATTTGGGTCCCTTGACACAAATTTTTCTAGTTGCACCATATATATTGTCTCTTCAATGTTTCCATTTAGAAACATTGTCTTTACATTCATCTGATGCAAGTCTAAATCAAAATGAGCTACTAATTTCATCATGATCCTAAGAGAATCTTTTGGAGAAACTAGAGAGAAAGTATCTTTATAATCAATTCCTTCCTTTTGAGTAAAGACTTTTGCGACAAAACAATCTTTATATCTCTCAATGTCACCCTTTAAATCCCTTTTAGTTTAAATATCTATTTACAACCAACGAGTTTCTTCCTTCAGGTAATTTAACGATATCCCAGACATCATTGTCACCCATCGACTTCATCTCATCCTACATGGAATCAACCCACTTAAGAGAGTTTAAACTTCGTATAGCTTGACTAAAGTTGATAGTATCTTCCTCATTCAAACCAATGGCATCCTTATGTTCCTGAGGATATACAACATAATCATATGAAATTGCACTCTTCCTATCTCTAGTGGATCTTGTTAATGGAGACGCTTGAGGTTGTTGTGTTTAAACTATAAGTGGTGCTTGAGAAAGAAACACATAATTGTCTTATTCTTGAGGGATTTTATGAATAACGTCATTGTTTATTTTAGGATATGTTTCTGGAACAAAGATAGGTATAAAAATGTGATCATTGTGAAAAACACTTTCTTCATCGAAGACAACACTCCTTATGCTACTTCCCCTCCTCCAAACTCCACATTATCAAGGAATGTAGCACTTCCCATTTAAAAAAAATGTTCTGGTGATAATATTATAAAACTTATACCCGTAAGAGAGTTTGACGTATCCAATAAAAAACAGCTATCTGTCTTTGCATCCAACTTAACTTCATTGGGCCTATAAGGCCTCACTTCAGCTGGACATCCCCAAATGTGCAGGTGTCTAATGCTGGGCTTTTTCCCAAACCTTAACTCATAAGGGTCTTAACTACTACTTTACTAGGTACTCTATTAAGGATATAAATTGTGGTATTTAATTCCTCTCTCCAAAATGACTTTGAAAAAGAAGAATGACTAATCATACTCCTTACCATACCCTTAAGATTCGTTTTTTTTTTGTTCTGCAAATCTATTCATGATGGGTTTTCCTGACATTATGTATTGCGAAACAATTCCACACTCATCGAGGAAAAGCGCAAAGGGCCCTGAACGTTGTTCCCTTGATCAATCAAACCGACCATAGTATTCACCACCATTGTTGGACTTGACAACTTTACTTTTCTTTCCAAGTTAAATTTCAACCATAACTTTGGATGACTTAAACACGCCCAAAGATTGAGATTTCTCACGAATGAAATATAGGTAGCCATAGCTTGACTAGTTGCCTATAAGCGTAATAAAATACCATTGTACATTCCAAGAACCTGTAGGGAAAGGACCACATATATCGTTATGTTTTAGTTCTAATACATCCTTAGCTCTTTCAGCATGGAAATTTCTCTTGTTTGTCTGCTTACCTTTAATACATTAAATGTAGACTTGAAAGTCCGAAAAATCAAGGGATCTAAGAATACCTTCCGACATAAGCTTTTAAATTCTCTGTTTAGAGATATGTCCTAATCGCTTATGCCAAAAAGTGGCAGAATTCTCATTTAATTTTTGTTTTGTACCATGTGACTTTATTTGCATTATTTTATTATAAGAACATTCAATGTCGAGCATATAAAGATTATCATTCAAAGAATCAAAACCACCAACATTTGAGTCATATGAGAGACTAAGTTTATTATTTTAAAACTAACAATCATAACCTGATTTGTCCAAAATAGAAATAGAAGTTAGATTGCTTCTAATAGACGGTGTAACAAAAGTCGCAACTAAATCCAAATGAAATCCAGTCTTTAATAGTAATATAAAGGTCCTTATAACCTCTACTACAACTTTATTTCCATCACTCACATAGATGAATCTTTCAGCATTACTTGGCGGACGGCTCCATAAGCAACCCTTCATGGACATGCTTATGTGAGTAGTAGCACATAGTCTATCTACCTAGTATCAGAAAAAAAATACCTTTCCTCATCTTATAGGGCGAGGATTCATCAAATGAAACATGAGTAGATTCTTCAATCGATGATGTTCTATAATTATAAACTCTATATGCTTTACTCAAAGATGAGTACCCTAGAAATACCCCTTCATCAGACTTATCATCAAAGTTACCAATATTTGTCATTTATGTTATTTGAAATTAAACATTTGCACCCGAAAATGCGAAAGTATGAAATGTTTGGTTTCCTAACTTTAAGTAACTCATAGATTGTCTTCTCTAGAATTGGTCGAATGACCACCCAGTTTAATACATTTCATGCGGTATTAATCGTATCTCCCCAAAAGTACTTAGGCAAACTCATTTCACTTATCATAGTCTAGGGCATTTCTTCTAAAACTCGATTTTCACGCTCTACAACACCATTTTGTTGTGGAATTCACGAACATGAAAAGTAGGAGATTTATTTTTCTCAGCGTTATTGTGGATTAGTGATTGAATGAACTTGTGTAAATTTTGTCAAAACATAGTGGAAAAACAACTTTCAATGGAAAACCATTGGAGAATGAAGTAGGCTTCTGCGAGGATGATAGAGCCAAACCACCATACATCCTAGTGTAATCTTTCTTTCTTTCTCTCTCTCTCTCTCTCTCTCTCTCTCTCTCTCTCTCTCTCTCTCTTGCATTTTAATTTTCGTAGGATATTGCATGTTTAGCTAATCGTTTCTTAGCGTAGCTTAGCATTAATTCCCGGTGTTAGCGATTTATTACGCAAGTGTAAATTTTGTTAGAATCAAAACCTATTTGTATTTTAGTGCTCATTGAATTCTACGAACTGTGGTCTTAAAATCTATATATATTGAACTTTGTAAATGACATATCTCATGTAATTTACAAATTTTCAATTCAATATAGCTTGTAACTTTTTGTGTTATAGTCTTTGAACAATCTAAGGATTATTGTAAACTATAGTATAATTACATTTTTGTTTCCTTCCAAAATAAGCATTACATATCTATTTTCACAAATTGCTTTCCTCAACGAAAACTTTGATTTTCCAATTTGAAAATCTGCCAAACTTTTCAAAAGGGTCTATTCACATCCCTCTAAACCGTTTCTTTACTCCATATTCTTACCCAACATTTTTGACGAGTGTTTGGCCCACTTTATGTGTGTCTGTTCACCAGGATAGGAATGTGGCTGCCCTTTTCCGACTTTGAGGCCATCTTGAAAATTTTGAAGGTATCATCAAATTCGAGTAAAGAATTCATATTAACCAAAGACCGCATTTAGAATTCAATACAAACATTATAAATTCTTAGTGATGTCATTGGGTGTGATAATTGCACCAATTATTTTTTATTGATTACATTAATCGAGTATTTCGATCCTACCCGACAGATTTATGGTCATATTTATTGATGACGTCCTAATTTTCTCCCAAACTCCTCATGAACATGAGGATCACCTCGGGATTATACTATTTGTCCTTCGAGTGAAGAAACGGCTAGCAAAATTTTACAAGTGTGAATTTTGGATGCCTAAAGTGAAATTACCCGAGTATTTGATTTCACAAGGTGGTGTAGTTGTGTATACTTTGAAAGTAAAGGATGTGGTAAGCTTGGAAAGACCAAAGAACGCTTCAGAAGTTATGAGTTTTTTGGAGCTCTCCGGTCATTACTAGAGATTTATTATGAAGTTCTTTCAAAAAGCTTTATTGTTAACCCGGTTGACGCATAAGGACGTTCAATTCGTTTAGGATGCTGACTCTAAAGAAAGAAATCATATTGTTAACCCGGTTGACGCATACGGGGTAAAACAATTAATGTTTTATAAAAAAGAAAATTATGATTTTATCCTGTTTTATCAAAAGTTCGTACACCCTACAATAAAAAAAACATATTTATCAAAGAATCTAAGTATTAACTTTGTGGTTTTTTTTAAATAATTGTTTAAAATTAGCCTACCAAAATTTTCAAAAAATTTGACACCCTACATTTTATATTGGTTCTTTAAAAAAAATTTGGTATTAAACTTAAAATTTTCCTAAAACTTATGATTTTAAATCGAATATTAAAAAATGTGATATAAAATCATAAATTTTCTTAAAAATTATAATTAAAAAAAACTAAATTTTAGTTAACGGACAAATGTAGGAGTGACATATTTAATATTAGGTGTGTTGGATATAATTGTCCTATTATTTGAAGATTGAAATCTTGTGATCCTTAATGACAAAATCTTATTTGCTTCATTAATGACGCAATCTTAAAAATCTTGTTCATTAATGACAAATCCTTAAAAAAAATAGTTTTTGCCAATTCTTGAATGGAGGGTTTGTTTCGTCCCACATAACAGTCACAAACCATTCCCGTTATCATTATATCATCTCTTAACATTCTCTCTCTCTCTCTCTCAACACTCTCTTTACGATCAGTTCTGTGAATTTGTGTTGTTTGCAGTTACAAGAATGTTGATACCACTTTCAATTGTTGATGATGTTGCTATCGTTGATTTAGGTCAACAACATCACCGCCACAACAACATGTTACCTGTGTATGTTCTCTTTGATTCTCGTACCGACAACATCTCTCAAAACCACCCAACAAGAACACCACCTTGGTCTGTCATAGATCAAGCTCTTCTCTTTCATTCTCACAACCACAACAATGTTCCAACAAGATTAATGTCTCACAACCACAATGTTTCATCAAGATTAACTTCACAATCGGTGTCTGTGCTAGATGAAACTGTTCTCTATGATTCTCCTAGGGGCAACAACTTTCAAAGAAGATCAAGGATTCATCCAACATGGTCAATTAACCACCACCACAATGGTACTAGAGTTTCTCCACCTGTGATTCCTGTGCAAAATACTCAAGATACTTCTCGACATGTCACAACATCAACAACAGACGCAGCAGAATCCGTCTGTTGCATTTGTCTTGTTGACTTGTCTAATGGTTCTTCCACGCCAATTCGGCTGCGCTGCTCTCATGTATTTCATACTGACTGCCTTCAAAAATGGATCAACATTAAGAAAACTTGTCCACTTTGTCGCGCCAATGTTTAATTTTCATATATTCATGTGTTCTTGATTTATAAAAATGTTCTTTTGTCTATCTTTTCCTTATTATTTGTGTCAATTTGTGAATATTTAGAACTATGCTTCTGTTGTTGCAATCATCCAGTTTTATAGTTGTGAACAAATGCTTAATAACGGTAGATGTTTATGTTTACGAGTTGTTATGGTTCAATTATGTTTTCTCCTCAGAAGAAACTAAAAGTATACACTCCTTTACAATCTTGTAAAGACGTTAAACTTGTTTTGGATGAGGATGTTTAAGGGTACGTAAGTGATAATATTCTCTTTGGTTCTGTCATGCATGATATTTTGGGATTAGTTGTTCTTGTTTGCTTGTTTGGCTTAAGGGTGTGTCGCTCAAACTCATCATAATTTTGAAGATGCACTGGATTTGTCATAGTTATATGTATTGAGCTAGCCAAAATAGAGGGTATTGGGTTGGGATGTTAGTAGTGTCAGTAGCTTTTGAATATTTGTGAACACAAAAATGTGTTTTTTTTCTCACTTTTTATTTTATTTTTAGTTAACATATCATGGTTGTGCAATTGAAAAATTAAAGGGCCTTCTCATTCTGATTCATTAATGTAGTTAAATGAATAAGGCTAGTAAACACATATGTATAGTATGATCCAAGTATTTTGTCACTTCTTAAAATTTATATACTTCTATAATTCTGAAACTACTTTTTTCAAGATAGACTTGGTAATAAAAAATCTAGTTAATTTTATTATACTAGACCAATCAAATCAATTTATAAATGAACACATAAATATCGAATGATCGGTAAGTGTTAATAAATAAGAGATGAGATAAATCATCACACAATAAAAATAAAGGAATAAGAGATAAGAGATAAAGGATCTCACACTGAAAATATTTTGGTTCTTCTATCATGGGTAATCCAATAATCACACTTTGAGATTTTACAATGGTGTTTGACTTTAAAACGCTTTGCTTCATAGTGTTAGGCCATAGACTTAGATATAAAGGGGGTGAATAGATCACCACTTAGAAAATTTAATTTTTGAAATTTTTTTTTTTCAAAAGTTTTATTGCACAACGGAAACAACCTGAATCGAATCGTCTAACCGAACCTACTATCGAAAAGTTCGGATATGCGTAACATAAACCAATTGGATGATAATGAGAACAAATTGTTCAACAACGATTAATTCACACACAATTAAATGTTAAGCTATGCGTAGAGTTTATTTCCAATTATCAAAATTAAATTTAAAAACAATTGAAACAATTTATCGAACACCTTAAGTGCAATCGATAACGCTTGGAAATTTAATTTGATTTGTTGATGTTAAAATCAATCACAATCAAAGTGATTATGATTATATCAACAAATCGTAATTCAAAATGTAATAAAAAATTTAATTTTCAAACGAATTGATCCAAACAAAAAAGATTCGATAATTTACAAGTACAACCCTAATTTAGATGGTCACCCAATCAAAAATTAATTATGTGTAGTTTGATTGTGTGTATGCAAAGAAAATAGGTTGAAGATGATGGGTTAACTTGATAATTCTGATTTCGTTTAGGTTTTACCCTAGTACCTTACTAGAATAAGGTGCATGCATGATTGTGTGTGGATGTGTGTGTGCGTGCGTGCGTGCGTGTGTGTGTGTGTGTGTGTGGAAAAAGGGCATGCATGAAGAAAATGAAAAGAAATACAAAATTTCAAGGTTTTTATATTACATATGAAGGTAATGTGCCGACTTGTAAAGGTCTTAGGTTGACTTATATGAGGCGACCTGTGAGACAGAACCTACAACATTTATTATTATAGCGAAGTTTCAGCCTATGCAAGTTTCGTGTTGACCTATGCTGAAGCAAAAGCTTCTATAGCTCAACCTAACAACACATGTGTCGGCCTATGCAAAGGTTTTCTCACTAAAACTCAAATTTTGAAGCATGTTCCTTGCCGAAGTTATTTGCAATCAATTTTAAACATGTTTGTATGAATCCTAGTGCTAAAGATGATCAATGCATATCTAAGATTAGGTTGATACTGTCCAATATAAAAAAACGCTAATTTGATCCTAGTTTTGACATAATTCAAAACATATAAGAATGCACTTACATACTCCCCGTTTTTTATGATGGCAAAATTCAAAATTTACAATTGTGTTTTGTTTTGTAGTATAATGAATAGCTCCCCCTGAATGTGTTTATGATCTTTTTCATAATCTTCTCTCTCCTTTGACAACATCAAAAAGAGACAAGTAACCATTAGGAGTATCACATAGTTACATTTTATACATAGTTAATATACTTACACAGAGGCAATTGTAAAGATCGGTAGTGCACTCACATACGATATATGTAAACACACTAGCTTAATAAAAATAACAACATTCATAAACGTTCACCAAGTTAAATAGATAGTTCAAACCAGTCAAACATAGTAGAAATATTGTTCAAACAAAATCAACAAACAAACACCAAACCAAAACAACATTAGAATGCATGATACCCTAAATAGGACTCAAAGGACAAGGCTCACTAAGACTCAAAAACTCTAAACAAACAATTCAACATCAAGACAGTTCATCTCCTTCCATGGCCTCTTGGCATTGGTCTCGGTCGTCCTTCCAAAGATGCAGCCTCACATATCTCATGGTAGAACTGATCACAATTACCAGAATCAACTTCTTGAGTGACAATCATGTGATTTATCCTCTCCATAGCAGCATGGTTTTCATTTACAATATTTTGTATGGATAAACATTGATAATTTTACACATATACATTTAAATCAAACAAATGTACACCCCTTTTGATAAACATTGGATGTAAAATGAATAATGTTTTCTAAAAATGTCGACAAATTTACACCCTATTTTCTTTAAATAGGGTGTAAAAATATGGTATATTACACCATATTTTAGTTATCACTAATATAAAATATTTCATAATTATATTATATTTAATTTTAACATATAACATTTAAGAGTTGTCAAATAGAAAATATAGTGCGCTATAATACTATAACATAGTAAACTTTTGTGAAACAAATAAAACAGGGTGTATAAAAGCAATAAAGATTAAATTATTTCAATTAATCGAGATACGACTCACATACTGACTGATAAATGAAATTCAAGGGAAAAGAACACTCAAAACCAAGTGTTAAAGATTCTACAATTAACACGCATCTTAATCTTTCTTCACAATCCATACTCACAATAATATATATTAAAGAACATATAATTCTCATACTATATACTTCAACTAAAAATTTGTAACCCAATGACGCTTGAGACTAGTCAAAATTTCGGGATTGTAGGTTTTGTTTTCATTTTCAACATCAAGTGAACTTGAAAATCCCTTGAACAATTTTGTAACATGATACTCCAATCTTTTGATGAATGCACCTGAGAATTAACATCAGCTCTGGGAACATCTTGTTCTTTTTCCATTCCAGTCATTTGATTCATCCTAAAAAAGTGTATTTAGATGATAATTAGTTATCCTAATATAACCATAGTTAAAGCATGAAAAAAATGAATTAAAAAGGAAAGTGAAGTCACCTTTTAGAAACAACAAAATTGAAGAGAGGAATAGGCAGTTTCTTATTTAACTTGTAACATAAAATACTCCTTGTTGGCTTAGCCCCCAATAAGCATTGATATTAGATTAGATGTAGAGATAGATAAGCTGACTTAACCCCCCAATAAGCATTGATATTAGATTAGACATAGATATAGACAAGCATTGGTTTTGTGATAGATGCCCCATTTAAAGACAAAATTGATTGGATACTTTTAGTTATGAAATGTAATGATATAAATTATTAGTGTAACTCTTTGATAATGAGTGTTCTTTTCAAACAAGTAAAAAGTAAGATATCTTTTCCTTATCAGAGTTGTAAAATTCAATGCATCTGACATCATGAATCGATCAATGGGAAGGCCTATACCGAAAAGTGCACAAGTCCTTAGAGGGCTGAAATTCATTCCAGCTCTACAATCAATTAAGCGACCATCATCACGCTCAATCTTAAAAAAGGATCAATAAGCCAAATGATCTAAAAAACAATTCACCAAATTCAAACTTCTTACTCCACAATGGAATAAATAAATATAAAAATATGGTAAACTTTTATGTCTCATGGTAAACTTCTTACAATGAAAATCCAAGCTAATGGCCCTTGAAAATATCCACTTGAATAAGTAACAGCTAATAAAAGATCTAGATTTGAAAAATCAAGAAACACCTCACTGATTCAGTATCACGCAACAAAGCTCGTGTCATCAAATGAGTGAATCTAACATCAAACACAATACTTACATCAATTTCAATAGTTAATTGTCAATAGAAAAACTCTAAATAACTGAATATGTATATATATTATACTAGATACGAATGTGATTCAAATAAGTGACATGTGAAACTTAAAATAAAAGTGAAGCATGTTCCATATACAACAACTCATTTTCTATGATAATTATTCTGTCAACAAATATAATTCAATGATTTTTCACTTGTCCATTTTGGTTCTTACTTAGAAAGACTCGTTCACACTTATATAGACATTTTATCAAACAATTTGAGTGTAAATAAGAAAGTACCAAATTAAGCCCTCAACAACTAATTTTTATTTAAAAAATTGAAAATATAAGATGATTGAAAAGAAAAAGACAATAAATCTAATTAAAAGTATAACTTAAAATATTTGATTTAAGTTTGAAGGGTAAAACGGTACTAGAAAGAGAATGAGTTTTCCCTTCGCCACCTTGAAGGAGTATGAAGCCGTAAATAGAACAAGAATATTGGAAGAGGTGTTGGTGAGAGGAAGAAAAATGACTAAATCACAACAAAATAACAAGTATTATAATTCAATAAAACTTAAATTGAGAGTATGAAAATAGAATGAAAAACCAACCGGGGAGGAGAATGAAGAAGAAATTACTTATAGATCGCGACAGTGAAAAGGCACATGGAATGTAACGCCCCGACTTATTTTACTTATTCTCCGTAATTTATTTATGTGATAATTGTGATTGTGTTGTGCGATTGGTGTGTTTGAGTTACCTTGGTGTGGGGTAGTGGCCTTAAGAATAGACTTTAAGGGTTGAGGGGTGTGTGACCAATTGTGTAAAGATGGGTGGTGTGGAGAGTAAACTAATTAGTAATATTAGTTAGTAATTATTTACTTAAATAATAAAAGGTGATTATTATTTTGATTAAATAATTAGTTTCATTATTATTACTTTTTATTATTTTAATTAGAAGAGAATAATATTAATAATAATAATAATAATATAATAAGAATAAGGGAAGTTGGGAGATAGAATTGTCAGAACATGTTTTGGAGAAAAAGAGACAGAGAGAAGAAGACGCTAGGGCAAGGAAGAGAGAAGAAACTCAATTGATGTGAAGCTTTTTACAAGAACTCTAAGGTAAGGGTGGGGTTCTAATTATCTAAGGGTTAAAATGATAATGGTGGGTAGATTATACCATACAAGGTTTGTGTTTTCTTTCTCTATTCATGAATTTATGATAAATTGGTATTTATAGATTGATTAAATTCTTTATGAATTGGGTATGGTATGTTGATGTTGTGACTGATGTTAGTATGATGAATCATTGTAATTATTGTTGTTGAAATCATGTGATTGATGAATTGTATGATGTAGTTGTTGTGTTGGTATGTTGTTGATGGTTGATTTCGAGTCAGAGTCGGAACAAAGTTATGAATAGTTTTAACGAGGAGAATTTGGAGTTTGGAACTGTAGAAAAGTGTTTTTTTGTAATAAAATGTAGCATAATTGATTCGTGAGAAAAATGGGGTTTTGGGTTGGACTAAAAGTAGTTTTCATTTCAAAAGTTGGAGAAAAGTGCTTCTGCGTGCAATGTAATCGGTTACCAGATATGGAGTAACCGGTTACACTGCTTTTAAAATGAGTTTCTGGGCAGTTTTGTGAGGGTGTAACCGGTTACCCTGATTGTGGTAACCGATTACACCAAAAGTCAGTGGCAGAGGGTGGCTGGTTCCAAGGGGTGTAACCGGTTACCTCATTTTGAGTAACTGGTTACACTAAGACCAATTTTGAAAAAACTTTTAAAATTCATAAGTTTTGTTTTGGGAGTCCGATTCGAGTGCCGTTCGAAACGTCGGGAAGCTAACGCGATGAAATTTATTATAAAAATAGTTTATGTACCAAAACTTTTACAATGTTGCAGTATAATGGTGTTAAGCACATTATAAATGTTATGTCATGGTGTGAAATGATGGTAGATGCCTTTGTAGTTTCTTGTTATGTTGTATGTCGATGTTGTTGTACTGTATAACATGTTTTGTTGTGGCTTGTAGTGGTGTGATACATTGATTAAATGAAGGTCATTGTATGTCGTTGTTGTTGTCATGCATTTCATGATTGCATGAGTTGTGAGATAAGTCGTGTGCCCATGTGGGGTGTGAGCGTCTTATCCGGATTCTAGTTATAAAATCATGTTGTTGTAGTTGTTGAGGCGATCGTGTGCCCACGTAGGGTGTGATCGATCATGGACGTCGTGTTCCTGTGTGGGGTGTGAGCGACGTAATGGAAATTCCTACGGGAATTGAGATTTTGAAATAGGGACCAGGTTCTGAAATAGGCACCAAATTGTACCACATGCATTGAGTCAAGTTGTGAGTCTTAGTGCATTCCATCCTGATTGTATTTGTTGTTGTGTTTGGATTTTGGTTGTGTTGGTTGTGTGGATGTATGTTATAGAATGAGTGATGTACATGTAATAATCTATTGCTTGATTATTATCATGCTTTCCTTTATCTAATTATGATATCTCACCCCTTCAGTTTGAATGTTGTCTTTACATGGACATCGTGCAGATACCTCGTAGTATAGGAGTTGATGTGAGTGGAAGATGAAGTCTTTCGTTTTATCTTTAGTGTCGGCATCTGCTCTGATGTGTAACACCAAGGTTATGGAAGATTATGTCTTTGATGTTATGTTTGGATATCTCTAAATTTATTGTTGTTTATTTTATTTTAAAAATATAGTTATGTCATGAATAATCATTTGATTTTGATGCTTCCACTGTTTCAATAAAAGTTGATGTTTCAGACATGTTTGCCTGTTATAGTTATTATAATTTTTTTTTAAAGTTGCATGTGTTATATATCATGTTATATGTGCATTAATTATGGTTTTGTGACATCCTAAATATTTTTATTCAAATTTCTCTGATCCTTATTTAAATTACGCAGGGTTTATCTAGGGTGTTACATTAGTGGTATCAGAGCAGGTCGGTCTGTCCGGCCAATTGTTGAGTCATAGTGTTATGACAGTTGAATACTGTCAATGTTGTCTTCTAGCCATTGTTGTTGTTTATGGTGGAAAAACAGAAATGGTTGGAAGGAACAATGCTGCTATTGCTGCTGCTTTGCATGCTGTTTCTCAAGCTATTCAGAATCAGCCTAATGTTGGTAGGAATGATGAGTTCCGTAACTTGGGCAAGTTCCAGAAGAACAATCCGCCTACTTTCAAGGGTAAGTATGATCCGGATGGAGCACACGCGTGGCTCAAGGAGATTGAAAGGATCTTTTGAGTGATGAACTATTTAGAAGAGCAGAAGGTATGATTTGGTACGCATATGCTAGTGGAGGAGGCGGATGACTGGTGGGTCAACACTCGTCAGGTGTTAGGTACTTCAAGTGAAGTTGTTACCTGGGCTGTGTTATGTAGGGAGTTCCTGAGGAAGTACTTTTCTGAGGATGTTCGTGGGAAGAAGGAGATTGAGTTTCTGGAGCTGAAGCAGGGTAATTTGACTGTTACTGAGTATGCTGCCAGATTTGTAGAACTTGCTAAGTTTTATCCGCATTATAGTGAGGCGATTGTTGAGTTCTTAAAGTGCATCAAATTTTAGAATGGTTTGCGTCCTGAGATCAAGCAAGAAATTGGATATCGATAGATTAGGAGATTTCCTGAGTTGGTGGATAGATGTAGAATTTTCTAGGAGAATAGTAAAGCTCGGTCAACTCATTATAAGAGTCTGAGTGAGAAGATGGGAAAGCAGAATGTGAACCGTGGGAAGTTGTTGTACCCCAAATTTTTCCCTTAGATCCATTGATCTCTTGCATATCATCTTAGGTCAATCATGCTGCATAGCTAACCTTTTTTTTTTCAGGTTTTGTTTGTGCTTGTTCTTTTTTTATCAGGTTTTATCTCAAGGAGATCGAAGGAGTAATTAATCAAGATTTTGAATGGAGCATTGAATCAAGCAAGCCCCTCATTTCAAAGAGATGTCATCCTTAACCCTAACCCCACCATGACCAAATTTATACCCACTTTATTTACCCTCAATTGTCACCTTCATTTTCTAAACCTTTTCATTTAACCATTTTTTTTATTATTCAACTTGTTCAATTTAATTATCCTAAACCATTTTTAATCCTAATCAATTTGCCAAATTATCCATTATTGTTTATTTCTTTTCCTAATTACTTTGTTTACAACAAAGAAGAAAAAACCATTTTTATTTTCCTAAGCCCATCGTGACCAAGAAAGGAGTATGTGTTACAAATTATTGGAGTTTTTATTCATTATCAAATAACCAATAGAAATGAAGTTTGAGCATGTTGACTTTTCAACTCATTGGCTAGCCAATGAAAAGGCGACACATGGTACTAAGGAAGCAAATTAACCAAGTTGTTCGTCTTCTCTATTCTTGCTCATGAGGTCAGCATGTAAGGAAGAAGATTCAAACAAGTTCACCCCGTTTCAATTCAATTTTTGGCGCGTTTCAGTTTGATTTTTGATCCCAAGACGTTTCCTCTTTGAGCTTCTCCATTTGGTTTCATCAAAAGCAATTCTGGGAATTTACCGTTCTCGTCATTCAATCTGATTCGCTCTGATTCACTCTACATCGCCTGCGAATTGCCATGGCCTTGTCCCCATCATCTTCCTTTTTCATGGCTCACTTGTTTGACAACAGAAGGATGGTCTCAGAAGCAATGCCCAATTTATCATTTGACCCTGCATTTTCTGAAGCTTGAGCAGCAGGGAGCGTTTGTCTCCCAAGGATTGAACATCCGATTCTAACGTTACAAACCCTACCCATTACTTTGCCCACCAAGTGTTTGAGATTCAACCCGGCCCAATCTCATTGCCTATATAAAGAGGTTCAAGCTCAGTTCACAGGATCAAACTTTTTCCTCCCTAACACACAAATTTTCTGAGCCTTTAAGTGTTGCGAGCATGAAGAGTTTGGTTGTTGGAGCCTCAAGTTCAGAAAGGAATCTTAGCAAGGTTGGAGGTACAGTGGACATACTCCACTCGGTAACTCTTCTTCCTTCATCATCTTTATGATTTTCTCATCCTAAACATCATGCTTTTACTCATGTTTTGTGACTGCCTAATAATATTGATGCCAACTTTGAAATATTTCTGAGCTTTTGTACTATGAATCATCATAAGGTGGATCATGTCTTCTTGGTTTGGTTGTGTTCGTTATCCTTATATTGCTATGCTGTCAATTTCTGATCAAACCTTTTAATTGTCACCATATTATGGTTATCCGAGGATCAATACTTGTTCTTGATTGCTGATGTTTACTGATAGCTAATATATAGTGCCCTGGTTTTGGAAGTTGTATGTCCATGTGATATTGATTGGCTAATTGAACTTCTTTGTTTTGAACTAAATGTTGTCACTAACTCTTAACCTGATATGTTGAGTTCTTTGAATATTGGTTGTAATATTGGTAATCCATGCCTGACTTATGCCACAGTTTGGCTCACATTGCTTGTACACAACCCTGGCACCTTTGATGTTGCATCCCTGGCTGAGTGGTTTTCTCATGTTTTAAGTTGGTTATTAACACTGTTGAACTTGTTGAAGTCTATGTTTTTGATGTTGATTGTGCGGTCTTGATGTTGCTCATAATATGTTAATGTACCTGATTTTTCTCGAGTGCTAAGTCTTTCTTTATGTCAAGTTCATTCTCATTTTTAACCATGTATCCCTTAATATTGCATAGTCTATCATCATGGCCTGCTGCCTTATGCATACTAAGATGCCGCATGAGTTTGATCATTCGTTTTTTTATGATTTCATACTATGCCTTATTTCTTTGGTTTACTTGAACTTGTTGAGTTTAGAAGTATGAATATGTGTTATGTCTTAATTGCTACATAGGTTGTCTGTTGATGTGGGATAAGTGTTACTTAATTTTGCCATGTTTTTGTGTTAAGGTTTCTATGACCTATACCTCTGCTACAATATGAATCCATATCTTGGTAACCTGTTTATGTTGTTACTTTCTGATATTGCTCATCATGTGTATGATGCTTTTAGCTTGCTTTGAGTTTTCTTTGAAATCCTTTCATGTGTCTCCATAAGTCTCTAGCAAATCTTTCTGTTTTATATTCATTGATGTGTTGACTTGGCATATTTCTTTCAATATATGTGCATGTGTTCAAGATTTGTGGATTGCTTTCTTGTAACAGTTGTACACTTGAACTCATGAAATGAATGCCTTAGTGGATTTCGTCCTTACAGTCAACTATTGTGCAGTTAAATCGTGTTTGTTTAAAATCCTTGGCAACTTGTGTTGATGACCTAACCTATTTTATTTCAATCTATGTTCATGACCGTATGCTTTATGGTATACTTGTTGAACTGATGCGTTTGACACCTTGTTGCTTTGCTGAAATTATGCACCTGTTTTTAGTATAATGCTGTTGAACCTGGCTTGTAGATTCATCTAGAGCTGCTGACCATTTCTTCACCTTGTTTTTATATATTGACTTTACCATGTTCAGTTTATTCTAATTGATGTTTGGTTAATGACGTGAGTAACGCAATGCTTGACTTCACCTATTTATTTACCTTGATTCACAATCTGTCTGCCAACATGTAGCTCATAATCAACTATGCCCTACGATTTTCTTTGAATCCTTTCATGTGTATTCCCTTGTGTGATTTCTTTTGGTCGTGAGTGTGCTTGTTGAACGTTACCTGCCATACTATGTGGATCTACTAGTTTATTGAATGTTTCCCGTTTTCGTTTTCCTTTTCATTAAGTTTTCTTTGGATGAGCTGTGCACTTGTTGATGTTTGATGTTGTGGCCTTGTATGTTTGAATGAGGCTTTTGTATGTGCATATCTTTTCCATGGTGTTCATCACGTAGCAATTCCTTTTCTCAATTGATTAATCTTGCTGCTCTTTACGTTGTTGATATGGTTGTTGTGTTTGGCATAATATGGATATTGATATCGTGTTTGGCTCCATTTTGTTTGGTTTGTATTTTATTTGGAACTTAGGCACGTATTCATGTTATATATTTAATAAAGCATATATTGTTTGGATGAAACAGCCGTCCCAACGGTAGCACACTTGCCATGCCTTTCCCTTTCACACACCATACCTGGGTTCGATCTTGCGGATCAACCCATTTTGTGTTTTTTATTTTATTTCGCTTGTTTTTAAATATATATTTGTGTTTCCATCCTATATTCAAGGCGCGTACATGGTTGGTTTGGTAAGTGTTTTAGTCAGCAACCACAAGGGCACGAGTTCAAGCCCTTTGGAACACTTCTCTTTTTTTTTTTATCACTAGTTTGTTTTCTTATTTCTTTAATTTATGCTTTATTTCAAAATATCATAACTTGTTTGATTTTTATCCTTTTTATCCCGTTCCTTTTGCTATATTTTTCTAATTAAATGTACTTTTCAATTATAAAAAGAAATTACTAAAAATATTTATTTTTGAGACCTTTATGCATGTTTGGTTTATAAATGTTTATTAAGTCTTTATTGCACTTCTTGATGAATCTTGCCATGTTATCTTTATCCATCATGGTTAATCTTTGTCTATTGTGTTTAATTCTCACTTTTTATTGATATCATGATTTTACCTCATCTCATTATCCTATGCACGTATTATTGCATCATCTTATTTGAATCATTAGCTTGTTTTTTAGTATCTTATCAACTATTATTTTTCCCCCCATTCCAAAGGAAGGTGAATTAATGTTGACTCTTAAAGTCATAGCCCCCATCTTACCTTAGTAGCCTCATAAGAGCTTGCCCTCATTTCTTGGCCTCATGAGAGCCATGGAATTATAACTAGCCTTAGGAGAGAGTTCCTAAACTCTATGTGATATTCATCCTAATGAATACTCACTTTCCCTATTGACTAAAACTTCAACATAGGATCATTATAACTTAGATTTAGAGAGTTCTTGAACTCTAGAATGAGCTTGTACTCATTCTCCCCTGTGAACTTTGACCATAGTCAAAAGTTCATTACTTAGTAGAACTACGCATACTCTGATTCTATTCCCGAGGATACGTAGGCGCAAGGTGCGATGCCTTGTCGAGTATACTTATATACTAACCCCTAGGGTTTTCAACCGTTAGCATAGTACCCTTAGCAAGCGAGCGAGATATAACAAGTAAAAACAAGAGGTTCCCGTAGAGTACTACGGACGTTTAGGGTGCTAATACCTTCCCTAGGCGTAACCAACCCCCGAACCTTAGATCTCCCCCTTTAGGTTTTTCTAACGATCTTGAACCTTTCCTTTGGATAAATCAAAGTCGGTTGTAAAAGAAAATGATGCAAGTTAATTAATAGCTTGTTATCCGATTTTCACCGCAACAGAAATGACGACTTCACTGGGGATGAAACGATTTTGAGGGTTAAGCCCACCTTGCTTTATTTGTTTTATTTATGCTTTGCTTACTTGTATATATCTGTGATATCTGTATATATATATGTATATATTTGTGTAACTCTATTTGATTTCTTCTGTGTGTTGGGTGTGCTACTTTTGAGTGGTGAGATAAGTCCTAACCCGGGCTTGAGAGAACACATTTGTTTAGGAACCGTGGACATAGTCAAGGGAACTTCGAGGGAGAAATCCCAAAGGAGGGAACTTGAAGTCCACACTCAGTTGAGGCCCTCTTGGAGGTGGTAAATGTTGAACGAGCAATCGTGAATGCGTTACTACTTTTGACCTAGGAGCCAGAGATACTGATGACCTTAAGTTATCCCTTTACCCCAACTTGGCCTATTTAGGACGTAGTGCGATGACTGTGAGGGAGCAATCCCAAATGGTTGCTACGTGATACTACACTCAGATGAGACTCTCTTGAGAATTTTATCGATCACCGAGCAATTGGAAAGTCGATAAAATCTGAAAGATGGGTTGTCGACTCTGGGAACTTTTTAGAACCTTGTCTTGCAGGTGAAAACCATAGTACATACCTTTGGGATTGGTAGACCTTTGACTCCATGCTCGTGATCTTTAAACCTAGGTTCCTTGTGTGTTTTGTGCCTATCTGTCTATGTGTGTGTTTGTTGCATTCATCCTTGCATCATATGCATATTCAAGGAATTCAACTTTGTTTTGCAAACTTTATAGGATGGATTGTGAAAAAAGGAAAACAAAGAAATACACCTTCATCAGTCCAAAATTGGAAGATTTGAAGAGTCTGGGTAAGCCAATCAATGAATCATCAACATTCCAAAACAAGTATGGGAGGATTTTCTCTTTGATGAAGTCAAGAATGGTAGATGGGCTGCTTCCCACTCTCATGCAATTCTATGATCCCATGTACCATTGTTTCACTTTCCCGGATTATCAGTTGATTCCCACGCTGGAGGAGTATGCTATTTTGGTTGGTATTCCTATTACCCAAAACCTTCCTTACTCTGGTTTGGAAAGGACACCTAAGGAGAAGGAAATTGCAAAAGCGGCTCATCTCAAGCTGTCAGAAGTCAAGGCTAACTTGGTTGTCAAGGGAGGACTTTTTGGGTTGCCTGCTAAGTTTCTAATGGAGAAACCCAGTTATTATGTTAACATGAAGAATATGGTGGATTATGAAGCTGTTATGGCCCTACTCATTTATGGGTTATTTCTGTTTCCCAACATTGAGAACTTTGTTGACATGAAGGAAATCAAGATTTTCATCCTTGGAAACCCAGTTCCTACTCTGCTTGCTGACGCCTACCATTCGGTGCATTTGAGGACTGCTCATAAGGGAGGAATGGTAACCTGTTGTACCACACTATTGTATAAGTGGTTTATTTCACACTTACCCCGCTCTAAGACCTTTTGGGATCTCCAAGATGGACTTCTTTGGTCAGAAAAGATCATGTCTCTCACCAACACTGATCTAGAGTGGTACAACCCAACACTTAAAGGAAAAGATATGATTGTCAGCTGTGGAGGATTCGCTAACGTACCTCTTCTTGGTACGAAAGGAGGCATAAGCTACAATCCCGCTTTGGCTGGTCGTCAACATGGTTACTCTATGGAAGCTAAGCCTAACAACATCTATTTGGAAGGTTTGTTCTTTTAGGAAGATAAGGACCCTGTGCTTAGGGAAAAGATGGCTCACGCTTGGCGTCATGTTCACACAAGAGGAATCTCTGCTTTGGGAAAACCTGAGTGTTTAGCTTCAGAATCCTACACTCAGTGGGTGCAAAAAAAGAGCTGTTGAGTTGAAGATTCCGTATGATCGTCATGATCCTATTCCACTAGCTCCCAGAGATCCTGTTCTTTTCTTCACAAGAAATGAAGACGAATTGAAGATCCGGCTGGCTCAAGCAGAACGAGAAAGGAATGCATGGATGAACAAGTATCAGATTCTTGACTTTGAGATGAATGAACTTCAGAAGAGTCTCAGGAGGAAGGAAAAAGAGTCTGACAGAAAGAGGAAGGCGCAAGGAGATTTATTTTCTCCTAGCACATCATCTCCACCAGAACCATGGAAGTAACAGTTGGTCAAGCTCACTATTGAGAATGAGAGGTTGCAGAAGGAAAACCAGAAGCTCGCCATGAGATTGATGGGAGAAGACTGATTGGATGGTTTAGAACTTAGTTTTCTTTATTTCGTACTCTGTATTTTGGCTTTTGAAGGTGTAATCATCTCTTTTTGTAATCCAAAAACTTTATCTTCAATGAAATGAAATGAGATTTTCTTCTAAGAAGTGTTCCTTAAAATTTGCAAAATACAAAGTTGAGTCCCTTGAATTACGCCCACTATTTAGCTTGCATTAGCATCTCATTTGCATTTTTGCATGTGCATGTGCATTCTTCTTCGTCTTATTGTCGTCTCGTTCTCTTCAGAACCCGTCACCTTGATTTTCCAAACGCCAATACCCAAGTCCAAACTCGACAAAGGATGGCTGAACAATACTATGAAATGGACATAGTCAACCATGAATTGAGAGAACTCCGAGGAGGAATGGGGCAGTTTCTGGAAACTATGAAGGTCACGCTAGCAACGATGAAGGAAATTTGGGAGTACCAGGAGGAAGTGGGAGAGGAGATCAGAATCCTCAAGTGCCAGATGAATTGGGTTCTGGAAACTCTGTTGAAAAAGGAGAATCGCATTCATCCCGTCAGACCAGCTTTCAACAGCGCTCGTCAGCGTGGACGACAAAGATCAAGGGAACCAGAGAGGAATTTCACTCCGTTGCCGATGGCATACAGTCAGCTTTTGCCAGTTTTGATCAAAAGTGGATTGATAATACCGAAGGATTTAGAGCCAGTGATCCCTCCATACCCACTAGGTTTTGATGCCAACGTCCGATGCGACTACCATGCTGGGGCACTGGGGCATTCAGCTAAGGATTGCAAGGTTATCATTTACACCACAAGGCATTCAAATCAAATATCCTTTGCCATCTCCTAAGGATCTCTCATGTCCAGAATTTGTTTTTGGAGAAGCCTCATCCCAGCTGAACGTTGGTCCTGTTCCTGCATCCAAACGTAATCTTCGTCAGGTGTTTACGAAGAGGGGTTTTCAGTCTCCAACGTGTGTTTCTCCTCAAGATAAGAATAAGTGTGCTGCCAAAAGAGGAAAATTTAACCACCAGCCTATCCCGATGCCGTTAAGCAAACTTTTCCCACTGTTGATGCAAAACAAGCTGGTAACTCCACGACTTCTCACACCTTTCCAGGGACCTTGGTATGATCCCAACCTAACCTGTGAATTCCATAAGGGAGCTGAAGGGCATGATTTGGAAAATTTCCGAGCTTTAGAATATTTTGTGCAAGATCTGATCCATGACAAGGACTTAATCTTCGAAGAAGACCACCCAAAGACTGAATGCAAATTTCGCACTGGGACCATCGGGCATCCCATTGAAGAATGCAAGGAATTCGAAGAAAAGCTGATGAGCCTGCTAAAAAAACTGAAACCTCAGGAAGATACTTCAGACGCTGGTACCCTCAACTTCTTAAGCAAAAGGTAAAGGACCTGCAAGGCCTCTCAAAGTTCGAGACCATAAGGAACAAGTGATTGGTGGTGAAGACTTTTTTCCGTTCGGACCCGGAAACTGAAATCTTTGGTTGGCTGTGTTTTGTATTTCAGTTGTATTTCCTTTAATTGTATTGATATTTGCATATGAGCTTTATTGTACCTTTAAATTGGCAACATTAATGAAATTATCCATTTGTTTCACTCATTTACTTTTATTTTCATAAAAGCAAAAAAATATATATCTTTTTCACCCCTTTTTCAAACTTTTGTTAAAGCAAAGATTAGGGAGGATGATGAAAACCTCATGTTCATAATTACTGTGGTATACTTTCAAATTAACCTCGCCGAGGATGTAAGGCATTGTTTCACATTTCCTAAACATTGGAGAAGTAAGGATGATAATCCCTTGTTAACCCCTTCGAGCCTAGAAGTAGGAGTTTTCTTTCCATACAAAAAAAAAACCTTAAATCTCAACCTTGGGGGCAGGGTAGTTCTCAGTTTAACTCGGTTATGCATTCAAACACGAGCGCTTCATATAAGGCGCCAGTCAGCTTTCAAATCAAGTGACTTCCTACTTTTGGAGATTTGAACGTATATCTTGAGTTAACTGAGTGTAGGATTGGAATTCATCCTTTGTTTCATAAACCATGAACCATACCACATTACAACCCCTAAAATACCTAATTGAGGTAAGGTTGTTTTGAAAAGCGTACTATAGCAAGGTTGAGTAACCTGACTCCTAATAATCTTTGTTACTCGTGTGTGTTGGTCACTTCCTTAATGACTAGACCCACCTTTGTTTTTGACTATTTAATCATTTCACTGTGTGTTTTTTATCAAAGCTTTGTTTTCAAACTTTGCATTAAATTTTGCCAATTTTAATGAACAACACTTGTTTGCAATACCATTCGATATCAAGGAATCCCAACAAACGCGATCATTCAAGGAATTGAACTTGATAAAGGAAATTTGACTCAGTCAGGGGCAACCAAGTGTGAGGTTTGCCAATCTATTATCCCAAGAGTTGACAAATCAGAGGCAGAATTCTGCAAATTCAGAATATTGGGGAAAATATTCTTGAGATCATCTTATGACAAGTTTTGACTTTAGTAACCCATCAGCAGGGGAAAATCCGTTCCCCAGTAATTTCTACTACAGTTTGAGTATCTCGAGTATAACTGAACAGAAACAGCTACGTCAAGATTCAAAAGTTGGAAGATATTGAATCATCTGGTATTTCATTTCTTCTGTAAAATTCTTTTGATTATTCAAGTTGGAAGATATTGAAGCATCTGGTATTTCATTTCTTCTATAAAATTATTTTGATTATTCAAGTTGGAAGATACTGAAGCATCTGGTATTTCAAGTCTTCCGTAAAATTCTTTTGATTATTCAAGTTGGAAGATATTGAAGCATCTGGTATTTCAATCCTTCCGTAAAATTCTTTTGATTATTCAAGTTGGAAGATATTGAAGCATCTGGTATTTCAATCCTTCCGTAAAATTCTTTTGATTATTCAAGTTGGAAGATATTGAAGCATCTGGTATTTCAATCCTTCCGTAAAATTCTTTTGATTATTCAAGTTGGAAGATATTGAAGTATCTGGTATTTCAATCCTTCTGTAAAATTCTTTTGATTATTCATCCCCTAATCTGGGGCAGTTATGCCGAGATCTCTCCAAGAGTTTGAAGATATTGAAACACCCTGTATGCCAATTCTTCTATAAAATCCTCTTGTTATCGTATAGACCGCCTAGCCTGGGGCAGATAAGATTTGAAGATGGTAGTTATGCCAGTGGAATGCATAATTACTTTGTTAGCTCCCCATCAAGTTGCTACATCAGCTGATTTTGACAAATTCCCAATGGATTTATTTCCCCAATAAAGAAGAAGAACTTTCCTAATATATCCAAAACATTTGTCTAAGCTAGGCTTATGCTTTGGTTTTCACCTTTGAGTACCAGACCCCAACTCTTTATGCAGGAGTCCCCGGAGAAGTCAGCTGTTAGACGACATAATTCTTAGTCACTAGAGTTGTTATTGGTCTTTGAATACAATAACTTCGTCATTTTCATCTGATTCTTGGAAGTGGAAAAGTTTTAAGAAAACACAAAGATGAACTAAGTTTTACTCTAGTATTAAGACGTTTCGAAATCAAGTTTGTACAGGAAGAATTAGCAGTACTGTATTTTTGGCATGGATCTGCCATCTCCAGTGAAACGAAGATTGCTCCGGTTATCCTTGATGTTTGGATTTCAGGGTGTTGGTTGCGTTATCTTTTCTTCTCTTTGTTTTTGCGTCGCTCACGTCGTTTCTCGCATGTAGCTAAGCCTATGCATCATACCCTAGCATCTTCGCATCTTTGTGCTCTGTTTTGCTTGTGATCTTTTATTGGTGTCTGTCATTATTTCCCCAGTGAAGTAAAGACATTCTCGGTTTGCTTTGTGTCGTGCTTGTTCGGTCTTAACCTTTGCGCGCCAGATTTGACTCTTCAAACCTTTTGCTGTTCCCCAAGAAGTTTAACATTAAATATTTTTAAAACTTGTTCTTGTTTGAATCGTGTCAGACTTGAACTTGGACTTTGTTTGAATCGTGTCAATCATTGTCTTGTGTTTTAAAACTTGTTATTGTTTGAATCGTGTCAAACTTGAACTTGGACTTTGTTTGAATCGTGTCAAGCATTGTCTGCTTGTTTTAAAACTGTTCTTGTTTGAATCGTGTCAAACTTGAACTTGTTCTTGTTTGAATAGTGTCAAACCTGAACAGAGTCTTTGTTTGAATCGTGTCAGACACTGCCTCTTATTTTAAAACTGTTCTCGTTTGAATCGTGTCAAACTTGAACTTGGACTTTGTTTGAATCGTGTCAAGCATTGTCTTGTGTTTTAAAACTTGTTCTTGTTTGAATCGTGTCAAACTTGAACTTGGACTTTGTTTGAATCGTGTCAAGCATTGTCTGCTCGTTTTAAAACTGTTCTTGTTTGAATCGTGTCAAACTTGAACTTGTTCTTGTTTGAATCGTGTCAAACCTGAACAGAGTCTTTGTTCGAATCGTGTCGGACACTGCCTCTTATTTTAAAACTGTTCTTGTTTGAATCGTGTCAAACTTGAACTTGGACTTTGTTTGAATCGTGTCAAGCATTGTCTTCTTGTTTTAAAACCGTTCTTGTTCGAATCGTGTCGGACATTGAACCCTTACCTTGGATTTTTGAAAACTTGCTTTAAGCTAAGCTTCTTGGAACAATTTACCTTACCAGGACTCTTTTCTGATGCGCAGAGTTTGTCTCTGTCTTTCTGGCTTTTCTTGAAGATCCCTTTTTGAACTCTTCAGCATAAGAAAACGCCAGGAAGTCCTTGCTTGTTTGTTTGTCTCATTTGGACTGATCCCCGGTGATTAGGTTTTTCTTTCTGTTTTCATGCCCAGAAAGAGTGTGTTGCTTTATTCCCAGTAGTCTATCTCCCCGGATATTTCCCCAGAGGAGACTGTCTTTTTGTTTTCCCTGGTGTTGCCTCTGGTCTCCCCAGTGATTCTCTTTTGTTGGTTAGCCTGCATCCCCAAAGAGTCTCTTCCTTGTGGATACTAACCTTCTTTGCTTCCCTAGTGAAGCTTTCCTCTGTGTCTGGTAGCTTTTCTTTCTTTGGTGTCCTGTTTTGTCTGCATTTTTTGCATCTTTCATGGCATCATATCATCATATTAGTAGCATTGCACGTCTTTGTATCTAAGGGCAAAATTTTCGGTTTGCTATATTTAAATACCTTTCACCTTGGCGTCCCGAGGATCGTCGTTCCTCGTGCCATCCGGTGAAGCTATTTAAATAGGGGCAACTGTTGTACCCCAAATTTTTCCCTTAGATCCATTGATCTCTTGCATATCATCTTAGGTCAATCATGCTGCATAGCTAACCTTTTTTTTTCAGGTTTTGTTTGTGCTTGTTCTTTTTTTATCAGGTTTTAACTCAAGGAGATTCAAGGAGTAATTAATCAAGATTTTGAATGGAGCATTAAATCAAGCAAGCCCCTAATTTCAAAGAGATGTCATCCTTAACCCTAACCCCACCATGACCAAATTTCTACACACTTTATTTACCCTCAATTGTCACCTTCATTTTCTAAACCTTTTCATTTAACCATTTTTTTTATTATTCAACTTGTTCAATTTAATTCTCCTAAACCATTTTTAATCCTAATCAATTTGCCAAATTATCCATTATTGTTTATTTCTTTTCCTAATTACTTTGTTTACAACAAAGAAGAAAAAACTATTTTTATTTGCCTAAGCCCATCGTGACCAAGAAAGGAGTATGTGTTACAAATTATTAGAGTTTTTATTCATTATCAAATAACCAATAGAAATGAAGTTTGAGCATGTTGACTTTTCAACTCATTGGCCAGCCAATGAAAAGGCGACACATGGTACTAAGGAAGCAAATTAACCAAGTTGTTCGTCTTCTCTATTCTTGCTCACGAGTTCAACATGTAAGGAGGAAGATTCAAACAAGTTCACCCGTTTCAATTCAATTTTTGGCGCGTTTCAGTTTAATTTTTGATCCCAAGACGTTTCCTCTTTGAGCTTCTCCATCTGGTTTCATCAAAAGCAATTCTGGGAATTTACCGTTCTCGTCATTCAATCTGATTCGCTCTGATTCGCTCTGATTCACTCTGCATCGCCTGCGAATTGCCATGGCCTTGTCCCCGTCATCTTCATTTTTCATGGCTCACTTGTTTGACAACAGAAGGATGGTCTCAGAAGCAATGCCCAATTTATCATTTGACCCTGCATTTTCTGAAGCTTGAGCAGCAGGGAGCGTTTGTCTCCCAAGGATTGAACATCTGATTCTAACGTTACAAACCCTACCCATTACTTTGCCCACCAAGTGTTTGAGATTTAACCCGGCCCAATCTCATTGCCTATATAAAGAGGTTCAAGCTCAGTTCACAGGATCAAACTTTTTCCTCCCTAACACACAAATTTTTTGAGCCTTTAAGTGTTGCGAGCAAGAAGAGTTTGGTTGTTGGAGCCTCAAGTTCAGAAAGGAATATTAGCAAGGTTGGAGGTACAGTGGACATACTCCACTCGGTAACTCTTCTTCCTTCATCATCTTTATGATTTTCTCATCCTAAACATCATGCTTTTGCTCATGTTTTGTGACTGCCTAATAATATTGATGCCAACTTTGAAATATTTCTGAGCTTTTGTACTATGAATCATCATAAGGTGGATCATGTCTTCTTAATTTGGTTGTGTTCGTTATCCTTATATTGTTATGCTGTCAATTTCTGATCAAACCTTATAATTGTCACCATATTATGGTTATCCGAGGATCAATACTTGTTCTTAATTGTTGATGTTTACTAATAGCTAATATATAGTGCCCTGGTTTTGGAAGTTGTATGTCCATGTGATATTGATTGGCTAATTGAACTTATTTGTTTTGAACTAAATGTTGTCACTAACTCTTGACCTGATATGTTGAGTTCTTTGAATATTGGTTGCAATATTGGTAATCCATGCCTGACTTATGCCACAGTTTGGCTCACATTGCTTGTACACAACCCTGGCACCTTTGATGTTGCATCCCTGACTGAGTGGTTTTCTCATGTTTTAAGTTGGTTATTAACATTGTTGAACTTGTTGAAGTCTATGTTTTTGATGTTGATTGTGCGGTCTTGATGCTGCTCATAATATGTTAATGTACCTGGTTTTTCTCGAGTGCTAAGTCTTTCCTTATGTCAAGTTCATTCTCATTTTTAACCATGTATCCCTTAATATTGCATAGTCTATCATCATGGCTTGCTGCCTTATGCATACTAAGATGCCACATGAGTTTGATCATTCGCTTTTTTATGATTTCATACTATGCCTTATTTCTTTGGTTTACTTAAACTTGCTGAGTTTAGAAGTATGAATATGTGCTATGTCTTAATTGCTACATAGGTTGTCTGTTGATGTGGGATAAGTGTTACTTAATTTTTCCCTGTTTTTGTGTTAAGGTTTCTATGACCTATACCTCTGCTACAATATGAATCCATATCTTGGTAACCTGTTTATGTTGTTACTTTCTGATATTGCTCATCATGTGTATTATGCTTTTAGCTTGCTTTGAGTTTTTTTTGAAATCCTTTCATGTGTCTCCATAAGTCTCTAGCAAATCTTTCTGTTTTATATTCATTGATGTGTTGACTTGGCATATTTCTTTCAATATATGTGCATGTGTTCATGATTTGTGGATTGCTTTCTTGTAACAGTTGTACACTTGAACTCATGAAATGAATGCCTTAGTGGATTTCGTCCTTACTGTCAACTATTGTGCATTTAAATCGTGTTTGTTTAAAATCCTTGGCAACTTGTGTTGATGACCTAACCTATTTTATTTCAATCTATGTTCATGGCCATATGCTTTATGGTATACTTGCTGAACTGACGCGTTTGACACCTTGTTGCTTTGCTGAAATTATGCACCTGTTTTTAGTATAATGCTGTTGAACCTGGCTTGTAGATTCATCTAGAGCTGCTGACCTTTTCTTCACCTTGTTTTTATAAATTGACTATACCATGTTCAGTTTATTCTCATTGATGTTTGGTTAATGACGTGAGTAGCGCAATGCTTGACTTCACCTATTTATTTACCTTGATTCACAATCTGTCTGCCAACATGTAGCTCATGATCAACTATGCCCTACGATTTTCTTTGAATCCTTTCATGTGTATTCCCTTGTGTGATTTCTTTTGGTCGTGAGTGTGCTTGTTAAACGTTACCTTCCATACTATGTGGATCTGCTAGTTTATTGAATGTTTCCCGTTTTCGTTTTCCTTTTCATTAAGTTTTCTTTGGATGAGCTGTGCACTTGTTGATGTTTGATGTTGTGGCCTTGTATGTTTGAATGAGGCTTTCGTATGGGCATATCTTTTCCATGGTGTTCATCACGTAGCAATTCCTTTTCTCAATTGATTAATCTTGCTGCTGTTTACGTTGTTGATATGGTTGTTGTGTTTGGCATAATATGGATATTAATATCGTGTTTGGCTCCATTTTGTTTGGTTTGTATTTTATTTGGAACTTAGGCACATATTCATGTTATATATTTAATAAAGCGTATATTGTTTGGATGAAACAACCGTCCCAACGGAGCACACTTGCCATGCCTTTCCCTTTCGCACACCATACTTGGGTTCGATCCTGCGGATCAACCCATTTTGCGTTTTTTATTTTATTTCGCTTGTTTTTTAATATATATTTGTGTTTCCATCCTATATTCAAGGCGCGTACATGGTTGGTTTGGTAATTGTTTTAGTCAGCAACCACAAGGGCACAAGTTCTAGCCCTTTGGAACACTTCTCTTTTTTTTTTTTTATCACTAGTTTGTTTTCTTTTTTCTTTAATTTATGCTTTATTTCAAAATATCATAACTTGTTTGATTTTTGTCCTTTTTATCCCGTTCCTTTTGCTATATTTTTATAATTAAATTTACTTTTCAATTATAAAAAGAAATTAGTAAAAATATTTATTTTTGAGACCTTTATGCATGTTTGGTTTATAAATGTTTATTAAGTCTTTATTGCACTTCTTGAGGAATCTTGCCATGTTATCTTTATCCATCATGGTTAATCTTTGTCTATTGTGTTTAATTCTCACTTTTTATTGATATCATGATTTTACCTCATCTCATTATCCTATGCACGTATTATTGCATCATCTTATTTGAATCATTAGCTTGTTTTTTAGTATCTTATCAACTATTATTTTTCCCCCCCATTCCAAAGGAAGGTGAATTAATGTTTACTCTTAAAGTCATAGCCCCCATCTTACCTTAGTAGCCTCATAAGAGCTTGCCCTCATTTCTTGGCCTCATGAGAGCCATGGAATTATAACTAGCCTTAGGAGAGAGTTCCTAAACTCTATGTGATATTCATCCTAATGAATACTGACTTTCCCTATTGACTAAAACTTCAACATAGGATCATTATAACTTAGATTTAGAGAGTTCTTGAACTCTAGAATGAGCTTGTACTCATTCTCCCCTGTGAACTTTGACCATAGTCAAAAGTTCATTACTTAGTAGAACTACGCATACTCTGATTCTATTCCCGAGGATACGTAGGCGCAAGGTGCGATGCCTTGTCGAGTATACTTAGATACTAACCCCTAGGGTTTTCAACCATTAGCATAGTACCCTTAGCAAGCGAGCGAGATATAACAAGTAAAAACAAGAGGTTCCCGTAGAGTACTACGGACGTTTAGGGTGCTAATACCTTCCCTAGGCGTAACCAACCCCCGAACCTTAGATCTCCCCCTTTAGGTTTTTCTAACGATCTTGAACCTTTCCTTTGGATAAATCAAAGTCGGTTGTAAAAGAAAATGATGCAAGTTAATTAATAGCTTGTTATTCGATTTTCACCGCAACAGAAGCCTTACAGTGCTTCAGCTGATAAGGGTAAATAGAAAGTTGCTGATGGTAAGAGGCCTAGTGGGGGAGGTGCTCTCGGTCGTGTTAAGTGCTACATATGTGGTGAATTAGGTCATCGTGTCAGTAAGTGCATGAGTGATGTGAAGAAGTGTTACAAGTATGGGTAGTCTGAACATATGATTGCTGACTGTAAGGTTAATGTAATGATTTGCTATAACTATAGGGATCCATGATATATCAGTACTCGTTGCCAGAAGCCGAAGCAAGCTTCAACTGGAGGAAAGGTGTTTGCTCTGTCAGGGACTCAGACTTCCAGTGATGAGAGGTTAATCAGAGGTATATGTTATATTAATAGTACGCCTTTGGTTGCTATTATTAATACTGGTTCTACTCATTCTCTTATTATTGTTGATTGTGTGAAAATTTTCGGCCTTGTTGTTTCTTCTATGAAGGGAGAAATGGTTATTAAAACTCCTTCTAAGGGATTGGTGACTACTTCTCTAGTTTGTTTGAACTGTCCTTTGTCAATCTTTGATAGCGATTTTGGTGTTGACCTTATTTGCTTGTGATAATCTAGTATACAGATCTCAAATGTCCTGAGAGATGTCGAGACATTGATCTCTGATTGTCTGAACAAGGAAAGAAATAAGAACATTAAAAACAAAGTGTATATTCATAACAATGTCGTGACACATGTTTCAACATCAGTCAAGACATATACTTCTGAATACAAGAACATACTGAATTGAACATAACAGAATGATAGATAACACAAAGATATGATGACCCAGTTCGGTGAACAAGATCACCTACATCTGAGGGCTACCAAGCCAGGAATGAATTCACTATCAGTAGTATTAATTTAGAGTTAAACAACCTTCGATTTACAACTCCTTGTAATACCCCAAATTTTGACCACTAAAGTTTCCCATCATTGTGCAAATCATCATCACAATATGGATGAATCATCATGCCTCATCAAATGCCTCAAGGGTTGTTGAGCATTCACTACAATCAGAATTAGGGTTTCAAGCCCTCTCAGAGCTCTTAGACAAAGGATCAATCAAGAAATGACATGATCTTCAACTTGTCTAGCCTCTCAAATATCCACAAAGGATCAAAAGGACTCCCACTTCAAGGATTAAGCACAAAGCTGCTCCCTTCTAGGGGGATCAAGTCTCAAGATCGATAGTGTCACCAAATTAGGGTTTTGGTCAACCAGGGCCTCCAGATGAAATTTTTCATCTGGGCACAAGCCAATGATCCAAAACATAACCTAATATACTCCATGGGACCTCATAAACCCAATCATCAAGTCAATTTTTCCTCAGGAAATGCATACAATAAAAATCAGGAATTAGGGTTTCTTGACCTAATTCACCCCTAAGTTGACTTTTGGGACAAATCATGAACCAAGACCTCAAGACATGATTTGAGGGTCTCTAATGAACTATATAGATCCATTTGGAACAATGGATTAATCCAAGAAGCTTGAGCAACAAGTCTCAATTTCATCTGCACCACAATTAGGGTTTCGAGAGAAAAGTCAACTGTAGCTTTGACTTTTGACCAGGACATGCTCCCAAACCCTACGACATGATTCAATATACCCTATCACACCCATGGAACATGTCCATCAAGTTTGATTTAGGTCAAGGACATGATTTCCTGAAGAAATGCACAGTTTGGAATTCATTTGATAAAAAGTCAACTGTGCACAAAAGTCAACTTTGACTTTTTGAGATTTTTCACCAAAATGGATTTTTAACCCTAAAATGATGTTAATGTATGATTTGAATCATCATTCATCAAGGAAAATCAAAGAAAGTGGGATAACTTGTAAAAGGGGTAACCATAAAACTTAGAAAAATTTCTAAGTTATGGAAAAAATGACACTAATGTGCCAACTTTGGAGGACCATAACTCCTAAACCACAAGGCCATTGTGCCCCATTCAAAGCTTGATTTGTAGATCACATTGCCCTCAACAAAAGCTTCATACTGACCTATGTCCAAATTCCTCATGGATTTTGAGTTATGGAGTGATCAAAATCAAGAAAAGTCACTTTGTTCCAACACTTAGTGAAAATTTCACTAAGTCAGAATCTGCCTTTACTTTTTTCCAAATGTAAGGGGATTTTTCACTTGGATTCAAAAGAGATCAAAACCAAACATGTTCAAACAGTTGTTGTATCATGTAAGGGCTTTCCAAAATGACCAAGAACATCACCAAATTCAACTTGAGCCATGAGATATGACATTGGCAAGATGCCTTGTTGAAATCTGCCAAGGCAAGACAGATTTTTGCACTTTTGGCCGATTTGCCAAAATCAGCCAAATCCAAATGCTCCTATCCACTTGGACACATCTGAGGATTGAATCTAAAGGGGACAATCACTGAGCCAAGCCTCCAAATTCTTTGGAACAAGAAATATCATGTTGAACCTAGAATTGCCAAAATAGGGACAAGACTCCAAATTTGGATTGGAGCATTCAATGGAAGCATCAAGGTGGCATGGACTGAGCCATTCTCAACTGAATTCAGTAAAGACTTATCCAAGACCAAGGGGACCAGCAGCCTGTGCCCTAACCTCTAGTCAATGGCTAGAGGAGACTTGGATTTTCATTTGCCAACATTGGCCAAACCTACTCAGTAGTTGCCATTCACTATTCCTTGCAAAACAAACTTGCTCTACTATAAATAGAGCTCAATTGTGATCAGTTTGAGTACACCAAAGCCATCAAACAGATGCTTTCCTCAAAATCTCTTCTTTCACTCCAATTTTGCCTTCAAAAGCAAGTCACTATCGGGTTTTGAGTTTGAGAGCTTTTCCAATCAAACCAATCACACACACACCTCACATACATCATATAGAAGTGATCCAAACACTCACATAACATCTGGAACACAGATTTCACAAAATTACCAGCCAATTGCTCAAGTTCTTGACATATTTGCAGTTGGGGTACCATTTCAAGTTCCAGATCATTTCAATCCATTCCAAGAATTCATACACACTCCATGGCACCTAGGGAAGCTATCCAGATCATTGGAACCTAGCTGTAACACCTCCAACACAAATCACGATCTCCAGCTGCAAGTGGTAAGCATGAGCTCTTCCAACTCTATGATCCATGCAATTTTTGTTGCACAATAATTTGGCCATATGTTCATAATCATGCATGGAATGTTTCCCCTCAATTAATTGCAATGTCTGAATCGTGTATCAAAAATCCTAGCCTTCATGCAGAAATTAGGGTTCTTGAGGATTTTTCGTGATTTCTTGTTTTATGCTTAATTTAAATGAAATTAATTGTCATAAACATGATCGTGAGGTTGAAACGAGTTGATTGGTATGTGGATTGCATGATATAATCAAGTATTCAGTGAGATTGGAGAGAAAATGCAAATCTGGGCAAACCCAGAACACATGCGTGTTCTTGGTGTGTTCTTGGCGCCATTTTTTGAAAATTCAAATATTTGAATTTTGTGATTTTGTTTAATTGATTCAAAAGTTAATTTCTCTCTGAGTTTTAATGATTTTGAGTTGATTCTTTTTTTAATAATTCACAAAAATGTTAAAATATTTTATTTCCCAAAAAATCCCAAAAATATTATTTATTTTATATAATTGATATTTTTTCAAAGAATTAATGTTTTAATTGTTTTTAACATTTAAAATATTTTTTCCACCTTGATTTTGCAACTTTTAATGCCTTCTAATTATTTTGTAGGTCAATACCTAATTTTTGAAGCATTAATCCAAGATCACAAGTTGTTTTCCATATGTTAAACAATTTTGATCATTTTAATTGAATTTTTATTCAATTAAAACACATTTTGAAAACAAATTAGGGTTTTAGGATTAATTCAACCCTCATAAATCATTTTCAAAACACTTTGGGCCTCTAATAGAGTGTAAGACCCAATCCTTTTTTGACCAAATCATTTTTGGGCCTCAGTGTATTGTATAAGTCCCGATACCGTAAAAATCAAACGGCGCGATCGTCGCCTTTATAAAAATCAACTGGGCCTACCCTCGAGTAGTAAGACCCATTTGTTTTCTTTAAAAACGCTTTGGGCCTCTATTAGAGTGTAAGACCCAACCCTCCTTGTACATAATCATTTTTGGGCCTCACTTATTGTATAAGTCCCTCAGTACATTTTTAAATTCGGCACGATCATCGCTAGTTTAAAAATAAACCATCTGGGCCTCTCCTCGAGTTATAAGACCCATTCAAAACTTTTGGGCCTCTATTAGAGTGTAAGACCCAACCCCCTTTTAACCAAAACAATTTTGGGCCTCACTTATTGTATAATTCCCTCCGTGTTAAAAGAAAACCTCAGCGCGATCGCCATTATGAACAAAAAGTCAATTGGGCCTACCCTCGTGTTATAAGTCCCACTCTTTTTCTTTAAAACTTTTTGGGCCTCTTGAGAGAGTGTAAGACTCATCCCTTTGTACTGAAAACCTTCTTGGGCCACAGTCACTCGTATAAGTCCCTCTGTACAAATTCAACAGTGCAATCACTGATAAAACCTTGGGCCTCTCCTTGAGCAGTAAGCCCCAAATCTTTCTTTTTCAAAGCACTTTATTCTTTGATTTTGAATATATTGTTGTTTTCAATCTTTCTTTGTTGAACAACTAACCAAACAGCATGGAAGCTCTACAACCGAGTAAGTGTTTATACGCTTTCATTTACTGCTTTCATATACATATAACTGTATTGTGGGGCTGCTCACTGTAAGTCTCCTTTCATAAACTCATATTGACTGTGTAATAATAGTATAGATATTTAGAGTTTCTCCGGCAACTACGTCTAGAACTAGGTAAAGCCGTTTCGTTTATTCGTAGAAATAGACAGCTAGATCCCCAATAGGATCACCAGATACAGTCTTCTCTTCGGCTATCCTCATTAGGAATTATCAAGAAACTCTACTCCCAGAGATGAATGTATTCTCCGTGAATGGCATCTTTGAGTTTCTTCCAAATTCTCGAACTTCCCAGACTTGATCTATTCCTTGTGAATAGCTTGCCTTGAATTTCTCGGGGTTTGGGGACCCACGGGCTTCTTAAAAGCATCGGCCTCCTCTTGGGCATAGTACAAGGACCCACAGGCTTCCTAAAAGCAACCCCGCCTCCTCTTGGGCTTAGTACAAGGACCTGTCAGCTTCTTAGAAGTATTCACATCCTCCTCTTAGGCTTCGTATAATGATCTCTTCCTCCGGGAATGATAGCCTCCTCTTGGGCTTCGTACAAGGACCTCTCGGCTTCTTAAAAGTTTCCAGCCTCCTCTTGGGCTTCGTACAAATTGTCCCGACGACCTCCTAGAGGTATAGGAACAGAACTTAGTCATGTCAATAGAACAGTCTTTTCAAAGAGTCTACTACTGTTTCTCAAAGCATAGTACAAAAGATGAAACTCTAGACATGGACAGTCTAATATCCTTGAGTCTCAAAGACATTCTCAAGTGACCCTTTCGTTAAATAGGAAGAAAACCCGTAGACTCGGGCAGTCTCAATACCCTGTGGATTTCCCATTTCCTCGAAGAAAAGGAAATATCCCTGATCCTCGAATCCAATCCCCGAGTACATCATTGCTCATATAAGAACTGATTTTCTTTTTAAAATCAGTATATTGGATCTGTCACTCAACTAAAACAGTTACACTAGCCTCCTCTTGGGCTTTGTACAATGATTCTTCCCAGCGAAGCAAACGTTTAGCCTCTCTCTCGGGCTTTGTACGAGACACATAAGAGACTCCCTCGTTGAGTCAATCACCCTTTTCGCCTCCATCTCGGGCTTTATACGAGATACAAAAAGGTTCTTATTGAGCCAAACAAATTTTAGCCTCCATCTCGGGCTTCGTACGAGATACAAAAACACTCTCTTGTTGAGTATAAAAGATACTCCTGTAGAGTCAACCCTTTTAGCCTCTCTCTTGGGCTTTGTACGAGACACATAAAAACTCCCTCTTATTGGGCCAATAGCCTCCTCTTAAGCTTTGTATAAGAAAACCACTGGTTGATCCAATCAACCTTTTAGCATCAAATTTGTGCCTCGTTCACAGTATACAAACATCAACAACTCCTTCCCATTCATCTAATCGCTGTAAGCGGCAAGCCTCTGGATCGTCTATATCCATGCCACTGTCCCTCTTTTAGCATGAGAAATTCCTAAGGAAATATGGCATTGCTCTACATTGAGTTAAAGTCTTCTCCTTCAGGTTAAAATCCCCTATAAAGGAAATTATGGCATTGTCGAATTCACATATCCCGGTTAAAGTAATTCTCCCTTATAAACAGTTGTGACATACAACCCCCTCTTTAGAGATGACAAATTCTCTCTAAAGTCAGGACCTTCAGCTTCACATCTTGGGCTTTGAACAAGATAAAAATAGACCTTTAGCTTCATATCTTTGGCTTTGAACAAGATACAAACAACCTTTCGCTTCACGTCTTGGGCTTTGAACAAGACACCAAAACACCATTTCCTCCCATAGAATAGGAGGAACTACGAACGCTCTGATTTCCTTGTTTCGGTAAACGGGAATACGTAGGCATAGGATAGAAAGAAAAGATCTTAGCGAGCACACTAAACAAAAACCCTAAATCCCATATCTCCATCAATCAACCCGAAAGCAGTAATTCAAAAACATCAGTCCTAAACATGAACAACCCTGTCATTTCATTCTTAACAAAATAAGCAGAGAGAGGCCCACAATCTAAACCGCATCTGCAATCTAACAGACCGCTGTTTAAACTCAGTATGCAAGCAGGGTTAATTGGAGACATCTATTTCCCTTCCTTCATCAGCTTCAATAGGATAAAAAATGAATCGACCTGTAGTCCCCCCAAAGAGCGACAGCGCTTAAGAACCGAGTCCAAAATCGCTCGCTACAGAAAAAATGGCGCCCACCGTGGGGCCCGACAAGGAATCTTGTCTTTCTTATCTCTCTGGTAGAAACCTTAAGTCTGAAAACCACAGAATGGCGCCTCCGCCGGGGAACCATTTTCTGTCAGGAACATAGGATTCATAGCTTTTAAAGGTCTAGGATGTTTAAGACAAATATATATACTGCTTTTCCTAATTGATATATATGTTTATTTTTCCGCTAATGGGAATGCGTGTGATGCCGCATGTGGAAAGATTGAGTATACACTTAAGATAAGTGATGGCGACGAGGTCGACCATCAACCTCAGTGGAGGCTGACCAATGCAACCCATTCCCTCTCATAGGCAATGGGCCGATTGCGATGTCTGAGAAGCTGAGGAGCCAACCTTTTTGTAGTGCGGAAGCTATCGGAAATAGTTGTCACACGATACTACCCTCATTTGAGGCTGGTGATCTATTCTTGGTGAATGACACTTACTCCAAGATTGCTCTACAACTCGCTGGCGATCCGCTTGTTGTTTTGCTTTCCTGGGAGGAGCTGATGATAATGAGTACAGGTACAAAAATCACCCTAGTATAAACCTTTGGGGATGGGTAGAGCCTTGACTTCATGACAACGACCCTTTGACCCCATGTTTTTTCTATGTTTTTGTGTGCTGCATTCATGCATTCATTTAAAAAACATTAAAACATTCAAAAAAAATTCTCTTCTAGTCTCTCTGTTTTTCAAATTAAACTAAGACTGTGATTGCAAATATCAGAGAAAAAGATTGTGCTAATGGATTTCGGTAGAAGGGGAACTCATAAGTACACCTTCAAGGTTCCAAAACTAGAGGATTTGAGAAGTTTGGCGAGAATGATCACAAATCAGGAGGCTTTCAGAGCCAAGTACGGAGGTCTGCTACCTCTATTAAGAGTCCATATGATTGAGGGAATCATGGACGCGCTCGTTCAATTCTACGATCCGGTTTATCATTGCTTTACATTCCCGGATTACCCGCTCGCACCAACGCTGGAGGAGTACTCTCATCTGATTGATCTACATATCACTGATCGAGCTCCATTTTCTGGACTGGAAGAAATTCCAAAGGATCATACCATTGCAAGAGCAATTCATTTGGATGAGTCAGAAGTCAAGTTTCACATGACTACCAAGGGTGGCATACAAGGTTTTCCAGCCCAGTTCTTAACAAAGAAAGCTCTGTACTTCGCTAGTATAGGGAACGAGACTGCTTTTGAAAGCATCTTTGTTTTACTCACCTACGGATTATTTTTGTTTCCCAACATTAATAACTTCGTCGATATCAACGCTATTAAGTTTTTTCTCATTGGAAACCCTGTGCCGACTTTGCTCGCGGATGCGTATCATTCTGTACACTTAGGAAATTTGTACAGCAGAGGGGAGATCACATGTTGTGTACCTTTGCTTTACAAATGGTTTATCTCCCATTTGCCTAAGTCTGCTGCTTTTTGGGATCATAAGAGTGTCTTACGTTGGTCGCAGAAGATCATGTCTCTCACCAACTCTGACATAGATTGGTGTAATAGGATTTATGATGGGATCAGGATCATTGATCATTGTGGAAACTTCCCCAACGTACCCCTCATAGGAACTAAAGGAGGAATCAACTATCACTCGGTATTGGTTCGCCGTCAATTTGGATACCCGATGAGGCATGTCCCGCGTACTGCTCAACTGGAAGGTCTTTTCTTCAAAGAAGGAGAAAACGACAGAGCACTAAAGACAGAAATAGTGCACGCTTGGAAACACGTTCATAAGAAAGGACGGGTGTCTCTAGGAAAATCGGACTGTGTCTCGGTGGAGCGTTATCTCCACTGGGTATAAACTAGAGCTCTCAAGCTAAAAATGCCTTATCCTCGTTACGGAATTCTTCCGCCGAGGGAATCTGTCATGTACTTTATGACGGAAACTGAAAAGCTCCAGGTTACTCTCAACAAAGTTCAACGGGAGAGGAGGTCTTGGAAGAACACGTACCGCACCCTCAATGTGGAGTGTACCCAAATACAGCAACTGCTGAAAGATAAGGATGCTCTGATTGAGATTTTAGAGCAACATGCTGTAGAGAATCAAGATGACCAAAGGAATGTGCTCACTCCTTTCGCCTGGCAAAGGAATGACAACCCGACAACGGCTCAAGAGCCCCGGTCAAAGAAAAGGAAGATACCAGAATCAGCACCCGAGTTCTCTCGGGACCCATTAGCTTAGGTTTCTGTTTCTGCACCTTGTAATCTACTGTATTTCCATTTCTGTAATCCTTTGAATTTCAATAAAATGGGGTTTCCCCACTGTTTGATATTTGCAATCTCATTGTCGAAGTTTATTTTGATTAAACCAAAAAAACAATTAATAATCATTGCATTCATCATTCTCACATCGCGTATTCTCCTTACCTACGAATCTCACGTTTGTGTCTCGGTTCTAGAGTCAAACGGTCTCATTCGTACAATACTCGGGCCAATCGTCAGAAAAAGATGGATAATCTTGAGGAAGAGAACAGAGAGTTGAAAGAAGAGATCGACGCTCTGAGAGAGGATATGAGAAAGCTTCGTAACGACATCCAAGCCATGGCAGAAGCTCAGCTACAAAGAACTGTGATCTCGGAGATCACCTCAGCGCCCATAGTGGAGAAGTTTGATCCTAGGTATCAAATGCCGAAAGATCGTCCCTGGGGCGTGCCTGCTAACTATATCCCGGAAGGATATGTTCCGCCGATCGTTGAAGATCAGGGAATCACGACAGATGCCGCTGGTCCTGAAGGTTACAGACTTCGGGAAAGCGAAGATGCCAGAGGCATATTGAAGACTCCTGAAGGTTACAAACTTTGGGAAACGCCAAGATTTACTGCCGTAGTTACGGTACCACCCCCTGTGGTGCACCTTGTCCCGAAAGGATAGATTCCAAAGATACCTTCTGGTAAAAAGGAAACTATGTTTGACTGAAAGGAGGAATTCCAGGAGCAGTTCTTGGAAATGCAGAAGGAACTGCAAGCCATTCGCGGTCAGGATTTATTTGGAAAGGACGCCGCAGACCTTTGTCTGGTCCCCAATGTGAAAGTTCTGCACAAGTTCCAAGTGCCCGACTTTAAAAAGTACAAGGGTAACTCTTGCCCTCAGAGTCACTTGGTGATGTACGCTCGGCGAATGTCAGCTCAGACTGAAAATCAGGACCTGCTGATTCACTACTTTCAGGATAGTTTAACTAGTGCCGCCTTAAAATGGTACATGGGGTTAAACCGTGCCACGATCGGCACTTTCAGAGATCTTGGCACTGCCTTCGTCCAATAATACAAATACAATTTGGACATGGCACCGGACAGAGACCAACTCAGATCAATGTCACAAAAGGACAAGGAAACTTTTAAGGAGTACGCCCAGAGATGGCGTGAAATTGCCGCTCAGATTTGTCCATCTCTTGAGGAAAAAGAGATGACAAAGATCTTCTTAAAGACCTTGAGCTCATTTTACTATGACAGAATGGTTGCCAGTACGCCCAGTGATTTCACCGAGATGGTGGGCATGGGAGTTCGTCTTGAGGAAGCTATTTGAGAAGGACGTTTGGCAAAAGACGTTGGACCATCAAGCAGTACAAAACGATACGGTAGTGCTCTCCCTAAGAAAAAAGAGCAAGATATTGGGAATATCTCTCTCGGAAAGTAAAGGCGACGTTATCAACCGGTAGCAGCTGTAACTCCTGCTATCAACCCTGCGCTTATTACTACGTATCAACCTCAGGTTACGCAGAGCCAACCTAATCAGCAAAGGACTCAACAGCCTCTTCAGCAGGCTCGTCCTCAGTACAACAACAACAACCATACAACACGACCATCAGGGTTTGATCCTATACCCATGTTGTACGCAGAACTATTTCCGTTACTATTGGCTAAGGGGCACATCCAGACTAAGTCTCCTCTCACAGTACTGGAAAATCCGCCTTTTTGGTTTAAGGTGGATCAGACATGCCCTTATTATCAAGGAGGATCGGGGCATAACATAGAGAATTGTCTCAATTTCAAATCCGATGTGCAAAAGCTTGTTAGGAGTGGGCTTTTATCTTTCAAAGATACGAATCCTAATGTTCTCACGAACCCGCTGCCACAACACGAGAAAGCTGCAGTCAACCTGATTGAGAAAGAATCTAACAACGTCTATCAAATTCACGATGTACTCTTGTTAAAAACCAATCTGGTCAAGATGCATTGTAGACAGAGCGGATATGGCCATGTGCCACCTCATAATTATCATCAATGTGATGTCTTCTCTAAAAGTAATAAAGGATGTTCTGTAGTGCAATCAGCTCTACAGGAACAGATGGATCTCGGATGGATCCAAGAGCACCGAGTTCGTGGAGTTAACATGGTCTATGCGAATTCCAACATCATTCAGAACCACGACATCCGTGCGATGAATACCAATTTGGTGGCAATGCACTCAAGGCAAAGCCAGTATCATAATCTACCACGGCACGATTACAGTTCCTGTCTGACTTGCTCGGTAAACAAACAGGGATGATCTTTCATACAAGAGGCCCTCCAGCGTCAGATGGATCTTGGATGGATCCAAGACTACCATGATAGGAACCCTTATCAGATCAACATGGTTCAGATCTTCGATATTCGCGTGATGAATACTAACCTGGTAGAGTTACATGCTGAGAAGGTCCGACTCGGATTCTTAATATCACACGACTATCGAAGCTGTAAAGCGGGTTGCGAAAATGATCGAGGTTATACCCTTGTCCAGGAGGCACTTCAGCACTTGTTAAATCACTGGTGGATGCCAATCTATATGGATGAAGATACTCAGCAAATTAGTATCAGTAACAGGAATCCTACTCGGCGTCAGAGTCAGGATGTACGATCTGTGGAAGCTAACCTAGTGAGGTTACATTGTATTCTAAGTGGGCGTGGCCAGGTGCCACCACACAATTATGAACGTTGCAGCGTCTGTTCAGAAAGTAACCAAGGGTGTTACCTTGTGAGAGCAGCTCTTCAGGGTCAGGTGGATCGTGAAGAGATTCGTCCATATCCAGGTTTTGGACCCATCAACTGGACGCCGAACTACCTTGCCAATCAAGTTGAGGATGTTGTCACGATCTCTGGTCGTCACCAGACCAGGGATGTTTTTGCCATCATCCCTCTACTTGACGAATCTAGAATTCCCAACCGGGAACGGATCGAGATTACTTATGATGGTCAAAAAAACCAGAAGGCTCTAGTAGTTATCTATCTACCAGGACCACTACCATATGAATCAACTAAGGTTATCCCTTACAAATACGGTGCAACAATAGTTGAAAATGGAAAGGAAATTCCATTACCCTCCGTCGTGAATATTGCAGACATCATTCGTGTAACACGGAGTGGTATAATCTTCAATAGAGGAGTTGGAGAGTCCAACAAAGAAAAGGAATTTCAGACAGAAGTTCCCGATCCACCAGTAGGTCAATCCAGTAATCCCGACTATTTGAAAAACAATGATGAGATGCTGAAGCTCATCCAAAGGAGTGAATACAACATTGTTGATCAACTGTTACAGACTTCTTCAAAGATCTCGGTGGTATCACTGTTACTCAGTTCAGAAGCGCACATGGAGGATCTACAGAAAGTCTTGGAGCAAGCCTTTGTGGAACAGGATGTAACGATCAGACAGTTCGATAGTATTGTCTCTAACATCACTTCCTGCAACAATTTGGGATTTAGTGATGAGGAATTACCTGAAGAGGGTTACCGTCATAACATGGCGCTCAATATTACAGTCAGCTGCCAGGACGATGCTTTAGCCAGCGTACTGGTAGACACAGGGTCAGCCCTGAATGTTATGCCGAAGTCCACTTTGATGCAATTATCATTCAAGGGCCCTCCGATGAGAATCAGCGAGGTCGTCGTCAAAGCATTCGACGGATCCAGAAAAGCGGTTATCGGCGAAGTCGATCTTCCCATAACTATCGGTCCTCACACTTTCCAAGTCACTTTCCAGGTCATGGACATCCGGGCAACATACAGTTGTTTATTAGGAAGACCTTGGATACATCAGGCTGGAGCGGTCACCTCGACCCTCCACCAAAAGCTAAAGTTCGTTCAAAACAATCAACTTGTCACAGTCTGGGAGAACAGGCATTGCTTGTGAGTAACTTATCATCATCTACTTGTGTAGAACCCGAGGAGGTTATTGGGACGCAATTCCAAGCACTATCGGTGAGCAAGAACAATCAATCCGAAGGAGGAACATAGATTTCCTCATACAAGGATGCTATCAAAGCGGTCGAGAATACCGATACAAAAGGATGGGGACAACTTGTCATTCCTATTGACAATAAAACAAAGAAGGGTCTTGATTTTTCTGCAACTTGCACCCAGACAGCTGTTAGCGATGGAAGTCTTCATCCCATTCAGAACTTCTTCCACAGTGGAGGTTTTCTTCACCCAGTGCCTCAAGCAGTCCATGCTATCAATGAGGAAGATTCCTCCGACACAGAGGAAGAATGGAAGTTCTATCTTAACAAGGACGGTTATATGTCTCCGGACGAAACGCAAACTCCTTTTTGCTTTCCTACAGAGAGTCCGAGATTTATACCCAGATCAGACGTCAAGATGATCTATGGAGGTTGTGATCCAGAAGGATGTCGTGCTCCACCAAATTCATTAGAGGAAGACACTCCGATGAAAGACAATTTTGACTACACCTACTATGGCCCAATGGATGGTCTACCAATGTGGCAACCTTATCCAGGAGACTTGGGGCAATAGAGTCAGCCGAGTAATGAAAATCAGGTGACCGTCATTGAACAGAATACCTGTGTCCCCACCATGTCATGGGATCAACACTCAGGTCATTCAGAAACTACTCAACATGACGACGAATTCGTAACGTTTGTCGGACTAGAATTCATCAACTATGATTTTCCCGAGGTCAACGTCATCGAGAGAGATGACCCCTCCCGTTCTGAAGAAGTATGGGACACCTTGGGACAACCGAGTGGAAAATACGACTATATGGTCAAGTACACCGCTCCTGAAAGCTCTCGTATCAGGCTCGAAGATATTCAGCCAACTGGATGGGGAGATACAGCTGAGAGCACAAATGCTCTGCAAAATGCAACAGAGGAATCCTCCTACGACAATTCTGCCTGAGAGACAGATTCCAATGATCCTGCTCCACCAGAAATCAGCGTTATTTCTGAAGACAAATCAAGGAAGGTGCCAGACTTTGTGATTCACCGAGGAGTTTGCCGCCAATGGGTTGCTGTCGATATTCCGAAGATCGTTCATCAGTCAAAGTAATTGCCATCTTTAACCTTTCATCCTGCCCAGGTGAAACGAATGTTTTGATAGGGCTCGCTTTCTGTAAATTTTCCATCTTCGCTTTGCCCAAAGCGACAGAGTTTTGTTTTATAGGGCTGTAGTTTCAAGGTTCGACTTGTTCATTAATAAAATAACGTCGTTCTATAATTTCCGCACTATTTGCTGTTTTCTCTTTTTGCTTTTTCAGAAAATGGTAATCCTAAAAACCAATTCAGATAATAAAAACAAGCAGTAAAATCAAAACACTGCACACACTTTTGCATTCTCTCTATGTCTTCTAAACACAAATCATCACGTCATGCAGATTGCTTGTTTCACACCCCGTTGAAACATACGATCCGATGCCTTCTCCCGAATTTGAGTTCCCGGTATTTGGGGCTGAAGAAGAAGGTGACAACGAAATTCCAGAAGAGATCTCCCGACTACTTAGACAAGAGGAAAGGTCCATTGAACCTCACAAAGAGCCGTTGGAAACGGTAAACGTGGGTTCAGAAAAAGAGAGAAAAGAAATCAGGATTGGGGCACTGCTCAGTCCAACTGCCAGAGAGGGTTTAATAAAGCTTCTCAAAGAATTTCCCGATGTATTCGCTTTGTCCTATCAGGATATGCAAGGGTTGGATACCAGCATCGTGGAACATCACTTACCGTTGAGATCGGAATGTCTACCAGTAAAACAAAGGTTGAGACGGACTCACTCGGACATGGCTATCAAAATCAAAGAGGAGGTACGGAAACAGATTGACGCGAGTTTCCTCGCTACATCTGAATATCCTCAATGGTTAGCCAACATCGTACCCGTTCCGAAAAAGGACGGAAAGGTCAGAATGTGTGTGGATTACAGAGATCTAAACAAGGCTAGTCCAAAGGACGACTTCCCTTTACCACACATTGACATGCTGGTAGACAGTACAACAAAGTTCAAAGTTTTCTCCTTCATGGATGGATTCTCGGGCTATAACCAGATCAAAATGGCACCGAAAGACATGGAGAAAACTTCGTTCATTACCCCATGGGGTACCTTTTGTTACAAGGTAATGCCGTTCGGTATGAAGAATGTCGGGGCAACCTATCAAAGGGCCATGACTACTCTGTTTCATGACATGATACACAAGGAAATCGAAGTATATGTCGATGATATGATTGCAAAATCTAAGACAGAAGAGGAGCATGTGACCCACCTGTCGAAACTATTCGAGCGTTTGAGAAAATACAAACTCCGCTTGAATCCCAACAAGTGCACCTTTGGTGTCCGTTCAGGGAAACTCTTAGGGTTCATCGTTAGCCAGAAAGGAATTGAGGTTAATCCTGACAAGGTCAAGGCCATTCGAGAAATGCCTTCTCCGAAAACTGAAAAACAAGTCAGAGGATTCTTGGGACGTTTGAACTACATCTCCAGATTCATATTCCTCATGACCGCCACGTGTGCGCCAATTTTCAAATTACTCAAAAAGAACCAGGATTGCGTTTGGTCAGAAGACTGCCAAACTGCCTTCGACAGTATCAAGGAATATCTGTTGAATCCGCCGATTCTATCACCACCAGTGGAAGGAAGACCACTGATCATCTATCTCACAGTCTTGGAAGACTCAATGGGATGTGTACTTGGCCAACAAGACGAAACCAAAAGGAAAGAGTCTGCCATTTACTATCTGAGCAAGAAGTTCACCGACTTTGAGACTCGGTACACGATGCTTGAGAAAACTTGTTGCGCTTTGGCTTGGGCAGCCAAACGTCTTCGCTAATACATGATTCGTCATACTACTTGGTTGGTTTCCGAGATGGATCCAATCAAGTATGTCTTTGAAAAGCCTGCTCTCACGGGAAGAATGGCCCGTTGACAGATGTTATTATCAGAATATGACATAGAGTACCATGCTCAGAAAGCCGTTAAAGGAAGTATTTTAGCCGATCATTTGACTCATCAACTGATTGACAATCAAGAATCAACCGGGTTTGACTTCCCAGACGAAGATGTCATGTATCTAAAAATAAAAGATTGCGATGAACCGTTACCCAGTGAAGGGCCAGAACCAGGTTCCCAATGGGGACTTATCTTTGACGGAGCAGTTAATCATTATGGAAATGGAATTGGGGCAATCATCATAACCCCTCAGGGTACCCACATTCCTTTCACTGCCAGACTTACGTTCAAATGTACGAACAACGAGGCCGAATACGAAGCTTGTATTATGGGTCTCGAAGAAGCGATTGATTTAAGGATCAAAAACTTGGACGTATATGGCGATTCAGCCCTTGTTATCAATCAGATAAAAGGAAATTGGAACACATACCAATCAGGATTGATTCCTTACAAAGATTACGCAAGAAGGTTGCTACCCTTCTTCAACAGAGTTGAGTTTCATCACATCCCTCGTGATGAGAATCACATGGCTGATGCCTTAGCCACTCTCGCTTCCATGATTAGTGTAGGTCGATGGAATGACCTACCTAAGATTGAAATAATGCGCCTTGAACGGCCCGCTTACGTCTTCTCGATTGAAGCAGTCATAGATGACAAACCTTGGTATCACGATATCAAATGCTTCCTTCAAAAGCAAGAGTACCCACCTGGGGCACTCAGAAAAGACAGAAAAACCCTCAGAAGGCTAGCTGGAAGCTTCTTCCTGAGCGGTGACATTCTTTATAAGAGGAATTTTGACTTGGTCTTGCTCCGATGCGTAGACAGACCAGAAGCAGACATGCTTATGAAAGAAATTCATGAAGGATCCTTTGGCACTCATGCCAACGGAAACACAATGGCGAGAAAAATTCTCAGAGCCGGGTACTACTGGTTGACCATGGAATCCGACTGCTACAAGTACATGAGGAAGTGTCACAAGTGTCAAATATACTCCGACAAAATTCATGTACCGCCAACACATCTCAAAGTTCTCTCTTCCCCATGGCCTTTTTCCATATGGGGAATCGACATGATTGGCTTGATTGAACGTAAGGCTTCAAACGAACGTCGGTTCATTCTGGTAGCCATTGACTATTTCACCAAGTGGGTCAAAGCAGAATTGTACGCCAATGTAACCCGAAAAGTGGTGGTCTGATTTATCAAAAACAATATCATCTGCCGTTATGGTGCTCCGAGCCAGATCATTACAGATAATGGATCCAACTTGAACAACAAGATGATGAAAGAGTTGTGCATTGAGTTCAAGATCGAACACCATAACTCATCTCCCTACCGACCCAAGATGAACGGAGCGGTAGAAGCGGCTAACAAGAACATCAAGAAGATTGTTCAAAAGATGGTTGTAACTTACAAAGACTGGCACGAGATGCTACCCTTTGCTCTTCACGGTTATCGAACATCTGCCCGCACTTTAACAGGGGCTAACCCTTTCTCTCTTGTATATGGAATGGAGGCAGTGCTCCCCATAGAAGTAGAGATCCCATCAATCCGGGTATTGATGGAAGCTGAGCTAACAGAACCTGAATGGTGTCATAGTCGACACGACGAACTGAATTTGATCGAAGAGAAGCGAATCACGGCACTATGCCACGGTCAGTTGTATCAGCAAAGAATGAAGAAGACGTTTGACAAAAAGGTCAGACCTCGCATCTTCAGAAAAGGAAACCTCGTGCTCAAGAAGATACAATCTTTTCTCACTGATTCTCGGGGCAAATGGACCCCAAATTATGATGGCCCCTATGTGGTCATGAAAGCTTTCTCAGGCGGCGCCTTGAGACTTGCAACCATGGACGGAGAGGAATTTGCCTACCCCACGAATGTTGATGTAGTCAAGAAATACTTCGCCTAAACTAAAAAAAAGAAAAAGAAAAAAAACGTCTCGGTGGATTGAAAACCCGAAAGGGCGGTCCAGGAAAATGTTAGAGACATGAAAAAAAATCATCCCGGTGGATTGGAAACATCACAGTACAATCCAGGAAAAAATTAGGGATAATGGCAAGTAACTATGTTCAATAGAGGCAAGTCCCTCAGCAGCAGTTACATCATCCGTCAGGAAAACTCCAGTCAAGGTCATCTTCGACAGAAGCTCAGGATGTCCCAAATTCAAAGTTGGTAGAAGGATAGTGGTCGTTATGTTTCAACGTAGCCCTTTTCCCTGTAAATTACCATTTTCTAACTTTGTAAATACTCTTTGGAATCACGTGTTTGGCTGATCTCAATCTTATCAATAAAATTTGAGCCCTTGTACTTTTGTTTGTAATTCTTATTTGTTTTAGCTTTACAGAATGAAGTTTTTAATATGATCAACGATTCTTGAAATGAAACAAAATGAATTTACTTGTTAAAACTTTTTCTGCTTTTAAATTAAAGATGGCAATTGCTTTTGATTGTTGAACATCGAAAGAACGTCGATTGCGTCTCCAAAGGCGTTCGAGCCTCAAAGTGCAGAATCAAAGTACTCCTTCGAAACCAGTATGCCTGAATGAAGGATCAACTGTGTCAGAGACCACGTTTCATCTGACACCCTCGGCCGAGTTCTTATCTCCTAAGCCCAATCAACGGTATTCCCCGCAGGGACTATCTCTCCTAAGAAAGGTAGAATTGCTACTTTTTGGACCAACGGTACTTCTTCGCCCTGCGATGGCCGAGTATCCAGCCGTGTTCACCCGTCAGTCTGTATGTCGCGTCAGTTTTGTCAGCATAAACATACATACATCATGCATTATTGATTTGCATTCACATTTCATATTGCATCGCTATCACTCTAGCTGGTCTTGTCCCCTAGTGATAACCGTTCTCTCAATCGAGTTGTCAGTTCTTTCCTCGTTAGGAGATGTTGTGTCTGAAAAATCTCGCCACCAGTGTATCTCTGGATTAAATTTGGCACTCGACCACTTTGATAACTTGAACCTCTGAGCAAGAGAAGCTTTCTACAAATGTCACTCTTCGCCATTGAAGATGATATCCTTGCTTTCCCGGATTAAAGAAAAATCCCCAGAGATAGCCTCCTAAGCAGAGATTTCGCAGTACAGCTGCCTTTCTCCGAAAAAATCCAGACGAAAAGGTCATCAGCACCTCAAAATTGGATCACATCATATGGCATTTCTCTAGGAAGATCCCAAGAAAAGTATGATGCAAGACCCCAAGCGGAAGAAGTCTCTCAAGAAACTCGCTTTCCCAAGTAGATTCGACAAATGGCGTCTCTAATAGAGAAGTTTGTACACCTTTACAACTCAGACGATGGGTTCCCCAACAAGTCTGACATCAAAATTTTTTCCGTCAAATGGCATCTCTCCAGGAAAATTCGGCGAGAAGTTTGAGGAAAACCGCTACGAATAGCGTCCCTTGTCAATAAAGTTTATTGACAAAAGAAACTAAGACCAGTTCCTTGGTAGGAAACCAGGATCGAGGGGAAGTTTATTTCAGAAACTAAGACCAGTTCCTTGGTAGGAAACCAGGATCGGGGGGAAGTTAATATCAGCAACTTAGACCAGTTCCTTGGTAGGAAACCGGGATCGAGGGGAAGTTGACAAAAGAAACTAAGACCAGTTCCTTGGTAGGAAACCAGGATCGAGGGGAGGTTTATTTCAAAAGAAAACAGAGACCAGTTCCTTGGTAGGAAACCAGGATCGAGGGGAATTTTACCTTTTCTAAGCATCATTGCTTAGCAAACGAAGATGATTGCGCAAGCTGCCATTCATAGCCATCAAAATTTCGGGTATTCCGATATTTAATCCTCTTGCACCCCGAATGCCCGAATACTTTCGTCATTCACACCTTCGGGTCCAAGAAGATTAAATAAGGGCATCTGTAATACCCCAAATTTTGACCACTAAAGTTTCCCATTATTGTGCAAATCATCATCACAATATGGATGAATCATCATGTCTCATCAAATGCCTCAAGGGTTGTTGAGCATTCACTACAATCAGAATTAGGGTTTCAAGCCCTCTCAGAGCTCTTAGACAAAGGATCAATCAAGAAATGACATGATCTTCAACTTGTCTAGCCTCTCAAATATCCACAAAGGATCAAAAGGACTCCCACTTCAAGGATTAAGCACAAAGCTGCTCCCTTCTAGAGGGATCAAGTCTCAAGATCGACAGTGTCACCAAATTAGGGTTTTGGTCGACCAGGGCCTCCAGATGAAATTTTTCATCTGGGCACAAGCCAATGATCCAAAACATAACCTAATATACTCCATGGGACCTCATAAACCCAATCATCAAGTCAATTTTGCCTCAGGAAATGCATATAATAAAAATCAGGAATTAGGGTTTCATGACCTAATTCACCCCTAAGTTGACTTTTGGGACAAATCATGAACCAAGACCTCAAGACATGATTTAAGGGTCTCTAATGAACTATATTGATCCATTTGGAACAATGGATAAATCCAAGAAGCTTGAGCAACAAGTCTCAATTTCATCTGCACCACAATTAGGGTTTCGCGAGAAAAGTCAACTGTAGCTTTGACTTTTGACCAGGACATGCTCCCAAACCCTAATACATGATTCAATATACCCTATGACACCCATGGAACATGTCCATCAAGTTTGATTTAGGTCAAGGACATGATTTCCTGAAGAATTGCACAGTTTGGAATTCATCTGATAAAAAGTCAACTGTGCACAAAAGTCAACTTTGACTTTTTGAGATTTTTCACCAAAATGGATTTTTAACCCTAAAATGATGTTAATGTATGATTTGAATCATCATTCATCAAGAAAAATCAAAGAAAGTGGGATAACTTGTAAAAGGGGTAACCATAAAACTTAGAAAAATTTCTAAGTTATGGAAAAAGTGACACTAATGTGCCAACTTTGGAGGACCATAACTCCTAAACCACAAGGCCATTGTGCCCCATTCAAAGCTTGATTTGTAGATCACATTGCCCTCTACAAAAGTTTCATACTGACCTATGTCCAAATTCCTCATGGATTTTGAGTTATGGAGTGATCAAAATCAAGAAAAGTCACTTTGTTCCAACACTTAGTGAAAATTTCACTAAGTCAGAATCTGCCTTTACTTTTTTCCAAATGTAAGGGGATTTTTCCCTTGGATTCAAAAGAGATCAAAACCAAACATGTTCAAACAGTTGTTGTATCATGTAAGGGCTTTCCAAAATGACCAAGAACATCACCAAATTTAACTTGAGCCATGAGATATGACATTGGCAAGATGCCTTGTTGAAATCTGCCAAAGCAAGGCAGATTTTTGCACTTTTGGTCGATTTGCCAAAATCAGCCAAATCCAAATGCTCCTATCCACTTGGACACATCTGAGGATTGAATCTAAAGGGGACAATCACTGAGCCAAGCCTCCAAAGTCTTTGGAACAAGAAATATCATGTTGAACCTAGAATGGCCAAAATAGGGACAAGACTTCAAATTTGGATTGGAGCATTCAATGGAAGCATCAAGGTGGCATGGACTGAGCCATTCTTAACTGAATTCAGTAAATACTTATCCAAGACCAAGGGGACCAGCAGCCTGTGCCCTAACCTCTAGTCAATGGCTAGAGGAGACTTGGATTTTCATTTGCCAACATTGGCCAAACCTACTCAGTAGTTGCCATTCACTATTCCTTGCAAAACAAACTTGCTCTACTATAAATAGAGCTCAATTGTGATCATTTTGAGTACACCAAAGCCATTAAACAGATGCTTTCCTCAAAATCTCTTCTTTCACTCCAATTTTGCCTTCAAAAGCAAGTCACTATCGGGTTTTGAGTTTGAGAGCTTTTCCAATCAAACCAATCACACACACACCTCACATACATCATATAGAAGTGATCCAAACACTCACATAACATCTGGAATGTAACACCCCAATTTAAATTATTAATCGTCGTGTTCTTATTTCTGTTTGTTGGCCTTGGTTAGGGTGTGTGGTTGAGCGCGTAGGCGTAGTGTCCTTAGCGGAACCGGTAATTGGAGATGTCGGGATACCGATAACGTAATGTTGGATTATGTGGGGGTATAGTAATAACAATAGTAAGGTGAATATTATTATTGAGATGGTGAAGATTATTATTATTATTATTATTATTATTATTATTAATACTATTGGTGTGTTATTATTATTATTATTATTTAATAATATTATTATTTTTGTTTGTTAATTTAAAATCTAATTTAATTAGTTGGATAGTGGGCTAGTGGAGGAATAGGGATAGTTTAGTCATTAAGCTGGTTTAGTGAGAAATTAGGGAGGAGTTAACGATAATCAGAATTTTTGGGAGAAAGAACAAGAAAAGGCTAAGGAGAAGGGAAGAACAAGGGAGAGCTAGGGCACCCATCTTCACCAAATTTTCGCAGGAATTCTTCAGGATTCGAGGTAAGGGGGGAGAACGGGTTCATATTTGGTGAATTGATCGTATAAGGGTAGTGGGGAGTCCTTAACCCCGTAGGAAATTGATGTGCAAATTGTTGAATTGATTATTGTTGAATATGCTGGTTGTGATTCTGAGAATCGTATCTGAATTAGTGTATATTTTTATGAATTCTGGTTGTTGTTGTTGCATGAGTAATTGTTGCAGACCTGTCATTTTGAATTCGATTTGGGAGAAACGATTTAAGATGCTAGGCTTGTAATTGATGTGGTAATCATAGGATGCAAGTGAAAGAAGGAAAATAGAACCTAAAACCAATGTAGAAACGATTATAGGACTGATTAGAAGTGGAAAAGTGTAGAAATCGTAGCAGACTGCAGAATAGGGAGGTCTCTGGTGAAATGCGTAATAGATCTGGCCATACGCGTATGGGGCTATGTCATACGCGTATGGGAGTGAAGGAAATAGGCCCATACGCGTAAGGGAGTAGGCAGTACGCGTAATAGAGGGTGATACGCGTATGGTATTGGAATTTGGGAAATTCTGTGGTAGAACGTTTCTGTCCGTACGCGTACGGTACAAGGCATACGCGTATTGACATTGGGCATTGTGAGGCATACGCGTACGAAAGGAGACAATACGCGTACGAGTTGGGTGAGTGAGCTGGCATACGCGTATGGCATGGGGCAATACGCGTATGGCCTGCAGAGCTGCAGAATTTTACCGTTTCGCGAATTCTTTCCCGTTTTCGCGTCGGATTCGGTTTCTCTTGGTTTGAGAGGTTGAGATTGGGAGTCAGATGCAGAGTAAAACGTAGTTGGTGATGAAACTAATTAATTTGATAATTTTTAGGAATTAATTAGTATTTGATGAATTATGGGGCTTGTGAGAATTTAATGATTATGGTTCAAGTGAGGACGATTAGGTGTCTCATGTGGGATCAGGAGGATCGTATTTATGCATGTCTATTATTACCTATGTGTGTTATATGTATGTTGTGATCAGGAGGATCGTGAATTTGTTTATCATTGGATATACATGCGTGTTAGGTGCACAATTGTTGTGATCAGGAGGATCGTGAATTGATCTATCTATTGTGTTATATATATGTGTGTTATGTTGTGTGAAATAATCTTATGGTGTTGATTGTTGATAGTATGTTGATGATGTGATCAGGAGGATCGTGAGCATGTATCTATATTATAATACATGTGTTTTAAATGCATTCTGTGTCATGCATTTCATGGTGATTGGTGGGATGGATCGTTGCCCAGGAGGGGTGTATGCGATTCATCCGTACTCCTATATGGAGAATGGTGGGGATAGATCATTGCCAAGTAGAGGTGTATATGATCTATCCGGGTTCGATTGAATGAACCAATGAGTCGGTACCGCATGCATGGTGTTGTGTTGCATTATGTTATATGTTGTTGATTGTTGGCGATTGAACATGACAGTAGGTCGTGATTATATGTTGTTGTTGTTGGTGTGAGATACTACTTCCTTATATGTATTATTCACCTTTTTATATTGAATGTGGTTCTCACCCCTCTTTTGTTGTTGTGCCTGTGCTTCTTCGGAAGTACAGATATTCAGGTGACAGGTTAGTGCTTGGAGCTTGTGTGGCTTGTTCGAGTTTAGAGAGTCGCTCTGATACATAACACGGGATCGGGGGTTTTACCATTCGTTTTATGTTGTATATTTGTTACGTATCTTTCAATTGATGAATATTATGGTGGACCACGATTATGTGGAGTTTTTGGTGTTATAGGCAGATGGCCGTAAAACGAATAATTGAAGAAAAATTTCCGCTGTTTGATTTTATTAAAAACAAAAAAGATTTGTTTTGTTGATTTTAAATTGTGGCATCCCACTGAGGTGTGGAAACTCTGATTTACTTCATTTATTTTACTTATTTTAAAAGTGGGAAAAAGTGGGTTGTTACAATTGGTATCAGAGCAGGTCGGTCCGTCCGGCCAGGTTGTCGAGTATAGTTAGTGTCCTTGTATACGACTCGTGTGTCGAACACGGTCGGTACGTGTTTGTTTTCTAATTGTTGTTTGCAGGAGTTGAGAATGAAATAAGTGGGGGAGAAGTTGGTGCCTCCCCAGGATGCTTCCACTGTGGAAGGATGGATTGGTGAGTGATGGAGTGCTATCATAGTTAGTAGGGAAGGGTCTATACTTCATCAGGATGACTGGCTGTATATGAACAAATTGGGGAACTGATCACCCTCAATCTCTTGTTGATAGTAGTCGGAAATCAGGATGAATGGATAGATGCGCCTTGACAGTTAGGATAACATGTGATGTTGAAGATGGTTGTGTTGAGTTGATAGAGATCTTTATTATATAAAAGAGGATGTAGAAGAGAAGTACTTGCCGGTGTTGGGTAATCCTTGATGTCTTTCTGAGGTGTGGATCCGAATTGGATAATGGTAGAGAACTGGTATTGTGGTGTGCTGAGCGAACAGGTGAATATTTACCAGGAGAGGCCTTAGTGTGTTAACGTTCGCGTTGGGACGAGTTAGTAGTGAAGTTGCACGTGTAGAGTTTCTGGTTGTTTGTGAATTTCTTTTTGGAATTATTTTCAGGCGATATAAGTGGATCACAGGCATATTAATGAGGTAGAGGTGGCCATTGATTTAACACTAGGTACGAGTCCGAAGTTATTGACTCCGTAAGGAGAGTAAATGCAGGGTGTAATTGTGGAGTATCAGAAGTGAACCGTCAGGAATTGTTGATGATGTTTGAGTATTTCGGATCGGAGGAAAATCACACAGAGCATATGAGAGCTGTTTTGTAGGTGCAGAAGGATAATGAATTGTTCGTCAGTTTTGAATTGGGAGTTTTAATTGTAAACGGTGAGTTTATTGGAACAAGTTACTTTTGATGGAGGTATTGAGGCCATGGGAAGCAAACTTAGAGTTTGGATAGGTTTTGGAATTCTTAGAGTTTCAGGGCGTTAATGGAAATTTTGAGAAAACCCTTGGGTGTGGGTATAATACTGAGATTGAGAGTTCTTTTTGGTCGGTAGTTGATACATGCTAGGAATGGTGGAATGTAGACTGTGTAGAGAATGAAATTGGGTATGGATTACTGGTAGTTGAATGAGGTAACGATTGAGAATAAGTGTCCACTTTCAAGAATCGAGGGTTGGAATGGTGTGGTTGAGTTTGATTGGAATTACCATTGTTTAGAACGTTTGATGTGAGTGGTGAATTGTGTGGGTCGAGGGTTTGATCGATTTCATGTGACTGGTTATGGTTGTTATCACCGGAATGGGTTGTTATTTACTCGGTTACGCTTATATATGAGTCTGGACAAGATGGGAAGAGTTCGGAAGTGGTATTCATTAGGGAGATTCGGATCTGATGTAAAGTCAGAAGGAGACTTTGTAGGGTGTTTGAGATTTGAGTTGCAAGTGTTGAAAAGAAAGGAATTTTTATGCTAAATTATTCAAGTGAGGATTTTAGTTAAAAAGGATAGTCTTCCTGGATATGTTATAATATGGTTATGGATCCATCGGAAGTAGATGCAGTTCTACAATGAGAGGCTCCGAAGTCGGTTAAGGTGATTAGAAGCTTTTGGGCTTTAGTTGGTTATTACCGGAGGTTATGGAAGGCTCTTCCAAGTTAGAACTTTGTTACTTCAGTTGACTTGCAAGGGGTAAGTCGTTTGCTTTGGATGTTTGGTGTGGAGAAGTTTAAGGGGGCTAAAGTAGAAATTGGTTGCGGCTACAGTTTTGCTTCTCCGTGATCCTAATAAACCATTGTGAGGTATTGAAATGTGTCCATGATGAATTTATCAGGTGTGGTAATGCAGGATGGTGAGGTCGGCGCTTATGCTTTACGACAATCGAGAATTCATGATTTCAAGATGGATGCGGTTATTTTTGGTGTTGGGGATCTAGCAATATTGTTCTTATGGTCTTGAATTCAAGTTGTTTAGTAATCACAAGAATATTGGGTACCTGTTTGGTCGGAAATAATAGAGTATAAGGCAACGAGGACGGTTGAGATTCCGGATGAGTTATGACCTTAGCGGGAATCATCCTATTGGAGAAGTTAATGTCGTGCCAGACGAGTTAAGTTGGAAGTTTTGATACATGTCTGTGTTGATGACCAGACGGATTAGAATTATTGGAGCAGTTCAGAGACGTGCGTCTGGTGTGTGAGATAACACAGCAAAGTGTGAGGTTGAGTATATTAGTAATGAACTATAATTTCTGGTGAAGATTAAAGAGAGAGTAAAAAGTGGGATATGACTTTGGTGAAACTGATTGTTGCGAGTAATCAGAGTGCGCATCGAAAGCATGATATGGTACCTTTCATGTAGGTGTGCGTAACTGGTACGGGTTCACAGGTTGAACAGTGAAAACATGTAGGAGCGATGAAACCATTAGACGTTTCAGAATGGAGGTGGAAAAGTTTAAATATTATTCTTAGACTATTAAGTGGATGGATGCTTTAGTCGTATGTTAATTGGTGAATTGCAGCATTGTGGTAATGTGGTGTGACAAGGAGGTTGATAGTATGGTTATGTAGAGTTGTTTAGAGTCCCTCAAGAACTTTCTGGAGTTATAATTTTGGATGACAATTTTGATTATACTATTGAACGATAGTTTGACGACAATTTTGGTGATTATTTTGAGGATTATTTTGGTGAATATTTTGGTTATTATTTTTGGTGATTAATTGGATGATTATTTTGGTGGCATTGCATGTTATTATGAATTCATGCACCATGGTGTAAGGACCTCGGTCCAGTTTTGGTGTGCCTTAATCCTATGGTGGGGATCAAGTGCGAGTAGCTAATTCTATCGAGGAATTAGTGAAGCGCTGCCTTTGGTGAGGGTAACGATCTTGTTGTGTTCTGGTTCTATGAGTGAACCTATGTGTTCGTAACTTGGGCATTCCTTGAGTCGTGAATTAGTCGTCAAGGGCATTGTATGGGCAATTACATAGTGTCGTTGTTGTAGTTGCTGTGAGCAAGGTCGTCTGTTAGTTGTGTTATTCGTGGTGTACCTTTTGTTGGTGTGATTATTGGAGGTCGATTGCGAGGGTTGTACCCTGAGCGATTCATTTCCGCTGTATTTTCGAGGACGAAAATAATTTAAGTGGGGGAGAGTTGTAACACCCCAATTTAAATTATTAATCACCGTGTTCTTATTTCTGTTTGTTGGCCTTGGTTAGGGTGTGTGGTTGAGCGCGTAGGCGTATTGTCCTTAGCGGAACCGGTAATTGGAGATGTCGGGATACCGATAACGTAATGTTGGATTATGTGGGGGTATAGTAATAACAATAGTAAGGTGAATATTATTATTGAGATGGTGAAGATTATTATTATTATTATTATTATTATTATTATTATTATTATTATTATTAATACTATTGGTGTGTTATTATTATTATTATTAATAATATTATTATTTTTGTTTGTTAATTTAAAATCTAATTTAATTAGTTGGATAGTGGGCTAGTGGAAGAATAGGGATAGTTTAGTCATTAAGCTGGTTTAGTGAGAAATTAGGGAGGAGTTAACGATAATCAGAATTTTTGGGAGAAAGAACAAGAAAAGGAAAAGGAGAAGGGAGGAACAAGGGAGAGCTAGGGCACCCATCTTCACCCAATTTTCGCAGGAATTCTTCAAGATTCGAGGTAAGGGGGGAGAATGGGTTCATATTTGGTGAATTGATTGTATAAGGGTAGTGGGGAGTCCTTAACCCCGTAGGAAATTGATGTGCAAGTTGTTGAATTGATTATTGTTGAATATGCTGGTTGTGATTCTGAGAATCGTATCTGAATTGGTGTATATTTTTATGAATTCTGGTTGTTGTTGTTGCATGAGTAATTGTTGCAGACCTGTCATTTTGAATTCGATTTGGGAGAAACGATTTAAGATGCTAGGCTTGTAATTGATGTAGTAATCATAGGATGCAAGTGAAAGAAGGAAAATAGAACCTAAAACCAATGTATAAACGATTATAAGACTGATTAGAAGTGGAAAAGTGTAGAAATCGTAGCAGACTGCAGAATAGGGAGGTCTCTGGTGAAATGCGTAATAGATCTGGCCATACGCGTATGGGGCTATGTCATACGCGTATGGGAGTGAAGGAAATAGGCCCATACGCGTAAGGGAGTAGGCAGTACGCGTAATAGAGGGTGATACGCGTATGGTATTAGAATTTGGGAAATTCTGTGGTAGAACGTTTCTGTCCGTACACGTACGGCACAAGGCATACGCGTATTGACATTGGGCATTGTGAGGCATACGCGTACGAAAGGAGACAATACGCGTACGAGTTGGGTGAGTGAGATGGCATACGCGTATGGCATGGGGCAATACGCGTATGGCCTGCAGAGCTGCAGAATTTTACCGTTTCGTGAATTCTTTCCCGTTTTCGCGTCGGATTCGGTTTCTCTTGGTTTGAGAGGTTGGGATTGGGAGTCAGATGCAAAGTAAAACGTAGTTGGTGATGAAACTAATTAATTTGATAATTTTTAGGAATTAATTAGTATTTGATGAATTATGGGGCTTGTGAGAATTTAATGATTATGGTTCAAGTGAGGACGATTAGGTGTCTCATGTGGGATCAGGAGGATCGTATCTATGCATGTCTATTATTACCTATGTGTGTTATATGTATGTTGTGATCAGGAGGATCGTGAATTTGTTTATCATTGGATATACATGCGTGTTAGGTGCACAATTATTGTGATCAGGAGGATCGTGAATTGATCTATCTATTGTGTTATATATATATGTGTGTTATGTTGTGTGAAATAATCTTATGGTGTTGATTGTTGATAGTATGTTGATGATGTGATCAGGAGGATCGTGAGCATGTATCTATATTATAATACATGTGTTTTAAATGCATTCTGTGTCATGCATTTCATGGTGATTGGTGGGATGGATCGTTGCCCAGGAGGGGTGTATGCGATTCATCCATACTCCTATATGGAGAATGGTGGGGATAGATCATTGCCAAGTAGAGGTGTATGTGATCTATCCGGGTTCGATTGAATGAACCAATGAGTCGGTACCGCATGCATGGTGTTGTGTTGCATTATGTTATATGTTGTTGATTGTTGGCGATTGAACATGACAGTAGGTCGTGATTATATGTTGTTGTTGTTGGTGTGAGATACTACTTCCTTATATGTATTATTCACCTTTTTATATTGAATGTGGTTCTCACCCCTCTTTTGTTGTTGTGCCTGTGCTTCTTCGGAAGTACAAATATTCAGGTGACAAGTTAGTGCTTGGAGCTTGTGTGGCTTGTTCGAGTTTAGAGAGTCGCTCTGATACGTAACACGAGATTGGGGGTTTTACCATTTGTTTTATGTTGTATATTTGTTACGTATCTTTCAATTGATGAATATTATGGTGGACCACGATTATGTGGAGTTTTTGGTGTTATAGGCAGATGGCCGTAAAACGAATAATTGAAGAAAAATTTTCGCTGTTTGATTTTATTAAAAATAAAAGAGATTTGTTTTGTTGATTTTAAACTGTGGCATCCCACTGAGGTGTGGAAACTCTTATTTACTTCATTTATTTTACTTATTTTAAAAGTGGGAAAAAGTGGGTTGTTACATGGAACACAGATTTCACAAAATCACCAGCCAATTGCTCAAGTTCTTTACAGATTTGCAGTTGGGGTACCATTTCAAGTTCCAGATCATTTCAATCCATTCCAAGCATTCATACACACTCCATGGCACCTAGGGAAGCTATCCATATCATTGGAACCTAGCTGTAACACCTCCAACACAAATCACGATCACCAGCTGCAAGTGGTAAGCATGAGCTCTTCCAACTCTGATCCATGCAATTTTTGTTGCACATTAATTTGGCCATATGTTCATAATCATGCATGGAATGTTTCCCCTCAATTAATTGCATTGTTTGAATCATGTATAAAAAATTCTAGCCTTTATGCAGAAATTAGGGTTCTTGAGGATTTTTCGTGATTTCTTGTTTTATGCTTAATTTAAATGAAATTAATTGTCATAAGCCCCTCTACGCTATAAGACCCATTCAAAACTTTTGGGCCTCTACTAGAGTGTAAGACCCAACCCCCTTTTAACCAAAACAATTTTGGGCCTCACTTAGTGTATAAGTCCCTCTGCGTTAAAAGAAAACCTCGGCGCGATCACCATTTTGAACGAAAAGTCAACTGGGCCTACCCTCGTGTTATAACCCCCACTCTTTTTCTTTAAAACTTTTTGGGCCTCTTGAGAGAGTGTAAGACCCATCCCTTTGTACAGAAAACCTTCTTGGGCCATAATCACTTGTATAAGTCCCTTTGTACAAATTCAACAGTGCAATCACTGATAAAACCTTGGGCCTCTCCTTGAGCTGTAAGCCCCAAATCTTTCTTTTTCAAAGCACTTTATCCTTTGATTTTGAACATACTGTTGTTTTCAATCTTTCTTTGTTGAACAACTAACCAAACAACATGGAAGCTCTACAACCGAGTAAGTGTTTATACGCTTTCATTTACTGCTTTTATATACATATAACTGTATTGTGGGGCCACTCACTGTAAGTCTCCTTTCATAAACTCATATCGACTGTGTAATAATAGTATAGATATTTAGAGTTTCCCCGGCAACTACGTCTAGAACTAGGTAAAGCCGTTTCGTTTATTCGTAGAAATAGACAGCTAGATCCCCAATAGGATCACCAGATACAGTCTACTCTTCGGTTGTCCTCATTAGGAATTGTCAAGAAACTCTACTCCCAGAGATGAATGTATTCTCCATGAATGGCATCTTTGAGTTTCTTCCAAATTCTCAAACTTTCCTGACTTGATCTATTCCTTGTGAATAGCTTGCCTTGAATTTCTCGGGGTTTGGGGACCCACGGGCTTCTTAAAAGCATCGGCCTCCTCTTGGGCATAGTACAAGGACCCACAGGCTTCCTAAAAGCAACCCCGCCTCCTCTTGGGCTTAGTACAAGGACCCGTCGGCTTCTTAGAAGTATTCACAGCCTCCTCTTAGGCTTCGTATAATGATCTCTTCCTCCGGAAATGATAGCCTCCTCTTGGGCTTCGTACAAGGACCTCTCGGCTTCTTAAAAGTTTCCAGCCTCCTCTTGGGCTTCGTACAAATTGTCCCGACGACCTCCTAGAGGTATAGGAACAGAACTTAGTCATGTCAATAGAACAGTCATTTCAAAGAGTCTACTACTGTTTCTCAAAGCATAGTACAAAAGATGAAACTCTAGACATGGACAGTCTAATATCCTTGAGTCTCAAAGACATTCTCAAGTGACCCTTTCGTTAAATAGGAAGAAAACCCGTAGACTCGGACAGTCTCAATACCCTGTGCATTTCCCGTTTCCTCAAAGAAAAGGAAATATCCATGATCCTCGAATCCAATCCCCGAGTACAGCATTACTCATATAAGAACTGATTTTCTCTTTAAAATTAGTATATTAGATCTATCACTCAACTGAAACAGTTACACTAGCCTCCTCTTGGGCTTTGTACAATGATTCTTCCCAGCGAAGCAAACGTTTAGCCTCTCTCTCGGGCTTTGTACGAGACACATAAGAGACTCCCTCGTTGAGTCAATCACCCTTTTCGCCTCCATCTCGGGCTTTATACGAGATACAAAAAGGTTCTTATTGAGCCAAACAAATTTTAGCCTCCATCTCAGGCTTCGTACGAGATACAAAAACACTCTCTTGTTGAGTATAAAAGATTCTCCTATAGAGTCAACCCTTTTAGCCTCTCTCTCGGGCTTTGTACGAGACACATAAAAACTCCTTCTTATTGGGCCAATAGCCTCCTCTTAGGCTTTGTATAAGAAAACCACTGGTTGATCCAATCAACCTTTTAGCATCAAATCTGTGCCTCGTTCACAGTATACAAACATCAACAACTCCTTTCCATTCATCTAATCGCTATAAGTGGCAAGCCTCTGGATCATCTATATCCATGCCACTGTCCCTCTTTTAGCATGAGAAATTCCTAAGGAAAGATGGCATTGCTCTACACTGAGTTAAAGTCTTCTCCTTCAGGTTAAAATCCCCTATAAAGGAAATTATGGAATTGTCGGATTCACATATCCCGGTTAAAGTAATTCTCCTTTATAAACAGTTGTGACATACAACCCCCTCTTTAGAGATGACAAATTCTCTCTAAAGTCGAGAACTTCAGCTTCACATCTTGGGCTTTGAACGAGATACAAATAGACCTTTAGCTTCATATCTTGGGCTTTGAACAAGATACAAACAACCTTTCGCTTCACGTCTTGGGCTTTGAACAAGACACCAAAACACCATTTCCTCTCATATAATAGGAGGAACTATGAACGCTCTGATTTCCCTATTTCGGTAAACGGGAATACGTAGGCATAAGATCGAAAGAAAAGATCTTAGCGAGCACACTAAACAAAAACCCTAAATCCCATATCTCCATCAATCAACCCGAAAGCAGTAATTCAAAAACATCAGTCCTAAACATGAACAACCCTGTCATTTCATTCTTAACAAAATAAGCAGAGAGAGGCCCACAATCTAAACCGCATCTGCAACCTAACAGACCACTGTTTAAACTCAGTATGCAAGCAGGGTTAATTGGAGACATCTATTTCCCTTCCTTCATCAGCTTCATTAGGATAAAAATGAATCGACCTGTAGTCCCCCCAAAGAGCGACAACGCTTAAGAACCGTGTCCAAAATCGCTCGCTACACTCCTTACCTAATTCATACCCAGTGCAACTTCTACGTAGAAATCACCATCTAGATAAGAGAAACCCATCTCAATTCCTAAATCACATAAGTGATATCTAACAATTACAACCTCTGGTAATTGCATCAATCTATTCAATTGAAAGACACCTCTTCCAATACAATATTCAGTCAAGACTCTTAACTAACATTAACACTTGAATTTGCTTAAAAGCTTCATCCAAGAACAATATACAATTCATTACCTACATGTTTCTGAATCTGTAAATCTATGTCTACCACAATGAATCAAACTGATACAAAGGGTGACTTAAAAACAAGAAAGTGCACGACTCTCAAAACCCTAAGCCCTTATTTCTATTTTTACAAAACTCTTAACAAGGTCTAGTTAGGTCTAACGCTTTGCCCTATGTCTTGGTCTTCCTTTTATAATCTTCAGCAATCCATGAGCTTCAAAATCTTTGTTCAGTCATTCCTTGATCCATGTTCTGATTGTACCTGAAATCTTGGATTAGATCTGCAACAAATCTACTGTATCAGGCCAAGATGTCGAGTCCTCAGGATAGGACATCTTGTCTATCATGTTTTCTTTTACCAGATTTCTTCATGTTAGGACATCTTGTTCAACTTCATGTTTTACCAAAATTTAGTCAAACCTTAGAGCCTTCAATCTCCCCCTTTTGACAAATTTTGACTAAAAATCCTTTTGCACAATAAACCCAGGAAAATAAGGAGAAAGGGAGTAGAAAGTTCTAAAGTCATTTCAGCCAGCCTGAGAAATGCCATAACTTTACAACACACCAAAAGAAACAACCTGAGACACAAGAAGTCACGACCCCTTTTAAATACTCAAGCAGTTTCCTTAGGAATTAACGACCCATAGAATTTACCGAAGAAAATTTCAAAGAAGACATAAATTGAGGTAGATAACTTCATTATAAATGACTGTGCACTGCCCAACTAGGATTTGTCTGTTTCTTCTTTAATAAGAACTGGCCAAAGAATGCGCTTGTACCAATAAACATGTTTTGCACGCCTTCTCTAAGACATGCTTTCCACCATCCAAGGAACACTATCCAAATAGAGTTACTTGGAAACATCCACAAGTCTTAAACAATGTCCTGACACTTGGTCATACATTGTCTACTCTCTCACAAATCCTTTTATGCGTAGTCACAGTGCCTTCCAATAACCCTAGAATACTCCTTTCAACCAAAATTAAAAGAAACTGGCCATGATGTCAAGACATTATGTCTGACATCTCTCATTTATCATCAAGGACTCACATGAATCTTATCTCAATCTGCAAAGCAAAATAAATTCTCCCAGACAAAACCCAATCTTAATTCTCAGGTCTCTCCTAAGAATTGAGTACATAGTTAAAAAAATCAATATCCTTAATAATTCAAACTCCCAATAAGAGTTGACTAAGCCAAAGAACCAACACACCATGATGTCGAGACATCTTGCCTAACATCACAACCACATGTGAATCACATGAACACCTTCATGATCATACCAGGATCACACTCCTTATATCATAACCAAAGAACTTTGGATTGAGACCAAATCACACTATTGATTACTCTCCCCCTGAACACATCCACACACTGTACAAATTCCTCTTGAATTTTACAGCCATAGATAAAATTGTTCTTGAGAATAAATCCAATCAAATCTGGCATGCTCACATCCACGAAAGAGACATACGCATCCTCTTAACTCCTTGGTTAACCAAGATGTCATCCACTCTTGGAAGTCATCAAACCCCTTCAACAAATGAAGAATACATCCTCAGCCTGCTTCTTTCTCAAGATTCAGCCTGATACAATCTTTTCTAGAGATACTTTCAGCAGAACCAACACAGATAGTCAGAATCCATGCAGTCTTAACCACACTCAACTTCTGATCCAACTGGTGAGTAACAAATTCCACAACATGATCTCCAAATTATCTCTTATGGATACACAACTTTTCTCTCTGAAGAAATTGTCAACTGAAATGATGTTTCAAACATTAGTTAAGACATCATCCTCAATCATAGGACTCATCTACTTTGGTTCTAGAGTCATCATCTATAGGAATAACTCTTTGCATGGTAATAAACACATGAGAATCCCAATAGATTACAATTGGAGCAACTTAAGGATCATCAAGGAAGACAGAATACCACAGAGTGAGATAAACTCTCACAAGCCTCATGCAACTTCAACTCAGAAGCACAATGTTCAGACATCCTATGTGACATTACAGAGGTAGCACACATCCTTAAGCATCCAAAAAGGAGATTCCCTTTAATGGATATCTGGGCGACTGACAATAAGCATAAAGGTATAGATTGATCATCACACCATAAAAAGACTTCTCATCAAGGTCTGCTTCTCTTCTGCCCTTCAGTCCTCTATCCTTTAGAACTCCAACTTGCAAGACCACAATAACTCCATATATAAATATGGATCACTCATACCAAACAACTTAAATGAGACTCCAAGAAGAAGATATGAATACACCAAGCAATCATCAACTCCCTTACGTTTTTGTCATGGCGTGAATCACAAAGGTTGAGATAGACTTTAGCACCAACCATACAGATGAAGAGCACATAAGCCTAAAATAATCATTCTTTAACAAGAAGACAACTTCAGTGCATACTTATTTCCTTTAGCATAAGCATTCTAATGATCAGCACAATGTCATGTTACTTGAGTGACACTAATGACTTGATGAACAACACTGAGATCTACCTTAGCTGATACAGTCTTGAAGATCTATCTCTTTTAGGCTTTTAGACACCATCATACATTGTAGAACTTCTCCATAACAATAGAACAAGAGTTCATAGACATTATGACCGTCTGCTTCAAACACTATTCTCCAAGAGAATCATCAGCACCCGATCAGAGTTCATCTTAGAAAAGGTAGTCACAAGCTAGACACACTATCTGTAAGAACACACTGATCCAATTTTGAAAGACCAGAGAAGTTTCCAAAGTGTCAGGGTGAGAGTCTCGGTCATTTTCCTTTGACTTCCATATGCACAGAATCTGGTAAAGATGTCTTTACAGTCCTCCACTAGGAATTTGAACACATAGTCCTAACTTCTGCACCCCTAAGCGCTTAGATCAGAAATAAACTGACCCTACCAATGTTCATCAAGATGGCCATGAGTTAGCCTGGACTTCCACCAGCACATCTATCCATATTAAGATTCTTGGATAGAGGCTTCCTAGCCTATAAACAAAAGACTCTTCAAGACTAATCTGAACAAGATCCTCACCATTATTGATAAAAACACATTTGTTTATCATCCTGAACATATGCTACATTCCTCCATGGTCTAAGAAGTTCACTCCTTGGAACAGAAAGATTCTTCACACACTCTTCTGAAGTGATATTGCAACATCTGGTTGAACATCAGGTCCTTTTCCCATGAACAGGTCATTAGTTCTTGAGTTCCTGCAACTGCCTGAAGCTCCACCTTCAAGTGTGATATTTTTGACATCACCAATAAAAAAGAATAATCAATTAAATACTTACTAAGGCCATAAGTAACAATTGATTTTAAGTCCCAATTTTGTATTCTTCAGCCACAAAATGTCATAAGACACTCCTCCTTACTCTAGCAACAACCTAGAAGGAAATTTTTAAGACATAAATCTTCCATAGAGGACCATCTTCTCTTCTGAACACATTCAACAGTGTCTTTATGAGTGGACTTGAACTCAAGTATCTTGGACTACCTTAAACATGACATAGAGTGTTTACCAAATCCATAGATCATGAATTTTATAAACAATCCATCAACTCAACCTTTTTCCTTCTATTACCCTTCATGGTACCTTGTTGACCCCGTCTCCCAAGCAAAATAGGAAGATCCTTCAGAGGAAGACATCACAATTCTTTTTTATTTACATGGCTCCCATCTAGGATGGCATGAACATCTAGAGAGGCTGACACCATCTTCAACAAGCCAAGACAGATGTCAGAACATTTTATAAGATACCATGCTTAACACAAGCATCATTATCAGCAGCAGCGGAATAATCTACACAGAAGCATCAATCAACCATCAATAGCTGAAAAGCATGACTCAGAAAGCTATCCTCCTAGCTTCCAATCCCCTTGACCACAACAGTAATGGATGAACTGATCACACAATCTCATTCCTTGTTTAAAAGTCCAGGAAGTATCTTCCTTAGAACTCATCCAGAAACAAAACAGGATGCCAACTCTGATACCAATTGAAATTCTGGTATACAGATCTCAAATGTCCTGAGAGATGTCGAGACATTAATCTCTAATTGTCTGAACAAGGACTGAAATAAGAACATTAAAAACAAAGTGTATATTCATAACAATGTCGTGACACATGTTTCAACATCAGTCAAAACATATACTTCTGAATACAAGAACAGACTGAATTAAACATAACAGAATGATAGATAACACAAAGATATGATGACCCAGTTCGGTGAACAACAACACCTACATGTGGGGGCTACCAAGGCAGGAATGAATTCACTATCAGTATTACTAATTTAGAGCTAAATAATCTCTAGTTTACAACTCCTCACTTAATCCCTACCCAGTGTAAATTCTACCTAGAAATCACCATCTAGATAAGAGAAACTCATCTCAATTCCTAAATCATATAAGTGATATCTAACAATTACAACCTCTGGTTATTGCATCAATCTGTTCAATTGAAAGACACCATTTCCAATACAATATTTAGTCAAGACTCTTGACTAACAATAACACTTGAATTTGCTTAAATGCTTCAGCCAAGAAAAATATACAATTCATTACCTACAGGTTTCTGAATCTGTAAATGACTCTCAAAACCCAAAACCTTTATTTCTATTTTTACAAAAGTCTTAACAAGGTCTAGTTAGGTATAACGCTTTGTCCTAAGTCTTGGTCTTCCTTTTATAATCTTCAACAGTCCATGGGCTTTGAAATCTTTGTTTAGTCATTCCTTGATCCACGTTCTGATTGCGCCTGAAATCTTGGAACAGGTCTGCAACAAACCTGTTGTATCAGACCGAGATGTCGAGTCCTCAAGATAGGACATCTTGTCTGTCATATTTTCTTTTACCAGATTTCTTCATGTTAGGACTTATTCTTCAACTTCATGTTTTACCAAAACTTAGTCAAATCTTCGAGCCTTCAGCTTGCCGTTGGGAAATCTTGATGTTATCTTAGGAATGAATTGGTTGAAGTTAAATCTTGTTCATATCAACTGTTACAATAAGTCGATACGGTTTCTTGATCCTGATGATGAGGAAGAAGTTAGTTTTCTGTCTGCTAGAGAGTTGAAGGAGCTTTTGGAAGAGGAAGCTCAGGTGCTTGCATCCTTATCTGTGGAACGTCAAGCTATGATTGATGAGTTGCAGATGGTGCGTGAATACCCAGATGTGTTTCCAGATGATATTTCTGACGTACTGCCAGAGAGAAAGGTGGAGTTTTCTATTGATTTTGTCCTTGGTACCAGACCTGTTTCTATGGCACCATACAGGATGTCGGTGTTGGAGTTAGCAGAGTTGAAGAAATAATTAGAAGTGTTGTTGGAAAAGAAATTATTGAGGCCAAGTGTGTTGCATTGGGGAGCTCTGGTGTTGTTGGTAAAGAAGAAATACGGAAGTATGAGGTTGTGTGTGGATTACAGACAATTGAATAAAGTGACGATTAAAAACAAGTATCTGCTTCCAAGAACATATGACTTGATGAATCGGTTGGTGGGTGCACGTGTGTTTAGTAAAATTGACTTGAGGTCGGGTTATCATCATATTCGAGTGAATGATGAAGATATTTAGAAGAAAACTTTTAGGACTCAGTATGGACATTATAAGTATTTGGTGATGTTGTTCGGCGTTTCTAATGCACCTCGTGTGTTTATGGAGTACATGAATAGTCTCCTTCACACTTACTTAGATCGATTTGTAGTAGTTTTAATTAACGACATTCTAATATATTCTAAATTAGAAGAAGAACATGTTGAGCATTTACGAACTGTGTTGCAAGTGTTGAAAGAGAAGAAGCTTTATCCAAAGTTGTTGAAGTGTGAATTCTGGTTGAAAGAGGTGAGTTTTCTTGTTCATGTTATTTCAGGTGATGGTTTTGTTGTGGATCCATCCAAAGTGGATGTCTTTCTACAATGGGAGGCTCCAAAGTCAGTTACAGATATTAAAATCTTTTTGGGATTGGCTGGTTATTATCGCATGTTTATTGGAGACTTTTCTAAGTTATCACTTTCGTTAGCTCAGTTGACTTGCAAAGGTAAAGCATTTGTGTGGGATATTTACTATGAGAAGAGCTTCATTGAGCTGAAGAAGAGATTGACTACGGATCCAATCTTGATTTTCCAGAACAAAATGAACTGTTTGCGGTGTATTGTGATGCATTCTTGATGGGCTTAGGTGGTGTGCTGATGCAAGATGGAAAGGTTGTGGCTTATGCTTCGCGACACATGAGGGTTCATGAGAGAAACTATCCTAATTACTATTTAGAGTTAGATGTGGTTGTTTTTGTGTTAAAGATTTGGAGGCATTATCTTTATGGTTCCGTATTTGAGGTATATAGTTATCATAAGAGTTTGAAGTATTTGTTTGATCAGAAAGAATTAAATATGAGGCAGAGAAGATGGTTGGAATTTTTTAAGGACTGTGACTTTGGCTTGAATTATCATCCCGGTAAAGCTAATGTAGTGGCTGATGCTTTAAGTAGGAAGTCTTTGCATATGTATACTATTATGGTTAGAGAATTGGAATTGATTCAGCAGTTCAGAGACTTGAGTTTGGTTTGTGAGCTAACACCACAGAGTGTTATATTGGGTATGTTGAAGATCAACAATGATTTTCTTAATAATATTACAGAGAGTCAGAAGTTGGATTTGAAGTTGGTAGACTTGATGGTTGGAAATAATCAGACTGACAATGGTGACTTTAAAGTGGATGAGCAAAGTGTGCTGAAGTTTCGTGACAGGTTTTGTATTCCGAATGATTATGAGTTAAAAAAAATGATTTTGGAGGAAATTCATAAGAGTAACTTGAGTATCCATCCAAGAGCTACAAATATGTATCAGGATTTGAAGAAGATATTTTGGTGGCCTGGATTGAAGCGTGACATGGCTTAGTTTGTGTATAGTAGTCGAAAGTTGAACATCAGAAACCTGCAGGATTGATGCAACCGTTAGATATTCCAGAGTGGAAATGGGACAACATTTTTATGGATTTCGTGACAGGGTTGCCGAATACTCAGATAGTACATGATGTTATTTGGGTGATCGTTGATAGATTGACGAACTCAGCGCATTTTATTCCGATTAATATCAGTTTTTCCTTGCAGAAGTTAGCAGAGATTTATATCCATGTGATTGAGAAGCTGCGTGGAGTTCCGTTGAGTATTGTGTCTGATAGAGATCCGAGGTTCACTTACAAATTTTGGGAAAGTTTTCAAGAGGCATTGGGTTCGAAGCTGAGGTTGAGTTCAGCGTATCATTCACAGACAGATGGTCAGACAAAGAGGACTATTCATTCTTTGGAAGATTTATTAAGGGCTTGTGTTCTTAAACAAATAGGTGCTTAGGATAGTAATTTGTTGGTGATTCAGTTCACTTATAATAACAATTATCATTCCAATATTGGAATGACGCCTTTTGAAGCTTTGTATGGTCGGAGATGTAGGACACCTCTGTGTTGGCATGAATCTAGTGAGAGTGTGCTACTCAGACCTGAGATTATTCAACAGACTACTATGAAGGTGAGGATGATTCAGGAGAAGATGAAAGCTTTACAGAGTAGGCATAACAGTTACCATGTTAAGAGGAGGAAGAATCTTGAGTTTCAAGAGGGAGACCATGTATTCTTGAGAGTCACTCCGGTGACCGGTGTTGGACGTGCTTTGAAGTCGAGGAAGCTTACTCCTCGTTTTATTGTTCTGTATCAAATATCAACAAGAGTGGGAGTCGTTGCTTATAGTGTGGCGTTGCCACCAAATTTGTCAAATTTGCAAGATGTGTTCCATGTTTCACAGCTTCGGAAGTATGCTCCAGATCCGTCAAATGTGATTTTGATGGATGATGTTCTGGTAAGGGATAACCTTACATTTGAGGATTTGCTTATAAGGATTGATGACCGTGAGGTGAAGCAGTTAAGAGGCAAAGAGATTTCTCTTATAAGGGTAGTGTGGGGAGGCGCTGTCGGTTGAAGTATGGCTTGAGAGTTGGAAAGCAGGACCAGAGTTGTTTGTATCTGGTAATTTTCGAGGACAAAAATATTCTAAGTGAGGGAGATTTGTAATGCCCCGACTTATTTTATTTATTCTCTGTAATTTATTTATGTGATAATTGTGATTGTGTTGTGTGATTGATGTGTTTGAGCTACCTTGGTGTGGGGTAGTGGCCTTAAGAAAAGACTTTAAAGGTTGAGGGGTGTGTGACCAATTGTGTGGAGATGGGTGATGTGGAGAGTAAACTAATTAGTAATATTAGTTAGTAATTATTTATTTAAATAATAAAAGGTGATTATTATTTAGATTAAATAATTAGTTTCATTATTATTTTAATTAAAAGGGAATAATATTAATAATAATAATATAATAAAAGAATAAGGGAAGTTGGGAGATGGAATTGTCTAAACATGTTTTGGAGAAAAAGTGACAGAGAAAAGAAGTGGCTAGGGCAAGGAAGAGAGAAGAAACTCCATTGTTGTGAAGCTTTTTGCAAGACCTCTAAGGTAAAGGATGGGTTCTAATTATCTACGGGTTAACATGATAATGGTGGGTAGATTATACCATGCAAGGTTTGTGCTTTCTTTCTATATTCATGAATTTTTAATGAATTAGTATATGTGGATTGATTAAATTCTTCATGAATTGGGTATGGTATATTGATGTTGTGACTGATATTAGTATGATGAATCATTGTAATTATTGTTGTTGTTGTTGAATTCATTTGATTGATGAATTGTATGATGTAGTTGCGGTGTTATTGTGTTGTTGATGGTTGATTTCGAGTCAGATTCAGAACAAAGTTATGAGTAGTTTTAGTGAGAAGAATTTTGGAGTTTGGAACTGTAGAAAAGTGTTTTTTTCGTATTAAAATGTAGCAAAATTGATTCGTGAGAAAAAACGGATTTTGGGTTGGATTAAAAGTGGTTTTTGTTTCAAAAAGTTGCATAAAAGTGCTTTTGCGCACATTGTAATCGGTTACCAGATCTGGAGTAACCGGTTACACTACTTTTAAAATAAGTTTATGGGAATTTTTGTGAGGGTGTAACTGGTTACCCTGATTGTGGTAACCGATTACACTACAAGTCAGTGACGAAGGGTGGTTAGTTACAAGGGGTGTAACCGCTTACCTCATTTTGAGTAACTGGTTACACTGAGACTAATTTTTTAAAAATCTTTAAAAATTCATAAGTTTTGGTCCGAGAGTCCGATTCGAGTGTCGTTCGAAACATCAGGAAGCTGACGCGACGAACTTTATTATAAAAATGGTTTATGTACCCGAAGTAGTATAATGTTGCAGTATAATGGTGTTAAGCACTTTATTTTCATTATGTCGTGGTGTGAAACGATGGTCAATGCCTTTGTAGTTGCTTGCTATGTTGTATGTCGATGTTGCAGAACTGTATAACATGTTTTGTTGTGGCCTGTAGTGGTGGGATACATTGATTTAAACGAAGGTCATTGTATTTCGTTGTTGTTGTCATGCATTTCATGATTGCATGAGTTGTGAGATAATTCGTGTGCCTATGTGGGGTGTGAGCGTCTTATCTGGATTCTAGTTATAGAATCGTGTTGTTGTTGTTATTGAGGCGATCGTGTGCCCATGTGGGGTGTGAGCGATCATGGAAGTTGTGTGCCCGTGTGGGGTGTGAGCGACATAATGGAAATTCTGACAGGAATTGTGATTCTGAAATAGGAAGCGAATGGTACCACATGCATTGAGTCAAGTTGTGAGTCTTAATGCATTGCATCTTGATTGTATTTGTTGTTGTGTTGGTTGTTTGGATGTATGTTATAGAATGGGTGATGAACATGTAGTAATCTAATGCTTTCTTATTATCATGCTTTCCTTTATCTAATTATGATATCTCACCCATTCAGTTTGAATATTGCCTTTACATGGGCATCATGCAGATAACTCGCAGTAGAGGAGTTGATGTGAGTGGAAGATGAAGTCTTGCGTTTTATATTTAGTGTTGGTGTCTGCTCTGATGTGTAACACCGGGGTTATGGAACGTTATGTCTTTGATAGAGATTTTTAGATATCTCTAGATTTATTGTTATTTATGTTTATTTTGAAAACATGGTTATGTCATCAATAATCATTTGATTTTGATTTTTCCGTTGTTTCAATAAAAGTTGATGTTTTAGACATGTTTGGTTGTTATAGTTATTATAACTATTTTTTTAAAGTTGCATCTGTTACATATCATGTTATATGAGCATTGATTCTGGTTTTATTCTTGATTCAAATTTACTCTGATCCTTATTTAAATTACGCGGGGTTTATTTAGGGTGTTACACGATACACACTTGGGGAGGAGATATAGACAATACGAAAAGAGCTCGGCTGGAGCAGATAGAGCCAGTGAATTTGTTTTGATGTGTGGTGGTGTGAAACAAGACACAAGAGGAGAGAGCTTTCTTCTAGGTCATGGTAGGATAGGAAAACTATGTAGGTTAGGGTTAATGTATCGTAATAAGGGTTTGAACAATTCACTTTCTATTGTGTCTTCTTTATTTTCTTTTTTTAGTATGTTTTTCTTTTTTTTTTATAAAATATATTTTATATTTTAATCAATTTATAAATTGTAACCATAGTAAAATGTAACTCTCTCTTTTAAAAAATAAGCTTATTGTTATTAAATTGAATAAACTTTAAAAATTTAATTTGTAAACAAATACATTTTTATCCAAAAATTAAAATAGTAATTTTTTAATATTTAAATGTTATATTGTAAAAAATTATAATTATTATTGGATTTCTTAATATAACATTTAAGTAATGTATCTTTTTTAATAAATATTGTAACAACATAAAATTGTTTCTAAAAATGTTTAAGGGTTCGATACGAGATAAGAAAGAGAAAATTTTACCCCATACCCCAACGGTTATACCTATACCCCTACATTTTTAAAAAAATGCCAATTCTATCCCTGTTTATTTTTTTATTATTTTTTATTTTTTTACTGTTTACTGTTCCTTGTCAAACTGTGTGTCAGAGTTCCGGAAAATTTACCCAATCTTGCGTGTTCCGGAACACTTTTGCCTTGACTTCCTGTATGCAAATTTTCATTCCGGAGGACTTCTGATAAGAGTTCCGGTTTACTACAAAGTACGTACCAGGAGTGTTGCTAAAATACTTCCGGTGCTTAGACTTATTTATGCCTCTTCCGGAACACTTTCCATCATGTCTTCCGGTTTGCTTGGAATGAGTACCGGAACACTTTTCCTAAGAGTTCTGGTTTGTAAACTTTGTACACCGGAACTCTTTTCCAGAGTCTTCCGGTTTGTTTTCGTAATTCTAATTATTTTTATTGTATTTATTATTTATTTTATTTATTTTTATGTAGGTAAAGAAATTTCTCTGCAAATAAGCGATAAAGACTAGATATGTGTAGATACGTCTGATGCTTTTTCAACTACACAAAGATTTGGTACACAAGAAGAGGTGATAAGATGGATTAAAGAGATTGGAATCCAGAATAAAGTAACGGTTATCATCACTCTTTCAAATATTGAAACAGACAAGAGAGAAAGAAGTAACAAATTAATATTTGGTTGTGATAAAGGTGGGAAACACAAAGATTTTGGTAGTGGTACCCAAAGTGCAACGAAAAAATATGGATGTCCATTTAAAATCAGATCAACTCTGGCGAAAGATGGGTTTGGATGGAAGGTTAATGTAAAATGTGGAGTTCATAACCATGGTCTGCCTGATAGATTAGAAGGTCACTCATTTGTTAGTAGGTTGACAGTGGATCAGAAGCAACATGTTGTTGATTTGACAAAGAGAAAGGTTCTACCTAGACATATATTGCTTTCCTTGCAAGAGCAAGATCCAGATAATGTCACTCGGATCACACAAATATACAAGCAGAAGAGTATGATAGAAAAAGAGATAAGAGGTCCTAGAAGTGAGATACAACATTTGTTTAAGCTTATTGAGGGTGCAAGTTATATTTATTGGTGTAGAAAAAGAGATGACTCTGAAGTTATTAGAGATATATTTTGGACTCATCCAGATTCAGTTAAGTTGTTGAATATTTTTCCTATTATGTTAGTTATGAACATCACTTACAAGACAAACAAATATAGGCAACCTTTGTTTGAAATTGTTGGCATGACATCAACCGAGTTGACTTTTGCTGTCGCATTTGCGTATATTGAGTCAGAGCAGACTGAGACGTTTTGTTGGGTGTTAGATAAGCTTAAACAATTGTTTGTGAATAAATATTTGTGTCCACAAGTGATTTTCACAGATAGAGATCTTGCCTTGATGAAAGCCATTGAAACCGTGTTTCCAAGGTCGATCAATTTGCTATATCGATTTCATATTAACAAAAATGTTGGTGCAAAACGGAAACAATATGTGGCTAGTGAAAAGTAAGAGACAATTGACCAATTATGGACCGTAGTTGTATGGGCTAGTGATGAGATTGAGTATGATCAACAGTTGAAGCAACTTTAGCAGACGTAAGTTGATTGTAATGAATTTATTGATTATGTGAAGGACACATGGTTGGCACCACATAGACAAAGATTTGTTGGAGCATGGATTGATCGAGTGCTACATTTGGGTAACATGACGACTAATCGGTATGTATTTGTTTTTAGTATTTCTAAATTGTATATTTTTTTTGTATTTTTTTTAAGTATTTTTAATATGTATTATTTTTTAGGGTTGAGTCTGCTCATTGGAAGTTAAAGTATATGTTGGGGAACAGTATTGGTGACATGGTCAAATGTTGGGAGGCTATGAATGACAACTTAAAGTTACAACTGGGCAACATTAGAGCTTCTTTTCAAAAGAGTTTTTATGAAGTTGAGCACGCCCACGTAGGTCTGTTTTACAATAATTTACGTGGTTCAGTGTCTCGAGCTGCATTGACACGCATTGCTAAAGAGTTAACACGGGTTGATTATGTAGGAACTAACAAGGAAATATGTCGTTGTACTCTTAGAACAACTTATGGATTACCTTGTGCTTGTGAGTTGACAGGATATAGAATTGGTGGTATATCGATACAAATAGATGTTGTGCATGTTCATTGGAGGAAAATAAGCATGGAAGTTAAGTTGGAGGAAGACGTAGATGATGGATCAGAGGTGGATATGAGTAATGCAATAGACGAGTTATGGAAAAGGCTTAGTTCACTAGATAGTGTTGGGAAAAGGGCATTAAAATGTATGGTTTTTGAACTTGCCTTTCCCACAATGACTTCTTTGTGTCCACCACCTGAGAAAATAAAAACCAAAGGGGGAGTCAAGAAGAAAGGCAAAAAACCAGTAGGGTATGATGTTTATAGGGACCCTTCGTATCATGAGTATGTTGATCAAGCATCTCAATCTTCACAGAAGCAATCTCAACCATCACAGACTTCGAAGAAGTTGAAATTATCACAATCTTCACAGAAGAAATCTCAACCATCACAGGCTTCGAAGAAGTTGAAATTATCAAAATCTTCATAGTCATCTAAGCAGTTCATCCTTCAGTTTCCTAATCACCTCAGGTCGTATATTGATGATAGAGTTAATGTTGTATCAGATGGTAATTATGGATTTAGAGTCATTGCTTCATTGCATGGATATGGTGAAGATGGTTGGCTAATGGTTCGTAGAGACTTGGGGTTGGAAATAATACATAATGAAAGATCAAGTTTGTATGCCAATTTATTTGGTGAACGGTTAGCAGAAGTGAGAGAATCTTTGATGATAGAGGCATTTGGTCCTCAACCACCACAGAAATGGATGACTCTACCAGATATGGGTTACTTGATAGCGAATCGTTATAATGTTGTACTTGTCTGTTTAGGGTTTGAATGCTGGACTTTCTTCCCTATGACAACCTCATTTTCACCAAATGCATCCTTTTACTGCATTGGTTTTATAAACACAAATCATTGGATTCAGGTACTTAGTTATTTTTACTTAGTTTTTTTTAGTTAATGTGACTAACCAAATTTCTTAGTTATTTTTACTTAACGTTTTAATTTTTTTTTGTTCAGGTAAACATGAAAGAAGGGTTTCCATTGCCACCAGTGACAGTATATTAGAAGAAGTTTCGTTCTACAGAAGCAACATCTTGGATGATAGGATTTGCAGCACGTCTACAACATTGGCAACAAGTTACACCCATATTACCAACGCATTATGAAATATAAATTATGTTATTCATTTTTTATTTCAAAACACGATTCATGAATTATGTTACTCATTTTTAATTTCAAAACATAAATCAACTATTATGTTATTCATTTTAAAGCTAAACAAAAGTCTACAAGTTAACACATAAACATATCCCAACTATGTCAAGTGAGACTAAAAGTTAATACATAAACATAAACATAAGTCACAAAGTCTAAATGTTAACACATTCAAATAAACATAGATATAAGTCAATGTGAACGAGCAATCTGTAAAGCTTCGAACAAGTCAGCAAACTGTGGATCATCCTCTTCAGCACCAGCCCGTTGAAGATAACGATGAATCAATGAAGAAACACGAGCCCAGCTAGGATCAGATGATCCTGCTTCGTAAACGGGAACTGGAACCTCTCTGGGCGCATCACGACAGGGTGGTATCAGACGAGGATGTGAAACACGATAATACCACTGAAGATATCCATCATCTGTCTAAGATGCTGTGGCGGCAAGTACTGTCGACCGAATCACATCCGTAATACTCAGATGGTAACTAATCCACTCAACATCAATATCACCAGCCATCGTATAATCAAGAGGTGGAGGTGGAACATACTGCTTGTATCCAAACTGACGCATACATCTGTCAAGCAAGTATGGAACAATAATGTCAACCCCACCTCAGACACCCCACATATAGACATAACTCATCAAACTGACGCCATGCTCTATGGTTCTCGAATGGGCGCCATATGACATCGTCAGGTGTCAGCTCGTCCAGAATAGGTCGCAGGTCATCCACCTTCAGGACACCTTGCTTATAGGACCATCGCATTGCTCGAGGGAGACCAACATTAGTAGCTGGTATCCAATTCTTTCCTTTTTTCCAAGTGTTGGAAAATACTCATGAATCCAGCACTGTTACAAAATTAATACTATTAGTTAATCTAAAATAATTAATTATAACATAATAAACTAGAAAAATAAAATTAATATACTAAATAAAATTAATTACAAGAAAATAAACTAAATTAAAATAAATACCTGTAGGAGAGTCAGATAACCACTAAGCTGCTTACAACTGAACATGGAAGCATCTCCGAGATATCTATAAAGGGTAGCCAACGTAGCTGCTCCCCAACTGTATGCTGATAAGCCCCCTAAGTCCATAAATAGTGCAAGGTATCGTGCCTCCACAAGCGTAAAGGTCTTGTCTGCAAAAATCATAGAACCCACTAACCTCAACAAATAAGCTCTAGTCGCACATGCCCAACTAGAAGCGGCTATGTTCTTGACGAATAGATCATATAACCACTCCAACTTATAATAACAACCCCTGCAGTCACAGACTTGTTTTTGTGCATCTCTCCTTGAAACTCCTAAGTAATCAACAACTCAGTCAATAGCAAGCCCTTCACTGATATCTTGAGGGCTCCAGAAGACTCCCCTGATGGGCAAGTGAAGCAGACAAGAGACGTCATCCAGAGCAATCTTCATCTCACCAAACGACATGTGAAATGAAGATGTCTCTAGATGTCATCTCTCCATAAATGCAGATACCAGGTTCGTATCTATCTTCAACATACTGGTTCTCTGAAGTGAAGCTAAACCAGAGTGAACTACCAAATTCTCCATCTTTCTAGGAAGCTGCTGTGGAACCCTCTGAGCCAGCTTCAACCCATGTCATGCTACCTTCAACTCTTTCTTCGCACCCCTCTCCTGAAAACAATTAAAAGTAAATATATTATAAAATACAACATAACAAATTCAAATTTTATTTAATATAATATAATTGTAGTTTATTTACCTCACCAAACCATATATGTCTAGCAATATGATTTTCGTACTTAACCAAAAGAGATGTATCGTACGGTCCTCCTGGATATCCTACAGGCTGTGCTGCTGAAGCAGATGTACCGATATGCTATTCCTCAGCCATTCGCGATGATTCGCCCCATCCTAGACCGCGATTAGGGATCTTACCGTCCTTGACTCGTGTGCGCGCCACTGTTAAAATAAAAACATAAAAAAAATATTAAAAAAAAAGCGTTCCGGAACACTCCATGAAAGAGTTCCGGTTTGATTCTTTGTGTAAAAGAACCGGAACACTTCATGTAAGAGTTCCGGTACAAAATCTCAAAAATCCAAAGTACCGGAAGACTTCTTCCATGACTTCCGGTACGTACCTACTTCCGGAAAACTTACTTTATGTGTTCCGGTATTGATTAATGAACCGGAAGACCTTGTAAATGTGTTCCGAAATGAAATTTGTGAACCGGAAGACTTCAAGAATTGGAAAATAAAAGTGAAAAATTTCTAAAATTATAACTATTTATACAAGAGTATTTTAGTCATAAAAAATTTAGTGTAGGGGTCTGGGTATAATTGTAGGTGTATGGGGTAAAATTTTCTGAGAAAGGTTGTGTTTTGATAGATGGGAATCCGGGTTTCGGAGAGAATGAATGTGCGATGAAAGGATGATGAGGGATGGAGATCTGGGTTTCAGATAAAATGGTGTGCAATGAGAGGATGAGAAAGGTTGTGTTTTGATCGATGAAAATAGATTGAGGTAATTTGTTAATGTGTTTTTTTATTATTTTATTTACACAATATTAACTTAATAAATTTACACCCATTAATTCACTTAATTACACAATTTACACTTAATAAAATACATTGTGGTTTTTTAACGTGTTTAGGATTAATATTTTGAGTTATAAAAATAAACAATTTTTTTCAGTCTATCTAAATTTACACTTGTTTTAAATTTAATGGGAGTAATAAAGAATTGATTATAATGATTTTTTTAATTTACACCCTTTTTTTAAAATTAGATGTCTATTGTCACGTGCTAATACTTAAATTGACACTTTATTTATAAATTTGTCACCATGTTTCTTATTTACACCCGTTTTTAGTATAACAGGTGTAAATTTTAAAATTACACTCGTCTATTTGCACTAGTGTCAGTTGTGTAAGCAGCAAAAGACTGAAAATCAGCATCTTGAGTGGCCATATGTTCGTGCATTAGACAAAATTGTTCCATCTGTCTAGCTTCATAAGCTTCTCTCCATCTGCACTCCTCAGCATACCGTTCATCTTGCTTCGTCTGCATGTTCTGAAGCATAGTCACAATAGAGGAAGAATCTGTAGGACCTGTAACAGAACCACCACTATGACCAACTCCGTGATGAGTATCTTGCACCGTGGCATCTCCCATCAGGGGTACCATGAGGATTCTCCTATTCATCCATATGATTTTCCTCTTCATCTTCATCAACAACAGTTGGATCATCAAAGTTATAGATTTTCCTGTCGTTCTATCCCAACCAAAAATAATATGCACGGCGTCTGATGTCTCAAAAGTAGTTCATGTTGGTCATGGTTTGTTGAGAGAATTCTTGAGACAAGCCTGGAGATTTGTAGATTAAATTCGACATCCCAATGTTGAAGTAATTTAAGATCTTAGCAATCATGGAAGGGTAGCAAAGCGGTGTACCTTTGTTGCATTTTCTGACAGCAAACATACGAGCCACAAAATAGTAAGGCCAATTAATCTTAACCTTAGGCAGCAAAATTCACACCAAATATATTTCTGGAAGTTCAACTCTAGAAAAGCTCTCATTATTCGGGCGTAAGATGTGAGAAACAATCCATAGCAGAATTCTAGGCATCATTTTCACTTGGCTGGTAGACAAAGGATCATAACAATCGGTTGCTTGAGGTGCTTTGAGTATCTCATTCAAGACACGATCCCACCAAAAACTCATATCTATGTCAACATCAATATCCAATGGATCAACCTCGCATTCCTAATCAACATCTTTCAAAGTAATACCAAACAAGGATTGCCACAAGTCATTAGTGAAATGATAAACTTGGTTACCTATTGAGAACTTGAAGTGAGATCCATCCATATCATGAAGCCCTGAGTTGAAGAATCGAATGAGATCTTCGTTGTCATCTTGAGCTACTTGCAAAAAATAATCAATCTCTTGATGTTCCAAAAAACTTGAAAACATCAGGCAAATACAAGCCAGCAACTGTAGTAGCCTTCCACATGTATTGCTTCACAACAAGACGAGTCTTACACTTATGCTCAAAATCCTTGGCATACTTCTTGGAGACCAAGGTGAATATGGGTTATAAGAGCAATTATTAAGTGGTAGCCTTGCTTTTACCTTTAGCCATGATTTTGGACTTGGAAGCCATGAAACTGTTGAGATGATGTGTGCACGCCACGTGTTCGACAAAATGATTGAATGAAGAATGAGTGAGTATGATAGATTCTTGAGAACCCATACACTCAACCAAAATGGAAAACCTTAACACAACACAAAGAAGCCAAGATAAATTACAAATAAGGGGAAATTTTGGATTTTTGATGAAACACGATGAGTTAGGGTTTTGGAAGGAAAATAGGAGAAATTTATGAAAATGGGAGATATTTAGCGGAAATGTTTGAATGCAAATGAAGTGAGATTGATGATAAGATTGTGTGAAATCCAAGTTTGAGGTTTTTCACGGGTAATAGTGAGTAGGGGAGAGTAAGAGATTTAGTGTATGCAAGAAAATGGAGAGATTGAACACAAATTGTTCAATTTTGCACTTATGAGTCCGCCCTTAATTGATATGTGTCGATCTATTACTTATGTGTGTCGACACATACTGTAGCTGAAGACAAAATAAATATAACAAAAACATGTAATAGGCTGACCTATAGTATTACGCGTCCACCTATACTGTAACATTTTTGGAAAATACTGAAAATAATTGTTATGTGCCGACCTACACGATTACGTGATAACCCGTACTATAACAATTTTGACAAAGACCAAACTCACTTATAATAGGTCGACCAACATAAAATTGTGTTGACCTGAGTGACACAAATTTTAGAATTTGAATTATTTGAAATTGTAATGATCAAGAGAGACTCAAATTGACTCATGGATGAATACTTAACGAGAGACACGTGTATATGATGACGTTCAATGGTTTGTTTGCTCTACTCATGAACTCATGAAGATGGAAGCATGAATTGGTTCAAGATATGGATCAAAATATGAAGACATTTATAACATAGTCACTATAAACATATCAAACGCAACACATAATGTTTGCATTAACATTTTTGGAAGTGAACATACATAGCAAACATCATACACAAAATTCATCACATATCTTAAGAAAGGATAGAAATGATATTACCTCCCTGTACACAAGACGGAGGATGCACAAGCATTCCACGAGGAACTCTTAAATGAAAGTTGAAATGAATGCAAAATGTGCCACACAACAAGAAAGAAACTGAAATGTTCTTACCACTTTTCTTTATGAACAAGTATTTGGAAGTGAAATCAATATTGTATCCAAGAGGTAATTTGGCTTGATGATCATCCTTGTTAATGGACTTTCATTCTTATCTAATCATGATGATTATCTTGCTCCTCCTCATGTATCATCATATTAGGTTGATCACTCCTAGTTTGATGCACTTGAGTATGTTTTGTTGAAGATAAATCTACACCAATAAACATAACACCTCTCCGAAATTTCTTGGATAGAACCATTAGTAATCATCAAATACTTTTACAAAATAAAAAACACTAAAAGTTAACCTATTTGGCAACAAAATCCACCTTGCTTGTCATATAGATCAACACAATAAGGACATGTCACCTTATTATGCCTTGATCTTCCACAAATGAGATCTCATACTCTCGTTTATAGAGTCAAGACATTTTTCCTGCATGATTAACGATTAGTTCTAGGTACCTAATCTTTATTGAGTCCTTGAGGGCTAGTAAACCATTGGTTGCATTTGGGCAACCATTAATAGGCACCTTTAATGCGTCCCACATAGCCTTGGTGGTCTCACAATGAGAAACATGATAACACTCATCAACAACTAAAGTTGATGTGAGAATATTTTTTGCTTTCCAATCATGTGACCACAATTTCCAATCATTAGCATCCCATTGTGCTTCCGATTTAGGTATTATTACACAATCATCGTTGATCATGGTTATTTCATTCGGACCATTTTTGATGATATGCCATATACCTTTGTGTTGACATGAATACGCATACCAGCTTTCCAATAGCCATAATTTTTGTCGGTGAAAATTTGTGCTCTATTGTACGCTCCCTTATGTTCGATAGCCATTCTTCTAAAAAGTAAATATTAAGCACGAAATTAACCGGAGCTCGTGATACCACTTGTTGTATGATAGACTTCGATCTAGAGGACGGTGAATATATCACAACTTAGAAAATTTAACTTTTGGCAAAAATGATTTTTCAAAATTTTATGGCACAATAGAAACAACTTGAATCGAATCGTATAACCAAACCTACTATCGAAAATCTCAGATATGCATAACGTAAACAATTGGATGATAATGAGAACAAATTGTTCAACAACGATTAATTCACACACAATTAAATGTTAAGATATGTGTAAAGCTCATTTCCAATTATCAAAACTCAATTTAAAAGCAATTGAAACAATTTATCGAACACCTTGAGTGCAATAAAAAATGCTTGGAAATTTAATTTGATTTGTTGATGTTAAAACCAATCAAAATCAAAGTGATTATGATTATATCAACAACTCGTAATTTAAAACATAATAAAAATTTTGATTTCCAAACGAATTGATCCAAACAACAAAGATTTGATAATTTGCAAGTACAACAATTAAAGATATATATATATATATATATATATATAGAGAGAGAGAGAGAGAGAGAAAGAGATAGAGGGAGAGAGGGAGAGAGAGAGAGAGAGAAAGAGAGGGATAAATAAGGATTTGTTTAGACAGTTCTCCAATCGGCCTCACTATGGGTACGTATGCCCTCAATTCGAAATCAAATTGAGATAGTTGCAATTATAACCTTACTTTGCAAAACAATGTGTATACAAAAGATGAAGAACTCTAACCCCATAAACCCTATGGTTTGTTGTTGATTCTACCACCTTTAAAACCCATGATTAAAGATTGATCAAGTAATCAACAATGCTGCTACAATCCATTAATTCTTGTTACTAGCTTGCAAGACCTCCTTGTTTTCAAGGTTGTTGCTCGATCAAATTAATCCCTAGCACGCATTTGTTGAACCCAAGATTCACGAACACGATCCATGGTCAGATTAATGCCTTTTGTTTCATGCTACTCGCTTGCAAGGTTGTCCCTACAAAGTACCAAGGATTCTTCACTCGATCGATTCCGTGTTTGTGTGATCTTGTCCAAAACCTTCAAATCCCACTGATCTTGAAGGAAAACCCCAACTTGGTTTTCTTATTTGAAACATACAAAGAACCCAACCCAATATTCTCGGTTACACCAACCTAATTGGAAGTTATCAATCCCAATCTAGAAGGTCACCCAATCAAAAAATGATTATGTGTAGTTTGATTGTGTGTATGCATAGAAGAGAGGTTGACAATGATGGGTTAACTTTGTAATTTTGGCATCATTTATGTTTTACACGAGTATCTTACTAGAATAAGGTGCATGCATGAGTATATATATATGTATATGTGGTATGGAACAAAGGGCATGCATGAATAAAATGAAAGGAAATGCAAATTTTCAAGGATTTTATGTTACAGGTCGACCTATGAAGGTAATGTGCCGACCTGTAAAGGTCTTTGGTCGACCTGTATGAGGCGACCTATGAGACAGAACCTACAAACTTTATTATTGGAGCATGGCTGCCGACCTGCACAAGTTTTGTGTTGACCTATGCTGAAGCAAAAGCTTTTATAGGTTGACGTAACAATGCATGTGTCGGCCTATGCAAAGGTAGTCTCACTAAAAGTCAAATTTTGAAGCATGTTCCTTCCCGAAGTTATTTCCAATCAATTTTAAACATGTTTGTATGCATGCTAGTGCTAAAGATGATCAATGCATATCTAAGATTGGGTTGATACCGTCCAATATACAAAACATCTAAATTGATCCTAGTTTTGACATCATTCAAAATATAGAAGAATGCATTCGCACACACTATCTTTTTTTATTCACTTCTTGTTCAATAACAATATGAATTGTTAGAAATAAATAAATAAAAGTCAATTAAATGTACATGTTTAATAAATTATAATATATAATTTAGTATGGAAACTAGATAATCATGCATGCATGTATATAATTAAATGACCAAAAAATTGATTTTAGGAATACCTAGATCCATTGAGAAAATTCCTATTAGTGGTAATGATGAATCACAAAGATTAAGAGACGAACAACGAACACCTGATGACTTGTATGGTTCTTCCTCAACCTATATTCCTAATGCCTTGAATACTCTTTATATGAGGAGAAGAGGTAAAATGCCTGTGCACTATATATTGGAGAACATAACCTATTTATATAGTGATGACCAATTTGGGTTCCCATTATTCCGAAATGGATCATCCAGACATCCACACATATTTAAATGCATACCCAATTAATTAATTAATTACATATAATTAAATTTTTTACTTTATTTAATCACTTAATTTGATAAATTATAATATCATAATTTAGTATGGAAACTAGATAGTCATGCATGCATGTATATAATTAAATGACCAAAAATTTGATTTTAGGAATACCTAGATCCATTGAGAAAATTCCTATTAGCGGTAATGATGAATCACAAAGATTAAAAGTCGAACAACGAACACCTGATGACTTGTATGGTTCTTCCTCAACCTATATTCCTAATGCCTTGAATACTCTTAAGATGAGGAGAAGAGGTAAAATGCTTGTGTACTATATATTGGAGAACATAACCTATTTATAAAGTGATGACCAATTTGGGTTCCCATTATTCCGAAATGGATCATCCAGACATCTACACATATTTAAATGCATACCCAATTAATTAATTAATTACATATAATTAAATTTTTTACTTTATTTGATCACTTAATTGTTTAAGGCACTTAATTTGATAAATTATAATATCATAATTTAGTTTGGAAACTAGATAATCATGCATGCATGTATATAATTAAATGACCAAAAAATTGATTTTAGGAATACCTAGATCCATTGAGAAAATTCCTATTAGCGGTAATGATGAATCACAAAGATTAAGACTCGAACAACGAACACCTGATGACTTGTATGGTTCTTCCTCAACCTATATTCCTAATGCCTTGAATACTCTTCAGATGAGGAGAAGAGGTAAAATGCTTGTGTACTATATATTGGAGAACATAACCTATTTATAAAGTGATGACCAATTTGGGTTCCCATTATTCCGAAATGGATCATCCAGACATCCACACATATTTAAATGCATACCCAATTAATTAATTAATTACATATAATTAATTTTTTTACTTTATTTGATCACTTAATTGTTTAAGGCACTTAATTTGATAAAATAGTTAATATAATTAAAATATATATGGTCACAGAATAAATATTGAAATATTAAAATAATATATAAAAATATTCCAATAATATCCCGCTTGGGAGATATATCTTAATAATTATATCATAGTTCTTTAGACGCGCATCTGAATTCTATTTATCCTTAGATTTCAACTTTACAGTCTGGCCAACCTCATACAACAACTAATAAGACAACCGCGACTGTCATCACTGACGTATAACGTGACGAAAACCTGAAGACCACCACATCAATGTACTTGATAATGTAGATCACTATGGATGAGTGACATGAAAATTTCATGCAATGTGATCTCTGAATCATGCATATTTCCAATTGGTACTACTGAAGTCTTTAGTGAGATCAAACTGAAGTTTCTTAGGTGTGATTCAAAATGAAAATATTTGCACATAACAAAACAAAATTGATATTGTTATAACAATAGTACCTCATGAGTTTTTTATTTCTGCAGAAAATCAAACATTACATAAAGTTTGTACCAAAACAAAACTAAAGCATAGAACATAGAAAAATAAGGAAAAAAAACTCCCACTAATATAAGGCTATCTCAAAACCAAGACACATATGACTAACATGACCATGAAAAACCTTATGTATCAAACCTTAGGTTATCAAATAAGCTAGCATTAAGTTTTTCCCTATATGTTTTATCAAAATTTGCTTCTCCTGAACTTTTTCAGTCATAATAAGATACTTGATATCAATCAATTTTGATTTTATAGAACCCACATTGTTGTTGGAGTAGAGCACAAGTGCATTATTGTCACAATAAACCTTCAAGAGTCTTTCGATACTCCTAAATATGTGTAGACCCGTGACAAAATTCTGTAGACAAATTGCATGATTTAATGCCTCAAAGCAAGCCACAAACTCTACTTACATGATGGAGGGAGACACGAAAGTCTGTTTGGAACACTTTTAGGAGACATCTCCTCCAGTAAAGAGAAAGGTGTAACTGGACGTGGAATGTCTACTATCCGAGCATCCTACGAAATTGGAGTCAGAATACCCAATGATCTCCAAGATACCTGACTTCCGATTAGTTAGAAGAAAGTATCTAGTTCTCTTGCGGTACTGTGTTACACGCTTTACTGCTATCCAGTACTGCATAGTAGGGTTTCTTAGATATCTGCCAAAAACTCCTATAATGAATGTTAAGTTTGGACGTGTGAAAACTTGAGCATGCATAAAACTCCCCACATTTGAAGCACATGTAACCTTATGCATCTCTTCTTTTTCAAGACCTGTAGTGGGAACTATTTGAGAATAAATTTGTCTCGTTAAGCAACGGGTGTGTCTTCTAGTTTTCTATCTTTCATGGAGAATATATCTAGAATTGTATCAATATAGCTCCTTTATGACAATCCTAAAATACTTCGAGAGCGGTCTCTAAGTATTTGAATTCCTAAGACAAATGAGGCGTTCCCAAGATCTTTCATTTCAAAATTCTTTGTGAGAAATCCATTGGTTTTGTTCAATAAGCCTATATTGTTGATTGCCAAAAGGATATCATCTACATATAATACCAAGAAAACGAATTTACTCCCACTAAACTTTTTGTATACACAATTATTGACTTGATTAGCCTCAAAACCAAATGGGGATATAACTTGATGAGATTTGTAATACCATTGATCGAAAGCCTTTTTAAGGCCATGGATGGATTTCCTGAGTTTACAAACCATAAAATTTGGGTCCCTTGACACAAAATTTTCTAGTTGCACCATATATATTGTCTCTTCAATGTTTCCATTTAGAAACATTGTCTTTACATTCATCTGATGCAAGTCTAAATCAAAATGAGCTACTAATTTCATCATGATCCTAAGAGAATCTTTTGGAGAAACTAGAGAGAAGGTATCTTTATAATCAATTCCTTCCTTTTGAGTAAAGACTTTTGCGACAAAACAATCTTTATATCTCTCAATGTCACCCTTTAAATCCCTTTTAGTTTAAATATCTATTTACAACCAACGAGTTTCTTTCCTTCAGGTAATTTAACGATATCCCCGACATCATTGTCACCCATCGACTTCATCTCATCCTACATGGAATCAACCCACTTAAGAGAGTTTAAACTTCGTATAGCTTGACTAAATTTGATAGTATCTTCCTCATTCAAACCAATGGCATCCTTATGTTCCTGAGGATATACAACATAATCATATGAAATTGCACTCTTCCTATCTCTAGTGGATCTTGTTAATGGAGACGCTTGAGGTTGTTGTGTTTATACTATAAGGGGTGCTTGAGAAAGAAACACATAATTGTCTTATTCTTGAGGGATTTTAGGAATAACGTCATTGTTTATTTCAGGATCTGTTTCTGGAACAAAGATAGGTATAAAAATGTGATCATTGTGAAAAACACTTTCTTCATCGAAGACAACACTCCTTATGCTACTTCCCCTCCTCCAAACTCCACATTATCAAGGAATGTAGCATTTCCCATTTAAAAAAAATGTTCTGGTGATAAGATTATAAAACTTATACCCGTAAGAGAGTTTGACGTATCCAATAAAAAACAACTATCTATTTTTGCGTCCAACTTAACTTCATTGGGCCTATAAGGCCTCACTTCAGCTGGACATCCCCAAATGTGCAGGTGTCTAATGCTGGGCTTTTTCCCAAACCTTAACTCATAAGGGTCTTAACTACTACTTTACTAGGTACTCTATTAAGGATATAAATTGTGGTATTTAATTCCTCTCTCCAAAATGACTTTGAAAAAGAAGAATGACTAATCATACTCCTTACCATACCCTTAAGATTCGTGTTTTTTTTTGTTCTGCAAATCTATTCATGATGGGTTTTCCTGACATTATGTATTGTGAAACAATTCCACACTCATCGAGGAAAAGCGCGAAGGGCCCTGAACGTTGTTCCCTTGATCAATCAAACCGACCATAGTATTCACCACCATTGTTGGACTTGACAACTTTACTTTTCTTTCCAAGTTAAATTTCAACCTTAACTTTGAATGACTTAAACACGCCCAAAGATTGAGATTTCTCACGAATGAAATATAGGTAGCCATAGCTTGACTAGTCGCCTATAAGCGTAATAAAATACCATTGTACATTCCAAGAACCTGTAGGGAAAGGACCACATATATCGTTATTTATTAGTTCTAAGACATCCTTAGCTCTTTCAGCATGGAAATTTCTCTTGTTTGTCTGCTTACCTTTAATACATTAAATGTAGACTTGAAAGTCCGAAAAATCAAGGGATCTAAGAATACCTTCCGACATAAGCTTTTAAATTCTCTGTTTAGAGATATGTCCTAATCGCTTATGCCAAAAAGTGGCAGAATTCTCATTTAATTTTTGTTTTGTACCATGTGACTTTATTTGCATTATTTTGTTATAAGAACATTCAATGTCGAGCATATAAAGATTATCATTCAAAGAATCAAAACCACCAACATTTGAGTCATATGAGAGACTAAGTTTATTATTTTAAAACTAACAATCATAACCTGATTTGTCTAAAATAGAAATAGAAGTTAGATTGCTTCTAATAGACGGTGTAACAAAAGTCGCAACTAAATCCAAATGAAATCCAGTCTTTAATAGTAATATAAAGGTCCTTATAGCCTCTACTACAACTTTATTTCCATCACTCACATAGATGAATCTTTCAGCATTACTTGGCGGACGACTCCATTGTAGCGAGCGATTTTGGACACGGTTCTTAAGCGTTGTCGCTCTTCTGGGGTTACTACAGGTCGATTCATTTTTTATCCTATTGTGAGCTGACTAAGGAAGGGAAATAGATGTCTCCAATTAACCCTGCTTGCATACCAAGTTTAAACAGCAGTCTGTTAGGTTACGGATGCTATGTGGTCGTGGGGCCTTTCTTGTGTTATTTTGACAGAATGACAGGTTTCTGGCGGGGAATAAGGATTAGGATGTTAGGACTGATGCTTTTTGATAGATATGTGAGAGTATGGGATTTAGGGTTTTGGTTTAGTGTGCTCGCTAAGATCTTTTCTTTCGATCTTATGCCTACGTATTCCCGTTTACCGAAACAGGGAAATCAGAGCGTTCGTAGTTCCTCCTATTCTATGGGAGGAAATGGTGTTTTGCTGTCTTGTTCAAAGCCCAAGACGTGAAGCGAAAGGTGATTTGTATCTTGTTCAAAGCCTAAGATGTGAAGCTGAAAGGTCCCAACTTTAGAGAGAATTTGTCATCTCTAAAGTGGGGTTTGTCTGTTACGACTGTTTATAAAGGAGAATTACTTTAACCGGGATGTGTGAATCCGACAATGCCATAATTTCCTTTATAGGGGAGTTCCAACCTGAAGGAGAAGACTTTAACTCAGTGTAGAGCAATGCCATCTTTCCTTAGGAATTTCTCATGCTAAAAGAGGGACAGTGGCATGGATATAGATGATCCAGAGGCTTGCCGCTTACAGCGATTAAATGAAGGGGAAGTTTGTTGATGTTTGTTTACTGTGAACGAGGCACAGATTTGATGCTAAAAGGTTGATTGGATCAACCAGTGGTTTTCTTATACAAAGCCTAAGAGGAGGCTATTGACCCAACAAGAGGGAGTTTTTATGTGTCTCGTACGAAGCCCGAGAGAGAGGCTAAAAGGGTTTGACTCAACAAGAGCGTATTTTATACTCAACAAGAGAGTGATTTTGTATCTCGTACAAAACCCGAGATGGAGGCTAAAATTTGTTTGGCTCAATAAGAACCTTTTTGTATCTCGTATAAAGCCCGAGATGGAGGTGAAAAGGGTAATTGACTCAACGAGAGAGTCTCTTATATGTCTCGTTCAAAGCCCGAGAGAGAGGCTAAACATTGTTTGACTCAACGAGGGAGTCTTTTGTATCTCGTACGAAGCCTGAGATAGAGGCTAAAAGTTGTTTGACGCAACGAGGGAGTCTTTTGTATCTCATACGAAGCTCGAGATGGAGGCTGAAAGAGTTTGCTCTGCTGGGGAGAATCATTGTACAAAGCCCAAGAGGAGGCTATGGTTGCTGTTTCAGTTGAGTGACAGATCCAATATACTGATTTTAAAAGAGAAAATCAGTTCTTATATGAGTAACACTGTACTCGAGGATTGGATTCGAGGATCAGGGATATTTCCTGTTCTTTGAGGAAAGGGGAAATCCAAAGGGTATTGAGACTGTCCGAGTCTACGGGTTTTCTTCCTATTTAACGAAAGGGTCACTTGAGAATGTCTTTGAGACTCAAGGAAAACAGACTGTCCATGTCTAGAGTTTCATCTTTTGTACTATGCTTTCAGAAACAGTAGTAGACTCTTTGAAAGGATTGTTCTATGAAGATGACTAGGTTATGTTCCTATACCTCTAGGAGGTCGTCGGGACAATTTGTACGAAGCCCAAGAGGAGGCTAGAAACTTTTAAGAAGCCAAGAGGTCCTTGTACGAAGCCCAAGAGGAGGCTATCATTCCCGGAGGAAGAGATCATTATACGAAGCCTAAGAGGAGGCTGTGAATACTTCTAAGAAGCCGCTGGGTCCTTGTACTAAGCCCAAGAGGAGGCGGGGTTGCTTTTAGGAAGCCTGTGGGTCCTTGTACAATGCCCAAGAGGAGGCTGATGCTTTTAAGAAGCTCGTGGGTCCCCAAACCCCGAGAAATTCAAGGCAATCTATTCACAAGGAATAGATCAAGTCAGGAAAGTTCGAGAATTTGGAAGAAACTCAAAGATGTCATTCACTGAGAATACATTCATCTTTGGGAGTAGACTTTCTTGATAATTCCTAATGAGGACAGCCGAAGAGAAAACTGTATCTGGTGATCCAATTGAGGATCTAGCTGTCTATTTCTACCAATAATCGAAACGACTTTTCCTAGTTCTAGACGTAGTTGTTGGGGAAACTCTAAATATTTATACTATTATTACACAGTTGATATGAGTTTATGAAAGGAGACTTATAGTGAGCAGCCCCACAATACAGTTATATGTATATGAAAGCAGTAAATGAAAGCGTATAAACACTTACTCGGCTGTAGAGCTTCCATGCTGTTTGGTCAGTTGTTCAACAAAGAAAGATTGAAAACAACAGTATATTTCAAAATCAATGGAGAAAGTGTTTTGAAAAAGAAAGATTTGGGGGCTTACAGCTCAAGGAGAGGCCCAGGGTTTTACCAGTGATTGCACTGTTGAATTTGTACAGAGGGACTTATACAAGTGACTGTGGCCCAAAAAAGGTTTTCTGTACAAAGGGATGTGTCTTACACTCTCTCAAGAGGCCCAAAAAGTTTTAAATAAAAAGAGTGGGGCTTATAACACGAGGGTAGGCCCAGATGACTTTTCGTTCAAAATGGCGATCGCGCCAAGGTTTTCTTTTAACGCAAAGGGACTTATACAATAAGTGAGGCCCAAAATGGTTTTGGTTAAAAGGGGGTTGGGTCTTACACTCTATTAGAGGCCCAAAAGTTTTGAATGGGTCTTATAGCTCAAGGAGAGGCCCAAGGTTATTTTTAAAAAGGCGACGATCACGCCATTTGTTTTTTAACGGTATCGGGAATTATACAATACAATGAGGCCCAAAAATGATTTGGTCAAAAAAAGTATTGGGTCTTACACTCTATTAGAGGCCCAAAATGTTTTGAAAATGATTTATGAGGGTTGAATTAATCCAAAAACCATAATTTGTTTTCAAAATGTGTTTTAATTGAATAAAAATTCAATTAAAATGATCAAAATTTGTTTAACATATGGAAAACAACTTGTGATCTTGGATTAATGCTTCAAAAATTAAGTATTGACCTACAAAATAATTAGAAGGCATTAAAAGTTGCAAAATCAAGGTGGAAAAAATATTTTAAATGTTAAAAACAATTAAAACATTAATTCTTTGCAAAAATATCAATTATATAAAATAAATAATATTTTTTGGGATTTTTTGTGAAAATAAAATATTTTAACATTTTTGTGAATTATCAAAAAAAGAATCAACTCAAAATCATTAAAACTCAGAGAGAAATTAATTTTTGAATCAATTAAACAAAATCACAAAATTTAAATATTTGAATTTTCAAAAAAATGGCGCCAAGAACACCCTAAGAACACGCGCGTGTTCTGGGTTTGCCCGGATTTGCATTTTCTCTCCAATCTCACTGAATACTTGATTATATCATGCAATCCACATATCAATCAACTCGTTTCAACCTCATGATCATGTTTATGACAATTAATTTCATTTAAATTAAGCATAAAACAAGAAATCACGAAAAATCCTCAAGAACCCTAATTTCTGCATGAAGGCTAAGATTTTTGATACACGATTCAAACAATACAATTAATTGAGGGGAAACATTCCATGCATGATTATGAACAGCTGGCCAAATTATTTTGCAGCAAAAATTGCATGGATCATAGAGTTGGAAGAGCTCATGCTTACCACTTGCAGCTGGTGATCGTGATTTGTGTTGGAGGTGTTATAGCTAGGTTCCAATGATCTGGATAGCTTCCCTAGGTGCCATGGAGTGTGTATGAATGCTTGGAATGGATTGAAATGATCTGGAACTTGAGATGGTACCCCAACTGCAAATCTGTCAAGAACTTGAGCAATTGGCTGGTGATTTTGTGAAATCTGTGTTCCAGATGTTATGTGAGTGTTTGGATCACTTCTATATGATGTATGTGAGGTGTGTGTGTGTGATTGGTTTGATTGGAAAAGCTCTCAAACTCAAAACCCGATAGTGACTTGCCTTAGAAGGCAAAATCGGAGTGAAAGAAGAGATTTTAAGGAAAGCATTTGTTTGATGGCTTTGGTGTACTCAAATTGATCACAAGTGAGCTCTATTTATGGTAGAGCAAGTTTGTTTTGGGATCTACAGTGAATGGCAACTGCAGCAGAGGTTTGGCCAATGTTGTCCAATGAGAATTCAAGTCTCCTCTAGCCATTGACTAGAGGTTAGGGCACAGGGTTGTGGTTCCCTTGGTCTTGGACAAGTCTTGACTGAATTCAGTTGCAAATGGCTCAGTCCATGCCACCTTGATGCTTCCATTGAATGCTCCAATCCAAAATTGGAGTCTTGTCCCTATTTTGGCAATTCTAGGTTCAACATGCTATTTCTTGTTCCCAAGACTTTGGAGGCTTGGCTCAGTGATTGTCCCCTTTAGATTCAACCCTCAGATATGTCCAAGTGGATAGGAGCATTTGGATTTGGCTGATTTTGGCAAATCGACCAAAAGTGCAAAAATCTGCCTTGCCTTGGCAGATTTCAGCAAGGCATCTTGCCAATGTCATATCTCATGGCTCAAGTTGAATTTGGTGATGTTCTTGGTCATTTTGGAAAGCCCTTACATGATACAACAACTATTTGAACATGTTTTGGTTTGATCTCTTTTGAATCCAAGTGAAAAATCCCCCTACATTTGGAAAAAAGTCAAGGCAGATTCTAACTTAGTGAAATTTTCACTAAGTGTTGGAACAAAGTGACTTTTCTTGATTTTGATCACTCCATAACTCAAAATCCATGAGGAATTTGGACATAGGTCAGTATGAAGCTTTTGTAGAGGGAAATTTGATCTACAAATCAAGCTTTGAATGGGGCACAATGGCCTTGTGGTTTAGGAGTTATGGTCCTCCAAAGTTGGCACATTAGTGTCACTTTTTCTATAACTTAGAAATTTTTCTAAGTTTTATGGTTACCCCCTTTTTCAAGTTATCCCACTTTCTTTGATTTTTCTTGATGAATGATGATTCAAATCATACATTAACATCATTTTAGGGTTAAAAATCCATTTTGGTGAAAAATCTCAAAAAGTCAAAGTTGACTTTTGTGCACAGTTGACTTTTTATCAGATGAATTCCAAACTGTGCAATTCTTCAGGAAATCATGTACTTGACCTAAATAAAACTTGATGGACATGTTCCATGGGTGTCATAGGGTATATTGAATCATGTCTTAGGGTTTGGGAGCATGTCTTGGTCAAAAGTCAAAGTTACATTTGACTTTCCTCGCGAAACCCTAATTGTGGTGCAGATGAAATTGAGACTTGTTGCTCAAGCTTCTTGGATTAATCCATTGTCCCAAATGGATCAATATAGTTCATTAGAGTCCCTCAAACCTTCTCTTGAGGTCTTGGCTCATGATTTGTCCCAAAAGTCAACTTAGGGGTGTATTAGGTCAAGAAACCCTAATTCCTGATTTTTGATGTATGCATCCCCTGAGGCAAAATTGACTTGATGATTGGGTTCATGATGTCCCATGGAGTATATTAGGTTATGTTTTGGATCACTGGCTTGTGCCCAGATGAAAAATTTCCATCTGGAGGCCCTGGTCGACCAAAACCCTAATTTGGTGACACTGTCGATCTTGAGACTTGATCCACCTAGAAGGGAGCAGCCTTGTGCTTAATCATTGAAGTGGGAGTCCTTTTGATCCTTTGTGGATATTTGAGAGGCTATACAAGTTGAAGATCATGTCATTCCTTGATTGATCCTTTGTCTAAAGCTCTGAGAGGGCTTGACACCCTAATTCTGATTGTAGTAAATGCTCAACAACCCTTGAGGCATTTGATGAGGCATGATGGTTCATCCATATTGTGATGATGATTTGCACAATGATGGGAAATATTAGTGGTCAAAATTTGGGGTATGACATCCATAAGCAACCCTTCATGGACATGCTTATGTGAATAGTAGCACATAGTCTATCTACCTAGTATCAGAAAAAAATACCTTTCCTCATCTTATAGGGCGAGGATTCATCAAATGAAACATTAGTAGATTCTTTAATCGATGATGTTCTATAATTATAAACTCTATATGCTTTACTCAAAGATGAGTACCCTAGGAATACCCCTTCATCAGACTTATCATCAAAGTTACCAATATTTGTCATTTATGTTATTTGAAATGAAACATTTGCACCCGAAAATGCGAAAGTATGAAATGTTTGGTTTCCTACCTTTAAGTAACTCATAGATTGTCTTCTCTAGAATTGGTCGAATGACCACCCAGTTTAATACATTTCATGCGGTATTAATCGTATCTGTCCAAAAGTACTTAGGCAAGCTCATTTCACTTATCATAGTCTAGGGCATTTCTTCTAAAACTCGATTTTCACGCTCTACAACACCATTTTGTTGTGGAATTCACGAACATGAAAAGTAGGAGATTTATTTTTCTCAGCGTTATTGTGGATTAGTGATTGAATGAACTTGTGTAAATTTTGTCAAAACATAGTGGAAAAACAACTTTCAATGGAAAACCATTGGAGAATGAAGTAGGCTTCTGCGAGGATGATAGAGCCAAACCACCATACATCCTAGTGTAATCTTTCTCTCTCTCTCTCTCTCTCTCTCTCTCTCTCCATCCTCTCTCTCTCTCTCTCTCTCTCTTTCTCTCTCTTTCTCTCTCTCTCTCTCTCTCTCTCTCTCTCTCTCTTGCATTTTAATTTTCGTAGGATATTGCATGTTTAGCTAATCGTTTCTTAGCGTAGCTTAGCATTAATTCCTGGCGTTAGCGATTTATTACGCAAGTGTAGATTTTGTTAGAATCAAAACCTATTTGTATTTTAGTGCTCATTGAATTCTACGAACTGTGGTCTTAAAATCTATAGATATTGAACTTTGTAAATGACATATCTCATGTAATTTACAAATTTTCAATTCAATATAACTTGTAACTTTTTGTGTTATAGTCTTTGAACAATCTAAGGATTATTGTAAACTATAGTATAATTACATTTTTGTTTCCTTGCAAAATAAGCATTACATATCTATTTTCACAAATTGCTTTCCTCAACGAAAACTTTGATTTTCCAATTTGAAAATCTGCCAAACTTTTCAAAAGGGTCTATTCACATCCCTCTAAACCGTTTCTTTACTCCATATTCTTACCCAACATTTTTTACGAGTGTTTGGCCCACTTTATGTGTGTCTGTTCACCAGGATAGGAATGTGGCTGCCCTTTTCCGACTTTGAGGTCATCTTGAAAATTTTGAAGGTATCATCAAATTCGAGTAAAGAATTCATATTCACCAAAGACCGCATTTAGAATTCAATACAAACATTATAAATTCTTAGTGATGTCAATGGGTGTGATAATTGCACTAATTATTTTTTATTGATTACATTAATCGAGTATTTCGATCCTACCCGACAGATTTATGGTCATATTTATTGATGACGTCCTAATTTTCTCCCAAACTCCTCATGAACATGAGGATCACCTCGGGATTGTACTATTTGTCCTTCGAGTGAAGAAACGACTAGCAAAATTTTACAAGTGTGAATTTTGGATGCCTAAAGTGAAATTACCCGAGTATTTGATTTCACAAGGTGGTGTAGTTGTGTATACTTTGAAAGTAAAGGATGTGGTAAGTTTGGAAAGACCAAAGAACGCTTCAGAAGTTATGAGTTTTTTGGGGCTCTTCGGTCATTACTAGAGATTTATTATGAAGTTCTTTCAAAAAGCTTTATTGTTAACCCGGTTGACGCATAAGGACGTTCAATTCGTTTAGGATGCTAAATCTAAAGAAAGAAATCATATTGTTAACCCGGTTGACGCATACGGGGTAAAACCATTAATGTTTTATAAAAAAGAAAATTATGATTTTATCCTGTTTTATCAAAAGTTCGTACACCCTACAATAAAAAAAACATATTTATCAAAGAATCTAATGGTATTAACTTTGTGGTTTTTTTTAAATAATTGTTTAAAATTAGCCTACCAAAATATTCAAAAAATCTGACACCCTACATTTTATATTGGTTCTTAAAAAAAAATTTGGTATTAAACTTAAAATTTTCCTAAAACTTATGATTTTAAATCGAATATTAAAAAATGTGATATAAAATCATAAATTTTCTTAAAAATGTGTAACGCACCAGTTTTGATCATTTTATTTAATCGAGTCGATTTAATTATTTTGAATGTTAAATTATTCTATTTATGACTTTGGTGTGATATTATGCTTTTATGCTATGTTATGATGTATTATCTCGTTTGAGAGCGTTTTCGGGAATTTTGGGCCTGAGGGCATTTTGGTCATTTTATAACTATTAATGAGTTAGAGAAAATTAAAGAAGTAAATTGTAGAGGAAATATTGTGTAGATATAGAAAATAAGAGAATTGGGAGAGAAATAGAATTATGTGGTAAAAGATAGAAATGAGAGAAAAAGAAAAGAAAAGGAAAGAAATAGGAATAAGAGGAAGGAAATAAGAGAGAAAGAAAAAGGGAGATAAAAAGAAAAAGAAGAGAAAGAAAGAGGAAGAGGGGAAAAAGAGAAGAAAAGAGTGGAAATCATCAAGAACAAGAGCTAGATCACTTGGAATCCGGGTAAGGGTTTGAAACTCGATTATTCTATACATGTGTGTGATTATGTATGATTGTTGTGGTTGAAAAATTATGTTTAGTAGAGTTTTGAGTTATATGTGAGTTTTAGGTCGAAAATGATAAAATGAGTAGAAATCGATGTTTTCACGGACGAAATTCGATATAATTTGTGTTATATGATCTCTATATGTGTATGAACTATTGCTATTAATTGTTTTGCTGATGGAAGTGATTTGGGGGAGACAATGGAGTTTTAGAGGGTTTTGGAACAGTGAAAACGAAGCAGAAATTCTGCTTCTGGTGTGAAGCGCCGGGCGAAAAGCCCTGAGCGTCGGGCGGTGCGTGCCTTCGCCGGGCGAAATTGAGAGGCGCGAGGGTGTCAAGCTACTGGTTTGGTTCACATTTGGGGGAATTTCCTTCGCCCCTTCTTCGCCGGGCGAAGCGAAGGCGAAATGGAAGCGTCGCCGGGCGAAACGTTCCTGTCGCCGGGCGCTTTCGTTTTTTTTTTATAATTTTCATTTCTTTTAAAAATTCATAATTCCTGAACCGTATTTCCGATTTAAGTGATATTTATATCGTTGGGAAGCTTATAGAATGTACTTTCTTATGATGATAATTTTGAGATTGTTAGCCGATTAAATTATATCGGGAAATGTGAATAGTGTCATTTTGTCGACTTTTGCCGTTTTAATGGTGTGTAAATGATGTGTATTATGCTATGTGCTTTTGATATGGATATTGTATGACGTTGTATGAGGTGAATGCATGTGATGACATGTTGTGGATATGCTTGTGGAGTGAACCCTTGATTGGGAAATTCTTTGTGATTTGTGGCTCTTGGGTGAATATATGCATTGTTTGAGTTAAATGATAATGCATGTTGATTGTGAATATATGATGAGATGTTGTGATGATGGATTGTTGTGATTGATGGTGAGTAATTCTTGATGTGAATTGATATGGGTGTAAATGATGAAATGATATTTGTTGTGGGTTGTAGTTGGTGATAAATACATTGTTTAAGTAAGAATCAATGTATGTGGTTTCGAGTGTATGATTAATATATGATATGGCGGCCTCTGTGGCGTAGATCCACAACAAGATGAATGGTAAGGTATTGGTTAACATGGGATTGCTATAATAGTAATATTTGGTGTGTGGAATGGATTCCAATTGTGTTGGAATACTCATTGGGGTAGAATGACTATGTTGTCATTCCTAATGAGGTGTGCACTGGGGTAGAATGACGTTGATGTCGTTCCTAGTGTGGTACTCACTGGGGTAGAATGACTATGTTGTCGTTCCTAGTGATGTACAATTGAGTTGTCATGTCCACTGGGGTAGAATGACTATGTTGTCGTTCCTAGTGGGATACTCATTGGGGTAGAATGACTATGTTGTCATTCCTAATGAGGTGTGCACTGGGGTAGAATGACGTTGATGTCGTTCCTAGTGTGGTACTCACTGGGGTAGAATGACTATGTTGTCGTTCCTAGTGATGTACAATTGAGTTGTCATGTCCACTGGGGTAGAATGACTATGTTGTCGTTCCTAGTGGGATACTCATTGGGGTAGAATGACTATGTTGTCATTCCTAATGAGGTGTGCACTGGGGTAGAATGACGTTGATGTCGTTCCTAGTGTGGTACTCACTGGGGTAGAACGACTATGTTGTCGTTCCTAGTGATGTACAATTGAGTTGTCGTGTCCACTGGGGTAGAATGACTATGTTGTCATTCCTAGTGGGATACTCATTGGGGTAGAATGACGATGTTGTCATTCCTAATGAGAGGTGCACTAGGGTAGAATGACTTGGTTGTCGTTCCTAGTGAGGTATGTATTGGGTTTGAATGACTATGTTGTCATTCCCAGTTATGTGATGCGTGGTATTGTCGGGTCTTGATTGGATTGGTGAATTATGCATGATGTATATGTTTAGGTGGAATGGTAGAATGGTGAGAATGTGTTATGTGTATACTTTTGTGTTGAAATATATGATTATATGCATTGTTATTATGATTGTTTTTCTCACCCTTCTGCTGTTTTATAATGCTCTATGAGGCATTGCAGATTAGAGTTGCTGGGAGTCTTTTGTGAAGATTGAATCTTCATTCTTTTGTCGGTCGGCTCTGATATGTGACACCGGGTAGCTAGGGTGGCCGTTTATGTTTATTGTGTACTATGTATATATTTTGGCTAGTACATGTACAACTTGGTGTATAACAAACTTTTTACATGATATATGTATTTATGTTAATCAGATTTTAGATTTTCCGCTTTAATTCTAATTTCTGACAATGTGGGTGTAAGGAACGAAGTTTCCTCTGTTGATTGCTACCCCACTGTTGCATATCTGTATGGGCAGGTGTTGTATGAATTGTTTGGTTTCAAATTGATGTGACCCTTGGTCTATGCCATGTTTTTAAATATACTCTGATCAAATTTCAAATTTTTCTTTTATTGCTTTAAATGCATGATTATTTGGGGGTGTAGATTGGGGGCATCACATTTCTTTTGTCATTCGTTTTCTAAGTTATGTTTTGCAGTTTTGGACCACGGTTCAGACATTACCAAATATTATTGACTCGTTCAGATAATGATCGAAAAATCTAAATCTGTCATTCTCATCAAGCAAGGAGCTGAGTCGGTAAGTTTCAATGACCTTTCTAACTGTTGAATACATTTACAGATGCCTGTTATGCAAATTGTTTTTTAGTTTCTCTACTGGATAACATATTTTTCATTAAATTGCTCCTATGTATCTTTTTTTAGGAAGCAAAACATTTCATCTTTGTTTAATGCTGCAAAATCACCTGAAGAAACAGGAAGCGAAACCATTCTAAAGGGGTGTTACTAAACTAAACCATCCAGCTATACATTTTGTTTCAATCACGGTTACTTTGTTTTTGCATTTAGATTACATTAAGCTTTCAAATCTGTTAATTTGAGTATTCTTATGTTTTTAACTCAACAGTCATACTATGTTTGTAAAATTGTTTATCTAAATAGATCACATTTGTTATTTATATCTCATGTTATGTTACAAATTAATTGGGAAGTGGATACTTTTCATTTCATTTAATGACCAATAATTCTATACATTGTATTAGCAACTACATGGTACACTTAACAATCATGCCTCATTATTAATTTGCCTCTCAATATTCCTACTTTACAGTTTCTAAAGTATTAACTCATTTCCATTTCCAATGTAGGGGGAAGGTTGAGAGTCAGAACCCTCACTATATATTCATGCCTCCTTTTCCAAAATAACACACCAAAGTTCAAGAAGACAGCAGAATTTCTATGGCATCCAACCACAATATCAATGCACCTGACCATACTGATGTCCAGACTGTAACACCCCCTTTCTATACCCCCAAATAATCACATAAATCATTTAGGCACATATTAGAAATTTCTCCAGAGTACGATTAAAACATGGCATAAAAGAGGCATGTCACATCATACACAATTTTACAACATACAACACCTGCTCAAAACATTGATATGCAACAGTGGGGTAACTTTGTAACAGAGGAACTTTGTCCTTACACCCACATTTCAATATTTAGAATAAAAGCGGAAAATCTAAACATTGAACCACATTCAAACATATATACAGAGATATATACTTCACCAAGTATTATCCACCAGCATAATTCATGTTTACATTAACATTTATCCACAAGATACATGTACAAATGTATACAAAAGAATAATATACATCCTAGCTACCCGGTGCTACATATCAGAGCCAACCGACCAAAAGAATGAAGACACGCTTCACAAAAAGACCTCCAGCATACCTACTCTGCAATGCCTCATAGAGCATCATAAAACAGCAGAAGGGTGAGAAATATTATCATAATAACGATGCATATAATTATATATATAAACATAAAAATATACATATTCCACATTCTCACCGCAATTCACCACAATTCATTACCGTTCATCACAATACACCCATATACATTACAATGTATATCTATATATCAACCAAGCATATTCATCATGCATACTTTCACAATTCCCAATCATTCCACATAAACATACACAATTATGTTTACTCAACAACACATCATTATAAAGATGATAAATGCAAATCATAGAGACCGACTCACGACTCTATGCAAATGCAATGCGGTACCGACTCAATCATCTCAAGTTCACTTAGGAACTTCTGCTGGAACCATCGCTCGTTACCAAAGTAACTCCCCGTCGGGCCTACGATGTTCACCCATTGCTCACACCCCACATGGGTACACAATGTTTATGGATTGCTCACACCCCACCTGAGCACACGACCCGATCGCTCACACCCCACACGCGGGCACACGATCTGATTGCTCACACCTCACCTAGGTACACAATCTGATTGCTCACACCTCACATAGGCACACAATCGTTCGTAATCATCGCTCACACCTCACATAGGCACACGAGGTTACAACGGATTCTCATTAGAATCGCTCAACACAATAATGTATTTCATGATGCTTCACATGCAAAATGACACAAGACATTCTTGAAATGCATACATATTCACAATATATTCATGCATTCATCTCATACAATCACATACAATATATATACATTCACATCAATGCACTATTGTATGATTCACATTCAAACACACCGTCCAAATAGTAAAAGTCGCTAAATAGCACTATTCCCGATTTTCGGACATAATTAAATCGGCTAACGATTTCCAAATCATCATAATCACAAAGTACAGCTCAATAGCTTTCCAACGATACCAGGAATGTACGAATCGGATAATCGGAACAAAAGTTACGGACGAAAACGAAAATGACATTTTGAAAAATCCCATTTTTACATTCCTCCTGTCCATACGCGTACCACTACTCTCATACGCGTACTGGACTGATTTCTCGCCATTCCTATACGCGTATCGCCAATGCCCATACGCATATGGGCAGAACCATTTCCTTCACAAATTTCCCATTTCAGACCCCATACGCGTATGCCCAACATCCATACGCGTATCACCAGAGGGCCAGGAAAAGCCACATTCCATACGCGTATTGACCCCTCCACAGGCCATTGTTACGCGTATCACCTTGGCTCATACACGTATGGACATGCCCCTTACGCGTATGGCCAGGGGGTTTCCAGAAAAATTCTGCAGAACAATGTTCTGCGTTTTCCCCTCCCAATTCCACCAATTCATCATCTAAATTCAGAAAAATACCAGTTTGAAGTATAACAATACATATTAAACATGTATAGACCAACAAGAACACAATCAACACAAGTTTGAACACATTTGAATCAATTTCCAATCAATTTCTCAAAAAGGGTTTATACCCAAAACTCATAAAATCAATCAACAGCAACAACAACTCATACATAATCACATACATTGATAAGATAACAATGTTTCACACCCTTACCCGGATTCCAAACTCGCTAATTGATCGATCTTGATGATTTTCCTAGTTTTCCCAAACTTTCTCCTCTTCTTTTCTCTTCTTCCTTTTTCTTTCTCTTATTTTTCTCTAATTCTCTTTTCTTACTATTTTTCCTTCTATTTTTCCTTTCTATCTCTTTTCTTTCTATTTCTTTCTTTTCTATTTCTTTTCTCTCATTTTCCAAACAATCAATTAATTCATTTTTCTCACAAATTCTAATTCCACTTAATTTCTAATTTACCATTAATTGAGAAAAGTCTAAAATACTCTCCATTCTAATTTCCCCGAAAACTCTCAAAATGGTAAAATAACATTTAACACACCAAATTCACAATTAAAATAATTTATCACCCAATTAAAATAAAAGACTCAACATAATTAGGAAATAATCAAAATCGGGGCGTTACAACTCTCCCCCACTTTAGAAATTTTCGTCCTCGAAAATAATACCTGATCCAAACAACTCCGGATACGACTCTCGCATCCCACTCTCTAGTTCCCAAGTCATATTGCCTTCCGCAGCGCCTCCCCACGCTACCTTCACAAGCGCAATATCCTTGCCTCTTAGCTTCTTAACTTCACTGTCCAAAATCCTATCCGGTAAAGCTTCCACCGTAAGGTTATCTCTCACTTCAACCTCGTCCATAGGAATAACATGTGACGGATCCGGAACATACTTCCGAAGTTACGAAACATGGAATACATCATGCAAATTCGAAAGATTCGGAGGCAACGCCACACGGTAAGCCACAACACCAACTCGAGAAGTAATCTGATACGGACCAATAAAACGAGAAGTCAACTTCTTCGACTTCAAAGCACGACCCACACCCGTAACCGGCGTAACTCTCAAAAATACATGGTCGCCTTCTTGAAATTCAAGATCTTTCCTTCTCTTGTCATGATAGCTCTTTTGCCTACTTTGAGAAGCTTTCATCCTCTCTCGGATAAACTTCACTTTCTCCGTCGTTTGTTGTACCATCTCCGGTCCAACTATTGTTCTCTCACCCGTTTCATGCCAACACAAAGGTGTTCGACATCTACGACCATACAAAGCCTCAAATGGTGCCATACTTATACTCGAATGAAAACTGTTATTGTAAGTGAATTCAATCAACGCCAAATAATCATCCCAAGCACCACCTTGCTCGAGCACACAAACACGCAATAAATCCTCCAATGATTGAATCGTCCTCTCGGTTTGACCATCTGTTTGTGGATGATAAGCCGAACTCAATCTTAGCTTAGAACCCAGAGCCCTTTGTAAACTCTCCCAAAACCTCGATGTAAATATAGGATCTCTATCCGACACCACCACAAGAATATAAATCTCGGCTAACCTCTCCAAAGGATAACTAATATCAATTGGAATGAAGTGAGCAGATTTAGTAAGCCTATCAACAATTACCCAAATAGCATTATGGCCTCTTTGCGTATTCGGCAATCCCGTAACAAAATCCATCGATATACTATCCCATTTCCATTCCGGAATATCCAACGGTTGCAAAAATCCACTAGGTTTTTGATGTTCCACCTTAGACTTTTGACAAGTTAAGCATGCATACACAAATTGAGCAACATCTCTCTTTAATCCGGACCACCAAAAGATTTTCTTCAAATCTTGATACATTTTGTTCGCTCCCGGATGAATACTTAAGTTACTTCGGTGCCCTTCATCCAATATCATCTTTTTCAACTCTACATCATCGGGAATACAAATACGACCACGGAATCTCAAAACTCCAAAATTATCTACCTTGAAATCCTCATTCTCATTCAACATCAAATCAACGAATTTCAAGTCCAACTATTGTTTTTCACCTACCGTTGCAAGAAAATCATTCGTAACATGTAGCATACCAAGTTTCACACTTCTCGGCGTCATTTCACAAACTAAACTCAAGTCTCTAAAATCCTCCAAAAGTTCCCATTCTTTCATCATTAATGCGGACATATGTAACAACTTCCAACTTAAGGCATCGGCCACCACGTTTGCCTTACCCGGATGGTAATTCAAACCAAAATCATAATCCTTTAAAAGTTCTAGCCACCTCCTTTGTCTCATGTTCAACTCTTTTTGATCAAATAAATATTTCAAGCTTTTGTGATCACTGAAAACTTCAAATCTCGCTCCATAAAGATAATGCCTCCATATTTTCAAAACAAACACCACGACCGCTAACTCCAAGTCATGTTTAGGATAATTCTTTTCATGCACTCTCAATTGTCTAGAAGCATACGCCACAACTTTTCCATCTTGCATCAAGACACCACCTAAACCTGTCAATGAAGCATCACAATACACAACAAATGGTTCATTAGGATTAGGCAAAATCAAGATCGGAGCCGTTGTCAATCTTCTTTTTAACTCATTGAAACTCTCTTCACAATGAATATCCCAAATGAAAGCCCTTCCTTTACAAGTCAATTGCGTTAACGGAAGTGCCAACTTCGAAAATCCCTCTATAAACCTCCGATAATAACCCGCCAAGCCTAAAAAGCTTCGAATCTCCGTAACCGACCTAGGAGCCTCCCATTGCATCACCGCATCAATCTTGGATGGATCAACGCTAATACCACTACCGGAAATAATATGTCCAAGAAAACTTACTTCCGACAACCAAAATTCACATTTTGACAACTTAGCATACAATTGTTTCTCTTTCAAAATTTGCAACACAATTCTCAAATGCTCTTCATGCTCCTCCTGAGACTTAGAGTAAATCAAAATATCATCGATGAACACAACCACAAAACGATCCAACTGTTCATGAAAAATACGATTCATGTATTCCATAAACACACCCGGCGCATTAGAAACCCCGAATGGCATCACAGAATATTCGTAATGACCATACCGTGTCCTAAAGGCCGTCTTTTGAATATCCTCTCCTTTCACACGAATCTGGTGATATCCCGATCTTAAATCAATCTTGCTAAAAACATTCGCACCAACCAATTGGTCCATCAAATCATCGATCCTTGGAAGCAGATACTTGTTCTTAATTGTCACTTTGTTCAATTGTCGATAATCAATGCATAACCGCATACTCCCGTCCTTCTTCTTTACCAACAATACCGGAGCACCCCAAGGAGAAACACTTGGTCTTACAAATTTCTTGTCCAACAAGTCATTCAATTGCTTTTTCAATTCTACCAACTCCGATGCCGACATACGATACGGTGCCATCGAAATCGGTCTAGTACCTGGAACTAGATCAATAGAAAATTCAACTTCTCTTTCCGGCGGCACATCCGTAATATCCTCCGGAAACACTTCTGGAAATTCACACACCACTGGGAACACATCAAGCTCAACTTTACTCTCCACCGACAATGATGCAAATAAACCAAACAATTGAGCTTCGTCCGCTAAAAGTTTCTTCAACTCTTTAGTGGATAGGAAACTCTCATCTTCATCCTCTTCCAGAGAAGGAAACCTCACTAACTTATGATAACAATCTATATGAACTCAGTTAAATTGCAACCAATTCATACCCAAGACCACATCCAATCCTTCCAACGGCAAACACACTAGATCCATCTCAAAGTCTTTACCATAAATGGTCAAAGGACACATCAAACAAACCAAAGAAGTAGTTACTGACCCCATTGCTGGAGTATCAATAACCATCTTACCATCCATCAGAGACAACACAAGATTTAAACACTTCGCGAACTCAGACGAAATAAACGAATGAGTCGCTCCAGTATCAATAATAGCGACTAAAGGCGTACTATTAATAAAGCAAGTACCTTTAATCAGACGGTCCGCACTAGTAGTTTGAGTCCCTGCCAATGCAAACACCTTTCCGTCCGCTTGAGCTTGTTTCGGCTTAGTACACTTAGTACTAATGTGACCAACTTCTCCACAATTATAGCACTTCACCATATTCCTTCTACAATCTGTAGCAGCATGCCCAGTACCTCCACAATTAGAACATTTCACCACTGGCTTCCTACATTCAAATGATTTATGACCCAGTTCACCACATTTGTAACACCTAATAACACTGGAACCTCCTCCTCCAGACCTCCTATCAAAGTTTCCCCTATGCTTGTCCTTATCAGCGGGTGTCACATAAGGTCCACTTCTAGCTTGTTGCTTTCCCTTCCTCTCATTCAAACTTTTGTAATGTGTAGAACGAGCCTTACTATCTTCCTCGAAGATTCTACTACATTCCGTCAAATCAGAAAACCTTCTTATCCTTTGATACCCCACAGCTTGCTTAATCTCAGGACGTAAACCATTCTCATATTTAATACATTTCGAGAACTCAGCAGTAATCGCAGCATAATGAGGATGGAATTGAACCAACTCCACAAATTTAGCAGTATAGTCCACCACCGACATACTACCTTGTTTCAGTTCAAGAAATTCCATCTCCTTATTTCCCTTCACACTCTCAGGGTAATACTTTCTCAAGAATTCAGTACGGAATAAATTCCAAGTTATCTCTTCATCATCCACCTCAAGAACTTCACGTATACCGACCCACCAATCGTCCGCCTCTTCCTTCAGCATGTGAGATCCAAGCCTCACCTTATTCTCCTCCGCACAGTCCATGACTCTAAAGATTCTTTCAATTTCTTTCAACCAAAGTTGAGCACCATCGGGATCAAATCTTCCTTTGAAAACCAGTGGTTGATTCTTCCTGAATTCGTCATTAGCATTCACGTTCAGCGCACCTTGCACCGCCCTAGCCATTGACTCCAAAGCAGCAGCCACCGCAGTGTCGTTTCTACCAGACATATTCTGATCATTCCCAAAAATAACAACAAGGTTAAACAACAGTTCAACAAACACAATCAACAAGACAGACACAACTGACTCAACTCTGGCTCTGATACCACTTAATGTAACACCCCCTTTCTATACCCCCAAATAATCACATAAATCATTTAGGCACATATTAGAAATTTCGCCAGAGTACGATTAAAACATGGCATAAAAGAGGCATGTCACATCATACACAATTTTACAACATACAACACCTGCTCAAAACATTGATATGCAACAGTGGGGTAACTTTGCAACAGAGGAACTTTGTCCTTACACCCACATTTCAATATTTAGAATAAAAGCGGAAAATCTAAACATTGAACCACATTCGAACATATATACAGAGATATATACTTCACCAAGTATTATCCACCAACATAATTCATGTTTACATCAACATTTATCCACCAGATACATGTACAAATGTATCACAAAAGAATAATATACATCCTAGCTACCCGGTGCTACATATCAGAGCCAACCGACCAAAAGAATGAAGACACGCTTCACAAAAAGACCTCTAGCATACCTACTCTGCAATGCCTCATAGAGCATCATAAAACAGCAGAAGGGTGAGAAATATTATCATAATAACGATGCATATAATTATATATATAAACATAAAAATATACATATTCCACATTCTCACCGCAATTCACCACAATTCATTACCGTTCATCACAATACACCCATATACATTACAATGTATATCTATATATCAACCAAGCATATTCATCATGCATACTTTCACAATTCCCAATCATTCCACATAAACATACACAATTATGTTTACTCAACAACACATCATTATAAAGATGATAAATGCAAATCATAGAGACCGACTCACGACTCTATGCAAATGCAATGCGGTACCGACTCAATCATCTCAAGTTCACTCAGGAACTTCTGCCGGAACCATCGCTCGTTACCAAAGTAACTCCCCGTCAGGCCTACGATGTTCACCCATTGCTCACACCCCACATGGGTACACAATGTTTATGGATTGCTCACACCCCACCTGAGCACACGACCCGATCGCTCACACCCCACACGCGGGCACACGATCTGATTGCTCACACCTCACCTAGGCACACAATCTGATTGCTCACACCTTACATAGGCACACAATCGTTCGTAATCATCGCTCACACCTCACATAGGCACACGAGGTTACCACGGATTCTCATTAGAATCGCTCAACACAAGAATGTATTTCATGATGCTTCACATGCAAAATGACACAAGACATTCTTGAAATGCATACATATTCACAATATATTCATGCATTCATCTCATACAATCACATACAATCTATATACATTCACATCAATGCACTATTGTATGATTCACATTCAAACACACCGTCCAAATGGTAAAAGTCGCTAAATAGCACTATTCCTGATTTTCTGACATAATTAAATCGGCTAACGATTTCCAAATCATCATAATCACAAAGTACAGCTCAATAGCTTTCCAACGATACCAGGAATGTACGAATCGGATAATCAGAACAAAAGTTACGGACGAAAACGAAAATGACATTTTGAAAAATCCCATTTTTACATTCCTCCTGTCCATACGCGTACCACTACTCTCATACGCGTACTGGACTGATTTCTCGCCATTCCCATACGCGTATCGCCAATGCCCATACGCGTATGGGCAGAACCATTTCCTTCACAAATTTCCCATTTCAGACCCCATACGCGTATGCCCAACATCCATACGCGTATCACCAGAGGGCCGGGAAAAGCCACATTCCATACGCGTATTGACCCCTCCACAGGCCATTGTTACGCGTATCACCTTGGCTCATACGCGTATGGACATGCCCCTTACGCGTATGGCCAGGGGGTTTCCAGAAAAATTCTGCAGAACAATGTTCTGCGTTTTCCCCTGCCAATTCCACCAATTCATCATCTAAATTCAGAAAAATACCAGTTTGAAGTATAACAATACATATTAAACATGTATAGACCAACAAGAACACAATCAACACAAGTTTGAACACATTTGAATCAATTTCCAATCAATTTCTCAAAAAGGGTTTATACCCAAAACTCATAAAATCAATCAACAACAACAACAACTCATACATAATCACATACATTGATAAGATAACAATGTTTCACACCCTTACCCAGATTCCAAACTTGCTAATTGATCGATCTTGATGATTTTCCTAGTTTTCCCAAACTTTCTCCTCTTCTTTTCTCTTCTTCCTTTTTCTTTCTCTTCTTTTTCTCTAATTCTCTTTTCTTACTATTTTTCCTTCTATTTTTCCTTTCTATCTCTTTTCTTTCTATTTATTTCTTTTCTATTTCTTTTCTCTCATTTTCCAAACAATCAATTAATTAATTTTTCTCACAAATTCTATTTCCACTTAATTTCTAATTTACCATTAATTGAGAAAAGTCTAAAATACTCTCCATTCTAATTTCCCCGAAAACTCTCAAAATGGTAAAATAACATTTAACACACCAAATTCACAATTAAAATAATTTATCACCCAATTAAAATAAAAGACTCAACATAATTGGGAAATAATCAAAATCGGGGCGTTACACAGACACCGCCAGCAGAGCCTACTGATGTCCAAACACCGCCTCACCAGCAACCTTCACCCCATTTGCAACTACCAGACGGTAGAGATCAGTGTGTCAACGACCAACCGGCTCTACAGGTTTGGCCTTTACAAATTCTGCAAGTTTTGTTCATCAATATCTCTTTCTCTGCATTTCTTTATCAATAAGTCTTTTTGTACATAACATGAACAGACCCAACAAGATATCCAACCTTCAGTCCAGAATGAACCCCTTCCTGACAACCAAACACCTTCGGATGTCCAACCACCTACGGATTCCCCCCCCCCCCGGCAAACCCGACCAACATCCTCCCCAGTTTCAACCACTTCTGCAGGTGCGACCGGTACATATTTCTTCTCACTAAGCGTTAATGTATTATGTTGATGTTAGCCGACGGTCCATTATTTTTTGAATGTTTACAATTTTGATAAACTGCTTTTCTTCATAAGGTACATGCCCCTCGTGCGGTACGTAATAGAGGAAAGAGGAAAAGAAAAACAAAAGCATCCAGATATCTGAGGAAATGTACATTTGATGATTCTGATGAAGCCGAAGAACGCAGCTACAAACCGGTTGATTCTGACGATGACGATGAGCGAGACTATACATGGGAGAACTCTATGTCTGGCTGGAGATTTAGAGATTCTGATTAAGTTTGCAACTTATTTTTCAATTTCTTTGATGTAATTTTCTATCAATTTTGTGTTTGCACTGTGATTTTCTATCAATTCTGCTGTTTAAAAAAGACCTGTTTTTTATGAACTTTAGCAGCCATGGATGATTGTTTTGTACATGATTGCCTTTGTCATTGGTTTTGTATTTTGTCTACTTCGGTGGTGAAATAGTGGCACATCTGAGCTCTATTTTTTTATATTTGTTTCATCTTTTGTCAAGGCAAATTATTCTATTGACACAACAACAATAGCCCCACACAATAATATGTGCTATGTATGTACAAAGATTATATTTATTTTAACGCTAAACATTACTATACCATATCTTACTATTTAGATTTTATATTAACTATAAATCTTCTTTTTTTGTTTTTTTTATACAACTTTAACTATAAAGCTATATATGTTCTATAATTATTATATTTTAATTTAAAAGTTACCCTGATTACAAATTCTTTTTATATACTAAACTTTATTCTGTAATCTCCTATCAAACTGATGAGAATTCCGCGGTCCTACAAATCATAAATTTGGTTTGTAAAACAATTTTGTTTTTCTGATTTACATTTTTATTTCATTTTAAAATAATTAAATTGTTGATTAAAATATATTTATATACAGATGAAAATTTAAAACCATTTAAATTTTCTCTTTTATAAATAATACATTAACTTTATTAGTCAATTTTGTATTTTTTGTATTTCATTTTTCTTATTATTTTTTTATTTTCCTTTTTCGTTCAGTCTGTTAAGTTTGTAGTATATGATAAGTACAACTTTTTTTTAGAACACAACTCTTAACGATACATTCATTTGAATCTTAGAAAACACCATGATTTAGAATAGGGTAAAACTTTTCAAAAACTTTTAAATTTGTATTTTATTAAAAATTTGACTTTCTTTTATAAATATATATTTTATTAAAACTTTGACTTTCTTTTATAAATAATTACTAATTTTCGTAAATTATTTTTGCTTTTCTTGTTAACATTTTAATTATATTTTAAAAACACAAGCGTCCGTACCACACAAGTATCGTGCGAAGGACCGGGTCACACCTGTACCGTATGAGCGCACGGGTAACCAGACCTAAATAACTGTGAACGCACGGGTAACACACCGGTACCGTGTGAACGCACGGATAAAATACCAATACCGTGTGAACGCACGGGTATCCAGACCAAATGCACGGGTAACACATCAAGTACCGTGTGGTAATGCACGGATTCCCAGGCCAAATTTTTTGTGAACGCACGGGTGGTACACAAGTACCGTGTAAACGCATTGATATCTAATATTGTTTTTTTGAAATTATTTTTAATTTAACATACAATTTTTTTAAAGATAATACATGAATAATTGAAATATATATTATTCATGTCTTTCTTTTAAAAATTGGAAATTTGATACATTTTTTTTTCAAAATATGTCTTTCATTTAAATATTTATATTTGATTCACTTATATTTTTATCTTTTACTACTTGATGTTATTTTTTTTTAAATTAAATTTAAATATTTTCTATTTATTATTTGAATTTCATAATCTAACCGGTGACAATTCCGCAGGCCACTACTCTTTTTACAATTTATAGTAAATATTTTATTTTTTTTCTGTGCTTTTTTATTTTCCTAAATGGCTTCATATACCTAACATCTTTTATCTTCATAATTTGAATTTTTTTCTGTCTAACCTTTTGTGACTTATCAATATTTGATATTACATTTTTTTATTAACACAATACTTTAAAAATTGGGAATTTAAATTTTCTCTGTCAACCTTTTGTGACTTATCAATTTTCACTAACCTTTGGGGCTCTTTTGTGTTTTGTTTTGTTTGTTCTTCTTTTCAGATGTCAGGGCGCAAAAAGCAACGAGTGGCTGGTTCTACTTCAAACCCAAACAGGCGTGCTCCGTCTGGCCCTTTCGACAGAACTCGTTTTGTTGGTTTGGAGCAACAATAGCGTTACCAGCAGCTTGAAAGAAGATCGATTTGGCCAGACAGACTTATTTTGCTTGATCCAGAGGGACCCCACAGGAACACTGCTCATTTTGTCCAGGGTGCAGGTTGGGATACACTTTCTTCACCCTACCCTGAGTATCACATTGACATAGTGAGGGAGTTTTTCGCAAATGCGTTGCCCTCCGATGGTCAACCGTTCAATTTCAGGACTTGGGTTCGGGGTAAGGATATCGATTTCTCTAGAGATACTATAAGTACCTATCTTGGCAGCCCACTCGAGCTGGGAGAAGGTAAGCTATGTGATTATGGGAAGACGTTGGCGCGGCGTAATTGGAATGCCGACCAACTTAGATATGCCTTATGTGTGCGCGGGGGAACATACATAGTAAAGGCTAATGGAGCGCCCCTTAAGTTCGCACGGAGTGCGTTGGATACTGCCGCTCAACTTGTTTTGTCTGTGGTTTTACACAACCTTAAACCACGGAGTCACACCTCTTCAATTCCCTTGGACACAACATCTTTGATTGCTCATTTACTTAGCGCCCAGAAGACTATGGATTTCGCACAGATTATTGCCACTGAGATGAAGAAAATTGTTGTGAGTGGTACACCTTATGGTGATCGAGTAGCTTGTGCCCTTACTTATCCAGGGCTTATTATGGCATTATGCCATAGGGCGCAAGTTACTCTCCCGACCCATGGGTGTGTTAAGCTTGTTGTTTTGGATGATAGTTATGTCACTCGTCATTGCATGGGGCTGATTGATTTGGAGGACGCTACCCCTGTAGCTGCTGCTGCCCCTACTGGCCGCGGGCGCGGACTCGGGCGCGGGCACTCTTATGATCTAAGTGCTGAGGCCAATTGGGCCATGCACGAGGCTCATCAGAGGGCTTTATTATTTATGCATGATTCTATGATGCAGTTGCAGTTGCAGATCCGGGAACCACATGTGGATCACCAGTTGAGGTCTCGCGAAGACCTTATGGCATATGCTCGTTGGCCTGAGGGCAGGCCTGGTTTTCCGGAGGAGGCAGCTGGCGATGATGATGACGATGGTGATGATGGCGGCGTTGGAGCATCTAGTTCTAGTTCTTACTGGTGATGATGGGTTTGACGTATCTTTTGATTTTTTGTTTATGTTGCTATGATTAGTACGTTTTTATTATTATCGACTTTTGTTTTGGATAATTGTTGAATTCTCCATCCGGGCGGATGTGATTTTGGATAATTGTTACAAAAATTTTGGTTATGAATGAATTTTCCATTCGGGTGGATGATGTTCTTTGTTTATCAGTTTTGGTACAAAATTTTTTGTTGTTTGTTCTCTGTTTTTAAGGTAATTGATGGATGAAGCAAGTTTGTTTCTTTGTACTAAAGTGATGTGCTTCACACATTGATGGTGATGATAAATTTCTGAATTGATGCATATTAAGGTACTCTGTTTTGTGCTTTATAGAATGTTAATATGTACATGAACTTTTTTCTTTACATAATTTTCAAGCTTTTCTTCATGTTGCATGTATGTGTTCATATTGGAATCAATTAGGACTTAACCACAAATGTGAGTTTCCTCCATTGTTTACAAATTATTGAGGGATTTAAGTGGTTGTTGCTTACTCAAATTTTTTATGTTTAATCTTACTTTTTGTTTTGAAATTTTGGAAACTTGGAAATGATCAAGGCAAATTTTTGAGTATTGAGAGTAGAACCACTTTTCCATAAATCACTTCAAGTCACCTTGTGAGTGTGTGATCATTAGAAACATCTCTTGAGCCTAAAACGAAAAATTTGGTATCATTGAAGCTTTAACCCGAACTTTAACCGCTTTGAAGAGCATTTTGATTTAATTTGTAGTATTGTTGAAGTTGGGGAGATTGGTTCATTGTGAAAAGAGAAGAAGGAATTGTGGGCAATGCATTCTCAAATGAAATCAAAATTAGATTGAAAAAGAAAGAAAAGAAAGAAATAGATTGAAAAATCAAAAGAAAAAGAGATAGAATGCATTGTGTGAATAAATTAAAAGTTTGAGCAAGAATGGTTGTTTAGAAAAGAAAATGCTCTTCATGAATGTTACCCTTTCTTGTTCAATGGTCGTGTACATATGACCCTTGTTTCTTAACCCCAGCCAAGTTACAACCTATAAAAGTCCTTTTGTGATCTTTGTTTCGATTGTTTTAATTAAATAGTGAGATGATTGCATAAATTGTTTTGGATGTGGCACAATTACTTGTGTGTGTGTGTTTTGTCCCTTGTATATATTGAGCTTGGCTCATTTGAATAAATTAGGTGATTCCCGTTTGAACATTTGTTTGCTTATGATGAGTGCTTGTTATTTATGTTTAGAAGTTAGTTCATATACATATTTTTATTCTGTCAGAGCTAAGCATTACTTGCAGGCGTATCAATTCGGTTTGAATCATTGATTTTTGTTTGTGTTTGCTCATCAGGTATTCCTCTTGCTTCTATCCTATTTTACCTTTGTTTGAGGACAAACAAAGAAATAAGTTGGGGAGAGTTGTTAGGTGCTAAATTGTGTTAATATTTAGTATAGTTTTTAGCACCTTTTTGTGATCTTTATTTGTTAATCCTAGCCTTTTCCCATTATTTCCGGTTAATAACCGTTTTCTAGTTAATTGCATTAATTGACTTATATACTTAACTTTTGTGTTTTTATTGTAGATTTTTGCATGGAAGTGTAAAGATTGGAGCAAGGAAGGCCCCACAAAAACAGTTTTGGAAATTAAGCATTTTTGGAGCAGGCTTGAAGCGCGCTCAGCGCGCCCCTAGCGCGATGGTAGAAGGAATTACAGCAAGTTACGCGCTCAGCGGGGTCCTTAGCGCGCTTAGCGCGCTCTTTAGGCGGTTTAGTGTAAAGTGACGCGCGCTTATCGCGGTGCTGCGTGCTTAGCGCGCTCTGCGATCCTTGGCCACCCTATAAATAGTTTTGTCTGTATTTTTCTTGGGATCCTTGATACATTTCAGAGAAAAATACATTGTAACACTGTAGCATCCTATTTTGGAAGATTGGAAGCATCATTCATCGAGAGATCGTCATTGATGCTTGATATTCTTCTTCATCTTATTGTTTGTTTAGCTCCCATGACAATGGAGAGCTAATTTTCCTTTTAGGTCAAGGTTAAATGGTAGATAAACCTTTCCTTTGCATGTATTTGTATTGACTCTAGCTTGTGAACTCATGGATGATGAATGTATGATGAAAAACTTTGTTTATATGGTTCATTCTTTGTGTTGGTACATGATTGAGAAATGTGTTCCTACTCTTTACCTAGGTTTTCATCCATCAATGTACATTGGCTAGAGATAGTAGTATGTGTTGATGTTCATAAATATTGAACTAGAATGTTGTCATTTTGATAGTTTGAGTGAGAGATCATCAAAGGATCAAAATGGTAAAACTCACAATATGTGTTAGAGATAAACGTATTGGGAGGATATGTGATTACATTTACCGTCTAAACGAGTTCATTCGCTTTGTCAATTCTATCCGTGCAAAATGGTTTATCGAACCCTAATCTTGACATGCTTTTTATAAATCGTTAAAACAAGCCTTTATACCGCTATTACTTAAATTCGAATGCAAGTGTTCCGACTTAAAACAACCAAAACCCCTTGTTACTTTGAAGTTTAAAACGTATACGACTATAGAATGGTTGCGATATCACCGAACAATCTCTGCGGATCGATAACAAAACCCTAACTCTATTTTTATTTCAACAGCATCCTAGTGCTAAAGATGATCAATGCATATCTAAGATTAGGTTGATACTGTCCAATATACAAAAATGCTAAATTGATCCTATTTTGACATAATTCAAAACATATAAGAATGCACTCACATACTCCCCGTTTCTGATGATGGCAAAACTCAAAATTTACAATTGTGTTTTGTTTTATAGTATAATGAATAGCTGTAACGCCCCGGATTTCGTAGAATATTCATTTAATTTATTTAAATATTATATTCGTGGATTTCTCTGAATTTTGGTGTTTCGTGTCGATGTCGGTGATTTTGTGATGTTTTGGTTATTTTAATTAAATAATAGTATATAGTATGAATATATTTGTATTATTATTTATTTTAATTAATATTAGAGGAATTAAGGGTAAAGTGGGCATTCGAGGAGAATTAGTGAGGGTATAATGGGAAGAGCACATTTAGGGGTATTTTAAGAGAGAATAGTGAAAGGAACTCATTATTCGTATTATTTTTGAGGAAGAGGCAAAGGTGCTCTGAAGAACTAGTGAGAAGGAGGTTATGGCATAGAAGAATTTCGGCGAAGCTTCAAGAGAGGTCGAAGGAGACAATACTCTAAGGTATGGGGAGTATTACCTTTCAATATTCATGTTATAGAGTTTAGGTGTTTGTGGGGATTTGGGGTTTTAAGGAAAGCCTAGGATTAAGAGGTTAGGGGTGATGGAGTAGTGATGATTTGTGGTATTGTGATTGTTGTGTTGATGTATATGTGGTAGATATATGTTATAATGTCATAATCTGTGGTAAATTGATGTTGAAAACCAGTTTAAGGGTGTTAAATCGCAGATGGAGAAGTGTTGTTATCGCAGGGTTTTTTTGCCAAAATCGCAGAGCCCGCTTAGCGCGGCCTAGAGAAATTTCTCCTCCTCGAGGAAGTGAGTAGCGCGCTTAGCGCGGGTGGGACCCGCTTAGCGCGACCTGGGACTGAAAAATATCATTTTTATTTACTTAAAATTCATGGAAAATATCTGTTTTATATTATATTAATGATGTGAATGTTGCTGTAAATTTGTTGTTATGTGTTGACGTGTTATTGACGATTATTAGGTGTTTATGTGATGATAAATTACGATGTGAAGTACCATGAGTATATTGTTGATTTTACTTGACTAACTTGATGCATGTGTTGATGAATTGACGATGATGATTCATGATGTTTTTGACGAATACATGATGATATAATTAACATGAGGTTTTGATGAATGATGATGTATATGATGGCTTTTGTTGATGAATGACGATGCACATAACGATGTGTATTTGACGATAGTGATTTTGACGTTGTGCATCATGCATTCATATGCATACTCTGTGACGACGCTTCATTCCCATTGTGCGGATATGAGGTAATTATGACGTGCTACGGTTCCAATTGCGGAATCGATCCTAATGACGGGGATCTTTGGAGGGTTGATGGCCTAGTATCCATTATTATGACGATTTGGTACCACATGCATGTTTATGATGATGCATTTCATTCTTGGTGGCATTGCATGATTGCATATGAGTGATATTGGTGATGTGATCTTATATATGATGTTTTGGGTGAGTCACTGAAGTAATTGATAAAAACAACTGTTGCTCTGTTAATGTCTTTTCTTTATATGATTTATATTGAATTGTGATTACTCACCCTGCCTGTTTGAATGTTGCCTCCACGTGGGTAACGTGCAGGTGATCAGGCTTAGCCATGGATGCTTTCGAGGACTTGAAGTTATTTGCTTTTGGTCGATTTAGAGGGTCTTGCTATGATAGTGTAACATCGGGTTGGGGTCCTTTGAGTCGAACTATGTTGTTTCCTTATTTTGTTGTTATTAGATGATGTGGATTTTATTTTTGATTATTACGACGTTTGTTGAAACCCTTTTAATTGAGAATTTTGAGTTTCGCTGCCATGTGAAGGCTTTTTGTGAAACTTTGAGGAAAACCCTTTTGGTTACAGGGTAATTGTGTTATTTTGATTTAATGAGAAATGTGCACCCTTTGAGGGAATTTTTATGCTTTACTATGATATTTGAGTTATTTCTGCTGCAACATTATTTGGGGGAAGAAAAGGGTGTTACATTAGTGGTATTAGAGCAGGTCGGTCCGTCTGGCCAGGTTTTTACTTGATGTCTATCCCTGTCAGTCGACGAGTGTGTGTACACTGTCGATGTTTTAGTTCTTCTAACCTTGTTGGTGGTGTACAGGATGGCTGGAAGAAATGATCGTGCAATTGCTGATGCGTTGGAATCGGTTGCTAATGTGGTGGCGCAGTTGGATCTAAATGGGGGAGCTCCTGATGGTTTCGTGCTTTGGGGAAGTTTCAAAGGAACAATCCACCGACTTTTGTGGGTACGCATGATCCAGCAAGTGCACACAAGTGGCTGAAGGCGATCGAGAAGATTTTCCGAGTGATGGGGTGTTCTGATGAGCAACAGGTTCAGTTCGAAAAGCATATACTAGAAGAAGAGGCTGAGGACTGGTGGGATAACACCCGTCAGAGACTCACGGATGTTGGCACTGTGATAACTTGGGCTTTGTTTAGGCAAGAGTTTCAGGGAAAGTATTTTCCAGAGGATGCTCGTGGCAAGAGAGAAGTGGTATTCCTTGAGCTGAAGTAAGGAGATATGACTGTGGTAGAGTATGCCGCAAAGTTTGAGAAGTTGGTGAAGTTTTGTCCGCACTACAATCGTGCTGATGCTGAGATGTCCAAATGTCTCAAGTTCGAGAATGGGCTGAGACCAGAGATTAAGCAGGGTATCGGGTATCAGCAGATCCACATGTATGTTGAGTTGGTTGACAAGAGAAGAATCTACGATGAGGACAACCGAGCTTGATCTGCTCACTACAAGTAGTTGAGTGAGAAGAAAGGGCAGTGTAGGGGTAAGCCTTATACAACTTCAGCTAACAAAGAGAAGCAGAAGGCTTCAGATGGGAAGAAGACAAGTGGGGGAGCAGCTCCCGCTTCTGGAAAGTGCCATAAGTGTGGTGGGCAAGGTCATCGTGCTGATGCGTGCACCAATAATGTGGTGAGGTGTTATCGATGTGGTAAGAAGGGGCATAGAGCTACTGACTACAAAGATGAAGGTCTGACCTGTTTCAATTGTGGTGAGAAAGGTCATATTAGTACTCAATGTCAGAAGCCAAAGAAGACTGCTACTGTTGCCCAGACCAGTGGCCGTGTGTTTACTTTGAGTGGTGCAGAAGTTCCAGAGAAGGACAACCTAATTCGAGGTACTTGTTTTATTAATAATATCTAGTTGGTTGTTATTATTGATATTGGTGCTACTCATTCTTTTATCTCTCTTAAATGTGCTAATAGATTGGGTTTGAAGTTATCTGATATGAATGGGAATATGGTAATAGAAACTCCAGCTGATGGTTCTGTTACTACTACCCTTGTGTGTTTGAGATGTCCTGTGATGATTTTTGAAAAGAGTTTTGTGATGGATTTGGTGTGCCTACCCTTGCACCAGATCGATGTGATCTTTGGAATGAACTAGTTGGAGTTCAACCGGGTTCATATCAATTGCTATACCAAAGCTGTAGAGTTTCCTGAGATTGATGATAGTGGGGAGTTGATGTTCTTGTCTGCTAAGCAAGTAGAAGAACTTCAAGAAGACGAAGCTTTGGTGTTTGTAATGTTTGCATCGTTGCAAATTGATCGTGAAGCTACGAGTGTGGAGTTGCCGGTTGTCTGTGAATTCCCAGATGTGTGTCCAAATGACATCAGTGATTTGCCTCCAGAGCGTGAGGTGGAGTTTGCAGTAGACTTAATACCAGATACGAGTCCAGTGTCGATGGCTCCTTATCGGATGTCAGCTTCTGAGCTAAGTGAATTGAATAAACAGTTGGAAGAGTTGCTTGAGAAGAGGTTTGTTCGACCAAGTGTTTCTCCATGGGGTGCTCCTGTGTTGTTAGTGAAGAAGAAAGACGGGAGTATGAGGTTGTGTGTTGATTATCGGCAGCTGAATAAAGTGACTATCAAAAATAAGTATCCGCTACCGAGAATCAACGATTTGATAGATCAGCTAGTAGGTGCCTGTGTGTTCAGCAAGATTTATTTGAGGTCGGGTTATCATCAGATCCGAGTTAAGCCTGATGACATTCCGAAGACAGATTTCAGGACGGGGTATGGACACTATGAATACACTGTGATGTCGTTTGGTGTATCTAATGCACCTGGTGTGTTCATGGAGTACATGAATCGTATTTTCCATGAGTATTTGGATAAGTTTGTAGTGGTGTTTATCCATGATATCTTGATATATTCTAGATTCGAAGAAGAACATGTCGAGCATTTGAGGACTGTGTTGCAAGTGTTGAAGGAGAAGTTGTATGCAAAGTTGTCGAAGTGTGAGTTCTGGTTGAAGGAAGTGAGTTTCCTTGGCCATGTGATTTCAAGTGGCGGGATTGCTGTTGATCCTTCTAAGATTGATGTCGTGTTACAGTGGGAGACTTCGAAGTCTGCTACTGAGATACGGAGTTTCTGGGATTAGCGGGTTATTACCGCAAGTTTATTGAAGGCTTTTCTAAGTTGGCATTACCTTTGACTTAGTTGACTCGAAAGGGTCAAACTTTTGTCTGGGATATAGCTTGTGAAGAGAGTTTTATGGAATTGAAGAAGAGATTGACGACTGCTCCAGTGTTGATTTTGCCTAATCCGAGTGAGTCTTTTATAGTGTATTGTGATGCGTCGAAGATGGGTCTTGGTGGAGTATTGATCCAGAATGGACAAGTTGTTGCCTATGCTTCGAGACAATTGCGAGTTCATGAGAGGAATTATCCTACACATGACTTGGAATTAGCCGTGGTGATTTGTGTTGAAGATTTGGAGACATTATCTGTTTGGCTCTAAATTTGAAGTGTTCAATGATCATAAAAGTCTAAAGTACTTATTTGATTAGAAGGAATTGAATACGAGGCAGAGGAGGTGGTTAGAGCTGTTGAAGGATTTTGATTTTGATTTGAGTTATCATCCGGGCAAAGAAAATGTAGTGGCCGATGCATTGAGCAGAAAGTCATTGCATATGTTGATGCTCATGGTGAAAGAATTGGAATTGATTGAGCAATTCCGAGATTTTAGTTTGGTATATGAAGCGACTCCTGACAGTGTGAAGTTGGGAATGTTGAAGTTGACTAGTGGTATTCTGGAAGAAATCAGAACGCGACAACAATCTGATTTAAAGTTGGTTGACCAATTGACTTTGATTAACCGAGGTAATAGAGGTGACTTCCGGATTGACGAGAATGGTGTGATGATGTTCAGAGACAGGGTGTGTGTTCCAGATGTCCCAGATATTAAGAAGAGCATTCTTGAAGAAGGACATCGAAGTAGGTTGAGTATTCATCCTGGTGCTATGAAGATGTACCAAGATTTGAAAAAGTTGTTTTGGTGGTCAAGTATGAAGAAGGATGTCGCGGAGTTTGTTTACGCGTGTTTGACTTGTCAGAAGTTGAAAGTTGAGCATCAGAAGCCTTTAGGTATGATGCAGCCGTTGAGGATTCCAGAATGGAAATGGGATAGTATTTCCATGGATTTTGTGGTGGGATTGCTGAAGACTGTAAGGGAAATGATTCAATTTGGGTGATCGTGGATAGATTAACTAAGTCGGCTCATTTCTTACCGATGAAGATTAATCATTTTATGCAGAAGTTAGCCGGGTGTATATTGAGGAGATTGTGAAGTTACATGGGGTACCTTCGAGTATTTTGTCGGATAGAGATCCGAGGTTTACATCAAGGTTTTGGAAGAGTTTGTAAGTTGCTTTGGGTACTAAGTTGAGGATGAGTTCTGCCTATCATCCGCAGACGGACGGTCAGACAGAAAGGACTATCCAATCTTTAGAGGATTTACTAAGGGCTTGTGTGTTGGATCATGGAGGATCGTGGGATAGCCATTTACCATTGATTGAGTTCACGTACAATAATAGTTTTCATGCTAGTATTGGAATGGCGCCTTATGAAGCTTTGTATGGGAGAAGGTGTAGGACTCCGTTGTGTTGGTATGAGTCGGGCGAGAGTGCTGTACTCGGACCTAAAATTGTGCAAGAGACGACTGAGAAGATTAAGATGATCCAAGAAAGAATGAAAGCTTCGCAAAGTCGTCAGAAGAGCTACCATGATAAGAGGAGGAAAGCACTTGAATTCCAAGAGGGAGATCATGTGTTTTTAAGAGTGACGCCAGTGACTGGTGTGGGTCGAGATTTGAAGTCTAGGAAACTCACTCCACGTTTTGTTGGTCCATATCAAATATCGCAGAGGAGAGGAGAGGTAGCCTATCGAATTGCTTTACCGCCGTCACTTGCGAATTTGCATGACGTGTTCCACGTGTCTCAATTGAGGAAGTACATTCTAGATCCGTCGCATGTGATTTAGATGGATGATGTACAAGTAAAGGATAATCTGACTGTGGAAGCGTTACCGGTGCATGTTGATGGTCGAGAGACGAAGCAACTGCGGGGTAAAGACATAACTTTGGTAAAGGTGTTGTGGGGTGGACCAGCTGGCGAAAGTTGGACTTGGGAACGTGAAGATCAGATGAGGGAGTCGTATCCGACTCTATTTCCTTGAAGTAATTTTCGAGGGCCAAAATTCTTTAAGTGGGGGAGAGTTGTAACGCCACGAATTTCATAGAATATTCATTTAATTTATTTAAATATTATATTCGTGGATTTCTGTGAATTTTGGTGTTTCGTGTCGATGTCGGTGATTTTGTAAAGTTTTGGTTATTTTAATTAAATAATAGTATATAATATGAATATATTTGTATTATTATTTATTTTAAATAATATTAGAGGAATTAAGGGTAAAGTGGACATTCGAGGAGAATTAGTGAGGGTATAATGGGAAGAGCACATTTAGGGGTACTTTAAGAGAGAATAGTGAAAGGAACTCATTATTCGTATTATTTTTTAGGAAGAGGCAAAGGTGTTCTGAAGAACTTGTGAGAAGGAGGCTAGGGCATAGAAGAATTCTGACGAAGCTTCAAGAGAGGTCGAAGGAGACAATACTCTAAGGTATGGGGAGTATTACCTTTCAATATTCATGTTATAGAGTTTCGGTGTTTGTGGGGATTTGGGGTTTTAAGGAAAACCTAGGATTAAGAGGTTAGGGGTAATGTAGTAGTGATGATTTGTGGTATTGTGATTGTTGTGTTGATGTATATGTGGTAGATATATGTTATAATGTCATAATCGGTGGTAAATTAATGTTAAAAACCAGTTTAAGGGTGTTAAATCGCAGATGGAGAAGTGCTGTTATCGCAGGGTTTTTCTGCCAAAATCGCAGAGCGCGCTTATCGCGGTCTAGCGCGGTCTGGAGAAATTTTGCCTCCTCGAGGCAGTGAGTAGCGCGCTTAGCGCGGGTGGGGCCCACTTAGCGCGACCTGGGACTGAAAAATATCATTTTTATTTACTTAAAATTCATGGAAAATATCTGTTTTATATTATATTAATATTGTGAATGTTGTTGTAGATTTGCTGCTATGTGTTGACGTGTTATTGACGATTATTAGGTGTTTATGTGATGATAAAATGACAATGTGAAGTACCATGATTATATTGTTGATTTTACTTGACTAACTTGATGCATGTGTTGATGAATTGACGATGATGATTCATGATGTTTTTGACGAATACATGATGATATAATTAACATGAGGTTTTGATGAATGATGATGTATATGATGGCTTTTGTTGATGAATGACGATGCACATAACGATGTTTATTTGACGATAGTGATTTTGACGTTGTGCATCATGCATTCATATGCATACTCTGTGACGACGCTTCATTCCCATTGTGCGGATATGAGGTAATTATGACGTGCTCCGGTTCCAATTGAAGAATCGATCCTAATGACGGGGATCTTTGGAGGGTTGATGGCCTAGTGTCCATTATTATGACGATTTGGCACCACATGCATGTTTATGATGATGCATTTCATTCTTGGTGGCATTGCATGATTGCATATGAGTGATATTGGTGATGTGATGTTTTATATGATGTTTTGGGTGAGTCACTGAAGTAATTAATAAAAACAATTGTTGCCCTGTTAATGTCTTTTCTTTATATGATTTATATTGAATTGTGATTACTCACCCTGCCTGTTTGAATGTTGCCTCCACGTGGGTAATGTGCAGGTGATCAGGCTTAGTCGTGGATGCTTTCAAGGACTTGAATTTATTTGCTTTTGGTCGATTTAGAGGGTCTTGCTCTGATAGTGTAACATCGGGTTGGGGTCCTTTGAGTCAAACTATGTTCTTTCCTTATTTTATTGTTATTTGATGATGTGGATTTTATTTTTGATTATTACGACGTTTGTTGAAACCCTTTGAATTTGAGAATTTTGAGTTCCGCTGCCATGTGAAGGCTTTTTGTGAAACTTTGAGGAAAACCCTTTTGGTTACAGGGTAATTGTGTTATTTTGATTTAATGAGAAATGTGCACCCTTCGAGGGAATTTTTATGCTTTACTCTGATATTTGAGTTGTTTCCGCTGCAACATTATTTGGGGTAGAAAAGGGTGTTACAATAGCTCCCCCTAAATGTGTTCATGATCTTTTTTATAATCTTCTCCCTCCTTTGACAACATCAAAAAGAGACAAGTAACCATTAGGAGTATCACATAGATACATTTTATACATAGTTAATATACTTACACAGAGGCAATTATAAAGATCGGTAGTGCACTCACATACGATATATGTAAACACACAAGCTTAATAAAAATAACAACATTCATAAACGTTCACCAAGTTAAATAGATAGTTCAAACCAGTCAAACATAGTAGAAATATTGTTCAAACAAAATCAACAAACAAACACCAAACCAAAACAACATTAGAATGCATGATACCCTAAATAGGACTCAAAGGACAAGGCACACTAAGACTCAAAAACTCTAAACAGACAATTCAACATCAAGACAATTCATCTCCTTCCATGGCCTCTTGGCATTGGTCTCGGTCGTCCTTCCAAAGATGCAGCCTCACATATCTCATGGTAGAACTGATCACAATGACTAGAATCAGCTTCTTGAGTGACAATCATGTGATTTATCCTCTCCATAGCAGCAACATGGTTTTCATTTACAATATTATGTATGGATAAGAGGCTCTCACACTAATATAGAAATATGAATTTAAACCCGTTTTTTATACATTTAACACCCGTTATCATAGGGTGTGAATTCAAAGGGTGAGAAATGTCTGACGAATTTACACCCGTTTTAAAACAGGGATAAATGGATGGTATATTCCACCATATTTTATAGAAAACGAGTGTAAATCTATGCTATATTACACCCTATTTTATAAAAAATAGGTGTAAATATTTTTACATATATACATTTAAATCAAACAAATTTACACCCCATTTGATAAACATTGGATGTAAAATGAATAATGATTGCTAAAAATGTCGAAAAATTTACACCATATTTTCTTTAAATATGGTGTAAAAATATGGTATATTACACCATATTTTAGTTATCACTAATATAAAATATTTCATAATTATACTATATTTAATTTTAACATATAGTAACATTTAAGAGTTGTCAAATAGAAAATATAATGCGCTATAATACTATAACATAGTAAACTTTTGTGGAACAAATAAGAGAGGGTGTATAAAAGCAATAAAGATTAAATTGTTTCAATTAATCGAGATACGACTCACATACTGACTGATAAATGAAATTCAAGGGAAAAGAACACTAAAATCCAAGTGCTAAAGATTCTACAATTAACACACATCTTAATATTTCTTCACAATCCATACTCACAATAATATATATTAAAAAACATATAATTCTCATACTATATACTTCAACTGAAAATTTTCAACACCAAATGAACCTGAAAATCCCTTGAACAATTTTGTAACATGATACTCCAATCTTTTGATGAATGCATCCGAGGATTAACATCAGCTCTGGGAACATCTTGTTCTTTTTCCATTCCAGTCATTTGATCCTTCCTAAAAAGTGTATTTAGATGATAATTAGTTAGCCTAATCTAACCATAGTTAAAGCATGAAAAAAATAAATTAAAAAGGAAAGTGAAGTCACCTTTTAGAAACAACAAAATTGAAGAGAGGACGAGGTAGTTTCTTATTTAACATGTAACACAAAATACTCCACGTTGGCTTAGCCCCCAATAAGCATTGATATTAGATTAGATGTAGAGATAGATAAGCTGACTTAGCCCCCCAATAAGCATTGATATTAAATTAGACATAAATATAGACAAGCATTGGTGTTGTGATAGATGCTCCATTTAAAGAGAAAATTGATAGGATATACTTTATAGTTTAGTTATGAAATGTAATGATATAAATTATTAGTGTAACTCTTTGATAATGAGTGTTCTTTCAAACAAGTAAAAGGTAAGATACCTTTTCCTTATCAGAGTTGTAAAATCCAATGCATCTGACATTATGAATCGAACAACGGGATGCCCTATAACGGAAAGTGTACAAGTCCTTAGAGGGCTGAAATTCATTCTAGCTCTACAATCAATTAAGTGACCATCATCACGCTTAATCTAAAAAAGGATCAATAAGCCAAATGATCTAAAAAACAATTTACCAAATTCAAAATTCTTACTCCACAATGGAATAAATAAATATAAAAATATGGTAAACTGTTATGTCTCATGATAAACTTCTTACAATGAAAATCCAAGATAATGACCCTTGAAAATATCCACTTGAATAAGTAACAGCTAATAAAAGATCTATATTTGAAAATCAAGAAACACCTCACTGATTCAGTATCACGGAACAAAGCTCGTGTCATCAAATGAGTAAATCTAACACCAAAAACAATACTTACATCAATTTCAATAGTTAATTGTCAATAGAAAAACTCTAAAATAACTAAATATGTATATATATATATTATATTAGATACGAAATCGATTCAAATAAGTGAAATGTGAAACTTAAAATAAAAGTGAAGGATGTTCCATCTACAACAACTCATTTTTTATGATAATTATTCTGTCAACAAATATAATTCAATGATTTTTCACTTGTCCATTTTGGCTCTTACTTAGATAAGAAAATACCAAATTAAGCCCTCAACAACTAATTTTTATTAAAAAAATTGAAAGTATAAGATGATTGAAAAGAAAAAGACAATAAATCTAATTAAAAGTATAACTTAAAATATTTTATTTAAGTTTGAAGGGTAAAACGGTACTAGAAGGAGATGAGTTTTCCCTTCGCCACCTTGAAGGAGTATGAAGCAGTAAATAGAACAAGAATATTGGAAGAGGTGTTAGTGAGAGGAAAAAAAACGACTAAATCACAATAAAATAACAAGTATTATAATTCAATAAAACTTAAATTGAGAGTATGAAAATAGAATGAAAAACCAATCGGGGAGGAGAATGAAGAAGAAATTACTCATAGATCGCGACAATGAAGAGGCACCCGACATGTAACGCCCCGACTTATTTTATTTATTCTCCGTAATTTATTTATGTGATAATTGTGATTGTGTTGTGCGATTGATGTGTTTGAGTTACCTTGGTGTGGGGTAGTGGCCTTAAGAATAGACTTTAAGGGTTGAGGGGTGTGTGACCAATTGTGTAAAGATGGGTGGTGTGGAGAGTAAACTAATTTGTAATATTAGTTAGTAATTATTTACTTAAATAATAAAAGGTGATTATTATTTATATTAAATAATTAGTTTCATTATTATTACTTGTTATTATTTTAATTAGAAGCGAATAATACTAATAATAATATAATAATAACAATAAGGGAAGTTGGGAGATAGAATTGTCAGAACGTGTTTTGGAGAAAAAGAGACAGAGATAAGAAGATGATATGGCAAGGAAGAGAGAAGAAACTCCATTGATGTGAAGTCTTTTACAAGAACTCTAACGTAAGGGTGGTGTTCTAATTATCTAAGGGTTAAAATGATAATGGTGGGTAGATTATGCCATACAGGGTTTGTGTTTTCTTTCTCTATTCATGAACTTTTGATGAATTGATATTTGTAGATTGATTAAATTCTTCATGAATTGGGTATGGTATGTTGATGTTGTGACTGATGTTAGTATGATGAATCGTTGTAATTATTGTTGTTGAAATCATGTGATTGATGAATTATATGATGTAGTTGTTGTGTTGTTATGTTGTTGATGGTTGATTTCGAGTCAGAGTCGGAACAAAGTTATGAGTAGTTTTAACGAGAAGAATTTGGAGTTTGGAACTGTAGAAAAGTGTTTTTTCGTATTCAAATGTAGCATAATTGATTCGTGAGAAAAATGGGGTTTTTGGTTGGATTAAAAGTAGTTTTCATTTCAAAAGTAGGAGAAAACTGCTTCTGCGCGCAAGTAATCGGTTATCAAATATGGAGTAACCGGTTACACTGCTTTTAAAATGAGTTTCTGGGCATTTTTGTGAGGGTGTAACTGGTTGCCCTGATTGTGGTAACCGATTACACCACAAGTCAGTGGCTGAGGGTGGCTGGTTCCAAGGGGTGTAACCGGTTACCGCATTTTGAGTAACCGTTAACACTAAGACCAATTTTTGAAAAAACTTTAAAAATTCAAGTTTTGTTTTGGGAGTCCGATTCGAGTGCCGTTTGAAAGTCGGGAAGCTGACGCGGTGAAAATTATTATATAAATGGTTTATGCACCAGAATTTTTATAATGTTGCAATATAATGGTGTTAAGCACATTATTGACGTTATGTCGTGGTGTGAAATGATGGTAGATGCCTTTGTAGTTGCTTGTTATGTTGTATGTCGATGTTGTTGTACTGTATAACATTTTTTGTTGTGGCCTGTAGTGGTGTGATACATTGATTAAATGAAGGTCATTGTATGTCGTTGTTGTTGTCATGCATTTCATGATTGAATGAGTTGTGAGATAAGTCGTGTGCCCATGTGGGGAGTGAGCGTCTTATCCGGATTCTAGTTATAGAATCGTGTTGTTGTTGTTGTTGAGGCGATCGTGTGCCCATGTAGGGTGTGAGCGGTCATGGACGTCGTGTGCCTGTGTGGGGTGTGAGCGACGTAATGGAAATTTCGACGGGAATTGTGATTTTGAAATAGGGATCAGGTTCTGAAATAGGAACCGAATTGTACCACATGCATTGAGTCAAGTTGTGAGTCTTAATGCATTGCATCCTGATTGTATTTGTTGTTGTGTTTGGATTTTGTTTGTGTTGGTTGTGTGGATGTATGTTATAGAATGGGTGATGTACATGTAATAATTTAATGCTTGCTTATTATCATGCTTTCCTTTATTTAATTATGATATCTCACCCCTTCAGTTTGAATGTTTCCTTTACATGGACATCGTGCAGATACCTCATAGTATAGGAGTTGATATGAGTGGAAGATAAAGTCTTTCGTTTTATCTTTAGTGTCGGCGTCTGCTCTGATGTGTAACACCGAGGTTATGGAAGATTATGTCTTTGATGTTATGTTTGGATATCTCTAAATTTATTGTTGTTTATGTTTATTTTAAAAACATAGTTATGTCATGAATAATCATTTCATTTTGATGCTTCCGTTGTTTCAATAAAAGTTGATGTTTCAGACATGTTTGCTTGTTTTTGTTATTATAATTAATTTTTTAAAAGTTGCATGTGTTATATATCATGTTATATGTGCATTAATTGTGGTTTTGTGACATCCTAAATATTTTTTATTCAAATTTCTCTGATCCTTATTTAAATTACGCAGGGTTTATCTAGGGTGTTACATTAGTGGTATCAGAGCAGGTCGGTCTGTCTGGCCAATTGTTGAGTCATAGTGTTATGACAGTTGAATACTGTCGATGTTGTCTTCTAGCCATTGTGTTGTTTATGGTGGAAAAACAGAAATGGCTAGAAGGAATGATGATGCTATTGCTGCTGCTTTGTAGGCTGTTTCTCAAGCTATTCAGAATCAACCTAATGCTGGTGGGAATGATGAGTTTCGTAACTTGGGGAAGTTCCAGAAGAACAATTCGCCTACTTTCAAGGGTAGGTATGATCCGGATGGAGCACACGCGTGGCTCAAGGATATTGAAAGGATCTTTCGAGTAATGAACTGTTTAGAAGAGTAAAAGGTACGATTTGGTACATATATGCTAGCGGAGGAGGCTGATGACTGGTGGGTCAACACTCGTCAGGTGTTAGGGACTTCAGGTGAAGTTGTTACCCGGGATGTGTTCTGTAGGGAGTTCCTGAGAAAGTTCTTTTTTGAGGATGTTCGTGGGAAGAAGGAGATTGATTTTCTGGAGCTGAAGCAGGGTAATTTGACTGTTACTGAGTATGCTTCCAGATTTGTAGAACTTGCTAAGTTTTATCAGCATTATAGTGAGGCGACTGTTGAGTTCTTAAAGTGCATCAAATTTGAGAATGGTTTGCGTCCTAAGATCAAGCAGGCGATTGGATACCGACAGATCAGGAGATTTCTTGAGTTGGTGGATAGCTGTAGAATTTTCGAGGAGGATAGTAAAGCTCAGTCAGCTCATTATAAGAGTCTGAGTGAGAAGATGGGAAAGCAGAATGTGAACCGTGGGAAGCCTTACAGTGCTCTAGCTGATAAGAGTAAGAAGAAAGTTGCTGATGCTAAGAGGCCTAGTGGGGGAGGTGTTATCGATCCTCTTAAGTGCTACAGATGTGGTGAATTAGGTCATCGTGTCAGTAAGTGCACGAGTGATGTGAAGAAGTGTTACAAGTGTGGGTAGTCCGAACATATGATTGTTGACTGCAAGGTTAATGTGGTGATTTGCTACAACTATAGAGATCCAGGATATATCAGTACTCGTTGCCAGAAGTCGAAGCAAGCTTCAACTAGAGGAAAGGTGTTTGCTCTGTCAGGGACTCAGACTTCCAGTGATGACATGTTAATCAGAGGTATATGTTATATTAATAGTACACCTTTGATTGCTATTATTGATACTGGTGCTACTCATTCTTTTATTACTGCTGATTGTGTGAAATTTTTTGGCCTTGTTGTTTCTTCTATGAAGGGAGAAATGGTTATTAAAACTCCTTCTAAGGGATTAGTGACTACTTCTCTAGTTTGTTTGAACTGTCCTTTGTTAATCTTTGATATCGATTTTGGTGTTGACCTTATTTGCTTGTGATATTCTGGTATACAGATCTCAAATATCCTGAGAGATGTCGAGACATTGATCTCTGATTGTCTGAACAAGGACAGAAATAAGAACATTAAAAAAAAGTGTATATTCATAACAATGTTATGACTGTTAACCCTCATTTTCGACGCTAGAAAGAATCAAAGCTATTTTAAGTTAAAAAATTATTTTTAACGTAAAGAAGGCTTCGACCCAGTTTTGGTGAAGCCTGAGTCAAATAGGGGTTTTGGAAACCTCAAAATGGCTAAGTGTTGGGAGATGCTTCGACCGTGAGAATGCTGAAACGCGCGTTGCAGCTATCACATTGAGGCTGGAGGGAAAATTTCAAATGTTTGAATTTCAAAAGGATCAGCTGCTAAACGTGGGAGCAGTTGAAATGGAGAAAGGCGCCAAGAGGACACTTTTGGAAGCATAACCACCACTTAGTAGTTATTTCTTTGCACTATAAATAGGAGTTATTTCTATAGAATAGGGGTGTTCGTATTTTTGTACAAGTTACTCAAAGAAACTCAAAGTACCCGCGTGTAGAGAAACGAGTTCATGAGAATGTACGCAATGTAACACCACTTTCTTTCGTCAATGCAATTTATCTTCATCATGTTTATGTTTCAGCACTTTACATTTTCCTGAACTTTACCTTTCATGTCTTAACTTTTCCTTGAATCTTTATTTTCAGTCATGTTTATTTTAAACCTTGTTTTTACTTTCATTTAAAAGCTTTCGACATTTATCTTCTTGCATCTTTACATTCAAGCATTTAATCTTCAAGCATTTACTTTCAAAGTCTTTTATCTTCAAGTCATTTATTTTTAAAGTCATTTATCTTTCCGCATTTACTTTCGACTGCACTTTTATCAATTCCAGTCTTTATTTTCAAGAACGTGGAGTTCATTGCATTTTATCTTCAAAAGCTTTTGCATCATTGCATTTACTTTTAAAGTCATTTATTTCCTCGTCATTTACTTTCGACAGTCATTTATTTTTCTGCATCTTTTACATTCAAGAACGTGGAGTTCAAGCACTTTTACATTTTTGTCATTTATCTTCGACAGTAATTTATCTTCCTGCATTTTTATCAATTCAAGTCTTTATCTTCAAGCCTTATTTTCAAAGCTTTTTACTTCTTGTCTGTTACTTTCGACGCCTTTAAATTCTGCATTCTTTATTTACAGCCTTTTAACTTCCAAGCTTTTACTTTACTGCAAGTAGTCGAACGTGGAGTTCACTTAGGTTTCTTTTTTTCAGCATTGTCGAACGTGGAGTTCAGTTTACATTTCCTTTATTTCAAGTTATATTCACTCTCTCTTAAAATTTAGCACATGTCCTAGGATTTGTGTGGTCGATCCTGCAAGTTAGTCAGTTTTATTTAAAATTGATAGACCAGAGGTTGTTTACCAAAATTCACAGTAAACAAATTGGCACACCCGGTGGGACCTAGTGCTAAGTTTTATACTTTTTGTTAACCTTATCTTTCTTGGTGAAGAAATACTTTCATTGTATGTTATTGAGAAGTGAGAAGTTAGCCTCAACAAATGAAGGAATAGCAAAGAGAAGATACACTAAGAGAATTGCAACTAATGCTAACCAACAAGTTGATCCTCAAGGGAGTATTTCAAACACTCAGTCAAGTAGCAGTGTGGGGTCTCAAAGCACACCATCACCAGTGTCTTCGACAGGAGGACAGACGTCATCTTCATTAGTAGTGTCTGAACCAGGATCAACATACACAAAGTCATATACTCAACCTGTGCTAGAATACATAGGACCACAAAGTCCTAATTCACCAACACCCCCAGGAGGAAATTCAATGTACCGGCATTTCCCTCCTCCAGGTTTTCCACATCCAGGGTCAAGGAGTCAACCATATGGTATGCCTACATCAATGATGCAAAATCTGCAGAATGCTCCACCTGTATTTTCAGAGAAGGTAGTGTCTCCGCCGTTACAAGGATCAGGATCAGGGGGTCGAAACGATCAGAGTATAGGTGTTGGTTACTCCGTGCAAGCGCCTAGTCTTACAAATACATCCATAAATTGTTTGAGACAGCAGATGGATGAAAGTAACATGCAAATGGGGCATACGTTGTCTCAGACAATGGGAGAAGTTTTTCAACCCTTGATTCAGAATACGACTTAAACTAACCAACAATTGGCTACACAATTGGCACACATGGCTGATTTCATGGGAGTACCAGCGGTGGATCGAAGAGCAACTGTTGTCGAAGATATCCCAAGACGTCATCCGCGTCATGTACCTGAGGTGAACTTGGAAGATCAAGAGATGATTGATCATTTTAGAGTCGAACCACCAAGAAACCAGATGACAATCCAGATAGAGGAAGAGCCAGTGGTGATGGTGAACAGGAACCAAAATGCTGATCAGTTCCTTAGACAGGTTCGACATCAAAATCAAGCAGAAGAAAATAATCTTGTAGCCATGGTTGAAAGGATAATGACCAGAAATGGTGTGAATCTTGGCTTCACAAGGCCAAATTATACTTCGCCTATAGTGGATTATATTCTCCAAGCAGAGTTACCCCCTAGGACGAAGGTTCCAATGTTCAGCAAGTTTTCAGGAGATACTACTAAATCTACTGTCGAACATGTGGCTAGGTATTTGATTGAAGCAGGCGAAATTGCAGCTGACGAAAGCCTTAGAATCAAATACTTCCCAAGTTCCCTTACCAAGAATTCCTTCACATGGTTCACCACTTTGCCTCCAAATTCCATATACAATTGGACCCAGTTAGAACGTTTGTTTCATGAACAGTTCTACATGGGGCAAACCAAGATTAGTTTGAAAGAATTGGCTAGCATCAAACGCAAAGTTACTGAGCCAATTGATGATTACCTGAATAGGTTTCAACTTCTTAAAGCCAGGTGCTTTACATAAGTACCAGAACATGAGTTGGTTGAAATGGCTGCTGGGGGTCTTGATTATTCCATTAGGAAGAAATTAGATACCCAATATCTTAGAGATATGGCCCAGTTAGCTGATAGAGTCCGACAACTAGAAAGGCTAAAAGAGGAAAAGGCTAAATTCAGCAGGGGTAAAAAAGTAGCCTTTGTCGAATGTAATGAAGATGTGGAAAATTTGTATGATGAAGCATCTTATTTCGATGGAAATGAGGTTGACGTTGCTGAGTTAAAGCAAGGCCCACCTTATGCCTGCAAATTATTAGCTCCTTAAAATGGAAAAAATCCTGTCGAATCTAACGACAAATTTCCTAAGAAAACATACACTTTCGACGTCACTAAATGTGACGAAATTTTTGATTTGTTAGTTAAAGATGGGCAAATGATAGTGTCTGCTGGTGCTAAGATGCCACCTTTAGAACAAAGAAAGAAAAGAGGTTTTTGTAAGTACCATAATTTTTTGGGTCATAAAACTTCTCAATGTTTTCTTTTCAGGGATTTGGTGCAAAATGCTATTCAAGAAGGGAGGCTGAAGTTTGATGACAAAGGCAAAGCTCAGATGAAAATTGACTCTGACCCATTGCAAGTTGCAGAGGCTAACTATACAGAGCCTCACGAGGTTCAGATGGTCAAAGCCACAGAAGGATTTGATCAGTCAGTCAACATGGTGGAAGTTACTGAGGACTTCGCCACCAATCCTGTGGTAACTGAAGGTTTTTATAAGGCTGCGAATGGCTTGAATGCTGATAGTGCCAGTTTAATGTTGGTGACCAAAAAAACTGCTGACAAGTTTGTTGAGATGGATAATGCTTCCAAGATATTGGATATGGCAATAAGTGAATTGAAGATAAATGCCACTGAGGGCATTAACATGGTCAAATTGGTTGAAGAATCTGATGCTAGCTCAGGCAGTATCAGTACTAACGAGGCTATGGGCAGGAATGCCCCCAAAGTCCAAGTTGTTAAAGTGTTGGAAGATGACATGCTATTGGTAGGAGAAATGATAGACATGGATGGTTGTTTAGTAGAAAACTGGATATGTATGGCTGCTGAACAATTCTTCAAGACATATCCTGATGTTGAAAGAGTCAATGCTGAGGAAATGGTCAAAGCTGAAAAGACTGCTTGGCAGAGGGCTTCCCAAAAAGCTGAAAGAGCAGCAGCAAGTGGTGGTTATCTGGCGAAGACCACGGAAAGTCTTGAAGAGCATTTCTCCAAGATGCGCTTAAAGGATAAAATTGATGTCAATAAGGTCGAAATTACAGATCAAAAAGCAGTGAGTGAGGCAGATGAACAAGAAGAGCGCAACAAAATAGCTTATCCTAAGCAAGAGGAGACAATTGTCGATTTTATGCACCGTTGCCAGAAGAAAGGTTCTGGGGTAATGCTATGTCCTAGATGCAGCGGAATTTTTGATGAGAAAGCTACCCACAAGTTAGAAGGTGTCAAAAAAGCTGGTGGAAGCTGGGGGCAGAAGGTAAATAAAGGTCCCAGAAGTTTTGGCCATAGACGACTTTCGACAGGGTTGAAAAACCAAGTACTAGGAGTTAGGCCAGGTACATTCAAACCAGCTACGAATGTGCCAACAGGTAGTTGGATCAAGCATATCGAAGGAAAAGGACAGAAGAAGTGGGAGCAATTTGATGTGGAAAGAGGTTCTTCATTTGAGTATAGAAAAAAGAACCATACCACCAACAAGTCAGCATACATTTCTCAAAATTACAAGGGTAAAAATCCCATGTCTAGATCACAATGGCGAAGAGAGCAACCTAGGCGAAAGGCTATCAGGGAGGCTCAGGTACAAGGAGAGTCAAGCACCAATATTGATAATCAAGCTGGGACAATTGAGAAGATGCCCAAAAGGCGAAAGCTGTTCAATGTTCAGCTAGAGAAGAAAGTTGAAGATGATGAGAATATGACTGATAATTTCGACAGTGAGTCAGCAGCTTCTCTAGATATTATTGTGAATGTGGTATCAGTGATGCCAAAAGAATTTGGTCAAGTTTCAGAGGTCGAAGACTTGGATCAAGATGCTGAATTGGAAATGTTGGCACACAAGCCTGTGTGTTATTACATCATGAACAATGGGTGCGTCGAAGAACAAAATGCTTTTTTTGAACGCCCCACAGAGGCAATGAAGGGTCATCTGAAGCCTCTCTACCTTACTGGAAAAGTAGAAAATGTTCCTATTAACAAAATCTTGGTGGATTGTGGTGCAACTGTTAATTTAATGCCAAGATTTTTGCTGAGCAAGATTGGGAAGTTTGAGACTGATACCAAACCCCACAACATGGTTTTGTCGAACTATGAAGGAAAAGTTGGTTCCACTCTAGGAGTGATTCAAGTAGATCTTACTGTGGGAACCATTACCAGACCAACACTGTTTATGGTCGTTGAGACGAAAGCTAACTACAATCTACTCTTAGGTAGGGAGTGGATTCATGGAATAGGTGTTGTACCTTCATCTATGCATCAAAGAATCACCATTTGGAGACCAGATGGGATAGTTGAAAATATTGAAGCTGATCAAGGGTACTTTAAGGTGCCTATTAATCATGTGGATAGTAGAGAGTTTGAGAAACATTTGGCGAACATTGCTCCATGTTCTCCAACCGACTTTGAGTTTACGCCTGATGAAGAAACGTTTTATTCATTGTATTTACACCCTGTCGAAGGTTTCAGATGGGATAGGGAAGTACTAGGAGGAAGGTTGCCATGCTTAGGCTCACCTCCAATAGAGCCCGCAGGATGGGGAAATGAATTCAGTGATCATGACCGAGTTCGAAGCTCTAAAAAGGATTTCGGCCTATGTGGCTGAAACAAAACTACAAGCGGCTTTGGAAGCTGCCAATGACTATATGGCTGGCGAAGCCATTTCTGAATTTTATCAAGAAAGTCCTGGTAAGGACTTTGACCCAAAACCTCCAGATAAGGTTGAAACTGGAGAGCAAAGCCAGAGGCTCGACGCCATCTATGAAGATGAGCCTTTGGGATTTGAGAAGGATCCGTTGGCGAATAATATCAAAATGCTAGCACAAGATCCTTTAGAAGAAGTTGACCTCAGTGAGGGGATAACCAAAAGGCCTATCTACATCAGTGCCAACCTTGATCCCCAGTTGAAGGTTGAAGTGGTTCAATTGTTGAAAGATTTCAAGGACTGCTTCGCCTGGGACTATGATGAGATGCCTAGTTTGAGCAGGGAGTTGGTGGAACACAGGTTACCTATGACACCTGGAAAGAAACCAGTCAAGCAAAATCCAAGACGGTTTGCACCAGAGATATTGTCAAAGATCAAAGAGGAAGTCGAAAGACTGCTTCGTTGCAAATTCATTCGGACGGCAAGGTATGTCGAATGGTTGGCTAATATAGTACTTGTTATTAAAAAGAATGGATCTTTGAGAGTTTGGCTTGATTTTAGAGATTTAAACTCTGCAACTCCTAAAGATGTATATTCAATGCCAGTAGCAGAAATGTTAATAGATTATGCAGCAGGACATGAATATCTTAGTATGCTGGATGTATATTTTGGCTACAACCAAATATTCATTGCTGAGGAAGATGTTCATAAAACTGCTTTTAGATGCCCTGGAGCCTTAGGCACCTATGAATGGGTAGTGATGCCTTTTGGTCTTAAAAATGCCGGTGCCACTTATCAAATGGCGATGAATTCAATCTTCCATGATTTTATAGACACATTCATGCAAATTTTCATTGATGATATTGTTATAAAATCTATTTCTGGGAAAAGTCACATTGACCATCTTCGACAGTCCTTTGAAAGGATGAGAAAATATGGTCTTAAAATGAATCCTCTCAAATGTACTTTTTGTGTGCAAGCAGGGGATTTCCTAGGCTTTGTGGTCCACAAGAAAGGGATCGAAATAAATCAGAATAAAACCAAAGCCATAATGGAGGCGAAAGCGCCATCAAATAAAAAGGAGTTGCAGTCGTTGCTGGGCAAAATCAACTTCTTAAGAAGGTTTATATCCAACCTGAGTGGCAAAACACAAGCCTTTTCGCCATTGCTTCGTTTTAACAAAGATGGTTTTGAGTGGGGGCAATTACAGCAGGAAGCCTTCGACAAAATCAAGGAGTACCTAAGCCACCCTCCAATTCTTTCACCACCTTGTAGAAACAAGAGTATGAGATTATATATAGCTGCATCAGATAAAACTCTAGGGAGCATGTTAGCTCAGGAGGATGAAAATGGAGTCGAAAGAGCCATTTATTACCTTAGTCGAGTTTTAAATGATGCAGAAACTAGGTATAGCATGATTGAAAAGTTATGTTTATGCTTGTATTTCTCTTGTACTAAATTGAAGCAATATATAAAGCCAGTTGATGTGTATGTTTCTGCTCACTTTGATGTTGTAAAACATATGTTATCTAATCCTATTTTGCATAGTCGAATTGGCAAATGGGCATTAGCATTAACAGAATTTTCTCTAACATATCAACCTTTAAAAGCTGTGAAAGGGCAAATAGTTGCAGACTTTATAGTTGACCACTCCATAAATGAAAATGATTTGAATTATGTTGAATTAAAATCCTGGAAGTTATACTTTGATGGATCAAGTCATAAAAATGGAACAGGAATGGGAATATACATTATTTCCCCTGAAAAAATTCCAACAAAATTCAAGTACAAGGTCGAAGGACCTTGCTCTAACAATGAGGCTGAATATGAAGCATTAATTGCTGGCCTTGAAATTTTGTTAGAATTGGGGGCAACTAGAGTCGAAATAATGGGAGACTCAGAATTGGTTATAAAATAAATCACAAAGGAATATAAATGTGTTAAAGAAAATCTCATTATGTACTTTGTGATATCCAATAGATTATTAAAGAAATTTGAGGTAGTGGCCATCCAACAGATACCTAGAATAGAGGATCAAGTTGCTAATGACTTGGCTCAAATTGCCTCTGGATACAAAGTGTCGAAGGAAAATCTTCAAGAAGTAATTGAAGCAAGAGGTAAAGTGGTGGCTGTTGGATTGTGCCCATCAGACTTAGAAATAACTAAGCTTGGATGCATAGATGGCGGAAATTTTGAAATTTTTGCTATAGATAATTTGACAAATGAAGATTGGAGGAAGCCTATAGTTGAATACTTGCAAAATCCAACGGCTTCGACAGAGCGAAAAATCAGGTATCAAGCTTTAAGCTATGTACTTTTGGGTAATGAATTGTTTAAAAAGACCCCTGAGGGAGTCTTATTGAAATACCTCAGGGAAGCAGAGGCGTATTTGGCTCTTTCGACAGTACATAGTGGGGCATTTGGAGCACACCAAGTTGGCCAGAAGATGAAATGGTTGTTGTTTCGACAAGGCATGTATTGGCCTACTATGCTGAAAGATTGCATAGAATTTGCTAAGGGTTACCAAGAATGTCAAATTCATGTTGGAATACAGCATATCCCTGCAAGTGAATTACATTCCATAGTGAAACCATGGCCTTTCAGAGGATGGGCTTTGGATATAGTGGGAGAGATTCGACCAGCATATTCAAAGAACCAAAGATATATTTTGGTGGGAATTGATTATTTCACCAAGTGGATTGAAGCAATACCACTGGCGAATATAGGTCAAGAAGATGTTATTGAATTCATTCAAAATCACATTATTTATAGATTTGGTATTCCTAAAACAATCACTACGGATCAAGGATCAGTGTTGACTGGTCGAAAGATGCAGGAGTTTGCCAAAGAAATAGGTTCTAAGTTATTGACTTCTACACCTTATTATGCTCAGGCCAATGGGCAAGTCGAAGCTGCCAATAAGGTAGTGATTGGACTAATTAAGAAGCATGTGGGAAAGCGGCCTAGAAATTGGCACAAGACATTAGACCAAATTCTTTGGGCATGTCGAACATCCCCTAAAGAGGCTACTAATACTACCCCATTTAGACTTACTTTTGGTCATGATGCAGTATTGCCTTTAGAGATTTATTTACAATTTATAAGAGTTCAAAGACATCATGAGATTCCCTTTGAGGATTATTGGGAAATAATGATGAATGAATTAGTGGATTTGTATGAAGAAAGGCTTAGAGCCTTGGAGTTGTTAAGAAGACAAAAGAAAAGGGTCGAAGAATCCTATAACAAAAAGGTTAAGTCTAAATCTTTTACATGTGGGGATTTAGTTTGGAAAGTGATTTTGCCTATGGATCGAAAGGATAGAACATTAGGCAAATGGTCTCCTAAGTGGGAAGGTCTATTCCAAGTCATACAAGTTTTCTCTAATGGAGCTTATGATGTGGAAGAGTTAGACAAAGATAAAAGAATCTTGAAAGTAAATGGCAAGTATTTGAAAAAATATAAGCCTATGTTGTAAGAGATTCATATTAAAACTTAAGTTTTATTTTAAGAAAGGAAAGCCAAAATAGGCCAACTCAGGCTAATATGGCATACAAAGTAAAGGAGAATCAACATAACATCTTTCAAAGATAGGAAAGATTATTCATAATCTCTCCAGTCAATGGATTTGAGGAAGTCCATGTAGTCCGCGTCTGGCTCATCATCATCAAAGTCCTGGGTGTTGGAACGCCCTTTCTTAGAGATCCTCATGTTGGTTTATCTCTTTTTTGCTCTGGAAGTTGCTCCAGTAGAGGCTTCAGGTTTCTTTGTTGCCTCCGTTTTCTTGGTTTCTTCAGTTTCTTTTGCCTTATCAGCTGTCTTCTTGGCTGATGACTTCTCTGAATTGTTCATAGTTACTTTGATGAATGAGCATGGTTCAGATGGAAGAGAATTTATAAAGGCGAAGTATTGATTGGATTGGCCAGTCAAACGGTGAAACCATGTGAATTATTCTTGGAAGTATGCCTGAGGGCTATGCTATAAATGTCAGTTTAAAGCTAGAGGCTGATGCCTTGGAGTTTTAAAGCTGAAAAGTTTGGCTTTCCAAGAAAAAGATAGAATCCCTTAATTGCAAATTTGACTTAGATGTGAGGCAATAAATAAAATGCATCATAATATAATATGAGTCGAAAGCAGTTAATGGCGAAATACTAATGATTACTTAATCAGTGCCAAAGGCATAAAAACTGTCATTACATAAAGGCCTGAAAAGGCCAAGAAACAAATGATGGTTAAACAAACAAAGGTTTCGAAAGTATCAGAAGGGAAGCCTCGACGCCATCTGAGAAAAGGCTTCTATTTGATGTTTGAGGCAAACATTGCACAAATATTCATCAAGTTTGGCTGCTGCGAGCTCTTTTTCATATCTTTGGGCTGCCTCAATACGATCAATAGCATTTTTCATTTCTTCAGCCATCTTAGTGTCGTCGAAATGTTGCAATTCACGGTTGCGTTTTTCAGCATTTTCAATTTTGGCTTGTAGCTCCGTGATTTGTTACTTCCAGGCTTCAATATCCTTCTGGTTGGAGGCTATCTCATCTTGTTTTTTCTTTTGATCAGCCTCCATACGTTCGACCTTTTCATACGACTCTTTTGCACCACACCAGGTTGAACTCTCACGACCAGATGTTTCTTCTATGGTATTCCTGATAGATGGAAGCAGCTTTATTTCTGCAGCTATTTGGTTCACCACAGTGGTTAACTCTATCGGAAAACCAGAAACGTCTGGATTAAGGGTGGTGAGCTCAAGCTTTTCAAGGGTGTCCTTCAGATAAGTGGTTGCAGTGGGGTCTGAGGCCAAAACTCTGTGAATGTCCCCCTTGAAGAATTTTTTCTTTATGGCTTGGAAGATTGTTTTGGCGAAATCATCTGATGCTGGAGTCGAAGAGCCAGAAGAAGAAGAACCATACTTCTGCCCGAGTATTAATTTGGAATACTCACGTGGGTTCGACCACTTGAGTGCTGTCAGTGAGTCTCCAGGATTTGGAACGTTAGCCAAAGGTTGCTGGACCACGGGCAAAGAAGTATGGTGAGGGGTAGGATCTGGTTGGTCTTCTTCCTCTTCTTCTTCTTCTGATTCTTCTCCTTCATCTTTTTCGTCTTCAGTTTCGACTGCCACTCCTCCATCATTTTCTTCAGCAGATGGTTGAAGGTTGGCCTGGTCATTAGTTGGTTCAGGATGTGGTTCATGTGTTTCTTCAGGGGCAGCTTGTCCAGGATTGTCGTTTTGGGGTTGAGCCTCAGGACCACCTTCTTCTTCGACAACCAGTTGATCAGTATCCATGAAGTCAGCCAGGTCGAAAGGTGGTGGACTTGAAGCATCATCATCATCAGAGTTAGACCCTTCAGCTTGTGCATTCTGTGTAGTAGTTTGGGCAGTGCAGCCACATCAAGAAAATGCTCATTGTAGTGCTTCGACCACCAGTGGTGGAATGATGAAGTGCATAAGAAAGAAGGCTCAAAAAACACAGGAGACAGAACTCCTCCTCTCTCATTCCAGCTGACGAGTGTACTAGTGACATCTTCTTCACCAAAGCTTGCAGTGTGAAGGATTACTTGGCCTTTCTTCTCATATAAACATTGAGGAAAGCTCTGGGCCAGCCCAAATTGTCGAGAGACAAGATTTGGTTGGTAAGCAATCAATGCTGATAGGCCTCTCCCCAAGTTCAGCCTTTGGACAATGAATCTGGGAATTAAAAAGGCTTCCCAAATAGCAACAGATTCATTGTCAAGAGTCTTGTGAGGATTTGGAAATGGCCTTGTAAACCACACTAGGCTATATCTTCTTTGAGCAAAGGGTGCCATGCTGGGAGTAAACTCATAGCGCTTGGCAAACATCATGATATAGCTGGTGAAGGCCCCTTGAAGGGTTTCACCATCATCATTGGGCGTAAGTTTGACCAAACGGGGCCATTCGACGCTCCTCTCCCTTATCTCAGCGGAGGCTTCGTCAACTAGCCCTTTTTTGGGAAGGCTAGCTTCAAATGTTGCATTGAGCCACAGTTGAAGCAGCCAAAGAGGTCCACTCAAGTGGACAGAACCTCGAGCTTCCATGTGCCTCAGTCGAGAAGCCCCTTCACTAATGGACTCATAAAGGTTCGCCAGGATGAGTTCACTTAAGCAGACCCCTCTGTTGTTGTGAAGCTGGTTAGCAAGGGGCAAGTACTTCTTAGCCACTTGCAAGGACTTTGTACAGAAAACATATCTCGACAGCCATACTGTGAGAAATGCAATGTGTTCTTTATCAGATACTTCATCATGACCTGCGTCGAAGTAGTGTTTGATGAAGTGGGTGTAGGTGAGTTTGGAACTTAAAATGCCTATGATATCCTCAGCATCTTCTTCAGGGTTGTAAATAAGGCCATCTGGGCGAAGCCCTGTGATGGCAGCCAAGTCGAACAGTGTAGGGGTAACCATTCCACATGGCAGATGGAAGGTGTAGTGGATGTTGTCCCAAAAATATAAGGACGCTGCCAGCATGTTCAAGCAGTATGGTACGCTGGTCTTCGACAGCATAAGAAGGTCATAAATCCCTATGTTTTTCCAATGTTCAGACTTGACCTTTTCCATCTTTGCCATCCATTGGTCAAAATCCTTCAAAGGAGTAGCAGCTCTTACTAGCCTTGTGCCATCAGTGAGATAGCTAACATTGATCTTGGGCAGTGGAATTTCTTCAGGGGAGGTTTCATCAGAAACATTAATCTTGGAAAAGCTTTTTTGCCCTAATGGCCTCGTTTTCCGGTAAAAGGGGAGAAACTCACTTAGTTTCTCATTAGAAATGTCAACATTAGCTAGAGGACCAGACAGTGCATAAGGTTTGTCAGAAACGACTAAAGGAATCATTACCTGAGACTTATATATGGCTCGTGCCTCTTTGGTGGTGGGTTCCGGCAGGCAACGGCGATTATCCACTATTTGGGGGGCTGGGATATTTGCAAATGGAGGAATGGCTTATTTGAATTGAGTAGCCTTGCCTCTTTGGGTTTTCTTTGGTTGAGGATTCACTTGGGAGGACGCCATTGTTAGAGAAAATGAAAAGAAGTGGTGCTTTTCTGGGTTTTTGCGTGAAGAAAACTGAAAAAAGAAGAGAAGGTTGCTTGAGAGTATGAAAGTGTGGAAAGTTCACCAAATGGTGAAAACGGATATTTATAGACGTTTGAAAATCCCAAGAGCCTTGGATCCACCGTTGAAGTTGAGAAGGTAGTGGGACGCGTGTCTTTCTCTTGGAAACGTGATGAGTAGTAGCAGTTATGTTCAGACTGCAAACATATATTTTCAAGAAAGGAGTTATGATGAGTGCGGCTGAAGAGACGTTTAAGGGTTTGTCATGATGGCATGATGTCATAAGCGTGGGTTAAAGAAACTGAACAGTTGAGCCACTGAGTGATTAGTGGATTATTCAGTTGAAGCCATGCAAACAAGCGTCGAAATGGTTGTTGAACCAAAAAATGACCTTCTTACCAATTCTGGCGAAAGGACATTTCTTGGGGGGAAATTTGTTAACCCTCATTTTTGACGCTAGAAAGAATCAAAGCTATTTTAAGTTAAAAAAATATTTTTAACGTAAAGAAGGCTTTGACCCAGTTTTGGTGAAGCCTGAGTCGAATAGGGGTTTTGGAAACCTCAAAATGGCTAAGTGTTGGGAGATGCTTGGACCGTGAGAATGCTGAAACGCCTGTTGCAGTTATCATATTGAGGCTGGAGGGAAAATTTCAAATGTTTGAATTTCAAAAGGATCAGTTGCTGAACGTGGGAGCAGTTGAAATGGAGAAAGGCACCAAGAGGACACGTTTGGAAGCATAACCACCACTTAGTAGTTATTTCTTAGCACTATAAACATGAGTTATTTCTATAGAATAGGGGTGTTCGTATTTTTGTACAAGTTACTCAAAGAAACTCAAAGTACCCGCGTGTAGAGAAACGAGTTCGTGAGAATGTACGCAATGTAACACCACTTTCTTTCGTCAATGCAATTTATCTTCATCATGTTTATGTTTCAGCACTTTACATTTTCCTGAACTTTACCTTTCATGTCTTAACTTTTCCTTGAATCTTTATTTTCCGTCAAGTTTATTTTAAACCTTGTTTTTACTTTCATTTAAAAGCTTTCGACATTTATCTTCTTGCATCTTTACATTCAAGCATTTAATCTTCAAGCATTTACTTTCAAAGTCTTTTATCTTTAAGTCATTTATTTTTAAAGTCATTTATCTTTCCGCATTTACTTTCGACTGCACTTTTATCAATTCCAGTCTTTATTTTCAAGAACGTGGAGTTCATTGCATTTTATCTTCAAAAGCTTTTACATCATTGCATTTATTTTTAAAGTCATTTATTTCCTCGTCATTTACTTTCGACAGTCATTTATTTTTCTGCATCTTTTACATTCAAGAACGTGGAGTTCAAACACTTTTACATTTTTGTCATTTATCTTCGACAGTAATTTATCTTCCTGCATTTTTATCAATTCAAGTCTTTATCTTCAAGCCTTATTTTCAAAGCTTTTTACTTCTTGTCTGTTACTTTCGACGCCTTTAAATTCTGCATTCTTTATTTACAACCTTTTAAGTTCCAAGCTTTTACTTTACTGCAAGTAGTCGAACGTGGAGTTCACTTAGGTTTCTTTTTTTCAGCATTGTCGAACGTGGAGTTCAGTTTACATTTCCTTTATTTCAAGTTATATTCACTCTCTCTTAAAATTTAGCACATGTCCTAGGATTTGTGTGGTCGATCCTGCAAGTTAATATCAGTTTTTCCTTGCAGAAGTTAACAGAGATTAATATCAGTTTTTCCTTGCAGAAGTTAATATCAGTTTTTCCTTGCAGAAGTTAACAGAGATTTATATCCATGTGATTGAGAAGCTGCGTGGAGTTCCGTTGAGTATTGTGTCTGATAGAGATTCGAGGTTCACTTCCAAATTTTGGGAAAGTTTTCAATAGGCATTGGGTTCGAAGCTGAGGTTGAGTTCAACTTATCACCACAGACAGATGGTCAGACAAAGAGGACTATTCATTCTTTGGAAGATTTATTGAGGGCTTGTGTTCTTGAACAAAAAGGTGCTTGGGATAGTAATTTGTCGTTGATTCAGTTCACTTATAATAACAGTTATCATTCCAGTATTGGAATAACGCCTTTTGAAGCTTTGTATGGTCGGATATGTAGGACACCTCTGTGTTGGCATGAATTTGGTGAGAGTGTGGTACTTGGACCTGAGATTGTTCAACAGACTATTGTGAAGGTGAAGCTGATTCAGGAAAAGATGAAAGCTTCGCAGAGTAGGCATAACAGTTACCACGTTAAGAGGAGGAAGAATCTTGAGTTTCAAGAGGGAGACCATGTATTCTTGAGAGTAACTCCGGTGACCGGTGTTGGGCGTGCTTTGAAGTATAGGAAGCTTACTCCTTAGTTTATTAGTCCGTATCAAATATCAGCAAGAGTGGGAGTCATTCCTTATAGTGTGGCGTTGCCATCAAAATTGTCAAATTTGCAAGATGCGTTCCATGTTTCTGTAATACTACAAATTTTGACCACTAAGATTTCCCATCATTGTTCAAATCATCATCACAATGTGGGTGAACCATTAGTCTCCCCAAAGATGGGTGAGCATTGACCACAATCAGAATTAGGGTTTCAAGCCCTCTCTGAGCTCTTAGACAAAGGATCATTCAAGAAATGACTTGATCTTTAACTTGTCTAACCTCTCAAGCATCCACAAAGGATCAAAAGGACTCCCACTTCAAGGATTAAGCACAAAGCTGCTCCCTTCTAGGTGGATCAAGCCTCCAGATCGACAGTGTCACCAAATTAGGGTTTTGATCGCCCAGGGCCTCCAGATGAAATTTTTCATCTGGGCACAAGCCAATTATCCAAAACATAACCTAATATACTCCATGAAACCTCATGAACCCATTCATCAAGTCAATTTTGCCTCTGGGGATGCATACATCAAAAATCAGGAATTAGGGTTTCTTAACCTAATTCACCCCTAAGTTGACTTTTGGGACAAATCATGAGCCAAGACCTCAAGACATGATTTGAGGGTCTCTAATGAACCATATTGATCCATTTGGAACAATGGATTGATCCAAGAAGCTTGAGCAACAAGTCTCAATTTCATCTGCATCACAATTAGGGTTTCGCGAGAAAAGTCAACTGTAGCTTTGACTTTTGACCAGGACATGCTCCCAAACCCTAATACATGATTCAATATACCCTATGACACCCATGGAACATGTCCATCAAGTTTGATTTAGGTCAAGGACATGATTTCCTGAAGAATTGCACAGTTTGGAATTCATCTGATAAAAAGTCAACTGTGCACAAAAGTCAACTTTGACTTTTTGAGATTTTTCACTAAAATGGATTTTTTACCCTAAAATGATGTTAATGTATGATTTGAATCATCATTCATCAAGAAAAATCAAGAAAATTCAAAGTTGTTTTGGCTCTATTTGGTGTACTCTCACTTTTCTTGATTTTTCTTGATGAATGATGATTCAAATCATACATTAACATCATTTTAGGGTTAAAAATCCATTTTGGTGAAAAATCTCAAAAAGTCAAAGTTGACTTTTGTGCACAGTTGACTTTTTATCAGATGAATTCCAAACTGTGCAATTCTTCAGAAAATCATGTCCTTGACCTAAATCAAACTTGATGGACATGTTCCATGGGTGTCATAGGGTATATTGATTCATGTATTAGGGTTTGGGAGCATGTCCTGGTCAAAAGTCAAAGCTACAGTTGACTTTTCTCGCGAAACCCTAATTGTGGTGCAGATGAAATTGAGACTTGTTGCTCAAGCTTCTTGGATTAATCCATTGTTCCAAATGGATCAATTTGGTATATTGGAGACCCTCAAATCATGTCTTGAGGTCTTGGCTCATGGTTTGTCCCAAAAGTCAACTTAGGGGTGAATTAGGTCAAGAAATCCTAATTCCTGATTTTTAGTGAATGCATCCCCTGAGGCAAAATTGACTTGATGCTTGGGTTCATGAGGTTCCATGAAGTATATTAGGTTATGTTTTGGATCAATGGCTTGTGCCCAGATCAAATTTCCCATCTGGAGGCCCTGGGCGATCAAAACCCTAATTTGGTGACACAGTCGATCTGGAGACTTGATCCACCTAGAAGGGAGCAGCTTTGTGCTTAATCCTTGAAGTGTGAGTCCTTTTGATCCATTGTGGATATTTGAGAGGTTAGACAAGTTGAAGATCAAGTCATTCCTTGATTGATCTTTTGTCTAAGGCTCTGAGAGGGCTTGAAACCCTAATCCTGATTGCAGTCAATGCTCAACAATTCCTTGAGGAGATTGATGAGGCATGATGATTCATCCATATTGTGATGATGATTTGCACAATGATGGGAAACTTTAGTGGTCAAAATTTGGGGTATGACAGATGGCCCTATTTAATCTTCTTGGACCCGAAGGTGGGAATGACGAAAGTATTCGAGCATTCGGGGTGCAAGAGGATTAAATATCGGAATATCTGACATTTTGATGGCTATGAATGGCAGCTTGCGCATTCATCTTCTTTTGCTAAGCAATGATGCTTAGAAAAGGAAAACTTCCCCTCGATCCTGGTTTCCTACCAAGGAACTGGTCTTAGTTTCTTTTGTCAATAAACTTTATTGACAAGGGACGCTATGCGTAGCGGTTTTCCTCAAACTTCTCGCCGAATTTTCTTGGGGAGATGCCATTTGACGGAAAAAGTTTGTCAGACTTGCTGGGGAACCCAATCGTCTGAATTGTAGAGTTGCACAAACTTCTCTGTTTGGAGACGCCATTTGTCGATTCTACTGGGGAAAGCGAGTCTCTTGAGAGACTGCTTCTGCTTGGGGATATACATCATACTTTTCTTAGGATCTTCCCAGAGAAATGCCATATGATGGGATCCAATTTTTGAGGTGCCGATGACCTTTTCATCAGCGGATTTTTCGGAGAAATACATGATGTACTGCCGAATCTCTGTTTAAGAGGCTTTCTCTGGGGATTTTCCTTAATCCGGGAAAGCAAGGATATCATCTTCAATGGCGAAGAGTGACATCTGTTGAACGTTCTCTGATGTTTCAGAGGTTCAAGTTATCAAAGTGGTCGAGCGCCGACTCTGATCTAAAGAGACACTGGTAACGAGATTGTTCAGACGCAACACTTCCTGACGAGGAAAGAACTGGCAAACTTGATTGAGAGGACGGTTATCACGGCAGGATAAGACCGATTTAAGTGATAGTGATGCAATATGAAATGGGAATGCAAATAAAAAATGCATGATGTACGTATGTTTATGCTGACAAAACTGACATGACATACAAACTAAAAGATGAACACGACCGAATACTCGGCCATCGCGGGGCGAAAAAGTACCACTGGTTCAATAATAGCAATTCTACCTTGCCTAAGAGAAGTAGTCCTCGCGGAGAATACCGTTGGTCGGGCTTAGGAGATGAGAACTCGGCCGAGGGTGTCAGATAAAACAAGGTCTCTGACACAGTTGATCCTTCATTCAGGCATACTAGCTTAGAAGGAGCACTTTGATTCTGCACTTTGAGGCTCGAACGCCTTTGGAGATGCAATCGACGTTCTTTCGATGTTCAACAGTCAAAAGAAATGCCATCTTTAATTTAAAAGCAGAAAAAGTTTTAACAAGTAAATTCATTTTGTTTTATTTCAAGAGTCGTTAATTAAGTTAAACAACGTCGTTCTGTAAAGCTAAAACAAGTAAGAATTACAAACAAAAGCACAAGGGCTCAAATTTTATTGATAAGATGGAGATCAGCCAAACACGTGATTCCAAAGAGTATACACAAAGTTTGAAAATGGTAATTTATAGGGAAAAGGGCTACGTTGAAACATAACGACCACTATCCTTCTACCAACTTTGAGTTCGGGGCATCCTGAGCTTCTGTCGAAGATGACCTTGACGGGAGATTTCCTGACAGATGATGTAACTGCTGCTAAGGGACTTGCCTCTGTTGAATATAGTTACTTGCCATTATCCCTAATTTTTGCCTTGATTGTACTATGATGTTTCCAATCCACCGGGATGATTTTTTTTCATGTCTCTAATTTTTGCCTGGACCGCCCTTTCGGGTTTTCAATCCACCGAGACGTTTTTTTTAGGTTAGGCGAAGTATTTCTTGACTACATCAACATTCGTGGGGTAGGCAAATTCCTCTCCGTCCATGGTTGCAAGTCTCAAGGCGCCGCCTGAGAAAGCTTTCGTGACCACATAGGGGCCATCATAATTCGGAGTCCACTTGTCTCGCAAATAAGTGAGAAATGATTGTATCTTCTTGAGCACGAGGTCTCCTTTTCTGAAGACACGAGGTCTGACCTTTTTGTCGAACGCCCTCTTCATTATTTGTTGATACAAATGACCGTGGCATAGTGTCGTGATTCTCTTTTCTTCGATCAGGTTCAATTCATCGTGTCGGCTTTGACACCATTCAGCTTCTGTAAGCTTAGCTTCCATCAATACCCGGATTGATGGGATCTCTACTTCTATGGGGAGCACTGCTTCCATGCCATACACCAGAGAGAAAGGGGTAGCCCCTGTTGAAGTGCGGACAGATGTACGATAACCGTGAAGAGCAAAGGGTAGCATCTCGTGCCAATCTTTGTAGGTTACAACCATCTTTTGAACGATCTTCTTGATGTTCTTGTTAGCCGCTTCTACCGCTCCGTTCATCTTGGGTCGGTAGGGAGATGAGTTATGGTGTTCGATCTTGAACTCAACGCACAACTCCTTCATCATCTTATTGTTCAAGTTAGATCCATTATCAGTAATGATCTGGCTTGGAACACCATAATGGCAGATGATATTGTTTTTGATAAATCGGACCACCACCTGTCGGGTTACATTAGCGTACAACGCTGCTTCGATCCACTTGGTGAAGTAATCAATGGCTACCAAGATGAACTGATGTCCGTTTGAAGCCTTAGGTTCAATCATGCCAATCATGTCGATTCCCCATATGGAAAAAGGCCATGGGGAAGAAAGAACTTTGAGATGCGATGGCGGTACATGAATTTTGTCGGAGTATATCTGACACTTGTGACACCTCCTCATGTACTTATAGCAGTCGGATTCCATGGTCAACCAATAGTACCCGGCTCTGAGAATTTTTCTCGCCATTGTGTGTCCGTTGGCATGAGTGCCAAAGGATCCTTCATGAATTTCTTTCATAAGCATGTCTGCTTCTGGTCTGTCGACGCATCGGAGCAAGACCATGTCAAAGTTCCTCTTATAAAGAGTGTCACCGCTCAGGAAGAAGCTTCCAGCTAGCCTTCTGAGGGTTTTCCTATCTTTTCTGAGTGCCCCAGGTGGGTACTCTTGTTTCTGAAGGAAGCATTTGATATCGTGATACCAAGGTTTATCGTCTATGACTGCTTCAATCACGAAGACGTAGGCAGGCCGTTCAAGGCGCATTACGTCAATCTTAGGTAGGTCATTCCATCGACCTACGCTAATCACGGAAGAAAGAGTGGCTAAAGCATCAGCCATGTGATTTTCACCATGAGGGATGTGATGAAAGTCAACTCTGTTGAAGAAGGGTAGCAACCTTCTTGCATAGTCTTTGTAAGGAATCAATCCTGATTGGTATGTGTTCCAATCTCCTGTTATCTGATTGATAACCAGGGCTGAATCGCCGTATACGTCCAAGTTTTTGATCCTTAAATCAATTACTTCTTCGAGACCCATAATACAAGCTTCGTATTCGGCCTCGTTGTTCGTACATTAGAACATAAGTCTGGCAGTGAAAGGAATGTGGGTACCCTGAGGGGTAACAATGATTGCCCCAATTCCGTTTCCATAATGATTAACTGCTCCATCAAAGATAAGTCCCCATTGGGAACCCAGTTCTGGCCCTTCACTGGGTAATGGTTCATCGCAATCTTTCATTTTTAGATACATGACATCTTCGTCTGGGAAGTCAAAGCCGATTGATTCCTGGTCGTCAATCGGTTGATGAGCCAAATGATCGGCTAAAATACTTCCTTTAATGGCTTTCTGAGCATGGTACTCTATGTCATATTCTGATAGTAACATTTGCCAACAGGCATTCCTTCCCGTGAGAGCAGGTTTTTCAAAGACATGCTTGATTGGATCCATCTCGGAGACCAACCAAGTAGTATGACGAATCATGTATTGGCGAAGACGTTTGGCTGCCCAAGCCAAAGCGCAACAAGTTTTCTTGAGCATCGTGTACCGAGTTTCACAATTGGTAAATTTCTTGCTCAGATAGTAAATGGGAGACTCTTTCCTTTTGGTTTCGTCCTCGTTGGCCAAGTACACATCCCATTGAGTCCTCAAGGACTGTGAGATAAATGATCAGTGGTCTTCCTTCCCCTGGTGGTGACAGAATCGGCGGATTCAACAGATATTCCTTAATACTGTCGAAGGCAGTTTGGCAGTCTTCTGACCAAACGCAGTCCTGGTTCTTTTTGAGTAATCTGAAAATCGGCGCACAAGTAGCGGTCATAAGGAATATGAATCTGGAGATGTAGGTCAAGCGTCCCAGGAATCCTCTGACTTGTTTTTCAGTTTTCGGAGAAGGCATTTCTCGAATGGCCTTGACCTTGTCAGGATCAACTTCAATTCCTTTCTGGCTGACGATGAACCCTAAGAGTTTCCTTGAACGGACACCGAAGGTGCACTTGTTGGGATTCAAGCGGAGCTTGAATTTTCTTAGACGTTCGAACAATTTTGACAGTTGTTCAACGTGCCCATCCTCTGTTTTTGATTTTGCAATCAAATCATCGACATATACCTCGATTTCTTTATGTATCATGTCATGAAACAGAGTAGTCATGGACCTTTGATAGGTTGCCCCGGCATTCTTCAAACCGAACGGCATTACCTTGTAACAAAAGGTACCCCATGGGGTAATGAACGAAGTTTTCTCCATGTCGTTCGGCGCCATTTTGATCTGGTTATAGCCCGAGAATCCATCCATGAAGGATAAAACTTTAAACTTTGCTGTGCTGTCTACCAGCATGTCAATGTGTGGTAAAGGAAAGTCGTCCTTTGGACTTGCCTTGTTCAGATCTCTGTAGTCGACACACATTCTGACCTTTCCGTCCATTTTAAGAACAGGTACGATGTTGGCTAACCATTGAGGATATTCAGATGTAGCGAGGAAACCCGCGTCGATCTGTTTCTGTACCTCCTCCTTGATTTTGATGGCCATGTCTGGGTGAGTACGTCTCAACCTTTGCTTTACTGGCGGACATTCCGATCTTAACGGTAAGTGATGCTCCACGATGCTGGTATCCAACCCAGGCATGTCCTGATATGACCAAGCAAACACATCGGGAAATTCTCGAAGGAGCTTTATCAAACCCTCTCTAGTAGTTGGACTGAGCAGCGCTCCAATCCTGATTTCTTTTCTCTCTTTTTCTGAACCCAAGTTTACCGTTTCCAACGGCTCTTTGTGAGGTACAATGGACCTTTCCTCTTGTTTGAGTAATCGGGAGATCTCTTCTGGAATTTCGTTGTCAACTTCTTCTTCAGCCCCAAATACCAGGAATTCAAAGTCGGGAGAAGGCATCGGATCGTATGTTTCAACGGGGTGTAAAACAAGCAATCTGCATGACGGTATGATTCGTGTTTAGAAGAGATAGAGAAAATGCAAGTGTGTGCAGTGTTTTGACTTTACTGCTTGTTTTTATTATTGATTTGTTTTTTAGGATTACCATTTTCTGAAAAAGCAAAAAGAGAAAACATCAAATAATGCGGGAATTACAGAACGACGTTATTTTATTTATGAACAAGTCGAATCTTGAAACTACAGCCCTATAAAACAAAACTCTGTCGCTTTGGGCAAAGCGAAGAGGGAAAATTTACAGAAAGCGAGCCCTATCAAAACATTCGTTTCACCTGGGCAGGGTGAAAGGTTTAAAGATGACAATTACTTTGACTGGTGAACGACCTTCGGAATATCGACAGCAACCCACTGGTGGCGAACTCCTCGGTGAATCACAAAGTCTGGCAACTTCCTTGATTTGTCTTCAGAAATGACGCTGATATCTGGTGGAGCAGGACCACTGGAATCTGTCTCCCCGGCAGAATTGTCGTAGGAGGATTCCTCTGTTGCATTTTGCATAGTATTTGTGCTCTCAGGTAGATCTTCCCATCCAGTTGGCTGGATATCTTCGAGCTTGATACGAGAGCTTGCGGGACCGGTGTACTTGACCATATAGTCGAATTTTCCACTTGGTTCTCCCAGAGTGTCCCAAACTTCTTTGGAACTGGAGAAGTCATTCCTCTCGATGACCATGACCTCGGGAAAAGCATAATTGATGAATTCCAGTCCTGCAAACGTTGCAAATTCATTGTCATGCTGAGTAGTTTTCGAATGACCTGAGTGTTGATCCCATGACATGGTGGGGACACAGGTATTCTGTTCAATGATCCTCAGCTGAGTGTCATTACTCGGCTGACTTTCTGGCCCCAAGTCTCCTGGATAAGGTTGCCACATTGGCAGACCATCCATTGGGCCATAGTAATTGTAGTCAAAATTGTCTTTCATCGGAGTGTCTTCCTCTAATAAATTTGGCGGAGCACGGCATCCTTCCGGATCACAATCTCCGTAGATCATTTTGATTTCTGACCTGGGTATAAATCTCGGACTCTGTACAGGATATCAAAGAGGGAATTCCACTCCTCATCTATGTCATAGGGATCCTCTTCATTGATAGCATGGACTACTTGAGTCACTGGTTGGAGGAAACCTCCGCTACGAAAGAAGTTCTGAATGGGATGAAGACTTTCATCGCCAGCAGCTGTCTAGGTACAGGTTGCAGAAAAACCAAGACCCTTCTTTGTTTTATTGTCAATGGGAATGACAAGCTGTCCCCATCCTGTCGTATCGGTACTCTCGACCGCTTTGATAGCATCCTTGTACGAGGAAATCGACGTTCCTCCCCCGAAATTATTGTCCTTGCTCACCGATAGTGCTCGGAACTGCGTCCCAATAACCTTCTCAGGTTCTATACCAGCAGATGATGATAAGTTACTCACGAGCAAGGCCTGTTCCCCACAGACTGTGACAAGTTGATCGTTCTGAACGGACTTTAGCTTTTGGTGGAGGGTTGAAGTAAGCGCTCCAGCCTGATGTATCCAAGGTCTTCCTAATAAACAACTGTACGTTGCCCGAATGTCCATGACCTGGAAAGTGACTTGGAAAGTGTGAGGACCAATAGTTATGGAAAGATCAACTTCGCCGATAACTGCTTTCCTGGATCCGTCGAACGCTTTGACGACGACCTCGCTGATTCTCATCGGAGGGCCTTTGAATGATAATTGCATCAAAGTAGACTTCGGCATAACATTCAGGGCTGACCCTGTGTCTACCAGTACGCTGGCCAACGCATCGTCCTGGCAGTTAACTGTAATGTTGAGCGCCATGTTATGACGGCGACCCTCTTCGGGTAATTCCTCATCACTAAATCCCAAATTGTTGCAGGAAGTGATGTTAGAGACAATACTATCGAACTGTCTGATTGTTACATCCTGTTCCACAAAGGCCTGCTCTAATACTTTCTGTAGAGCCTCCCTGTGTGCTTCTGAACTGAGAAACAGTGATAACACTGAGATCTTTGAAGGAGTCTGTAACAATTGATCAACAATGTTGTATTCACTCCTTTGGATGAGCTTTAGCATCTCATCTTTGTTTTTCGACAAGTCGGGATTACTGGATTGACCGACTGGTGGATTAGGAATTTTTGTCTGAAGTTCCTTTTCTTTGTTGGATTCTCCAACTCCTCGGTTGAAGATTCGACCGCTCCGTGTTACACGACTGATGTCTGCAATATTCACGACGGAGGGTAATGGAATTTCCTTTCCATTCTCAATTGTTGTTGCACCGTATTTGTAAGGGATCGCCTTAGCTGATTCATACGGTAGTGGTCGCGGCAGATAGATGACTATGGGAACCTTCTGGTTTTTCTGACCATCATAAGTAATCTCGATCCGTTCCCGGTTGGGAACTTTATATTCGTCAAGTAGGGGAATAATGGCAAAAACATCCCTGGTTTGGTGACGACCAGAGATCGTGACAACATCCTCAACTTGCTCAGCAAGGTAGTTCGGCGACCAATCGATAGGTCCATTACCCGGATATGGACAAATTTCTCCATGATAGACTTGACCCTGAAGAGCTGTTCTTACAAGGTAACACCCTTGGTTACTTTCCGAACAGACGCTACAACTGTCATAGTTGTGTGGGGGCACCTGGCCACACCCACTTTGAATACAATGTAACCTCACCAGGTTAGCTTCCACTGATCGGACATCCTGACTTTGACGCTGAGTGGGGTTCCTGTTACTGATACTAATCTGCTGAGTATCTTCATCCATGTAGATTGGCATCCACCAATGATTTAACAAGTACTGAAGTGCCTCCTGGACAAGGGTACAACCCCGATCATTTTCGCAACCCGCTTTACAGCTTTGATAGTCATGTGAGATCAGGAATCCGAGTCGGACCTGCTCAGCATGTAACTCTACCAGGTTGGTATTCATCACGCGAATATCGAAAACCTGAACCATGTTGATTTGATAGGGATTCCTATCATGGTAGTCTTGGATCCATCCAAGATCCATCTGACGCTGGAGGGCCTCTTGTATGAAAGAGCATCCCTGTTTGTTTACCGAGCAAGTCAGACAGGAACCGTAATCGTGTCGCGGCAGATTATGATACTGGCTTTGCCTTGAGTGCATCGCCACCAAGTTGACATTCATTGCACGGATATCGTGGTTCTGAATGATGTTAGAATTCGTGTAGACCATGTTAACTCCACGAACTCTGTGCTCTTGGATCCATCCGAGATCCATCTATTCCTGTAGAGCTGCTTGCACTACCGAACATCCCTGATTGTCTTTAGAGCAAATATCACACTGGTGATAGTTATGAGGTGGCACATGGCCATATCGACTCTGTCTACAATGCATCTTGACCAGATTGGTCCTCAATGAGAGTACATCGTGAATTTGATAGATGTTGTTAGTCTATTTCTCAATCAAATTGACTGCAGGCTTCTCATGTTGAGGCAGCGGGTTCGTCAGAACATTAGGATTCGTATCTTTGAAAGATAAGAGCCTGCTCCTAACAAGCTTTTGCACGTCAGATTTAAAATTGAGGCAGTTCTCTATGTTATGCCCCGATCCTCCTTGATGATAAGGGCATGTCTGATCCGCTTTAAACCAAAAAGACGGATTTTCTGGTACTGTAAGAGGAGACTTAGTCTGAACGTGCCCCTTAGCCAGTAGTAACGGAAATAGTTCTGCGTACAACATGGGTATAGGATCAAACCCTAATGGTCGTGTTGTACGGTTGTTATTGTACTGAGGACGAGCCTGCTGAAGAGGCTGTTGAGTCCTTTACTGATTAGGTTGGCTCTGCGCAACCTGAGGTTGATACGTAGGAACAGGCGCAGGGCCGATAGCAGGAGTTACCACTGCTACTGGTTGATAACGACGCCTTTGCTTTTCGAGAGAGATATTCCCAATATCTTGCTCTTTTTTCTTAGGGAGAGCACTACCGTATTTTTTAGTACCGCTCGTCGATCCAGTGTCTTTTACCAAACGTCCTTCTCGGACGGCTTCCTCAAGACGTACACCCATACCGACCATCTCGGTGAAATCACTGGGCGCACTGGCGACCATTCGGCCGTAGTAAAATGAGCTCAAGATCTTTAAGAAGATCTTTGTCATCTCTTTTTCCTCAAGAGGTGGACAAATTTGAGCGGCAATTTCATGCCACCTCTGGGCGTACTCCTTAAAGGTTTCCTTGTCCTTTTGGGACATCGATCTGAGTTGATCTCTGTCGGGTGCCATGTCCAAATTGTATTTGTAATGTTGAACGAAGGCTTTGCCAAGATCTCTGAAAGTGCTGATCGTGGCGCGGTTTAAACCCATGTACCATTTTAAGGCGGCACCGGTTAAACTATCCTGAAAGTAATGAATCAGCAGGTCCTGATTTTCCGTCTGAGCTGACATCCGTCGAGTGTACATTGTCAAGAGACTTTGAGGGCAAGAGTTACCCTTGTATTTTTCAAAGTCAGGCACTTGGAATTTGTGCGAAACTTTCACATTGGGGACCAGACAAAGGTCTGCGGCATCCTTTCCAAAAAGATCCTGACCGCGAATGGCTTGCAGTTCGCTCTGCATTTCCAAGAACTGTTCCTGGAATTCATCCATTCGGTCAAACATAGTTTCCTTCTTACCAGAAGGTATCTGTGGAATCTGTCCTTCCGGGACAGTGTGCACCACAGGGGGTGGTACCGTAACTACGGCAGTAAATCTTGGCGTTTCTCGAAGTTTGTAACCTTCAGGAGTCTTCAGTATGCCTCTGGCATCTTTGCTTTCCCGAAGTCTGTAACCTTCAGGACCAGTGGTATCTGTGGCGATTCCCTGATCTTCGGCGATCGGCGGAACATATCCTTCCGGGATATAGTTCGCAGGCATGCCCCAAGGACGATCTTTCGGCATCTGATACCTAGGATCAAACTTCTCCACTATGGGCGCTGATGTGATCTCCGAGATCATAGTCCTTTGTAGCTGAGCTTCTGCCATGGCTTGCATGTCATTACGAAGCTTTCTCATATCCTCTCTCAGAGCGTCGATCTCTTCTTTCAACTCTCTGTTTTCTTCCTCAAGATCATCCATCTTTTTCTGACGATTAGCCCGAGTATTATACGAATGAGACAGTTTGACTCTAGAACCGAGACACAAACGTGAGATTTGTAGGTAAGAAGAATACGCGACGTGAGAATGATAAAAATGCAATGATTATATTAATTGTTTGTTGAATTAATCAAAATAAACTTCGACAATTAGATTGCAAATATCAAACGGTGGGGAAACCCCTTTTTATGGAAATTTCAAGGATTACAGAAATGGAAATACAGTAGATTACAAGGTGCAGAAACAGAAACCTAAGCTTATGGGTCCCGAGTCCTCTCTGAAGAGAAACCAGGAGCTGATTCTGATATCTTCCTTTTCTTTGACCGGGGCGCTTCGGCCGTTGTCGGGTTGTCATTCCTTTGCCAGGTGAAAGGAGTGAGCAAATTCCTTTGGTCATCTTGGTTCTCTACAGCATGTTGCTCTAAAATCTCAATCAGAGCATCTTTCTCTTTCAGTAGTTGCTGTATTTGGATACACTCTATGTTAAGGGTGCGGTACTTGTTCTTCCAAGACCTTCTCTCCTTTTGAACTTTGTTGAGAGTAACCTGAAGCTTTTCAGTTTCAGTCATGAAGTACATGACAGATTCCCTCGGCGGAAGAATTCCGTAACGAGGATAAGGCATTTTTAGCTTGAGAGCTCTAGTTTGTACCCAATGGAGATAAGGCTCCACCGAGACACAATCCGGTTTTCCTAGAGACTCTCGCCCTTTCTTATGAACGTGCTTCCAAGCGTGCACTATTTCCATCTTTAGTGCTCTGTCGTTTTCTCCTTGTTTGAAGAAAAGACCTTCCAGATGAACACCCAGCGGGATGTGTCTCATCGGGTATCCAAATTGACGAAGAACCAATACCGGATGGTAGTTGATTCCCCCTTTAGTTCCTATGAGGGGTACATTGGGGAAGTTTCCACAATGATCAATGATACTGATCCCATCATAAATCCTAATACACCAATCTATATCAGAGTTGGTAAGAGACATGATCTTTTGCGACCAACGTAGGGAACTCTTACAATCCCAAAAAGCAGCAGACTTAGGCAAATGGGAGATAAACCATTTGTAAAGAAAAGGTACACAACATGTGATCTCCCCTCCGCTGTACAAATTTCATAAGTGTACAGAATGATACGCATCCCTGAGCAAAGTCGGCACAGGGTTTCCAATGAGAAAAACCTTAATAGCATTAATATCGACGAAGTTATTAATGTTGGGCAACAAAAATAACCCGCAGGAGAGCAAGACAAAGATGCTTTCGAAAGCACTCTCGTTCCCTATACTAGCGAAGTACAGAGCTTTCTTTGTTAAAAACTGGGCTGGCAAACCTTGGATGCCACCCTTGGTAGTCAGGTGAGTCCTGACCTCAGACTCGTTCAAATGAATTGCTCTTGCAATGGTCTGATTCTTTGGAATTTCTTCCAGTCCAGAAAATGGAGCTCGATCAGTGATATGTAAATCCGACAGATGAGAATACTCCTCTAGCGTTGGTGCTAGCCGGTAATCCGGGAATGTGAAACAGTGATAAACTGGATCATAAAACTGAATGAGCGCATCCATGATTCCCTCAATCACATGGACTCTTAACAGTGGCAGCAAACCACTGTGCTTGGCTCTGAAAGCCTCTGGGTTAGTGATCATCCTCGCTAACCTTCTCAAATCCTCTAGCTTTGGAACCTTGAAGGTATACTGGTGAGTTCTCCTTCTACCAAAATCCATTAGTGCAATCCTTTTCTCTGATATTTGCAATCACAGTCTTAGTTTAATTTGAAAAAAAAAACAGAGAGACTAGAAGAGAAATTTTTTTGAATGTTTTAATGTTTTTTAGATGAATGCATGAATGCAGCACATAAAAACATAGAAAAAACATGGGGTCAGAGGGTCGTTGTCATGAAGTCAAGGCTCTACCCACCCCCAAAGGTTTACTAGGGTGATTTTTGTACCTGTACTCATTATCATTAGCTCCTCCCAGGAAGGCAGACAACAAGCGGATCGCCAGGGAGTTGTGTGCAATCTTAGAGTAAGTGCTATTCACCGAGAATAGATCACCAGCCTCAAATGAGGCTAGTATCGCGTAACAACTATTTCCGATAGTTTCCGCACTACGAAAGGGTTTGGCTCCTCAGCTTCTCAGACTTAACAACCGGCCCATTGGCTAAGAGAGTGAATGGGTTGCGTTGGTCAGCCTCCACTGAGGTTGATGGACGACCCCGTCGCCATCACTTATCTTAAGTGTATACTCAATCTTTCCACATACGGCATCACAAGCATTCCCATTAGCAGAAAAATAAACATGTATAGAAATTAGGAAAAGCAGTATATATATTTGTCCTAAACATCCTAGACCTTTAAAGCTAAGAATCCTAAGTTCCTGACAGAAAATGGGTTCCCCGGCGGAAGCCCCAATCTGTGGTATCAACCAAAGAGGTGAAAAGGATGAAAAAGGAAAGAAGCTGAAGAGATACGGCCCCACGGTGGGCGCCACTTTTCTGTAGCGAGCGATTTTGGACGTGGTTCTTAAGCACTGGTCGCTCTCTGCGGTTTGAGCTTACTACAGGTCGATTCATTTTTTACCTATTAAAGCTGATGAAGGAAGGGAAATAGATGTCTCCAATTAACCCTGCTTTGCATACTGAGTTTAAACAGCGGTCTGTTAGGTTACGAATGCTACAATGTGGGGGGCCTTTGTACTGGTTATTTGTATTTTCGCCAATACAGTTTCTTTCTTTTTATCTAGGTAGAGGGTTTCTGACGGGAAATAAGGATCTAGGATGCTTTTGAAATGGGATTTGGGTTTTTTGTTGATTGTGCTCGCTAAGATCTTTTCTTTCGATCTTATGCCTACGTATTCCCGTTTACCGAAACAGGGAAATCAGAGCGTTCGTAGTTCCTCCTATTTTATGGGAGGAAATGGGTGTTTTTGGTGTCTTGTTCAAAGCCCAAGACGTGAAGCGAAAGGTGATTTGTATCTTGTTCAAAGCCCAAGATGTGAAGCTGAAAGGTCTCGACTTTAGAGAGAATTTGTCGTCTCTAAAGAGGGGTAAATGAGAATTACTTTAACCGGGATACGCGTATCCTAGCAATGCCATAATTTCCTAAGAAGGGGTTTTCAACCTGAAGGAGAAGACTTTAACTCAGTATAGAGCAACACCATCTTTCCTTAGGAATTCCTCATGCTAAAAGAAGGACAGTGGCATGGATATAAATGATCCAGAGGCTTGCCGCTTACAGCGATTAGATGAAAGGGAAGGAGTTATTGATGTTTGTGTACTGTGAACGAGGCACAGGTTTGATGCTAAAAGGTTTATTGGATCAACCAGTGGTTTTCTTATACAAAGCCTAAGAGGAGGCTAATTTCTGCTAGGGAAAATCATTATACAAAGCCTAAGAGGAGGCTATTTTGTGTCTCGTACAAAGCCCGAGAGAGAGGCTAAAAGGGTTTGACTCAACAAGAGAATCTTTTATACTCAACAAGAGAGTGTTTTTGTATCTCGTACAAAACCCGAGATGGAGGCTGAAATTTATTTGGCTCAATAAGAACCTTTTTGTATCTCGTATAAAGCCCGAGATGGAGGCGAAAAGGGGTGATTGACTCAACGAGGGAGTCTCTTTGTATCTCGTACGAAGCCCGAGAGAGAGGCTGAAAAGTTTTGATTCTACAGGAGAATCTTTGTATCTCGTACGAAGCCCGAGATGGAGGCTAAAAAAAGACGGTTTGCTCTGCTGGGGAGAATCATTGTACAAAGCCCAAAAGGAGGCTAGTGTAACTGTTTCAGTTAAGTGACAGATCCAGTATACTAATTTTAAAAGAGAAAATCAGTTCTTATATGAACAACACTGTACTCATGGGTTTGATCTGAGGATCGGGGATGGTCCCTGTTCTTTAAGGAAATGGGGAAATCCGAAGGGTATTGAGACTATCCGAGTCTGCAGGTTTCCTTCCTATTTAATGAAAGGGTCACTTGAGAATGTCTTTGAGACTCAAGGAAAATAGACTGTCCAAGTCTAGAGTTTCATCTTTTGTACTATGCTTTGAGAAACAGTAGTAGACTCTGGAAAAGACCTGTTCTATGAAGATTACTAAGTTCTGTTCCTATACCTTTAGGAGGTCGTCGGGACAATTTGTACGAAGCCCAAGAGGAGGCTGGAAACTTTTAAGAAGCCGATCGGTCCTTGTACGAAGCCCAAGAGAAGGCTATCATTCCCGGAGGAAGAGATCATTATACGAAGCCTAAGAGGAGGCTGTCAATACTTCTAAGAAGCCGACGGGTCCTTGTACTAAGCCCAAGAGGAGGCGGGGTTGCTTATAGGAAGCCTGTGGGTCCTTGTACAATGCCCAAGAGGAGGCCGATGCTTTTAAGAAGCCCGTGGGTCCCCAAACCCCGAGAAATTCAAGGCAAGCTATTCACAGGGAATAGATCAAGTCAGAAAAATTCGAGAATTTGGAAGAAACTCAAAGATGCCATTCACGGAGAATACATTCATCTTTGGAGTTAGAGTTTCTTGACGATTCCTAAGGAGGATAGCCGAAGAGAAGACTGTATCTGGTGCTCCTATTTGGGATCTAGCTGTCTATTTTTACGAATAAATGAAACGGCTTTACCTAGTGCTAGACGTAGTTGCCGGGGAAACTCTGAATATCTATACTATTATTACACAGTCGATATGAGTTTATGAAAGGAGACTTACAGTGAGCAGCCCCACAATACAGTTATATATATATGAGTTTGTGAAAGGAGACTTACAGTGAGCAGCCCCACAATACAGTTATATATGAAAGTAGTAAATGAAAGCGTATAAACACTTACTCGGTTGTAGAGCTTCCATGTTGTTTGGTTAGTTGTTCAACAAAGAAAAATGGAAAACAACAGTATATTCAAAATCAAAGGAGAAAGTGCTTTGAAAAAGAAAGATTCGGGGCTTACAGCTCGAGGAGAGGCCCAGGGTTTTACCAGTGAGTGCACTGTTTGGATTTGTACAGAGGGACTTATACAAGTGACTGTGGCCCAAAAAGTTATTTTCTGTACAAAGGGATGGGTCTTACACTCTCTCAAGAGTCCCAAAGAGTTTTAAAGAAGAAGAGTGGGGCTTATAACACGAGGGTAGGCCCAGTTGACTTTTCGTTTAAAATGGCGATCGCGCCGAGGTTTTCTTTTAACGCAGAGGGACTTATACAATAAGTTAGGCCCAAAAGGTTTTGGTTAAAAGGGGATTGGGTCTTATACTCTAATAGAGGCCCAAAAGAGTTTTGAATGGGTCTTATAGCTCAAGGAGAGGCCCAGATGGTTTACTTTGAAAAGACGACGATCGCGCCGTTTGTTTTTGACGGTATCGGGACTTATACAATAAGTGAGGCCCAAAATGATTTGGTCAAAAAAGGATTGGGTCTTACACTCTATTAGAGGCCCATGAGTGTTTGACAAAGTTTGTTAAAGGGGAAAATTAACAAAACCCTAATTTCATCATTTTAAAAGTAATTATTCAAGGAAAAATTATTTAAAATGATACAAAAATCCAAATAAGTTTGAATAAACAACTTGTGATTTTGGTTTTAGGTTTGAAAAATGAGGTTTCAATCACAAGATGAATTAAAACCTACTTGGTTTTGATTTTTCAACATGGATATTGATTTTTAAAAGGGTTTAAAAACAAATAAAAGGCATTTATTCACAAAAATACTAACTATATTAAATAAATAATATAAATCTAATTTTTTTGTGGAAATAAATATTTCGATATTTTTGTGATTTTTTGCAAAAAGAACCAATAAAAAATAATTAAAATTGAGTGAGTTATTAATATTTCAAATAATTAACAAAACATGAAAATAATTGGAAAAATAGCAAAATATGAAAAATCACAAAATGGCATGGGTGGGGTTTGAACCCACGACCTCAAGCATACAAGGCGCGTGCCTTACCACTGGGGTGGTGATACAACCATTGTTTGAAACAAACCAACAAATATACAAGGCATGACTTGGTTTTAGCTTGCCCAAGGCAAGTTTTGGCTCAAAAACGTGAAGGTCATAACTTTCTCAATTCTTAATGGATTGAGACAAAATTTATATGTATCTGGGCCAGAATTTCACAAGGAATCCAATGGTGGTGGTGGTTTTTTCATATCACACTCCCTCCTCAAAACCCGATAGTGGTTTTGAAAGGGACCTATAATTGCATTTTCTGTGCTACAACTCAATACAGGCATGAATTACATGATCAAATGGCACAAACACAACACATATGACATGTATGAGAGATGCATAATCAATGGACTTCAAATGCACACATGTTTTGGTGACTGCAAGTTGAGATGCTTACCATTCTTTGGGATTTTGGAGTTTTCTCAGCAATCTGCCAACTCCCTTGCTCCATATATGGTTTTATGCTTTGAACAACCTCAAATAATCCCTTAGATGCTTTGAGGATGATTGGAATCAGCTGGTACCTGCAAAAACACAAACTGTCCCTTTCTTGCAAAAGGGGTCAAAAGTGACCAAAATAGCAACTCTCTCAAATGGTGTTCCAGATGTATGAAACCATTTGGGACAGTTCAAGGATGATATTTGGAGTGTGTTTGAGGTTTTATCTGGTTTGGAAAGTGACTGACTCAAGACATGGCTTGAAAAATGCACAAAAGTGCCAGTTTGAGGTTTTTGAGAGGTGACTTTGTGATTTTGTGATTACAGGTCACTTTTGATGGTTTGCACAGCTTACATATGATATATATGAGGTGTGTGTGTGATTGATTGTGATGGAATTTCTCTCTAACTCAAAACCCGATAGTAGCTTGCTTTTGAAGGCAAAATTGGAGTGAAAGAAGAGATTTTGAGGAAAGCATCTGTTTGATGGCTTTGGTGTACTCAAACTGAACACAAGTGAGCTCTATTTATAGTAGAGCAAGTTTGTTTTGGCTGCAATAGTGAATGGCAGCTGGTAAGTAGGTTTGGCCAATGTTGTCCAATGAGAATTCAATTCTCCTCTAGCCATTGGCTAGAGGTTAGGGCACAGAGCTGTGGTTCCCTTGGTTTTGGATAAGTCTTGACTGATTTCAGATGAGAATGGCTCAGTCCATGCCACCTTGATGGTTCCATTGAATGCCTCATTCCAAATTTGGAGTCTTGTCCCTATTTTGGCCATTCTAGGTTCAACATGCTATTTCTTGTTCCATGGACTTTGGAGGCTTGGCTCAGTGATTGTCCCCTTTAGATTCAATCCTCAGAGGTGTCCAAGTGGATAGAAGCATTTGAAATTGGCTGATTTTGGCAAATCGAGCCAAAATGCAAAATCTGCCTTGCTTTGACAGATTTCAGCAAGGCAACTTGCCAATGTCATATCTCATGACTCAAATGGAATTTGGCAATGTTCTTGGCCATTTTGGAAAGCCCTTACATGATACAACAACTGTTTGAAAAGTTTTGGTTTTGATCTCTTTTGATTCCAAGTGAAAAATCCCCCTACATTTGGCAAAAAGTGAAGGCAGATTCTGACTTAGTGAAAATTTCACCAAGTGTTGGAAAAAGTGACATTTTCACTTTTCAGCCACTTTGATCACTCCATAACTCAAAATCCTTAATGAATTAGAATGACTTGTAGTTGAAGTTTTTGTAGATGATAATGAGGGCTACAAATCCATCTTTGGATGAGAAAAAATAGCCTTGTGGTTTAGGAGTTATGGTCCTTCAAAGTTGGTACCCTAGCCACTTTAATTTTAACTTAGAAAAATTTCTAAGTTTTTATGGTTACCCCTTTTACAAGTTATCTCACTTTTCTTGATTTTTCTTGATGAGTGATGATTCAAATCATACATTAACATCATTTTAGGGTTAAAAATCCATTTTGGTGAAAAATCTCAAAAAGTCAAAGTTGACTTTTGTGCACAGTTGACTTTTTATCAGATGAATTCCAAACTGTGCAATTCTTCAGGAAATCATGTCCTTGACCTAAATCAAACTTGATGGACATGTTCCATGGGTGTCATAGGGTATATTGATTCATGTATTAGGGTTTGGGAGCATGTCCAGGTCAAAAGTCAAAGTTACAGTTGACTTTTCTCGCGAAACCCTAATTGTGGTGCAGATGAAATTGAGACTTGTTGCTCAAGCTTCTTGGATTAATCCATTGCTCCAAATGGATCAATTTGGTATATTGGAGACCCTCAAATCATGTCTTGAGGTCTTGGCTCATGGTTTGTCCCAAAAGTAAACTTAGGGGTGAATTAGGTCAAGAAACCCTAATTCCTGATTTTTAGTGAATGCATCCCCTGAGGCAAAATTGACTTGATGCTTGGGTTCATGAGGTTCCATGAAGTATATTAGGTTATGTTTTGGATCAATGGCTTGTGCCCAGATGAAATTTCCCATCTGGAGGCCCTGGGCGATCAAAACCCTAATTTGGTGACACAGTCGATCTGGAGACTTGATCCACCTAGAAGGGAGCAGCTTTGTGCTTAATCCTTGAAGTGGGAGTCCTTTTGATCCATTGTGGATATTTGAGAGGTTAGACAAGTTAAAGATCAACTCATTCCTTGATTGATCTTTTGTCTAAGGCTCTGAGAGGGCTTGAAACCCTAATCCTGATTGCAGTCAATGTTCAACACTTCCTTGAGGAGATTGATGAGGCATGATGATTCATCCATATTGTGATGATGATTTGCACAATGATGGGAAACTTTAGTGGTCAAAATTTGGGGTATGACACAAACTAGAGCTCTCAAGCTAAAAATGCCTTATCCTCGTTACAGAATTCTTCCACCGAGGGAATCTGTCATGTACTTCATGACGGAAACTAAAAAGCTTCAGGTTACTCTCAACAAAGTTCAACAGGAGAGGTGGTCTTGGAAGAACAAGTACCGCACCCTCAACGTAGAGTGTATCCAAATACATCAATTACTAAAAGAGAAAGATGCTCTGATTGAAATTTTGGAGCAACATGCTGTGGATAATCAGGATGACCAGAGGAATTTGCTCACTCCCTTCACCTGGCAAAGGAATGACAACCCGACAACGGCTCAAGAGCCCCTGTCGAAGAAAAGGAAGATGCCAGAATCAGCTCCCGGTTTCTCTTTAGAGAGGACTCGGGACCCATTAGCTTAGGTTTCTGTTTTTGCACCTTGTAATCTACTGTATTTCCATTTCTGTAATCCTTTGAATTCAATAAAAAGGGGTTTCCCCACTGTTTGATATTTGCAATCTAATTGTCGAAGTTTATTTTGATTAAACCAAAAAATAATTAATATAATCATTGCATTTCATCATTTTCACATCGCGTATTCTCCTTACCTACGAATCTCGCGTTTGTGTCTCGGTTCTAGAGTCAAACTGTCTCATTCGTACAATACTCGGGCCAATCGTCAGAAAAAGATGGATGATCTTGAGGGAGAAAATAGAGAGTTGAAAGAAGAGATCGACACTCTGAGAGAGGATATGAGAAAGCTTCGTAACGACATGCAAGCCATGGCAGAAGCTCAGCTACAAAGGACTGTGATCTCGGAGATAACCTCAGCGCCCATAGTGGAGAAGTATGATCCTAGGTATCAAATGCCGAAAGATCGCCCCTGGGGCATGCCTGCGAACTATATCCCGGAAGGATATGTTCCGCCGATCGTTGAAGATCAGGGAATCACAACAGATACCACTGGTCCTGAAGGTTACAGACTTCGGGAAAGCGAAGATGCCAGAGGCATACTGAAAACTCCTGAAGGTTACAAACTTCGGGAAACGCCAAGATTCACCACCGTAGTTACGGTACCACCCCCTGTGGTGCACACTGTCCCGGAAGGACAGATTCCACAAATACCTGCTGGTAAGAATGAGACTATGTTTGACCGAATGGATGAATTCCAGGAACAGTTCTTGGAAATGCAGAGGGAACTACAAGCCATTCGTGGTCAGGATCTTTTGGGAAAGGACGCCGCAGACCTCTGTCTGGTCCCCAATGTGAAAGTTCCGCACAAGTTCCAAGTGCCCGACTTTGAAAAATACAAGGGTAACTCTTGCCCTCAAAGTCACTTGACAATGTACGCTCGACGGATGTCAGCTCAGACGGAGAATCAGGACCTACTGATTCATTACTTTCAAGATAGTTTAACCGGTGCCGTCTTAAAATGGTACATGGGTTTAAACCGCGCCACGATCAGCACATTCAGAGATCTTGGAAATGCCTTCGTTCAACATTATAAATACAATTTGGACATGGCACCAGACAGAGATCAACTCAGATCGATGTCTCAAAAGGACAAAGAAACCTTTAAGGAATACACCCAGAGGTTGCGTGAAATTGCCGCTCAAATTTGTCCACCTCTTGAGGAAAAAGAGATGACAAAGATCTTCTTAAAGACCTTGAGCTCATTTTACTACGGCTGGATGGTCGCCAGTGCGCCCAGTGATTTCACTGAAATGGTCGGCATGGGTGTACGCCTTGAGGAAGCCATCCGAGAAGGACGTTTGGTAAAAGACACTGGATCGACGAGTGGTACTAAAAAATACGGTAGTGCTCTCCCTAAGAAAAAAGAGCAAGATATTGGGAATATCTCTCTCGGAAAGCAAAGACGACGTTATCAACCAGTAGCAGCGGTGACTCCTGCTATCGGCCCCGCGCCTGTTCCTACGTATCAACCTCAGGTTGCGCAGAGCCAACCTAATCAGCAAAGGACACAACAGCCTCTTCAGCAGGCTCGTCCTCAGTACAATAACAATCGTACAACACGATCATCAGTGTTTGATCCTATACCTGTGTCGTACGCAGAATTATTTCCGTTACTATTGGCTAAGGGGCACATTCAGACTAAGTCTCCTCTTACAGTACCGGAAAATCCGCCTTTCTGGTTTAAGGCGGATCAGACCTGCCCTTATCATCAGGGAGGATCAGGGCATAACATAGAGACTTACCTCAATTTCAAATCCGACGTGCAAAAGCTTGTTAGGAGCCGGCTCTTATCTTTCAAAGATACGAATCCGAATGTTCTCACGAACCCGCTGCCTCAACATGAGAAAGCTACGGTCAATCTGATTGAGGAAGAGACTAACAATGTCTATTAAATTCACGATGTACTCTTATTGAAGACCAATCTGGTCAGGATGCATTGTAGACAGAGTAGATATGGCCATGTGCCACCTCATAACTATCACCAGTGTGATATCTGCTATAAACACAATCAGAGTTGTTTTGTGGTGCAAGCAGCTCTACAGGAATAGATGGATCTCAGATGGATCCAAGAGCACCGAGTTCGTGGAGTTAACATGGTCTACACGAATTCCAACATCATTCAGACCCACGATATCCGTGTGATGAATGTCAACTTGGTGGCGATGCACTCAAGGCAAAGCCAGTACCATAATCTGCCGCAGCACGATTACAGTTCCTGTCTGACTTGGTCGGTAAACAAACAGGGATGCTCTTTCATACAAGAGGCCCTCCAGCGTCAGATGGGTCTTGGATGGATCCAAGACTACCATGATAGGAATCCCTATCAAATCAACATGGTTCAGATCTTCGATATTCGTGTTATGAATACCAACCTGGTAGAGTTACATGCTGAGCAGGTCCGACTCGGATTCTTAATATCACATGACTATCAAAGCTGTAAAGCGGGTTGCGAAAAAGATTGAGGTTGTACCCTTGTCCAGGAGGCACTTCAGCACTTGTTAAATCACTGGTGGATGCCAATCTATATGGATGAAGATACTCAGCAAATTAGTATCAGTAACAGGAATCCTACTCGGCGTCAAAGTCAGGATGTCCGATCAGTGGAAGCTAACCTAGTAAGGTTACATTGTATCCAAAGTGGGTGTGGCCAGGTGCCACCACACAACTATGACAGTTGTAGCGTCTGTTCAGAAAGTAACCAAGGGTGTTACCTTGTGAGAGCAGCTCTTCAGGGTCAGGTCGATCGTGGAGAAATTCGTCCATATCCGGGTGCTGGACCCATCAACCGGACGCGAAACTACCTTGTCGAGCAAGTTGAGGACGTTGTCACGATCTCTGGTCATCACAGGACCAGGGATGTTTTTGCCATCATCCCTCTACTAGACGAATCTAAAGTTCCCAACCGGGAACGAATTGAGATTACTTATGATGGTCTGAAAAATCAGAAGGTTCCCATAGTCATCTATCTACCGGGACCACTACCGTATGAATCAGCTAAGGGTATACCTTACAAATACGGTGTAACAATAATTGAGAATGGAAAGGAAATTCCATTACCCTCCGTCGTGAATATTGCAGACATCAGTCATGTAACACGGAGCGGTCAAATCTTCAACCGAGGAGTTGGAGAGTCCAAAAAAGAAAAGGAACTTCAGACAGAAATTCCTGATCCACCAGTCGGTCAATCCAGTAATCCCGACCTTTCGAAAAATAAAGATGAGATGCTGAAGCTCATCCAAAGGAGTGAATACAGCATTGTTGATCAACTGTTACAAACTCCTTCAAAGATCTCAGTATTATCACTGTTACTCAGTTTAGAAGCCCACAGGGAGGCTCTACAGAAAGTCTTAGAGCAATCCTTCGTAGAACAGGATGTAACAATCAGACAGTTCGATAGCATTGTCTCTAACATCACTTCCTGCAACAATTTGGGATTTAGTGATGAGGAATTACCTGAAGAGGGTCGCCGTCATAACATGGCGCTCAATATTACAGTTAACTGCCAGGACGATGCTTTATCCAGCGTACTGGTAGACACAGGGTCAGCCCTGAATGTTATGCCGAAGTCCACTTTGATGCAATTATCATTCAAAGGCCCTTCGATGAGAATCAGCGAGGTCGTCGTCAAAGCGTTCGACGGATCCAGAAAATCAGTTATCGGCGAAGTTGATCTTCCCATAACTATTGGTCCTTATACTTTCTAAGTCACTTTCCAGGTCATGGACATCCGGGCAACATACAATTGGTTATTAGGAAGACCTTGGATACATCAGGCTGGAGCGGTTACCTCAACCCTCCACCAAAAGCTAAAGTTCGTTCAGAACGATCAACTTGTCACAGTCTGTGGAGAACAGGCTTTGCTCGTGAGTAACTTGTCATCATCTACTGGTATAGAACCTGAAGAGGTTATTGGAACGCAGTTCCAAGCACTATTAGTGAGCAAGGACAATCAGTTCAGAGGAGGAACCTCGATTTCCTCATACAACGATGCTATCAAAGCGGTCGGGAGTGCCGATACGACAGGATGGGGACAACTTGTTATTCCTACTGACAATAAAACAAAGAAGGGTCTTGGTTTTTCTGCAACCTGTACCCAGACAGCTGCCAGCGATGAAAGTCTTCATCCCCTTCAAAATTTCTTCCACAGTGGAGGTTTCCTCCAACTAGTGCCTCAAGCAGTCCATGGTATCAATGAGGAAGATCCCTCTGACACAGATGAAGGATGAAAGTCCTACCTTAACAAGGACGGTTATATGTCTCAGGAAGAGGTGCCTACGCCATTTTGCTATCCCGCACAGAGTCCGAGATTTATACCCAGATCAGACATCGAGATGATCTCTGGAGATTGTGATCCGGAAGGATGCCGTGCTCTGCCAAATTCATTAGAGGAAGACACTCCGATGAAGGACAATTTTGACTACACCTACTATGGCCCAATGGATGGTCTGCCAATGTGGCAACCTTATCCTGGAGATTTGGGGCAAGAAAGTCAGCCGAACAATGAGACTCAGCTGAGCATCATTGAGCAGAATACCTGTGTCCCTACCATGTCATGGTATCAACACTCAGGTCATTCAGAAACTACTCAACACGACGATGAATTTGCAACGTTTGCAGGACTTGAGTTCATCAATTATGCTTTTCCCGAGGTCAACGTCATCGAGAGAGATGACTCCTCCAGTTCCAAAGAAGTTTGGGACACTCTGGGAGAACCAAGTGGAAAATTTGATTATATGGTCAAGTACACCGCTCCCGCAAGCTCTCGTATCAGGCTCGAAGATATCCAGCCAACTGGATGGGAAGATGCAGCTGAGGGCACAGATTCTATGCAAAATGCAACAGAGGAATCCTCCTACGACAATTCTGCCTGGGAGACAGATTCCAATGATCCTGCTCCACCAGAAATCAGCGTCATTTCTGAAGACAAATCAAGGAAGGTGCTAGACTTTGTGATTCACCGAGGAGTTCGCCGCCAATGGGTTGTCGTCGATGTTCTGAAGGTCGTTCACCAGTCAAAGTAATTGCCATCTTTAACCTTTCACCATGCCCAGGTGAAACGGATATTTTGATAGGGCTCACTTTCTGTAAATTTCCCTCTTCGCTTTTCCCGAAGCGACAAAGTTTTGTTTTATAGGGCTGTAGTTTCAAGATTCGACTTGTTCATTAATAAAATAACGTCGTTCTGTAATTTCCGCATTATTTGTTGTTTTCTGTTTTTGCTTTTCTCAGAAAATGGTAATCCTAAAAAACAAATCAATAATAAAAACAAGCAGTAAAATCAAAACACTGCACACACTTGCATTTTCTCTATCTCTTCTAAACACGAATCATACTGTCATGCAGATTGCTTGTTTTACACCCCGTTGAAACATACGATCCGATGCCTTCTCCCGACTTTGAGTTCTCGATATTTGGGGCTGAAGAAGAAGTTGACAACGAAATTCCAGAAGAGATCTCCCGATTACTCAGACAAGAGGAAAGGTCCATTGAACCTCACAAAGAGCCGTTGGAAACGGTAAACTTAGGTTCGGAAAAAGAGAGAAAAGAAATCAGGATTGGGGCACTGCTCAGTCTAACTGCCAGAGAGGGTTTGACAAAGCTTCTCAAAGAATTCCCCGATGTATTCGCTTGGTCATATCAGGATATGCCTGGGTTAGATACCAGCATCGTGGAACATCATTTACCGTTGAGATCGGAATGTCCGCCAGTAAAGCAAAGGTTGAGACGGACTCACCCGGACATGGCCATCAAAATCAAAGAGGAGGTACAGAAACAGATTGACGCGGGTTTCCTCGCTACATCTGAATATCCTCAATGGTTAGCCAACATCGTACCTGTTCCTAAAAAGGACGGAAAGGTCAGAATGTGTGTCGATTACAGAGATCTGAACAAGGCTAGTCCAAAGGACGACTTCCCTTTACCACACATTGACATGCTGGTAGACAGCACAGCAAAGTTCAAGGTTTTCTCCTTCATTGATGGATTCTCGGGCTATAACCAGATCAAAATGGCACCGAAAGACATGGAGAAAACTTCATTCATTACCCCATGGGGTACCTTTTGTTACAAGGTAATGCCGTTCGGTTTGAAGAACGCCGGGGCAACCTATCAAAGGGCCATGATTACTCTGTTTCATGACATGATACACAAAGAAATCGAGGTATATGTCGATGATATGATTGCAAAATCTAAAACAGAGAATGAGCACGTTGAACATCTGTCAAAATTGTTTGAACGTTTAAGAAAATTCAAGCTCCGCTTGAATCCCAACAAGTGCACCTTCGGTGTCTGTTCAGGGAAACTACTAGGGTTCATCGTCAGCCAGAAAGGAATTGAGGTTGATCCTGACAAGGTCAAGGCCATTCAAGAAATGCCTTCTCCGAAAACTGAAAAACAAGTCAGAGGATTCTTGGGACGTTTGAACTACATCTCCAGATTCATATTCCTTATGACCACCACGTGTGCGCCGATTATCAAATTACTGAAAAAGAACCAGGACTGCGTTTGGTCAGAAGACTGCCAAGTTGCATTCGACAGTATTAAGGAATATCTGTTGAATCCGCCGATTCTATCACCTCCAGTGGAAGGAACACCACTGATCATTTACCACACAGTCCTAGAGGACTCAATGGGATGTGTACTTGGCCAACAAGACTAAACTAAAAGGAAAGAGTCTGCCATTTACTATCTGAGCAAGAAATTTACCGACTGCGAAACTCGGTACACGATGCTTGAGAAAACTTGCTGTGCTTTGGCTTGGGCAGCCAAACGTCTTCGCCAGTACATGATTCATCATACTACTTGGTTGGTCTCTGAGATGGATCCAATCAAGTACGTCTTTGAAAAACCTGCTCTCACGGGAAGGATTGCCCGTTGGCAAATGTTGCTATCAGAATATGACATAGAGTACCACGCTCAGAAAGCCGTTAAAGGAAGTATTTTAGCCGATCATTTGGCTCATCAACTGATTGACGATCAAGAATCAATCGATTTTGACTTCCCAGACGAAGATGTCATGTATCTAAAAATGAAAGATTGCGATGAACCGTTACCTAGTGAAAGGCCAGAACCAGGTTCCCATTGGGGACTTATCTTTGACGGAGCAGTTAATCATTATGGAATCGGAATTGGGGCAATCATTGTTACCCCTCAGGGTACCCACATTCCTTTCACTGCCAGACTTACGTTCAAATGTACGAACAACGAGGCCGAATACGAAGCTTGTATTATGGGTCTCGAAGAAGCGATTGATTTAAGGATCAAAAACTTGGACGTATACGGCGATTCAGCCTTGGTTATCAATCAGATAACAGGAGATTGGAACATATACCAATCCGGATTGATTCCTTACAAAGACTATGCGAGAAGGTTGTTACCCTTCTTCAACAGAGTTGAGTTTCATCACATCCCTCATGGTGAGAATCACATGGCTGATGCTTTAGCGTAGGTCGATGGAATGACCTACCTAAGATTGACATTATGCACCTTGACTGGCCCGCCTACATCTTCGTGATTGAAGCAGTCATAGACGACAAACCTTGGTATCACGATATCAAATGCTTCCTTCAGACACAAGAGTACCCACCTGAGGCACTCAGAAAAGACAGAAAAACCCTCAGAAGGCTAGCTGGAAGCTTCTTCCTAAGCGGTGACACTCTTTATAAGAGGAACTTTGACTTGGTCTTGCTCCGATGCGTCGACAGACCAGAAGCAGACATGCTTATGAAAGAAATTCATGAAGGATCCTTTGGCACTCATGCCAACGGACACACAATGGCGAGAAAAATTCTCAGAGCAGGGTACTATTGGTTGACCATGGAATCCGACTGCTACAAGTACATGAGGAGGTGTCACAAGTGTCAGATATACTCCGACAAAATTCATGTACCGCCATCGCATATCAAAGTTCTTTCTTCCCCATGGCCTTTTTCCATATGGGGAATCGACATGATTGGCTTGATTGAACCTAAGGCTTCAAACGGACATCGGTTCATCCTGGTAGCCATTGACTACTTTACCAAGTGGGTCGAAGCAGCGTCATACGCTAATGTAACCCGACAAGTGGTGGTCCGATTTATCAAAAATAATATCATCTGCCGTTATGGTGTTCCGAGCCATATCATTACAGATAATGGATCTAACTTGAACAATAAGATGATGAAAAAGTTGTGTGCAGAGTTCAAGATTGAACACCATAACTCATCTCCCTACCGACCCAAGATGAACGGAGAGGTAGAAGCGGCTAACAAGAACATCAAGAAGATCGTTCAAAAGATGGTCGTAACCTACAAAGACTGGCACGAGATGCTACCCTTTGCTCTTCACGGTTATCGAACATCTGTCCGCACATCAACAGGGGCTACCCCTTTCTCTCTAGTGTATGGCATGGAAGCAGTGCTCCCCATAGAAGTAGATATCCCATCAATTCGGGTATTGATGGAAGCTAAGCTCACCGAAGCTGAATGGTGTCAAAGTCGACACGAGGAATTGAACCTGATCAAAGAGAAGAGAATAACGACACTATGCCACGGTCAGTTGTATCAACAAAGAATGAAGAGGGCGTTCGACAAAAAGGTCCGACCTCGTGTCTTCAGAAAAGGAGACCCCGTGCTCAAGAAGATACAATCATTTCTCACTGATTCTCGGGGCAAATGGACCCCAAATTATGATGGCCCCTATGTGGTAACGAAAGCTTTCTCAGGCGGCGCCTTGAGACTTGCAACCATGGACGGAGAGGAATTTGCCTACCCCACAAATGTTGATGTAGTCAAGAAGTATTTCGCCTAAAAAAAAAAAAAAAGAGAACGTCTCGGTGGATTGAAAACCCAAAAGGGCGGTCCAGGCAAAAGTTAGAGACATGAAAAAAAATAATCCCGGTGGATTGGAAATCTCACAGTGCAATCCAGGAAAAATTAGGGATAATGGCAAGTAACTATGTTCAACAGAGGCAAGTCCCTTAGCAGCAGTTACATCACCCATCGGAGGAAAACTCCCATCAAGGTCATCTTCGACAAAAGCTCAGGATGCCCCGGATTCAAAGTTGGTAGAAGGATAGTGGTCGTTATGTTTCAACGTAGCCCTTTTCCCTGTAAATTACCATTTTCTGAATTTTGTAAATACTCTTTGGAATCACGCGTTTGGCTGATCTCCATCTTATCAATAAAATTTGAGCCTTTGTGCTTTTGTTTGTAATTCTTACTTGTTTTAGCTTTACAAAACGACGTTGTTTAACTTAATAAGCGATTCTTGAAATGAAACAAAATGAATTTACTTGTAAAACTTTTTCTGCTTTTAAAATTAAAGTTGGCAATTTCTTTTGACTATTGAACATCAGAAGAACATCGATCGCTTCTCCAGAAGTAAGCGAGCCTCAAAGTGCAGAATCAAAGTACTCCTTCGAAACCAGTATGCCTGAATGAAGGATCAACTGTGTCAGAGACCTTGTTTCGTCTGGCACGCCTCGGCCGAGTCCTCATCTCCTAAGCACGACCAACATAGTTCCCCGCAGGGACTATTTCTCCTAGGCAAGGTAAAATTGCTATTATTGAACCAGCGGTACTTTTTTCGTCCCCAGCAGTGGCCGAGTATCCAGTCGCGTTCATCTTTTAGTTTGTATGTCGCGTCTGTTTTGTCAGCATAAACATACATACATCATGCATTTTATTTGCATTTGCATTTCATATTGCATCACTATCACTTGAGTCGGTCTTATCCTGCTGTGATAACCGTCCCCTCGATCGAGTTTGTCAGTTCCTGCTTTGTCAGGAAGTGCTGTGTCCAATCGAACTCGTTTCCAGTGTATCTCTAGATCAGAGTCGGCACTCGACCACTTTGATAACTTGAACCTCTGAAAGACCAGAGAAACCTTCAAACATATGTCACTCTTCGCCATTGAAGATGATATCCACGTTTTCCCGAATTAAGGAAAATCCCCAGAGAAAGCCTCTTAAGCAGAGATTCGGCAGTACATCAGTATTTCTCCAAAAATCCACTGATGAAAAGGTCATCAGCACCTCAAAATTGGATCCCATCATATGGCATTTTCTCTGGGAAGATCCCAAGAAAAGTATGATGCAATATCCCCAAGCGGAAGCAGTCTCTCAAGAGACTCGCTTTCCCCAGTAGAATCTACAAATGGCGTCTCCAACAGAGAAGTTTGTGTACCTCTACAACTCAGACGACTGGGTTCCCCAGCAAGTCTGACATCAAACTTTTTCCGTCAAATGGCATCTCCCCAAGAAAATTTGGAGAGAAGTTTGTGGAAAGCCGCTACGAATAGAGTCCCTTGTTAATAAAGTTTATTGACAAAATAAACTAAGACCAGTTCCTTGGTAGGAAACCAGGATCGAGGGGAAGTTTAAATCAGAAACTGAGACAAGTTCCTTGGTAGGAAACCAGGATCGAGGGGAAGTTTACATCAAAAACTTAGACCAGTTCCTTGGTAGGAAACCAGGATCGAGGGGAAGTTTAAATCAGAAACAGAGACCAGTTCCTTGGTAGGAAACCAGGATCGAGGGGAAGTTTACATCTGAAACTAAGACCAGTTCCTTGGCAGAAGACCAGGATCGAGGGGAAGTTTTTACCTTTTCTAAGCATCATTGCTTAGCAAAAGAAGATGGATTGGCAAACCACCATTCATAACCACCATCAAAATTTCGGGTATTCCGATATTTAATCATCTTGCACCCCAAATTCCCGAATACTTTCGTCATTCACACCTTCGGGTCCAAGAAGATTAAATAGGGGCATCTGTAATACCCCAAATTTTGACCACTAAGATTTCCCATCATTGTGCAAATCATCATCACAATGTGGGTGAACCATTAGTCTCCCCAAAGATGGGTGAGCATTGACCACAATCAGAATTAGGGTTTCAAGCCCTCTCTGAGCTCTTAGACAAAGGATCATTCATGAAATGACTTGATCTTCAACTTGTCTAACCTCTCAAGCATCCACAAAGGATCAAAAGGACTCCCACTTCAAGGATTAAGCACAAAGCTACTCCCTTCTAGGTGGATCAAGCCTCTAGATCGACAGTGTCACCAAATTAGGGTTTTGATCGCCCAGGGCCTCCAGATGAAATTTTTCATCTGTGCATGAGCCAATGATCCAAAACATAACCTAATATACTCCATGAAGCCTCATGAACACATTCATCAAGTCAATTTTGCCTCAGGGGATGCATACATCAAAAATCAGGAATTAGGGTTTCTTGACCTAATTCACCCCTAAGTTGACTTTTGGGACAAATCATGAGCCAAGACCTCAAGGCATGATTTGAGGGTCTCTAATGAACCATATTGATCCATTTGGAACAATGGATTGATCCAAAAAGCTTGAGCAACAAGTCTCAATTTCATCTGCACCACAATTAGGGTTTCGCGAGAAAAGTCAATTGTAGCTTTGACTTTTGACCAGGACATGCTCCCAAAACCTAATACATGATTCAATATACCCTATGACACCCATGGAACATGTCCATCAAGTTTTATTTAGGTCAAGGACATGATTTCCTGAAGAATTGCACAGTTTGGAATTCATCTGATAAAAAGTCAACTGTGCACAAAAGTCAACTTTGACTTTTTGAGATTTTTCACTAAAATGGATTTTTAACCCTAAAATGATGTTAATGTATGATTTGAATCATCATTCATCAAGAAAAATCAAGAAAAGTTGGATAACTTGTAAAAGGGGTAACCATAAAAACTTAGAAAATTTTTTAAGTTAAAAATAAAGTGGCTAGGGTACCAACTTTGGAGGACCATAACTCCTAAACCACAAGGCCATTTTTTCTCATCCAAGGATGGATTTGTAGCCCTCATTATCCTCTACAAAAACTTCAACTACAAGTCATTCCAATTCATTAAGGATTTTGAGTTATGGAGTGATCAAAGTGGCTGAAAAGTGAAAATGTCACTTTTTCCAACACTTAGTGAAATTTTCACTAAGTCCAAATCTGCCTTCACTTTTTGCCAAATGTAGGGACATTTTTCACTTGGAATCAAAAGAGATCAAAACCAAATTTGTTCAAATAGTTGTTGTATCATGTAAGGGCTTTCCAAAATGACCAAGAACATTGCCAAATTCCACTTACACCATGAGATATGACATTGTCAAGTTGCCTTGCTGAAATCTGTCAAAGGCAAGGCAGATTTTGCAACTTTGCTCGATTTACCAAAATCAGCAAAATTCAATTGTTCCTATCCACTTGGACACCTCTGAGGATTGAATATAAAGGGGACAATCATTGAGCCAAGCCTCCAAAGTCCATGGAACAAGAAATAACATGTTGAACCTAGAATGGCCAAAATAGGGACAAGACTTCAAATTTGAATTGAAGCATTCAATGGAACCATCAAGGTGGCATGGACTGAGCCATTCTCATCTGAAATCAGTCAAGACTTATCCAAGACCAAGGGGACCAAAGCTTTGTGCCCTAACCTCTAGTCAATGGCTAGAGGAGACTTGCATTTCCATTGGCCAACATTGAGGAAACACCTGCTGCAGTTGCCATTCATTGTGGATCCCAAAACAAACTTGCTCCACTATAAATAGAGCTCAATTGTGTTCAGTTTGAGTACACCAAAGCTATCTAACAGATGCTTTCCTCAAAATCTCTTCTTTCACTCCAATTTTGCCTTCAAAAGCAAGTTACTATCGGATTTTGAGTTTGAGAGCTTTTCCAACCAAACCAATCACACACACACCTCATATATATCATATGTAAGCTGTGTAAACCATCAAAAGTGACCTGTAATCACAACATCACAAAGTCGCCTCTCAAAACCTCAAAATGGCACTTTTTTGCATTTTTCAAGCCATGTCTTGATTCAGTCACTTTCCAAACCAGATAAAACCTCAAACACACTCCAAATATCATCCTTGAACTGTCCCAAATGGTTTCATACATCTGGAACACCATTTGAGAGAGTTGCTATTTTGGTCACTTTTAACCCCTTTTGCAAGAAAGGGACAGTTTGTGTTTTTGCAGGTACCAGCTGATTCCAAACATCCTCAAAGCATCTAAGGGATCATTTGAGGTTGTTCAAAGCATAAAACCACATCTGGAGCAAGGGAGTTGACAGATTGCTGAGAAAACTCCAAAATCTCAAGGAAGGGTAAGTCACTCAACTTGCAGTCACCAAAACATGTGTGCATTTGAAGTCAATTGATTATGCATCTCTTATACATGTCATATGTGTTGTGTTTGTGACAATTGATCATGTAATTCATGCCTGTAATGAGTTGTAGCATAGAACATGCAATTATTGGTCATTTTCAAAACCACTATCGGGTTTTGAGGAGGGAGTGTGATATGAAAAAACCACCACCACCATTGGATTCCTTGTGAAATTCTGGCCCAGATACATATAAATTTTGTCTCAAACCATTAAGAATTGATAAAGTTATGACCTTCACGTTTTTTAGCCAAAACTTGCCTTGGGCAAGCCAAAACCATGTCATACCTTGTATATTTGTTGTTTCATTTTATACAATGGATGTATCACCACCCCAGTGGTAGGGCGCGCGCCTTGTATGCTTGAGGTCATGGGTTCAAACCCCACCCATGCCATTTTGTGATTTTTTCACATTTTTGTTATTTTTCCAATATTTTCATGTTTTGTTAATTATTTGGAATATTAATAACTCACTCAATTTTAATTATTTTTTATTGGTTCTTTTTGAAAAAAATCACAAAAATATTGAAATATTTATTTCCACAAAAAAATTAGATTTATATTATTTATTGAATATAGTTAGTATTTTTGTGAATAAATGCCTTTTATTTGTTTTTAAACCCTTTTAAAAATAAATATCCATGTTGAAAAATCAAAACCAAGTAGGTTTTAATTCATCTTGTGATTGAAAACTCATTTTTCAAACCTAAAACCAAAACAACAAGTTGTTTATTCAAACTTATTTGGAATTTTGTATCATTTTAATTAATTTTTCCTTGAATAATTACTTTAAAATGATGAAATTAGGGTTTTGTTGATTCTCACCTTAACAAACTTTGTCAAACACTCATGGGCCTCTAATAGAGTGTAAGACCCAATCCTTTTTTTGACCAAATCATTTTGGGCCTCACTTATTGTATAAGTCCTGATACCGTCAAAAAACAAACGGCGTGATCGTCGCCTTTTCAAAAATCATCTGGGCCTCTCCTTGTGCTATAGACCCATTCAAAATTCTTTTGGGCCTCTTGAGAGAGTGTAAGACCCACACCCCTTGTACAAAAAACTTTTTGGGCCTCACTCATTGTATAAGTCCCTCTGTACAAGTAAACGGCGCGATCGTCACCCGCTTAAAAATAAACCATCTGGGCCTCTCCTTGAGCTATAAGACCCATTCAAAACTTTTGGGCCTCTATTAGAGTGTAAGACCCAACCCCCTTTTAACCAAAACCATTTTGGGCCTCACTTATTGTATAAGTCCCTCTGTGTTAAAAGAAAACCTCGGTGCGATCGCCATTTTAAACGAAAAGTCATCTGGGCCTACCCTCGTGTTATAAGCCCTACTCTTTTTCTTTAAACCTTTTGGGTCTCTTGAGAGAGTGTAAGACCCATCCCTTTGTACAGAAAAACCTTTTTGGGCCACAGTCATTTGTATAAGACCCTCTGTACAAATTCAACAGTGCAATCACTGGTAAAACTTTGGGCCTCTCCTTGAGCTGTAAGCCCCAAATCTTTCTTTTTCAAAGCACTTTCTCCTTTGATTTTGAATATATTGTTGTTTTCAATCTTTCTTTGTTGAACAACTAACCAAACAGCATGGAAGCTCTACAATCGAGTAAGTGTTTACCCGCTTTCATTTACTGCTTTCATATCATATAACTGTTTTGTGGGGCTGCTCATTGTAAGTCTCCTTTCACAAAACTCATATATATATAATTGTATTGTGGGGCTGCTCACTGTAAGTCTCCTTTCATAAACTCATATCGACTGTGTAATAATAGTATAGATATTCAGAGTTTCCCCGGCAACTACGTCTAGAACTAGGTAAAGCCGTTTCGTTTATTCATAGAAATAGAAAGCTAGATCCCCAATAGGATCACCAGATACAGTCTTCTCTTCGGCTGTCCTCATTAGGAATTGTCAAGAAAATCTACTCCCAAAGATGAATGTATTCTCCGTGAATGGCATCTCTGAGTTTCTTCCAAATTCTCGGACTTTCCTGACTTTGATCTATTCTCGGTGAATAGCATTGCCTTGAATTTCTCAGGGTTTGGGGACCCACGGGCTTCTTAAAAGCATCGGCCTCCTCTTGGGCATCGTACAAGGACCCACAGGCTTCCTAAAAGCAAGCCCGCCTACTCTTGGGCTTAGTACGAGGACGCGTCGGCTTCTTAGAAGTATTGTCAGCCTCCTCTTAGGCTTCGTATAATGATCTCTTCCTTCGGGAATGATAGCCTCCTCTTGGGCTTGGTACAAGGACCCGTCGGCTTCTTAAAAGTCTCCAGCCTCCTCTTGGGCTTCGTACAAATTGTCCCGACAACCTCCTAGAGGTATAGGAACAGAACTTAGTCATCTGCATAGAACCGTCCTTTCCAGAGTCTACTACTGTTTCTCAAAGCATAGTACAAAAGATAAAACTCTAGACTTGGACAGTCTATTTTCCTTGAGTCTCAAAGACATTCTCAAGTGACCCTTTCGTTAGATAGGAAGAAAACTTGCCGACTCGGATAGTCTCAATACCCTTTGGATTTCTCCTTTCCTCAAAGAACAGGAAATATCCCCGGTCCTCGAACCAAATCCTCGAGTACAGTGTTGCTCATATAAGAACTGATTTTCTCTTTCAAAATCAGTATACTGGATCTGTCACTCAACTATAACAGTCACCAGCAGATAGCCTCCTCTTAGGCTTTGTATAATGATATCACTAAAGGAGTCGGTCTCCTTTTCGCCTCCTCTTAGGCTTCGTATAATGATCCTTCTTATCCTCAGTATAAGTTAGCCTCCTCTTGGGCTTTGTACAAATGATTCCCCCCAGCGGAGCAAACCTTTCGCCTCCATCTCGGGCTTTATACGAGATACAAGAAGGCTCTTATTGAGCCGAACAAACCAACAGCCTTCACCTCGGGCTTTATACGAGATACAAAAAGACTTCCTCATTAAGTCAAATAACTTTTAGCCTCTCTCTCAGGCTTTGTATGAGACACAAAAAAGACTCCCTCGTTGAGTCAATCACCCTTTTTGCCTCCTTCTCGGGCTTCGTACGAGATACAAATTCCTTAAGCAAGAGTCAAACTCTTTTTCAGCCTCCATCTCGGGCTTCATACGAGCTACAAAATATTCTCCAGCCGAGTCAACTATTTGTTAGCCTCCTCTTAGGCCTTGTATAACGAAATCCCCCGCTGAGTCGACCCCTTTTAGCCTCTCTCTCTCTCTCGGGCTTTGTACGAGACACATATTAGCCTCCTCTTAGGCTTTGTATAATGATTTTCCCTAGCAGAAATTAGCCTCCTCTTAGGCTTTGTATAAGAAAACCACTGGTTGATTCAATCAACCTTTTAGCATCAAATCTGTGCCTCACTCACAGTAAACAAACATCAACAACTCCTTCCCTTTCATCTAATCGCTGTAAGCGGCAAGCCTCTGGATCATCTATATCCATGCCACTGTCCTTCTTTTAGCATGAGGAATTCCTAAGGAAAGATGGCATTGCTCTACACTGAGTTAAAGTCTTCTCCTTCAGGTTAAAAAACCCCTTTCTTAGGAAATTATGGATTGCTAGGATCCGCGTATCCCGGTTAAAGTAATTCTCCTTTACCCCTCTTTAGAGACGACAAATTCTCTCTAAAGTCGAGACCTTTCAGCTTCACATCTTGGGCTTTGAACAAGATACAAACAACTTTTTTGCTTCACGTCTTGGGCTTTGAACAAGACACCAAAAACCATTTCCTCCCATAGAATAGGAGGAACTACAAACGCTCTGATTTCCCTGTTTCGGTAAACGGGAATACGTAGGCATAAGATCGAAAGAAAAGATCTTAGCGAGCACACTAAACAAAAACCCAAAATCCCATACTTTTACACATCAATCAGAAAAGCAATCAGTCCTAACATCCTATACATCTCATCGAACAAATAACCTAGGAAAATCCCCGAATCTTTGAAGCATCTGTAACCGAACAGACCGCTGTTCAAACTCAGTATGCAAGCAGGGTTAGTTAGAGACATCTATTTCCCTTCCTTCATCAGCTTTAATAGGATAAAAAATGAATCGAGCTGTAGTAACACCAAAAGAGAGGTTGTGCTTCGCAACCACGTCCAAAAATCGCTCGCTACAGTTTCACAGCTTCGGAAGTAAGTTCTAGATCCGTCAAATGTGATTCTGATGGATGATGTTCAGGTAAGTGTAGCGAGTGATTTTGGACGTAGTTCTTAAGCACTGGTCGCTCTCTGCGGTTTGATCTTACTACAGGTCGATTCATTTTTTATCCTATTAAAGCTGATGAAGGAAGGGAAATAGATGTCTCCAATTAACCCTGCTTTGCATACTGAGTTAAAACAGCGGTCTGTTAGGTTACGAATGCTACAATGTGGGGGGCCTTTGTACTGGTTATTTTTATTTTCGCCAATACGGTTTCTTTCTTTTTATCTAGGCAGAGGGTTTCTGACGGGAAATAAGGATCTAGGATGCTTTTGAAATGGGATTTGGGTTTTTTGTTGATTGTGCTCGCTAAGATCTTTTCTTTCGATCTTATGCCTACGTATTCCCGTTTACCGAAACAGGGAAATCAGAGCGTTCGTAGTTCCTCCTATTTTATGGGAGGAAATGGGTGTTTTTGGTGTCTTGTTCAAAGCCCAAGACGTGAAGCGAAAGGTGATTTGTATCTTGTTCAAAGCCCAAGATGTGAAGCTGAAAGGTCTCGACTTTAGAGAGAATTTGTTGTCTCTAAAGAGGGGTAAAGGAGAATTACTTTAACCGGGATACGCGGATCCTAGCAATGCCATAATTTCCTAAGAAGGGGTTTTCAACCTGAAGGAGAAGACTTTAACTCAGTATAGAGCAACGCCATTTTTCCTTAGGAATTCCTCATGCTAAAAGAAGGACAGTGGCATGGATATAGATGATCCAGAGGCTTGCCGCTTACAGCGATTAGATGAAATGGAAGGAGTTGTTGATGTTTGTGTACTGTGAACGAGGCACAGGTTTGATGCTAAAAGGTTGATTGGATCAACCAGTGGTTTTCTTATACAAAGCCTAAGAGGAGGATAATTTCCGCTAGGGAAAATCATTATACAAAGCCTAAGAGGAGACTATTTTGTGTCTCGTACAAAGCCCGAGAGAGAGGCTAAAAGGGTTTGACTCAACAAGAGAATCTTTTATACTCAACAAGAGAGTGTTTTTGTATCTCGTACAAAGCCCGAGATGGAGGCTGAAATTTATTTGGCTCAATAAGAACCTTTTTGTATCTCGTATAAAGCCTGAGATGGAGGCGAAAAGGGGTGATTGACTCAACGAGGGAGTCTCTTTGTATCTCGTACGAAGCCCGAGAGAGAGGCTGAAAAGTTTTGATTCTACAGGAGAATCTTTGTATCTCGTAAGAAGCCCGAGATGGAGGCTAAAAAAAGACGGTTTGCTCCGCTGGGGAGAATCATTGTACAAAGCCCAAGAGGAGGCTAGTGTAACTGTTTCAGTTAATTGACAGATCCAATATACTGATTTTAAAAGAGAAAATCAGTTCTTATATGAGCAACATTGTACTCATGGGTTTGATCTGAGGATCGGGGTTGGTCCCTGTTCTTTAAGGAAACGGGGAAATCCTAAGGGTATTGAGACTATCCGAGTCTACAGGTTTCCTTCCTATTTAACGAAAGGGTCACTTGAGAATGTCTTTGAGACTCAAGGAAAATAGACTGTCCAAGTCTATAGTTTCATCTTTTGTACTATGCTTTGAGAAACAGTAGTAGACTCTGGAAAGGACCTGTTCTATGAAGATTACTAAGTTCTGTTCCTATACCTTTAGGAGGTCGTCGGGACAATTTGTACGAAGCCCAAGAGGAGGCTGGAAACTTTTAAGAAGCCGATCGGTCCTTGTACGAAGCCCAAGAGAAGGCTATCATTCCCGGAGGAAGAGATCATTATACGAAGCCTAAGAGGAGGATGTCAATACTTCTAAGAAGTCGACGGGTCCTTGTACTAAGCCCAAGAGGAGGCGGGGTTGCTTATAGGAAGCCTGTGGGTCCTTGTACAATGCCCAAGAGGAGGCCGATGCTTTTAAGAAGCCCGTGGATCCCCAAACTCCGAGAAATTCAAGGCAAGCTATTCACAGGGAATAGATCAAGTCAGGAAAATTCGAGAATTTAGAAGAAACTCAAAGATGCCATTCACGGAGAATACATTAATCTTTGGGATTAGAGTTTCTTGACGATTCCTAAGGAGGACAGCCGAAGAGAAGACTGTATCTGGTGCTCCTATTTGGGATCTAGCTGTCTATTTCTACGAATAAACGAAACGGCTTTACCTAGTGCTAGACGTAGTTGCCGGGGAAACTCTGAATATCTATACTATTATTACACAGTCGATATGAGTTTATGAAAGGAGACTTACAGTGAGCAGCCCCACAATATAGTTATATATATATGAGTTTGTGAAAGGAGACTTACAGTGAGCAGCCCCACAATACAGTATATATGAAAGCAGTAAATGAAAGCGTATAAACACTTACTCGGTTGTAGAGCTTCCATGCTGTTTGGTTAGTTGTTCAACAAAGAAAAATGGAAAACAACAGTATATTCAAAATCAAAGGAGAAAGTGCTTTGAAAAAGAAAGATTTGGGGCTTACAGCTGGAGGAGAGGCCCAGGGTTTTACCAGTGAGTGCACTGTTTGGATTTGTACAGAGGGACTTATACAAGTGACTGTGGCCCAAAAAGTTGTTTTCTGTATAAAGGGATGGGTCTTACACTCTCTCAAGAGGCCCAAAGAGTTTTAAAGAAGAAGAGTGGGGCTTATAACACGAGGGTAGGTCCAGTTGACTTTTCGTTTAAAATGGCGATCGCGCCGAGGTTTTCTTTTAACGCAGAGGGACTTATACAATAAGTGAGGCCCAAAAGGTTTTGGTTAAAAGGGGATTGGGTCTTATACTCTAATAGAGGCCCAAAAGAGTTTTGAATGGGTCTTATAGCTCAAGGAGAGGCCCAGATGGTTTACTTTGAAAAGGCGACGATCGCGCCGTTTGTTTTTTTTTACGGTATCGGGACTTATACAATAAGTGAGGCCCAAAATGATTTGGTCAAAAAAGGATTGGGTCTTACACTCTATTAGAGGCCCAAAAGAGTTTTGAAGAAGTTTGTTAAAGGGGAAAATCAACAAAACCCTAATTTCATCATTTTAAAAGTAATTATTCACGGAAAATTAATTAAAATGATACAAAAATCCAAATAAGTTGGAATAAACAACTTGTGATTTTGGTTTTAGGTTTGAAAAATGAGGTTTCAATCACAAGATGAATTAAAACCTACTTGGTTTTGATTTTTCAACATGGATATTTATTTTTAAAAGGGTTTAAAAACAAATAAAAGGCATTTATTCACAAAAATCCTAACTATATTAAATAAATAATATAAATCTAATTTTTTTGTGGAAATAAATATTTCAATATTTTTTTGATTTTTTGCAAAAAGAACCAATCAAAAATAATTAAAATTGAGTGAGTTATTAATATTCCAAATAATTAACAAAACATGAAAATAATTGGAAAAATAGCAAAATATGAAAAATCACAAAATGGCATGGGTGGGGTTTGAACCCACGACCTCAAGCATACAAGGCGCGCGCCTTACCACTGGGGTGGTGATACATCCATTGTTTGAAACAAACCAACAAATATACAAGGCATGACTTGGTTTTGGCTTGCCCAAGGCAAGTTTTGGCTCAAAAACGTGAATGTCATAACTTTCTCAATTCTTAATGGATTGAGAAAAAATTTATATGTATCTGGGCCAGAATTTCACAAGGAATCTAATGGTGGTGGTGGTTTTTTAATATCACACTCCCTCCTCAAAACCCGATAATGGTTTTGAAAGGGACCTATAATTGCATTTTCTGTGCTACAAGTCAATACAGGCATGAATTACATGATCAAATGGCACAAACACAACACATATGACATGTATGAGAGACGCATAATCAATGGACTTCAAATGCACACATGTTTTGGTGACTGCAAGTTGAGATGCTTACCCTTCTTTGGGATTTTGGAGTTTTCTCAGCAATCTGCCAACTCCCTTGCTCCAGATATGGTTTTATGCTTTGAACAACCTCAAATAATCCCTTAGATGCTTTGAGGATGACTGGAATCAGCTGGTACCTGCAAAAACACAAACTGTCCCTTTCTTGCAAAAGGGGTCAAAAGTGACCAAAATAGCAACTCTCTCAAATGGTGTTCCAGATGTATGAAACCATTTGGGACAGTTCAAGGATAATATTTGGAGTGTGTTTGATGTTTTATCTAGTTTGGAAAGTGACTGAATCAAGACATGGCTTGAAAAATGCACAAAAGTGCCATTTTGAGGTTTTGAGTTGTGACTTTGTGATTTTGTGATTACAGATCACTTTTGATGGTTTGCACAGCTTACATATGATATATATGAGGTGTGTGTGTGATTGATTGTGATGGAATTGCTCTCTAACTCAAAACCCGATAGTAGCTTGCTTTTGAAGGCAAAATTGGAGTGAAAGAAGAGATTTTGAGGAAAGCATCTGTTTGATGGCTTTGGTGTACTCAAACTGAACACAAGTGAGCTCTATGTATTGTAGAGCAAGTTTGTTTTGGCTGTAATAGTGAATGGCAGCTGGTAAGTAGGTTTGGCCAATGTTGTCCAATGAGAATTCAAGTCTCCTCTAGCCATTGACTAGAGGTTAGGGCACAGAGTTGTGGTTCCCTTGGTCTTGGATAAGTCTTGACTGAATTCAGATGAGAATGGCTCAGTCCATGCCACCTTGATGGTTCCATTGAATGCCTCATTCCAAAATTGAAGTCTTGTCCCTATTTTGGCCATTCTAGGTTCAACATGCTATTTCTTGTTCCATGGACTTTGGAGGCTTGGCTCAGTGATTGTCCCCTTTAGATTCAATCCTCAGAGGTGTCCAAGTGGATAGAAGCATTTGAAATTGGCTGATTTTGGCAAATCGAGCCAAAATGCAAAATCTGCCTTGCTTTGACAGATTTCAGCAAGGCAACTTGCCAATGTCATATCTCATAACTCAAATGGAATTTGGCAATGTTCTTGGCCATTTTGGAAAGCCCTTACATGATACAACAACTGTTGGAACAAGTTTGGTTTTGATCTCTTTTGATTCCAAGTGAAAAATCCCCCTACATTTGGCAAAAAGTGAAGGCATATTCTGACTTAGTGAAAATTTCACTAAGTGTTGGAAAAAGTGACATTTTCACTTTTCAGCCACTTTGATCACTCCATAACTCAAAATCCTTAATGAATTGGAATGACTTGTAGATGAAGTTTTTGTAGATGATAATGAGGGCTACAAATCCATCTTTGGATGAGAAAAAATGGCCTTGTGGTTTAGGAGTTATGGTCCTTCAAAGTTGGTACCCTAGCCACTTTAATTTTAACTTAGAAAAATTTCTAAGTTTTTATGGTTACCCCTTTTACAAGTTATCTCACTTTTCTTGATTTTTCTTGATGAATGATGATTCAAATCATACATTAACATCATTTTAGGGTTAAAAATCCATTTTGGTGAAAAATCTCAAAAAGTCAAAGTTGACTTTTGTGCACAGTTGACTTTTTATCAGATGAATTCCAAACTGTGCAATTCTTCAGGAAATCATGTCCTTGACCTAAATCAAACTTGATGGACATGTTCCATGGGTGTCATAGGGTATATTGATTCATGTATTAGGGGTTGGGAGCATGTCCAGGTCAAAAGTCAAAGTTACAGTTGACTTTTCTCGCGAAACCCTAATTGTGGTGCAGATGAAATTGAGACTTGTTGCTCAAGCTTCTTGGATTAATCCATTGTTCCAAATGGATCAATTTGGTATATTGGAGACCCTCAAATCATGTCTTGAGGTCTTGGCTCATGGTTTGTCCCAAAAGTTAACTTACGGGTGAATTAGGTCAAGAAACCCTAATTCCTGATTTTTAGTGAATGCATCCCCTGAGGCAAAATTGACTTGATGCTTGGGTTCATGAGGTTCCATGAAGTATATTAGGTTATGTTTTGGATCAATGGCTTGTGCCCAGATGAAATTTCCCATCTGGAGGCCCTGGGCGATCAAACCCCTAATTTGGTGACACAGTCGATCTGGAGACTTGATTCAACTAGAAGGGAGCAGCTTTATGCTTAATCCTTGAAGTGGGAGTCCTTTTGATCCATTGTGGGTATTTGAGAGGTTAGAAAAGTTGAAGATTAAGTCATTCCTTGATTGATCTTTTGTCTAAGGCTCTGAGAGGGCTTGAAACCCTAATCCTGATTGCAGTCAATGCTCAACAATTCCTTGAGGAGATTGATGAGGCATGATGATTCATCCATATTGTGATGATGATTTGAACAATGATGGGAAACTTTAGTGTTCAACATTTGGGGTATGACAGATGCCCCTATTTAATCTTCTTGGACCCGAAGGTAGGAATGACGAAAGTATTCGAGCATTCGGGGTGCAAGAGGATTAAATATCGGAATATCCCAAATTTTGATGGCTATGAATGGCAGCTTGCGCATTCATCTTCTTTTGCTAAGCAATGATGCTTAGAAAAGGTAAACTTCCCCTCGATCCTGGTTTCCTACCAAGGAACTGGTCTTAGTTTCTGATTTAAACTTCCCCTCGATCCTGGTTTCCAACCAAGGAACTGGTCTTAGTTTCTGATTTAAAATTCCCCTCGAACCTGGTTTCCTACCAAGGAACTGGTCTTAGTTTCTGATGTAAACTTCCCCTCGATCCTGGTTTCCTACCAAGGAACTGGTCTCAGTTTCTTTTGTAAACTTCCCCTCGATCCTGGTTTCCTACCAAGGAACTGGTCTCAGTTTCTTTCGTCAATAAACTTTACTGACAAGGGACGCTATTCATAGTGGGTTTCCTCAAACTTCTCTCCGAATTTTCTTGGGGAGATGCCATTTGAGTGGAAAAAGTTTCGATGTCAGACTTGCTGGGATGACCCAATCGTCTGAATTGTAAAGGTACACAAACTTCTCTATTGGAGATGTCATTTGTCGATTCTACTGGGGAAAGCGAGTTTCTTGAGAGACTGCTTCTGCTTGGGGATATACATCATACTTTTCTTGGGATCTTCCCAGAGAAATGCCATATGATGAGATCCAATTTTTGAGGTGCCGAAGACCTTTTCATCAGCGGCTTTTTCGGAGAAATACATGATGTACTGCCGAATCTCTGTTTAAGAGGCTTTCTCTGGGGATTTTCCTTAATCCGGGAAAGCAAGGATATCATCTTCAATGGCGAAGAGTGACATCTGTTGAAGGATCTCTGATGTTTCAGAGGTTCAAGTTATCAAAGTGGTCGAGCGCCGACTCTGATCTAAAGATACACTGGTAACGAGATTGTTCAGACGCAATACTTCCTGACGAGGAAAGAACTGGCAAACTCGATTGAGAGGACGGTTATCACGGCAGGATAAGACCGACTCAAGTGATAGTGATGCAATATGAAATGGGAATGCAAATCAAAAACGCATGATGTATGTATGTTTATGCTGACAAAACTGACACGACATACAAACTTAAAAGATGAACACGACCGAATACTCGGCCATCGCGGGGCGAAAAAGTACCACTGGTTCAATAATAGCAATTCTACCTTGCCTAGGAGAAGTAGTCCTCGTGGGGAATACCGTTGGTCGGGCTTAGGAGATGAGAACTCGGCCGAGGGTGTCAGATAAAACAAGGTCTCTGACACAGTTGATCCTTCATTCAGGCATACTAGCTTAGAAGGAGCACTTTGATTCTGCACTTTGAGGCTCGAACGCCTTTGGAGATGCAATCGACGTTCTTTCGATGTTCAACAGTCAAAAGAAATGCCATCTTTAATTTAAAAGCAGAAAAAGTTTTAACAAGTAAATTCATTTTGTTTTATTTCAAGAGTCGTTAATTAAGTTAAACAACGTCGTTCTGTAAAGCTAAAACAAGTAAGAATTACAAACAAAAGCACAAGGGCTCAAATTTTATTGATAAGATGGAGATCAGCTAAACGCGTGATTCCAAAGAGTATACACAAAGTTTGAAAATGGTAATTTATAGGGAAAAGGGCTACGTTGAAACATAACGACCACTATCCTTCTACCAACTTTGAGTTCGGGGCATCCTGAGCTTCTGTCGAAGATGACCTTGACGGGAGATTTCCTGACAGATGATGTAACTGCTGCTAAGGGACTCGCCTCTGTTGAACATAGTTACTTGCCATTATCCCTAATTTTTGCCTGGATTGTACTATGATGTTTCCAATCCACCGGGATGATTTTTTTCATGTCTCTAATTTTTGCCTGGACCGCCCTTTCGGGTTTTCAATCCACCGAGACTTTTTTTTTTTTTAGTTTAGGCGAAGTATTTCTTGACTACATCAACATTCGTGGGGTAGGCAAATTCCTCTCCGTCCATGGTTGCAAGTCTCAAGGCGCCGCCTGAGAAAGCTTTCGTGACCACATAGGGGCCATTATAAATTGGGGTCCATTTGCCCCGAATATCACTGAGAAATGATTGTATCTTCTTGAGCACGAGGTCTCCTTTTCTGAATACACGAGGTCTGACCTTTTTGTCGAACGCCCTCTTCATTCTTTGTTGATACAACTGACCGTGGCATAGTGTCGTGATTCTCTTTTCTTCGATCAGGTTCAATTCACCGTGTCGGCTTTGACACCATTCAGCTTCGGTGAGCTTGGCTTCCATCAATACCCAGATTAATGGGATCTCTACTTCCATGGGAAGCACTGCTTCCATGCTATACACTAGAGAGAAAGGGGTAGCCCCTGTTGAAGTGCAGACAGATGTACGATAACCGTGAAGAGCAAAGGGTAGCATCTCGTGCCAATCTTTGTAGGTTACAACCATCTTTTGAACGATCTTCTTGATGTTCTTGTTAGCTACTTCTACCGCTCCGTTCATCTTGGATCGGTAGGGAGATGAGTTATGGTGTTCGATCTTGAACTCAATGCACAACTCCTTCATCATCTTATTGTTCAAGTTAGATTCATTATCAGTAATGATCTGGCTTGGAACACCATAACGGTAGATGATATTGTTTTTGATAAATCGGACCACCACCTGTCGGGTTACATTAGCGTACGACGCTGCTTCGACCCACTTGGTGAAGTAATCAATGGCTACCAGGATGAACCGATGTCCGTTTAAAGCCTTAGGTTCAATCATGCCAATCATGTCGATTCCCCATATGGAAAAAGGCCATGGGGAAGAAAGAACTTTGAGATGCGATGGCGGTACATGAATTTTATCGGAGTATATCTGACACTTGTGACACCTCCTCATGTACTTGTAGCAGTCGGATTCCATGGTCAACCAATAGTACCCGGCTCTGAGAATTTTTCTCGCCATTGTGTGTCCGTTGGCATGAGTGCCAAAGGATCCTTCATGAATTTCTTTCATAAGCATGTCTGCTTCTGGTCTGTCGACGCATCGGAGCAAGACCATGTCAAAGTTCCTCTTATAAAGAGTGTCACCGCTCAGGAAGAAGCTTCTAGCTAGCCTTCTGAGGGTTTTACTGTCTTTTCTGAGTGCCCCAGGTGGGTACTCTTGTTTCTGAAGGAAGCATTTGATATCGTGAAACCAAGGTTTATCGTCTATGACTGCTTCAATCACGAAGATGTAGGCGGACCGTTCAAGGCGCATTACGTCAATCTTAGGTAGGTCATTCCATCGACCTACGCTAATCATGGAAGAAAGAGTGGCTAAAGCATCAGCCATGTGATTTTCACCACGAGGGATGTGATGAAAGTCAACTCTGTTGAAGAAGGGCAGCAACCTTCTTGCATAGTCTTTGTAAGGAATCAATCTTGATTGGTATGTGTTCCAATCTCCTGTTATCTGATTGATAACCAGGGCTGAATCGCCGTATACGTCCAAGTTTTTGATCCTTAAATCAATTGCTTCTTCGAGACCCATAATACAAGCTTCGTATTCGGCCTCGTTGTTCGTACATTTGAACATAAGTCTGGCAGTGAAAGGAATGTCGGTACCCTGAGGGGTAACAATGATTTCCCCAATTCCGTTTCCATAATGATTAACTGCTCCATCAAAGATAAGTCCCCATTGGGAACCCGGTTCTGGCCCTTCACTGGGTAACGGTTCATCGCAATCTTTCATTTTTAGATACATGACATCTTCGTCTGGGAAGTCAAACCCGATTGATTCCTGATCATCAATCGGTTGATGAGCCAAATGATCGGCTAAAATACTTCCTTTAACGGCTTTCTGAGCATGGTACTCTATGTCATATTCTGATAGTAACATTTGCCAACGGGCAATCCTTCCCGTGAGAGCAGGTTTTTCAAAGACAAACTTGATTGGATCCATCTCGGAGACCAACCAAGTAGTATGACGAATCATGTATTGGCGAAGACGTTTGGCTGCCCAAGCCAAAGCGCAACAAGTTTTCTCGAGCATCGTGTACCGAGTTTCACAATCGGTAAATTTCTTGCTCAGATAGTAAATGGCAGACTCTTTCCTTTTGGTTTCGTCCTGTTGGCCAAGTACACATCCCATTGAGTCCTTAAGGACTGTGAGATAAATGATCAGTGGTCTTCCTTCCACTGGTGGTGACAGAATCGGCGGATTCAACAGATATTCCTTAATACTGTCGAAGGCGATTTGGCAGTCTTCTGACCAAACGCAGTCCTGGTTCTTTTTGAGTAATCTGAAAATCGGCGCACAAGTGGCGGTCATAAGGAATATGAATCTGGAGATGTAGTTCAAGCGTCCCAGGAATCCTTTGACTTGTTTTTCAGTTTTCGGAGAAGGCATTTCTCGAATGGCCTTGACCTTGTCAGGATCAACTTCAATTCCTTTCTGGCTGACGATGAACCCTTAGAGTTTCCTTGAACGGACACCGAAGGTGCACTTGTTGGGATTCAAGCGGAGCTTGAATTTTCTTAGACGTTCGAACAATTTTGACAGATGTTCAACGTGCTCATCCTCTGTTTTTGATTTTGCAATCAAATCATCGATATATACCTCAATTTCTTTATGTATCATGTCATGAAACAGAGTAGTCATGGCCCTTTGATAGGTTGCCCCGACATTCTTCAAACCGAACGGCATTACCTTGTAACAAAAGGTACCCCATGGGGTACTGAACGAAGTTTCTTCATGTCTTTCGGCGCCATTTTGATCTGGTTATAGCCCGAGAATCCATCCATGAAGGAGAAAACTTTGAACTTCGCTGTACTGTCTACCAGCATGTCAATGTGTGGTAAAGGAAAGTCGTCCTTTGGACTTGCCTTGTTCAGATCCCTATAATCGACACACATTCTGACCTTTCCGTCCTTTTTAGGAACAGGTACGATGTTGGCTAACCATTGAGGATATTCAGATGTAGCGAGGAAACCCGCGTCGATCTGTTTCTGTACCTCCTCCTTGATTTTGATGGCCATGTCCGGGTGAGTGCGTCTCAACCTTTGCTTTACTGGCGGACATTCCGATCTTAACGGTAAGTGATGTTCCATGATGCTGGTATCCAACCCAGGCATGTCCTGATAGGACCAAGCAAACACATCAGGAAATTCTCGGAGGAGCTTTATCAAACCCTCTCTAGCAGTTGGACTGAGCAGCGCTCCAATCCTGATTTCTTTTCTCTCTTTTTCTGAACCCAAGTTTACCGTTTCCAACGGCTCTTTGTGAGGTTCAATGGACCTTTCCTCTTGTCTGAGTAATCAGGAGATCTCTTCTGGAATTTCGTTGTCAACTTCTTCTTCAGCCCCAAATACCGGGAACTCAAAGTCGGGAGAAGGCATCGGATCGTATGTTTCAACGGGGTGTAAAACAAGCAATCTGCATGACGGTATGATTCGTGTTTAGAAGAGATAGAGAAAATGCAAGTGTGTGCAGTGTTTTGATTTTACTGCTTGTTTTCATTATTGATTTGTTTTTTAGGATTACCATTTTCTGAAAAAGCAAAAAGAGAAAACAACAAATAATTCGGGAATTACAGAACGACGTTATTTTATTTATGAACAAGTCGAATCTTGAAACTACAGCCCTATAAAACAAAACTCTGTCGCTTTGGGCAAAGCGAAGAGGGAAAATTTACAGAAAGCGAGCCCTATCAAAACATTTGTTTCACCTGGGCAGGGTGAAAGGTTTAAAGATGGCAATTACTTTGACTGGTGAACGACCTTCGGAACATCGACAGCAACCCACTGGCGGCGAACTCCTCGGTGAACCACAAAGTCTGGCACCTTCCTTGATTTGTCTTCAGAAATGACGCTGATTTCTGGTGGAGCAGGACCACTGGAATCTGTCTCCCCGGCAGAATTGTCGTAGGAGGATTCCTCTGTTGCATTTTGCATAGTATTTGTGCTCTCAGGTAGATCTTCCCATCCAGTTGACTGGATATCTTCGAGCCTGATACGAGAGCTTGCGGGAGCGGTGTACTTGACCATATAGTCGAATTTTCCACTTGGTTCTCCCAGAGTGTCCCAAACTTCTTTGGAACTGGAGAAGTCATCCCTCTCGATGACGTTGACCTCGGGAAAAGCATAATTGATGAATTCAAGTCCTACAAATGTTGCAAATTCATCGTCATGCTGAGTAGTTTCCGAATGACCTGAGTGTTGATCCCATGACATGGCGAGGACACAGGTATTCTGTTTAATGACGGTCAGCTGATTTTCATTGTTCGGTTGACTCTCTTGCCCCAAGTCTCCTGGATAAGGTTGCCACATTGGCAGACCATCCATTGGGCCATAGTAATTGTAGTCAAAATTGTCTTTCATCGGAGTGTCTTCCTCTAATGAATTTGGCGGAGCACGGCATCCTTCCGGATCACAATCTCCGTAGATCATTTCGATGTCTGACCTGGGTATAAATCTCGGACTTTGTGCGGGATAGCAAAAAGGGATTTGCGTTTCGTCCTGCGACACATAACCGTCCTCGTTAAGATAGGATTTCCACTCCTCATCTATGTCAAAGGGATCCTCTTCATTGAAAGCATGGACTACTTGAGTCACTGGTTGGAGGAAACCTCCGCTACGGAAGAAGTTCTGAAAGGGATGAAGACTTTCATCGCCAGCAGCTGTCTGGGTACAAGTTGCAGAAAAACCAAGACCCTTCTTTGTTTTATTGTCAATGGGAATGACAAGCTGTCCCCATCCTGTCGTATCGGTACTCTCGACCGCTTTGATAGCATCCTTGTACGAGGAAATCGACGTTCCTCCTCCGGATTGATTGTCCTTGCTCACCGATAGTGCTTGGAACTGCGTCCCAATAACCTCCTCAGGTTCTATACCAGCAGATGATGATAAGTTACTCACGAGCAAGGCCTGTTCCCCACAGACTGTGATGAGTTGATCGTTCTGAACGAACTTTAGCTTTTGGTGGAGGGTTGAAGTAACCGCTCCAGCCTGATGTATCCAAGGTCTTCCTAATAAACAACTGTACGTTGCCCGAATGTTCATGACCTGGAAAGTGACTTGGAAAGTGTGAGGACCAATAGTTATGGGAAGATCAACTTCGCTGATAACTGCTTTCCTGGATCCGTCGAACGCTTTGACGACGACCTCGTTGATTCTCATCGGAGGGCCTTTGAATGATAATTGCATCAAAGTGGACTTCGGCATAACATTCAGGGCTGACCCTGTGTCTACCAGTACGCTGGCCAACGCATCGTCCTGGCAGTTAACTGTAATGTTGAGCGCCATGTTATGACGGCGACCCTCTTCGGGTAATTCCTCATCACTAAATCCCAAATTGTTGCAGGAAGTGATGTTAGAGACAATACTATCGAACTGTCTGATTGTTACATCCTGTTCCACAAAGGCCTGCTCTAATACTTTCTGTAGAGCCTCCCTGTGTGCTTCTGAACTGAGTAACAATGATAACACTGAGATCTTTGAAGGAGTCTGTAACAATTGATCAACAATGTTGTATTCACTCCTTTGGATGAGCTTTAGCATCTCATCTTTATTTTTCGACAAGTCGGGATTACTGGATTGACCGACTGGTAGATTAGGAATTTTTGTCTGAAGTTCCTTTTCTTTGTTGGATTCTCCAACTCCTCGGTTGAAGATTCGACCGCTCCGTGTTACACGACTAATGTCTGCAATATTCACGACGGAGGGTAATGGAATTTCCTTTCCATTCTCAACTGTTGTTGCACCGTATTTGTAAGGGATCGCCTTAGCTGATTCATACGGTAGTGGTCCCGGCAGATAGATGACTATGGGAACCTTCTGGTTTTTCTGACATAAGTAATCTCGATCCGTTCCCGGTTGGGAACTTTAGATTCGTCAAGTAGGGGAATAATGGCAAAAACATCCCTGGTCTGGTGACGACCAGAGATCGTGACAACATCCTCAACTTGCTCAGCAAGGTAGTTCGGCGACCAATCGATAGGTCCATTACCCGGATATGGACAAATTTTTCCATGATCGATTTGACCCTGAAGAGTTGTTCTTACAAGGTAACACCCTTGGTTACTTTCCGAACAGACGCTACAACTGTCATAGTTGTGTGGGGGCACCTGGCCACGCCCACTTTGAATACAATGTAACCTCACTAGGTTAGCTTCCACTGATCGGACATCCTAACTTTGATACCGAGTGGGGTTCCTGTTACTGATACTAATCTGTTAAGTATCTTCATCCATGTAGATTGGCATCCACCAATGATTTAACAAGTGCTGAAGTACCTCCTGGACAAGGGTACAACCCCGATCGTTTTCGCAACCCGCTTTACAGCTTTGATAGTCATGTGAGATCAGGAATCCGAGTCGGACCTGCTCAGCATGTAACTCCACCAGGTTGGTATTCATCACGCGAATATCGAAAACCTGAACCATGTTGATTTGATAAGGATTCCTATCATGGTAGTCTTGGATCCATCCAAGATCCATCTGACACTGGAGGGCCTCTTGTATGAAAGAGCATCCCTGTTTGTTTACCGAGCAAGTCAGACAGGAAAGCAAAGGTTGAGACGCACTCACCCGGACAGATTATGATACTGGCTTTGCCTTGAGTGCATCGCCACCAAGTTGACATTCATTGCACGGATATCGTGGTTCTGAATGATGTTAGAATTCGTGTAGACCATGTTAACTCCACGAACTCTGTGCTCTTGGATCCATCCGAGATCCATCTATTCTTGTAGAGCTGCTTGCACTACCGAACATCCCTGATTGTCTTTAGAGCAGATATCACACTGGTGATAGTTATGAGGTGGCACATGGCCATATCCACTCTGTCTACAATGCATCTTGACCAGATTGGTCCTCAATGAGAGTACATCGTGAATTTGATAGACGTTGTTAGTATCTTTCTCAATCAGATTGACTGCAGCCTTCTCATGTTGAGGCAGCGGGTTCGTGAGAACATTGGGATTCGTATCTTTGAAAGATAAGAGCCTGCTCCTAACAAGCTTTTGCACGTCAAATTTGAAATTAAGGCAGTTCTCTATGTTATTCCCCGATCCTCCTTGATGATAAGGGCATGTCTGATCCGCTTTAAACCAAAAAGACGGATTTTCCGGTACTATAAGAGGAGATTTAGTCTGAACGTGCCCCTTAGCCAGTAGTAACGGAAATAGTTTTACGTACAACATGGGTATAGGATCAAACCCTAATGGTCGTGTTGTACAGTTGTTATTGTACTGAGGATGAGCCTGCTGAAGAGGCTATTGAGTCCTTTGCTGATTAGGTTGGCTCTGCGCAACCTGAGGTTGATACGTAGGAACAGGCGCTGGGCCGATAGCAGGAGTTACCGCTGCTACTGGTTGATAACGACGCCTTTGCTTTCCGAGAGAGATATTCCCAATATCTTGCTTTTTTTTCTTAGGGAGAGCACTACCCTATTTTTTAGTACCGCTCGTCGATCCAGTGTCTTTTACCAAACGTCTTTCTCGGACGGCTTCCTCAAGACGTACACCCATACCGACCATCTCGGTGAAATCACTGGGCGTACTGGTGACCATTCGGCCGTAGTAAAATGAGCTCAAGGTCTTTAAGAAGATCTTTGTCATCTCTTTTTCCCCAAGAGGTGGACAAATTTGAGCGGCAATTTCATGCCACCTCTTGGCGTACTCCTTAAAGGTTTCCTTGTACTTTTGGGACATCGATCTGAGTTGATCTCTGTCGGGTGCCATGTCCAAATTGTATTTGTAATGTTGAACGAAGGCTTTGCCAAGATCTCTGAATGTGCTGATCGTGGCGCGGTTTAAACCCATGTACCATTTTAAGGCGGCACCGGTTAAACTATCCTGAAAGTAATGAATCAGCAGGTCCTGATTTTCCGTCTGAGCTGACATCCGTCGAGCGTACATTGTCAAGTGACTTTGAGGGCAAGAGTTACCCTTGTATTTTTCAAAGTCGGGCACTTGGAACTTGTGCGGAACTTTCACATTGGGGACCAGACAGAGGTCTGCGGCGTCCTTTCCAAAAAGACCCTGACCGCGAATGGTTTGCAGTTCCCTCTGCATTTCCAAGAACTGTTCCTGGAATTCATCCATTCAGTCAAACATAGTTTCCTTCTTACCAGAAGGTATCTGTGGAATCTGTCCTTCCGGGACAGTGTGCACCACAAGGGGTGGTACCGTAACTACGGCAGTAAATCTTGGCGTTTCCCGAAGTTTGTAACCTTCAGGAGTCTTCAGTATGCCTCTGGCATCTTCACTTTCCCGAAGTCTGTAACCTTCAGGACCAGTGGTATCTGTGGCGATTCCCTGATCTTCGGCGACCTGCGGAACATATCCTTCCGGGATATAGTTCGCAGGCATGCCCCAAGGACGATCTTTCGGCATCTGATACCTAGGATCAAACTTCTCCACTATGGGCGCTGAGGTGATCTCTGAGATCACAGTCCTTTGTAGCTGAGCTTCCGCCATGGCTTGCATGTCGTTACGAAGCTTTCTTATATCCTCTCTCAGAGCGTCGATCTCTTCTTTCAACTCTCTATTTTCTTCCTTAAGATCATCCATCTTTTTCTGACGATTAGCCCGAGTATTGTACGAATGAGACAGTTTAACTCTAGAACCGAGACACAAACGTGAGATTTGTAGGTAAGAAGAATACGCGACGTGAGAATGATAAAAATGCAATGATTATATTAATTGTTTGTTGAATTAATCAAAATAAACTTCGACAATTAGATTGCAAATATCAAACGGTGGGGAAACCCCTTTTTATTGAATTTCCAAGGATTACAGAAATGGAAATACAGTAGATTACAAGGTGCAGAAACAGAAACCTAAGCTAATGGGTCCCGAGTCCTCTCTGAAGAGAAACCGGGAGCTGATTCTGATATCTTCCTTTTCTTTGACCGGGGCGCTTAGGCCGTTGTTGGGTTGTCATTCCTTTGCCAGGTGAAAGGAGTGAGCAAATTCCTTTGGTCATCTTGGTTCTCTACAGCATGTTGCTCTAAAATCTCAATCAGAGCATCTTTCTCTTTCAGTAGTTGCTGTATTTGGATACACTCTATGTTGAGGGTGCGGTACTTGTTCTTCCAAGACCTTCTCTCCTTTTGAACTTTGTTGAGAGTAACCTGAAGCTTTTCAGTTTCAGTCATGAAGTACATGACAGATTCCCTCGGCGGAAGAATTCCGTAACGAGGATAAGGCATTTTTAGCTTGAGAGCTCTAGTTTGTACCCAATGGAGATAAGGCTCCACCGAGACACAGTCCGGTTTTCCTAGAGACTCTCGTTCTTTCTTATGAACGTGCTTCCAAGCGTGCACTATTTCCATCTTTAGTGCTCTGTCGTTTTCTCCTTGTTTGAAGAAAATACCTTCCAGATGAACACCCAGCGGGATGTGTCTCATCGGGTATCCAAATTGACGAAGAACCAATATTGAATGGTAGTTGATTCCCCCCTTTAGTTCCTATGAAGGGTACATTGGGGAAGTTTCCACAACGATCAATGATCCTGATCCCATCATAAATCCTAATGCACCAATCTATATCAGAGTTGGTAAGAGACATGATCTTTTGCGACCAACGTAGGGCACTCTTACAATCCCAAAAAGCGGCAGACTTAGGCAAATGGGAGATAAACCATTTGTAAAGCAAATGTACACAGCATGTGATCTCCCCTCCGCTATACAAATTTCCTAAGTGTATAGAATGATACGCATCTGCGAGCAAAGTCGGCACAGGGTTTCCAATGAGAAAAACCTTAATAGCGTTGATATCGACGAAGTTATTAATGTTGGGCAACAAAAATAACCCGTAGGTGAGCAAGACAAAGATGCTTTCGAAAGCAGTCCCGTTCCCTATACTAGCGAAGTACAAAGCTTTCTTTGTTAAAAACTGGGCTGGCAAACCTTGGATGCCACCCTTGGTAGTCAGGTGAGTCCTGACCTCAGACTCGTTCAAATGAATTGCTCTTGCAATGGTCTGATTCTTTGGAATTTCTTCCAGTCCAGAAAATGGAGCTCGATCAGTGATATGTAAATCTGACAGATGAGAATACTCCTCCAGCGTTGGTGCTAGCTGGTAATCCGGGAATGTGAAACAGTGATAAACTGGATCATAAAACTGGATGAGCGCATCCATGATTCCCTCAATCACATGGACTCTTAACAGTGGTAGCAAACCACCGTGCTTGGCTCTGAAAGCCTCTAGGTTAGTGATCATCCTTGCTAACCTTCTCAAATCCTCTAGCTTTGGAACCTTGAAGGTATACTGGTGAGTTCTCCTTCTACCGAAATCCATTAGTGCAATCCTTTTCTCTGATATTTGCAATCACAGTCTTAGTTTAATTTGAAAAAAAACAGAGAGACTAGAAGAGAAAATTTTTTGAATGTTTTAATGTTTTTTAGATGAATGCATGAATGCAGCACACAAAAACATAGAAAAAACATAGGGTCAGAGGGTCATTGTCATGAAGTCAAGGCTCTACCCATCCCCAAAGGTTTACTAGGGTGATTTTTGTACCTGTACTCATTATCATTAGCTCCTCCCAGGAAGGTAGACAACAAGCGGATCGCCAGCGAGTTGTGTGCAATCTTAGAGTAAGTGCTATTCATCGAGAATAAATCACCAGCCTCAAATGAGGGTAGTATCGCGTAACAACTATTTCCGATAGTTTTCGCACTACGAAAGGGTTTGGCTCCTCAGCTTCTCATACTTAACAACCGGCCCATTGGCTAAGAGAGTGAATGGGTTGCGTTGGTCAGCCTCCACTGAGGTTGATGGTCGACCCCGTCGCCATCACTTATCTTAAGTGTATACTCAATCTTTCCACATACGGCATCACCCGCATTCCCATTAGCAGAAAAATAAACATGTATAGCAATTAGGAAAAGCAGTATATATATTTGTCCTAAACATCCTAGACCTTTAAAGCTAAGAATCCTAAGTTCCTGACAGAAAATGGGTTCCCCGGCGGAAGCCCCAATCTGCGGTATCAACCAAAGAGGTAAAAAGGAGGAAAAACGAAAGAAGCTGAAGAGATACGGCCCCACGGTGGGCGCCACTTTTCTGTAGCGAGCGATTTTGGACGTGGTTCTTAAGCACTGGTCGCTCTCTGCGGTTTGAGCTTACTACAGGTCGATTCATTTTTTATCCTATTAAAGCTGATGAAGGAAGGGAAATAGATGTCTCCAATTAACCCTGCTTTGCATACTGAATTTAAACAGCGGTCTGTTAGGTTACGAATGCTACAATGTGGGGGGTCTTTGTACTGGTTATTTGTATTTTCGCCAATATGGTTTCTTTGTTTTTATCTAGGCAGAGGGTTTCTGACGGGAAATAAGGATCTAGGATGCTTTTGAAATGGGATTTGGGTTTTTTGTTGATTGTGCTCGCTAAGATCTTTTCTTTCGATCTTATGCCTACGTATTCCCGTTTACCGAAACAGGGAAATCAGAGCGTTCGTAGTTCCTCCTATTTTATGGGAGGAAATGGGTGTTTTTGGTGTCTTGTTCAAAGCCCAAGACGTGAAGCGAAAGGTGATTTGTATCTTGTTCAAAGCCCAAGATGTGAAGCTGAAAGGTCTCGACTTTAGAGAGAATTTGTCGTCTCTAAAGAGGGGTAAAGGAGAATTACTTTAACCGGGATACGCGGATCCTAGCAATGCCATAATTTCCTAAGAAGGGGTTTTCAACCTGAAGGAGAAGACTTTAACTCAGTATAGAGCAACACCAACTTTCCTTAGGAATTCCTCATGCTAAAAGAAGGACAGTGGCATGGATATAGATGATCCAGAGGCTTGCCGCTTACAGCGATTAGATGAAAGGGAAGGAGTTGTTGATGTTTGTGTACTGTGAACGAGGCACAGGTTTGATGCTAAAAGGTTTATTGGATCAACCAGTGGTTTTCTTATACAAAGCCTAAGAGGAGGCTAATTTCCGCTAGGGAAAATCATTATACAAAGCCTAAGAGAAGGCTATTTTGTGTATCGTACAAAGCCCGAGAGAGAGGCTAAAAGGGTTTGACTCAACAAGAGAATCTTTTATACTCAACAAGAGAGTGTTTTTGTATCTCGTAGAAAGCCCGAGATGAAGGCTGAAATTTATTTGGCTCAATAAGAACTTTTTTGTATCTCGTATAAAGCCCGAGATGGAGGCGAAAAGGGGTGATTGACCCAACGAAGGAGTCTCTTTGTATCTCGTACGAAGCCCGAGAGAGAGGCTGAAAAGTTTTGATTCTACAGGAGAATCTTTGTATCTCGTACGAAGCCCGAGATGGAGGCTAAAAAAAGACGGTTTGCTCCGCTGGGGAGAATCATTGTACAAAGCCCAAGAGGAGGCTAGTGTAACTGTTTCAGTTAAGTGACAGATCCAGTATACTGATTTTAATAGAGAAAATCAGTTCTTATATGAGCAACACTGTACTCATGGGTTTGATCTGAGGATCGGGGATGGTCCTTGTTCTTTAAGGAAATGGGGAAATCCGAAGGGTATTGAGATTATCCGAGTCTACAGGTTTCCTTCCTATTTAACGAAAGGGTCACTTGAGAATGTCTTTGAGACTCAAGGAAAATAGACTGTCCAAGTCTAGAGTTTCAACTTTTGTACTATGCTTTGAGAAACAGTAGTAGACTCTGGAAAGGACCTGTTCTATGAAGATTATTCTGTTCCTATACCTGTAGGAGGTCGTTGGGACAATTTGTACGAAGCCCAAGAGGAGGCTGGAAACTTTTAAGAAGCCGATCGGTCCTTGTACGAAGCCCAAGAGAAGGCTATCATTCCCGGAGGAAGAGATCATTATACGAAGCCTAAGAGGAGGCTGTCAATACTTCTAAGAAGCCGACGGGTCCTTGTACTAAGCCCGAGAGGAGGCGGGGTTGCTTATAGGAAGCCTGTGGGTCCTTGTACAATGCCCAAGAGGAGGCCGATGCTTTTAAAAAGCCCGTGGGTCCCCAAACTCCGAGAAATTCAAGGCAAGCTATTCACAGGGAATAGATCAAGTCAGGAAAATTCGAGAATTTGGAAGAAACTCAAAGATGCCATTCAAGGAGAATACATTAATCTTTGGGAGTTGAGTTTCTTGACGATTCCTAAGGAGGACAGCCGAAGAGAAGACTGTATCTGGTGCTCCTATTTGGAATCTAGCTGTCTATTTTTACGAATAAACGAAACGGCTTTACCTAGTGCTAGACGTAGTTGCCGGGGAAACTCTGAATATCTATACTATTATTACACAGTCGATATGAGTTTATGAAAGGAGACTTACAGTGAGCAGCCCCACAATACAGTTATATATATATGAGTTTGTGAAAGGAGACTTACAGTGAGCAGCCCCACAATACAGTTATATATGAAAGCAGTAAATGAAAGCGTATAAACACTTACTCGGTTGTAGAGCTTCCATGCTGTTTGGTTAGTTGATCAACAAAGAAAAATGGAAAACAACAGTATATTCAAAATCAAAGTAGAAAGTGCTTTGAAAAATAAAGATTTGGGGCTTACAGCTCGAGGAGAGGCCCAGGGTTTTACCAATGAGTGCACTGTTTGGATTTGTACAGAGGGACTTATACAAGTGACTGTGGCCCAAAAAGTTGTTTTTTGTACAAAGGGATGGGTCTTACACTCCCTCAAGAGGCCCAAAGAGTTTTAAAGAAGAAGAGTGGGGCTTATAACACGAGGGTAGGCCCAGTTGACTTTTCGTTTAAAATGGCGATCGTGCCGAGGTTTTCTTTTAACGTAGAGGGACTTATACAATAAGTGAGGCCCAAAAGGTTTTGGTTAAAAGGGGATTGGGTCTTATACTCTAATAGAGGCCCAAAAGAGTTTTGAATGGGTCTTATAGCTCAAGGAGAGGCCCAGATGGTTTACTTTGAAAAGGCGACGATCGCGCCGTTTGTTTTTTTTACGGTATCGGGACTTATACAATAAGTGAGGCCCAAAATGATTTGGTCAAAAAAGGATTGGGTCTTACACTCTATTAGAGGCCCAAAAGAGTTTTGAAGAAGTTTGTTAAAGGGGAAAATTAACAAAACCCTAATTTCATCATTTTAAAAGTAATTATTCACGGAAAAATTAATTAAAATGATACAAAAATCCAAATAAGTTTGAATAAACAACTTGTGATTTTGGTTTTAGGTTTGAAAAATGAGGTTTCAATCACAAGATGAATTAAAACCTACTTGGTTTTGATTTTTCAACATGGATATTTATTTTTAAAAGGGTTTAAAAACAAATAAAAGGCATTTATTCACAAAAAATACTAACTATATTAAATAAATAATATAAATCTAATTTTTTTGTGGAAATAAATGTTTCAATATTTTTGTGATTTTTTGCAAAAAGAACCAATAAAAAATAATTAAAATTGAGTGAGTTATTAATATTCCAAATAATTAACAAAACATGAAAATAATTGGAAAAATAGCAAAATATGAAAAATCACAAAATGGCATGGGTGGGGTTTGAACCTAAGACCTCAAGCATACAAGGCGCGCGCCTTACCACTGGGGTGGTGATACATCCATTGTTTGAAACAAACCAACAAATATACAAGGCATGACTTGGTTTTGGCTTGACCAAGGCAAGTTTTGGCTCAAAAACGTGAAGGTCATAACTTTCTCAATTCTTAATGGATTGAGACAAAATTTATATGTATCTGGGCCAGAATTTCACAAGGAATCCAATGGTGGTGGTGGTTTTTTCATATCACACTCCCTCCTCAAAACCCGATAGTGGTTTTGAAAGGGACCTATAATTGCATTTTATGTGCTACAACTCAATACAGGCATGTATTACATGATCAAATGGCACAAACACAACACATATGACATGTATGAGAGATGCATAATCAATGGACTTCAAATGCACACATGTTTTGGTGACTGCAAGTTGAGATGCTTACCCTTCTTTGGGATTTTGGAGTTTTCTCAGCAATCTGCCAACTCCCTTGCTCCAGATATGGTTTTATGCTTTGAACAACCTCAAATAATCCCTTAGATGCTTTGAGGATGGTTGGAATCGGCTGGTACCTGCAAAAACACAAACTGTCCCTTTCTTGCAAAAGGGATCAAAAGTGACCAAAATAGCAACTCTCTCAAATGGTGTTCCAGATGTATGAAACCATTTGGGACAATTCAAGGATGATATTTGGAGTGTGTTTGAGGTTTTATCTGGTTTGGAAAGTGACTGAATCAAGACATGGCTTGAAAAATGCACAAAAGTGCCATTTTGAGGTTTTGAGAGGTGACTTTGTGATTTTGTGATTACAGGTCACTTTTGATGGTTTGCACAGCTTACATATGATATATATGAGGTGTGTGTGTGATTGATTGTGATGGAATTGCTCTCTAACTCAAAACCCGATAGTAGCTTGCTTTTGAAGGCAAAATTGGAGTGAAAGAAGAGATTTTGAGGAAAGCATCTGTTTGATGGCTTTGGTGTACTCAAACTGAACACAAGTGAGCTCTATTTATTGTAGAGCAAGTTTGTTTTGGCTGCAATAGTGAATGGCAGCTGGTAAGTAGGTTTGGCCAATGTTGTCCAATGAGAATTCAAGTCTCCTCTAGCCATTGACTAGAGGTTAGGGCACAGAGTTGTGGTTCCCTTGGTCTTGGATAAGTCTTGACTGAATTCAGATGAGAATGGCTCAGTCCATGCCACCTTGATGGTTCCATTGAATGCCTCATTCCAAAATTTAAGTCTTGTCCCTATTTTGGCCATTCTAGGTTCAACATGCTATTTCTTGTTCCATGGACTTTGGAGGCTTGGCTCAGTGATTGTCCCCTTTAGATTCAATCCTAAGAGGTGTCCAAGTGGATAGAAGCATTTGAAATTGGCTGATTTTGGCAAATCGAACCAAAATGCAAAATCTGCCTTGCTTTGACAGATTTCAGCAAGGCAACTTGCCAATGTCATATCTCATGACTCAAATGGAATTTGGCAATGTTCTTGGCCATTTTGGAAAGCCCTTACATGATACAACAACTGTTGGAACAAGTTTGGTTTTGATCTCTTTTGATTCCAAGTGAAAAATCCCCCTACATTTGGCAAAAAGTGAAGGCATATTCTGACTTAGTGAAAATTTCACTAAGTGTTGGAAAAAGTGACATTTTCACTTTTCAGCCACTTTGATCACTCCATAACTCAAAATCCTTAATGAATTGGAATGACTTGTAGTTGAAGTTTTTGTAGATGATAATGAGGGCTACAAATCCATCTTTGGATGAGAAAAAATGGCCTTGTGGTTTAGGAGTTATGGTCCTTCAAAGTTAGTACCCTAGCCACTTTAATTTTAACTTAGAAAAATTTCTAAGTTTTATGGTTACCCCTTTTACAAGTTATCTCACTTTTCTTGATTTTTCTTGATGAATGATGATTCAAATAATACATTAACATCATTTTAGGGTTACAAATCCATTTTGGCGAAAAATCCCAAAAAGTCAAAGTTGACTTTTGTGCACAGTTGACTTTTTATCAGATGAATTCCAAACTGTGCAATTCTTCAGGAAATCATGTCCTTGACCTAAATAAAACTTGATGGACATGTTCCATGGGTGTCATAGGGTATATTGAATCATGTATTAGGGTTTGGGAGCATGTCCAGGTCAAAAGTCAAAGTTACAGTTGACTTTTCTCGCGAAACCCTAATTGTGGTGCAGATGAAATTGAGACTTGTTGCTCAAGCTTCTTGGATTAATCCATTGTTCCAAATGGATCAATTTGGTATATTGGAGACCCTCAAATCATGTCTTGAGGTCTTGGCTCATGGTTTTTCCCAAAAGTCAACTTAGGGGTGAATTAGGTCAAGAAACCCTAATTCCTGATTTTTAGTGAATGCATCCCCTGAGGCAAAATTGACTTGATGCTTGGGTTCATGAGGTTCCATGAAGTATATTAGGTTATGTTTTGGATCAATGGCTTGTGCCCAGATGAAATTTCCCATCTAGAGGCCCTAGGCGATCAAAACCCTAATTTGGTGACACAGTCGATCTGGAGACTTGATCCACCTAGAAGGGAGCAGCTTTGTGCTTAATCCTTGAAGTGGGAGTCCTTTTGATCCATTGTGGATATTTGAGAGGTTAGACAAGTTGAAGATCAAGTCATTCCTTGATTGATCTTTTGTCTAAGGCTCTGAGAGGGCTTGAAACCCTAATCCTGATTGTAGTCAATGCTCAACAATTCCTTGAGGAGATTGATGAGGCATGATGATTCATCCATATTGTGATGATGATTTGCACAATGATGGGAAACTTTAGTGGTCAAAATTTGGGGTATGACAGTAAGGGATAACCTTACATTTGAGGCTTTGCTTGTAAGGATTGATGACCATGAGGTGAAGTAGTTGAGAGGCAAAGAGATTTCTCTCGTAAAGGTAGTGTGGGGAAGCGCTGTCGGAGGAAGTATGGCTTGAGATTTGGAAAGCTGGATGCTTGATTCGTATCCAGAGTTGTTTGTATCTGGTAATTTTCAAGGACGAAAATATTCTAAGTGAGGGAGATTTGTAATGCCCCGACTTATTTTATTTATTCTCCGTAATTTATTTATGTGATAATTATGATTGTGTTTTACGATTGATGTGTTTGAGATACCTTGGTGTGGGGTAGTGGCCTTAAGAAAAGACTTTAAGGGTTGAGGGGTGTGTAACCAATTGTGTGGAGATGGGTGATGTGGAGAGTAAACTAATTAGTAATATTAGTTAGTAATTATTTATTTAAATAATAAAAGGTGATTATTATTTAGATTAAATAATTAGTTTCATTATTATTATTTGTTATTATTTTAATTAAAAGGGAATAATATTATTAATATTAATATAATAAAAGAATAAGGGAAGTTGGGAGATAGAATTGTCAGAACATGTTTTGGAGAAAAAGAGACAAAGAGAAGAAGAGGATAGGCCAAGGAAGTGAGAAGAAACTCCATTATTGTGAAGCTTTTTGCAAGAACTCTAAGGTAAGGGATGAGTTCTAATTATCTACGAGTTAACATGATAATGGTGGGTAAATTATACCATGCAGGGTTTGTGTTTTCTTTCTCTATTCATGAATTTTTTATGAATTGGTATATGTGGATTGATTAAATTCTTCATGAATTGTGTATGATATTTTAATGTTGTGACTGATGTTAGTATGATGAATCATTGTAATTGTTGTTGTTGAATTCATGTGATTGATGAATTGTATGATGTAGTTGTGGTGTTATTTTGTTGTTGATGGTTGATTTCAAGTCAGATTTGGAACAAAGTTATGAGTAGTTTTAGTAAGAAGAATTTGGAGTTTGGAACTGTAGAAAAGTGTTTGTTTTTCATATTAAAATGTAGAAAAATTGATTCGTGAGAAAAATGAGATTTTGGGTTGGATTAAAAGTGGTATTTGTTTCAAAAAGTTGCATAAAAGTGCTTCTGCGCACACCGTAATCGGTTACCAGATATTGAGTAACTTGTTACACTGCTTTTAAAATAAGTTTCTAGGCATTTTTGTGAGGGTGTAACCGGTTACCCTGATTGTGGTAACCGATTACACCACAAATCAGTGGCGAAGGGTGGTTGGTTACAAGGGGTGTAACCGCTTACCTCATTTTGAGTAACCGGTTACACTGAGACTAATTTTTGAAAAATCTTTAAAAATACATAAGTTTTGGTCCGAGAGTTTGATTCGAGTGTCGTTCAAAACTTCGGGAAGCTAACGCGACGAACTATATTATAAAAATGGTGTGATACGATGGTTGTGGTGTGAAACGATGGTCGTTGCCTTTGTAGTTGTTTGCTATATTGTATGTCGATGTTGCAGAATTGTATAAAATGTTTTGTTGTGGCCTGTAGTGGTGTGATACATTGATTAAATGAAGGTCATTGTATTTCGTTGTTGTTGTCAAGCATTTCATGATTGCATGAGTTGTGAGATAAGTCGTGTGCCCATGTGGGGTGTGAGTGTCTTATCTGGATTCTAGTTATAGAATCATGTTGTTGTTTGTGGAATTTGGATCGAACTCTAGAAGAAGCATGCCGTCGAAGTTGGTTCACATGCTTCTGTCAAAAATAATGCATGATTGTAGTCGAAGATTGTTCTAACGTGCATTAGTTAGTATTGCTAGGTTTGTTAGCATATTGAATTGGGGCTTGTGTTAAGGATCCAATTGTTTAAGTTGGCTTGTACCCTAAGTTAGCTTGTAATGGGTATTTTGTTAAAAGCCCATTAATTTAGTGTGCTAGGTTTTATTATAAATAGCATGCTAGTCTCTCATTCTAAAGAGTGAAAAACCCTAGAAAGAGTGAGAGTGGTTAGGTTGTTATTCTTGTATACTTGTAATCCTTGTTTTAAGGAGAAAGGAAAGAATAACAGTTTTATAACCAATCCTTGTTGTTTTTACTCTTGTTTTCTTGGTTAACCCTAACCCTTGTGAGTTTCTTATGTATAAAGAAACCGTTTAATACTTTGTTCAAGGCATCCGATTCACAACAAATTGGTGTGGTGAGTATGGAGAAGATGCCTTCAACAAAGTATGAGATCGAGAAGTTCACCGGAGTGAACGACTTCGGTCTGTGGCGCTTGAAGATGAAAGCCCTACTTGTTCAGCGGGGTTGTTTGGAAGCGTTGAAGGGAATGGCAGCCATGGACGCTGCGTTAACTGAAAGAGAAAAGACTACCATGATAGAGAAAACACACAGCGCAATATTGTTGAGCCTTGGTGATAAGGTTCTTCGACAGGTATCAAAGGAGACTACGGCATCTGGATTATGGGTGAAGCTTGAAAGCTTGTATATGACCAAATCCCTGGTGAATCGACTCTACCTGAAGCAAGCTTTGTATTCGTTTAAGATGAGTGAAGACAAAGCTTTGGCTGAGTAGTTGGATATGTTCAACAAGCTGATTCTTGATCTTGAAAATATTGATGTGAAGATCGATGACGAAGATCAAGCACTGTTGCTGTTGTGTGCTTTGCCCAGAACACATGCTCACTTCAAAGAAACTCTCTTGTATGGAAGGGAGTCCCTGACCTTTGAAGAAGTTCAATCAGCCTTGTATTCTAAGGACCTGAACGAACGAAAGGAGCATTAACCTTCGACGGTTGGTGAAGGTTTGGCAGTTAAGGGAAAATTCTTGCGAAAGGATGGTAGGTTCGTCAAGAAGAAAGGTAAAAGTCAGTAGAAGTCTTCTAGTGGCGAAACATCTGGTTTTCGATGTTATCACTGTAAGAAGGAGGGTCACACAAGAAAAGTGTGCCCTGAACGCCTGAAGGATCATGGAGGTAAGGATAATGGCAACGCAACCATTGTTCAAGATGACTTCGACTCATCTGATGCTCTTGTAGTTTCAAGCGGCGACTCAAGAAAAGAGTGGATAATGGATTCTGGATGTACTTGGCACATGACTCCAAACAAGAATGTGTTTGAAGAATTATGTGATCAAGATGGAGGATCAGTGCTGCTGGGAAACAACAAAGCTTGCAAAATTGCAGGTATTGGATCCGTGAGATTCAAGCTCCATGATGAGTCAATAAGATTATTGACTAAAGTTAGGTATGTACCTGACTTGAAGAGAAATTTAATTTCTCTTGGTGAATTCGACAGAAAGGGATATGTTTTCAAAGGAGAGCAAGGTACCCTGAGAGTCATGAAACGGTCGAAGGAAGTCTTGAGAGGCGTGAAAAACCAAAGCTTGTATACCCTGGAGGTTGAGGTTGTAAGTGGTTCGACAAATGTTGTATCCACGAAACCTATGTCGAAGACAGAGTTATGGCACATGAGATTGGGCCATGTCAGCGAAAGAGGCCTGGTCGAATTGGGGAAGCAGAACCTGCTAGGAGGTGACAAAGTCGAAAAGTTGGAGTTTTGTGAATCTTGTGTATTTGGTAAATCCTATAGGGCAAAGTTCAACAAAGGCAAGCAAAGAACACATGGATCCCTTGATTACATTCATGCTGATCTTTGGGGCCTGCAAGGAATCCTTCACACTCAGGTGCATGGTATTTTCTATCCATTGTTGATGACTATTCCAGAAAGCTATGGGTATTCATTCAGAAGACGAAGGATGAAACTTTTGAGAACTTCAAAAGTTGGAAGATTCTGGTCGAAACTCAAACTGGCAGAAAGGTTAAGAGGTTGAGAACCGACAATGGCCTTGAGTTCTGCAAAAAAGCGTTCGACAGTTACTGTGTTGAGTCTGGGATTGCAAGGCATAAGACTGTAGCAGGTACTCCTCAACAAAATGGCTTAGCTGAGAGATTCAATCGAACAATCCTTGAAAGGGTTAGATGCATATTGGTTAGTGCTGGATTGAAGAAGGTGTTTTGGGCTGAAGCTGTTTCGACAGCTGCATATCTGATAAAAAGATGGCCTTCGACTGCATTAGATATGAAGACACCTGAAGAAGTTTGGTCGGGAAATCCACCTAGTCTCGACAGACTGAGATTATTTGGCTGTGTGGCCTATGCTCACATTAGGCAAGACAAGGTCGAACCTAGAGCTCTGAAGTGCATGTTCATGGGATACCCTGAAGGAGTCAAAGCTTATAGGCTATGGTGCCTAGAGCCAGGTCACAGGAGGTGTATCACCAGTCGAGATGTAGTTTTCAATGAAGTTGAGATGGCTTCCAAGAAAACTGATGTTGCTGACGAAGAGCTGGAACAGGGAGAGATTCCTGTTGAGGTGGAGCATGTTGATGCTGAAGTGCGTACCCCAGATGAAGTCGAAGACGAAACAGAAGATATTGTCGAAGATGAGGAAACTGATAATGACTACCTGTTAGCAAGAGACAGGTCGAGAAGAGTCATCAAGCCACCTTAGAGACTTGGGTATGCAGATCTTATAGCTCATGCCTTAATCTCTGCAAGTGAGGTTCTCGACGAAGAACCTAGAGACTATAAAGAAGTTATGAGGAGTCGAAAGAAGACTGAATGGCTGAAAGGCCATGGATGATGAGATGAAATCTCTTCATGATAATGACACATGGGAACTGATAAAGAAACCTATTGGAGCCAGGTTAGTCAGTTGTAAATGGATTTTCAAAGTCAAGGAAGGAATCGAAGGAGTGGCGTCGAAAAGATACAAGGCAAGGTTGGTTGCTAGGGGGTTCACTCAGAAAGAAGGTGTCGATTTCAATGATGTGTTCTCGCCTGTTGTAAAGCATAGATCCATTCGAATGTTGTTAGCCATGGTGGCACAATTCGATCTTGAACTGGAACAGATGGATGTGAAGATTGCGTTCTTGTATGGTGATCTAGATGAAATAATCCTGATGAGGCAACCTGAAGGGTATGTCGAAAAGGGGAAGGAAGATTATGTGTGCAAGCTGAAGAGATATTTATATGGACTGAAACAATCTCCTCGACAGTGGAATAGGAAATTTGACAAGTTCATGGCACGCATAAGTTTCATCAGAAGTCAGTTCGACCACTGTGTTTACTTTAGATTTCGACCTGGTAATTCATTTGTTATTTTGTTGCTTTATGTGGATGATATTCTAATAGCAAGCAACAATGTCGAAGAGGTAATGAGGGTGAAGGCTAAACTCAGTAAGGAGTTTGAAATGAAGGATCTGGGAGCTGCGTCCAGGATTCTTGGGATTGACATCCGAAGAGATAGAAAGCAGTCGAAATTATGCTTATCTCAAGAGGCATACCTACGAAAGATTCTCGAAAAGTATGGTATGTTGAATTCAAAGCCTGTTGTAACTCCGACAAACCCTCAATTCAAGCTGAGTATAGATCAGTGTCCCAGTACTGATGTCGAAAGAACTTATATGAATAGCATTCCATATGCTAATATAGTTGGTTCTTTGATGTAAGCTATGGTCTGTACAAGACCTGACATAGCATATGCAGTGAGTCTTGTGAGCAGGTACATGTCGAATCCTAGAAAGGCTCACTGGCAAGTATTGAAGTGGATTTTAAGGTACATAAATGGGTCTCTGAATAGAGTCCTAATTTATGGCGGAGCCTTAGGTGAAGATAGTAAAGCAGCAGTCGAAGGATTTGTTGACTCTGATTATGCAGGTTGTATGGATTCCAGGAAGTCTATTTCTGGATATGTTTTCACAATGTTTGGCACATCAATCAGTTGGAAAGCGACGCTCCAGAAGGTTGTTGCCTTATCAACCACTGAAGCTGAATATATTGCCCTCACTGAAGCTGTGAAGGAAGCATTGTGGCTTGAAGGTTTTGCAAAAGAGCTGAAACTTCAAGGTCGAAGTATCACTGTTAAATGTGATAGTCAAAGTGCAATACACCTGTCGAAGAACTCAGCCTATCATGAGCGAACCAAGCACATTGATGTGAGGCTGCATTTCGTTAGAGGGGTAATCGAGCGTGGAGAAGTCCAAGTGCTGAAGGTTTCGACATATCATAATGTTGCTGATATGATCACCAAGACATTGCCAAGTTGCAAGTTTTTCCACTGTATGCAGTTGATAAAGCTGCATGAAGAAAGCTAGTTTGTTTTCTTGTTGTTATAGTTAGATCCAAGGTGGGGATTTGTGGAATTTGGATCGAACTCTAGAAGAAGCATGTCGTCGAAGTTGGTTCACATGCTTCTGTCGAAAAAAATGCATGATTGTAGTCGAAGATTGTTCTAACGTGCATTAGTTAATATTGCTAGGTTTGTTAGCATATTGAATTGGGCCTTGTGTTAAGGATCCAATTGTTTAAGTTTGCTTGTACCCTAAGTTAGCTTGTAATGGGTATTTTGTTAAAAGCCCATTAGTTTAGTGTGCTAGGTTTTATTATAAATAGCATGCTATTCTCTCATTCTAAAGAGTGACAAAACCTAGAAAGAGTGAGAGTGGTTAGGTTGTTATTCTTGTATACTTGTAATCCTTGTTTTAAGGAGAAAGGAAAGAATAACAATTTTATAACCAATCCTTGTTGTTTTTACTCTTGTTTTCTATGTTAACCCTAACCCTTGTGAGTTTCTTGTGTATAAAGAAACTGTTTAATACTTTGTTCAAGGCATCCGATTCACAACATTGTTGTTGTTGAGGCGATCGTGTGCCCATGTGGGGTGTGAGCGATAATGGAAGTTGTGTGCCCGTGTGGGGTGTGAGGGACAAAATGGAAATTTCGACGGGAATTGTGATTCTAAAATAGGAACCGCGTACCACATGCATTGAGTCAATTTGTGAGTCTTAATGCATTGCATCTTGATTGTATTTGTTGTTGTGTTGGTTGTTTGGATGTATGTTATAGAATAGGTGATGAACATGTAATAATCTAATGCTTTCTTATTATCATGCTTTCCTTTATCTAATTATGATATCTTACCCCTTCTATTTGAATGTTGCCTTTACATGGGCATCGTGCAGATAACTCCCAGTAGAGGAGTTGATGTGAGTGGAAGATGAAGTCTTCCGTTTTATCTTTAGTGTTGGCGTCTGCTCTGATGTGTAACACCGGAGTTATGGAACGTTATGTCTTTGATAGAGATTTTTAGATATCTCTAGATTTATTGTTGTTTATGTTTATTTTGAAAACATGGTTATGTCATCAATAATCATTTGATTTTGATTTTTCCGTTGTTTCAATAAAAGTTGATGTTTCAGACATGTTTGGTTGTTATAGTTATTATAACTATTTTTTTAAAGTTGCATGTGTTACATATCATGTTATATGAGCATTGATTGTGGTTTTGTGACATCCTAAATATTCTTGATTCAAATTTACTCTGATCCTTATTTAAATTACGCGGGGTTTATTTAGGGTGTTACACGATACACACTTGGGGAGGAGATATAGACAATACGAAAAAAGCTCGGCCGGAGCAGATAGAGCCAGTGAATCTGTTTCGATGTGTGGTGGTGTGAAACAAGACACAAGAGGAGAGAGCTTTCTTCTAGGTCATGGTGGGATAAGAAATCTCTGTAGGTTATGGTTAATGTTTCGTGATAAGGGTTTAAACAATTCCTTTTCTATTGTGTCTTCTTTATTTTCTTTTTTTAATATGTTTTTCTTTTTTTATAAAATATATTTTTTATTTTAATCAATTTATAAATTGTAACCATAGTAAAATGCGATTCTCTATTTTAAAAAATAAGCTTACTATTATTAAATTGAATAAACTTTTATATATTTTATTTGTAAAAAAATACATTTTTATCCAAAAATTAAAACAATAATTTTTTAATATTTAAATATTATATTGTAAAAAATAATAATTAATATTGAATTTCTTAATATAACATTTAACAAATGTATATTTTTTCATAAATATTGTAACAACATAAAATTGTTCCTAAAGATGTCTAAGGGTACGATGCAAGATGAGAAAGGTTGTGTTTTGATAGATGGGAATCTGGGTTTCGGAGAGAATGAATGTGCGATAAAAGGATGATGAGAGATGGAGATCGGGGTTTCAGATAGAATGGTGTGCGATGAGAGGATGAGAAAGGTTGTGTTTTGATCGATGAAAATAGATTGAGGTAATTTGTTAATGTGTTTTTTGATTATTTTATTTACACAATATTAACTTAATAAATTTACACCCATTAATTCACTTAATTACACAATTTACACTTAATAAAATACATTGTGGTTTGTTAATGCGTTTAAGATTAATATTTTGAGTTATAAAAATAAATAATTTTTTCCAGTCTATCTAAATTTACACTCGTTTTAAATTTAATGGGAGTAATAGAGATTTGATTATAATAATTTTTTTGATTTACACCTTTTTTTTAAAATTAGATGTTTATTGTCAAGTGCTAATACTTAAATTGACACTTTATTTATAAATTTTTCACCGTGTTTCTTATTTACACCCGTTTTTAGTATAACATGTGTAAATTTTAAAATTAGACTCGTCTATTTGCACTAGTGTCAGTTGTGTAAGCAGCAAAAGACTGAAAATCAGCATCTTGAGTGGCCATATGTTCCTGCATTAGACAAAATTGTTCCATCTACCTAGCTTCATTAGCTTCTCTCCATCTGCACTCCTCAGGATACCGATCATCTAGTTTCGTCTGCATGTTCTGAAGCATAGTCACTATAGAGGAAGAATCAGTAGGACATGTATCAGAACCACCACTATGACCAACTACGTAATGAGTATCTTGCATTGTGGCATCTCCATCGGGGGTACTATAAGGATTCTCCTATTCGTCCATATGATTTTCCTCTTCATCTTCATCAACAATAGTTGGATCATCAAAGTTATAGATTTTCCTGTCGTTCTATCCCAGCCGAAGATGATATGCACGACATCTGATGTCTCAAAAGTAGTTCATGTTGGTCATGGTTTGTTGAGAGAATTCTTGCGACAAACTAGGAGATTTGTAGATTAAATTCGACATCCCAATGTTGAAGTAATTTAAGATCTTAGTAATCATGGAAGGGTAGCAAGGCGGTGTACCTTTGTTGCATATTTTGACGGCAAACATACGAGCCACAAAATAGTAAGGCCAATTAATCTTAACCTTAGGCAGCAAAATACACACCAAATATATTTCTGCAAGGTCAACTCTAGAAAAGCCCTCATTATTCGGGTGTAAGACGTGAGAAACAATCCATAGCAGAATTCTAGGCATCATTTTCACTTAGTTGGTAGACAAAGGATCATAACAATCGGTTGCTTGAGGTGCTTTGAGTATCTCATTCAAGACATGATCCGACCAAAAACTCATATCTATGTCAACATCAATATCCAATGGATCAACCTCGCATTCCTAATACACATCTTTCAAAGTAATATCAAACAAGGATTGCCACAAGTCATTAGTGAAATGATAAACTTGGTTACCTATTGAGAACTTGAAGTGAGATCCATCCATATCATGAAGCCCTGAGTTGAAGAATCGAATGAGATCTTCGTTGTCATCTTGAGCTACTTGCAAAAAATAATCAATCTCTTGATGTTCCAAAATACTTGAAAACGTCAGGCAAATACAAGCCAGCAACTGTAGCATCCTTCCACATGTATTGCTTCACAACAAGACGAGTATTACACTTAAGCTCAAAATCCTTGGCATACTTCTTGGAGACCAAGGTGAATATGGGTTATCAGAGGAATTGTTAAGTGGTAGCCTTGCTTTTACCTTTAGCCTTGATTTTGGACTTGGAAGCCATGAAATTGTTGAGATGATGTGTGCAGGCCATGTGTTCGAAGAAATGATTGAATGAAGAATGAGTGAGTATGCTAGATTCTTTAGAACCCATACACTCAACCAAAATGGAAAACCATAACACAACACAAAGAAGCCAAGATAAATTACAAATAAGGGGAAATTTTGGATTTTTGATGAAATACGATGAGTTAGGGTTTTGGAAGGAAAATAGGAGAAATTTATGAAAATGGGAGATATTTAGTGGAAAAGTTTGAATGCAAATGACGTGAGATTGATGATAAGAATGTGTGAAATCCAAGTTTGAGGTTTTTCACGTGTAATAGTGAGTAGGGGAGAGTAAGAGATTTAGTGTATGAAAGAAAGTGGAGAGATTGAACACAAATGGTTCAATTTTGGACTTATAAGTCCGCCCTTAATTGATATGTGTCGACCTGTTACTTATGTGTGTCGACACATACTGTAGCTGAAGATAAAAGAAATATAACAAAAACATGTAATAGGCTGACCTATAGTATTACGCGTCGACCTATACTGTAACATTTTTTAGAAATGCTGAAAATAATTGTTATGTGCCGACCTACACGATTACGTGCTAAACTATACCATAACAATTTTGACAAAGACCAAACTCACTTATAATAGGTCGACCAACATAAAATTGTGTCGACCTGAGTGACACAAATTTTAGAATTTGAATTATTTGAAATTGTAATGATCAAGAGAGACGCAAATTGACTCATGGATAAATACTTAACGAGAGACACGTGCATATGATGATGTTCAATGGTTTGTTTGCTCTTCTCATGCACTCATGAAGATGGAAGCATGAATTAGTTTGAGATATGGATCAAAATATGAAAACATTTATAACATAGTCACTATAAACATATCAAACGCAACACATAATATTTGCATTAACATTTTTGGAAGTGAACATACATAGCAAACATCATACACAAAATTCATCACATATCTTCTTGAAATAAACATTTAAAAGTAACACTTACTCATAAAGTAAGAAAGGATAGAAATGATATTACCACCATGTACACAAGGTGGAGGATGCACACGCATTCCACGAGGAACTCTTAAACGAAAGTTGAAATGAATGCAAAATGTGCCACACAACAAGAAAGAAACTGAAATGTTCTTACCACTTTTATTTATGAACAAGTATTTGGAAGTGAAATTAATACTGTATCTAAGAGGTACTTTGGCTTGATGATCATCCTTGTTGATGGACTTTCATTCTTATCTAATCATGATGATTATTTTGCTCCTTCTCATGTATCATCATATTAGGTTGATCACTCCTAGTTTGATGCACTTGAGTATGTTTTGTTGAAGATAAATCTACACCATTAAACATAACACCTTTCCAACACTTCTTGGATAGAACCATTAGTAATCATCAAATACTTTTACAAAATAAAAAACACTAAACGTTAACCTATTTGGCAACAAAATCCGCCTTGCTTGTCACATAGATCAACACAATAAGGACATGTCACCTTATTATGCCTTGATCTTCCACAAATGAGATCTCATACTCTCGTTTATAGAGTCAAGACATTTTTCCTGCATGATTAACAATTAGTTCTAGGTACCTAATCTTTATTGGGTCCTTGAGGGCTAGTAAACCATTGGTTGGATTTGGGCAACCATTAATAGGCACCTTTAATGTGTCCCACATAGCCTTGGAGGTCTCACAATGAGAAACATGATAACACTCATCAACACCTAAAGTGGATGTGAGAATATTTTTCGATTTCCAATCATATTACACCATCATCATTGATCATGGTTATTTCATTCGGACCATTTTTTATGATGTTCGATATATCTTTGTGTTGACATGAATACGCATACCAGCTTTCCAATAGCCCTTATGTTCGATAGCCATTCTTCTAAAAAGCAAATATTAAGAACGAAATTAACTGGAGCTCGTGATACCACTTGTTAGATGATAGGCTTCGATCTAGAGAAGGGTGAATAGATCACAACTTAGAAAATTTAACTTTTGGCAAAAATGATTATTCAAAATTTTATGGCATAATAGAAACAACTTGAATCAAATCGTATAACCAAACCTACAATCGAAAAGCTCGGATATGCGTAACGTAAACAATTGGATGATAATGAGAACAAATTGTTCAACAACGATTAATTCACACAAAATTAAATGTTAAGATATGCGTAAAGCTCATTTCCAATGATCAAAATTCAATTTAAAAGCAATTGAAACAATTTATCGAACACCTTGAGTGTAATAAAAAATGCTTGGAAATTTAATTTGATTTGTTGATGTTAAAACCAATCAAAATCAAAGTGATTATGATTATATCAACAAATCTTAATTCAAAACGTAATCAAAAATTTGATTTCCAAACGAATTGATCCAAACAACAAAGATTCGATAATTTGTGAGTACAACAATTAAAGATATATATATATATATATAGAGAGAGAGAGAGAGAGAGAGAGAAAGAGAGAGAGAGATAGAGAGAGAGAGAGAGAGAGAAAGAGATAAACAAGGATTTGTTTAGACAGTTCTCCAATCAGCCTCGCTATGGGTACGTCTGCCCTCAATTCGAAATCGAATTGAGATAGTTGCAATTATAACCTTACTTTGCAAAACAATGTGTATACAAAAGATGAAGAACTCTAACCCCACAAACCCTATGGTTTGTAGTTGATTCTACCACTTCTAAAACCCATGATTAAAGATTGACCAAGTAATCAAGAATGCTGCTACAATCCACTATTTCTTGTTACTAGCTTGCAAGACCTCCTCGTTTTCAAGGTTGTTGCTCGATCAAATTAATCCCTAGCACGCACTTGTTGAACCCAAGATTCACGAACATGATCCATGGTCGGATTAATGCCTTTTGTTTCACGCTACTCGCTTGCAAGGTTGTCCCTACAAAGTACCAAGGCCTCTTCACTCGATCGATTCCGTGTTTGTGTGATCTTGTCCAAAACGTTCAAATCCCACTGATCTTGAAGGAAAACCCCAACTTGGTTTTCTTATTTGAAAGATACAAAGAACCCAAATCAATATTCTCGGTTACACCAACCTAATTGGAAGTTATCAACCCTAATCTAGATGGTCACCCAATCAAAAAAATGATTATGTGTAGTTTGATTTTGTGTATGCATAGAAGAGAGGTTGACAATGATGGGTTAACTTTGTAATTCTGGAATTGTTTAGGTTTTATACGAGTATCTTACTAGAATAAGGTGCATGCATGAGTATATATATGTATATGTGGTATGGAACAAAGGGCATGCATGAAGAAAATGAAAGGAAATGCAAATTTTCAAGGTTTTTATGTTACAGGTCGACCTATGAAGGTAATGTGCCGACCTGTAAAGGTCTTTGGTCGACCTGTATGAGGCGACCTATGAGACAGAACCTACAAACTTTATTATTGGAGCGTGGCAGTCGACCTGCACAAGTTTTGTGTTGACCTATGCTGAAGCAAAAGCTTTTATAGGTATACTTAATAATGCATGTGTCAGCCTATTCAAAGGTAATCTCACTAAAAGTCAATTTTTGAAGCATGTTCCTTCCCGAAGTTATTTCCAATCAATTTTAAACATGTTTGTATGCATCCTAGTGCTAAAGATGATCAATGCATATCTAAGATTGGGTTGATACTGTCCAATATATAAAACATCTAAATTGATCCTAGTTTTGACATCATTCAAAATATAAAAGAATTCATTCTCACACACTATCTTTTTTTATTCACTTCTTGTTCAATATCAATATGAATTGTTAGAATTAAATGAATAATAGTCAATTAAATATACATGTTTAATAAATTATAATATATAATTTAGTATGGAAACTAGATAATCATGCATGCATGTATATAATTAAATGATCAAAAAACTGATTTTAGGAATACCTAGATCCGTTGAGAAAATTCCTATTAGCGGTAATCATGTATCACAAAGATTAAGAGACGAACAATGAACACCTGATGACTTGTATGGTTCTTCCTCAACCTGTATTCCAAATGCCTTGAATACTCTTCAGATGAGGAGAAGAGGTAAAATGCTTGTGTACTATATATTGGAGAACATAACATATTTATAAAGTGATGACCAATTTGGGTTCCCATTATTCTGAAATGGATCATTGTTAGGTGCTAAATTGTGTTAATATTTAGTTTAGTTTTTAGCACCTTTTTATGATCTTTATTTAATAGTCAATGCATTTTCCCATTGTTTCCGGTTAATAACTGTAGTTTAGTTAATTACGTTATTTAACTTATCTATTTAACTTTTGTGTTTTAATTGAAGGTTTTTACATGGAAAGGTGTAGATTGGAGCAAGGAAGGCCCCCTTGAAACAGTTTGTGAAAAAGTGATTTTTTGAGCATGCTTAGAGCCCGCTCAGCACGCTCCTAGCGCGGTGATTGAGATAATTACAGAGAGTTTCCCGCTGAGCGCGGTGCTGAGCCCGCTTAGCGCGCTGTTAGGTCGGTTTGTAATAAATGAGACCGCGCTCAGCACGGTGCAGCGCGCTCTGCGATCCTCTGCCCCCTTATAAATAGACTTTTCTGTATTTTTCTTAGGATCCTTGATATATTTCAGAGCAAAATACATTGTAACACTGTAGCATCCTATTTTGGAAGATTGGAAGCATCATTCGTCGAGAGATTGTCATTGATGCTTGATATTCTTCTTCATCTTCTTGATTGTTTAGCTTCCATGACAATGGAGAGCTAATTTTCCTTTTATGTCAAGGTTAGAAGGTAGACAACCCTTTCTTTTGTATGTATAGGTATTGATTCTAGCTTATGAACTCTTGGATGATGAATGTATGATGAAAAACTTTGTTTATATGGTTTATTCTTTGTGTTGGTTCATGATTGAGAAATGTGTTCCCACTCTTTACCTAGGTTTTTCATCCATCAATGTACATTGGCTAGAGATAGTAATGTGTGTTGATGTTCATAAATATTGAACTTGAATATTGTCATTTTGATAGTTTGAGTGAGAGATCATCAAAGGATCAAAATGGTAAAACTCACAATATGTGTTAGAGATAAACATATTGGGAGGATATGTGATTACATTTACCGTCTAAACGAGTTCATTCGCTTTGTCGATTCTATCCGTGCAAAATGGTTTGTCGAACTCTAATCATGACATGCTTCTTATAAATCGTTAAAACAAATCTTTTTACCGCTATTACTTAAATTCGAATGCAAGTGTTCCGACTAAAAACAACCAAAACCCCTTGTTACTTTGAAGTTTAAAACGTATAGGACTGTAGAACGGCTGCGATATCACCAAACAATCTCTGTGGATCGATAACAAAACCCTAAATCTATTTGTATTTTAACAAATTGGCGCCGTTGCCGGGGATTGTTAATTGATATTGCAAGCATTGCAATAGTTGTGAAGTTTTAGACTTGTTAAAATTTTTCTTGTGCTTGTTGATTTGTTTTGTTTAGTGTGCATACTTTGTTTATGCGAGGGCAACTACCGGCAGACCAACTTCTATTCGATCCCGAGATTGAAAGAACCGCTCGTAGACTCAATAGCAGAACTAGGAGGAGGAGGCAACTAGCTAGACAAAGGCAAGAACAAGGAGAAAGTTTGACTTCTACACCACCACCAATTCCACAGTTTACGCCAATCATGGATCCACCACCACCCGCTTCCACACCTTGTGTAAATAGTCCACGTCACACCGCTCAGTTTGCTAACAATAACCAAGGAAGGCAAGCTGAGATGAAAACTCGAACTTTGAACTTGTTGTATGGAAGTCCGTTCACGGGAATGGATCATGAAGACCCTTTCGCTTTTCTCACCAAATTTTATGAGATAGCGTTAGCGGCCGGAGTCGATCAAGCGCAAGAGTTACCTCTTTTCAAGAGACTATTTCCTCACGCTTTGCTTGGCAAGGCTAAGGATTGGTATCTTGATCAAACTCCCGCTTTGATGACCGATTGGAACGTTTTGGAGGAAAAATTTATAGAACGGTTCTTTTCTCACAACCGTTTTATGGAGTCAAAAACTGCAATTTCTGTGTTCTCTCAGAGCACTAATGAATCTCTGAATGAAGCATGGGAACGATTTAAATCCATGCTTCAAAAATGCAAAGGCCACGGGTTTGACGAGTTAACACAAATTCACATCTTCAAGAATGGTCTCCAACAAATTGCAATACATTATTGGATACCACTTCTGGAGGATCTTTGTTATCAAAGAGTGCCGAAGAAGCTACGGATATCATCAATAGAATGGCTCTCAATGATCTTGAAAGTCAAAGCCATAACAACTCGCAAAAGAAGCCCGGGGTACTTGAATTGGGAACTAATGATGCAATCCTTTCACAAAGCAAGCTCATATCTCAACAAGTGGAACTTTTGACTCAACAAATTAAAGAATTGAAGGAGCCTAGCAAGAGTAAACAAGTTGCTTGTTGTGAACTTTGCAAAGGATAGCATGACACCGTATTTTGTCCTCCTCCGGGATTTGAAGAAGTGAACTACATGAATAATCAACGAGACTATCAAGGAAGACAACAACAACAACAACCTTATCAACAACAACAACACAATCCTCAACAACATTACCAAGGCAATCAAGGATATCCACCGAGGGGGAACTTTCAAAATAATCAAGGTTATGGTGGCGGTTCTTCAAGCCGGAAAAATCCTTATCAACCTCCACCACCTCCGGTTGCTAGCTCTAAGTTGGAAGACACTTTGACTCAATTCATGCAAATGTTTATGGCCAATCAAAAGAGTAGTGATGCGGCGATAAAGAATCTAGAAAATAAAATTGGGCAACTTGCCGAGCAACAATCGGGTCCTTCATTCTTCGCAAATACTCAAGTGAATCCTAAGGAGCATTGCAAGGCAACCGTTACAAGAAGTGGGAAGGAGTTGGTAAAAGAAAATGAGAAAAATCTAGATGAAGAAAAAATTGATGGTATTGTGGAGGAGGATAGTGACGAGGAAGTAGTTAAAAATAAAATTGAAAATGAAGGTGTAGTTGAAAAGAAAGATGATGAAATAGTTGAAGTTGAAAATAAGAGTGGTGAGGAGGTGAAGAAAAAAGGAGAGACATAGGCGAGTGAAGAAGGGAAAGGAAGTAGTGAGCACAATTTCGATCCAACATTTACCATACCCCCATGCTCCTTCAAAGAAAGAAAATGAACAGCATTACGCTCGTTTCATAGATATTTTTAAACAGTTGCAAATCAACATTCCTTTTGCCGAAGCTTTGGAGCAAATGCCAAAATATGCTAAGTTTATGAAAGACATTCTCACAAAGAAGCAGAGGTATTCGGAACCGGAAACTATTATCCTTGACGCAAGTTGTAGTGCCATCATCCAAAGAACTCTTCTGAAAAAAGAAGTTGACCCGGGGCGTGTTACTTTGTCGGTAACCATTGGTGACGTCTATGTAGGCAAAGGCTTAATCGATTTGGACTCAAGCATTAATCTAATTCCATTGTCCATTGTAAAGAGACTTTGGAACATTGAGATGAAAGCAATTCGGATGATGTTACAATTGGCCGACAAGTCCACAACTCATCCTCATGGGTTGGCTCAAGATGTCTTGGTAAAAGTTGACAAGTTTTTCTTTCTGGTTTATTTCGTTGTTATCGATATGGAGGAAGATGAGGATGCGCCTTTAATTCTTAGGCGACCTTTCATGAAAACCGCACGAATGATGATTGATGTGGATGACGGTTTAATGAAAGTGAGGGTTCAAAATGAAGAAGTTTGCTTTGATCTTTTTGAAGCAATGAAACATTCTCGAGACAAAAATGATAGCTTTCGTATCGATGCAATTGAAGAAGCAACTTTAGAGGTTTCAAAGCATGTTCATATATTATCTCCTTTGGAAATGGCTCTTGATGAATCTTTTGAAGCATTTTCCTATGAAGAAGAAAGAGCTCTTGAAGAATGTTTAAATGAGCTTGAATCTATCAAAGAGTTGCAACCGTGGGAAGTAGAAACGGAAGAGTTAAAGAAGGATGTGAAAGATGAAAAGTCACCACTTGAATTGAAGGTCTTGCCTTCTAACTTAAAATATGTGTTTCTTGATGACGGTGGTAACAAGCCGGTTATCATTAGTAACGTCTTGTCCAAAAATGAGGAAGACCGTTTAATTCAAGTTTTGAAGAAATATCTAGATGCTATAGGTTGGGTCATTTCCGATTTAAAAGGAATTAGTCCGGCTTATTGCATGCATCGTATCTTGATGGAAAAGGATTTCAAGGCGGTTGCCCAACCACAACGCCGCTTGAATCCAACAATGAAAGAGGTAGTGAAAAAGAAGTTGTCAAACTCTTGGATGCCGGTATGATTTACCTGATTTCCGATAGCCCTTGGGTAAGGCCGGTCCATGTTGTGCCAAAAAAAGGAGGAATGGCCGTGATCCGTAATGAAAAAAATGAGTTGATCCCGACAAAAACGGTGACGGGGTGGAGGATGTGTATAGACTATAAGAGGCTAAACACCGCAACACGGAAAGACCATTTTCCACTTCCTTTTATGGACCAAATGTTAGAAAGATTGTCGGGCCAGCAATTTTATTGCTTCTTGGATGGTTATTCCTGGTATAACCAAATTGCGGTTGACCCGAAGGACCACGAGAAGACGACATTCACTTGTCCTTTTAGGATTTTTGCCTACCGTAAGACGCCCTTTGGATTATGCAATGCGCCGGCAACGTTTCAACATTGTGCTCAAGCCATTTTCTCCGATCTTATTGAAAAGACGATGGAGGTTTTCATGGACGACTTCTCCGTTTACGGAGCGTTTTTTGATCTTTGTTTGAGAAATTTGGAGGATGTGCTTGAACGGTGTGTTGAGACGAATTTGGTATTAAACTGGGAGAAGTGCAATTTTATGGTTACAGAGGGAATAGTGTTGGGCCACAAAGTCTCCTCCAAAGGTCTTGAGGTTGATCAAGCCAAAGTTGAAGTGATTGAAAGGTTGCCTCCTCCAACAAATGTCAAGGGCATCCGAAGTTTTCTCGGACATGCGGGATTTTATCGGAGGTTCATAAAGGACTTCGCAAAGATAGCAAAGCCATTGAGCAACTTGCTCAACAAAGATACGTTCTTTGACTTTGATGAACCTTGCATGTTTGCTTTTAATGTTTTAAAGAAAAGTTTGACTACCTCACCCATAATCATCGCACCTAATTGGAAATTGGATTTTGAACTCATGTGTGATGCGAGTGATTATGCGGTGGGTGCTGTTTTGGGCCAACGGAAAACAAAAATTTTTCATGCTATACACTATGCGAGCAAAGTCTTGAATGAAGCTCAAGTTAATTATGCAACAACTGAAAAAGAGTTGCTTGCAATAGTGTATGCATTGGAAAAATTCCGTTCTTATTTGATTGGGTCTAGAGTCGTAGTTTATACGGATCACTCGGCGATTAAGTATTTGCTCACCAAGCCAGATTCAAAACAAAGGCTTATTCGTTGGATCCTCTTGTTACAAGAATTTGATCTAGAAATTCGTGACAAGAAAGGATCTGAGAATTTGGTGGCGGATCACTTATCTCGCCTTGTCAATGTTGAGGTTACCACATCTGAAAAGGAAATCCGAGAGGAATTTCCTGATTAAAAATTATTTAAAGTCCAAGTTAGGCCTTGGTTTACGGATTTTTCTAACCACAAAGAAATCGGTTGGGTGCCCCAAGACCTAACTTGGAACCAAAAAAGGAAGTTCCTGTCGGATGCAAATTACTATGTGTGGGATGACCCGTATTCGTTCAAATTAGGAGGTGACAACCTTTTGAGAAGGTGTGTCACGAGTGAAGAAGCTCAAATTATTCTTTGGCATTGTCACAACTCGCCTTATGGCGGCCATTTTAATGGTTTGAGGACAGCCACGAAAGTCTTGCAATCAGGCTTTTATTGGCCTAATCTCTTTAAAGACGCTAATCTTCATGCGCAAAGTTGTGACACTTGCCAAAGAAGTGGGGGAAATGGAAAAAGAGATGAAATGCCCCTTCAAAATATACAAGAAGTTGAAATTTTCGATTGTTGGGGCATTGATTTTGTTGGTCCATTTCCACCCTCTTTTGGAAATGAGTACATGTTAGTGGCGGTTGACTATGTGTCGAAGTGGCTTGTTCACCTAAGGCTGATGGCAAGACGGTGATCAATTTTTTTAAAGAAAAACATTTTTTCCCGTTTTGGCACGCCTCGGTTTCTCATTAGTGATGGTGGGTCACACTTTTGCAATACATCTCTTGAAAGTGTTTTAAAACATTATGGTGTATCGCATAAAGTGGCGACTCCTTACCACCCACGGTCGAACGGTCAAGTTGAGGTGTCGAACCGTGAAGTGAAAGGGATTTTAGAAAAAACTGTGTCAAGTTCTCGAAAAGATTGGTCGCAGAAATTGGATGAGGCTTTGTGGGCATATCGGACCGCTTACAAAGCTCCAATTGGCTTAACTCCATTTCAAATGGTTTATGGTAAAACATGCCATTTACCGGTTGAAATGGAGCACAAAGCACTGTGGGCCCTTAAGCTGCTAAATTTTGATACGAACTTGGCCGGAGAGAAGAGAAAATTACAACTTCAGGAATTGGAAGAAATGCGGAATGCAGCCTATCATTCCAGTTGGTTGTATAAAGAAAAGGTAAAGAATTATCACGACAAGAAGATCCGGCAAAAGGACTTTCAGGTCGGCCATTTGGTACTGCTGTTTAATTCCCGGTTAAAACTTTTTCCGGGAAAATTAAAATCAAAATGGTCCGGACCATTTCGTGTGAAAGAGGTGAAAAGTTATGGAGCGATTGTGATCGAAGATTTTGCGAAAAAAGAAAGTTGGACCGTAAATGGTCAACCCTTGAAAATCTACCTTGGTGGTAACTTTGATCGAAACAATTGTTCTGTTCTCCTCGACGTTCTTCATTGATCGTCTTAGACCGTCGAGCTTATCCGACGTTAAACAAGCACTCGTTGGGAGGCACCCCAATTTTGTAAGTTTTTATCGTTTTCTAGTCCATCTGCTGTTTTAATCATATTTTTTGTGAAGTTGATGTTTGATGCTGCTCTAAATGTTGTATTGAACTGCTGGAATGTGAAATTGAACTGCTGGAAGGTGTTTTAGTTTTGCAGTGCGCGCTTAGCGCGCAGTAGCCCTCTCAGCGCGGGTTTAAGAAAAATCAACCTATACTTCCAGTGAGCAGCGCGCTTAGCGCGGTCCTGAGCCCGCTCAGCGCGCTCTGCGAATTTTATATATATATATATATATATATATATATATATATATATATATATATATATATAAAACATTTCTGGGCCCACTTATGCTGACCCGACCCAGCGCGTGTTATGAGTTAGGGTTTCTGAGGTTTTGCCTCATTTCACTCTTTTTCACTCAAAACTTCTCAAGCTTCTCTTCTCCTCCATTTTCAAAAATTTCTTGTGAGCTTCTTGGGTTTTTGTGTTCCCTAACTCCATTTTCATCATCTTCTTGCTCATCTTCATCTTCTTCTACAGTGAGTTCATTCTCTGATTTTTTTTATTTCTCATTTTGAAAACCCATTTTGGGTTGGTTGTTGCATGTTAAATGTTGATGATTGTACTTCATCTTTGTCTTCTTTATTTGTCAATTTACTGTTTTTGTGCTTAAACTAATATGAATGCATGTGGTTAGGAGTTTCAATTTTAGAATTTAGGGATTGTAATTTTAGAAGTTAGGTTTTGTGAATAATTTAGTTTGTTTTGATTTTGGGAATTCGTACTGTGCATATCTCTGTGATTAGGGCTGTGTTTAGGAAGTAGGATAGTGTTTGGAAACCTTCTGTTGCAGAGGGGATTTTCTTCTGGATTTCGCAGAGCCCGCTCAGGGCGCTCCTGCGCGCCTAGCGCGATCTGAGATTTGCAGAAACAATCCCCTTTTCTTAATTTTGTTTTGTTTTCCTTTTATTATTCTTAGTTTGTGAAGCTATTATCATTAACATGTGTTGCTGTTTTGTGTTTGTTCTGTTTTGTTTTTCTTTTCAGATGTCAGGACGCAAGAAGCAACGCGTTGTTGGTTCTTCATCCAACCAATCTAGGCGCCCTCCATCCGGTCAGTTTGACAGCACTAGATTACGTGGGCTTGAACAACAACAGTGATACCAGAAGCTTGAAAGGAGAATGGTATGGGTGGACCGTATTATTCTAATTGATCCGGAGGGGCACTATCGTGGCACTGCTTCTCTCATTTCCGGTGGAGGCCGGGACAAGTTATTTTCGCCGTACCCCAAGTACCACTTGGACATTGTGAGGGAGTTCTATGCTAATGCCTTGCCCTCCGAGGGTGAGCGTTTCAATTTCAAGACTTGGGTGAGGGGAAAGGAAATCGATTTCTCAAGGGATGCTATAAATGCTTACCTCAATAATCACCTTCAGCTGGCCGAGGATGAATTATGTGATTATGGTAGGATGATGGCTCGGCAAAGCTGGAGTGCCGACCAGTTGAGGGACATGTTGTGTATGAGGGGACAAACTTACTAGCTGAACGCTAATGGAGCGCCCCTCAAATTTCTGAGGAGTGTTTTAACTACAGAAACGCAGATTGTGATGGCGGTTGTTTTGCACAACCTTAAGCCACGTAGCCATACCTCCTCCATTCCTATGGATACTGCTGCTCTTATTGCTTGCATCCTTGACGTTGAGAAGACCGTGGACTTAGCACGGATCATTTCCAGTGAGGTTAAGAGGATAGCTGTTAATGCTTCACCATTTGGTGATAGGGTGGTGTGTACCTTGACCTATCCTGGACTTATCATGGCCTTGTGCAGTAGGGCGCGTGTCACCCTCCCTTCTCATGGGAATGTTAAATTGGTTGTGTTGGATGATAACTATATTTCTCGTCATTGTTTGCAGATTTTGAATTTAGATGATGTTGTTCCTGTAGCTGTTGCTTCCCCTGCAGGGCGTGCTCGTGGTCCAAGTGCTGATGCCAATTGGGCAATGCACGAGGCTCACCAGTGTGCTTTCTTATTCATGCACTAGTCGATGATGCAGCTGTAGCTCCAAATCCGGGAGCCACATCTTGATCATTCCTTGAGGTCGCGAGAGGACCTCATGGCTTATACGAGATGGCCTGAGGGAAAGCATGGTTTTTCGGAGGGGGCGGGTTATGGGGCAGGTGTTGATGACGACGAGGGTGATGATGGAGCAGGCGATGAAGCATCTAGCTCTAGTTCTTATTGATGATGGGTTTGATGTGTCTGTTTTTGTTTTTATGGTTATTTTGCTATGATTAGTATGTTTCTTGTATTATCTACTGTTGTTTAGGATTTTTGTATTTTCCATCCGGGCGGATGTGGATTTTGGATAATTGTTACATTTTGTTTGGTTATTAATGAATTTTCCATCCGGGCGGATGATGTTCTATGTTATAATTTTTGGTACAGAAATTTTGTTGTTGTTTGTTCTCTATTTTAAGGTAATTAATGGATGAAGCAAGTTAATTTCTTGGTACAAAAGTGATGAGCTTCACCATACATTGATGGTGATGATAAATTTCTGAGTTGATGCACAAAGGTACTCCGTTTTGTGATTTGTAGAATTTTAAAATGTACATGAACTTTTTGCTTTACATAATTTTCAAGCTTTTCTTCATTTTGCATAATTGTTCATATTGGAATCAATTAGGACATAACCACAAATGTGAGTTCCTTCCATTGTTTACAAATTATTGAGGGATTTAAGTGATTGTTGCTTACTCAAATTTTTTATGTTTAATCTTACTTTTTGTTTTGAAATTTTGGAAACTTGGAAATGATCAAGGCAATTTTTGAGTACTATGAGTAGAACCACATTTCCATAAATCACTTTAAGTCACCTTGTGAGTGTGTGATCTTTAGAAACCTCTCTTGAGCCTAAAACGAAAAATTTTGTATCCGTGAAGCATGAACCCGAACTTTAATCGCTTTGAAGAGCATTCTTGATTTAAGTCTTAGTATTGTTGAAGTTGGGGAGATTGGTTCATTGTGAAAAGAGAAGAAGGAATTGTGGGCAATGCATTCTCAATTGAAATAAAAAATAGTTTGAAAAAGAAAGAAAAGGAAAAATAAATGGAAAATCAAAGGAGAAAGAAAACGAAAATTGTAAAAATCAAAAGACAATGAGATAGAATACATTGTGAGAATAAATTGAAAGTTTGAGCAAGGATGGTTGTTTTAAAAAGAAAATGCTCTTCATAAATTTTACCCTTTCTTGTTCAAAGGTCGTGTACTTATGACCCTTGTTTCTTAACCCCGACCAAGTCACAACCTATAAACTCCTTTTGTGATCTTTGTTTCCATTATTTTCATTAAATTGTATGATGAGTGCATAAATTGTTTTGGATGTGGCACAATTGCTTATGAGTGTGTGTTGTCCTTTGTATATATTGAGCTTGGTTCATTTGAATAAATTTGGTGATTCCCGTTTGAACATTTGTTTGCTTATGATGAGTGCTTGTTATTTATGTTTAGAAGTTAGTTCATATACATATTTTTATTTTGTCGGAGCTGAGCATTACTTGCAAGCGTATCAATTCGGTTTAAACCATTGATTTTTTTTGGTGTTTGCTTATCCGTTTTTCCTCTTGCTTCTAGTCTATTTTACCTTAGTTTGAGGACAAACAAAGAAACAAGTTGGAGAGAGTTGTTAGGTGCTAAATTGTGTAAATATTTAGTTTAGTTTTTAGCACCTTTTTATGATCTTTATTTGATAGCCAATGCCTTTTCCCATTGTTTGCGGTTAATAACCGTAGTTTAGTTAATTACGTTATTTAACTTATCTATTTAACTTTTGTGTTTTAATTGAAGGTTTTTACACAGAAAGGTGTAGATTGGAGCAAGGAAGGCCCCCTTGAAACAATTTGTGAAAAAAGTGATTTTTTGAGCATGTTTGGAGCCCGCTCAGCGCGCTCCTAGCGCGGTGATGGAGATAATTACAGAGAGTTGCCCACTGAGCGCGGTGCTGAGCCCGCTTAGCGCGCTGTTAGGTCGGTTTGCAATAAATGAGACCGCGCTCAGCGCGGTGCAGTGCGCTCTGCGATCCTCTTCCCCCTTATAAATAGACTTTTATGTATTTTTCTTGGGATCCTTGATATATTTCAGAGCAAAATACATTGTAACATTGTAGCATCCTATTTTGGAAGATTGGAAGAATCATTCATCGAGAGATCGTCATTGATGCTTGATATTCTTCTTCATCTTCTTGATTGTTTAGCTTCCATGACAATGGAGAGCTAATTTTCCTTTTATGTCAAGGTTAGAAGGTAGACAAACCTTTCTTTTGTATGTATAGGTATTGATTCTAGCTTATGAACTCTTGGATGATGAATGTATGATGAAAAACTTTGTTTATATGGTTTATTCTTTGTGTTGGTTCATGATTGAGAAATGTGTTCCTACTCTTTACCTAGGTTTTTCATCCATCAATGTACATTGGCTAGAGATAGTAATGTGTGTTGATGTTCATAAATATTGAACTTGAATGTTGTCATTTTGATAGTTTGAGTGAGAGATCATCAAAGGATCAAAATGGTAAAACTCATAATATGTGTTAGAGATAAACATATTGGGAGGATATGTGATTACATTTACCGTCTAAACGAGTTCGTTCGCTTTGTCGATTCTATCCGTGCAAAATGGTTTGTCAAACTCTAATCTTGACATGCTTCTTATAAATCGTTAAAACAAATCTTTTTACCGCTATTACTTAAATTCGAATGTAAGTGTTCCGACTAAAAACAACCAAAACCCCTTGTTACTTTGAAGTTTAAAACGTATACGACTGTAGAACGGTTGCGATATCACCGAACAATCTCTGTGGATCGATAACAAAACCCTAACTCTATTTGTATTTCAACAATCATCCAGACATCCACTCATATTTAAATGCATACCCAATTAATTAATTAATGATATATAATTAAGTTTTTTACTTTATTTGATCACTTAATTGTTTAAGGCACTTAATTTGATAAAATAGTTAATATAATTAAAATATATATGGTCATAGAATAAATATTGAAATATTAAAATAATATATAAAAATATTCCAATAATCTCCCGCTTGGGAGATATATCTTAATAATAATATCATAGTTCTTTAGACGCGCATCTGAATTCTATTTATCCTTAGATTTCAACTTTACAGTCTGGTCAACCTCATACAACAACTAATAGGACAACCGCGACTGTCATCACTGACGTATAACGTGACGAAAACCTGACGACCACCACATCAATGTACTTGATGACATAAATCACTATGGATGAGTGACATGAAAATTTCATGCAATCTGATCTCTAAATCATGCTTATTTCCAATTGGTACTACTGAAGTCTTTAGTGAGATCAAACTGAAGTTTCTTAGGTGTGATTCAAAATAAAAATATTTGCACATAACAAAACAAAATTGATATTGTTATAACAATAGAACCTCATGAGTTTTTATTTCTGCATAAAATCAAACATTACATAAAGTTTGTACCAAAACAAAACTAAAGCATAGAACATAGAAAAATAAGGAATATAACTCCCACTAATATAACGCAATCTCAAAACCAAGACACATATGACTAACATGACCATGAAAAACCTTATGTATCAAACCTTAGGTTATCAGATAAGCTAGCATTAAGTTTGTCCCTATATGTTCTATCAAAATTTGCTTCTCCTGAACTTTTTAAGTCATAATAAAATACTTGATATCAATCAATTTTGGTTTTATAGAACCCACATTGTTGTTGGAGTACAGCACAAGTGCATTATTGTCACAATAAACCTTCAAGAGTCTTTTGATACTCCTAAATATGTGTAGACCCTTGACAAAATTTTGTAGCCAAATTGCATGATTTGGTGCCTCAAAGCAAGCCACAAACTCTGCTTCCATGATGGAGGGAGACACGAAAGTCTGTTTGGAACACTTTTAGGAGATATCTCCTCCACCAAAGAGAAAGGTGTAACTGGATGTGGAATGTCTACTATTCGAGAATCCTACGAAATCGGAGTCAGAATGCCCACTGATCTCCAAGATACATGAGTTCTGATTAGTGAGAAGAAAGTCTCTAGTTCTCTTGCGATAGTGTGTTACACACTTTACTGCTATCCAGTACTGCATAGTAGGGTTGCTTAGATATCTGCCAAGAACTCCTATGACGAATGTTAAGTCTGGACGTGTGAAAACTTGAGCATCCATAAAACTCCCCACATTTGAAGCACATGGAACCTTATGCATCTCTTCTTTTTCAAGACCTGTAGTGGGGAACTATTTGAGAATAAATTTTTCTTATTAAGCAACGGGTGTGTCTCATAGTTTTCTATCTTTCGTGGAGAATATATCTAGAATTGTATCAATATAGCTCCTTTATGACAATCCTAAAATACCTCGAGCGCGGTCTCTAAGTATTTGAATTCCTAAGACAAATGAGGCGTTCCCAAGATCTTTCATTTCAAAAATTTTTGTGAGAAATCCATTGGTTTTGTTCTATAAGCCTATATTGTTGATTTCCAAAAGGATATCTGTAGCGAGCGATTTTGGACACGGTTCTTAAGCGCTGATCGCTCTCTGCGGTTGAGCTTAAACTACAGGTCGATTCATTTTTTATCCTATTGTAAGCTGATGAAGGAAGGGAAATAGATGTCTCTAATTAACCCTGCTTTGCATACTGAGTTTAAACAGCGGTCTGTTAGGTTACGAATGCTACAATGTGGGGGGCCTTTGTACTGGTTATTTGCATTTTCGCCAATACAGTTCTCTTTCTTTTATCTAGGCAGAGGGTTTCTGATGGGGAATAAGGATTAGGATGTTAGGACTGATGTTTTTGAATTACTGCTTTTGATTGATGAAGATATGGGATTTGGGTTTTTCGTTGATTGTGCTCGCTAAGATCTTTTCTTTCGATCTTATGCCTACGTATTCCCGTTTACTGAAACAGGGAAATCAGAGCGTTCGTAGTTCCTCCTATTCTATGGGAGGAAATGGTTTTTGGTGTCTTGTTCAAAGCCCAAGACGTGAAGCAAAAGGGTAGTTTGTATCTTGTTCAAAGCCGAAGATGTGAAGCTGAAAGGTCTCGATTTTAGAGAGAATCTGTCATCTCTAAAGAGGGGAGAAGGAGAATTACTTTAACTGGGATACGCGGATCCTAGCAATGCCATAATTTCCGAAGAAGGGGTTTTTAACCTAAAGGAGAAGACTTTAACTCAGTATAGAGCAACACCATCTTTCCTTAGGAATTCCTCATGCTAAAAGAAGGACAGTGGCATGGATATAGATGATCCAGAGGCTTGCCGCTTACAGCGATTAGATGAAAGGGAAGGAGTTGTTGATGTTTGTATACTGTGAACGAGGCACAGGTTTGATGCTAAAAGGTTGATTGGATCAACCAGTGGTTTTCTTATATAAAGCCTAAGAGGAGGCTATTTTGTGTCTCGTACAAAGCCCGAGAGAGAGGCTAGAAGCGTGACTCAACAAGAGAATCTTTTATACTCAACAAGAGAGTGTTTTTTATATCTCGTACAAAGCCCGAGAGGGAGGCTAAAATTTGTTTGGCTCAATAAGAACCTTTTTTGTATCTCGTATAAAGCCCGAGATGGAGGCGAAAAGGGGTGATTGACTCAACGAAAGAGTCTTTTGTGTGTCTCGTACAAAGCCCGAGAGAGAGGCTAAAAAGTTTTGATTCTACAGGAGAATCTTTGTATCTCGTACGAAGCCCGAGATGGAGGCTAAAAAAGACGGTTCGCTCCGCTGGGGAGAATCATTGTACAAAGCCCAAGAGGAGGCTAGTGTAACTGTTTCAGTTAAGTGACAGATCCAGTATACTGATTTTAAAAGAGAAAATCAGTTCTTATATGAGCAACACTGTACTCGAGGATTTAGTTCGAGGACCTGAGTTATTTCTTGTTTCTTTGAGAAAAGGGGAAATCCGAAGGGTATTGAGATTGTCCGAGTCTGCGGGTTTACTTCCTATCTAATGAAAGGGTCACTTGAGAATGTCTTTGAGACTCAAGGAAAATAGAATGTCCAAGTCTAGAGTTTCATCTTTTGTACTATGCTTTGAGAAACAGTAGTAGACTCTAGAAAGGACTGCTCTATGAAGATTACTAAGTTCTGTTCCTATACCTCTAGGAGGTCGTCGGGACAATTTGTATGAAGCCCAAGAGGAGGCTGGAAGCTTTTAAGAAGCCGATCGGTCCTTGTACGAAGCCCAAGAGGAGGCTATCATTCCCAGAGGAAGAGATCATTATACGAAGCCTAAGAGGAGGCTGTCAATACTTCTAAGAAGCCGACGGGTCCTTGTAATAAGCCCAAGAGGAGGCGGGTTGCTTTTAGGAAGCCTGAGGGTCATTGTACGATGCCCAAGAGAAGGCCGATGCTTTTAAGAAGCCTGTGGGTCCTCAAACCCCGAGAAATTCAAGGCAAGCTATTCACAAGGAATAGGGCAAGTAAGGAAAGTCCGAGAATTTAGAAGAAACTCAAAGATGCCATTCACGGAGAATACATTTCATCTTTGGGAGTAGAGTTTCTTGACGATTCCTAATGAGGACAGCCGAAGAGAAGACTGTACCTGGTGATCCTATTGGGGATCTAGCTGTCTATTTCTATGAACAAACGAAACGGCTTTTCCTAGTACTAGACGTAGTTGCCGGGGAAACTCTGAATATCTATACTATTATTACACAGTTGATATGAGTTTATGAAAGGAGACTTACAGTGAGCAGCCCCACAATACAGTTATATGTATATGAAAGCGGTAAATGAAAGCAATAACCACTTACTCGGTTGTAGAGCTTCCATGATGTTTAGTTAGTTGTTCAACAAAGAAAGATTGAAAACAACAGTATATTCAAAATCAAAGGAGAAAGTACTTTGAAAAAGAAAGATTTGGGGCTTACAGCTCAAGGAGAGGCCCAGGGTTTTATCAGTGAGCGCACTGTTGAATTAGTACAGAGGGTCTTATACAAGTGACTGTGGCCCAAGAAGGTTTTCTGTACAAAGGGATGGGTCTTACACTCTAATAGAGGCCCATAAAGTTTTAAAGAAAAAGAGTGGGGCTTATAACACGAGGGTAGGCCCAGTTGAATTTTCGTTTAAAATGACGATCGCGCCGAAGTTTTCTTTTAACGCAGAGGGACTTATACAATAAGTGAGGCCCAAAATGTTTTGGTTAAAAGGGGGTTGGGTCTTACACTCTAATAGAGGCCCAAAGAGTTTTGAATGGGTCTTATAGCTCGAGGAGAGGCCCAGATGGTTTATTTTTAAACGGGCGACGATCGCGCCGTTTACTTGTACATAGGGACTTATACAATTAGTGAGGCCCAAAAAGTTTTTGTACAAGGGGGGATGGGTCTTACACTCTCTCAAGAGGCCCAAAGAGTTTTGAATGGGTCTTATAGCTCGAGGAGAGGCCCAGATGGTTTATTTTTAAACGGGCGACGATCGCGCCGTTTACTTGTACAGAGGGACTTATACAATGAGTGAGGCCCAACAAGTTTTTGTACAAGGGGGGATGGGTCTTACACTCTCTCAAGAGGCCCAAAGAATTTTGAAAATGATTTATGAGGGTTGAATTAATCCAAAACCCTAATTTGTTTTCAAAATGTATTTAATTGAATAAAAATTCAATTAAAATGATCAAAATTGTTTTACACATGAAAAAACAAATTGTGATCTTGGATTAATGCTTCAAAAATTAAGTATTGACCTACAAAATAATTAGAAAGCATTAAAAGTTGCAAAATCAATGTGGAAAAAATATTTCAAATGTTAAAAACAATTAAAACATTAATTCTTTGCAAAAATATCAATTATATAAAATAAATAATATTTTTGGGATTTTTTGGAAAAATAAAATATTTTAACATTTTTGTGAATTATTAAAAAAAAGAATCAACTCAAAATCATTAAAACTCAGAGAGAAATTAATTTTTTAATCAATTAAATAAAATCACAAAATTCAAATATTTGAATTATTCAAAAATGGCGCCAAGAACGCACCAAGAACACGCGCGTGTTCTGGGTTTGGCTTATTTGCATTTTCCCCTCAATCTCACTAAATACTTGATTATACCATGCAATCCACATATCATTGTGCTCGTCTCAACCTCACGATCATGTCTATAGCATTTAATTTCATTTAAATTAAACATACAACAAGAAATCACGAAGAAACCTCAAGAACCCTAATTTCTGCATGAAGGCTAAGATTTTTTATACACGATTCAAACAATGCAATTAATTGAGGGAAAACATTCCATGCATGATTATGAACATATGGCCAAATTATTGTGCGAGGAAATATGCATGGATCATGGAGTTTGAGTTTGAAGCTCACCTTGATGCAAGCTGAAATGGAGCTTTGCCCAGATGGTGTTCCAGTCGTGAATTGATGATCCCTACAGCTTCAATGGATGTTATGGAGTGTGTTGCAAGCCTTGGAACACTTTGAAATTCTCTGGATCAAGCTGGAGACCTCCACCTGCAAAATTGAAGCATAATGGCTTGGTTGAAGAGTGATTTTGAGCTGGGAGTGTTACAAATGGTGTTTAAGCACTTGGACACCTCAAATACATCATATGTGATGTTTTTGAGCAATTGGAATTAATTGCTTATGGCTGCAACTCAAAACCCGATAGTGGTTACTCAAAAACAAGAAAACTTGAAGTTCAAGAAAGAATGAGAGAAAGCAGTGCTGTAATTGGCTTTGGTGTCAGTTGAATGATCCATTGAGACCTCTATTTATAGGTGATCAACTCTTGTCTTGGAGGAATAGTGAATGGCGGCTGGATCAGATCACATTTGCATGGGTTGGCTTGGCATAAATGCCTCTTGAACTAGGCATAACAGCTGCTCCAAATAGATCAGCTATGCCTTGACTGAAATCACATTCTTCAGATGTTTTTAATGTTGTTTAATCAGAGAACTTGACTGAGGAGAGTGAGAATCTTGACAATGCACTATTCCACATAAATGCACTTTGAATTCAAGGCAAAATGTGCCAAAGTGGATGAATTTCAAGTTGGAAGATTCCTTGGCTTTTTGACTCAGCCCTATCAGTTGGATCAGTTGGTTCATGGTCAGATTAAAGGCATGTGGCATATTGATCACTCCTCTTGACTCAAAAATCGTGTATGGCACAAAACTTCCAAACTGATTTTTCATGGCAGCCTTGACATGGCATGTTGTGGCAGCCATAAGTCTTGGCACAAGTGGATTGGTTTCATGCTATTGAGTTGCTTGGATTCTTGGCAAAATTTACAACAACATTGATGTTTAACTTTGGACTTGATTCAGCTTGCAACTATGTGAAAAAATCTCACAAGTTTTGGTGTTTCAACAAAAATCTGTCTTGGACCGAATTTTTCTAAGTGTTGGAAAATGGTATACTTTCACATTTTTAGCCACTTTGGCTCACTCATAGCTCAAAATCCATAAGGAATTGGAGTTAGGCCTAGTTGAAGTTTTTGTAGAGGGTGATGAGATCTACAAATCAAGCTTTGGATGGAAAAAATTGGCCTTGTGGTTTAGGAGTTATGGTCCTCCAAAGTTGGTACCCTAGCCACTTTATTTTTAACTTAGAAATTTTTCTAAGTTATTATGGTTACCCCTTTTACAAGTTATCCAATTTTTCTTGATTTTTCTTGATGAATGATGATTCAAATCATACATTAACATTATTTTAGGGTTAAAAACCATTTTGGTGAAAAATCTCAAAAAGTCAAAGTTGACTTTTGTGCACGGTTGACTTTTTATCAGATGAATTCCAAACTGTGCAATTCTTCAGGAAATCATGTCTTTTACCTAAATCAAACTTGATGGACATATTCCATGGGTGTCATAGGGTATATTTATTCATGTCCTAGGGTTTGGTAGCATGTCCTAGTCAAAAGTCAAAGTTACGGTTGACTTTTCTCACGAAACCCTAATTGTGGTGCAGATGAAATTGAGACTTGTTGCTTAAGCTTCTTAAATCAATCCATTGTTACAAATGGATCAATGTAGTATGTTGGAGACCCTCAAATCATGTCTTGAGGTCTTGGCTCATGATTTATCCCAAAAGTCAACTTAGGGGTGATTAGGTCAAGAAACCCTAATTCCTGATTTTTGATGTATGCATCCCCTGAGGCAAAATTGACTTGATGAATGGGTTCATGAGGTTCCATGGAGTATATTAGGTTATGTTTTGGATCATTGGCTTGTGCCCAGATGAAATTTTCCATCTGGAGGCCCTGGGTGATCAAAACCCTAATTTAGTGACACTGTCGATCTGGAGACTTGATCCACCTAGAAGGGAGCAGCTTTGTGCTTAATCCTTGAAGTGGGAGTCCTTTTGATCCATTGTGGATGCTTGAGAGGTTAGACAAGTTGAAGATCAAGTCATTCCTTGATTGATCCTTTGTCTAAGGCTCTGAGAGGGCTTGAAACCCTAGTCCTGATTGTAGTGAATGCTCAACAATTCCTTGAGGAGATTGATGAGGCATGTTGGTTCATCCATATTGTGCTGATGATTTGCACAATGATGGGAAACTTTAGTGGTCAAAATTTGGGGTATTACAGATGCCCCTATTTAATCTTCTTGGACCCGAATGTGTGAATGACGAAAGGATTCGGGCATTCGGGGTGCAAGAGGATTAAGTATCGGAATATCCGAAATTTTGATGGCTATGAATGGCAGCTTGCGCATTCATCTTCTTTTGCTAAGCAATGATGCTTAGAAAAGGTAAACTTCCCCTCGATCCTGGTTTCTTACCAAGGAACTAGTCTCAGTTGCTTTTGTAAACTTCCCCTCGATCATGGTTTCCTACCACGGAACTGGTCTCAGTTGCTTTTGTAAACTTCCCCTCGATCATGGTTTCCTACCAAGGAACTGGTCTCAGTTTCTGTTGCAAACTTCCCCTCGATCCTGGTTTCCTACCAAGGAACTTGTCTCAGTTTCTGTTGCAAACTTCCCCTCGATCCTGGTTTCCTACCAAGGAACTGGTCTTAGTTTCTGATTTAAACTTCCCCTCGATCCTGGTTTCCTACCAAGGAACTGGTCTTAGTTTCTGATTTAAACTTCCCCTCGATCCTGGTTTCCTACCAAGGAACTGGTCTCAGTTTCTTTTGTCAATAAACTTTATTGACAAGGGACGCTATTCGTAGCGGTTTTCCTCAAACTTCTCGCCGAATTTTCCTGGGGAGACGCCATTTGACGAAAAAAATGATTGTCAGACTTGTTGGGGACCCCAACGTCTGAGTTGTAGAGGTGCACAAACTTCTCTATTTTGGAGACGCCATTTGTCGATTCTACTGGGGAAAGCGAGTCTCTTGAGAAACTGCTTCTGCTTGGGGATATCGCATCATACTTTTCTTGGGATCTTCCCAGAGAAATTCCATATGATGGGACCCAATTTTGAGGTGCCGATGACCTTTTCATCAGCGGTTTTTTCGGAGAAATACTGATGTATTGCCAAATCTCTGTTTAAGAGGCTTTCTCTGGGGATTTTCCTTAATCCGGGAAAGCAAGGATATCATCTTCAATGGCGAAGAGTGACATCCGTCAAAAGTTGCTCTGGCCTTTCAGAGGTCCAAGTTGTCAAAGTGGTCAAGCGCCGACTCTGATCTAAAGATACACTGGTAGCGAGATTGTTCAGACGAAGCAATTCCTGACGAGGAAAGAACTGACAAACTCGACTGAGAGGACGGTTATCACGGCAGGATAAGACCGACTCAAGTGATAGTGATGAAATATGAAATGCGACTGCAAATAAGATGCATGATGTACGTATGTATATGCTGACAAAACAGACGCGACATACAGACTAATAGATGAACACGATTGAATACTCGGCCATCGCGGGGCGAAGAAGTACCGTTGGTTCAAAATAGAAATTCCACCTTGCTTAGGAGAGATAGTCCCTGTTGGGAGCTATGCTGGTCGGGCTTAGGAGATGAGAACTCGGCCGAAGGTATCAGAAAAAACAACATCTGATACAGTTGATCCTTCATTCAGGCGCACCGGCTTAGAAGGAGTACTTTGATTCTGCACTTTGAGGCTCGAACGCCTTTGGAGACGCAATCGACGTTCTTTCGATGTTCGATAGTCAAAAGAAATGCCATCTTTAATTTAAAAGCAGAAAAAGTTTTAACAAGTAAATTCAATTTGTTTTATTTCAAGAATCACTGATCAAGTTAAACAACGTCGTTCTGTAAAGCTAAAACAAGTAAGAATTAAAAACAGAAGCACAAGGGCTCAAATTTTATTGATAAGATGGAGATCAGCCAAACGCGTGATTCCAAAGAGTATTTACAAAGTTCAGAAAATGGTAATTTACAGGGAAAAGGGCTACGTTGAAAACATAACGACCACTATCCTTCTACCAACTTTGAATTCTGGGCATCCTGAGCTTCTGTCGAAGATGACCGTTGTCTGGAGTTTTCCTCCTATGGATGATGTAACTACTGCTAAGGGACTTGCCTTTGTTGAACATAGTTACTTGCCATTATCCCTAATTTTTGCCTGGATTGTACTATGATGTTTCCAATCCACCGAGATTATTTTTTTCATGTCTCTAACTTTTGCCCGGACCGCCCTTTCGGGTTTTCAATCCACCGAGACGTTCTTTTTTTTTAGTTTAGGCGAAGTATTTCTTGACTACATCAACATTCGTGGGGTAGGCAAATTCCTCTCCGTCCATGGTTGCAAGTCTCAAGGCGCCGCCTGAGAAAGCTTTCGTGACCACATAGGGGCCATCATAATTCGGAGTCCACTTGCCTCGCGAATCAGAGAGAAATGATTGTATCTTTTTGAGCACGAGGTCTCCTTTTCTAAAGACACGAGGTCGGACCTTTTTGTCGAACGCCCTCTTCATTCTTTGTTGATACAACTGACCGTGGCATAGTGTCGTGATCCGCTTTTCTTCGATCAGATTCAGTTCGTCGTGTCGGCTTTGACACCATTCAGCTTCGGTAAGCTTAGCTTCCATCAATACCCGGATTGATGGGATCTCTACTTCTATGGGGAGCACTGCCTCCATGCCATACACTAGAGAGAAAGGGGTAGCCCCTGTTGAAGTGCGGACAGATGTACGATAACCGTGAAGAGCAAAGGGTAGCATCTCGTGCCAATCTTTGTAGGTTACAACCATCTTTTGAACGATCCTGTTGATGTTCTTGTTAGCCGCTTCTACCGCTCCGTTCATCTTGGGTCGGTAGGGAGATGAGTTATGGTGTTCGATCTTGAACTCTGTGCATAATTCCTTCATCATCTTATTGTTCAAGTTATATCCATTATCTGTAATGATCTCGCTTGGAACACCATAACGACAGATGATATTGTTTTTGATAAATCGGACCACCACTTGTCGGGTAACATTAGCGTACGATGCTGCTTCGACCCACTTGGTGAAGTAATCAATGGCTACCAGGATGAACCGATGTCCGTTTGAAGCCTTAGGTTCAATCAAGCCAATCATGTCGATTCCCCATATGGAAAAAGGCCATGGGGAAGAGAGAACTTTGAGATGCGATGGCGGTACATGAATCTTATCGAAGTATATCTGACACTTATGACACCTCCTCATATACTTGTAGCAGTCGAATTCCATGGTCAACCAATAGTACCCGGCCCTGAGAATTTTTCTCGCCATTGTGTGTCCGTTGGCATGAGTACCAAAGGATCCTTCATGAATTTCTTTCATAAGCATGTCTGCTTCTGGTCTATCGACGCATCGGATTAAAACCATGTCAAAATTCCTCTTATAAAGAGTGTCACCGCTCAATAAGAAGCTTCCAGCTAGCCTTATGAGGGTTTTTCTGTCTTTTTTGAGTGCCCCTGGTGGGTACTCTGGTTTCTGAAGGAAGCACTTGATATCGTGATACCAAGGTTTGTCGTATATGACTGCTTCGATCGCGAAGATGTAGGCGGGCCGTTCAAGGCGCATAACGTCAATCTTAGGTAGGTCATTCCATTGACCTACACTAATCATGGAAGAGAGAGTGGCTAAGGCATCAGCCATGTGATTCTCACCACGAGGGATGTGATGAAAGTCAACTCTGTTGAAGAAAGGTAGCAACCTTCTTGCATAGTCTTTGTAAGGAATCAATCCTGATTGGTATGTGTTCTAATCTCCTGTTATCTGATTGATAACCAAGGCTGAATCGCCGTATACGTCCAAGTTTTTGATCCTTAAATCAACCGCTTCTTCGAGACCCATAATACAAGCTTCGTATTCGGCCTCGTTGTTCGTACATTTGAACATAAGTCTGGCAGTGAAAGGAATGTGGGTACCCTGAGGGGTAACAATGATTGCCCCAATTCTGTTTTCGTAATGATTAACTGCTCCGTCAAAGATAAGTCCCCATTGGGAACCTGGTTCTGGCCCTTCACTGGGTAGCGGTTCATCGCAGTCTTTCATTTTGAGATACATGACATCTTCGTCTGGGAAGTCAAACCTGATTGATTCCTGATCGTCAATCGGTTGATGAGCCAAATGATTAGCTAAAATACTTCCTTTAACAGCTTTCTGAGTATGGTACTCTATGTCATATTCTGATAGTAACATCTGCCAACGGGCAATCCTTCCCGTGAGAGCAGGTTTTTCGAAGACGTACTTGATTGGATCCATCTCGGAGACCAGCCAAGTAGTGTGACGAATCATGTACTGGCGAAGACGTTTGGCTTGCCCAAGCCAAAGCGCAACAAGTTTTCTCAAGCATCGTGTACCGAGTTTCACATTCAGTAAACTTCTTGCTTAGATAGTAAATGGCAGACTTTTTCCGTTTAGTTTCGTCTTGTTGGCCAAGTACACATCCCATCGAGTCCTCAAGGACTGTGAGATAAATGATTAGTGGTCTTCCTTCCACTGGTGGTGATAGAATCGGAGGATTCAACAGATATTCCTTAATACTGTCGAAGGCAATTTGGCAGTCTTCTGACCAAACGCAATCCTGGTTTTTTTTCAATAATTTGAAAATCGGCGCACACGTGGTGGTCATAAGGAATATGAATCTAGAGATGTAGTTCAAACGTTCTAGGAATCCTCTGACTTGTTTTTCAGTTTTCGGAGAAGGCATTTCTTGAATGGCCTTGACCTTGTTAGGATCAACCTCAATTCCTTTCTGGCTGACGATGAACCCTAGTAGTTTCCCAGAACGGACACCGAAGGTGCACTTGTTGGGATTCAAGCGGAGCTTGAATTTTCTTAGACGTTCGAACAATTTTGACAGATGTTCAACGTGCTCACTCTCTGTTTTTGATTTTGCAATCAAATCATCGACATATACCTCGATTTCTTTGTGTATCATGTCATGAAAAAAAGTAGTCATAGCCCTTTGATAGGTTGCCCCGACATTCTTCAAACCGAACGACATCACTTTGTAACAAAAGGTACCCCATGGGGTAATGAACGCAGTTTTCTCCATGTCTTTCGGCGCCATTTTGATCTGGTTATAGCCCGAGAATCCATCCATGAAGAAAAAAACTTTGAACTTTAATGTTGTAAGTTCCTGGATTGGCTGGAATTTTGGTAAAACAACAAGGTGTTCAATGCTGATGTCATGGTGTTGATGTTGTAGCATTGAGTCTTAGTATTGGGCTGTACTAAGTTGTGAAGGTTAACTATGTTTGATGTCATGGGCTTGATGTCATAACATTGCACTTAACACTGGGCTGTGTTAAGGTTGCTAGTTGCTGAAGTGGATGTCTGATGTCACATAGGTGATGTTGTAACATCAGACCTGCAGAACTGAAGCTAATGACAGCATGGGCTTGTTGTTATTAGGCTCGCGTATTAGCTGGAATTGTGGAGAGTGTTGACTCGTTGGATGAGAATATCTTGGGCTAGATATTTTCTGTTACATGGGAGATTTGATTGCAGGTTTGTTGGAGAATTAAAAGGTGGAAGATTTAAAAAGATTTTGGGGATAAAATCTGTTTTAAAAGATTCAGTTTTTAATTAACAAATCTGATCAAATATTGTGACAAATCCAATCCAAATTCAAGGAGCTATATAAAGTGCACAAGACCAAGGAAGAAGGTACAGAAAACAGATTGAAGATCAAGAGCTGGAGGCTTAGAGTCTAGGGTTTGTTTAGAGAACTTGTAATCACACTATTCTAGGTTAAATAGGTGTTGAATTTTCTGTCCTCTCTAGAAGCTGTGAAGCAATAGAGAGTTGTTGATTGATCGAAGCTAGGAAGCAAGATCAAGGGATCTCAAAGAGGTTGTTCTTTGAGTGTTTTATGGGATTGAGTAGTGTTCTCATATCTAAGTGGTTTCTTAGATAGAAAGTCACTAGTAGAGTATATGTTTAGGAGATTGTCAACTGGTGTGTTGAGTCTGTAAATTATATCTACAAGTAGTGAATTTCATCCCTGGCTTGGTAGCCCCCAGACGTAGGTAGTTAGACCAAACTGGGTGAACAATTCCTTGTGTTTTCCTATTGCTTATTCTGTCCATTATTGCAGAGGGTGTTGTTGTGACATCGCACCTTAACATCACACGTCTGGTACCAGAATTTCAATTGGTATCAGAGCAGGCATCCTGTCTGTCTCTGGGTGAGATCTAGGGATGTTACTTTCTGGTGAAAGATGGACAAAGAGGTTGGAGGATTTATCAACATACCCCCTATATTGAATGGCTCAAACTATGAGTATTGGAAGCCTAGAATGACTACCTTTTTAAAGTCATTAGACAGCAGAGCTTGGAAGGCTGTCATTAAAGAGTGGGAAGCTCCTGTTGTGTGTGAAAAAGATGATGCTGGCAAGGATAAAGAAGGCACCTCTAAGCGAAAGCCTGAAGAAGAATGGTCCAAGGAAGAAGATGAGCTTGCCCTTGGGAATTCAAAAGCCCTAAATGCTATCTTCAATGGGGTTGACAAGAACATATTCAGGCTGATCAACTCATGTGAAACTGCTAAGGCTGCTTGGGATATTTTGAAGGCTACTCATGAAGGTACATCTAGAGTGAAGATGTCAAGACTTCAGCTTTTAACATCTAAGTTTGAAAGCTTGAAGATGAAGGAAGAGGAAACTATTCATGACTTCCACACGAGTGTTCTTGAGCTGTCAAATGCATCCAGTGCTCTTGGTGAGAAGATGACAGAAGAGAAGCTGGTAAGAAAGATTCTTAGGTCCCTCCCTAAGAAGTATAAGATGAAGGTAACAGCCATTGAAGAATCTCAAGACATCAGCAAGATGAGAGTTGATGAGCTTATTGGATCTCTTCAAACATTTGAACTTGGGCTTAATGAGGAAGAACCAGAAAAGAAGCCCAAGAGTATAGCCTTAGTCTCCACTCCTGCAGTAGCTAAAGATGATGAGTCCCAGGAGGATCTGCCTCAGGCTATAGTTATGTTAGGAAGGCAATTCAACAAAGTGTTCAAGAAGATGAACTATAACTACAGGCCTAATGTCAAGAACATCTCCTCTGACATCAGCAAGTCAAAAGAGAAAGATGAAGAGAAGACTGTCCAAGATAAAGGTGTTCAGTGCTTTGAATGTGAAGGGTATGGACATGTCAAGAAAGAGTGTCCCACATTCTTGAAGAAGCAGAATAAGGGCTTGACAATTTCCTGGTTTGACTCTGACAGTGAAAGTGAAAGTGAGTCAGCAAAGCATGTTACAGCTTTGACAGGAATTGTTGAATCTGATGATGATAGTGATGGAGAAGTCACTTATGATGAGCTAGCTTCAACCTACAGAGAGCTGTGTTTTAAGAGTGCTGAAGTCTGTCAAGAAAACAAGTGCCACAAGCAATAGATAGCTCAGCTTGAGGATGATAAAGCTGAATTGGAGAAAGAAGTCCTATGTGTCAAAGCTCATCTTGAGCATATGACTAAAACTGTTAGAATGTTGAACAGTGGTACAGCCACTCTTGACAAGATACTCCAATCAGAAAAAGTTGCTGGAAACAAAGCTGGGATAGGATATGTGGCCGAAGACAAAGGTACCTCAGAAGCAAGTACTTCAGGTCTAAAGAAGGAAGAGTCACAAACTGTGCCTCAACATCAGCCAAAGAGGCAGAATTTTACTCCCAAGGAAGCTGATGTTTCACAACCTAAGAAGATTGAGAAGAAGACTGGTCATAATTAGAAGAGAAAGCAGCCTCAAGGTGCTAGACAGTATATGCCTCCCCAATATCATAAGAGCATGAAGGCTGCAAGGTACAAACAGAACATGTCAGAGCAGATGTCTCAACATTAGGAAAACTGGTATGAATCTGGTTTCAACAATGATGTACCTTACAATTATAGGAGGAGGAAGCCTCATCACCATGGGAGACAGCCTAGAAGACAGCATCGTCAGTTCAGGAGACAGTCTACCTATGGTAAAAGACATCAGCACGATAGAAGACAAGCTAACTCTGGAAGGAGAAGACAACATTATGAGTGGCAGCCACAGCTTTATCATCAAGGTGGGAGAAGGTTTAACCACTTCAGAGATGATAGAATCAGATGTTTCTATTGTGGAAGGTATGGACACATGCAGTACTTTTGTTACAAGCTGCATGGATACCCTCAGCCTCAAAACAGAGGGAGAAAGCACAAGCCCAAAGTTGTTAAACAATGGGTACCTAAGGAGAAGGGGAAGTGCTTATTGGCTCAGTTGTCTGACAAAGAAGCAGAAGAAGGAACTTGGTACTTTGACAGTGGATGTTCAAAGCACATGACTGGATCCAAGGAGCATTTGGTGGAGATCATGTCTGGGCATGCTAACAAGGTTGTTTTTGGTAATGGAGAAGAAGGAGTAGTAGAGGGAGTTGGAAGAATGAAAAATCTTGATGGACTCACTCTTGATAGTGTGATGCTTGTCCAAGGGTTGGATGCTAATCTGATCAGCATAAGTCAGCTATGTGATGAAGGGTACAAAGTCTGCTACTCAAAGGATGAGTGTCTGGTGACAAATGAGAAGGATGAAGTGATCATGAAAGGAGTCAGAACCAGAGATAATTGCTATCAGTGGAGTTCCTTTGAAAGTGGTTCAACTAATGATGTTATAACATCAGAATGTGACATCAGGATGCTGAAAAGTGATTCAAAGTTAATGAGTCCTGATTCAAAATGTGTAAAAGGAAAGGATTTATGGAGGGAACAAGTCATTGCTAATTCATATCAAGCTCTCAGCCTCAGAACCCCCTTTGACGGTACAGCAACATCTCGACTCTCCGAATCCCCATTCTCTCAACGAATCAACGTTCTCGTCTCCAAGAATCAACCTTCTATAACTGGAGTCATGGCTTCTACAACCAAGATTCAGAGTTCCGCAAAAGGAAAAGCTAGGGTTTGCACAGACGAAGGGTCAGCAGTCAAGCCTATGGACATTGAGCCCCTTTCCACCATCTATCCTGAATCAGGTACTGTAAGACCTGCTAAACTAACTCCCAAGAGACCTACCACTGTCTTTAAGGATTCCGAAACCATGAAAGTTGTTACAAGTGTGTTGTTTGGAGACAAACTTAGAGCTATCAATCCGTTTCCACAAACTGCTGAGGAAAGGATAGAGGGTAAACGTGGTACAAGGAAAAGGAGTGACATGCAACCTACTGATACAGATCTTCACAGATTACCAGTATCCGTAATCGAAGATTCTGAAATGAAGGTAGATAATACTCATGTTGAAAGGGATGTCAGAACATCGCCTAGTAGGGAGGATGAGACTGCTCCTAGAGGAGAAAAGAGCACTGATGTGATTAATGTTGAAGACTTATCTGATGATGAAGTCATCGGAAGAGCTGTGCCTGGTTTGGCAAAAAGACTAAAAACAAGGAAAGAAAAGGAGAGAGCTTCAGGTGATAAAAAGAAAAGGGGTGGAGTTGGGCCAACTAAAGCTTGGAGCAAGGTTGAGGTGACTCCAAGAAAGAGGAAGATTGTGGAACAATCTGAGTCTGAGGATGAAGCTGAGGAAGATGTTCATGACATCACACCAGTCAGAAAGACTATTTTAAAGAGAATTTCTGAGAATGTCCCTGAAGTGCCAGTGGACAACATATCTTTCCACTATGCGAGCAGTGCTTTATTATGGAAGTTTGTGTGCCAAAGAAGGTTAGCTCTAGAAAGGGAGCTTGGAAAAGATGTCTTGCAGATGAAAGAAATTATGGACCTGATTCATGGTGCTGGTCTACTAAAAACTGTGACCAGATTTCCCAAGTGCTATAGTGGACTTGTTAAGGAATTCGTTGTCAACATTCCCACAGACATTTCTGACAATAGAAGTGTGAACTACAGGAAGGTGTTTGTTAGGGGACAGTGCATTGACTTCTCTCCTAGTACTATCAATAGGTACCTAGGAAGAGTTGAGGAAGAGGAGTGTGAGCTGGAGGTAACTGACAATGAGGTGTGTAGAGAGATCACTGCCACTCAAGTTAAGGTGTGGCCTCTGAAGAATAAGTTGACAGCTAGCAAACTAAGCATCAAGTATGCTATTTTGCACAGAATTGGTGCTGCTAACTGGGTACCTACTAACCACAAAACCACCATAACTGTGGGTTTAGGAAGGTTCATCTATGCTGTGGGGAAAAAGGTCAAGTTCAACTATGGAAGCTATATATTCGATCAAGTGGTGAAACATGGTGCTACCAATGCTATCAAAATGCCTATATCATTCCCTTCCCTTATCTGTGGAATGATCTTGGAACAACATCCTGGAATCTTAACCAGTTCTGAGGTTGCTTGTAAGAGGGAATCAGCTCTATCTTTGCATCCCAAACTGTTTGCTGGGAGTCATGTTCCAGACATTGTTGCAACATCAAGTGCTGGAGTTAAGAAGGGCAGTACCAAATCTGAGCTGATTGAAGAATTAAAGGTAACCTGCAAGGATCTTGACATGGTTATCAGCACCAGCACTGTCAGGAAATTGAAGATTGAGCAAATGATCATCAACTTGCAACAGGAGAAAGATAATGGGAATGGAGATACAGATGAAGGTAATGAGGATGCAGTTGAAACCAGCTCGGATGAGGACTGAATTCCATCTGCTGTTTGTTAATAGTTTAGTTTTCTTGTTTTGTTGTTTTGCACTAAATGTGCTTGCTTTGTAATTTGAATATTGTGCTGGTTTATGCACCTACTTTTTGTTCTATGATTTGTTTTGCCTGTTTGCTGACTGTGAGGCTAACAATGAGGGCTAGTTTAGGACTAACTTTATTGGGATAGTTGTCTAATTATGGCTAAAAAGGGGGAGAGCTAATAAATGCCATAAAGAGAAGAGTAGTAAAAGATTAATGTGTCTAGTTGAAAAGTGGAAAGTGTGTTGATGCAGCTGTGGAGGGGGAGTATAGACAGCATAGTTGTGGAGTTGCTAGTGAAGAATTCATAGCAATTGGAGAGTGCAGCAAAGCAGACATCAAGGGGGAGATGTGCTGCACATTGTGAGCTACTGAACAGCTGTGATGCTGGTTCAAGTTTTTGAGGGGGAGCACCAATTGGCTGTTGTCAATAATGAAGATGGTGCTGCAGCAGATCAAGTAATGAAGACTATATGAAGATTGTCAAACTGCTGCAAGTTAAAGTTTCAAAATATTGAAGATATTCCGCTGCTGAAGTCTCTGAAGATACAAAGATTGTTTTAGCCAAAATTAACCAAAGGGGGAGATTGTAAGTTCCTGGATTGGCTGGAATTTTGGTAAAACAACAAGGTGTTCAATGCTGATGTCATGGTGTTGATGTTGCAGCATTGAGTCTTAGTACTGGGCTGTACTAAGTTGTGAAGGTTAACTATGTTTGATGTCATGGGCTTGATGTTATAACATTGCACTTAACACTGGGCTGTGTTAAGGTTGCTAGTTGCTGAAGTGGATGTCTGATGTCACATAGGTGATGTTGTAACATCAGACCTGCAGAACTGAAGCTAATGACAGCATGGGCTTGTTGTTATTAGGGTCGCGTATTAGCTGGAATTGTGGAGAGTGTTGACTCGTTGGATGAGAATATCTTGGGCTAGATATTTTCTGTTACATGGGAGATTTGATTGCAGGTTTGTTGGAGAATTAAAAGGTGGAAGATTTAAAAAGATTTTGGGGATAAAATCTGTTTTAAAAGATTCAGTTTTTAATTAACAAATCTGATCAAATATTGTGACAAATCCAATCCAAATTCAAGGAGCTATATAAAGCGCACAAGACCAAGGAAGAAGGTACAGAAAACAGATTGAAGATCAAGAGCTGGAGGCTTAGAGTCTAGGGTTTGTTTAGAGAACTTGTAATCACACTATTCTAGGTTGAATAGGTGTTGAATTTTCTGTCCTCTCTAGAAGCTGTGAAGCAATAGAGAGTTGTTGATTGATCGAAGCTAGGAAGCAAGATCAAGGGATCTCAAAGAGGTTGTTCTTTGAGTGTTTTAGGGGATTGAGTAGTGTTCTCATATCTAAGTGGTTTCTTAGGTAGAAAGTCACTAGTAGAGTATAAGTTTAGGAGATTGTCAACTGGTGTGTTGAGTCTGTAAATTATATCTACAAGTAGTGAATTTCATCCCTGGCTTGGTAGCCCCCAGACGTAGGTAGTTAGACCGAACTGGGTGAACAATTCCTTGTGTTTTCCTGTTGCTTATTCTGTCCATTATTGCAGAGTGTGTTGTTGTGACATCGCACCTTAACATCACACGTCTGGTACCAGAATTTCAGCTGTATTGTCAACCAGCATGTCAATCTGTGGTAGAGGAAAGTCGTACTTTGGACTTGCCTTGTTCAGATCTCTGTAGTCGACACACATTCTGACCTTTCCGTCCTTTTTGGGAACATGCACGATGTTGGCTAACCATTGAGGATACTCTGACGTGGCGAGGAAACCAGCGTCAATCTGTTTCTGTACCTCCTCTTTGATTTTGATGGCCATGTCCGGGTGAGTTCGTCTCAACCTTTGCTTTACTGGCGGACATCCCGACTTTAACGGTAAATGATGTTCCACGATGCTGGTATCCAACCCTGACATATCCTGATAGGACCAAGCAAACACATCGGGAAATTTTCTGAGAAGCTTTATCAAACCCTCTCTGGCAGTTGGACTGAGCAGTGCTCCAATCCTGATTTCTTTTCTCTCTTTTCCTGAACCCAAGTTTACCGTTTCCAACGGCTCTTTGTAAGGTTCAATGGTCCTTTCCTCTTGTCTGACTGATCGGGAGATCTCTTCTGGAATTTCGTTGTCAACTTCTTCTTCAGCCCCAAATACCGGGAACTCAAAGTCGGGAGAATGCATCGGATCGTATGTTTCAACGGGGTGTAAAACAAGCAATCTGCATGACGTGATGATTTGTGTTTAGAAGAGATAGAGAAAATGCAAGTGTGTGCAGTGTATTTGATTTTACTGCTTGTTTTTATTATTGAATGTTTTTTAGGATTACCATTTTCTGAGAAAGCAAAAAAAAGAAAACAGCAATTAATGCGAAAATTACAGAACAACGTTATTTTATTTATGAACAAGTCGGTTCTTGAAACTACAGCCCTATAAAACAAAACTCTGTCGCTTCGGGCAAAGCGAAGAGGGAAATTTACAGAAAGCGAGCCCTATCAAAACATTCGTTTCACCTGGGCAGGGTGAAAGGGTTAAAGATGGCAATTACTTTGACTGGTGAACGATCTTCGGAAACTCGACATCAACCCACTGGCGGCGAACTCCTCGGTGAATCACAAAGTCTGGCACCTTTCTTGATTTGTCTTCAGAAATGACGCTGATTTCTGGTGGAGCAGGATCGTTGGAATCTGTCTCCCAGGCAGAATTGTCGTAGGAGGATTCCTCAGTTGTATTTTGCATAGTATTTATGCTCTCAGCTGTATCTCCCCATCCAGTTGGCTGGATATCTTCGAACCTGATACGAGAGCTTTCGGGAGCGGTGTACTTGACTATATAGTCGAACTTTCCACTTGGTTCTCCCAGAGTGTCCCAAACTTCTTTGGAACTGGCGAAGTCATCCCTCTCGATGACGTTGACCTCTGGAAAAGCATAGTTGATGAATTCAAGTCCTGCAAACGTTGCGAATTCATCTTCATGTTGAGTAGTTTCTGAATGACCTGAGTGTTGATCCCATGACATGGCGGGGACACAGGTATTCTGTTCAATGATGGTCAGCTGATTTTCATTGTTCGGCTGACTCTCTTGCCCCAAGTCTCCTAGATAAGGTTGCCACATTGGCAGACCATCCATTGGGCCATAGTAATTGTAGTCAAAATTGTCTTTCATCGGAGTGTCTTTCTCTAATGAATTTGGTGGAGCACGGCATCCTTCCGGATCACAATCTCCATAGATCATTTCGACGTCTGACCTGGGTATAAATCTCGGACTCTGTGCGGGATAGCAAAATGGAATTTGCGTTTCGTCCTGCGACACATAACCGTCCTCGTTGAGATAGGACTTCCATTCCTCATCTATGTCAAAGGGATCCTCTTCATTGATAGCATGGACTACTTGAGTCACTGGTTGGAGGAAACCTCCACTATGGAAGAAATTTTGAATAGGATGAAGACTTTCATCGCTGGCAGCTGTCTAGGTGCAGGTTGTAGAAAAACCAAGACCCTTCTTTGTTTTATTGTCGATAGGAATGACAAGATGTCCCCATCCTTTTGTATCGGTACTCTCGACCGCTTTGATAGCATCCTTGTATGAGGAAATCGATGTTCCTCCTCTGAATTGATTGTTCTTGCTCACCGATAGTGCTTGGAACTGAGTTCCAATAACCTCCTCGGGTTCTATACCAGCAGATGATGACAAGTTACTCACGAGCAAAGCCTGTTCCCCACAGACTGTGACAAGTTGATCGTTATTGACGAACTTTAGCTTTTGGTGGAGAATCGAAGTGACCGCTCCAGCCTGATGTATCCAAGGTCTTCCTAATAAATAACTGTACGTTGCCCGGATGTCCATGACATGGAAAGTGACTTGAAAAGTATGAGGACCAATAGTTATGGGAAGATCAACTTCGCCGATAACTGCTTTTCTGGATTCGTCGAACGCTTTGACGACGACCTCGCTGATTCTCATCGGAGGGCCTTTGAATGATAATTGCATCAAAGTAGACTTCGGCATAACATTCAGGGCTGACCCTGTGTCTACTAGTACGCTGGCTAAAGCATCATCCTGGCAGTTAACTGTAATGTTGAGCGCCATGTTATGACGGCGACCCTCTTCGGGTAATTCCTCATCACTAAATCCCAAATTGTTGCAGGAAGTGATGTTAGAGGCGATATTATCGAACTGTCTGATTGTTACATCCTGTTCCACAAAGGCTTACTCCAAGACTTTCTGTAGAGCCTCCCTGTGGGCTTCTGAACTGAGTAACAGTGATAATACTGAGATCTTTGAAGGAGTTTGTAACAGTTGATCAACAATGTTGTATTCACTCCTTTGGATGAGCTTAAGCATCTCATCTTTGTCTTTTGAAAGGTCGGGATTACTGGATTGACCGACTGGTGGATCGGGAGCTTCTGTCTGAAGTTCCTTTTCTTTGTTAAGTTCTCCAACCCCTCGGTTGAAGATTCGACCACTCCGTGTTACACGACTGATGTCTGCAATATTCACGACGGAGGGTAATGGAATTTCTTTTCCATTCTCGATTATTGTTGCACCGTATTTGTAAGGGATCGCCTTAGCTGATTCATACGGTAATGGTCCCGGCAGATAGATGACTATGGGAACCTTCTGGTTTTTTTGACCATCATAAGTAATCTCGATCCGTTCCCGGTTGGGAATTTTGGATTCATCAAGTAGAGGGATGATGGCAAAAACATCCCTGGTCCTGTGACGACCAGAGATCGTGACAACATCCTCAACTTGCTCAGCAAGGTAGTTCGGCGACCAATTGATGGGTCCAGAACCTGGATATGGACGAATTTCTCCATGATCGACCTGACCCTGAAGAGCTGCTCTCACAAGGTAACACCCTTGGTTACTTTCTGAACAGACGCCACAACTGTCGTAGTTGTGTGGGGGCACCTGGCCACGCCCACTTTGAATACAATGTAACCTCACTAGGTTAGCTTCCACTGATCGGACATCCTGACTTTGACGCCGAGTAGGATTCATGTTACTGATACTAATCTGCTGAGTATCCTCATCCATATAGATTGGCATCCACCAATGATTTAACAAGTGCTGAAGTGCCTCCTGGACAAGGGTACAACCTCGATCGTTTTCGCAACCCGCTTTACAACTTTGATAATCATGTGAGATCAGGAATCCAAGTCGGACCTGCTCAGCATGTAACTCCACCAGGTTGGTATTCATCATGCGAATATCGAAAACCTGAACCATGTTGATTTGATAGGGATTCCTATCATGGTAGTCTTGGATCCATCCAAGATCCATCTGACGCTGGAGGGCCTCTTGTATGAAAGAGCATCCCTATTTGTTTACCGAGCAAGTCAGACAAGAACTTTAATCGTGCCGCGGTAGATTATGATACTGGCTTTGCCTCGAGTACATCGCCACCAAGTTGACATTCATCGCACAGATGTCGTGGTTCTGAATGATGTTGGAATTCGTGTAGACCATGTTAACTCCACGAACTCGGTGCTCTTGGATCCATCCGAGATCCATCTGTTCCTGTAGAGATGCTTGCACTACCGAACATCCCTGATTGCTCTTAGAGCAGATATCACACTGGTGATAGTTATGAGGTGGCACATGGCCATATCCACTCTGTCTACAATGCATCTTGACCAGATTGGTCCTCAATAAGAGTACATCGTGAATTTGATAGACGTTGTTAGTCTCTTTCTCAATCTGATTGACTGCAGCTTTCTCGTGTTGAGGCAGCGGGTTCGTGAGAATATTAGGATTCGTATCTTTGAAAGATAAGAGCCCGCTCCTAACAAGCTTTTGCACGTCAGATTTGAAATTGAGGCAATTCTCTATGTTATGCCCCGATCCTCCTTGATGATAAGGGCATTTCTGATCCGCTTTAAACCAAAAAGACGGATTTTCCGGTACTGTAAGAGGAGACTTAGTCTGGATGTGCTCCTTAGCCAGTAGTAACAAAAATAGTTCTGCATACAACATGGGTATAGGATCAAACCCCGATGGTCGTATTGTACGGTTGTTATTGTACTGAGGACGAGCCTGCTGAAGAGGCTGTTGAGTCCTTTGCTGATTAGGTTGGCTCTGCGCAACCTGAGGTTGATACGTAGGCGCGGGGCCGATAGCAGGAGTTACAGCTGCTACTGGTTGATAACGACGCCTTTTCTTTCCGAGAGAGATATTCCCAATATCTTGCTCTTTTTTCTTAGGGAGAGCACTACCGTATTTTTTAGTACCACTCGTCGATCCAGTGTCTTTTACCAAACGTCCTTCTCAGACAGCTTCCTCAAGACGTACACCCATACCGACCATTTCAGTGAAATCACTGGGCGCACTGGCAACCATTCGGCCATATTAAAATGAGCTCAAGGTCTTTAAGAAGATCTTTGTCATCTCTTTTTCCTCAAGAGGTGGACAAATCTGAGCGGCGATTTCACGCCACCTTTGAGCATACTCCTTAAAAGTTTCCTTGTCCTTTTGTGACATTGATCTGAGTTGATCTCTGTCGGGTGCCATGTCCAAATTATATTTATAATGTTGAACGAAGGCAGTGCCAAGATCTCTGAATGTGCTGATCGAGGCACGGTTTAAACCCATGTACCATTTTAAGGCGGCACCGGTTAAACTATCCTGAAAGTAGTGAATCAGCAGGTCCTGATTTTCCGTCTGACCTGACATTCGTCGAGCGTACATTGTCAAGTGACTTTGAGGGCAAGAGTTACCCTTGTATTTTTCAAAGTCGGACACTTGGAATTTGTGCAGAACTTTCACATTAGGGACCAGACAAAGGTCTGGTACCGTAACTACGGCGTTGAATCTTGGCGTTTCCCAAAGTTTGTATCCTTCATGGGTCTTTAATATGCCTCTGGCATCTTCTCTTTCCTGAAGTTTGTAACCTTCAGGACCAGCGGCTCCTGCAGAAGTTCCCTGATCTTCAACGATCGGCGGAACGTATCCTTCCGGGATATAATTAACAGGCATACCCCAGGGATGATCTTTCGGCATCTGATACCTAGGATCGAACTTCTCCACTATGGGCGTCGAGGTGATCTCCGAGATCACAGTCCTTTGTAGCTGAGCTTCTGCCATGGCTTGCATGTCGTTACGAAGCTTTCTCATATCCTCTCTCAGAGCGTCGATCTCTTCTCTCAACTATCTGTTCTCTTCCTCAAGATCATCCATCTTTTTCTGACGACTAGCCCGAGTATTGTACGAATGAGACAGTTTGACTCTAGAACCGAGACACAAACGTGAGATTCATAGGTAAGGAGAATACGTGATGTGAGAATGATAAAATGCAATGATTATATTAATTGTTTGTTGATTTAATCAAAATAAACTTCGACAATTAGATTGCAAATATCAAACAGTGGGGGAACCCCTTTTTATTGAATTCAAAGGATAACAGAAATGGAAATACAGTAGATTACAAGGTGCAGAAATAGAAACCTAAGCTAATGGATCCTGGTACTTTCTCTTCTTTGACCGGGGCTCTCGAGCCGTTGTCGGGTTGTCATTCCTTTGCCAGGTGAAAGGAGCGAGCAAATTCCTTTGGTCATCTTGATTCTCTACAGCATGTTGCTCTAAAATTTCAATCAGAGCATCTTTCTCTTTCAGTAGTTGTTGTATTTGGATACACTCTATGTTGAGGGTGCGGTACTTGTTCTTCCAAGACCTTCTCTCCTTTTGAACTTTGTTGAGAGTAACCTGAAGCTTTTCAGTTTCCGTCATGAAGTACATGACAGATTCCCTCGGCGGAAGAATTCTGTAACGAGGATAAGGCATCTTTAGCTTGAGAGCTCTAGTTTGTACCCAATGGAGATAAGGCTCCACCGAGACACAGTCCGATTTTCCCAGAGACTCCCGTCCTTTCTTATGAACGTGCTTCCATGCATGCACTATTTCCATCTTCAGTGCTCTGTCGTTTTTTCCTTCCTTGAAGAAAAGACCTTCCAGATGAGCGTTCTGCGGAACGAGCCTCATCGGGTATCCAAATTGACAAAGAACCAATATCGGATGGTAGTTGATTCCCCCTTTAATTCCTATGAGGGGTACGTTGGGGAAGTTTCCACAACGATCAATGATTCTGATCCCATCATAATTCCCAACACACCAATCTATATCAGATTTGGTAAGAGATATGATCTTCTGTGACCAGCGTAAGACACTCTTGCAATCCCAAAAAGCAGCAGACTTAGGCAAATGGGAGATAAACCATTTGTAGAGCAAAGGTACACAACATGTGATCTCCCCTCCGCTGTACAAATTTCCTAAGTGTACAGAATGATACGCATCTGCGAGCAACGTCGGCACAGGGTTTCCAATGAGAAAAACCTTAATAGCGTTGATATCGACGAAGTTATTAATGTTGGGAAACAAAAATAATCCGTAGGTGAGTAAAACAAAGATGCTTTCAAAAGCAGTCCCGTTCACTATACTAGCGAAGTACATAGCTTTCTTTGTCAAGAACTGGGCTGGAAAACCTTGGATGCCACCCTTAGTAGTCAGATGAGTCGTGACCTCAGACTCGTCCAAATGAATTGCTCTTGCAATGGTCTGATTCTTTGGAATTTCTTCCAGTCCGGAAAATGGAGCTCGATCAGTGATATGTAAATCCGACAGATGAGAATACTCCTCCAGCGTTGGTGCTAGCTGGTAATCCGGGAATGTAAAACAGTGATAAACTGGATCGTAAAACTGAACGAGCGCGTCCATGATTCCCCCAATCACATGGACTCTTAACAAAGGTAGCAAACCGCCGTACTTGGCTCTGAAAGCCTCTTGGTTTGTGATCATTCTCGCCAAACCTCTTAAATCCTCTAGCTTTGGAACCTTGAAGGTATACTGGTGAGTTCTCCTTCTACCGAAATCCATCGGTGCAATCCTTTTCTCTGATATTTGCAATCACAGTCTTAGTTTATTTTGAAAAACAGAGAGACTAGAAGAGACGTTTTTTGAATGTTTTAATGTTTTTTAGATGAATGCATGAATGCAGCACACAAAAACATAGAAAAAACATGGGGTCAGAGGGTCGTTGTCATGAAGTCAAGGCTCTACCCATCCCCAAAGGTTTACTAAGGTGATTTTTGTACCTGTACTCATTATCATTAGCTCCTCCCAGGAAGGCAGACAACAAGCGGATCGCCAGTGAGTTGTGTGCAATCTTAGAGTAAGTGCTATTCACCGAGAATAGGTCACCAGCCTCAAATGAGGGTAGTATCGCGTAACAGCTATTTCCGATAGCTTCCGCACTACGAAAGGGTTGGCTTTTCTAGGTGTATACTCAATCTTTCCACATACGGCATCACTCGCATTCCCATTAGCAGAAAAATAAACACATATAGCAATTAGGAAAAGCAGTATATATATTTGTCCTAAACATCCTAGACTTATAAAGCTAAGAATCTTAAGTTCCTAACAGAAAATGGGTTCCCCGGCGGAAGCCCCAATCTGTGGTATTCACACAAGTGAAGAAAAGGAAGACCGTGCCTAGATCTAACTTTGAACCGGCCCCCACGGTGGGCACCACTTTTCTGTAGAGAGCGATTTTGGACGCGGTTCTTAAGCGCTGATCGCTCTCTGCGGTTGAGCTTAAACTACAGGTCGATTCATTTTTTATCCTATTGTAAGCTGATGAAGGAAGGGAAATAGATGTCTCCAATTAACCCTGCTTTGCATACTGAGTTTAAACAGCGGTCTGTTAGGTTACGAATGCTACAATGTGGGGGGCCTTTGTACTGGTTATTTGCATTTTCGCCAATACATTTCTCTTTCTTTTATCTAGGCAGAGGGTTTCTGACGGGGAATAAGGATTAGGATGTTAGGACTGATGTTTTTGAATTACTGCTTTTGATTGATAAAGATATGGGATTTGGGTTTTTCGTTGATTGTGCTCGCTAAGATCTTTTCTTTCGATCTTATGCCTACGTATTCCCGTTTACTGAAACAGGGAAATCAGAGCGTTCGTAGTTCCTCCTATTCTATGGGAGGAAATGGTTTTTTGTGTCTTGTTCAAAGCCCAAGACGTGAAGCGAAATGGTAGTTTGTATCTTGTTCAAAGCCCAAGATGTGAAGCTGAAAGGTCTCGATTTTAGAGAGAATCTGTCATCTCTAAAGAGGGGAGAAGGAGAATTACTTTAACTGGGATACGCGGATCCTAGCAATGCCCTAATTTCCGAAGAAGGGGTTTTTAACCTGAAGGAGAAGACTTTAACTCAGTATAGAGCAACGCCATCTTTCCTTAGGAATTCCTCATGCTAAAAGAAGGACAGTGGCATAGATATAGATGATCCAGAGGCTTGCCGCTTACAGCGATTAGATGAAAAGGAAGGAGTTGTTGATGTTTGTATACTGTGAACGAGGCACAGGTTTGATGCTAAAAGGTTGATTGGATCAACCAGTGGTTTTCTTATATAAAGCCTAAGAGGAGGCTATTTTGTGTCTCGTACAAAGGCCGAGAGAGAGGCTAGAAGGGTGACTCAACAAGAGAATCTTTTATACTCAACAAGAGAGTGTTTTTTATATCTCGTACAAAGCCCGAGAGGGAGGCTAAAATTTGTTTGGCTCAATAAGAACCTTTTTTGTATCTCGTATAAAGCCCGAGATGGAGGCGAAAATGGGTGATTGACTCAACGAGGGAGTCTTTTGTGTGTCTCGTACAAAGCCCGAGAGAGAGGCTAAAAAGTTTTGATTCATCAGGAGAATCTTTGTATATCGTACGAAGCCCGAGATGGAGGCTAAAAAAGACGGTTCGCTCCGCTGGGGAGAATCATTGTACAAAGCCCAAGAGGAGGCTAGTGTAATTGTTTCAGTTAAGTGACAGATCCAGTATACTGATTTTAAAAGAGAAAATCAGTTCTTATATGAGCAACACTGTACTCGAGGATTTAGTTCGAGGACCCGGGTTATTTCCTGTTTCTTTGAGAAAAGGGGAAATCCGAAGGGTATTGAGATTGTCTGAGTCTGCGGGTTTTCTTCCTATCTAACGAAAGGGTCACTTGAGAATGTCTTTGAGACTCGAGGAAAATAAACTGTCCAAGTCTAGAGTTTCATCTTTTGTACTATGCTTTGAGAAACAGTAGTAGACTCTGGAAAGGACTGCTCTATGAAGATTACTAAGTTCTATTCCTATACCTCTAGGAGGTCGTCGGGACAATTTGTATGAAGCCCAAGAGGAGGCTGAAAGCTTTTAAGAAGCCGATCGGTCCTTGTACGAAGCCCAAGAGGAGGCTATCATTCCCGGAGGAAGAGATCATTATACGAAGCCTAAGAGGAGGTTGTCAATACTTCAAAGAAGCCGACGGGTCCTTGTACTAAGCCCAAGAGGAGGCGGGGTTGCTATTAGGAAGCCTGAGGGTCATTATACGATGCCCAAGAGAAGGCCGATGCTTTTAAGAAGCCCGTGGGTCCCCAAACCCCAAGAAATTCAAGGCAAGCTATTCACAAGGAATAGGGCAAGTCAGGAAAGTCTGAGAATTTGGAAGAAACTCAAAGATGCCATTCACGGAGAATACATTTCATCTTTGGGAATAGAGTTTCTTGACGATTCCTAATGAGGACAGCCGAAGAGAAGACTGTATCTGGTGATCCTATTGGGGATCTAGCTGTCTATTTCTATGAACAAATGAAACGGCTTTTCCTAGTACTAGACGTAGTTGCCGGGGAAACTCTGAATATCTATACTATTATTACACAGTTGATATGAGTTTATGAAAGGAGACTTACAGTGAGCAGCCCCACAATACAGTTATATGTATATGAAAGCGGTAAATGAAAGCAATAACCACTTACTCGGTTGTAGAGCTTCCATGTTGTTTGGTTAGTTGTTCAACAAAGAAAGATTGAAAACAACAGTATATTCAAAATCAAAGGAGAAAGTGCTTTGAAAAAGAAAGATTTGGGGCTTACAGCTCAAGGAGAGGCCCAGGGTTTTATCAGTGAGCGCACTGTTGAATTAGTACAGAGGGTCTTATACAAGTGACTGTGGCCCAAGAAGGTTTTCTGTACAAAGGGATGGGTCTTACACTCTAATAGAGGCCCATAAAGTTTTAAAGAAAAAAAGTGGGGCTTATAACACGAGGGTAGGCCCAGTTGACTTTTCGTTTAAAATGACGATCGCGCCGAAGTTTTCTTTTAACGCAGAGGGACTTATACAATAAGTGAGGCCCAAAATGTTTTGATTAAAAGGGGGTTGGGTCTTACACTCTAATAGAGGCCCAAAGAGTTTTGAATGGGTCTTATAGCTCGAGGAGAGGCCCAGATGGTTTATTTTTAAACGGGCGACGATCGCGCCGTTTACTTGTACAGAGGGACTTATACAATGCGTGAGGCCCAAAAAGTTTTTGTACTAGGGGGATGGGTCTTACACTCTCTCAAGAGGCCCAAAGAGTTTTGAATGAGTCTTATAGCTCGAGGAGAAGCCCAGATGGTTTATTTTTAAACGGGCGACGATCGCGCCGTTTACTTGTACAGAGGGACTTATACAATGAGTGAGGCCCAAAAAGTTTTTGTACAAGGGGGGATGGGTCTTACACTCTCTCAAGAGGCCCAAAGAGTTTTGAAAATGATTTATGCGGGTTGAATTAATCCAAAACCCTAATTTGTTTTCAAAATGTATTTAATTGAATAAAAATTCAATTAAAATGATCAAAATTGTTTTACACATGAAAAAACAAATTGTGATCTTGGATTAATGCTTCAAAAATTAAGTATTGACCTACAAAATAATTAGAAAGCATTAAAAGTTGCAAAATCAATGTGGAAAAAATATTTCAAATGTTAAAAACAATTAAAACATTAATTCTTTGCAAAAATATCAATTATATAAAATAAATAATATTTTTGGGATTTTTTGGTAAAATAAAATATTTTAACATTTTTGTGAATTATTAAAAAAAAGAATCAACTCAAAATCATTAAAACTCAGAGAGAAATTAATTTTTGAATCAATTAAATAAAATCACAAAATTCAAATATTTGAATTATTCAAAAATGGCGCCAAGAACACACCAAGAACACGCGCGTGTTCTGGGTTTGGCTGATTTGCATTTTCCCCTCAATCTCACTGAATACTTGATTATACCATGCAATCCACATATCATTGTGCTCGTCTCAACCTCACGATCATGTCTATAGCATTTAATTTCATTTAAATTAAACATACAACAAGAAATCACGAAGAAACCTCAAGAACCCTAATTTCTGCATGAAGGCTAAGATTTTTGATACACGATTCAAACAATGCAATTAATTGAGGGAAAACATTCCATGCATGATTATGAACATATGGCCAAATTATTGTGCGAGGAAATATGCATAGATCATGGAATTTGAGTTTGAAGCTCACCTTGATGCAAGCTGAAATGGAACTTTGCCCAGATGGTGTTCCAGTCGTGAATTGATGATCCCTACAGCTTCAATGGATGTTATGAAGTGTGTTGCAAGCCTTGGAACACTTTGAAATTCTCTGGATCAAGCTGGAGACCTCCACCTGCAAAATTGAAGCATAATGGCTTGGTTGAAGAGTGATTTTGAGCTGGGAGTGTTACAGATGGTGTTTAAGCACTTGGACACCTCAAATACATCATATGTGATGTTTTTGAGCAATTGGAATTAATTGCTTATGGCTGCAACTCAAAACCCGATAGTGGTTACTCAAAAACAAGAAAACTTGAAGTTCAAGAAAGAATGAGAGAAAGCAGTGTTGTAATTGGCTTTGGTGTCAGTTGAATGATCCATTGAGACCTATATTTATAGGTGATCAACTCTTGTCTTGGAGGAATAGTGAATGGCGGCTGGATCAGATCACATTTGCATGGATTGGCTTGGCATAAATGCCTCTTGAACTAGGCATAACAGCTGCTCCAAATAGATCAGCTATGCCTTGACTGAAATCACATTCTTCAGATGTTTTTAATGTTGTTTAATCAGAGAACTTGACTGAGGAGAGTGAGAATCTTGACAATGCACTATTCCACATAAATGCACTTTGAATTCAAGGCAAAATGTGCCAAAGTGGATGAATTTCAAGTTGGAAGATTCCTTGGCTTTTTGACTCAGCCCTATCAGTTGGATCAGTTGGTTCATGGTCAGATTAAAGGCATGTGGCATATTGATCACTCCTCTTGACTCAAAAATCGTGTATGGCACAAAACTCCCAAACTGATTTTTCATGGCAGCCTTGACATGGCATGTTGTGGCAGCCATAAGTCTTGGCACAAGTGGATTGGTTTCATGCTATTGAGTTGCTTGGATTCTTGGCAACATTTGCAACAACATTGATGTTTAAATTTGGACTTGATTCAGCTTGCAACTATGTGAAAAAATCTCACAAGTTTTGGTGTTTCAACAAAAATCTGTCTTGGACAGAATTTTTCTAAGTGTTGGAAAATGGTATACTTTCATATTTTCAGCCACTTTGGCTCACTCATAGCTCAAAATCCATAAGGAATTTGAGTTAGGCCTAGTTGAAGTTTTTGTAGAGGGTAATGAGATCTACAAATCAAGCTTTGGATGGAAAAAATTGGCCTTGTGGTTTAGGAGTTATGGTCCTCCAAAGTTGGTACCCTAGCCACTTTATTTTTAACTTAGAAATTTTTCTAAGTTATTATGGTTACCCCTTTTACAAGTTATCCAACTTTTCTTGATTTTTATTGATGAATGATGATTCAAATCATACATTAACATCATTTTAGGGTTAAAAATCCATTTTGGTGAAAAATCTCAAAAAGTCAAAGTTGACTTTTGTGCACGGTTGACTTTTTATCAGATGAATTCCAAACTGTGCAATTCTTCAGGAAATCATGTCTTTGACCTAAATCAAACTTGATGGACATGTTCCATGGGTGTCATAGGGTATATTTATTCATGTCCTAGGGTTTGGGAGCATGTCCTTGTCAAAAGTCAAAGTTACGGTTGACTTTTCTCGTGAAACCCTAATTGTGGTGCAGATGAAATTGAGACTTGTTGCTCAAGCTTCTTGAATCAATCCATTGTTACAAATGGATCAATGTAGTATGTTGGAGACCCTCAAATCATGTCTTGAGGTCTTGGCTCATGATTTATCCCAAAAGTCAACTTAGGGGTGAATTAGGTCAAGAAACCCTAATTCCTGATTTTTGATGTATGCATCCCCTGAGGCAAAATTGACTTGATGAATGGGTTCATGAGGTTCCATGGAGTATATTAGGTTATGTTTTGGATCATTGGCTTGTGCCCAGATGAAATTTTCCATCTGGAGGCCCTGGGCGATCAAAACCCTAATTTGGTGACACTGTCGATCTGGAGACTTGATCCACCTAGAAGGGAGCAGCTTTGTGCTTAATCCTTGAAGTGGGAGTCCTTTTGATCCATTGTGGATGCTTGAGAGGTTAGACAAGTTAAAGATCAAGTCATTCCTTGATTGATCCTTTGTCTAAGGCTCTGAGAGGGCTTGAAACCCTAGTCCTGATTGTAGTGAATGCTCAACAATTCCTTGAGGAGATTGATGAGGCATGTTGGTTCATCCATATTGTGCTGATGATTTGCACAATGATGTGAAACTTTAGTGGTCAAAATTTGGGGTATTACAATATCATCTACATATAAAACCAAGAAAACGAATTAACTCCCACTAAACTTTTGGTATACACAATTATCGACTTGATTAGCCTCAAAACCAAATGGGGATTTAACTTGATGAAATTTGTAATACCATTGACACAAAGCCTTTTTAAGGTCATAGATGAATTTCTTGAGTTTAAAAACCATAAAATTTGGGTCCCTTGACACAAGTTTTTCTAGATGCACCATATATATTGTCTCTTCAATGTTTCCATTTAGAAACATTGTCTTTACATTCATCTGATGCAACTCTAAATCAAAATGAGATACTAATGTCATCATGATCCTAAGAGAATCTTTTGAAGAAACTAGAGGGAAAGTATCTTTATAATCAATTCCTTCCTTTTGAGTAAAGACTTTGGCGACAAAACAAGCTTTATATCTCTCAATGTTACCCTTTAAATCCCTTTTAGTTTAAATATCCATTTACAACCAATGAGTTTCTTTCCCTCAGGTAATTTAACGATATCCCAAACATCATTGTCACCCATCGACTTCATCTCGTCCTACATGGAATCAACCCACTTAAGAGAGCTTAAACTTCGTATAACTTGACTAGATTTGATAGTATCTTCCTCATTCAAACCAATGGTATCCTTATGTTCCTAAATATATACAACATAATCATATGAAATTGCACTCTTCCTATCTCTAGTGGATCTTGTTAATGGCGACACTTGAGGTTGTTGTGTTTAAACTATAAGTGGTGCTTGAGAAAGAAACACATAATTGTCTTATTCTTGAGGGATTTTAGGAATAACGTCATTGTTTATTTCAGGATCTGTTTCTAGAACAGAGATAGGTATAAAAATGTGATCATTGTGAAAAACACTTTCTTCATCGAAGACAAAACTCCTTATGCTACTCCCCCCCTCCCCCCGCTCTCCAAAGTCCAAATTATCAAGGAATGTAGCATTTCCCATTTAAAAAAATGTTCTAGTGATAAGATTATAAAACTTATACCCGTAAGAGAGTTTGACGTATCCAATAAAAAACATCTAACTGTCTTTGCGTCCAACTTAACTTCATTGGGCCTATAAGGCCTCACTTCAGCTGTACATCCCCAAATGTGCAGGTGCCTAATGCTGGGTTTTTGCCTAAACCTTAACTCATAAGGGTCTTAACTACTACTTCACTAGGTACTCTATTAAGGATATAAATTGTGGTATTTAAATCCTCTCTCCAAAATGACTCTGAAAAAGAAGAATGACTAATCATACTCTTTACCATACCCTTAAGATTCGCGTTTTTTTTGTTCTGCAAATATATTCATGATGGGTTTTCCCTACATTATGTATTGTGAAACAATTCCACACTCATCGAGGAAAAGTGCGAAGGGCCCTGAACGTTGTTCCCTTGATCAATCATACCAACCATAGTATTCACCACCATTATTGGACTTGACAACTTTACTTTTCTTTCCAAGTTAAAGTTCAACCTTAACTTTGAATAACTTAAACACGCCCAAAGATTGAGATTTCTCACGAATGAAATATAGGTAGCCATAGCTTGACTACTTATGTGTTTTCTTCTGTTGCAAATACATTATTTTGAATAACAATATAGATAAATTTGATGCAAAGTCTGATGAAGGAATTTTTTAGGTTACACATCAATAAGTAAGGCGTATTCCAAAAAACAAAAAACTAATAGTAGTAAGTAATTATATGATTTTTTGTATTGTACTTTTAAAAAATACGGTGTAAAACCATTAATTTTGAAAAAAAAAACATTATGATTTTATGATTTTATCCTGTTTTATCAAAAGTTTGTACACCCTACAATAAAAAAACATATTTATCAAAGAATCTGATGGTATTAACTTTGTGTTTTTTTTTTAATAATTGTTTAAAATTAGCTTACCAAAATTTTCAAAAAATTTGACACCCTACATTTTATATTGGTTCTTTAAAAAAATTGGTATTAAACTTAAAATTTTCTTAAAACTTATGATTTTAAATCGAATATTAAAAAATCTGATATAAAATCATAATTTTCTTTAAAATTATAATTAAAATAAAAACTAAATTTTACTTAACGGACAAATGTAGGAGGTGACACATTTAATTTTAGGTGTGTTGGATATAATTGTCCTATTATTTGTTGACTTTTTTATTTGGGCCAATACTTGAAGACGAGGTCCAAAAAATGAGATTGAAATCTTGTGACATCCTTATTTGCTTCATTAATGACAATCTTAAAAATCTTCTTCATTAATGACAAATCCTTAAAAAAATAGTTTTTGCTGATTCTTGAATGAAGGGTTTGTTTCGTCCCACATAACGGTCACAAAAGAAAAGCTTCTATAAATAACCATTCCCGCTATCATTATATCATCTCTTAACATTCTCTCTCTCAACACTCTCTTTACGATCAGTTCTGTGAATTTGTGTTGTTTGCAGTAACAAGAATGCTCATACCACTTTCAATTGTTGATGATGTTGCTATCGTTGATTTAGGTCAACAACATCACCGCCACAACAACATGTTACCTGTGTATGTTCTCTTTGATTCTCGTACCGACAACAACTCTCAAAACCACCCAATAAGAACACCACCTTGGTCTGTCATGTTAGGTTTTCTAGATTTCAATGATGATGTAAGGAAGAATAAGATACACTAAGAGCAGAGGAGAAGAATTTAGCAGCAAGACTGTGTATCTTCACTTAGCAGAAATTTGGATACAACGTTACAACATTAAGCACGACATCAAAACTATTTATATATATACATTGGACTATAGACACTAAGCCCAATATCTACCCAAGCCCAAAAGTATTGAATTACATTTTAACATCCCCCCTTAATTCAAAACTATTACATTGAGACAACATTCAGCATTCTTCTCAATTTCTTGAATCTTTCACTGTTCAGTGGCTTGGTCAAAATGTCTGCTATTTGTAGTTCAGTCTTGCAATGTTTGAGCTTGATTCTTCCCTTTCCAACTTGGTCTCTGAGGAAGTGAAATTTTGTGTCAATATGTTTGCTCCTGCCGTGTGATACAGGATTCTTGGCCAAATCTATTGCTGATTTGTTATCTACCAACAACTCCACTGCTTCTTCATTCCAAATCCTCAGTTCTTTGAGTAATGCAGTCAACCACAAAGCTTGACAAGCAGCTGAGCAAGCTGCTATATACTCTGCTTCACATGTTGACAGAGCTACTACATTCTGTTTCTTGGAACTCCAAGATATGGGGGAGCCTGCCAACAAGAAAACTTGTCCCATGGTACTTCTCTATCATCCATATCACCACACCAGTCAGAGTCAGAATATGCTACAAGGTGTAACATGTTATCTGCGGTGTTGTGACATGAGAATAGAATGCCCTGATTCAAAGTTCCCCTCAAATATCTCATTATTCTCTTGGCAGCCTTCACGTGTGAGTGCCTAGGATCACTCATAAACCTGTTGATCAATCCCACACTGAAAGTTATCTCAGTCCTGCTATGACATAGATATTTCAGACTGCCAACTATTTGTCTGAATAGTGTGCCATTAACATGTCCTCCATCTTCATCTTTTGTCAGCTTTACATTTACCTCAGCAGGGGTCTCTACTGATTTGCTTCCCATCATGTTGAACTTTTTCAGTACCTCCATCACATACTTTCTCTGATGCATAATGGTGCCACTTTCTGAATATAAAAACTCAAATCCCAGGAAATAGGACAGTATGCCTAAATCAGTCATCTCAAACTCTCCTTTAAGCTTTCCTTTGATTGCTTCTATAGCACTTGGATTGCTGCCAGTGATGACTAAGTCATCAACATACAGAAATAACATCAATAATCCATATTCCTCCAAAGTTTGTACATACATACCATGTTCTACTGAGCATTTCTGAAAACCAAGGTTGTTGAGGTATGAATCTATTCTTTTATTCCATGCCCTTGGTGCCTGTTTTAGACCATAGAGGGCCTTCTTCAACCTCAACACCTTTTGCTCTTCACCTTTGCATTTGAAGCCAGGAGGTTGCACCACAAATACTACTTTATCCAATGGCCCATTCAAAAAGGCAGACTTGACATCTAACTGCCACAATTTCCAGTTTTTCCAGCTAGCTATTGAAACAAGCACTCTCACTGTCTCCATTCTTGCTACAGGTGCAAACACTTCATCATAATCCAGACCCTTTTGTTGCATGAACCCCTTTGCCACAAATCTGGCTTTGTGCTTGGCTATAGATCCATCTGGCTTGAGTTTGGTCTTGAATACCCACTTGACAGCAACAACCTTTTTATCTTGAGGGAGGCTGACCATTTCCCAAGTGTCATTATTTTCAATGCTCCTTAACTCATCTTCCATAGCTACTCTCCATACTTCTTTAGTAATAGCTTCCTCGAATGTGATAGGCTCTACATCAGCCATAAGAGCCATATGCAGCACCAGGTTTTCTACTTCTGACAAATGACCAGCAGAATACACTTCATAATCATTTAGATGAGTTGGAGGATGTCTTGTTCTTGCAGGTCTGCCTGTGACTCTTTGCTCTTCAATTTCTGCTGCTTCAGGCTGTATGTTCTCACTTGGTTCTCCATCTTCCCACTCAAGTTGAATGTTGGAGCTAGCATTGTCTTTTGGTTGAGTGTCTTTCCAAGATCCTGCTTCATCAAACAAAACATCTCTGCTGAATATAACTTGTTGCTTCTCTGGGTTGTATAGCTTGTATGAGCCAGTTGAGTTGTAGCCTACAAAGATCATTTTTCACTCTTATCATCTAGTTTCTTCCTTCTTTGGTCTGGTACAAGTCTGTAACATAGGGAGCCAAATATTTTGAAGTGTTTGACTGAAGGCTTGTGTCCTGACCATGCCTCTTCAGGAACCATTGATCAAAGCCTTTTGGTTGGGCATCTATTCAACACATATACTGCAATCATAGCAGCTTCACCCCAGAAGTTGTGTGGAAGACCTTTCTCTTTAATCATGCTTCTCACCATATTTAGAATTGTTCTGTTTCTTCTCTCTGCAGTGCCATTGTGTTGGGGTGTGTAAGGTGCAGTCACTTCATGAATTATGCCCTGTTTTCTGCAGAAGTCTTCAAAATCTCCTGATGTGAACTCTCCACCACCATCTGTTCTCAGTACTTTGATTTTCTTCCCTAACTGCTTTTCCACAAGAGTCTTGAACTCTTGGAATATCTTGTACACCTCATTCTTGGCCTTGATTAGGTATATCCAAATTTTCCTGCTCAAGTCATCAACAAAGGATACAAAGTATCTATTTCCTCCTAGTGATAGTGTATCAAAGGGACCACAAACATCAGAGTAAACAACATTTAGTATTTGACTAGCTCTATAACTGATGTGATTACTAATTGAGTTTCTAGATTGTTTGCTAATCAGGCATTTCTCACAGATTTTGTTTGGAATCTCAATTAGGGGCACTCCCGTAACCATTCCTTTTGACCCTAATTGTTTTATGTCCCTAATATTAAGATGACCTAATCTAAGGTGCCACAACCATGATTCATCATTTAAAATATCAGCAGAGAAACATTGTGTGTCCATGGTGTTTAGACTTACCTTGAAGGTTCTGTTCTTGGCCAAGGGTGCTTTCATTACCATGTTTCCATCTTCATCAATGATCCTTAAGAAGCCTTTTTCAGAACTTGTTGAGAAACCTTTCTCCAACAACTGACCTAAGCTTATCAGATTCATGGTCATGCCAGGTACATACAGCACATTTGTGATCACCACTTGCTTTCCATCTTCTCTCTTAACAGTGACATCACCAGTTCCTTCAGCTTGAGTGGTTCTGTTGTCTGCAAACTTTACCATACTCTTCTTCTCTGGATCAAAGTTAATTAACCAATTTCGATGTCTTGTCATATGATTGGAACATCCAGAATCTATATACCAAACTTCATTGTTCTGCAGCTCTGGATTGGTTAACATCATTAGCATGACTGGTTGGTCTTCAGCACTTGCTTCTTCTTTAGCTATGTGGGCTTGATGTTCTTGTTGACTTAATGATGCAGTACACTCAGATGAAAAATGTCCAATTCGATTGCAATTGAAACATTTGAGTCTCTTTCTATTAATTTCTTCTTTCCTCCACGCCAATTTGTTGATCCTCCTCTTCGATTTGAACCGCCGGATTGATCTTGCTCAGTCTTCTCTTGTTCTTGGCTCTGGGAATTCTTCCAATTTGTGCTTCTGCTTTCTCTTCCACGACCCCTACCCTTCGATCCCGATTTACCAATGAAGCCACCTCTTCTTGAGGTGTGGGCTTGTAAGGCTTGATTCTCACTGACTTTCTCTGTGCTCCGTTCAGTGATTCTTTGCTCGTGTGCTTCAAGGGTACCTTGCAATTCTTCAACCTTCATTTCTTCTATTTTCTTTGATTCCTCTATTGCCACTACGATGTGATCGAATTTGGGGGTTAGAGTTCGTAGAAACTTTTCAACAATTGTCTTATCTTCAAGCGTTTCTCCACAATTCTTCATCGAGTTTCTGTGAGTAGTGATCCTATTGAAGAATTCTGCTATCTTCTCGTTCTCTTCCATTTGCATCAATTCATATTGACATCTCAATGTCTGTAGCTTCACTTTCTTCAGCTTCTCCGCACCTTCGTTGCACTTCACCAAGATCTCCCATGCCTCTCGCGAAGTTGCAGCTCCTGCAATCTTCTCAAAATGCGCTTCATCAACACATTGATGGATCAAGAACGTCGCTTTACAATCTTTCTTCTTGTTTTCTTTGTAAAGCGCCTTCTGTGCATCTGTGGGATTTGCAGGAAGTTCTGGGTAACCCTCTTCCACAATTTCTGTAACTTCTTGGTACCCCATTATCGCCTTCATCTGCACTCTCCAACGATCCGAATTCTTTCCGGTGAGGACATGAAGGTTTGTCGTAAACGTTGCGCCGGTTTGCACCATTGTGAATTGCAATGATCAGAACCAGAAGCTCTGGATACCAGTTGTTAGGTTTTCTAGATTTCAATGATGATGTAAGGAAGAAGAAGATACACTAAGAGCAGAGGAGAAGAATTTAGCAGCAAGACTGTGTATCTTCACTTAGCAGAAATTTGGATACAACGTTACAACATTAAGCACGACATCAAAACTATTTATATATACATTGGACTATAGACACTAAGCCTAATATCTACCCAAGCCCAAAAGTATTGAATTACATTTTAACATGTCATAGATCAAGCTCTTCTCTTTCATTCTCACAACCACAACAATGTTCCAACAAATGTTTCATCAAGATTAACTTCACAAACGGTGTCTGTGGTAGATGAAACTGTTCTCTATGATTCTCCTATGGACAATCTTCCAAGAAGATCAAGGACTCATCCAACATGGTCAATTAATCATCCCCACCACCACCACCACAATGGTCCTAGAGCTTCTCCAGTGGTGATGGGAGTTCAAGATACTTCTCGACATGTTAGAAAATCCACAACAGATGCAGAATCCGTCTGTTGCATTTGTCTTGTTGACTTGTCTCATGGTTCTTCCACGCCAATTCGGCTGCGCTGCTCTCATGTATTTCATACTGACTGCCTTAAAAAATGGATCAACATTAAGAAAACTTGTCCACTTTGTCGCGCCAATGTTTAATTTTCATATATTCATGTGTTCTTGATTTATAAAAATGTTTCCTTTCTTTTGTTATTTTCCATGTTTTGGTTTTATGATTTTCCATGTTTATGTTTGATTTCGTAGGATTACCAAACATTCCTTCGAGCCCTCGGAGGTAAGTTTTTGTTCGGTTGTTATTACCTATGAAAAATGTGTCTTGGAGTTTTGTTTGTTAGTATAGGTTCAAACCTGTTCTTTTGTCTATCTTTTCCTTATTATTTGTGTCAATATGTGTTACACCACAAATGTTTATTTGTGAATATTTAGAACTATGCTTCTGTTGTTGCAATCGTCCAGTTTTATAGTTGTGAACAAATGCTCAATAACGGTAGACGTTTATGTTTACAGGTTGTCATAGTTATATGTTGTGTATAAAATTTGTTTTTACAAAGGAGGATTCATTATCGTCCATATGACATCAAATTGATTATGATTTCAAAACCAAACATGACAGTTACTCACAACTGTTTCCATTCTTCTGAACTGAACAACTTTGAGCCACTCGACTCTTTACACAGCGTGACAAGAATCAGACTAAAGTGAGTTTCTATTCCTTCCTTCGGCACATTGAAGAATCTGAAAAAACTATGGCTCAACATGTGTGATACAAGCCTCACTTTTGATAAGTTTCAGATGCATTACCTAATGGAGTCTGTGATATCACCCTATTAAAGAAGTGTTACGAATTGCCACATGCTTTCTGCACTTGCTGCTCACTTTTGGAAAATTGGAGAATTTAGAACTTCTAAGGCTGAGTTCCTGCACTGATTTGGAAAGCTTTTAAGTATAAATCTGAGGAATCACTTCTTGACATTGGAACTTCTTGATTTTGATGTACTCAAATGTAGGTTTTGAAACTTTGCAAAGGTTTACGGCTAGCTAACCATTAAGGTGCCTGCAACATCAGTCAGAAATAGGCCTTATGGCTTGTGTGGCGGCATGTGTGTGTTAATAGCAAGGACACTTGAAGCCTTTAATATCTTCAAACTGTTAACCTCTGCTCATTTACTAGGAAAAATGCAACTGATGCAGACAATTACAACCACAATAGCCATTTCACTCTCCTTCACCATCTGAGGAAGCGAAATCTAAAGTGAGTAGCATTGTTCCGAGGACGTCAACAACACGGGAACGACTTTTCAATAATTATAGTGAAGGAGGCAAATTGTGCTGAGGAAACTACAATTAAATGTATTGAGCTAGCCAAACTAGAGGGTATTGGGTTGGGATGTTAGTAGTGTCAGTAGCTTTTGAATATTTGTGTACACAAAAATGTGTTTTCATACATTCCTTTGCACCACATGTATCTTTGGATTTTAAGAATATATGCATTTTTCCTCCCCCGATTAATTGTTAAATCTATTTGATGATCATTCTTCTTGAATGAATCTATATTTTGACATTACTTTTTGTGAATATTTTCCTCTAAAACTTGTCAAGTGATTCAACCTTTACAGGTAAAACTCTTATTTGACATAAAGTACAAGTAAATGTCACATATTTTAAAAATTATTTCTATAATTCTAAAACTATTTTGCTCAAGATAGACTTGGTAATAAAAGTATTTGTAAATTTTAGGCTTAAATAATGATTTAATTCCGGTAAGTTGGCGAGTTTTTGGTTTTGGTCCCTGAATCTTTTTTTTTTTTCGGTACAAGTCCCTATATGTTCTATTCCTTTTGGTGTTAGTCTCTGTTGTTACTCTTCTGTTAAAAAAAAGGTGACTTGGCAGACGGCGGTGATGTGTAATTTTATTTTTCATTTCTTTTATTTATTTGTTTAGCACCCGTGGAAATGGTAATTCAGCTTTAAATTAAGAGGGACCAAAACCAAAAATTTTAGAAGTTGTCTCCTTCCTTCTTCTACACTTGTATTAGATCTGTTCTTCTTCTACCCACTTCCTTCAACATCCATGGCGTCCCTTTCTTCTGCGAATTCTCATCATGGCCAACCACTAGTGTGTGGTTGCAATAGAAGCATGAAAATGTTTATGTCAAATTCAATGGAAAACCCTAAAAGACGATTTTGGAAGTGTCAAAATTCAGGATTAATGTCCAGTTGCAAGTTGTTTATTTGGGGCGATGAGCTTGAAAGAAATCCAGCTAGTGATGTTAGATGTTTTGGTGGTTGCAACTGCTCTGAAGCATTGAAGGATATTGTGGTCATGGTCAAGGCGATTGAAGATGGTAAAAAAAGAAGATGAAGAACAAGTTGGAGAAGGAGAAGAGAAAAGTGACTCTGTTGAAGATTGTTTTGGTTGTTTCATGGGGGATTTTTTATGGTTATTTGAAATGGTGAATTTTGAATTAAGTCCTTGTAACATTAATGTATTTTAGAATTGGTCCCTGTACCATATTTTGAATGAAAAACATGTTGTTTTGTTCATAAAACTTTATGCGATTATATTGTTCAGTATAAGTATTCAATTAGGTTGATAAGTGCTTTTTTAGTATTACTTAAACCATAGATTTATATTTAAAGGCATAACAAAAGTACATGTCTTAAGTCATTACAAAATACTTAAAGTCTTAACAAAATACCACCTTAAGCCCATATATACTTAAAGTCATAATAAAATACATTTTTAAGTCATAATACATAAAGGCTTTAACATCAAGTTGTAAGCCAAAGCAGTACAACATAATTCAAAACAGATGCTTGTCTAATACTTCCATGGTTGGCCTTTGCTACTTCCCTCTCCCTTAAGCCTTTTTCATTGTCTTACACTTGTTCCGTCACTTCTCCTCAGTTCCAACTTTTTTCTGTGACTTCTCCTCAGTTCCAACTTCCTTGACACCTTCTGTCTGGGTTGTTTGGCCTACAAAGTCACATTAAAAAACACACTCAATCAGAGAAATATCAGCAGACCAAACAACATAGCCAACAACTAAGTTTTACACTCAACTGGTTTAGGATGCTTAGTAACAGGTTGTTTTGGTGGAGCTGATGACAGAGGTGGGACCATACTAACTTCAACACTTGACTGTGAGCCACCACCTTCTTTGACAGGTGCAGACAAAATGTAATTTGGCTGAGAGCCACCAAGTCCTTGTGAAGCCTGTGCAGGTTGTTCATTAGAAACCTCAACAATTGGTTGCTTATTAATAGGAACGTGGGGAATATCTAGAATTTCTGTTGTGATGGCATTAATGTTAGGTTGGGTTTGTGTTGATTCAAAAGCTGCACATAGATCAGCTGCAAGCATCTCAAATTCTGGATCCACAGCACATTGTATTCCCTGTTGTTGTTCAGTTGGTTGCGCAATCTCAGTATTACTTGGTTCCTGTTGTTGTTCAGTTGATTGCTCATTCCCAGGCTGTGATGCTTGTGTAGCAGTTTTCTTAGGCTTTTTCTGCAGATACAAAGTCATACAAAGTCTCAATCAATATCAATGACAAAATAACAAAATTTGTAAACATAACTGATTTTAAATGATACCTTTCTTTTCTGAGCTTCAGGGCATGGCACCTGAACCAAACAACTCCTGGAATTATGTCCATGCACTCCACATTTGGTACAACAATAAGTAGTTTGTGTCCTCCTTTTGTTGGGATCCTCATCAGGTTCTCTTCTCCTTAACTTCTTTGGCCTACCAGGCTCTCTCTTGTAAGATGGAGGCAACATTTCCTCAGTGTCAACTTCAGGCCACATGTCTTGGCCATTAATTGGGCTAATGTTTTAGTCATAGCATGTCACATAGGTCTCCTTGCAATAGCAATCATCTAGATAGCCTTCTGGTTTAAGATTCCTATATCCTAGGGCAGCAACCGCATGTCTACATGGTATGCCTACTAACTCCCAAAAGTTACAAGTACAAGTTTTCTTAGATGTGTCAACAATAAACATATGTTTGCTATGAATATGTTCTAGCTGCCAAATACTATCACCAGACCAATTAGGTATCCAGTTGCCAGCATGCTGAACTTCATTATCTAGCCTAATTCTAGGTCTTGGCATAATCCTATGTTCCCACCTATCAGCTTTCTCTCTTAATGTAGAATTTCTATTCATCAGATAGTTCCTTATCCATTCACACATTGTCAATATTGGTTTATCCCTAGCCACAAGTATTGTGCTATTTAAAGCCTCAGATACATTATTCATTAAAACATCACATTTGGGATAGAATGAAAAAGCATGCTTACACCATGACTTTGTTGGGATCTTGGCCAACCATTCCCAAGCCTTAGGATTAATAGCCTTCAGCTCTTTCATCTTTGCCTCCCATGCTTGTATATATGTTGCATTTGCTGCAGACATCATCAAGTCTCTAATTTTGGTCCCACCACCAAACTTCTTTTTGAAATTGGCATATAAATGCCTCAGACATAACCTATGCTCTACCCTCTCAAACATCTCCTCAAATACTGGTATCAACCCCTTGAAAACAAAATAAATATAAAAATCAGGGACCAAAACCAAAATGAATCTAATAATACAGGGATGAATTTAAAAAGTCAAACATTGCATAAGGATGTAAAGCAAAAAAAAACATAGATGTGACAAGTACCTTTTGTTGGTCTGAAATGAATACCCATCTTTTATCTTGCCCAATGTCCTCCAAAAGCAAGGTCAAGAACCACCTCCATGACTTCTTAGTCTCAGTCTCACATATTTTGTTTTTAGATGACAACCATCAACACCAATGAATGGTCTACAAGCAGTGGTGAATCCCTTCTTGATTCCATCAAAGCAGAAGTAAAAACTACCAAATCTTGGTTGAATAGTGGGTGCAATTCTGGTGACATTAATTTTGCAAGTATTACCTGCATTCACCCTCCTCAATTCAGCTGAATACCTCCATAAAAGTGTATACTGCTTTGTGGCATCACCTTCAACCAAAGCCTTTGCTATTTGTTTAGCCTTCCATGCCCTGTTCATAGTAATACCTACAGAATATGATGTCCTAATCTCAGACACAATCTCACGAAGCTTGGGACCATCAGAAGAAGCCATCCTAGCCGCCACAGTTTTCGCAATCCACTTTGAGCTAGCAGTTGTATTATTCAAAACCCTTCCACACGTGTGAGTACCAATCCATTTCTTTATTCTATACGTGTGTTTATTCCCCACTTTACTAACCAGAGCCAAAAAACCACATTTGCCCTTGCATACCACTCTCACTCTAACCTTGTCATTTTTCACATACTTTATCTCTCTACCATTTAAGACTGACCATTCAGTTATTGCTTCCTTGAATTCATGCAAAGAAACAAATTCCAGCCCAACTTTGAACTTGTAGTCCTTGTCCAATTCCTCCATCTTGAACCTTGGATATGATGGTCATTTCTCTTCATCTGATGCATCTGGATCACTACTCCCAAGATCATCACTTAAGTAATTAGTTTCATCCCTTCATTACTAACTCTATTTCCACTAGATGAACCCCCAGCTGCATCAACAATTCTTATCGTTGTTGGAGTTTTCCTATGTTTTCTTGCTATCTGCTTAACCCTACCAGGAGTTTTTTCTACCACATCAAACCCATCATCCAAACCAATGGCCCTTTCATCCTCACTATCCTCAAATGACAAACCAGTGTAATCACTATCATCACTATCATCACTATCTGAACTATCACTTTCATGACCATCATTAATACCTGTCTCAGCTTGAACATTAATTACATTTTCCTCACTAAATGTGTCAGCATCTACATTATCAAAAACGCCATGATCCATACCAGTTTCAGCTTCAGTATTAGTTACATTTTCCTCACCAACTTCATCACCTTCAACATTACTTACATTTGCCTCACCAATTGTGTCAGCTTCAACATTATCACCCGTAATTCTGTGCTCAACAAAAAGGTCTACACTAACACCAGTTTCAAGATAGTGTTCATAAATCTTACCAGCATCAACATCACTAACTACCCTTGCATGCTTACTCGATACAATGTTATACCACCATAGCCAAAAATCATTGATTTCAAGTTTGCAAACATCATTAACAATACCGGATGCTTCAAAGAAGCTCCACTTATCTGGGTCAATATCTACTTCAACTTTATCCCCACCTAAGTAGTACACGACACCATCCCTAACAAACTTTCCCCATAATGTAAGTTCACAATAAACGACATATCTGGAAGATTCTTTCTTGGAAGTTCAAACGCAGCTGGACAACCACCGTTGAGCTTACCTGAACGGTAGGGGTGGCAGAGACTAACTTGGAAATGGAAAAGTCAAGCCCTAATTTACAGGGACTTAAAACAAAATATGGTAATGAGAAAAGTCAAGCCACGTGTGTTAAACAAATAAATAAATGAAATGAAAAATAAAATTACACATCACCACCGTCTGCCAAGTCAACTTTTTTTAACGGAAGAGTAACAGTAAGGACTAACACCAAAAGGAATAGAACATATAGGGACTTGGACCGAAAAAAAAAAAGATTCAGGGATTAAAACCAAAAACTCGCCAACTTACAGGGACTAAATCATTATTTAAGCCTAAATTTTATTACTACTAGACCGATCAAATCAATTTATAAATAAACACATATGTATAGTATGATCCAAGTATTTTGTGACTTCTTAAAATTTATATATTTCTATAATTCTGAAACTACTTTACTCAAGATATACTTGGTAATAAAAAATGCTAGTTAATTTTATTACTACTAGACCGATCAGATCAATTTATAAAGGGTTAAATATACAAACCCCCCTGCAATGTTAGCGAGTTTTCATTTTAGTCCCTGTAAAATTTTTTTTTTAAACACCCCCTCTTAATATCCAGATTCCCTCACTTATGCCCCTGATTGCCACATTGCAGCAAAGATTCTTTTCTATTGCTTAGGTGGCAGTCCACGTGACATTTTTTATTTTTTTATTATTTTTTATTATTTTTATTTTTATTTTATTTTTTTAAATATATATATTAATTTTTTTTACTTACTTTTTTATTAATTTGCCAGGTTTTCTTAAATTATTTTTATTAATATTTTTTAAAGAAATTATATTAATTTAGATATAATATTAAAATATTTAATTTGGGCTTAAAGCCTAATTATTTGGAAGTCCAAGACTTGAACTTTTACAAAGTGTTATGTTTAAGAGATATATAAACTCTTTCATTTGGTGAAATGTTTTCAATGTGGGACTCAAAGCAATGTTATTATTGTTAGATTACAAGCATTAACATAAGAACAAATACTCCATCTGAACAAATACCTCCATTCTGCATGTATTGCAGATGCTTTTACAGTTTGAAACATGCTCATGGATGGGAAGTGATTGGCTAGGTACAGACTTTCTTATTCCCAAGGTATAGAGACAACATGGGTTGGAACTGCATTCAACCTCTTTCTTTACATGCTGACACGTCATGTTCTTGGAGCATTTAGGCACTTGTTTTCTATTGGAAGAGAAACCACATTTTGGCAAAATGCATGTCAAAAAATAGCACATGTGTAAAGGCTCAAATCTATTATGATACTTCATTTCAAGCCGTCCCCACGCAAGCCATGTCCTTCAAGCTACATGAGCAACCTTCAAATTTCAAAAAACTGCAACATTTATTCTGCTACTACCAAGCCAATGACATCCAAGCCAGCTACGTGACCCCACTCAAGACCTTCAAAACTGGCAAAGCAACATTCCAAACACGCAGCAAAAAGAAACAACGCTGCAACACCTTTCTTCAATAATAAAACGTAGGCCCACATGAAATGATGCAAAACGGCTCATAAAGCATTAAAACACACAAACTGGTAGTGATGTTGAAGCACAAATTCCCTACAAGAAATTCCCTACAACAGAAACCTCACCATGGATGCCATACCATTCGAAATCACAATCCAAAACCTTGAAGCAAAACAAGAAAAACTGTAATATTCTGAACTCAAAATGAAACTGTAATGGCCATAATGCTTATGGAAGTTCAATACATCTTGGCACAAGTTCTTTAATTCTGCCATTACACAGTCTGTAATACACAGGGTAACTTTCATCAGGTGTTTTCTTCTTGGAAGACATAAAGCATATGTATAATTAATGAAGCAGATGCATTATTAATGAAGGAACTGTGTGCTGGTGGTGTTTTGTGGTGTGTTGCAGTTGTCCCACATCGACTACTTAGAAAGAAAATAAAGTCTTTATATAGTTTTTACCCACACTGAAATTTAAAACTTGAGTGGTGGGTTGAAATGGAAGTGATTTTCGGCTTTATGTGTAATAGTCCAGTGCAAATAAATTTTAAGAAGAAATTTGAAAATATTATAATATTTAAAAAATAATTCATAAAAAATATTATTTAATTAAAATAATTAAAGAAAAGAAAATGTAAAAAAATAACATAAAAAAAATTTAATATTTAAAAAATAAAATAAATTAAATTAAAAAATAAAGAAAGTATACGTGGCATTTAAAAATAAAATAAAAATCTTGTTGGACAGCCAAGTCACTAAAAATTAGAATCTTTTCTGCACAAGGGGGAATCCGAGGGAATCTAAATATTACGAGGGGGTTTTTAAAAAAAAAATTTACCAGAGGCTAAAATGAGAACTCGCTAACATTGCAGGAGGGTTTGTATATTTAACCCATTTATAAATGAACACATAAATATCGTATGATTGGTAAGTGTTAAGAAATAAGAGATAATAGATAAATGATTACACATTAAAAATAAAGAAATAAGAGATAAGAGATAAAGGATCTCACAATCAAAGTGATTATGATTATATCAACATTCAATTTAAAAACAATTGGAAATTTAATTATCAAAATTCAATTTAAAAACAATAGAAATAATTTATCAAACACCTTGAGTGCAATCAATAACGCTTGGAAATTTATTTTGATTTGTTGATGTTAAAACCAATCACAATCAAAAGTGATTATGATTATATCAACAAATCGTAATTCAAAATGTAATAAAAAAATTTAATTTCCAAACGAATTGATCCAAACAACAGAACGTCTGTCCTCAATTCAAAAATCGAATTGAGATAGTTGCAATTATAACCTTACTTTGTAAAACAATATGTATACAAAAGATGAAGAACTCTAACCCCACAAATCATATGGTTTGTTGTTAATTCTACCACATCTAAAACCCTTGATCAAAGATTGATCAAGTAACCAACAATGCTGCTACAATCCAACGTGTCTTGTTACTAGCTTGCAAGACCTCCTCGTTTTCAAGGTGTGTGTGTGTGTGGTGTGGAAAAGCCTTCAATGGCAACAGAACTCAAAATTTTCAAATAAAAGGTTTTCAACAAACGTCATAATAATCAAAATAAAACCATATCGTCAAATGACAACAAAAATAAAGAAACAACATAGTTCGACTCAAAGGACCCCAACCTGATGTTACACTATCAGAGCAAGACCCTATAAATCGACCAAAAGCAAATAAACTTCAAGGTCCTCGAAAGCATCCACGGCTAAACCTGATCACCTGCACGTTACCAACGTGGAGGCAACATTCAAACAGGCAGGGTGAGTAATCACAATTCATAATAATCATTATAAAACAAGATATACATAAAATGACATTATCTTCATATACAACATCAACAGGGCATCATAAAGGAAAACACCAGGAACCACTATATCACAATCGCATCAATGCCACATAAAATACAATGCATAACAAGACTCATGCATGTGGTACCAATCGTCATAATCGATGGACACTAGGCCATCACCCCTCCAAAGATCCCCGTCAATAGGATCGATCCCGTAATTGGAACCGGAGCACGTCATAATTACGTGATATCCGCACAATGGGAAAGAAGCGTCGTCACAGAGTATGCATATAAATGTATGATACACAACATCACTAATCATCATCATCAAATAAACATCATAATGTGCATCATCATTCATCAATTCTCATATAAATCATGTCATCATATATTCATCAAAACATCACAAATCAGCACCTTAATATCATCCAGAACATCATGGTAAATCATCATAAATATCACGGCATCAAACACCAGAATAGCACAGCAACAGAAACAAAATTTCACAAACAGCACACGTTCGCTCCAAGGTTCGCTAGGCGAACCCGTTCGCTAAAACCTTCGCTTTGCGAAGCGGCCAGCAAATCCCACAGTCACCACACTAAGACACCAGAAAACACCATCTGTCATACTTGCTGGTTTATTCGATGTGTGAAGCTACTCGCTAGTTCATTCGCTTTGCGAGACTTCCAGGGAATCCCCACTTCTACTCCAGAATCATCTCAGTACCCACACTTATGTTATCGCGCATTCGCTGCGCTGCTCTCTTTGCGAGCCTTGGCGAACATTTGCCTTGCAAAGCAATGGTTCGCTTAGCGAACCTGCAATTACAGCAAATCGCTGCTACGCACCAGTAGTTCCACAGCCTTAAAGGTACCTGCGATTACTGCCCCAAATGACCCAAAAACATCCCTACAACAGTCATAATACATCACGGAAATTAAAGGCCTAAAACCTACATCTATTAGGTCGATTCAGGACACTACGGGAAACCTTATTTTCCCTAAACCCTCAAAACTCTAAAATAAACTCTCTAAATCCTTTCATCACAAAGTCGACACGACATCAACAGGGAAATCATCCCCAAGGTTTAATTTTACCCGATTAAATTCAGCCTTATTAAATCGTTTCACCAAATACCCTTAAATCATCATTTCATCACAAAAACCCCATAAACCCTCAAACACAACATCCACTTCAATTACATCGAATCCTATAATGAAAACAATGAAAGGTAATTACTCCCCATACCTTAGATTTTCGATCCGATGTGTTCTCTCTTGAGCCTTTGGAAACCTTCACGAAAATCCTCGCCTTTCCCTTTTTTCCTCAGAGCTCTGCACTTTCTCCTTATTTTCACGATCTCCACAAATGAATCCTAGTCCTCCAAATCCCTTTTTGTTAAAACCCTTGGGCTTCCAAAAATAGGCTTTCTCCAATTTACCCTCACTAATCCTCCTCAAAAGTCCATCTTACCCTTAATTCCTCTAATATTATTTTAAATTAATAATAATACTAATATATTCATATTATATACTATTAAATAATTAAAATAACCAAAACTCCACCAAAAACACCAATATCGACACAGACCGCCAAAATTCACCAGAAATTCACAAATATTATATTTAAATAAATTAAATAAATATTCTAATAAATCTGGGGTGTTACAACTCTCCCCCACTTAAAGGATTTTCACCCTCGAAAATTACCTCAAAGAAATAGAGTCGGATACGACTCCCTCATCTGATCTTCACGCTCCCAAGTCTAACTTTCGCCAGCTGGTCCATCCCACAACACCTTCACCAAAGCTATGTCTTTACCCCGCAACTGCTTCATCTCTCAACCGTCAACCCGCACAGGTAATGCTTCCACTGTTAGGTTATCCCTCACTTGTACATCATCCATCTGAATCACATGCGACGGATCTAAAATGTACTTCCTCAACTGAGACACATGGAACACGTCATGCAAATTCGCAAGTGACGGCGGTAAAGCAACTCGATAGGTTACCTCTCCTATCCTCTGCGAGATTTGGTATGGACCAACAAAATACGGAGTGAGCTTCCTAGACTTGAAAGCTCGACCCACACCAGTCACCGGCGTCACCCTCAAAAACACGTGATCTCCCTCTTGGAATTCAAGTGCCTTCCTCCTCTTATCATGGTAGCTCTTCTGAAGACTCTGCGAAGCTTTCATTCTTTCTTGAATCATCTTAATCTTCTCAGTCGTCTCTTGCACGATTCATACCAACACAACGGAGTTCTACACCTCTCCCATACAAAGCTTCAAAGGGCGCCATTCCAATACTAGCGTGAAAACTGTTATTGTACGTGAACTCAATCAACGATAAATGGCTATCCCACGATCCTCCATGATCCAACACACAAGCTCACAGCAAATCCTCTAAAGACTGGATAGTCCTTTCTGTCTGACCGTCCATTTGCGGATGGTAGGCAGAACTAATCCTCAACTTAGTACCTAAAGCATTTTGCAAACTCTTCCAGAACCTCGATGTAAATCTCGAATCTCTATCCGACACAATACTCGAAGGATCCCATGCAACTTCACAATCTCTTCAATGTACATCTCTGCTAACTTCTGCATAGAATGATTAATCTTCATTGGTAAGAAATGAGCCGACTTAGTTAATCTATCCACAATCACCCAAATTGAATTATTTCCCTTAGCAGTCCTTGGCAATCCCGACACAAAATCCATGGAAATGCTATCCCATTTCCACTCTGGAATATTCAACGGCTGCATCATACCTAAAGGCTTTTGATGCTCAATCTTCGACTTCTGACAAGTCAAACACGCATAAATGTTGAAAGAGTATTAGGGGGTGTTTTTATCGTCTCCACAGGGATTGCCGATATTAGATGCTTGTCGTTCAATAGTCGCAATGTTTTAAGTTCAAGAGTTTCTAATGGTTCTCAATTTTGGTTAACATTAGTTGGTAGCAAAGAGTAATTTGTGACAAAGAGTTTGTAAAGTTTTTAGGAAAGCATGTCAAGGTTAGGTTTCTCTAATCCTTTTTACATATATCAAGCATATGAACTTAGTTTCCGACCAATACAACTGCGTATCCTCCCGACTAAGTTCATGTCTGAAGAAAAGTCGTGAGTATCTTTGTTTAGACCGTTAGATGATGTCTCACGCTAACAATCTAAACAATAATCGTTAAGATCAACACAAAGCGAATAATAAATCCCAAATCTATGTCTAGAGTTTGGTTTTTAAGAGAGGAAATTATTAGGTCATGATTTGTAGAATCTATGTCTAGAGCAATACAAACCACACAAGAATCATTAAGAGCAAATAACTTCATCTATATTGATCAAAGAATCTGTTCATATACAAAAGATCAAAAGAAATACATATTATCAGGATCAACTACATCTAACCTTAACATAAAAGTGTTTAGCTACTCATTCTCATGGTAGCTTGGATGACAAGTTTCAAGAGGAAATGAATGAACATCCACGTCGAATAATCGAGAATGGATGTGACTTCAGCTTCTCAAAGTGAAAATCCACTCTTAGATGATCAAAAGACTGAAAACTATGTTTTTGGGTGAAAAAGAGCAAAAGATCCTTTCAAGAAAAGTGAAAAATCAATTTATACAACACAAAATCTTAGCAGCCTTCGCCTAGCGAAGGAATCATTCGCCTAGCGAATGTACTAAAACATGGCACTTTAAGTGCCTCAGACTTAAACTGCCCACAAAAGTTATCGTGGGTTCGCTAGGCGAACCAATTCATTCGCGACGCGAGCCTTCGCTACAACCTTCGCCCTAGCAAAGTTTGGGTGTTTTCTACCAAGCAACTTTCTGCCACCCTTTGCTGGAACCTTCGCCTAGCGAGCAAAGCAGCGAACCTTCGCTGGCTTCCTCTCCACAACGAATTTACCCTCTTTTCCTACTGGAACTTTCTACCACCCTTCGCTGGAACACTCGCCAACGTTCGCTAGGCGAACCTTTGCTGGTGACTTCGCCAGTACTCGCTTAGCGAATCCTGCTGTTGCTTTCTTGCTTCTATGGCAACTTGCATCCATTCCTTGTGTATTACACTCTTGATCATTTCATGCCTATTTCTGCACATTAGCACACAAATTACAAGCACCACAAGTATATTCCAATGTTTGAAGAACAACACATATCACCACTAAATTCAACAAATTCAGCATAGAAAGTAATGAAAAAATGCCAAGTATTGAATACAAATATTTAGTATGTTTGACATCTAAAAAACTCTCCCCAACTAACTCTTTGTTTGTCCTCAAGCAAAGTATGCCTCTCAAGAGGATTTGCTCAAGTATAAAACTCACCCAAGACAAGATAATCGGCTCAAATAAACAACAATCACAACAAAGCAACAATTACACAATCCAAGAACTTACCATGTAGAAGAACTTGACTCCTAAACAATTTTCAAACAATGTTTCAAGAGACAACTTAATAATCATGCACATGTCACTCTACACTCCACTTCGAAAAAGGATTGAAAGGCAAGGCGCATACAAGCACGGGACAATTTCACTCAAATGACAAATGATATAAATACTAAGCAATTCATATAACATCTAAATGATCACGAAAGAAATCATGGAAGCACAATATCACTAAGAGCTTCAAGGTTGTAGCTTGGTCGGGTTAACAAAAAAGGGACATTTCTAACGGCCATTGAATCGAAATTGCCGATGCACAAGAACATTCACTCTACAAAGTATTCACAACACCACAACTTCATTCACCAATTTTTCTTTATTACACCCTCTCAAACTTCCTTGCACAATTATTGGATCTACAATTTTTTCATTCAAGCAAGCGTTTACTCATTTGTACACACATATTCACAACTCTTCTCTTTTCCTGCTTGCTTGAATTTTTTTTCAAACTTTTGAGTACTTCACCACTTCTTTTCATTCTCCCCAACTTATTTTTTATTCAACCTAAAGTGAATGTTCCTTGCTTTTTATGGAAAGGGAGACAATTAAGACAACGGTTCAAAGGTTCAAGAAGAAAACATTTTTAGAAGCTCTCAAAAATTCAATGATGACCTTCATTTATAAAACATGTACAACACCAAGTACATCACCGACAGAGATCTAACAATTTTAGGCTCAAAGGGGCTAACAAATTCTCACTACTCACGGGTTAACTTCTGTTAAGAAATGATTGTGCTCGAAATCAACAAGTGCCTTGATCATTTCCAATACTTCCACAAAATCACACAAATCACAAGATGAAGCATGAATCAAAAGTATAAAACAAAATCGATCATCAATCCAACGCATATAGTAAAACCTGGAGGTTTCTCACTTTTGTGATTTTGGATCTAAATGACATAAGCAATCAATACAGTTGTAACAAGAAATACAATTTCCAATTGTTCAAAGACACAAATTCTACTACACACTAACTTCTAGAACTAGGTAACTATGTACCTTGCCGACAACATCATGCTTAAATTACTATCATCGCCATCCAACTTGGGATAATCGTCCTTGGGAGAATCATCTTTTACGCTCAAGACTCGCCAACCTAAACTTCCAAAGTTCCATCAATAAAAGAAAGAACATTAAATATTCACAAGCATGCCATCATAAACATATAAACAATTATAAAAGCTGAACCTTCGTAACTGAAGAATTCAACTGTTAAAACAATCACTAAAACAGAAATATTAGGAAAAGTGAAACAAAATTTTTTTTTAATTTTTACTGAAACCAACTAACATTACTAATAATAATAACAATGTGCTTGGTGTAGAAACACCTACAGAGACAAAAGTACCTCAGGGTACAAATACATCAATATCTAAAATATTCCACAAAGTGGATAAAATACACTAATAAAAACTGAAATAAACTGAATACAAGCAAACTTCACTTTGGTGACCAAAGGAAGTACAAAAGTCTGAAATCAACATTATTAGTCCTCATCGGACACCTCAATCTCCTCACAACCGCCAGCAGAATCAATAGCTACCTCATCATCATGATCACCAACAGTCTCCTCACCAACCTCCTCATCCTCAGCATCATCTTCACCCCCTCCGAAAATTGGCCTGCCCTCAGGCCAACCAGCATGTGCTAGAAACTGCTCCCTAGACATCATCAAGTGCTCAGAGGCAGGGTCGCGGATCTGTAACTGGAGTACTTGCATAGAATTATGAAGGTCATTCATGGCACGCTGTGAAGCAGCCATCCAATCCCAGTTGTATTGACAAATCTCCTGCTGAAAAGGATAAAAGGTCGGTGATGTTGATCCAGAAACTCCACTATCCCCCGCGACAGCTTCAGCACCAGCACCTGAAGATTCTCCACCAGCCCCTCTAGCCTTACAAAACTTATCCACGTATCTATCATCTATCGTGACGAAATCGTGACCTGCCTGCGTGCTGGTATATCAACTCCAGCATGAGCACACAAAGACATAATGAGACATGGAAAAGCAAGTGGGGCATTCTTGCGAGCCGCAGTACCTCCCAGACCACTTAGAATGATTGCCTTGATCTCATCTGCAATAATGCGGGCCACGTCAATCTCAACATTCATCTGAATGCTTTGAATAAGATGAGCCAAAGGTATAGGAATGGTGTTATGATGTGACCTGGGCGAGATGTTGGCAAGCACAAATAGCAAGATAAGTTGGACCAAAGGCTGCATGTCCACCCTTTGGAATCTAATTTCAACCCCGGATGAATTACGCTCAACCTCTTTAACTGGAAGAAGTAAATCACGGGTCATCTTTGGAATGTCTCGGTGAAGATGCAGGTCCCGATGATATGCATCTAACTGACTACCGGCCAATGGCAACGGATCTCCCAAAACAGTGTTAATCGTCCTCCAGTCAAATCTCACAACAGTCCCCCTTACAAAAAGAGGTCCAGCTAAATCGCTCCCCATCATCAGGAAGGGCATTCGCGTAAAACTCCTGGATAATTTCAGCATTATACCCATCCAAATGTGTCATCAAACGATCCCACTTCTTTTCCACAAAAAGTGCATCAATTGTTCGGTAGCTTCCACGGTCACTAAGGATGAATCTCTTCTCACCCAAGATATGTTTTCTCTCTAAGGTTTCGTAGCGGGCCGCCTGCTTTGCTCCCCTAAATCTATCCTCATCAAAACAAACTGGTACCTGCCTGGAAGTTGAAGCTTTTCTTTTCTTAGCCGCGTGGATTGCCATTTTCGGTGCCATCTGCACATAACAACCAATAAAACAAAACAACGACAAACCAACGCATTAGTGAACCAAAACAACCCAGCCAGAGACTTACATTTCATAAAAAAAATAATTAAATTTCCATTTGTTCGCTCCAGGTGTCGCTAGGCGAAGGCTGGCGAACATTCGCCCCAGGTTCGCGAAGCGAATGCTGGCGAATGCTCGCGCAGGCTCGCGAAACGAACACAACAGCAAACCCGCGAAAATGCAGAAAAACAATATAAAAAACCAGTCCAACAGCAACCTCATTTTAACATCATCATCCTATTCATAATGCTTTAGTAGTTTATAACATGCAGCCCAAAAACAATATGAACAGAGGTACCAAAATTTTTGAAACCCTAAGTGATCTACCACAAAAATCCAAGTCATTCCCTAAACTAATGTTAACAGAAATACACATGGAAAGTGTGAGCAAACCTGAACTTTGCAAGTTAACCGGAGGAACTAGGTGAAATGGAGATAGTAGAGAGAATTCGTGTACCAAGCTTTTGAGAGGAGAGGAAGTTTGAACAAAAACGGTGGAAATGCAAATAGTGACAAAGGGACTAGGGTTCCCCCTCAAAATTCTGATTCAAGTAGGGTCATGGGCCCAATTGGTTGGCCCACCCACAAATTTACCCCTATTTTTAACTGATGTGGCAAATTGGTTTGGGTTGTCTCGCTGGGTTCACGAAGTGAAGGGCCAGCGAATGCTCGCCCCAGGCTCGCTAGGCGAACGCCAGCGAACATGACAGAATTTTTCAAAATTTTTCTGCATTTGACCACATCTTTCAAGACTCCAAAGAGGGTAACCAAAACAAACAAAAAAGCAGTAACAAAGTAGTAATACTTACAATGTTGGGGTGCCTCCCAACAAGCGCTTGTTTAACGTCGGCTAAGCTCGACGGTCCGGAGACTAGACGCCTCGCAAACAAAAGCCAAAGCACCGACTACCGAACCGAACACACTACGCGCACACAAACTCATCTGTTATCGTGCCCAGTTTTTGGTCTCCTTTTCTTTAAAAATGACCAATCCCAACATGAATTCATCAAGGCTACCTTTGCATCTTCATTCTTTTTCTTTTCAAATGCTACACGTTCCAACTTCTCTTTTTCCAAGTCTTTTCCTTTTTGCACGACTTCATCCACTTGATTCACAAACATCACTCCTTTGAACAATGTAAAACAAGCTTCTTCCTCCATACCACTTTCCTTGATCCGCACTTTCATTAAGCCTTCATCAACGTCCACCAACATTTTGGCGGTTTTCATAAATGGTCGGCCCAATATAATCGGTGTATCTTCATCCTCATCCATTTCAACAACCACAAAATCAACAGGAAAGAAGAATTTATCTACTTTTACTAGCACATCCTCCACAACACCATACGGACGCGTTCTACACTTATCCGCAAGTTGTAATGTCATGGTTGTTGATTTTATGGTCATATTATCAAGTCTTTTCACCACCGACAAGGGAATTAAATTGATGCTCGCACCCATGTCAACCAAAGCTTTGCATTGAAAATCATTACATATTGTGATAGGTAATGCTACTCTTCCCGGATCTTGTTCTTTCCGCGGAAGCACACATTGGATGACGGCACTACACTCGGCATTAAGATCAATGTTGTTTTTGTCAGTGCACCTCTTCTTTTTCATGAGTATGTCTTTCATGAACTTGACATACCTAGGCATTTGTTCAAGAGCTTCAGAGAAAGGTACGGTTACTTGCAACCGACTAAATAACTCCAAAAATCTTACGTAATGCCTATCATTCTCTTTTTTCTTAGGAGTAGGGGGATACGGTAATCGTCTTTGTAAAACTTCCTTCTCAAACTCCTTTCTTTCGTTTTCTTTTTTCTTCCTCACTTCTTCATCATTCTTTTCAACTACCCCATTTTCATCATTTTTTTCGACTTCCTCCAACACAATATTGTTTTCCTTTTCAACTACCACCTCATGTTCAACATCTCTTCCAATTGTTCTACCACTTCTTGTGAAAATGGCTTTACACTCCCCTTTGGGATTTGGTTGAGTGGTAGCGGAGAAGGATGGCCCCGGTTGGTTTTCGGCTAATTGCTTGGCAAGTTGCCCTACTTGCGATTCAAGATTTTTAATCGAAGCTTTCGTACTCTTTTGAGTTGCCATAGATAATTGCATGAATTTGGTGAAAGTCTCCTCCATTCTTGAACTTCCACTTTGCTCTTGGGGTGGTTGGTAAGGATTGTGTCTCCATCCTTGTTAATTTTGGTAGTTGCTTCGAGGTTGATAGCCTTGTTGATTTTGGTACGGTGGTTGAGCACTTTGGTACGGAGGTCGTCCTTGATAACCTTGAGTCAGATTTCCAGCATAATTTACCTCCTCCAGAATCGGAGGACAATATCCGGTAGGATGGTCGCCTCTACACAATTCACAACAAGCTACTTGAACACTCTTGCTGGTGGAGTCATGAATCTCTTTAAATTGTTGAGGAAGTTTAGACATTTGTTTAGTCAACAACTCCACTTGCTGGGATAATAACTTGTTTTGAGCAAGTATAGCATCATTGGTTCCCAGTTCCAAAACTCCAGGAATCCTTTGAGAAGGGCTACGGTTATGACTTCTCTGATGATCATTTAATGCCATCTTGTCAATAATGTCAGTGGCTTCTTTCGCAGTTTTGCTCATTAAGGATCCACCAGCGGTGGCATCCAACAAGGTTTTATGCACAAGTTGAAGTCCATTTCGAAAAATATGAATTTGCGACAATTCATCAGAACTATGGCCCTTGCACTTCCTCAACATCGATTTGAATCTCTCCCAAGCTTCATTGAGAGATTCGTTGGTACCTTGTGTGAACACTGCGATTGCGGTCTTTGCCTCCATAAACCGAGTATGAGGGAAAAATCGCTCCAAAAAATTTTCTTCCAGTGCATTCCAGTCCGTCATTATTGTCGTTGACTGATCAAGATACCATTCCTTGGCCTTTCCAATGAGGGAATTCGGGAATAGTCTCTTAAATAGAGATTCCTCTTTAGCTTCGGGCGCACCAGTTGCTCCTGCAATCTCATAGAACTTCGTCAGATGGGTAAAAGTATCCTCATGATCTATACCCATAAAAGGACTTTGATATAGAAGTTGGAGAATACCAGTCTTCATTTCGGAATGACGACCATTCTGCGCATTGCGAGCGAACTGTGCATTGTGCCTCGGACTGTTGGTACAAGGTCTAGAAGCAGGTGGTGGTGGTGGTGGATCTGCCTCCATAACTGGAAGTAACTGTGGAACTGGTGGTGTAGAAGTTGAACTTTCCTCTTGTTCTTGCTTTTGTCTCGCTAGTTGCCTTCTTCGTCTCGTCCTGCTATTGATTCTACGAGCGGTTCTCTCAATCTCAGGATAGAACAAAAGTTGGTCCGCCGGTAGTTTCCCTCGAATAAAACAAAGTCTGCACACTAAACAAAACAAATTAACAAGTTCGAGAAAAAGTTAACAAGCTTAAAACAACACAACTATTGCAATGCTTGCAATATCACTGAACAATCCCCGACAACGGCACCATTTTGTTGAAAGCGTATTAGGGGGTGTTTTTATCGTCTCCACAGGGATTGCCGATATTAGATGCTTGTCGTTCAATAGTCGCGATGTTTTAAGTTCAAGAGTTTCAAATGGTTCTCAATTTTGGTTAACATTAGTTGGTAGCAAAGATTAATTTGTGACAAAGAGCTTGTAAAGATTTTAGGAAAGCATGTCAAGGTTAGGTTTCGCTAATCCTTTTTACATATATCAAATTAATCAAGCATATGAACTTAGTTTCAAACCAATACAACCGCGTATCCTCCCGACTAAGTTTATGTCTAAAGCAAAGCCGTGAGTATCGTTGTTTAGACCATTAGATGATGTCTCACGCTAACAATCTAAACAACAATCGTTAAGATCAACACAAAGCGAATAACAAATCCCAAATCTATGTCTAGATTTTGGTTTTTAAGAGAGGAAATTATTAGGTCATGATTTGTAGAATCTATGTCTAGAGCAATACAAACCACACAAGAATCATTAAGAGCAAATAACTTCATCCATATTGATCAAAGACTTTGTTCATATACAAAAGATCAAAAGAAATACATATTATCAGGATCAACTACATCTAACCTTAACATAAAAGTGTTTAGCTACTCATTCTCATGGTAGCTTGGATGACAAGTTTCAAGAGGAGATGAATGAACATCCACGTCGAATAATCGAGAATGGATGTGACTTCAGCTTCTCAAAGTGAAAATCCACTCTTAGATGATCAAAAGACTGAAAACTATGTTTTTGGGTGAAAAAGAGCAAAAGATCTTTTCAAGAAAAGTGAAAAATCAATTTATACAACACAAAATCTCAGCAGCCTTCGCCTAGCGAAGGAATCATTCGCCTAGCGAATGTACTAAAACATGGCACTTTAAGTGCCTCAGACTTAAACTGCCCACAAAAGTTATCGTGGGTTCGCTAGGCGAACCAAATCATTCGCGACGCGAGCCTTCGCTACAACCTTCGCCCTAGCGAAGTTTTGGTGTTTTCTACCAAGCAACTTTCTGCCACCCTTCGCTGGCACCTTCGCCTAGCGAGCAAAGCAGCGAACCTTCGCTGGCTTCCTCGCCACAGTGAATTTACCCTCTTTTCCTACTGGAGCTTTTTGCCACCCTTTGCTGGAACACTCGCCAACGTTCGCTAGGCGAACCTTCGCTGGTGACTTCGCCAGCACTCGCCTAGCGAATCCTGCTGTTGCTTTCTTGCTTCTATGGAAACTTGCATCCATTCCTTGTGTATTACACTCTTGATCATTTCATGCCTATTTCTGCATATTAGCACACTAATTACATGCACCACAAGTATATTCCAATGTTTGAAGAACAACATATATCACCACTAAATTCAACAAATTCAACATAGAAAGTAATGAAAAAAATGCCAAGTATTGAATACAAATATTTAGTATGTTTGACATCTAACAATAAACGAACTCTGCAATATCCTTCTTCATACCCGACCATTAAAACAACTTTTTCAAATCCTGGTACATCTTTGTAGCACCGGGATGGATACTCAACCTACTTCGGTGTCCTTCTTCTAAAATACTCTTCTTAATTTCTGGAACATCTGGAACACACACCCTGTCTCTGAACATCATCACACCGTTCTCGTCAATCCGGAATTCACCTTCGTTACCTTGGTTAATCAAAGTCAATTGGTCAACCAACTTTAAATCAGATTGTTGTCCCACTCTGATCTTTTCCAGAATACCATTAGTCAACTTCAACATTCCCAACTTCACACTGTCAGAGATCTTTTCACATACCAAACTCAAATCTCGGAATTGCTCAATCAGTTCCAACTCTTTCACCATAAGCATCGCCATGTGCAATGACTTTCTGCTCAACGCATCGTCCACTACGTTTGCTTTGAACGGATGATAACTCAAATCAAAATTGAAATTCTTCAACAGCTCTAACCACCTTCTCTGCCTCATTCAATTCTTTCTGATCAAATAAGTACTTCAGATTTTTATGATCACTGAACACTTCAAATTTAGAGCCAAACAGGTAATGTCTCCAAATCTTCAACACAAACACAACAGCAGCCAATTCTAAGTCATGTGTAGGATAATTCCTCTCATGAACTCGCAATTGTGTCGAAGCATAGGCAACAACTTGTCCATTCTGCATCGGAACTCCACCAAGACCCATCTTCGATGCATCACAATACACCACAAAAGATTCACTCGGATTAGGCAAAATCAACACTGGAGCGGTCGTCAACCTCTTCTTCAATTCCACAAAACTCGCTTCACAAGCTACATCCCACACAAAAGCTTGACCCTTTCGAGTCAACTGAGTCAATGGTAAGGCCAACTTCGAAAAGCCTTCAATAAACTTGCGATAATAACCCGCCAATCCCAGAAAACTTCGTATCTCGGTAGTAGACTTCAGAGTCTCCCACTGTAATACGGCATCAATCTTAGAATGATCAACATCAACTCCCCCACTTGAAATCACATGGCCAAGAAAACTCACTTCCTTCAACCAGAACTCACACTTGGACAACTTTGCATACAACTTCTTCTCCTTCAGTACTTGCAACACAGTTCTCAAAGGCTCGGCATGTTCTTCTTCAGATCTAGAATATATCAAGATATCATCGATAAACACCACCACAAACTTATCAAAATACTCATGAAAAATATGATTCATGTACTCCATGAACACATCAGGTGCATTAGATACGCCAAACGGCATCACAGTGTATTCATAGTGACCATACCTCGTCCGGAAAGCTGTCTTCGGAATATCTTCAGGCTTGGCACGAATCTGATGATAACCCGACCTCAAATTAATCTTGCTAAACACACAGGATCCTACTAACTGATCCATCAAATCGTCGATTCTCGGAAGTGGATACTTATTCTTGCTAGTCACCTTATTCAACTGCCGATAATCAACACACAACCTCATGCTTCCGTCTTTCTTCTTCACTAACAGCACAGGAGCACCCCACGAAGAAACACTTGGTCGAACAAACCTCTTCTCAAGCAGCTCTTCCAACTATTTCTTCAATTCACTTAACTCAGAAGCTGACATCCGATAAGAAGCCATCGACACTGGACTCGTACCTGGTATTAAGTCCACTGCAAACTCTACTTCACATTCTGGCGGCAAATCACTGATGTCATCTAGAAACACGTCTGGAAATTCACAGACAACAGGAAACTCTACACTCGTAGCTTCACGATCAATTTGCAACGATGCAAACATTGCAAACACCAAGGCTTCGGCTTCCATCAGTTCGTCCACTTGCTTAGCAGACAAGAACATCAACTTCCCACTGTCATCAATCTCAGGAAACTCCACAGTCTTGTTATAACAGTTGATATGAACCCAGTTGAACTCCAACCAGTTCATTCCAAAGATTACATTGATTTGGTGCAAGGGTAGGCACACCAAATCCATCACAAAGTTCTTCTAAAAAATCATCACAGGACATCTCAAACACACAAGGGTAGTAGTAACAGAACCATTAGTTGGAGTTTCTATTACCATATTCCCATTCATATCAGATAACTTCAAACCCAATCTATTCAAGCGAGATAAAAGAATGAGTAGCACCAGTATCAATAATAGCAACCAACTCAATATTATTAATAAAACAAGTACCTCGAATCAGGTTGTCCTTCTCGGGAACTTCTGCACTACTCAAAGCAAACACTCTGCCACTGGTCTGAGCAGCACTCGCAGTCTTCTTCGGCTTCTGACATTGAGTACTGATATGACCTTTCTCACCACAATTGAAACAGGTTGGACCGTCATCCTTGTAGTCAGTAGCTCTATGTCTTTTCTCACCACATTTGTAGCACCTCAGCACATTATTGGTACACACATCAGCACAGTGACCTTGTTCCCCACACTTATGACACTTTCTAGAAGCGGGAGCTGCTCCCCCACTTGTCTTTTTCCCATCTAAAGCATTCTGTTTCCCTTTGTCTGCTGGAGTTGTATAAGGCGTACCCCTATACTGCCCCTTCTTCTCACTCAACTGCTTATAGTGAGCAGATCGTGCTCGGCTATCCTCGTCATAGATTCTGCTCTTGTCAACCAACTCAGCATACATGCGGATCTGTTGATACCCAATACCCTACTTAATCTCTGGTCTCAGCCCATTCTCAAACTTGAGACACTTAGACATCTCAGCATCAGCACGATTGTAGTGCGGACAGAACTTCACCAACTTCTCGAACTTCGCGGCATACTCTGCCACAGTCATATCTCCTTGCTTTAGCTCAAGGAATTCCACTTCTCTCTTGCCACGAGCATCCTCCGGAAAATAATTTCCTAGAAACTCCTGCCTAAACACAGCCCAAGTTATCACAGTGCCAACATCTGCGAGTCTCTGACGGGTGTTATCCCACAAATCCTCGGCCTCTCACTACAAAAATTCGCGTAAATTACGGCGGTTAAATTATGGCGTTTAATGTAAAACGTCACAATTTACCGTTGATTACGGCGGTTTTCATAAACGTCGTAATAATAGTAAAGCAACGACGGTTTCAACCGCCATTATTTACTGAAAATTTTGCCAGGCACGCTTTAGTCTCACTCTTCCCCTATATAATATATAATATTATATAAATATATTTATATACTATATAATATTATATATATAAATAAATAAATTAATAAATATATATATATATATATATATATATATATATATGTAATATAATAATAATATGACTTAAGAAAAACATATAATCTTACTTTATGTGTTTGAATTAAATAATAATAATAATAATAATAATAATAATAATAATAACTGAAAGAAAAGAAAAACAAATTCCTTTAGTCTTCTCCTTCGCGTGCGTATACTGAACGAAAAGAAAAGAAATTCCTTCGCGTCTTCTCCTTCGTGTATTCAACCTCGGTTCAACGAAATCGAACCAAATCGATTTTAATCTCCCGTTCAGTCTCCATAATTCTTTTGATTTCAATTCCTTCATTTCATTCAAATTCCAAACCTAACAATGATTTGAAACCCTAATAATCAACCCTATCAATCATTTGAACCGTCATTTTCGCTTTGTTCAATCGCAAATCCGTAATTCCTCAATCAGGTTTTCTGCTACACTGTTCTGCTGCTCCGCAATCTAATGTTCGGCAGTCGTGTTCGATTCTACTATTCGACAATCCACAATTCTACAATCCACCATTTTCAAGGTAATTTTGTGCTTTGATTTTTCACAATATGATTTCTGATATGCCTTTGCTTGTTGTATCTCACCATGTTATTTCATTTAAACTTACTTGTAAGAATTTTATCCTAACATTTGTTGTTGTTGTGGTTGTTTATGGACAGATTCATAGGGGTTTCTCCAATTAACATGTTAGATTCATAACTCTCTTTGCTAGCTGTGAGTCTTTCCTTATCTTTATAGTTATTTGATGCATAAGTACAGAACCTCAATTTGCGATGCACATCAGCTGTTTGACGAAATGCTATATTAGACTGCGTTTGACTTCTATTCTCTTATTTTAGGAAAATCTTGGTTGAATCACAAGTATCTCACCGACTTCACTAGCTTGAACCACTAGGTATGTAACGAATACTTCTGTTTTGAAGTAAGTTCTCTCACCATGTTCATATTGGGTTGTTAATTTCTTGCTATATAGTTACCTGATATATGTATATTATAGAAAGAAACTAAGTATAGAGGTGAAAAGTGTTCCGGATCGTAATAATCTATCTCTAGATGGAAATTGAGTGCCTTAAGAATTCGTGTTCATTCTCGAAGAACTAAGCGAGTCAATTACCAATACTTCAGATTGAAGGTTTGTCAACAAGTGTTAGTGTCGATGCCTAAGCCAACACAATAAATATATACATTTTCTGAAATTATTATCAGTTGTCGTGTGTGTGTTTGTGAGAATGTTTGATAGATTAATATTCACATTGTAAACCTTAATTTATACAAAGTTGTAATTGAATAGTCGAACCACTTTACTAAAACCTTCTAATTCAGGAATAGTGATAACAAAATTACAATTACATAAATCCATACCAGCATAATTATTCAACCAAGACAGTGGGGTATATATGTTTTTCTTGATTCATTTTGATTAAAATCATTGATGGAATTAGCATCTATTAATCATCATTAATTGTTACAACCTTAAAATCAAACGTAAGCATTACTTTTTGTGAGCCCAGAAACCAAGAAAAAGAGTAGAAAAAAGTGTGAAACAAAACATGTTAAATAGAATGGAAGACAACCACCAAAGAACATAACCAAACAGTGTAAGACATTAAAAAACTTGTTGGTTTTTTATGATCAAAGTTCAATGCTTCTTTCAAAAGTTTTTATTTTGGGTTATATGTTCATCAACATCTTGTTATTCTTGTTTGAAAAATTGAAACTTTTCACACTTTCTCCACAATGATAAACCAAACACATTCAATTCATAACATCATTCTCTGTCTGTATAAATTAAGGTTTACAATGTGAATACTAATCTTGAGTACCAGTTCCTGATTCTGTTACACTAAACAGTATATGAATCATTGTTAACAAAGCATGTGAATTAAGTTTTAGTGTTTCAATCAATGTGAAATAGTGATTAGTGTAAAGCTAGATTGAGTAGTAAAATTAAGAGAATAATATGGCAATGTGAATCTCTGATTACAATGCTTCACAAAAGTAGTATAATTGCGGTTGTACTATTGTGTGAGAGAGTAGATGTACCTGTATGTGAGATAGTAAGTAAATGGATTTCCATGCGTTGGCTGTAGAATTGTTTTATGGAGAAGAGGCAATTTGTTCAAAGCCTCTGACCTGCCATTAGTTTAAGGGTGATAGGCTGATGACATTTCCAAGGTAGTGCCCAGTAATTGAAAAACAATGTTACGTGTTGTTGGAATCTCACGTTATATCTGTTGTTTCGGTTATGCGAAATTTTTGATCGTAATGTTACAAATTGTGCACCGCTGCTGCTGCTTATTTATCTATAGATTGTCTTAATTTCGGTTGGTTTGTGCGCTTGTTTGAGTTTCCTGCTATTCACTCTTCAATACAATTGCTACAGCTATGACTCAATGCTCATGTTTGCCATGTTCTGTTTTGTCTTGATGGATGTTTCGCATTGACGGTGTTGCTTTCACTTCATATATTGTTTCCAATAATGTTGATCCGTGTTTTCTACTGCTTGTGTATTATCTTGTATTTTTGCATTTCGGGCTTGTTCCGTTGCATTTCGTACGTTATCGCCGTTGGTAATTTTCGAATCGATTTCTCAGTATCACTTCGTTTTGGCTATTATGTTTAGCATTTAATATCATACTGCATTTTGATAAAGGTTGTTGTGTTGTCGCTATCAATTTGTTTTATATGTTTGATTGTTCGTACCGATTCGATTGCGTACTCGTTTACATGCTTATTTCAGTCACGGCTATGTAATTTTGTTTGTGGATAGGTTGTTGCGGTTTTGTTATGCTAATTCCTGCTATTTTAGTTTTGTGTTGTGTGAAAAATCTGTATGAGTTCCGTTGAATTCTGCCTGCCGGAATTTTAAAGGATGAGTAACATATGTATTTGAAGGGAGAATTGCTTTGCTTTGTTTGATACAATTTGTGTACGTGTCTTTTTTTTCATGGAAAGATGATACACCATGGTCGTATTCTACTGTCAATATATCGGATTAACTTCTTGTTGCTAGTTTTGGCATTGGTGATGATTTGGATAATTTGCATAAAGTTTTTTATTTATCTTGTTCATTTATCATGTTAGTGTAAGGTGTGATTAGGCTCCTTTGTGTGGGTTTTTGACAAAATTTTGGTATATTGAAGTTTCTTGTTTGAGTTAAAATGATAATATTGCATCTTTGTTTTGACATGAAGAAATGGAATTTGTTTTTTTTCAAGCTTGGAAATAATTAGACATAAGAGAGAAATGATATAGTTTGAAATTATATTTGAGGTTTATTGATGATCCGTTCCAGGAAGCACTTATTTTCTTATGCATTTGAGTTTTTATTATTATTACTAGTATTGAGTCATATGTCTTAAGATCTTTGGACATGGCTAATTTGTTTTGAAAAGTCAAACTGTATGGGCGCAATTTGTTTTCGTGCAATCAACTTTATATATAAGTTAAAAAAGACAAATGCTAACTTGTGTTTGACACAAGTTTCTTCGTGCAATCAACTTTATATATAAGTTAAAATATGATATTGTTGAATAACAAATTTTAAATTTCATGTAACAATACCTAGAGTGTGTTTGGATAAAGGATTTTAATGAGGGAGAGTAATTTCTCTATGTGCCACTACTTTACCCATAAATGAAATATTTCAATAAAAGTAAATCCCGCAGCTGTGCAGCTGCTGCCCGATTGTGCTGGCTGTTGTTTGTTTTAGTGTACATGTCATTAATAAGATCCACATATGGGATCTTTTACTAGAATTAGAAAAAGGATAAAGACTCGTAAGTCTCCAAATAGGATAGCAATTATTGGATATAATATAGCAGTTCATGTTTAGACGTTCATGTTCTAACTTGCTAAGAAAGCTGCACATTTTTACTAACTGTCGTAAATATCCAAACGATTTTTGAGCCGCAAGTTTTCACGTGTACTTTTGCTGTTATTCAGTTTGTTATACTTAACTGTGATGAATAAATTTATTGAAATAATCCAAGCATTGAGAGTGAACAAATTGTGTTATGTGCAGAATTTGTGCATTATGGTTATATCCTTATCAGCTTAGCTTCCTGATAATTCTCTAGAATAGTATTAAGTTTTGTTTATTAGTATTAATTTGTGCATGGTTTACAAATCTTGCAAACTCCAAATATGTTTTGGTGTAAATTCGTTTCGATATCGTGATGATTTTCGTTGCATATTTTGCTGGATATGATGTTGTAATATAATATGCTGCTATTGAAGTTCTCTTGTTTTGAAATCTACATTTGACTTCCAGCCATAGAACTTTATCTGTGGAATAGTTTATTTGTGAAACTTGATTGTTACAGCATGACTAAATCTATCGCTATTCGGTTCAGGATCGTTCATGTATTTTTGTTTCGTTTCGCTTCTATTTTGTTGTTGCTGCTATGTTAATGTGCTATTTCCGTTAATTACGTGGCTGAATGTTGTGATTAAACGTCAAAATCTGAGCTCATTTAGGATGAATGGCCTGCTGTTGGAGTAAAAAAGATGAATTATATATAGTTAGTTTTATATAACAAATAATGAGGTACATTTTGATATATAAATGCTAGAAAAATAATGGTAGTTATAGCATCATAAGCTATGTAAATAATTGCATAAAGTCATTACTGCTGCTGAGAATAATTTTCGTTGCTTATCTGTTTGTTACGGTTCCGATTCGATCTACTGTTGATGGTTTTGTTGCTTATCTCACATTTGTTCTCTTTTTTCTATATTTTTGATACTTTTCGATATTTTTCCCATTTGATGATATATCCCATTTAATAATTCTATATTTCTATAGTGATTAGTTTTAATATAATAATTGTTATGTTTTTTTGTAGGCTTCTGAAGCAGGGAATGAACCTTTATCACCTTGTGACATAAGAAGATCATCAGATGGAAGCAATACAAAGGAAGAAAATCATCAGAGTCCTTCAAAGAACATATGATTTTTATGGCAATTTTATGTTCTTTAACTTGTTTTTTTTTTAGAATAGCTTAAGTATACTAGACATATGATATTTTTCCCATTTTATGTTATAATATTTCAAGAATGGATTGTGATACATATATCAAACTTTTAAAGTTTCTATCTAATTTTGAAAATTTTAAACAATTTGCCTGTTTACAATTTAGGGATGAGATGATTAAAATTTATTTTACAATCTACATTTGTTTAGCAGCCTCATATAAAAATCAATAGTCTTTGGTTCTCCCAGTTTTGTCTATGACTATTGAATTTATACAAAAAAAACAATAGTCTCTTGATTCTACTTTCACGCCATTAATATATAGTGACATGTCTCTCTTGATTTTGAATATTAGGATAAACTAATTAGCTGTAGTACTATTTTTTTTATCTCTATAATAGTGTTGAAAATGAAAGTAAAAGGGAGATAAAATATAATCATTTTCTTTATGATTATATTATATATTGGGCCTTTTAATATTTTTTTTTTTTTTTTTTGCATATATGTAAATTTATTATTGAAATTTTAATTTATTTTAAATGGTATTCTTAAATTGTGATAAAAATTTTAAATTAATTTTAGCATATAATAAAGAGTATTTTTTTAAATTAATTAGAAATTTGTGGCGGTTTATATAGTGATGTTTAAGCTCATATAATACATATATTAGGGCGGTTTAAAATGACGTAATATTTAGTATATTACGACGATTTAAACCGGCGTAAAATGAGAAGATATTTGTTTATTTTGTGAATAATACGGCGGTTGTCACCGCCATTAGTTTCAAAATACAACCGCCACTTTAAACAATGTAAAATACGACGGTTTGCACAGCGTTTAATTTTCAACCGCCGTTATTTTCCTTGCGGAAGCCAAAATTACGGCGTTTTCAAAGACGTCGTAAATGTAAATTATGACGGTTCAAACCGCCGTAATTTGCTTAAATTAACCGCCATAATTTACGCGCTTTTTTGTAGTGTCTTCTTCCAGCATGTGCGTTCCAAACTGAACCTGTTGCTCATCAGTACAACCCATCACCCGAAAGATCTTCTCGATCGCCTTCAGCCACTTGTGTGCACTTGCTAGATCATGCATACCCACAAAAGTCGGTGGATTGTTCCTCTGAAACTTTCCCAAAGCACAAAACTCATCTGGAGCTCCACCATTCGAGTTTAGCTGCGCCACCACATTAGCAACTGATTCCAACGCATTAGCAATTGCACGATCATTTCTTCCAGCCATCCTGCACACCACCAACAAGGTTAGAAAAATATCGACAGTGTACACACACTCGTCGACTGACAGGGACTGACATCAAGTAAAAAACCTGGCCGGACGGACCAACCAAGCTCTGATACCACTAATGTAACACCTTTTTCTACCCCCAAAAATGTTGCAGCAGAAACAACTCAAATATTATAGTAAAGCATCAAAATCACCTCAAAGGGTGCACATTTCTCATTTAAAATCAAAATAATACACTTGCCCTGTAAACAAAGGGTTTTCCTCAACATTTCACAAAAAGCCTTCAATGGCAGCGGAACTCAAAATTTTTAAATAAAAGGTTTTCAACAAACGTCATAATAGTCAAAATAAAACCATATCATCAAATGACAACAAAAATAAAGAAACAACATAGTTCGACTCAAAGGACCCCAACCCAATGTTACACTATCAGAGCAAGACCCTCTAAATCGACCAAAAGCAAATTAACTTCAAGGTCCTCGAAAGCATCCACAGCTAAACCTGATCACCTACACGTTACCCACGTGGAGGCAACATTCAAACAGGCAGGGTGAGTAATCACAATTCATAATAATCATTATAAAACAAGATATACATAAAATGGCATTATCTTCATATACAACATCAACAGGGCATCATAAAGGAAAAAAGTATTAATAAGTATTAATAAGTATCATAGATGACTTGTGTTATCAACTAGCATTACTATTATAATAACAAATCATACCTCCCCTCTTATCTATGTAATGTTGTTTGCTTTGGTCTTTGGTACCCGAGCTTTTCGTTGTGATTGGAATATTTTTATGGATCTATCATATTATAAATGAATATTTAGAACAATCTCACATAAATAAAGAAATACACACGCGAATATTTAGAACAATCGCATCACTTACGTATCAATCATCTTCTTCATCTCTGGGTATTTTGTTTGATCACCCTCTAGCAAATCCAGATAATAGACTATTTCTTTTATCGGATTAATCGCAAGCAACAACCAGTGTCCACTGTAAAATAAAGGAAATGTTATACACAGCATAAAAAAAGCGAAAGATTATAATAAAGGAAGTTAGGATGAAAATCTTACCCATGGCCAGTATTATATGGTAAAAGATACAACTTCTCTGTATCAATGTTGGTCATAAATGCACCTACTACGTGATCTTTGACCGCATCTGTAGTTCGATTGAGTACATTTGCATTGACACAGTTGAGAGCCAAGAAGGAGTATCTTTCAGTCAATTGACGCGGGAGCATCAATTTTCCATACAAGAACCTGAAATAAAAACGGATTATAATAAATATGTTATTATAATTAACATTCTAATATTCATTGAAATGAGTAAATAAATTGATCAATTAAATAAATAAAATCTATGGATTACCTGGTGTATGAATTCATAACACCGATGCCTAATTCAGAATGCGTAAATATCTGATCAATGTCTTCTTTAGCAATTGTTTCTGAATAGGCAACCCCAAAAATACATGCTTCCATAGGTATTTCATGGATACCACCTTCCATCAAATCCGTTGTGCCTACAATTGTTTCAAGGCACAACTGAAATCGAAAAATATATGCTTTTTTTGCCTTGGCTACTACTGGCTTCTTGTTCTTGCTCCCTTGTTGCACCTCTTGTGTAGGAATCTGAAAATCATATAAGTCATAAACTTAGTAATCATGAAGCTTTTGAATTCGGATCATAGAATTAACATTTTTTATGCATATATATCAATGTACCTCTTTTTGTGATGCAACTGACTCGGTTTGCCGCACAATCCCTTTATCTTTTGATTTGGATTTTGTAGGAGTCTAACAATGTCATGTAAATAAAATGTAGGTAAAAGTAAGCATAACATAACTTATATGCAAGTAAAACATTTGAAAACTAAAAGGTTAATAATGGTTTTCAACATACCGAGTCATCTATGACGATGAGGTTTGACGGCCATGCAACATACGACCCTATTGCGTCCTCCACCAATGTTGCATCTGAAACGTCGTCAGGTATAGGTAGTAACGCATTCTGCTCTAAAGCAATATCAATCGAAACCTTCAAAAATCCAGCAGGGAGCATTCTAGTGTGAAGGACGTCTCCCGGAGTGTTATGCACTTTTCCCTTGCCAACCATGCAATATGTCGGTGCCGATAAATATAGCTGACAAGGTGAAATTCCCTAAACAAAACAAAATAATACGAAATTTTTATTGTGCAATGACGTCAATATAAAAAACTGTACTAATTTAATAAATATAATTACCTCCGGAATTTTTTGTTGACAATTGATACTGGCCTTGTCACTAGTATCTTTAAATTCTTATTCGCGCCTTTCCGACATATATCTTTCTTTATCCTATTGCAGTTCACGAACTTGAGCTCTCAATTCTTCCAACGTTTCCATCACCTCTCTATTGCTAGGATTTTTTTTGTTTTTGAACGCTTATACAAGGCAGATGGAGTGACTCCAAATCCCTTACCCCTCACGCGACCAGAATACTCAGGAACATTTAATACTCGACTCAGTATGCTCCTGCAATCCTGGTCTTCCGTGGCAGTTAAGGACTGAGATAGAGTCTCCTGAAATTCAATATTAGAGCAACGCATAAATATATTAGATAAACAAGAACTTTCTATCTAATTAAACAAATAACGTTATACTTACACATTGTTCAAAAACTTGTTGAACACCTTCAGTAACAACTCCATCCTTTCCCACACGGGCAGCCTTCCACAAAACATGCTCTGGAAGAGATGTTTTTTCACTTTTCTTCTCTGCAAGATACACATTAAGTCAAGAATTAGGATGAATAATAATACAAAAAGACCATAGCAATTATATATACTTACGAATTTTTGTTCCAAGCGTGCATATCCCAAACGTCCTTTCTTGTATGGATACGCGGGTTTCGAGGCTCTTTGACGATTTACGTCACTCACAACCCGCATAAACAATTATAAGTCATATCAGAACACATGTAATAACTACATGAGTATAATACAATGTTCATGATAAATTAAATTAAGATTATGTGGAATTCTTCAGTTCTTCGTTTGGCAACAAAAGTGTCCCATTCTTCGGGTGCAATCAAGTCTGCATACTTCTTCGGGCATTTCGCTTCAGCAAACATTCCTTGGGCATCCTTCAGAAACTTGTTGGATAAAAATGCTCGGAACCCTCTGTGTCTTCTTCCGGCTAATTGAAGACAATATTTTTACTTCTCGTCACCAATGTTAAAAGATCTCTACAATAACAAATAAAGTGTGTTAGTATAATTAATTTAAAAATATAACAGTCAAAAATAACAAATAACATCACATATAGTACCTGTATCTCACTCCATATTTTATCTTTGGTGGGTTTCAACTGTGGATTTCGCCAATTGTCACAAGTAATAGGAACTAGTGAACGGACAAGTGCACCAATGTAACTAGTCAACATTGCGCCATTAGGCTCAATTAGTTGACCTGTTTCATTCCAATGAACGTCATATTTTATTCCGTTGTCTCTACACGAATAACTTCTTTCATGATTGTTATTCCTCTTGAAATATCTACTTCCGCATCTTTAACTGATTCTTTTGGATCATTCTTGGAAGTATCGTGCGAGTTCTCCTCATTAGTAGCCATTTTACCTATAATAAAGAAAAACACATATAAATCCATAATCCATATTCCAAAATCTAGTCTCAAATATGAAATGACAAGTACGTAATATAATCCATAATCCATAATCAGTTGAACATAATATAATCCATAATCAAGTATGAAATGACAAACACACGACAAACATATAAATCCATGATCCATAATCAAATATGAAATCTAACTTCTACAACCCACTTTTCAACCTCAACAATCTAACTTCTACAACACTCTTAACTACCTTGACTTTTCTAATTAATCACTATTCTACAAATTTTACACATTAAACTAACTTCTACTATTCTACAAGTTAATCATCAAACTAACTTCTACAAATTAATCACATTTTACACAATAATCACTATACTAACTTCTACTAATTAATCATTAAACTAACTTCTACAAATTAATCACATTTTACACAATAATCACTATACTAACTTCTACTAATTAATCACTTTTCTACAAGTCAAAAATCAACAACTAATATCAAATCAAATTTATCAACTAACATCAATAATCAAAAATCAAATCAAAAATCAACTAATAATACAACTAATATCAAATCAAATCAAAAATCAACAACTAATCACATTTCCAATTAATCACTAACAAACTTCTACAAATCAAAAAATGAAAACCTAAAATCAACAACTAATAATACAATAAATTTATCTCACTGAACTTCTACAAATCATATTTATCTCATAACAAATTCCATTAATGGAGAAAAAACCAGAAAAAAAAAAAGAGTAAAAACCTCAGAGAAAAACTCAACAATGGCGGACGGAGGGAAGCCACGAACAGGGGAAAAGCCACAAACAGAGGAAAGCCACGAACGAACGGAGTAAAGCCCTTTGCAGAAATGGACGAACGATCGAACGGAGTAATGGCGGATGGAGTTTCGTTCGTTTGCAGAAAAAAGGAAGAAGAAGAACAGTGTCGCGAGAGTTAGGGTTTTTGCAGAAATAGAAACGGTCATAAAAAAATAGAGGGATATCTGATTATGTTTTAATTTTAATATTTTAAAAGACCTAAGGCAGCGCTTTTAGAAAGCTCTTTCTTATGTTACTCCTTTAGCAGCGCTTTGGGATAAAAGAGATTTCTTATGTGGGATTAATGAAAGGCCTTTAGCAGCGCTTTCCAAAAGCGCTGGCTAAAGTGTGTTGTACGAAATCCCTTTAGCAGCGCTTTTCAAAAGCGTTGCCTTATGGTACCCCTTTAGCAGCGCTTTTCATAAAACGCTTTCTAAAGTTCACCTGTCTTAGAGCTTTAGCAGCGCTTTTCAAAAGCGTTGTCTTAGGTCCCCCATATAGCAGCGCTGCTTTTTTCTTTCATTTTTTTTAGCGAAAAATATAGCAGCGCTTCTGCCAAAAAGCGCTGTCTTTGTTGTGCTGCCAAAACACAATTTTGGCGTAGTGTTTTCAATAAGATGTGGTGGATATATATTTAAAATTCATTCATAATGAGTCTAATATACATATTTGAGACAATCTCAAATAGAACTTGTGACCAACTATTTGGTCTATCAGAAATCCAAATTTGAAATCTCAAAACTATTTTAGATCCATTTGGATTCCTAACTTTTATAGAAAAGACTTTGAAAATTTTACATTTCTCATATCTTTTATTTCTTGTTTTAAAAGAAAATTCTCCTGGTTAATGATCATATCATTTTCCATGACGACTACAATGATGAGATATGTTATATCTAGACATTCGAATTGATCTTTCTCATAAGTATCGTTCTTAAAATCTAGATATATTCGGTTGTTAGGAATTGGTTGTTTGAGAACATACAATTTTTCTCGTGCTTGAGAACAATTCTCAATTTATGTACCAATTCAGAAACTCCTTTCTGATCTTTACATCCTTCATAAGGACATTTCACAGTAAAATATAAAATAAAATGCAAAAGAAATTTTAACTACAAACGTGTAAAATTGTATCAAATTAAATCATTTTAATAAGGACTTTTATTAAAATGCTCCCGCTATTTTTACTCAAACCAAATGACCCTCAACATTTGATTCGGAAAATCCCGTTGGAAGATTTTCTAGCGGGTCGAGATCCATATTTCACTTTGTTATTTAGGTAGGAACTCTTTCCAATTGTATCTAATACAACTCTCGAATTTTATCAGTTGAGTGAATAACTCTTTATTCTAATCCATCTTATGGATTTTTCTCAACTCTTGCTTCTAAACATATATAATCCTATTATAATTAGTTTAGTTAAGTCAAACCCAAAAATTTAGCAGTTCGATATTACATTTATCCCATCGCACCTTACTAATATAAAACATGCACCTCACGTTAGGCGAAACCTACATTATTCGATACTAGTCTTGATGAGTGTTAAATTTTGGAAAGCAATTAACTTAATATTTAATTGAAGGGATTTTAATTATATTTGATCTTAATGGTTTGTGTATCTCATACACTCACATAATTGTGTATCTTATACACACGCATATAAACATACATTTCTTACATCACATACATAAAATAAAAGTTGGTAATACGATTATGACCACCTAAAAGGCAAGAATTAAATAAACTACTTTATTACAATTATTTGATCCACGAGCAAGCTTATCAAGCCTTTCCACCGGTGTCATCGTTTGGCGTTGTCTTCTCTTCAACTCTTGAACTCGAACAATTTATAATATTTAAATAAATAAAATAATAATTAAATGGCACGACACGCAGGTCGTATTTAATTACAATAAACCATGACACGCAAGCCGTATTTAAATGAAATAAATCACGACACGTAGATCATATTTAAAATAAACAAACGCCAAAATTTAATGTCATAACCGTATAACAATTTATTTAATAATTAAATTGACGCTTTTGTGAACCCTAAAAGCACAACTCTTGCACCGTCACAAACCCTAATGCATAAGCGTTCATACCATCAAAACGTAATGATCGATTATTCAAAATAATTGATCTAAATGCCATTGCTTCACCATACAAATGTCGGATTCCGAAGCAAAAAGCACATTGATAATTCAAATGTATAACAATCATTACACTAATTTAATGGACGAAACAAAATAGTGTATCAAATACACTAACTTCGCATTAGAAATATTTATATCGTATATAAATTTATCCATTGTATTTGTATCACTTATGAATGATCGAAGTATCACTGTTTCACTATACTAATGTCGGATTCCGAAGCATAGTCATCAACGAACATTCAAATTATACAAACACATGATATTAATATTTAATTTTAAATAATAAACGCTTTATTATTTTATTAATATTTATTATTTATAATAATAAACTATTATTATTGTTATATTATTATAATTATAATTAATAAAATTAACTTTTCTTGAATGCCTACACACATTATGTACAGTAACACCATCGCAAATATCATTTGAAATTGGCTTATGTATCCAAAAGGTTACGTACAGTGGCATATCCAATTTTACATTTTACGGAGATAATTGCAGGTTACTTTGTACGTTTCACATTTCAAAAGCATTATGATAATTGTAATTATCATTCACACATCAAACAAGAACAAAAATTCAATTGTGATTTGCGATTTCTCAACCAAAACACGAACAATTCATTATTTTAACAATTAAAATTAAAAAACAATTTATCATATGATTAAACAAATTTTAATCAGGTAAAATCATATCATCATAATCATATCATCATATAATTATCATTGTGTAAAAAAAATTGGATTTAATGATTTAATCAGAACCAGGATCTGATACCACTGTTGGGATTTAAGAGGGATTTTTCAAAAATTTTAACCTCTTAGCGGAATAATCCCGATGAACGGATCTTGATTAAATAATTAATCACAAATCAAACACAAATAAGGATTTCGAATTACCTCTTGAAGCGTGCTTTAACTTTGATCACGAACGTGGAAAATACCATCATTTCTACGAAGTCCACGAGAGTACAAAGTGAAATGCGGTGCTAGCCGTCTCTTGAACTCAGAAAATTGACAAATTAGGATTGGTAGGGAAAAGAGCTCCTCTATTTATAGAGCTTCTAAAACCCTAATGCTCTTATTTTGGGCTTTTCCAAAATAAGCCCAATCTTATTTAATTAAACTATTTTAATTAAATAAATTATTATTATATTTAACTAATCACTTTTAATTAAATAAAATAAATATCAATTAAATCAAATCATATTTAACTTAATTAATTGTCAATTTTATTTATTTAATTAAATCAAATTTAATCAAATAAATTATATATGTGCTAATTTATTAAACAATTTAAATAATATTAACACATAATTAAATTAAATCATATTTAATTTAATCGTCCATTCCACTATCAGTATTCTATGCGTATGTCCCTATAGGTTCTCATAACATTGACAATAATATTAAATTACCTATTTAATATTATAAACAGTGAGCGCTGTCTAGCAATACATCATTGCTACCCAAGTGACGAGAATGTCGTGTGATCTGACATAACCTTTCTGTGATAATGATCATGTGTACAATTACCCTTTTGCCCTTATATTTATACTGAACACAAGGCATAGAATGTGTCACCCTTGTATAGTCCAATATTTTATTCCTTGATCCCCGAGTATACTAGATAATAACAAATAATCCCAATATCTCATATTGACTTTTTTTAGCACGACCATGCATTTTATAGTCATACTCTATCAAGGGGCCCATAGATATTACTCCCGTATATGTTGGAGGGGCAAATCCCATCTAGGTCACTCATGTCCCTCAGCATGATTTGTAAAGTACCCATCAACCATCTTTATGGTCATCCTATTACAGACAATGTTTGATTGGTAATAAAGTACTCGACTCCTCATCTAGGGTCCATAGTGGTTTCAGGTCGAAGGGTGGTATACACCATTGTCACTATGAGAATAACTTATGACACTTACATAACAAACTATGTAGTATTCTCATGGTGGGTCAATCCAGTATAAATATTACTCCTAATATTTATACCTACGTGAAGACTTGATATCTCATATCCATGACTTGTGAGATATAGTCATCATTCTACTCACATAATAGTCTTTATGCATTACTGTTGTCCAATTTGACAGTAAAGCTTGACTACGGATACTTTAAGAATAACGTATTTATGTTTAATGAGGTCTCACGATTAAGTCACACTTAACAGGTCATTAATAGACTAATTATTCTAAGGACTTTATTATGTCATATATAAATAACACAATAAATACAATGCCTAGTAAGTATATATATTAACAAACAATATATATCATGATACAAAAGCATATTAAGCAAATATTTATTGGCTATTAGGGCTTACTCCAACATTGACAACATCAAAAAGAGACAAGTAACCATTAGGAGTATCACATAGATACATTTTATACATAGTCAATATACTTACACAGAGGCAATTGCAAAGATCGGTAGTGCACTCACATATGATATATGTAAACACACAAGCTTAATAAAAATAACAACATTCATAAGCGTTCACTAAGTTAAACAGATAGTTCAAACCAATCAAATATAGTAGAAATATTGTTCAAACAAAAACAATAAACAAACACCAAGCCAAAACAACATTAGAATGCATGATACCCTAAATAGGACTCAAAGGACAAGGCACACTAAGACTCAGAAACTCAAAACAGACAATTCAACATCAAGACAATTCATCTCCTTCTATGGCCTCTTGGCATTGGTCTCGGTCGTCCTTCCAAAGATGCAGACTCACATATCTCACGCTAGAACTGATCATAATGACCAGAATCAGCTTCTTGAGTGACAATCATGTGATTTATCCTCTCCATAGCAACATCATGGTTTTCATTTACAGTATTCTGTATGGATAAGAGGCTCTCACACTAATGCATAAATATGAATTTACGCCCGTTTTTTATACATTTAACACACATTATCAGAGGGTGTGAATTCAAAGGGTGAGAAGTGTCTGACCAATTTACACCCGTTTTAAAATTGGGGTAAATATATGGTATATTACACCCTGTTCTATAGAAAACGGGTGTAAATATACGGTATACTACACCCTATTTTATAAAAAAATGGGTGTAAATTGTTACATATATACATTTAAATCAAACAAATTTACACCCCATTTGATAAACATTGGATGTAAAATGAATAATGTTTACTAAGAATGTCGACAAATTTACACCCTATTTTCTTTAAATAGGGTGTAAAAATATGGTATATTACACCCTATTTTAGTTATCACTAATGTAAAATATTTCATAATTATATTATATTTAATTTCAACATATATTATTTAAGAGTTGTCAAATAGAAAATATAGTGCGCTATAATACTATAACATTGTAAACTTTTGTGGAACAAATAAAAGAGGGTGTATAAAAGCAATAAAGATACAGATTAAGTTGTTTCAATTAATCGAGATACGACTCACATACTGACTGATAAATGAAATACAAGGGAAAAGAACACTTAAAACCAAGTGCTAAAGATTCTACAATTAACATGCATCTTAATCTTTCTTCACAATCCATACTCACAATAATATATATTAAAAAACATATAATTCTCGCAAATTATGCATCATACTATATACTTCAACTGAAAATTTGCAACCCAATGACGCTTGAGACTAGTCAAAATTTCGGGATTGTAGGTTTTGTTTTCATTTTCAACATCAAGTGAAATTTAAAAGCCCTTGAACAATTTTGTAACCTGATACTCCAAACTTTTGATGAATGCACCCGAGAATTAACATCAGCTCTGGGAACATCTTATTTTTTTTTCCATTCCAGTCATTTGATCCTTCCTAAAAATTGTATTTAGATGATAATTAGTTAGCCTAATCTAACCATAGTTAAAACATGAAGAAAATGAAGAAAAAAGGAAAGTGAAGTCACCTTTTAGAAACAACAAAAATGAAGAGGGGAAGAGGCAGTTTCTTATTTAGCACGTTTTACGTCTTTCATCTTTTCTTTTGGTCGCTGATACTAGCTGTCTGACTACACTGCTGCAATTCTAAGATTCATTTTTCTCATAGCTTTGTTTCGCTTGTGTTGTGTTGCGTTGTGTGGTAGTAGTAATACAACCAAGCCAAACAAAGTGTCAATAAATTAACATGTAACACAAAACATTCTATGTTGGCTTAGCCCCCAATAAGCATTGATATTAGATTAGATGTGGAGATAGATAAGCTGACTTAGCCCCCCAATAAGCATTGATATTAGATTATACATAGATATAGACAAGCATTGGTGTTGTGATAGATGCTCCATTTAAAGAGAAAATAGATAGGATACTTTATAGTTTAGTTATGAAATGTAATGATATAAATAAGGCTTAATAGTTCCTCTACCTATGACTCGGGGTCCATTTTGGTGTTAGTAATAAGTGACGTAACAGCTGAAGTGACATAATTATTTTTTATTATTACATTTAATAATTAAATATTTTTATTTATTTTAATTTATTTATTTTGAAAATCAATTTAAATTAATTGTTGCACATTGTAATACAAAATTTTTGGGCCTAGGTTCTTTAGAGTAGGAGCCCAATAGTTAAGATTTGTTATTATATTGTGAACAAATTTTTTATATAAACACTTAATTTTATTATTCCAATTTTAATGTGGGACTTGAGTTATCTTCCCTTTTTCATAAACCATCACCACCCACACATAACCTTTTTCATGGAGGCTACAGTCATGGAGGCTATGGTGGAGGTTACGGTCATGGTGGTGGTGGTTACAACAGTGGTGGTGTTTCAAACAATGGTAACTGATTATATCAGCATGCATGGAAATTCTAAGTTTAATAAGTTTCATGAATAAATAATGTTTAGTGTTAAAGAAAAGATATTCCATGAGCATAATGCAGCTATCCAATATTTCAGTAGCAACTCAGATTCCATGAGCATAATGCAGCTATCCAATATTTCAGTTCAAAGCATTCTACTAATTGGTTCTTGTTAACAGGTAAGCCTTATTAACCATTAACATAACTTGATCTTAACTTAACTAACAAGTTTCATGAACATAATTCAAATTTTCATAACAGTCCTAACATACTAATTAACACAGCAGTGCCACCAACATAATCAATTAACAACCAATTAACTCTTACTAACATTTTACCAACATTCAATCATCAACTTACTAACCCATTACCCTAACCATCCATTACCACAGTCAACTGATTCTACATTAAGTTTTCCTAACAGTCCAACATTGCACTAACCAACCTACTAACCAATTCACTTCAACTAATAATTAACCCAAGATACCTAACTCCAAATTAAACAAATTTTATGATGAACCAATTCTACTAACACACTAACATTTCATAGTAGTTCATTTCAGGCGTTAACATCCACTAACATAGCAATTAACCTACACTAACTCGAGATATCTAACAGTTAGCAATTCAATTAACATAACAAACACTTCCAATTACTAACAGTTTAGTTAACAATGTTAGCCACCAATTCGAACATAAGTAACCAAACTTTCCTAAATTCTAACTAAATCCTTAACCTCCAGATTCCATAACAATTCAACATAATATACCAATCAATTAACACAATTCCAAATTCAAATTTCAACTGCATCCTAACTGTTTTTAATCACTAATTCAGTTCATTTCCATTAAACAATTCCATTCCACTAACGGTTCAATAACATTTCATCCTAACATAACTAACATTCCAACCGTTCAGATTAACAACTAATTGACTGTTAATTAATTAGCTTCTTCTAACTATTTCAAAATGGATCAACAACCTAACTAAACCAACCTAATTATAACATCGATTCAACTAACTCAATGACGGAAGCTGGAAAATGATAACATAAGGTGAGAGACTCTTGAAGCATGTATCTGCATGCATATACAATCTTTTAGTAATGAAAAGCCATGTATAAAAATCATAAACATAATCAAGAAAGTGAACTTCACCCTTCAGAGTGTGTCTTCTCTAACATGGACATATCCTCAATGCCAACACGTGTGCTTAGATCTACTGTAAGTGCTTAGATCTGGCTTGTTCATGAATGTATCTAGTGTAGTTTGCTAATGAAATCCAATAAATAACTGTTATTATGCTGCTGCTACTGTCTTGATAAGTTCACCCATCACTAGCATCTAGTGTAGTTGATAAAGCTATTTATGAAATATAAATGTTTCTGAGGAATCTACACGCATGTTTCTGAGGTGAAGTTTAGCACTTTTGTTAAAGTTCCACATCGAGAATTCTACTGGTTCAAGAAGTGTTTATAAAACATTTCTTCACATTAGAATAATAAATCTTTATTATTGGCTTACTAGTGTAAAAATTGTGGGCTTCAAGCCCAAGTAATAGAAATTAAATTTTTTAAAATTTGTATAAATTTAATTCTATATGAATTTCAACAAAAAAATTTTAATAAAAAAAATTAATTAATAATTTACTTATAAAATGACATGGATAATGAAAAAAAATTATAAATAATAAAAAAAATTAATAAATCCTATGTCACGTCATCAAAAATCGCCACCTCAGATGCCACGTCATTTATTTCTAACGGCGTTACAAATATTTGACGGAAAAGACCAATTTGATTCGGTTAGATAACGTAAGGGACCAATTTCGAACTTTTATAAGAAAGAGGATCAAATTGGACTCAGGCCTATAGTTAGAGGACTAAAAAGGGTATTAAGCCTATAAATTATTAGTGGAACTCTTTGATAATGAGTGTTCTTTTCAAACAAGTAAAAAGTAAGATACCTTTTCCTTGTCAATGGGAAGCCCTATACCGGAAAGTGAACAAGTCCTTAGAGGGCTGAAATTCATTCTACCTCTACAATCAATTAAGCGACCATCATCACGCTCAATCTAAAAAAAAGGATCAATAAGCCAAATGATCTAAAAACTATTCACCAAATTCAAACTTCTTACTCCACAACGAAATAAATAAATATAAAAATATGGTAAACTGTTATGTCTCATGGTAAACTTCTTACAATGAAAGTCCAAACTAATGGCCCTTGAAAATATCCACTTGAATAAGTAACAGCTAATACAAGATCTAGATTTGAAAAATCAAGAAACACCTCACTGATTCGGTATTACGAAACAAAGCTCGTGTCATCAAATGAGTGAATCTAACACCAAACACAATACTTACCTCAATTTCAAGAGTTAGTTGTCATTAGAAAAACTCTAAAATTAACTGAATATGTATATATATTATATTAGATACGAATGTGATTCAAATAAGTGAAATGTGAAACTTAAAATAAAAGTGAAGCATGTTCCATCTACAACAACTCATTTTCTATGATAATTATTCTGTCAACAAATATAATTCAATGATTTTTCACTTGTCCATTTTGGCTCTTACTTAGAAAGACTCATTCACACTTATATAGACATTTTATCAAACAACTTGAGTGTAAATAAGAAAGTACCAAATTAAGCCCTCAACAACTAATTTTTATTTAAAAAATTGAAAGTATAAGATGATTGAAAAGAAAACGACAATAAATCTAATTAAAAGTATAACTTAAAATATTTGATTTAAGTTTGAAGGGTAAACCGGTACTAGAAGGAGAACGAGTTTTCCCTTCGCCACCTTGAAGGAGTATGAAGCAGTAAATAGAACAAGAATATTGGAAGAGGTGTTGGTGAGAGGAAGAAAAACGACTAAATCACAACAAAATAACAAGTATTATAATTCAATAAAACTTAAATTGAGAGTATGAAAATAGAATGAAAAACCAACCGGGGAGGGGAATGAAGAAGAAATTACTCATAGATCACGACAATGAAGAGGCATACGGCATGTAACGCCCAGACTTATTTTATTTATTCTCCGTAATTTATTTATGTGATAATTGTGATTGTGTTGTGCGATTGGTGTGTTTGAGTTACCTTGGTGTGGGGTAGTGGCCTTAAGAATAGACTTTAAGGGATGAGGGGTGTGTGACCAATTGTGTAAAGATGGGTGGTGTGGAGAGTAAACTAATTAGTAATATTAGTTAGTAATTATTTACTTAAATAATAAAAGGTGATTATTATTTAGATTAAATAATTAGTTTCATTATTATTACTTGTTATTATTTTAATTAGAAGAGAATAATATTAATAATAATAATATAATAATAAGAATAAGGGAAGTTGGGAGATAGAATTGTCAGAACGTGTTTTGGGTATGGTATGTTGATGTTGTGACTGATGTTAATATGATGAACCGTTGTAATTATTGTTGTTGAAATCATGTGATTGTTGAATTGTATGATGTAGTTGTTGTGTTGTTATGTTGTTGATGGTTGATTTCGAGTCAGAGTCGGAATAAGGTTATGAATAGTTTTAACGAGAATAATTTGGAGTTTGGAACTGTAGAAAAGTGTTTTTTCGTAATAAAATGTAGCATAATTGATTCGTGAGAAAAATGAGGTTTTGGGTTTGATTAAAAGTAGTTTTCGTTTCAAAAGTTGGAGAAAAGTGCTTCTGCGCGCAGTGTAACCGGTTACCAGATATGGAGTAACAGGTTACACTGCTTTTAAAATTAGTTTCTGGGCATTTTTGTAAGGGTGTAACTGGTTACCCTGATTGTGGTAACCGATTACACCACAAATCAGTGGCGGAGGGTGGCTGGTTCTAAGGGGTGTAACCGGTTACCTCATTTTGAGTAACCGGTTACACTAAGACCAATTTTTGAAAAAACTTTAAAAATTCATAAGTTTTGTTTTGGGAGTCCGATTCGAGTGCCGTTCGAAACGTCGGGAAGCTGGCGCGATGAAATTTATTATAAAAATGGGTTATGTACCAGAAATTTTATAATGTTGCAGTTTAATGGTGTTAAGCACATTATTGACGTTGTGTCGTGGTGTGAAATGATGGTAGATGCCTTTGTAGTTGCTTGTTATGTTGTATGCCGATGTTGTTGTACTGTATAACATGTTTTGTTGTGGCCTGTAGTGGTGTGAAACATTGAATAAATGAAGGTCATTGTATGTCGTTGTTGTTGTCATGTATTTCATGATTGCATGAGTTGTGACATAAGTCGTGTGCCCATGTGGGGTGTGAGCGTCTTATCTGGATTCTAGTTATAGAATTGTGTTGTTGTTGTTGAGGCGATAGTGTGCCCATGTAGGGTGTGAGCGGTCATGGACGTCGTGTGCCTGTGTGGGGTGTGAGCGACGTAATGGAAATTCCGACGGGAATTGTGATTTTGAAATAGGGATCTGGTTCTGAAATAGGAGCCAAATTGTACCACATGCATTGAGTCAAGCTGTGACATTAGTGGTATCAGAGCAGGTCGGTCTGTCCGGCCAATTGTTCAGTCATAGTGTTATGACAGTTGAATACTGTCGATGTTGTCTTCTAGCCATTGTTGTTGTTTATGGTGGAAAAACAAAAATGGATGGAAGGAACAATGCTGCTATTGATGCTGCTTTGCATGCTGTTTCTCAAGCTATTCAGAATCAGCCTAATGCTGGTGGGAATGATGAGTTCCGTAATTTGGGGAAGTTCCAGAAGAACAATCCGCCTACTTTCAAGGGTAAGTATGATCCGGATGGAGCACACGCGTGGCTCAAGGAGATTGAAAGGATCTTTCGAGTGATGAATTGTTTAGAAGAGCAGAAGGTACGATTTGGTACGCATAGGCTAGTGGAGGAGGCTGATGACTGGTGGGTCAACACTCGTCAGGTGTTAGGGACTTCAGGTGAAGTTGTTACTTGGGCTGTGTTCTGTAGAGAGTTCCTAAGGAAGTACTTTTATGAGGATGTTTGTGGGAAGAAGGAGACTGAGTTTCTGGAGCTGAAGCAGGGTAATTTGACTGTTACTGAGTATGCTGCCAAATTTGTAGAACTTGCTAAGTTTTATCTGCATTATAGTGAGGCGACTGTTGAGTTCTTAAAGTGCATCAAATTTGAGAATGGTTTGCGTCCTGAGATCAAGCAGATAATTGGATACCGACAGATCAGGAGATTTCCTGAGTTGGTGGATAGCTGTAGAATTTTCGAGGAGGATAGTAAAGCCCGATCAGCTCATTATAAGAGTCTGAGTGAGAAGACGGGAAAGCAGAATGTGAACCGTGGAAAGCCTTACAGTGCTCCAGCTGATAAGGGTAAACAGAAAGTTGCTGATAGTAAGAGGCTAAGTGGGGGAGGTGCTCTCGGTCCTCTTAAGTGCTACAGATGTAGTGAATTAGGTCATCGAGTCAGTAAGTGCACGAGTGATGTGAAGAAGTGTTAAAAGTGTGGGTAGTCCGAACATATGATTGCTAACTGCAAGGTTAATGTGGTGATTTTCTACAACTATAGAGATCCATGATATATCAATACTCGTTTCTAGAAGCCGAAGCAAGCTTCTACTGGAGGAAAGGTGTTTACTCTGTCAGGGACTCAGACTTCCAGTGATGACAGGTTAATCAGAGGTATATGTTATATTAATAGTACGCCTTTGATTGCTATTATTGATACTGGTGCTACTCATTCTTTTATTACTGTTGATTGTGTGAAAATTTTTGGCCTTGTTGTTTCTTCTATGAAGGGAGAAATGGTTATCAAAACTCCTTCTAAGGGATTGGTGACTACTTCTCTAGTTTGTTTGAACTGCCCTTTGTCAATCTTTGATAGTGATTTTGGTGTTGACCTTATTTGCTTGTGATATTCTGGTATACAGATCTCAAATGTCCTGAGATACGTCGAGACATTGATCTCTGATTGTCTGAACAAGGAAAGAAATAAGAACATTAAAAACAAAGTGTATATTCATAACAATGTCATGACAGATGTTTCAACATCAGTCAAGACATATACTTCTGAATATAAGAATAGACTGAATTAAACATAACAGAATGATAGATAACACAAAGATATGATGACCCAGTTCGGTGAACAACATCACCTAATTCTGAGGGCTACCAAGCCAGGAATGAACTCACTATCAGTAGTATTAATTTAGAGTTAAACAACCTCTGGTTTACAACTCCTCACCTAATCCCTACCCAGTGCAACTTCTACCTAGAAATCACCATCTAGATAAGAGAAACCCATCTTAATTCCTAAATCACATAAGTGATATCTAACAATTACAACCTCTGGTAATTGCATCAATCTGTTCAATTGAAAAACACCCATTCCAATATAATATTCAGTCAAGACTCTTGACTAATAATAACACTTGAATTTGCTTAAAAGCTTCATCCAAGAACAATATATAATTCATTGCCTACAGGTTTCTGAATCTGTAAATTTATGTCTACCACAATGAATCAAACTGATACAAAGGGTGACTTACAAAACAAGAGAGTGCACGACTCTCAAAACCCTACGCCCTTATTTCTATTTTTACAAAAGTCTTAACAAGGTCTAGTTAGGTCTAACGCTTTGCCCTAGGTCTTGGTCTTCCTTTTATAATCTTCAGCAGTCCATGAGCTTCAAAATATTTGTTCATTCATTCCTTGATCCACGTTCTGATTGCGCCAGAAATCTTGGAACATATATGCAACAAATCTGCTATATCAGGCCAAGATGTCGAGTCCTCAAGATAGGATATCTTTTCTATCATGTTTTTTTACTAGATTTCTTCATGTTAGGACATCATGTTTTACCAAAATTTAGTCAAACCTTAGAGCCTTCAATCTCCCCCTTTTGACAAATTTTGGCTAAAACTCCTTTTGCACAATAAACCCAGGAAAACAAGGAGAAAAGGAGTAGAAAGTCCTAAAGTCATTCCAGCCAGCCTGTGACGATTCTAGCAGAAAATAATGTGACTCCTTGAAGCTTTCATTCTTCCTGTCCAGCTGCTTAGATGATTTACACAGCATACTTCACCTGTTGTATGCCATGTACCCACTGTCCTGGTGTACATAAGGAAGAAGATGCACGACACTCCCCCTCAAAACCTGTCCCAGTTTACCATCCTCCATTATGAAGATTAGTGTTTAGTGGAGCAGACCCCAGTTCCGGATAACTCATAACATAAGACACAAAAAGAAGACTCAGAACAATAGGAACTGACTCACAGACAGGATGTTAGAATATCTTATTGCAAAACAACTGCAAGAATGGACTCCACAACCAAAAGGAGATCAGTCATGTGTTGTAAGGACCAACACACAACCGAGATAAACACACACTCATTCTCCCCCTTTTTAGCCAAAAATTGGCAAAAGTATCCAACACAGTTCTAGACCCAAACAGTGCTCACCCACACTCGGACAAATGCCATAAGTTTACAACACACCAAAAGAAACAACCTGAGACACAAGAAGTCACGACCCCTTTTAAATACTCAAGTAGTTTCCTTAGGAATTAACGACCCATAGAAGTTACCGAAGAACAATTCAATGAAGACATAAATTGAGGTAGATAACTTCATCATAAATGATTGTGCACTGCCCAACTAGGATTTGACTGTTTCTTCTTTAATAAGAACCGGCCAAAGAATGCGCTTGTACCAATAAACATGTTTTGCACGCCTTCTCTAATACATGCTTTCCACCATCCAAGGAACCCCGTCCAAATAGAGTTACTTGGAAACATCCACAAGTATTAAACAATGTCCTGACACTTGGTCAGACATTGTCTACTCTCTCTCAAATCCTTTAAGGCGTAGTCACAGTGCCTTCCAATAACCCTAGAATACTCATTTCAACCAGAATTAAAAGAAACTGACCATGATGTCAAGACATTATGTCTGACATCTCCCATTTATCATCAAGGACTCACATGAATCTTATCTCAATCTGCAGAGAAAAATAAATTCTCCCAGACAAAACCCAATCTTAATTCTCAGGTCTCTCCTAAAAATTGAGAACATAGTTAAAAAAATCAATAGCCTTAATAATTCAAACTCCCAAGCAGAGCTGACTAATCCAAAGAACCAACACACCATGATGTTGAGACATCTTGCCTAACATCACAACCACATGTGAATCACATGAACACCTTCATGGTCATACCAGGATCACACTCCTTGTATCATAACCAAAGAACTTTAGATTGAGACCAAATCACACTATTGATTACTCTCCCCCTGAACACATCCACACACTGTACAGATTCCTCTTGAATTTTACAACCATAAACAACCTTGTTCTTGAGAATAAATCCAATCAAATATGGCATGCTCACATCCACGAAAGAGATATACGCATCCTCTTAACTCCTTGGTTAACCAAGATGTCATCCACTCTTGGAAGTCATCAAACCCCTTCAACAAATGAAGAAGAATACATCCTCAGCCTGCTTCTTTCTTAAGATTCAGCCAGATACAATCTTTTCTAGAGATACTTTCAGCAGAACCAACACAGATAGTCAGAATCCATACAGTATTGACCACACTCAACTTTTGATCCAACTGGTGAGTAACAAACTCCACACCATGATCTCTAAATTATCTCTCATGGATACACAACTTTCCTCTCTAAAGAAACAGTCAACTGGAATGATGTTTCAAACATTAGTTAAGACATCATCCTCAATCATAGGACTCATCTACTTTGGTTCTAGAGTCAACATCTATAAGAATAACTCTTTGCATGGTAATAAACACATGAGAATCCCAATAGATTACAATTACAGCAACTCAAGGATCATCAAGGAAGACAGAATACCACAGAGTGAGATAAACTCTCACAAACCTCATGCAGCTTCAACTCAGAAGCACAATGTTCAGACATCCTATGTGACATTACAGAGTCAACACACATCCTTAAGCATCCAAAAAGGAGATTCCCTCTAATGGATATCAGGATGACTGACAATAAGCACTAAGGTATAGATTGATCATCACACCATAAGAAGACTTCTCATCAAGGACTGCTTCTCTTCTGCCCTTCAGTCCTCTATCCTTTAGAACTCCACCTTGCAAGACCACAATAACTCCATCTAGAAATATGGATCTCTCATACCAAACAACTTAAATGAGACTCCAAGAAGAAGATATGAATACACCAAGCAATCATCAACTCCCTTGCGTTTTTGTCATTGCATGAATCACAAAGGTTAAGATGGACTTTAGCACCAGCCATACAGATGAAGAGCACATAAGCCTAAAACAACCATTCTTTAACAAGAAGACAAATTCAGTGCATACTTATTTCCTTTAGCATAAGCATTCTGATGATCAGCACAATGTCATGTTACTTAAGTGACACTAATGACTTGATGAACCACACTGAGATCTACCTTAGCTGATACAGTCTAGAAGATCTATCTCTTTTAGGATTTCAGACACCATCATACATTGTAGAACTTCTCCATAACAACAGAACAAGAGTTCATAGACATTATGACCGTCTGCTTCAAACACTATTCTCCAAGAGAGTCATCAGCACCCGATCAGAGTTCATCTTAGAAAAGGTAGTCACAAGATAGACACACTATCTCTAAGAACACACTGATCCAGCTTTGAAAGACCAGAGAAGTTTCTAAAGTGTCAGGGTGAGAGTCCCGGTCATTTTCCTTTGACTTCCATATGCACAGAATCTGGTAGAGATGTCTTTACAGTCCTCCACTAGGAATTTGAACACATAGTCCTAACTTCTACACCCCTAAGCGCTTAAATCAGAAATAAACTGACCCTACCAATGTTCATCAAGATGACCATGAGTTAGTCTGGACTTCCACCAGCACATCTATCCATAATAAGATTCTTGGATAGATGCTTCCTAGCCTATAAACAAAAGACTCTTCAAGACTAGTCTGAACAAGATCCTCACCAGTATTGATAAACACACATTTGTTTATCATCCTGAACATATGCTACATTCCTCCATGGTCTAAGAAGTTCACTCCTTGGAACAGCAAGATTCTGCACACACTCTTCTGAAGTGATATTGCAACATCTGGTTAAACATCAGGCCCTTTTCCCATGAACAGGTCATTAGTTCTTGAGTTCCTGCAACTGCCTGAAGCTGCACCTTCAAGTGTGATATTTTTGACATCACCAATCAAAAAGGATAATCAATTAAATACTTACTAAGGCCACAAGTAACAATTGATTTTAACTCCCAATTTTGTATTCTTCAGTCACAAAATGTCATAAGACACTCCTCCTTACTCTAGCAACAACCTAGAAGGAAATTTTCAAGACATAAATCTTCCATAGAGGACCATCTTCTCTTTTGAACACATTCAGCAGTGTTTTTATGAGTGGACTTGAGAGATAACTCAAGTATCTTGGACTACCTTAAACATGACATAGAGTGTTTACCAAATCCATAGATCATGAATTTTATAAACAATCCATCAAATCAACCATTTTCCTTCTATTACCCTTCATGGTACCTTGTTGATCCCGTCTCCCAAGAAAAATACCCCGTCTCCCAAGAAAAATAGGAAGATCCTTTAGAGGAAGACATCACAATTCTTGCTTCTTTATATGGCTCCTAACTAGGATGGCATGTACATCTAGAGAGGCTGACACCATCTTCAACAAGCCTAGACAGATGTCAGAACATTTTATAAGATACCATGCTTAACACAAGCATCATTATCAACAACAGCGGAAGAATCTACACAGAAGCATCAGTCAACCATCAGTAGCTGACAGACATGATTTAGAAAGCTATCCTCCTAGCTTCCTATCCCCTTGACCACAATAATAATGGATGGACTGATCACACAATCTCCTTCCTTGTTTAAAAAACCAGAAAGTATCTTCCTTAGAACTCATCCAGAAACAAAACAGGATGCCTACTCTGATACCAATTGAAATTCTGGTATACAGATCTCAAATTTCCTGAGAGATGTCGAGACATTAATCTCTAATTGTATGAACAAGGACAGAAATAAGAACATTAAAAACAAAGTGTATATTCATAACAATGTCGTGACAGATGTTTCAACATCAGTCAAAACATATACTTCTAAATACAAGAACATACTGAATTGAACATAACAGAATGATAGATAACACAAAGATATGATGAACCAGTTCGGCGAACAACAACACCTACATGTGGGGGCTACCAAGCCAGGAATGAATTCACTATCAGTATTATTAATTTAGAGCTAAACAATCTCCAGTTTACAACTCCTCACTTAATCCCTACCCAGTGCAACTTCTACCTAGAAATCACCATCTAGATAAGAGAAACTCATCTCAATTCCTAAGTTATATAAGTGATATCTAACAATTACAACCTCTGGTAATTACATCAATCTGTTCAATTGAAAGACACCCCTTCTAATACAATATTTAGTCAAGACTCTTGACTAACAATAACACTTGAATTTTCTTAAAAGCTTCATCCAAGAACAATATACAATTCATTACCTAGAGGTTTCTGAATCTGTAAATCTATGTCTACCCCAATGTATCAAACTAATACAAAGGGTGACTTACAAAACAAGAAAGTACATGACTCTCAAAACCCTAAACCCTTATTTCTATTTTTACAAAAGTCTTAACAAGGTCTAGTTAGGTCTAACGCTTTCCCCTAAGTCTTGGTCTTCCTTTTATAATCTTCAGCAGTCAATGGGCTTTGAAATCTTTGTTTAGTCATTCCTTGATCCACGTTCTGATTGCACCTGAAATCTTGGAACAGATCTGCAACAAACCTGTTGTATCAGACCAAGCTGTCGAGTCCTCAAGATATGACATCTTGTCTGTCATGTTTTCTTTTACCATATTTCTTCATGTTAGGACTTCTTTTTCAACATCATGTTTTACCAAAATTTAGTCAAATCTTCGAGCTTTCAGCTTGCCGTTGGGAAATCCTGATGTTATCTTGGGAATGATTTGGTTGAAGTTGAATCATGTTCATATCAACTATTACAACAAGTCAATACGGTTTCTTGCTCTTGATTATGAGGAAGAAGCTGGTTCTCTGTCTGCTAGAGAGTTGAAGGAGCTTTTGGAAGAGGAAGCTCAGGTGCTTGCATCCTTATCTGTGGAAAGTCAAGCTGTGATTGATGAGTTACAAGTGGTACGTGAATACCCAGATGTGTTTCCAGATGATATTTCTGACGTACCGCCAGAGAGAAAGGTGGAGTTTTCTATTGATCTTGTCCTTGGTACCAGACCTGTTTCTATGGCAACATACAGGATGTCAGTGTTGGAGTTAGCAGAGTTGAAGAAATAAATAGAATAGTTGCTGAAAAAGAAATTATTGAGGCCAAGTGTGTCGCATTGGGGAGCTCCGGTGTTGTTGGTAAAGAAGAAATACGGAAGTATGAGGTTGTGTGTAGATTACAGACAGTTGAATAAAGTGACGATTAAGAACAAGTATCTGCTTCCAAGAATAGATGACTTGATGAATCGGTTGGTGGGTGCACGTGTGTTTAGTAAAATTGAATTGAGGTCGGGTTATCATCTTATTCGAGTGAAAGATGAAGATATTTAGAAGAAAACTTTCAAGACTCAGTATGGACATTATAAGTATTTGGTGATGTTGTTCGGCGTTTCTAATGCACCTCGTGTGTTTATGGAGTACATGAATCGTCTCTTTCACACTTACTTGGATCGATTTGTAGTAGTTTTAATTGACGACATTCTAATATATTCTAAATCAAAAGAGGAACATGTTGAGCATTTACGAATTGTGTTGCAAGTGTTGAAAGAGAAGAAGCTTTATCCAAAGTTGTCGAAGTGTGAATTCTGGTTGAAAGAGGTGAGTTTTCTTGTTCATGTTATTTAAGGTGATGGTTTTGTTATGGATCCATCCAAAGTAGATGTCGTTCTACAATGGGAGGCTCCAAAGTCAGTTACAGATATTAAAAGCATTTTGAGCTTGGCTGGTTATTATCGCATGTTTATTGAAGACTTTTCTAAGTTATCACTTTCGTTAGCTCAGTTGACTTGCAAAGGTAAAACATTTGTGTGGGATATTTACTGTGAGAAGAGCTTCATTGAGCTGAAGAAGAGATTGACTACGGATCCAATCTTGATTTTTCCAGAACCAAATGAATCGTTTGCGGTGTATTGTGATGCGTTCTTGATGGGCTTAGGTGGTGTGCTGATGCAAGATGGAAAGGTCGTGGCTTATGCTTCGCGACAAATGAGGGTTCATGAGAGAAACAATCTTAATTATTATTTAGAGTTAGCTGTGGTTGTTTTTGTTTTAAAGATTTGGAGGCATTATCTTTATGGTTCCATATTTGAGGTATATAGTGATCATAAGAGTTTGAAGTATCTGTTTGATCAGAAAGAATTGAATATGAGGCAGAGAAGATGGTTGGAATTTTTTAAGGATTCTGACTTTGGCTTGAATTATCATCCTGGTAAAGCTAATGTCATGGCTGATGCTTTAAGTAGGAAGTCTTTGCATATGTATGCTATGATGGTTAGAGAATTGGAATTGATTCAGCAGTTCAGAGACTTGAGTTTGGTTTGTGAGCTAACACCGCAGAGTATTATATTGGGTATGTTGAAGATCAACAATGATTTTCTTAATAATATTACAGAGAGTCATAAGTTGGATGTGAAGTTGGTAGACTTGATGATTGGAAATAATCAGACTGACAATGGTGACTTTAAAGTGGATGAGCAAGGTGTGCTGAAGTTTCGTGACAGGATTTGTATTCCGGATGATTATGAGTTAAAAAGAATGATTTTGGAGGAAATTCATAAAAGTAACTTGAGTATCCATCCAGGAGCTACAAAGATGTATCAGGATTTGAAGAAGATATTTTAGTGGCCTGGATTGAAGCGTGACATGGCTTAGTTTGTGTATGCATGTTTGACTTTTCAGTAGTCGAAAGTCGAACATAAGAAACCTGCAGGGTTGATGCAACCGTTAGATATTCCAGAGTGGAAATGGAACAGCATTTTTATGGATTTCGTGACAGGGTTGCCGAATACTCAGAGAGGGCATGATGTTATTTGGGTGATCGTTGATAGCTTGACGAAGTTAGCGTATTTTATTTCGATTAATATCAGTTTTCCTTGCAGAAGTTAGCAGAGATTTATATCCATGTGATTGAGAAGTTGCGTGGAGTTCCGTTGAGTATTGTGTCTGATAGAGATCCGAGGTTCACTTACAAATTTTGGGAAAGTTTTCAAGAGGCATTGAGTTTGAAGCTGAGGTTGAGTTCAGCTTATTATCCACAGACAGATGGTCAGAAAAAGAGGACTATTCATTCTTTGGAATATTTATTAAGGGCTTGTGTTCTTGAACAAAGAGGTGCTTGGGATAGTAATTTGTCGTTGATTCAGTTCACTTATAATAACAGTTATCATTCCAGTATTGGAATGACGCCTTTTGAAGCTTTGTATGGTCGGAGATGTAGGACACCTCTGTGTTGGCATGAATCTGGTGAGAGTGTGGTACTCGGACCTGAGATTGTTCAACAGACTACTGTGAAGGTGAAGCTGATTCAGGAGAAGATGAAAGCTTCATAGAGTAGGCATAACAGTTACCATGTTAAGAGGAGGAAGAATCTTGAGTTTCAAGAGGGAGACCATGTATTCTTGAGAGTCACTCCGGTGATCGGTGTTGGACGTGCTTTGAAGTCGAGGAAGCTTACTCCTCGATTTATTGGTCTGTATCAAATATCAGCAAGAGTGGGAGCCGTTGCTTATAGTGTGGCGTTGCCACCAAATTTGTCAAATTTGCAAGATGTGTTCCATTTTCACAGCTTCGGAAGTATGTTCCAGATCCGTCAAATGTGATTCTGATGGATGATGTTCAGGTAAGGGATAACCTTACATTTGAGGCTTTGCTTGTAAGGATTGATGACCGTGAGGTGAAGAAGTTGAGAGGCAAAGAGATTTCTCTCGTAAAGTTAGTGTGGGGAGGCGTTGCCGGTGGAAGTATGGCTTGAGAGTAGGAAAGTATGATGCGTGAGTCATATCCAGAGTTGTTTGTATTTGGTAATTTTCAAGGACGGAAATATTTTAAGTGAGGGAGATTTGAAATGCTCCGGCTTATTTTATTTATTCTCCGTAATTTATTTATGTGATAATTATGATTGTGTTGTGTGATTGATTTGTTTGAGCTACCTTGGTGTGGGGTAGTGCCCTTAAGAAAGGACTTTAAGGGTTGAGGGGTGTGTGACCAATTGTGTGGAGATGGGTGATGTGGAGAGTAAACTAATTAGTAATATTAGTTAGTAATTATTTATTTAAATAATAAAAGGTGATTATTATTTAGATTAAATAATTAGTTTCATTATTATTATTTTAATTAAAAGGGAATAATAATAATAATAATAATAATAATAATAATAATAATAATAAAAGAATAAGGGAAGTTGGGAGATAGAATTGTTAGAACATGTTTTGGAGAAAAAGAGATAGACAGAAGAAGAGGCTAGGGCAAGGAAGAGAGAAGAAACTCCATTGTTGTGAAGCTTTTTGCAAGAACTCTAAGGTAAGGGATGGGTTCTAATTATCTACGGGTTAACATGATAATGGTGGGTAGATTATACCATGCAGGGTTTGTGTTTTCTTTCTATATTCACGAATTTTTAATGAATTGGTATATGTGGATTGAATAAAGTCTTCATGAATTGGGTATGGTATGTTGATGTTGTGACTAATGTTAGTATGATGAATCATTGTAATTATTGTTGTTGTTGAATTCATGTGATTAATGAATTGTATGATGTAGTTGTGGTGTTATTGTGTTGTTGATGGTTGATTTCGAGTCAGATTCAGAACAAAGTTATGAGTAGTTTTAGTGAGAAAAATTTGGATTTTGGAACGGTAGAAAAGTGTTTTTTCGTATTAAAATGTAGGAAAATTGATTCGCGAGAAAAATGGGATTTTGGATTGGATTAAAAGTGGTTTTTGTTTCAAAAAGTTGCATAAAAGTGCTTTTGTGCACACTGTAATCGGTTACCAGATCTGGAGTAACCGATTACACTGCTTTTAAAATAAGTTTCAGGGCATTTTTGTGATGGTGTAACCGGTTACCCTGATTGTGGTAACCGATTACACCACAAGTTAGTGGCGAAGGGTGGTTGGTTACAAGGGGTGTAACCGCTTACCTCATTTTGAGTAACCGGTTACACTGAGACTAATTTTTGAAAAATCTTTAAAAATTCATAAGGTTTGGTCTGAGAGTCCGATTCGAGTGTCGTTCGCAACGTCGGGAAGCTGACGCGACGAACTTTATTATAAAAATGGTTTATGTACCAGAAGTTGTATAATGTTGCAGTATAATGGTGTTAAGCACTTTATTGTCATTATGTCGTGGTGTGAAACGATGGTCGATGCCTTTGTAGTTGCTTGCTATGTTGTATGTCGGTGTTGCAGAACTGTATAACATGTTTTGTTGTGGCCTGTAGTGGTGTGATACATTGATTAAATGAAGGTCATTGTATTTCGTTGTTGTTGTCATGCATTTCATGATTGCATGAGTTGTGAGGTAAGTCATGTGCCCATGTGGGGTGTGAGCGTCTTATCTGGATTCTAGTTATAGAATCGTGTTGTTGTTGTTGTTGTTGAGGCGATCGTGTGCCCATGTGGGGTGTGAGCGATCATGGAAGTTGTGTGCCAGTGTGGGGTGTGAGCAACATAATGGAAATTTCAACGGGAATTGTGATTCTGAAATAGGAACTGAATGGTACCACATGCATTAAGTCAAGTTGTGAGTCTTAATGCATTGCATCTTGATTGTATTTGTTGTTGTGTTGGTTGTTTGGATGTATGTTATAGAATGGGCGATGAACATGTAATAATCTAATGCTTTCTTATTATCATGCTTTCCTTTATCTAATTATGATATCTCACCCCTTCTGTTTGAATGTTGCCTTTACATGGGCATCATGCAGATAACTCGCAGTAAAGGAGTTGATGTGAGTGGAAGATGAAGTCTTCCGTTTTATCTTTAGTGTTGGTGTCTGCTCTGATGTGTAACACTGGGGTTATGGAACGTTATGTTTTTTATAGAGATTTTTAGATATCTCTAGATTTATTGTTGTTTATGTTTATTTTGAAAACATGGTTATGTCATCAATAATCATTTGATTTTGATTTTTTCGTTGTTTCAATAAAAGTTGATGTTTCAGACATGTTTGGTTGTTATAGTTATTATAACTGTTTTTTTTTTGTTAAAGTTGCATGTGTTGCATATCATGTTATATGAGCATTGATTGTGGTTTTGTGACATCCTAAATATTCTTGATTCAAATTTACTCTGATCCTTATTTAAATTACGCGGGGTTTATTTAGGGTGTTACACGATACACACTTGGGGAGGAGATATAGACAATACGAAAAGACCTCGGCTGGAGCAGATAAAGCCAGTGAATCTGTTTCGATGTGTGGTGGTGTGAAACAAGACACAAGAGGAGAGAGCTTTCTTCTAGGTCATGGTGGGATAGGAAAACTCTGTAGGTTAGGGTTAATGTTTCGTGATAAGGGTTTGAACAATTCATTTTCTATTGTGTCTTCTTTATTTTCTTTTTTTAGTATGTTTTTCTTTTTTATATAAAATATATTTTTTATTTTAATCAATTTATAAATTGTAACCATATTAAAATGCAATTCTCTCTTTTAAAAAATAAGCTTACTGTTATTAAATTGAATAAACTTTTATAAATTTTATTTGTAAACAAATACATTTTTATCCAAAAATTAAAATAATAATTTTTTTAATATTTAAATGTTATATTGTAAAAAATAATTATTATTATTGAATTTCTTAATATAGCATTTAAGTAATGTATCTTTTTTCATAAATATTGTAACAACATAAAATTGTTCCTAAAGATGTCTAAGGGTACGATGCGAGATGAGAAAGGTTGTGTTTTGATAGATGGGAATCTGGGTTTCGGAGAGAATGGATGTGCGGTGAAAGGATGATGAAAGATGGAGATCTGGGTTTCGGATAGAATGGTGTGCGGTGAGAGGATGAGAAAGGTTGTGTTTTGATCGATGAAAATAGATTGAGGTAATTTGTTAATGTGTTTTTTGATTATTTTATTTACACAATATTAACTTAATAAATTTACACCCATTAATTCACTTAATTACACAATTTACACTTAATAAAATACATTGTGGTTTGTTAACGTGTTTAAGATTAATATTTTGAGTTATAAAAAAAAACAATTTTTTTTCAGTCTATCAAAATTTACACTCGTTTTAAATTTAATGGGAGTAATAGAGAATTGATAATAATAATTTTTTAATTTACACCCTTTTTTTTAAATTAGATGTCTATTGTCACGTGCTAATACTTAAATTGACACTTTATTTATAAATTTGTCACCGTGTTTCTTATTTACACCCATTTTTAGTATAACATGTGTAAATTTTAAAATTACACTCGTCTATTTGCACTAGTGTCAGTTGTGTAAGCAGTAAAAGACTGTAAATCAGCATCTTGAGTGGCCATATGTTCCTGCATTAGACAAAATTGTTCCATCTGTCTAGCTTCATAAGCTTCTCTCTATCTGCACTCCTCAGCATACCGACCATCTTGCTTCGTCTGCATGTTCTGAAGCATAGTCACTATAGAGGAAGAATCAGTAGGACCTGTATCAGAACCACCACTATGACCCACTCCGTGATGAGTATCTTGCATTGTGGCATCTCCATCAGGGGTACCATGAGGATTCTCCTATTCATCCATATGATGTTTCTCTTCATCTTCATCAACTACAGTTGGATCATCAAAGTTATAGATTTTCCTGTCGTTCTATCCCAGCCGAAGATAATATGCACGACGTCTGATGTCTCAAAAGTAGTTCATGTTGGTCATGGTTTGTTGAGAGAATTCTTGAGACAAACCGGGAGATTTGTAGATTAAATTCGACATCCCAATGTTGAATTAATTTATAGCAATCATGGAAGGGTAGCAAAGCGGTGTACCTTTGTTGCATTTTCTGACAGCAAACATACGAGCCACAAAATAGTAAGGCCAATTAATCTTAACCTTAGGCAGCAAAATGCACACCAAATATATTTCTGCAAGGTCAACTCTAGAAAAGCCCTCATTATTCGGGTGTAATATGTGAGAAACAATCATAGCAGAATTCTAGGCATCATTTTCACTTGGCTGGTAGACAAATGATCATAACAATCGGTTGCTTGAGGTGCTTTGAGTATCTTATTCAAGACACGATCCCACCAAAAACTCATACCTATGTCAACATCAATATCCAATGGATCAACCTCGCATTCCTAATCAACATCTTTCAAAGTAATACCAAACAAGGATTGCCACAAGTCATTAGTGAAATGATAAACTTGGTTACCTATTGAGAACTTGAAGTGAGATCCATCCATATCAGGAAGCCCTGAGTTGAAGAATTGAATGAGATCTTCGTTGTCATCTTGAGCTACTTGCAAAAAATAATCAATCACTTGATGTTCCAAAAAACTTGAAAACGTCAGGCAAATACAAGCCAACAACTGTAGCAGCCTTCCACATGTATTGCTTCACAATAAGACGAGTCTTACACTTATGCTCAAAATCCTTGGCATACTTCTTGGAGACCAAGGTGAATATGGGTTATCAGAGGCAATTGTTAAGTGGTAGCCTTTCTTTTACCTTTAGCCATGATTTTGGACTTGGAAGCCATGAAACTGTTGAGATGATGTGTGCACGCCACGTGTTCGACGAAATGATTGAATGAAGAATGAGTGAGTATGATAGATTCTTGAGAACCCATACACTCAACCAAAATGGAAAACCATAACACAACACAAATAAGCCAAGATAAATTACAAATAAGGGGAAATTTTGGATTTTTGATGAAATACGATGAGAAAGGGTTCTGGAAGGAAAATAGGAGAAATCTATGAAAATGGGAGATATTTAGTGGAAATGTTTGAATGCAAATGATGTGAGATTGATGATAAGAATGTGTGAAATCCAAGTTTGAGGTTTTTCACGTGTAATAGTGAGTAGGGGAGAGTAGGAGATTTAGTGTATGCAAGAAAGTGGAGAGATTGAACAGAAATGGTTCAATTTTGCACTTATGAGTTCGCCCTTAATTGATATGTGCCGACCTGTTACTTATGTGTGTCGACACATACTGTAGCTGAAGACAAAAGAAATATAACAAAAACATGTAATAGGCTGACCTATAGTATTACGCGTCGACCTATACTGTAACATTTTTGAAAAATACTGAAAATAATTGTTATTTGCCGACCTACACGATTACGTGGTAACCTGTACTATAACAATTTTGACAAAGACCAAACTCACTTATAATAGGTCGACCAACTGTACTATAACAATTTTGACAAAGACTAAACTGTACTATAACAATTTTGAGTGACACAAATTTTAGAATTTGAATTATTTGAAATTGTAATGATCAAGAGAGACTCAAATTGACTCATGGATGAATACTTAATGAGAGACACATGTATATGATGATGTTCAATGGTTTGTTTGCTCTACTCATGCACTCATGAAGATGGAAGCATGAATTAGTTCAAGATATGGATCAAAATATGAAGACATTTATAACATAGTCACTATAAACATATCAAATGTAACACATAATGTTTGCATTAACATTTTTGGAAGTGAACATACATAGCAAACATCATACACAAAATTCATCACATATCTTCTTGAAACAAACATTTAAAATTAACACTTACTCACAAAGTAAGAAAGGATAGAAATGATATTACCTCCCTGTACACAATACGGAGGATGCACAAGCATTCCACGAGGAACTCGTAAATGAAAGTTGAAATGAATGCAAAATGTGCCACACAACAAGAAAGAAACTGAAATGTTCTTACCATTTTTCTTTATGAACAAGTATTTGGAAGTGAAATGAATACTGTATCCAAGAGGTACTTTGTCTTGATGATCATCCTTGTTGATGGATTTTCATTCTTATCTAATCATGATGGTTATCTTGCTCCTTCTCATGTATCATCATATTAGGTTGATCACTCCTAGTTTGATGCACTTGAGTATGTTTTGTTGAAGATAAATCTACAGCATTAAACATAACACATTTCCAACACTTCTTGGATAGAACCATTAGTAATCATCAAATACTTTTACAAAATAAAAAACACTAAACGTTAACCTATTTGGCAACAAAATCCGCCTTGCTTGTCACATAGATCAACACAATAAGGACATGTCACCTTATTATGCCTTGATCTTCCACAAATGAGATCTCATGCTCTCGTTTATAGAGTCAAGACATTTTTCCTGCATGATTAACAATTAGTTCTAGGTACCTAATCTTTATTGAGTCCTTGAGGGCTAGTAAACCATTGGTTGCATTTGGGAAACCATTAATAGGCACCTTTAATGCGTCCCACATAGCCTTGGCGATCTCACAATTAGAAACATGATAACACTCATCAACACCTAAAGTGGATGTGAGAATATTTTTCGCTTTCCAATCATGTGACCACAATTTCCAATCATTAGCATCCCATTGTGCTTCCGATTTAGGTATTATTACACAATCATTGATCATGGTTATTTCATTCGGACCATTTTTTATGACGTTCCATATACTTTTGTGTTGACATGAATACGCGTACCAGCTTTCCAATAGCCATAATTTTTGTCGGTGAAAATTCGTGCTCTATTGTACGCTCTCTTATGTTCGATAGCCATTCTTCTAGAAAGTAAATCTTAAGCACGAAATTAACCGGAGCTCGTGATACCACTTGTTAGATGATATGCTTCGATCTAGAGGACAGTGAATAGATCACAACTTAGAAAATTTAACTTTTGGCAAAAATGATTTTTCAAAATCTTATGGCACAATAGAAACAACTTGAATCGAATCGTATAACCAAACCTACTATCGAAAATCTCATATAAGTGTAATGTAAAAAATCGGATGATAATGAGAACAAATTGTTCAACAACGATTAATTCACACACAATTAAATGTTAAGATATGCGTAAAGCTCATTTCCAATGATCAAAATTCAATTTAAAAGCAATTGAAACAATTTATCGAACACCTTGAGTGCAATAAAAAATGCTTGGAAATTTAATTTGATTTGTTGATGTTAAAACCAATCAAAATCAAAGTGATTATGATTATATCAACAAATCGTAATTCAAAACGTAATCAAAAATTTGATTTCCAAACGAATTGATCTAAACAACAAAGATTCGATAATTTGCAAGTACAACAACTAAAGATATATATATATATATATATATATATATATATATAGAGAGAGAGAGAGAGAGAGAGAGAGAGAGAGAGAGAGAGAGAGAGAGAGAGAGAGAGAGAGAGAGAGAAAGAGAGAGAGAGAGAGAGAGAGAGAGAGAGAGAGAGAGAAAGAGTGAGATAAATAAGGATTTGTTTAGAGAGTTCTCCAATCGGCCTCGCTATGGGTACGTCTGCCCTCAATTCGAAATCGAATTGAGATAGTTACAATTATAACCTTACTTTGCAAAAAAATGTGTATACAAAAGATGAAGAACTATAACCCCACAAACCCTATGGTTTGTTGTTGATTCTACCGCCTCTAAAACCCATGATTAAAGATTGATCAAGTAATCAACAATGCTGCTACAATCCACTATTTCTTGTTACTAGCTTGCAAGACCTCCTCGTTTTCAAGGTTGTTGCTCGATCAAATTAATCCCTAGCAATCACTTGTTGAACCCAAGATTCACGAACACGATCCATGGTCGGATTAATGCCTTTTTTTTCACGCTACTCGCTTGCAAGGTTGTCCCTATAAAGTACCAAGGCCTCTTCACTTGATCGATTCCGTGTTTGTGTGATCTTGTCCAAAACCTTCAAATCCTGCTGATCTTGAAGGAAAACCCCAACTTGGTTTTCTTATTTGAAAAGAACCCAACCCAATATTCTCGGTTACACCAACCTAATTGGAAGTTATCAACCCTAATCTAGATGGTCACCCAATCAAAAAATGATTATGTGTAGTTTGATTGTGTGTATGCATAGAAGAAAGGTTGACAATGATGGGTTAACTTTGTAATTCTGGCATCGTTTAGGTTTTACAGGAGTATCTTACTAGAATAAGGTGCATGCATGAGTATATATATGTATATGTGGTATGGAACAAAGGGCATGCATGAAGAAAATGAAAGGAAATGCAAATTTTCAAGGTTTTTATGTTACAGGTCGACCTATGAAGGTAATGTGCCGACCTGTAAAGGTCTTTGGTCGACCTGTATGAGGCGACCTATGAGACAGAACCTACAAACATTATTATTGGAGCATGGCTGTCGACCTGCACAAGTTTTGTGTTGACCTATGCTGAAGCAAAAGATTTTATAGGTAGATGTAACAATGCATGTGTCGGCCTATACAAAGGCAATCTCACTAAACATCAATTTTTGAAGCATGTTCCTTCCCGAAGTTATTTCCAATCAATTTTAAACATGTTTGTATGCATCCTAGTGCTAAAGATGATCAATGCATATCTAAGATTGGGTTAATACCGTCCAATATACAAAACATCTAAATTAATCCTAGTTTTAACATCATTCAAAATATAGAAGAATGCATTCGCACACACTATCTTTTTTTATTCACTTCTTGTTCAATAACAATATAAATTGTTAGAATTAAATGAATAAAAGTCAATTAAATATACATGTTTAATAAATTATAATATATAATTTAGTATGGAAACTAGATAATCATGCATGCATGTATATAATTAAATGACCAAAAAATTGATTTTAGGAATACCTAGATCCATTGAGAAAATTCCTATTAGCGGTAATGATGAATCACAAAGATTAAGAGACCAACAACGAACACCTGATGACTTGTATGGTTCTTCCTCAACCTATATTCCTAATTCCTTGAATACTCTTCAGATGAGGAGAAGGGGTAAAATGCTTGTGTACTATATATTGGAGAACATAACCTATTTATAAAGTGATGACCAATTTGGGTTCCCATTATTCTGAAATGGATCATCCAGACATCCACTCATATTTAAATGCATACCCAATTAATTAATTAAATTTTTTACTTTATTTGATCACTTAATTATTTAAGGCACTTAATTTGATAAAATAGTTAATATAATTAAAATATATGGTCACAGAATAAATATTGAAATATTAAAATAATATATAAAAATATTCCAATAATCTCCCGCTTGGGAGATATATCTTAATAATTATATTATAGTTCTTTAGACGGGCATCTGAATTCTATTTATCCTTAGATTTCAACTTTACAGTCTGGTCAACCTCATACAACAACTAATAGGACAACCGCGACTGTCATCACTGACGTATAACGTGACGAAAACCTGAAGACCACCACATCAATGTACTTGATAATATAGATCACTATGGATGAGTGACATGAAAATTTCATGCAATGTGATCCCTGAATCATGCATATTTCCAATTGGTACTACTGAAGTCTTTAGTGAGATCAAACTGAAGTTTCTTAGGTGTGATTCAAAGTAAAAATATTTGCACATAACAAAACAAAATTGATATTGTTATAACAATAGTACCTCATCAGTTTTTATTTATGCAGAAAATCAAACATTACATAAAGTTTGTACCAAAACAAAACTGAAGCATAGAACATAGAAAAATAAGGAAAAAAACTCCCACTAATATAAGGCTATCTCAAAACCAAGACACATATGACTAACATGACCATGAAAAACCTTATGTATCAAACCTTAGGTTATCAGATAAGCTAGCATTAAGTTTGTCCCTATATGTTCTATCAAAATTTGCTTCTCCTGAACTTTTTCAGTCATAATAAGATACTTGATATCAATCAATTTTGATTTTATAGAACCTGCATTGTTGTTGGAGTAGAGCACAAGTGCATTATTGTCACAATAAACCTTCAAGAGTCTTTCGATACTCCTAAATATGTGTAGACCCATGACAAAATTCTATAGCCAAATTGCATGATTTGGTGCCTCAAAGCAAGCCACAAACTCTACTTCCATGATGGAGGGAGACACGAAAGTCTGTTTGGAACACTTTTAGGAGACATCTCCTCCAGCAAAGAGAAAGGTGTAACTGGACGTGGAATGTCTACTATTCGAGCATCCTACGAAATCGGAGTCAGAATACCCAATGATCTCCAAGATACCTGACTTCCGATTAGTGAGAAAAAAGTCTCTAGTTCTCTTGCGATAGTGTGTTACATGCTTTACTGCTATCCAGTACTGCATAGTAGGGTTGCTTAGACATCTGCCAAGAACTCCTATGATGAATGTTAAGTATGGACGTGTGAAAACTTGAGCATACATAAAACTCCCCACATTTGAAGCACATGGAACCTTATGCATCTCTTCTTTTTCAAGACCTATAGTGGGGAACTATTTGAGAATAAATTTGTCTCGTTAAGCAACGAGTGTGTCTTCTAGTTTTCTATCTTTCGTGGAGAATATATCTAGAATTGTATCAATATAGCTCCTTTATGACAATCCTAAAATACCTCGAGAGCGGTCTCTAAGTATTTGAATTCCTAAGACAAATGAGGCATTCCCAAGATCTTTCATTTCAAAATTCTTTGTGAGAAATCCATTGGTTTTGTTCAATAAGCTTATATTGTTGATTGCTAAAAGGATATCATCTACATATAATACCAATAAAATGAATTTACTCCCACTAAACTTTTGGTATACACAATTATCGACTTGATTAGCCTCAAACCAAATGGGGATATAATTTGATGAGATTTGTAATACCATTAACAGAAAGCCTTTTTAAGGTTATAGATGGATTTCTTGAGTTTACAAACCATAAAATTTGGGTCCCTTGACACAAATTTTTCTAGCTGCACCATATATATTGTCTCTTCAATGTTTCCATTTAGAAACATTGTCTTTACATTCATCTGATGCAACTCTAAATCAAAATGAGCTACTAATGTCATCATGATCCTAAGAGAAACTGTTGAAGAAACTAGAGAGAAAGTATCTTTATAATCAATTCCTTCCTTTTGAGTAAAGACTTTTGCGACAAAACAAGCTTTATATCTCTCAATGTTACCCTTTAAATCCCTTTTAGTTTAAATATCCATTTACAACTAACAAGTTTCTTTCCTTCGGGTAATTTAATGATATCCCAAACATCATTGTCACCCATCGACTTCATCTCATCCTACATGGAATCAACCCACTTAAGAGAGTTTAAACTTCGCATAGCTTGACTAAAGTTGATAGTATCTTCCTCATTCAAACCAATGGCATCCTTATGTTCCTGAAGATATACAACATAATCATATGAAATTGCACTCTTTCTATCTCTAGTGGATCTTGTTAATGGCAACGCTTGAGGTTGTTGTGTTTAAACTATAAGTGGTGCTTGAGAAAGAAACACATAATTGTCTTATTCTTAAGGGATTTTAGGAATAACGTCATTGTTTATTTCAGGATTTGTTTCTGGAACAAAGATAGGTATAAAAATGTGATCATTGTGAAAAACACTTTCTTCATCGAAGACAACACTCCTTATGCTACTTCCCCCCCTCCAAACTCCACATTATCAAGGAATGTAGCATTTCCCATTTAAAAAAATGTTCTAGTGATAAGATTATAAAACTTATACCCGTAATAGAGTTTGACGTATCCAAATGTGCAGGTGCCTAATGCTGGGCTTTTTCCCAAACATTAACTCATAAGGGTCTTAACTACTACTTTACTAGGTACTCTATTAAGGATATAAATTGTGGTATTTAATTCCTCTCTCCAAAATGACTCTGAAAAAGAAGAATGACTAATCATACTCCTTACCATACCCTTAAGATTCGTATTTTTTTTGTTCTGCAAATCTATTCATGATGGGTTTTCCCGACATTATGTATTGCAAAATAATTCCACACTCATCGAGGAAAAGCGCGAAGGACCCTGAACATTGTTCCCTTGATCAATCATACCGACCATAGTATTCACCACCATTGTTGGACTTGACAACTTTACTTTTCTTTCCAAGTTAAAGTTCAACCATAACTTTGAATGACTTAAACACGCCCAAAGATTGAGATTTCTCACGAATGAAATATAGGTAGCCATAGCTTGACTAGTCGCCTATAAGCGTAATAAAATACCGTTGTACATTCCAAGAACCTGTAGGGAAAGGACCACATATATCGTTATGTATTAGTTCTAAGACATCCTTAGCTCTTTCAGCATGGAAATTTCTCTTGTTTGTCTGCTTAACCTTAATACATTAAATGTAGACTTGAAAGTCCGAAAAATCAAGGGATCTAAGAATACCTTCTGACATAAGCTTTTAAATTCTCTGTTTAGAGATATGTCCTAATCGCTTATGCCAAAAAGTGGCAGAATTCTCATTTAATTTTTGTTTTGTACCATGTGACTTTAATTGTATTATTTTATTATAAGGACATTCAATGTCAAGCATATAAAGATTATCATTCAAAGAATCAGAACCACCAACATTTCAGTCATATGAGAGACTAAGTTTATTATTTTAAAACTAACAAGCATAACCTGATTTGTCCAAAATTGAAATAGAAGTTAGATTACTTCTAATAGACGGTGTAACAAAAGTCGCAACTAAATCCAAATGAAATCCAGTCTTTAATAGTAATATAAAGGTCCTTATAGCCTTTACTACAACTTTATTTCCATCACTCACATAGATGAATCTTTCAGCATTACTTGGCGGACAGCTCCATAAGCAACCCTTCATGGACATGCTTATGTGAGTAGTAGCACATAGTCTATCTACCTAGTATCAGAAAAAATACCTTTCCTCATCTTATAGGGTGAGGATTCATCAAATGAAACATGAGTAGATTCTTCAATCGATGATGTTCTATAATTATAAACTCTATATGCTTTACTCAAAGATGAGTACCCTAGGAATACCCCTTCATCAGACTTATCATCAAAGTTACCAAGATTGTCATTTATGTTATTTGAAATTAAACATTTGCACCCGAAAATGCGAAAGTAGGAAATGTTTGGTTTCTTACCTTTAAATAACTCATAGATTGTCTTCTCTAGAATTGGTCGAATGACCACCCAATTTAATACATTTTATGCGGTATTAATCGTATCTGCCCAAAAGTACTTAGGAAAGCTCATTTCACTTATCATAGTCTAGGGCATTTCTTATAAAGCTCGATTTTCACGCTCTACAACACCATTTTGTTGTGGAGTTCACAAACATGAAAAGTAGGAGATTTATTTTTCTCAGCGTTATTGTGGATTAGTGATTGAATGAACTTGTGTAAATTTTGTCAAAACATAGTGGAAAAACAACTTTCAATGGAAAACCATTGGAGAATGAAGTAGGCTTCTACGAGGATGATAGGGCCAAACCACTATACATCCTAGTGTAATCTTTCTTTCTCTCTCTCTCTCTCTATCTCTCTTTCTCTCTCCTCTCTCTCTCTCTCTCCCCCTTATCTCTCTCTTGCATTTTAATTTTCGTAGGCTATTTCATGTTTAGCTAATCATTTCTTAGCGTAGCTTAGCATTAATTCCTGGCGTTAGCGATTTATTACGCAAGTGTAGATTTTGTTAGAATCATAACCTATTTGTATTTTAGATCACATTAAATTCTGCAAACTGTGGTCTTAAAATCTATAGAGATTGAACTTTATAAATGACATATCAAATGTAACTTACAAATTGTCAATTCAATATAGCTTGTAACTTTTTGTGTTATAGTCTTTGAACAATCCAAGGATTATTGTAAACTATAGTATAATTACATTTTTGTTTCCTTCCAAAATAAGCATTACATCTCTATTTTCAAAAATCACTTTCCTCAACGAAAACTTTGATTTTTCAATTTGAAAATCTGCCAAACTTTTCAAAAGGGTCTATTCACATCCCTCTAAATCGTTTCTTTACTCCATATTTTTACCCAACATTTTTTACGAGTGTTTGGCCCACTTCATGTTTGTCTGTTCACCAGGATAGGAATGTGGCTGCCCTTTTCCGACTTTGAGGTCGTCTTGAAAAATTTGAAGGTATCATCAAATTCGAGTAAAGAATTCATATTCACCAATACCGCATTTAGAATCCAATACAAACATTATAAATTCTTAGTGATGTCATTGGGTGTGATAATTGCACCAATTATTTTTTATTGATTACATTAATCGAGTATTTCGATCCTACCCGACCGATTTATGATCATATTTATTGATGGCGTCCTAATTTTCTCCCAAACTCCTCATGAACATAAGGATCACCTCAGGATTGTACTATTTGTCCTTCGAGTGAAGAAACGGCTAGCAAAATTTTACAAGTGTGAATTTTGGATGCCTAAAGTGAAATTCCCCGAGTATTTGATTTCACAAGGTGGTGTAGTTGTGTATACTTTGAAAGTAGAGGATGTGGTAAGTTTGGAAAGACCAAAGAACACTCCAGAAGTTAGGAGTTTTTTGGGGCTCTCTAGTCATTACTAGAGATTTATTATGAAGTTCTTTCAAAAAGCTCTATTGTTAACCCGGTTGACGCATAAGGACGTTCAAATCGTTTAGGATGCTAAATCTAAAGAAAGAAATCATAAGCTAAAGAAGAAATTGACAAATACACCTATGGTGATCATTCTAGATCTAGATCAAAGTACGAAGTTTACTAAGATGCTTCAAAAAGAGGATTGTGAAGTTTCCCGTACTTCATAGAATTTATACATTGGCTTAAATAATGTTTTCGTCCTTGTAAGTTGGCGAGTTTTTGGTTTTGGTCCCTGAATCTTTTTTTTTCGGTCCAAGTCCTTAACATTTGATTTCTTTTTGCGATTAGTCCCTGACGTTAAACTTCCGTTACAAAAATGATGATGTGGCTAACGTCGCTGACGTGGCAAGTTTTTTTTATCATTTTTCATTTATTTTAATCTCCAATTATTTCACATAAGCTGTTTTGTTTATTGAGTGTTAAATGAGAAATGCAAAATCTTTTAAAAAATGGCCCTATGTGGTATTGAACCCAGAACCTTTTGTTTTCAACAAATAAGGCGTATTCCAAAAACCAAAAAACTAATAGTAGTAAATAACTATATGATTTTTTGTATTGTACTTTTAAAAAATACGGGCTAAAACCATTAAATTTTTATAAAAAAAACATTATGATTTTATCCTGTTTTATCAAAAGTTCGTACACCCTACAATAAAAAAACATATTTATCAAAAAATATGATGGTATTAACTTTGTGTTTTTTTAAAATAATTGTTTAAAATTAGCCTATCAAAAATTTCAAAAAATCTGACACCCTACATTTCATATTGGTTCTTTAAAAAATTTAGTATTAAACTTAAAATTTTCTTAAAACTTATGATTTTAAATCGAATATTAAAAAATCTGATATAAAATCATAAATTTTCTTTAAAATTATAATTAAAAAAAAAAACTAAATTTTAGTTAACAGACAAATGTAGGAGTGACATATTTAATTTTAGGTGTGTTGGATATAATTGTCCTATTATTTGAAGATTGAAATCTTGTGATCCTTAATGACAAAATCTTATTTGCTTCATTAATGACGCAATCTTAAAAATCTTGTTCATTAATGACAAATCCTTAAAAAAATAGTTTTTGGTGATTCTTGAATGGAGGGTTTGTTTCGTCCCACATAACGGTCACAAAAGAAAAGCTTCTATAAATAACCATTCCCGCTATCATTATATCATCTCTTAACACTCTCTGAAAAGTTTACGATCAATTCTGTGAATTTGTGTTGTTTGCAGTTACAAGAATGTTGATACCACTTTCAATTGTTGATGATGTTGCTATCGTTGATTTAGGTCAACAACATCACCGCCACAACAACATGTTACCTGTGTATGTTCTCTTTGATTCTCGTACCGACAACATCTCTCAAAACCACCCAACAAGAACACCACCTTGGTCTGTCATAGATCAAGCTCTTCTCTTTCATTCTCACAACCACAACAATGTTCCAACAAGATTAATGTCTCACAACCACAATGTTTCATCAAGATTAACTTCACAATCGGTGTCTGTGCTAGATGAAACTGTTCTCTATGATTCTCCTAGGGGCAACAACTTTCAAAGAAGATCAAGGATTCATCCAACATGGTCAATTAACCACCACCACAATGGTACTAGAGTTTCTCCACCTGTGATTCCTGTGCAAAATACTCAAGATACTTCTCGACATGTCACAACATCAACAACAGACGCAGCAGAATCCGTCTGTTGCATTTGTCTTGTTGACTTGTCTAATGGTTCTTCCACGCCAATTCGGTTGCGCTGCTCTCATGTATTTCATACTGACTGCCTTCAGAAATGGTTCAACATTAGAAAAACGTGTCCACTCTGTCGTGCCAATGTTTAATTTGCATACATTGATACTACTATTACTATCTGTTTGTTACTTATTAACGTTTCTTCTCTTTTGTGAGTTTCCATGTTCTACATATATGTGCTCTATCTTTGTGTGCAAATCTGTTACACTGCAGATGTTTAAGGTTATAGGTTATTTTGTTTGTGAATATTTAGAACTTATTTGAAGAATGTATGGCTTTGGATTGTATGTTATTTGAAAAACTTGGGTGTTTCATGATCCACGTTTAATATGACTTTTTAAATGAAAACTTGTGATTTTCTAAATTTTCAAAGCTTAAATTTGGCACTTGATTTATTGACTCAAATTTTGTTGAACGTTGAACTTTTTATTGTGGGGGCATTTCCTTACAAAAATTGTGTGAAATTGAATAAATTTGACACTTGATTTATTGTTTTTTTTTAAACTCGAGACCTTCATAGAAACACACTCTCAAGACCCAAACTTCTACTGCTAAACTAACTCTTAGTATATTAAACAGGGTCGGCCTTGGCGACCCTTGGCCAGGGCAACCAGGGCCTAAAAAATCGGGGTCTCAAACGGGTGAAGATTTAAAAAAATTTAATAAATTATATGTAATAAATATATTCTTTGCTTACAATATATAATTATAAAGCAATAGCTCAGTGGTAACAACTGGAGTGTTAGGATGTTTGGGTCGTGAGTTTAAGTTTAAGCTGTAGCCGAAGCATTTTTTACAATGACATATTTTTATCTAACTAAAAAGGCAGTACTAATATATGCATCCTAATCATATTATTTAGTATTCTTCTATTAATATAACTAAGAAAGAAATCATATATCCATCCTACATATTTGTGTCTAGTTATAATTTATAGAAAAATATACTATTAAATTTTATTTTATAATAATAAATTAAAACTTAAGAAATTCAGTATTATCTTTAATTAATTTAACATAATTAAATAGATAATAAATTAAATTATAAAAATTAATATTTTTTAACAACTTAATTAAAGTTAATCTAATATTATGTAATATTTATAAATTTTATAATTTGTTTAACTAGTTTAACTTCCCTTCATTTGATATATTCAATTACAAATAATTTTTTATATAACTTTTTGAAATTTATAATGAGTCCTCAATATTTATAATAGACTCTCCAACAAATTTTATTCTTGACGAGTTATATTTTTATTTTATAATTTTATAAAATTAAATGCATTGATTTTATTTTATATCTTCAATTACAATTGATTTTTTGATATAATATTTTAAAATTGATAATGGGCCATCAAGTTAACCTTTTTTCTTGATGATTATTTATTATTTTTTTAAAATTTTATTTCAATTTTTTTATAAATTTTAATACTATTTATAATTAAATATTTAAAAATTTATTGTACAACCATATTTTTTATTATAACTAGTAAGAGACTCGTGCTCCCGCACGGGTAAATTAATTTTGATATTGCAAAAATAATTATTTTAGATATACATCTTAAAAGGTCATTTTAATTGAGAAAGTACACGAAAAAATTATAAATTAAAATATTAAAAAAAACAATATTATGATACAATATGTAATAGAACATTTGACAAAGAATTTCAAAGATCAATATATAATAATAAGAAATATATAAATGAATATAATCACTTGATAAAAATAGTGGCATACGATGAAAGTGTCCCGTGAAACAACAACAACAAATTGTGAAAAAGCAAAAGCCTCTAAAAAGCAAAATTTGCTAGTAAAATTGAGAATGAGAGCATTTAACAATACACAAGCTCACAAGCTAAGTATCTAAGTAAAAGATAGTTAAGACTAAACAATTTCAAGACTTATTTGTTTTAATAACTAACTAATCACAACCATCCTAGCTTTTAGTGAGTAAATTGCATTTCAACGTTTTGTTGTGCATATGTAGAGCATATCAGAAGTTCAACTCAGTTTGTGCATATGTAGAGCATAGCAGAAGGTAGTTTATCAACTTATATCAATACAATATGTCTTTGTAACATTGACTCCTAAACAAACCTATAAATGTATTATCATTAGCTTGATTGATGACAACATGTAAGCTGTAAATATAAGTATCCAAAGACATATAGAAGTCGTACAACCTATATATCAATCAGTACATTAAATTAATGCATAGAAGAATACAAATTTTGCAATAGACTGATGGTAATGTCATAAATTCAGCAGTATAGACCTTATGAAATTGGAATGGAAACCAGTATTTTACAGGATAGCTTTACCAAATTATAAAAGACCAGTAACATTTCAAAGTGATGCAAACCAACAACATAATCAATATCCAACAAATTGCAATGGCTTCGAATCGAGAATTAGATATGTACAAAAAGGATAAACTTCAAAATGCAAGTTCGACTCACACTGCTACCACAATATCGATTTATCGCAGCACAAGCTAGAGATGAAACAATATACATAACCATCGTGAAGTTTAACAATTCTTAGCAGTCAACATTCACAACTATCACTCTTAAAAAAGGAAAAAAAAACAAACCAGGCTCTGAATTTGGTACAGCAGCATTGAAAACAACAGCAGCATGTTAACATAATAAATGGCCCTGCGGTGAATTTGGAAACATGTCGAAAATGAAACATATGCAATACAAGAACAATACAATCAGATTTCAGAATGTGCATCAATACCAACAAACCAAACACACCAACAACTAACTGCAGTAACAAAACAATCAATCTTGAAACGGAAACTGGTGAGATCCAGATTGGAACGCAATGGATAGAGCTTGCGGTGACAAATCGGTATACGCGAGTCATCTCAACAACAACAAACATTTTCACCTAATTGTAAACATACTATATCAAGTCATAAACTATCCATGAGAAATTCAGAATCAGATTGTTTGACTCAACTATAGCAGCAGTTAACAACAATAAACAAAACTCCATAGCTATGTACTGCAAATCCAGATTCAAATAGCAAGCATACATATAGATTCGAAAAACCAACCGAAAATGAAGCACGATTTATGCAGCCTGCACTGAATTGGTGGTCGTTATTTCTTGGTGAGGATTCTGATTTTATTGCTTCAACAGAGTTGTGTTGGAGCTGCTCACAGTCAAGACTTTATGGCTGCACCTTCAAGCAAGAAACATAGAACAGTTAAGTCTTTTTTTCAGTTTCACAAGACGAGCAGGATCACTACACACATTCTCAATACGCTCCTCAAGAAACAACTGATGTAGTCTGCAATAATGAAAATGAATTGAGTAACTGATTAGACATTATAAGGACATTTTTGCATTTGACAAATCAAAGGCATAGCTTATGGACCACAGTAAAATTATTGGAACTCACTTTGAATGTCATAGTATAGCTCCATGGGTCTCACCATCCCTCCGCCATTCCCCTTTCTTTTGCTGGAAATACAAATTATACATATTTAATATCCAAAATTGCAAATATTCAATTTTCCATTGCACACAATTGTGTTTTTATTAAGTCTTAAAACAATTCGAGAAAAATTATGTCATCAAGTGGTAGAATCAGTCCTTTAGTACCTTGACTTTACGAATTTTCCTTTCCCTGTGAACTTCTACTGTTGCTGTTACACTTACAGATGAAGCAGGCTCTGCTTTAAAGAATGATGGATCAGAATAACGCTTCAGACATGCTCCGGCACCAGCCACATCAAACCTTTTTTATCCAAAAAGGAAACAAAAGCTTCAGATATCCATAAAATAATAACTAAATAATATTTACACTAAAATTGTATTTTTCAAATCTGGTCACCATAGAAGTGGTTTAAAAGAGTAATACATTCATCCATGTTGAAACAACAATTAAGTTAAAACTTTAATCAAAAAGTGTGTATCTTTTCTGATATTAAATTCAAAGCATGTATAGACTAAGTGATTAGGATAGGTCTTGTCGTAAGAGGTTGGGGTAATATACATGTGGTCGTAAGCACAAATCTCACTGCCGCAATTTATTATAGCACAATAAAAACTCGTACAAATGTAGATAAATAATTCACTGCCTAAAGAAGACCACCTTGTAACAAAATTTCTCAATGGTTACAAATTTATCCAATGTGAATTGTTAGAACAGCTGATTTCCTCACTCAATATAGCAACAAATAATTTCACTGATGAAGCTTTCCTTTGAGTTTGAGCTGCTCTATAAACTAAATTATAGATGTCTATGACATTTGACCAAATGATATTGACACAATAACAATCAAGCCTTGTCCTAATAGTCAGGGTTACCTAAATGGACGAGTCAATACTGCCAAATTCAATTAAAATTAAATCATTGAAAGCATGGTTGTTTATCCTTATGTACTTAAATGGAAAAAATTTACCTCCTCATATTCTCATTTCTCATGGCAACCTTGTCAGCAGAGGCTCTAGAAAGTGCTTCTTTGGGGCTTGATTATGATCCTTATGAATTTCGATATATATATATATATATATATATATATATATATATATATATATATATATATATATATATATATATATATGCCTGTTCCAAAATCAGCCAGATGGACATTCTGATGTAGTTTTTGTTGAGGAGGGCTTTGAACCATCAAGTGAAACAACGAAATGTGTTGTTGTACCATATGTTACCTTGAATCATTTGAACAGTTATGAAGTGGAAAAAATGTTTGATTTAATTGTAAAAGAGACAAGAGCTCAGTACCAAGGTGATTCTTTTCATCGTCAACCAGAAGATGCTAACAGCGGTAATTTCCGTGTCAACGGGGAGGTTTCTCCCTGTGTTCACTTCATTCGTGGATCCTGCAACAGAGGCAGTTCATGTTCATTTTTACACACATTTCAGGCTAAGAGACCATAGTGCAAGTTCTTCTTTTCCTTGCAGAGTTGCCGAAATTGAGAATCTTGTGTATTTTCACATGATATGGACCGATCAGCCGTGTTGGACAGTCACAAAACATTTACCTTCCAGAAGATAATACCATGAGTTCTGCTTCCCTTCTGAACTTGTTTCCCAAATCCAGTGACAAATCAATTCTGATACTGGATGACACATATTTGCGTTTCTCCTCTTGCTTTGATTGCCACCTTGATCTATCCAAGATAATTTCAAATACAAATGTGTCAGTATTTTATCGTCCTTACCAAACAAATCATGATACAAAATGGGAACGCTTTCAAAAGAACCAACTTCCAATGCCTTTGCATCAGCTGCTTCTCCACCTGCTGCTGCGCCAATGCTAGGTTTAATTGGTGATTTGGTAGGCATAGATAATAGTTATGTTATTCCTGTTAGTCAGCCAAATATCCATTCCAGACCTCCATATGGACCAGAGTAATACATCACTAACCTATAACAAACAATAATCTCAGCAGGTGCATATAAATCAATTGAATCAAGAAGACATTCATGAAACTTATCTCAAATCTAACATGACCTGCACCAATATTGCTTCCTGTGCTACTCCTTTCGAAGCCCTTGCTCTTACCTCGTCGAAGGATCACGACAGTAGTATTCAGAGGCGTGTTGTTGCAACACCAGTTTTAAGGTGTTTTTAGAACTCCAACACCAGCTTTGCACACTGCAAGAGACACTGCCAATATGGAATTTGCCCCAAGCTAAAAACAAAGAGAAAAACATGTGAACCAAATTCCTATCACAACAACCATTAACCATCAATCACTAAATTCAATATCAAGATTCAACAAACACTCATTTTAACTCATAATTCTCATTTCAATTCAACAGGGCTCAGACCCTACTATTGAGGTTTCTACTTACATTAAGCCTGTCAGTGTTGACGGCATCGTGATGGTGTCATAGGAATTTGGTTCTATTTTTGTAGAATAGGTGCTGCACAAGCTCCATTGAAAAATGATGGTTTTTGCAACATAGTTCAAGGCGGATAGGAATTGCTCCAATTCTCAAGATGGCCATGAAGAGGGAAGCTTCAACATCCATTACCAGAGGGTTTTGAAACTGATAGAGTGAAATATCTTGTTAGATACAGAAAAAAATACTAAGTGTAGTCATAGATTGAATTCAATAACACCAGGAACACGGGTAAAGTCAGATGCCAAGAGCAATCAACAAGTAATAAAATCATACCTGTAAAGCCAGCTGATCAACGCTTGATGACATCTCAACAGCAGCTCGCCAGGCAACACATCTGCTCCTCTTAGCAAAGTCTGAATTTTCAGGATATAAAATACCTGGTATCTTTGTAAACCCAACTGCAGAATTTCAAACTACCAAATAAATTCAAAATGATTATCAAGATGAATAACACAACCACCACTAGTGATATACTAAAGAGAACAATTTGCAAACCTTGTCTGGCAGCCTTGGTAACAAAGGAGCGAGGCAGGACCTTGCAATTAAACAACTTTCGAGAAAGCCGACCACCTCTCCACCAATACATTCCCAAACCACCAGTAGTTTTTGAAGATGAACTGGATTCAATATCTGAATGTGTGGCTATTTTCATTCCTTATTAGAAACAGCTGGTGAATTGAAAAGGAATGCCATAACTTTTGGTAGACCAGTTGCATGTTGAGCAACAGTTATAGTACCAACCAAAGGTTATTGATTTTAATCTCAAATTCTTTCCAATGGTGGTGCAGAAACAATCTTATGTTACAAACAACAACTGAAATAAATCAGTTTGTAGCCTTAACATTGAAATAAAAAATAACATGAACAATGTTTTAGGACAAATCTGGAATATGCTTTGCGGTTAGACTCCCTTGTGCGTTCTGAACGCAACTCTAGATCATTAACCAGCTATGCTTAGAAGATGGACAACAATCAGTATACCACAGTGATGTAAATTGATAATAAATCAATAAGAAAACTTAAAACTAAGGCAATCATATGATATTACAGAAGGAAGCAGTAATGAAATTGAACCAATTACCTGCTCCCAAGACTTTTTGACCACTGCTAAAGTAGAATCATATGACTGTTGCCTCTCCTTCAGTTGAGAAAATTTATTCTCAAAAGTTGCATATTCTAACTTCTGAGTCTCTAATTTCTGTGTAAGCTTTTGATTTTGATACTGAAGTACAGCAATATCAAGCTACAACATAAGAAGAGAATGCGTAAGTTACATTTTTACCTTTAACACTTGCTAAAAAAACAAAAGAATATGAAGTAATGATATTACAAAATAAAAATTCAAAACTACTCTCAAGTTACACTTTGTTTACATATGCTATCAATGCTAATCTAAGATAGATAGTAATTACTTTCTTTCCATCCTCCTATGTCTTCTTCAATATTAAGTTCATCTTCCACCTATTTCCAACAAAGAAAAAAACCAACCAAACATGAAACCAAAACTCAATAACCATAACTACATATATATAAACATTTAACATTATATCATTCAATGCATTATCATAAAGTAGATTAATTTATTTGTATTTGAACTTCAAGTTTGCATCATTAGCAATTGTTTAACTAACATGATAATAGTATATATGTTATACCTTTGGAGTAAAAGTAATGGCAACATCAACTTCTCCACAATAAGATTGACCTGCACGAACAATTTTATACTTGAGAGGTGGTAGCTTAGAAACTCCATTTTCTACACTTTGAGTCAACAAATCCTTCACATAGATTCTGTTTAAAGAACAACCAATAGTATATTTTTATCAACACATGAACAAATGAACAAAAATGAGACCTGGTTATAAGCTATAGATGATAATGAAGTAGTAACATGGTTGATGGAGGTTGTTGGAGGTTGACGGAAAACAATGAGATAGGAGCTCACCTTCAAAACGGTTGAACAGGAGCGGTGGTTTGGCGGAAAACAACGGCGATGATTTTGTGCCACCCGAGCGAAAAGCTGCATCAAATCACCGATGATTTACAACAAAATATACAAATAACAAAGAGAATCAGAGACGAGGGAGGAAGGGGCGGCGGAGATTAAGGTTTTGAGGGAAGGAGGAAAAACAGGAGAGAGTGAGAGGAAAGCAGAGAGAGAGAAATGTTTTTGTGGGATTAAGAAAAAACTTTTATTTGAATTAGCTAATGGGTGAATGACATTTGGCATGGTAATGGTTTTGAATTGGGATGAAATTGCTAGTTACCAAAATAACCTTTTGTAAGTGTATTTATTTTTTGGGGAAAGGGCACAAATGGAAAATCAATGCTCTTTTTTTCAATTGCTTTATAGTAGATTTGTGAAAATGAATCTTCAACAACTATTTTTGTGTAACACTCTGATTTAATTAGGGGTGTTCATGGTTCATGAACTGCATTGAATCGAACTATATTTATGATTTGGTTCAGTTTGCAATAACTATTTCAACAAAAATTCAGTTAACAGCTAAAATGATTACAATTCAATTTAAAACTAGTTTAGAATTAATTTATATTTATAATCAGTTTACAATTTTAAACCAATTATATATTTTGAACTCTTTTAAAACTAAATTTTTTAACTTCATAAAAATTTATATTTTTATATATTAAAAAAAATATTCTTCAAAATATTTATTTTTAATTTTATTTTTGAGAAAATTTTTTTATTTTCGAAAAAAAAATATTTTCAATTTTTTTTATTTTCATATTTTATATTTTTGAAAAAAAAAATTCTCGTTTTTCCGAAAAAAAATTGATTTTTTCATATTTTTGAAAAAAACTTGTTATTCACATTTTCAAAAAAAAATAGATTTTTTTCCGTATTTTCGAAAAAAAAATCAAATTTTTGTGTTTCTAAAAAATCTGATTTTTCGTATTTTTAGAAAAAATTTGATATTTTTGTATTTCTACAAAAAAACTCGAATTTCTATATTTTCGAAAAAAACTCGATTTTTTCATATTTTTGAAAAAACTCGACTTTTTCATATTTATGAAAAAACTCGACTTTTTCATATTTCTGAAAAAATCGATTTTTTTTATATTTCTAAAAAAACTCATCTTTTTCATATTTCTGAAAAAATTCGTCTTTTCATATTTCCAAAAAAAACTCGATTTTTTCATATTTCTGAAAAAAAAACCCGACTTTTTCATATTTCTGAAATACTCGATTTTTTGTATTTCTGAAAAAAACTAGTTTTTTTTCGTATTTTTGAAAAAAAATCGATTTATTGTATTTCCGAAAAAAAGGATGCTTCGTATTTTCGAAAAAATCGATTTTTCGGACAAAATCGATATTAGTTTTTTTTTCAAGAAAAAAAAATATTTTTAGGAAATAAAAAAAATATTTTGTAGATTTTTTTTTTTTTTTGATTTTTTTTCAGAATTTTTTTTACTCTTAGTTAATTTTTTATTATTTTTATTAAAAACTATTTAATTTATATAATTAAACCAGTTTATAAAACAAAATTGGTTTTGAACTGATTTTAAACCGTATTTGAATTGTTTTAATTAAATGGTTCAGTTCATTAACCATTTAAGTGATTCAGTTTTTTATAGTGCAATGCAGTTTAATTTAAGTATACAATTCAATTAACCATTTTTTTGAACACCCCTAGATTCAATACATTATTTGATTGCGTTGTTGCCAATATAAAATTCACAACTCATTCTTTTCTATGTTTTCACATTTTCATGTATCTAACTCCCTTTTACCTCTTCATTGTCGAACATTTTTCTCTCACGCGTCAGCTATTGCACCACCACCGCAATGTGAAGCTGCCACCTTTGGTGACAACCACAACCACAACCATCATCATTTCCTTTGAGTCTTACACAGTGACCTTCTCTTCTCTCTTTCTAAAATAAAAAGAAAAAATAAAACGCAAAAATAAATAAATAAATAAATAAATAAAAATTTAAGGTTAGTTGCTCATAATTTTACTAAGGCTCAATTTTTATTATTTGTTCAAGGCCTCTAAAAAGTTAGGACCGACCCTAATATTAAATGCACAAGGTATAACTCATTCGTCGAAGTGATGAAATGTAACATTCACATCACCGGCAATATCAATAGCTATAATATTTTGAATTGGGTAATTTAACTGGAATTGAATGAACTCTCTTATATTTTCTAAACATGCAAAGTGAGTAAGCATACATTATTGGAATATTTTAATAATTTAATATTATATTAGTATTTTAATAATTATGTGATCAAATATATCTTTTTAATTATATTAGCTATTTTATCAAATAAAGTGTTTTAAATAATTATATGATCAAATAGTGTTAAAAGGCTATTTAAATTTTATTTTGGAATTAATTAAATAATTGGGTATGGACTCAAATATGAGTGGATGTTTGGAAATAATGGGAATCCTAATTGGCCATCACACTATATATAGGCTATGATTCCAATATATCGTACACAAACAAATTATCTCTTCTCCCCATCTGAAGAGAATTCAAGGCAGAAGTAGTATTGCTCTCGTTCACAACTCTCAATGTAGCAAGTTGTGGAGTCGCCAGTTATGTTTGATTCTTGTGATTACATAGGGGACCTAGCCATATAATATATGAAGAATTTCTTAAGGCACCCTATGTATTTCTTAGACACTATGTGGATTTTCTATACTGCCCCTAGTTTTCGGAAATATATCTCCGGACGCACCCTTTTCACACTCAAGGAATACCATTCTGGATGACGTCCCATGCAGTTGCTAAAGATTTATTCCGGAGATATATTTCCGGAACCATTTGGAGAAAACATGAAAATTAATCAGTTCAGTGGATGTTCCAAAGATATATCTCCAGAAGATGCGAGCGGCATTTTGAATTTTCCTGTCACCTTTGCATGTCAGATTGTTCCGGAGATATATCTCCGGAAGTATCTGATATAGTTTCAAGCTGCATGATCAGTCCTCCCATTGTTGACATTCTTCATTTTAACTCTAACCCTCACCCTAAAAACCTTACATTCTCAATCCCATATTTCACTCCAAATCTCCATCCTTTTGGTTCAACATATCACAGGGAGCAAAAGAAGATCGAATTTCAGGTAAATATTGTTCATTATCTTCTGTATTGCTTACATTAATCATGAAAATTTGCTGAAAAAACTTACGTAGTGTTCGGAGATGTATCTCCAGAACGTGCTGAACATGAATTTTTCCCGAGATATATTTCCGGAATGTTTCTGTGCTCATTTTTCATCCTTTTCTGCAGCAGTAGATTAATTATTTTTACTTTTTTATTATTTCCAATAAATATGGTGCACCCCGATAATATCTCGAAACAAGTAATTTCTTCGAACGAAGTTCCTCAGAATGTTCAAGGGATTGTTGTTAAGGCGGTAGATGTTCGCAATGAATTTAATAACACGCAAGAGTTTGAAAATCGTGATAACATGCTCGAATGGATTCGTATGGTGGCATCAAGACTTGGATTTGGTGTGGTTATCAGAAGGTCGGATAATGGCTCGAATAGAAGAAACGCCTTTGTGACTATGTTATGCGAAAGAAGCGGGAAATATCGAACTCCTCTCTAGAAATTTAAGAGAGAAGACACGGGTAGTAGAAATGTGAGTGTCCGTTTAAGCTTCGTGGTTACACGTTGGCTAGCAAAAAAAAAGGAGATTTAATGTCATTTTTGGTGTGCATAACCATGAATTGTGCTTAAAATTAGTCGGACATCCTAGTGTATGCCGGCTCAAGCCGGAGGAGAAGGTATGTATTAGTGACATGACCTTGAATCTTATCCAACCGAAAAATATACTTGCAACATTGAAACAGAAGCAAACCGACAATATATCAAACTTCAAGCAAGTGTATAACATTTAGAACCTCACTAACAAGGAAATTATGGGAGATAGAACTGAGATGCAACAACTCTTAAAACTCTTGGACGATAACAGTTACGTGTCTCGGTACCGAACTTGTGACAATGAAGTTACGGTTAGAGATATTTTTTGGACTCATCCGGATTCGATAAAGTTGTTCAACACGTTTCCGACAGTGCTCATACTTGATTCTACCTACAAGACCAACAAGTATAGACTTCCATTATTTGAGATGGTTGGTGTTACCTCAACTGTGAAGACGTACTCCGTTGGTTTTGCATTTTTAGAGTGTGAAAAATAGGACAATTTTACTTGGGCATTAGAGGTGTGTCGGTCACTTTTGAAGGATCAAGGTGAGATGCCTAAAGTTATTGTTACGGACCGTAATACCGCATTGATGAATGCGGTTGCAAAGGTGTTCATACTTCTTATGCATTACTTTGTAAGTATCACATAACAAAGATTGTGAGAAGTCGAGTTAAACCCGCGGTAGGGACGAAACAAGTAGAGTCCGAAGGTGGAAAATTGGTGAAGTCGGGTGGGATTGTGGAGAAAATAATGGATGCATGGAATCGCATAATAAATTCTTCCATAAATGAATTATATGCCGATTTCGTCATTCATTTTCGGAAAGTGTGTGAAAAGTATCTGACTTTGTTGAAATATGTTGAAAGCACCATTCTTGATCAGGTGAAGGAGAAGATAGTTTGCGTGTGGACTGATAATGTCTGACACCTTGGAAATACAACCACCAACAGAGTTCAGTCGGCCCATGCTACTTTGAAAAATTGGTTGGGAAATAGTAAAGGGGATTTGTGTCGAGATTGGGACTTGGTGAACCACATGATTCAAAACCAACATAATGAGATACAAACAACATTTAATCGGAGCATCACAGTTTTAGAACACCGATTCAAAGACAACATTCTTTATTTTGATTTGGTCGGCAACGTTTCTCGGGAGGGGTTTGACTATATTTTTCACGAGGCCAAAGGAGCTAATAATGTAGGCTCCGATAGTGCAAAGGGTAGTTGCACTATTGTGAAAACATATGGTCTCACATGTTCTTATGTTATTGCTAAAAAAGTGAAACTTGGTGAGCCAATAAGAATGGACAAGGTTTGCTCTCATTGGAAGAGACTTAGTTTCGATGATGATGGATGCATGGATGAAGGTAAATCGAATATCTCTATTTTGACCAAATGAGAAGCGATACAAGAGAGATTTTCGAAGGCAGATGACAACATGAAACTCCACATCAAAGAACAATTGAGGAAAATTACCTATCCAGAAACCACTGACATGAAACCGCCTTCTCAACCGGTAAAAACAAAAGGTGCTCCAAAGAAAATGAAGCCTACACCGAATGACAACTCGACTACATGGTCTCCTTCATACTTTGAACACGTTGACAAAGTATTTCCCGACTCACCGACTCCAAAATCTCAAAAAATTGTTGTTAAAGGTGCTCGAATTAGCAAACCACCTTCGACGCCGTTTCAATCGAAGATTCCATTCATTGACAAGATGTTGGTTATTATGCACAAATATATCGATCGTATCGTCAATGTTGCAGGAGAAGGTAACTGCGGTTACCGAGCCGTTTCGGCTTTACTTGGTAAGGGAGAAGATAGCCATGCACTGGTCCGTCATCAACTTATCCAAAATTTGAAGACGCGTAAGGACTCGTACACGCGTTTGTAGGGAAAAAAATAAAAATTCGATGCGGTTTATGAGTCACTTGTTCATTACTTGAGCGGTCCGACACCGGAGTCAAAATGGACGAGCTTCCCGGATATGGGTCACCTAATTGCATCTGCATATGATAGGGTGTGCATTGACCTGACACGCTACGGGTTTTTGGAAACCTTTTTCTACTGCGCACCGCACCACCCCAAAATCCAAATGATCGCATCATATGTATTGGATGGCTTTCAAAATCAAGTAATTTTGTTCAAGTTTACTTGAAACCAGGATACCCCATACCACCTACATCACCGGAATGGACGACTCATTCATCCGCAAATGTCGAGACGTGGCCGGATCATTTTATAGAAAGATGCAAGAATTCGATAGATTGAACAACATTGAAAAGGAATCAAATGCACAAAAGTCAAAGGGGGTACCACCTATAGATTTATCCGACGACACATGTTTTGATTCGTTTTGATTTTTTTGTAATCAGACAAATAATTGTATATAAGTGTGTCTCAATATAAATTAAGTGTTACATATTCACTTATTATTCATATTTGGTCTTTATGCATGTTTAGTTCATATTTGGTGCATATTTGATCTTTCTCAACTCTCTATCATATGATTCTGTTTTGAAAATGTATCAGGAAAAGTTCTGGAGATACATCTTCGGAAGCACTACTAAAAAACGCCCAAACAACAACGCCAGGTTTACAATGGATTCATATAAACCGTTGTAATAGGTTAAAATTTTCGCGCCCAGTAATAAGCCATATATATATAATGACGATTATTTTAAAAGACCTTAGTAATAAATATTGTGTACCAAGCTTCGATTCCCAGCAGTTACACTTTTTCCATTTTTTATAGTACAATTAAGACTTTGTCACTTAAGTCCATTATTTATAAAATAAATTGTAAATGATTTTACAACGGTTTGTTAAACCAATCGTTGTTATAGGACTTAACTCCTTTATTTTAAAAATAAATTGTAAAAAAGAGTTTACAAAGGTGAAGTAAAACAACTGTTGTAAGAGGACTTCAATTCCACTGCGGTTGTGTTTGCCAACCGTAATTAAAGGGTCCACTAATAAATTAAAACAAAACTTATTCTGTATTATTTCTTTCAAAAGACGCCCTAGGCGAACAAGCGAGCCAGAGACGACAGCAGCGGCGCAATCTTTATCCTCTTCGTATCCATTCATTTGTAGCTCAAATCTTCACCCTCTTCGTTCATTTGATTCTTCAGCTTCGAAGTACGGTATTCTTCAACATCTTCATTCTTTTTTTCTTTGTTTATGTTGTATATGCTCAAGTCAGTATGTTTATGTTGTTTATGCTCAAGTCAGTATTAGAGTAAATGTTTTATATGCTTTAGGTTTAGATTTGTAAATGCAGTAAGTTTTTGGATTACATTTTGGTGTGTCATTCACATTATTATATGTGTATGAATTTCAGAAGTTGTTATGGATCGTAGTTGGATGAAAGTCGGTTGAATGTTTTTATATCATCATTATTTAATGTTTTGTAGGTTATTTTAATAATGTTTTTATGTGATTTTCTAATTTTTAAATTTTCATCCTTTTTTCAAAAATTATCATCCTCAATTTTATCTAGAAGAGTTGTTAAATTTTGGATGATTAACTTGTTATACAAAAAATCCTTGAGAACAACACAATAAACGCATCTCAAATTATCAAATGTTTGTTAATTATATAGGTCTTCACAAGTAATTGAAACAACACATTTAGTATTGTGATTTTACATAGAAGAATCACCAACATTTGAGCTCTAATTAACATTACAGAGTAGAGAATACCAACATATTCATTTCATTCTTTTTTCTTTTATTTGATACAAAACTCCTCCAAAAAGAGAACATGGTATAAAATTTTAGACATCACCACCCAAAAACAAAATAAAAGAACAAAGAAATCACACCCTAGTTAATTAATTCTGGGTTGTCCTAATCTTAATAAACCCAACCATATATTATATAATATAATATAATCTCCCTTATTCTTGACAAAAATAACAATAACAAAGGGAGAAAATGATGAGGATTTTGATCAAGTACCATTTTGCGCAATTTCTCTCTTTCTTTTCAATGAATGTTTTTATATCATTATTATTTAATATTTTGTGACAGTTTATATTAGTAATGTTTTATACATGACGAAAATTTATAGGAATATAATACCATGGTGTGGCATCTTAGGGACCATTATTTCATAAACACACATTACTACTTCTTATGTAAATATCATTAGGGCCTATATTAGTTTATTTAATGTTTTGATTTCCAATGCCCCATCTTAAATAAGAATATAATAAAAAATGAATGAGTAACTTGACCATCACTATTCAATTACCAGTAATGGTTTTTGAATTAAAGAAATAATAATGACTTTCAACTAAAACGATTAGATTTTCAATGTAGAGAGAAGATGAAGAGTCAGAGAAATCATTATAAATACGTTATTCCTCTTTTTACCATCACACAAGCAACATCATTGAAGAGGAATAATCAAAATGAGTTCCAACAATGCAGTAGATATCCAAGAAGTTCAAAAACATGTCCAAGAAGTTCAACAACCTGTAGATGTTCAACCTAAAGATGATGTGGATGTCCAAGAAGTTGTCTAGGTCATAGAGGCTGTAGAGGTCCAACAAGTTGTCTAGCCCGAACAAGCTGTACATACCCAACAGGAGGTCACCTTGCAAGGAATACGAACTAGGAGGAGAATAAGGAGATCAAGAAGAAAGAGAAGGCGGACAACTACGTTCGATTCAGATGATGATGACGTAGCACCGTATAGTTGGAGTAACTTTATGTTAGCTAGGGCATTTAAATTTGATAATTAAAACTTAAAAGTGTCTTTGTTCTCTTCAATATTCATGAGTTTTAGATGTATTAAAAATGAAACTTGCACTTGTAAAACATTTATGTGTCTTTGTTCTCAACCAATTAACATTTTGTTGTCTTCTTATTTTGTTGTCTTCTTATTAAAAGTACTTGAATGAAAACTTTATCACAAATGTGGGTTGTATTTTATGCTGTGATATGATGAACGGTTAAAAAATGGGATTATATATAAAAGCAGGTTAAAAAATTAGATTATATATAAAAGCAGGATGATATTTGTTAATCCTGCAGAATATATAACAACGTGTTGAGGAGTACCTGCTACAATCTTATGCCTTGAAATCCCAGACTCAACACAGTAACTATTGAACACTTCGTTGCAGAACTCAAGGTCATTGTCGGTTCTCAACCTCTTAACCTTTCTGCCAGTTTGAGTTTCATCCTTCGTCTTCTGAATGAATACCCGTAATTTTCTGGAATAGTCATCAACGATGGATAGAAAATACCTTGCACCTTAGTGTGAAGGATTCCTTGCAGGCCCCCAAAGATCAGCATGAATGTAATCCAGGGATCCATGTGTTCTTTGCTTGCCTTTGTTAAACTTCGCCCTACAGGATTTACCAAATACACAAGATTCACAAAACTCCAACTTTTCGACTTTGTCACCACCTAGCAGGTTCTACTTCCCCAATTCGACCAGGCCTCTTTCGCTGACATGGCCCAATTTCATGTGCCATAATTCTGTCTTTGACACAGGTTTCGTGGATGCAATATTTGTCGAACCACTTACAACCTCAGTCTCAAGGGTATACAAGCCTTGTTTCTTCACGCCTCTCAAGCCTTCCTTCGACCCCTTCATGACTCTTAGGATACTTTTCTCTCCTTGGAAAACATATCCCTTCCTGTCTAATTCACCAAGAGAAATCAAATTTCTCTTCAAATCAGATACATACCTGACTTCAGTCAATAACCTTATTGACTCATCATGGAGCTTGAATCTCACAGATCCAATACCTGCAATTTTGCAGGATTTGTTGTTTCCCAGCAGCACCGATCCACCATCTTGATCACATAGCTCCTCGAACAATTCTCTGTTTGGAGTCATGTGCCAAGTGCAACCTGAATCCATAATCCACTCTTTTCTTGAGTCGTCGCTTGAAACTACAAGGACATCAGATGAGTCGAAGTCATCTTGAACAATGGTTGCGTTGCCATTATCCTTACCTCCATGATCTTTTAGGCGTTCAGGGCACACCTTTCTTATGTGACCCTCCTTCTTACAATGATAGCATCGAATACCAGATGCTTCGCCACTATAAGACTTCTGCTGACTTTTACCTTTCTTCTTGTCGAACTTATCATCTCTTTGCAAGAATTTTCCCTTAACGACCAAACCTTCAAAGCTCAGGGACTCCCTTCCATACAAGAGAGTTTCTTTGAAGTGAGCATGTGATCTGGACAAAGCACACAACAGTAACAGTGCTTGATCTTCGTCATTGATCTTCAGATCAATATTTTCAAGATCAAGAATCAGCTTGTTGAACATATCCAACTGCTCAGCAAAAACTTTGTCTTCACTCATCTTGAATGAATACAAAGGTTGCTTGCTTCAGGTAGAGTCTATTCACCAGAGATTTGGTCATGTAGAAACTTTCAAGTTTCAACCATAACCCCTATGCCGTAGTCTCCTTTGATACCTGTCGAAGAACCTTATCACCAAGGCTCAACAATATTGTGTTGTGGGCTTTCTCTATCATGGTTGTCTTTTATTTTTCTGTTAACGCAGCATCCATGGCTGTCTCTCCCTTCAACGCTTCCAAACAACCCTACTGAACCAGTAGGGCTTTCATCTTCAAGCACCACAGACCAAAACCGTTCACTCCGGTGAACTTTTCAATCTCATACTTTGTTGAAGGCATCTTCTCCACGCTCACCGCACCAATTTATTGTGAAAAACGATACCTTGAAACAAAATATTAACGGTTTCTTTATGGGCAAGAAACACACAAGGGTTAGGGGTAACAAGGAAAAACAACTAAAACCCTATTAGAGTTCACAAAGGAAGAGAAAAAAGTAAGAAGAATAGAGAATTTGTTAAATCTGTTTTATTATTCACTTTTTCAATAGGGTTCAAAGATTACAAGTGAATATCAACAATTAACCTCTCTCAACCTAATAAGGTTTTGTCACACAAATTTTCCTTATACAAGATAAGAAACTAGCATGCTATTTATAAGAAAACTAACACACTAACCTAATGGCCTTTTTAACAATTACCCATTACAAGCTAACTTAGGGAACAAGCCAACTTAAACAATTGGATCTTTAACACAAGGCCCAATCCGACATACTAACTTAAATTACAAGTTAATATATTTTGACAGTATGCTCGAACAGACTTCGACTACAGCATACAAGATCAGCATGTGAACAGACTTCGACTTCATACTAAACCTTGTTTTCTGATGTGGAATATCAGACAAAACTGCAACCATAGAGCATACTAAGAACACTTATCCCTGGATGGAACCAGACTCTGATACCAGTTGTTAGGAAAAAAAACAATAAAGCATAGAGAAAAAAAGGAGGAACACAATCACAACACAAGAATATAACGTGGAAACTAAGAAACCGGAGAAAAAACCACGACCGTTGTCAATAGACAACCAAAGAATAACTCTATGTGAAAATTTTCACAACACATAATATACCTTCACAAACTCAGGCCCCCAGTATACACACACCCTCCAAAACAAATGTTTAACTACATCTCACAACACTCTAAAACAAGAGTATAAGAGAACAAAGAAAGTCAAATACAAGTTTAAAGTGCTTTTGACTGGTGCATCTTGGAATGAAGAACTTGAATCCTATATATAGCATTGAACTCCTACTTCTTTCACAAAACTAAGCGATGTGGGACTTCAAATAACTTGTATCATATATATAGCCTTTGACTATCTCTTCATTCACAAAACTAAGCAATGTGGGACTTCTTCAACGTGTATATTTTCAACCAACCCCAACAATCTCCACCTTGATTGAAAATAATACATAAGCTTCCATTGTCTTCACCGACAATCATACTCCACCATAAAGAGTATCAACATGTATATTTTCAACAAACCGCAACAATACTCTTTCACAACACAACGGTTATACATCATAAACGTTATAATATCTCGCGTGCTGTCCAGAAAAAAATAAATATCAAAACGGCGCAGCTGGAAATCGAACCTAGGACCATTAATTTTATCACAACGGTCCTTTGGAACAGCCTCTCTGATAGGGCACACGCTTTCCAGTTTATTGCAACGGTCCTTTGGAACAACCGTTGTGATAGGGCACGCGTTTTTCAGTTTATTACAACGGTTTATGGGCCGTCATAGTAAGTATCATATATACAACGACACTCTACATAACAACGCATGCGCCCGCGTGATTATACATCTTTCCTAGCCGTTGTTAAATGGGTTTTACGTAGTAGTGAAGGTTCTTTTATTTGCTTTGTTTTTGAATGGTTCAGGAAAAAGCTCCGGAGATGCATCTCCGGAACAAGATAATTTGGTGTCGTTCCAGAGATATATATCCGGAGTATGAATGATAGTCAATGAGTGGTCTTTATTGAATTAGGTCTTCTATAAATTTGGGTGTTCTTGTATTATACTTCACACAAACTCAAAATGTCTCAAATGTGTGAAATAAACATCCGTTGGTATGTCGTAAGTGTCTCCTACTCTGGAGCTTCTACACCCGGGAGGACGTTCAAGCTCACCGATCTCACCTCCCTCGACGATATTATAGACGAAATCCACTATCTCCTACCTTACGGAGACACACGAAGGGTTGTCAAGTTTGAGTACCTTTCACCCTCGGTTGACAACGAAGAGAACATTGTGTTCAACAAATTTGAGCTCAAGACTCGAGCGGATGTTATGGCGATGGGGTGAACGTTTTTCGGTTTCGAAGAGAAAGTTCCGCTCGAGTTGGAAGCGACACTACGAATATCGGTCAACGATATCTTGGAGATGTGCAAGCGTCCACCGGAATATTGAAATGTAGTATTTAATTTTCCGTTGAAATCATCATTGTAATGCTAATTTTATGTTATGAATGCTCATTTTATGTTTGGAAAGTTCATCTTATGTTGATTTCTGTCTCTAGTTTTGTTCCGGAAATATAACTACGGTATGGTTCTGGAGATATATCTCCGAAATAAATCTATAGCAAATGCATGGAGCGCCATCCAAAATGGTATTCCTTGAGTGTGAAAAGGGTGCGTCCGAAAATATTTATATCTCCGAAAACTAGGGGCAGTATATGAAATCCGCATGGTGTCTAAGAAACACATAGGATGTAATAAGACACTCTCAATATATATAACTCTAGTCCCTACCTATTATGGGTCAAGGGTTAAAACTCACACTTTTACCCACACCAATAAGATTTCAGATACTCAAAATTTAATTAAAAATATCACTTAACCAATCAAAAAAGCTTATTTATACATCCCCATCAAAATCATAGTTAACCCATTTTTCACAAAATAAACAACAATTGATTGTAATTAACAAAAAAAATTAGATTAATCAAACATGTATGAGTCAACACTTTTCTAGTAACAACCAAGTGTGATTTCCTAGTGGTTAAACTTAATTATTATTATGTCCTGATTTCTTGAGTGTGATATGACTAGCCAAGAACCATGTGTGTATGTGCCAACATTTAATTACTATTTTGGCTTGATTTCCTAATGGTTAAACCATAAATGCTCACTTAATATAGTTCATATCGATCAAAAATGTTTAACTATAAGTTGAAATTGTGTTGGAGGTTATTGAAAATGTTTCAGTGCTAAGTGAGTTACATGCTATATGTCCTTCAAAGTCATATAGTTGAGATATAATGTTGTCTACTAGTTATAACACTTTGAATACTTGAACACTTTATTTTCTAGTTTAACTATTAGATGTTACTATCAATCATGCACGAAAGAGGAATTTGGCATGTAGAATTTTCTCATGTTGATCAATGTGTAGTAAGCATCTGAGAACAAAACAATAAGGATATGCGCTATATTTAATGGCTCGTGTTTGAAGACATTTGAAGGAAAAACTTCATGTGTGATAAAACCATTGGTTTTTACTCGTGGGACAAAAATTAGTTCAGTGCTGGTGGTTTGGTAAAACTATGGACTGTAAAATCAAGTGAATGTGTTACCACATATGAGCATCATGAAGACAAGGTTTAGCTTTTATAACTTATAAGCACTTTCCTGATTTGCTCTGCCTCTTCCTGTTAAGTTATTTTATATTGTACAAATTTGTTCAATAATCGTGAGTGATTCAATTTTCTTTGTTGTTCAAGGTCATCCTAAAGTAGGTCGACCTTTCTTAAGATGTTATTGTCCAGTGAATATGTTACTGTATATGGTGAAGCCAGAGGTTATGGACATTGTGGGAATTTCATTTTTTGCCTTTTAATCCAATTGTATAACAATTTGGTTCTTTTATATGTTCATTGAAACCATTTTTTCAAAAATTTTCTTGCTGATATATTTTATTTGTCCACCATCTTTATAACTCGCTTGAATGCACATTTGTCTTTGATGGGTGTGGTGTAGTTGTTCTTCTATGGATGTTGCAAGCCTTCAGTGCCGGGTACACGTTATTTTATGTCTCAGGCCTTTTTTCGGTGTTGCTCTCTTTGCCCTTTATGTAGCATTCCACTGTTGTGACCACTTGCTAACGAAGATGTTAGTCTTTGGGCGAGAGACTCATTGAAGTGCCCTGCTTTGAAACCATTATGGAATGCCTACATAAACATTTCTTGGTTTGGGTGGATGAGTCTTATGGTAGCTTCATTAAAACATAAAAGGTATTCCCTTAGTGATTTTGAAGGACACTGTCAAATGTTAAATAAGTTGGTGGTGGACATATTCCCGTGTCGACTGGCTGCAAACTGGTGCATGAGTTTCTTCACCAGCTCTTGATATCCGGAGATGGAACCTTACAGTAGGCTCATGTACCATCGCAAGGGCGTATCTCTGAAAGTGATAGGCAATAGCTTGCATTTAAGGGATTCGGGCGCTTCGATGATGGCCATCAGTGTGTTGACGAAGGCGACATGCTCATAGGGGTCGCTCTGGCCATCGAACTTTGCCAAGGAGGGAGCCTTGAAGCCTTCAGGAATAGGTGCTTCCTATACTTCATTAGAAAGTAGCCGAGGGGTTCAGCTCTTCCATATCCTATGTCGGAGTAGCCTCCTGTTGATGTTGTTGGATGTTGTGGACATTGTCCTCTAGGCTTTGATTTTGGCAGCGCACATTTCCGCCATGGCATTGAAATCACTGATAACTTCGGTATCCTTCAACGTGGGGGATTGTGCTCTTCTAGCAACCATGATTGGAAACAATTAGGTCTAGGAGTGGAGGTTTTGGTGAGTATCAAAGTGGTGATGATAGTAAAGGGTGTGGCCCGGGTTAGTTTTACAGAGAGTCCATGGTGGGCGCCACTATGCTTGTCAAAAAGTACAAAATGCGTGACACCTCTATGTTGATAAGGATGGATAGAGGTCATAATATTTTCCGGTGGTGTTTTTGGCTATGGAGAGAGAAAGCTCGCGTGAGGTGAAAAGATCTGTATCTTTTGGTATTCTGTGTATGTTATGAGTTATTGGCCTTCCTCAAACTAGGGATGTGTTATAGTGTTGAGAAACCTTATTCGATGGTGTTTTTGGCTATGGAGAGAGAAAGCTCGCGTGAGGTGAAAAGATCTGTATCTTTTGGTATTCTGTGTATGTTATGAGTTATTGGCCTTCCTCAAACTAGGGATGTGGTATTTATAAGGGCCTATTGCCTAGGGTTTAGGTAACTCTTAAGAAGGGGTAACTGCTCCACCTTGACTAGGAGAGTTGTTTACTTCTTTGGGAGTCACATGAATGATTTCACATGTGTCATTACAGACTAGGTAAACGTCATTATCCATATTTACCCTTATCCATATTCACATATTATAAGAAGGTATATCCCCCCTCCTTATAGACCATTCAAGTCCATATTCTCCCCTAACATCATTAGCATTTAATAACAAATAAACATTATTTTGTTTAAAAATATGACTAACACTAATAAGGTTTTTAGTAATCGAGGGGACATGAAGGAGATTGTTAGTGTGAGAGACATGTGAGGTTGTGTATATGGGATGGAAAAATGCTTGAACCAAAAGATTGAATATGCAAACCTTGACCTCGCCTATGTAGAATTGGTCATATGGCCTTCAAACGAGTGAATTACTATAGATTTCTTGAGTTACCTATGACATGAAAGGGAGCTCTAGTGTCAGAAGACCGAAGCTTGTAAAAGTAGGAGTGATGTTGGTAACAAGTCCACTATGTTGATTACCAGATGTAGAAGGTGGAAGAGTGTTGAACTAAGGCATGATCCAAGTATTAGTAGGTTAAAAAGGTCATAGTAGAATGTAACCCTAAGCTTGACCAAAAGATGAACCTAAAAATTGAGTTCTAGGTTGAGGTTGAAATTGCTTATTAAATTGAGGTCATCATGTAAGAGAGCTATAACCAAATTTGGAGCAAACCTAACACTAAATGCTAGAGTTGTGAGTTGCGTCCTTCTCTTTTTCTGCCACTGCGACCACAATCTGAACTATAACCTTCTTCGAAGGAATTGAACTCGTGTTCAATAAACTAAGGTTGAAGGGAATCAAACAAAGAAGGAGAGAAGTCAGAATTAGTTGTGTTGGCAGGTGAAGGTGAATTATGAGTTAGGTTAAACAAAGCAACATCATTTGTGGTTTATTTTTTGAATTTTTCCAATTAAAGCTCATGAGTAAGAAGCAATAATTTAGGAGATATTCTTAAATATGCGAACACACTAAAATATAAAATATTGTCTCAATGATTTAATAATGAAAAATGCGATTGGAGGATATATGGAGTATTTTTGAAAGATGACTATGACAATCAACTTGCACAAGACTTTTGTTCTACATGAAAATTGTCGTTGGCCTTCTCAGTTTCTTTTGCATTCTACACATTACATACTCCTCAATAATATTACTGAGTTGACTCAACTCAACCATATCTTCAACAAGAAACCATTCCTCTTCTCAAGTTCCACTTCAAAAATGGACCTACGATGTATTTTTGACTTACCATGACGAAGGCATTGGTAAATCTTTTGCATATGATCTTTATTCAGCTCTCACACAGGTTGGACTTATTGTTTACATCAAAAATCACAATCTGACAACTGGAGATTGTTAGAACAAGGTTTGGTTCTGCAATAGTACCTCTGAGTTTTGATGATAACAAACAAGTATGTTTGTATGAACAATTTTGGTATTCTTATGTTTGTTATTTTTGAGAATTTAACAAACAGGTTCTGATTCTGAGAAATAGTGTGGCTAAGTTATTAGAAAAGAATTGTTTCGCTTCTGCACTACATATGTTCTGCTGAACAGTAGCATTTGCTTCAGAAGACTCTGAAGCTGTATGACTCTGATACGAAGACTTAAGAAAACAAGTTCTGAAGATCTGAAGATAGAAGTTCTGATGAACAAGTCCAGATGCTGAAGACTTAAGAAAACAAGTTCTGAAGATCTGAAGACAGAAGTTCTGATGAACAAGTCCAGATGCTGAAGACTTGTACTTTTGAAGATAACTGGTTTTGAAGACTAAGTGCTGAAGACTCTGAAGATGTAGCTCTGCAGACTCTGAACACTTGAAGCTCTTAAGACCCATGTTACGTTTTCCCTTCTTCTAACTCATGCTCTCAGAAGCCTCTGAAGTCTGGAAGTTGAGAAGACCAAGCAACGTGGTACAATAGTACAACAGTACAAGGACGCTTTGTTCCACCGCCGGAAAGGACGGACGTAAAATATACTATTTGTCCCCCACGATCCTTCAAGCCGCCATAATTATGAAATGTCAGGAATATCCTTCAACGGTCATATTATGCATGGCTATATAAAGGCTTGAAGACTTCAAGAATGGTTACCTGAATTTTCACTGTTAATACGTTTTATTGTTGATATCACTCTTAAGTCAATTTGTGTTAAAATTTGTTTACATTCAGCTTGTGTAGAAGCAATTTTCTGTAAACGTTGTATTTACAAACAGATTGTTTGTATTTCTAAAGGACCAGTTAGGTCAGAATTTTTAGGGAGACTAAGGCAGTGGGTCTTAGTGTTGTTAGTCACATGCAGTAGGCTTGTGCATTGTATTCCTTAAGGGACCGAGTAGGTCAGAATTCTTAAGAAGTCTAGGACTAGTGATTTTTAGAGGTTGTTGTTAGTCACCAGCAGTTTGCTAGTGCATTTGTAATGAGTTTGGTTATAGTGGATTAAGTCCTCGCTTGAGAGAGGCAAAATCACCTTGGCGGGTGGACTAGACTAGCTTGAGGATTTCTCAAGTGAACTAGTATAAACATACTGTGTTCTTTCTTTTCAGTTCTCTTGCTTTATTATCAAGAAATGAGCATTATTAGTAAAGGGGATTATTTTTAAAGAATAGTTTTATTTTAAAAACCCAATTCAAACCCCCTCCCCCTTTCTTGTGTTTTTCACACCTTCAATTGGCATCAGAGCTCCGGTTCTGAGAAGATAAAAAGTTTGAATTTTTATCAAGCACCTGACAGTGTTTAGTACCGATCCAAAGTGTGAAAAATAATGGTTGCTCCAGTTGGTACCAATGTCACTTTTGATAATAATGAAAGAGACTCATATAGTGCAAAACCTCCCATCTTTGATGGCGAGAAATTTGACTATTGGAAAGACAGAATCGAAAGTTACTTTCTGGGATTTGATATGGATCTATGGGATTTGGTAGTTGATGGCTACAAACATCCAGTAGATGCCGAATGCAAAAAGATTGCCAGAAGTTCATTTACAGATGCTAAAAAAAAATCCTACAAGAATCATCACAGAGCGAGAACGATTCTGCTAAACGCTATCTCATATACAGAGTATGAAAAGATTACGGATAGAGAGACTGCAAAGTCTATTTTTGACTCTCTTCAGATGACTCATGAAGGCAGCGCTCAAGTCAATGAGACAAAGGCTCTGGCCCTAATCCTGAAGTATGAGGCCTTCAGAATGGAAGACGATGAATCTGTGGAAACTATGTTTCCAAGATTCCAGATGCTTGTTGCAAGACTAAGAGTTCTGGACAAAGGTTACTCTACTGCTGATCATGTCAAGAAGATTATCAGAAGTCTGCCTGTAAAATGGAGACCAATGATAATTGCTTTGAAAATGTCAAAGGATCTGAACAACACGAGTCTTGAGGAACTGATTAGTTCTTTAAGAAGTCATGAGATAGAACTTCAAGAAGATGAACCTCAGAGAAAAGGTAAGTTTGTTGCTCTAAAGTCTAAGCTTAAAAAGAAAAAGGCTCACCAAGCAGAGGAGAACTCAGAAGAATCAGAAGAAGATTCAGACGAGGATGAACTGTATCTCATATCAAGAAAGATAAACCAGCTGTGGAAACACAGAAAGAGCAAGTTCAGAAGAAAAGGTAGATTTGAGTCTACATCTGGTCAAAGGAAAGCTTCTGAAAAAGAAGCTACCTATTACGAATGCAATGAGCCTGGACGTTATAGGAACGAGTGTCCAAAGCTCAAGAAAGATAGAAAACCTAAGAAGGTTCTCAAAGCCAAGAAGGGTCTTATGGCAACATGAGACTATTTAGAGTCAGAAGAAGAAGATTTTGATGAAGAACATGCCAACGTGGCACTCATGGCAAATACCAGCATGAGTGAAGCCTTATCAGAGGATCATCTGACACCTGATGAAGAGTCAGACTCTGATGACGACAAAGAGGTACTCTCTTCCTTATCTCGTTCTGAACTTGAATTAGGTTTATCAGAACTTATGAAAAGGTATCAACTTCTTCTAAGTAAACACAAAACTCTGAAAAAGACTTTTGTAGTTGCTTCTGAGAACTTTACTAAGAGCGAGCCAAATATTTCTGATTTAAATGGAAAAATTTTATCTTTAGAAAAGACTAATGTTGTTCTAAAAAGTAAAGTTTCTAAGCTAGAAGAAAAAATTACTTCCAACATATCTGTTACTGATGAAGTAATCAGATATGATAGAGCTTTTCAGCACTTCCTTGCTAAAAGCATAGATAGAAGCAAGATGGCTTCAATGATTTATGGAGTTAGAAGAAATGGAAGTAGAGGTCTGGGATATTCAGGACCATCAAAACCATTTGATGAAACTCTGAGTATTAAACTAAAACCTCTGTCTAAACATTTTGTGCCTGCTGGCACCCAACTGAAGTGTTCTGAACTAGAAGGTTCTTATTCTGGTGCACCACAATCACAGACACAGAAGAAAACTTCTAAGCATAAATATCATGCACAAATTCCACTTAACTATCCTGTTGCACGAAGATCTAAAGGTGTAAGAACCTCTGGAAAGACTAACAAGGAAGGACCTAGAAAATGGGTACCTAAGAGTAAGATAATCTATGTTTCAGACATCCTTAATGGCGCCACTGAAACACCAGTCATGGTACATGGATAGTGGATGCTCGTGACACATGACGGGAGAAAGGCATATGTTCCAAGATTTGGAACTTAAGTCTGGAGGCGTCGTTGGTTTCGGAGGAAACCAGAAGGGAAAGATCATTGGCTCCGGAACTATTGGTAATGATTTGGAGATCAGCTTTTCATAACCTAAGAAAAAGGCAGAAGAACCCAAAGAATCAGAAGCTCCTACTTCAGATATTGTTGCTACTCCCACTGATTCTTCACAACAAAAGAAAAGTAGAATTGCCACTTCACACCCTGAAGAATTGATTCTGGGAAATAAGGATGCTCCTATCAGAACCAGATCAGCCTTCAAACCTTCTGAAGAAACACTTCTGGGTTTAGTGTCCTTGATCGAGCCTACATCTGTTGATGAAGCTCTACTAGACAAAGACTAGATTCTGGCAATGGAAGAAGAACTTAACCAGTTTTCACAGAACGATGTCTGGGATCTTGTTTAGAAGCCTAAAGGTGTTCACGTTATTGGAACTAAATGGGTATTCAGAAACAAGCTCAATGAGAAGGGTGGGGTTGTCAGAAACAAGGCACGATTGGTTGCACAAGGTTATAGTCAACAAGAAGGAATAGACTATACAGAAACCTTTGCTCCAGTCGCCAGGTTAGAGGCTATACGCTTATTAATTTCCTTCTCTGTAAATCATAACATCATCTTATATCAGATGGATGTTAAGAGTGCATTTTTGAATGGTTATATTTCAGAAGAAGTTTATGTCAAACAACCTCCAGGATTTGAAAATTCTGAGAAGTTAGATTTTGTCTTTGAACTTAAAAATTCTCTCTATGGTCTGAAACAAGCTCCCAGAGCTTGGTATGACAGATTGAGTAATTTTCTTTTAGAAAATAACTTCACCAGAGGCAAGGTTGACACCGCCCTCTTCTGTAAAATATTCAAAAATGATATGCTTATAGTTCAGATTTATGTTGATGTTAGTTTTGGTTCTGCTAATCCCTCTCTTTGTGAAGAGTTTTCTAAGCTAATGCTGGCAGAATTCGAGATGAGTCTGATGGGTGAATTGAAGTTCTTTCTGGGAATTCAAATTGACCAAAGAACATAGGCTACTTACATTCATCAAAGTAAGTATACCAAAGAACTTCTGACGAAATTCAATATGATGGATTGTAAAATAGCTAAGACTCCAATGCATCCAACATGTATTCTGGAGAAGGAAGAAGTAAGTGGAAAGGTTTGTCAGAAGCTCTATCGTGGTATGATAGGCTCTCTTCTGTACTTAACTATTTCTAGACCTGATATTCTTTTCAGTGTCCATCTGTGTGCTAGATTTCAATCAGATCCTAGAGAATCTCATTTAATAGATGCTAAAAGATTTCTAAGGTATCTGAAAGGAGCCACTAACCTTGGCTTGATGTATGAGAAAACATCAGAGTACTCTCTTTCTAGTTATTGTGATGCAGATTACGCAGGAGACAGATTGGAAAGAAAAAGCACCTCTGGAAACTGTCAGTTTCTTGGGAAGGATCGGATCTCATGGGCAAGCAAGAGGCAATCAACAATTGCTCTTTCAACAGCAGAAGCTGAGTACATATCTGTGTCTCTATGCAGTACGCAGATGTTGTGGATGAAGAACCAATTGGAAGATTATCAGATACATGAGAGTAACATTCCTATCTTTTGGGATAATACTGCTGCTATATGTTTAAGTAAGAATCCAATCTTACATTCGAGGGCTAAGCACATAGAAATTAAACATCATTTTATTAGAGACTATGTTCAGAAGGGAATTTTAAGTTTAAAATTTATAGATACAGACCATCAATGGGCTGATATCTTTACAAAACCCTTGGCTGAAGATAGATTTTTATTTATTCTGAAAATGGATTATTGTCCAGAGTAAGATTTCATCATAATCAGATGTACTTAGTCAGAGTCTGAAGATATCAGATTTAAATTTAAACTAAAAAGCATTTATTTTTAACCTCAGTCATCAGAAGATTCTTTGTCAGAAGTGTCTCTGATCAGACGGAAACCTTTTGGTTTTCCAGACTCTGAGGATATCAATATGTGTCACTTAATTAAAAGGTGATTAACGCGTGAGCAATACTTTTCTTGGAATTGGTTAAATCATGATTATGTTCATTTATTAATCCCCATTATTGTGTTTAAATTTTTCACGTCCACTCAACTTCTCTCCACTCACACACTATATACACTTGCTCACACCACTTCATCCCACACTTCTTTCTTAGAAACCCTAAAACCCCTTCAGTTTTCTGCAACTCCTTTATCCTCATCAATGGCGGAATAATCTCAAACTATCTCCATAGCTAAGCTCCTTGAATATCAGTGTACTATTCTGGAAAACTGTCTTATCTCTCTCGACACACCCGTTGATGAACTTCAAGTTCTCAGTGAATCCATGGTTTACTTCAAAAACCTTAAGGATAATGGGTGTGATCTCACCCGTACTCTCAACTTTCAAGGATGGAATGGCTACTTTAACAGAATGGAAAGATCATCACTTCCAAACATGGTCAAAGATTTCTGGATTCATGCAATCACTAGTAGACATGTCATTGTTTCTACTGTGTTTGGAAGGCGAATCATCATTACAGAAAAGACTATCAGTGACTTAATCTCTCATGATGGAAAGGGACTAAGAATTGTCAATGTCCAACCAAATAAGCAAAGGGAAGCTAAGGTCACATCCGCTATTTTCAAAGAAGAAACTGATCTAGAATCTAAAAAGGTTCCACCATCATTGCTCTTGAAAGATACTTTAAGAGTTTGGTTCAAAATCATGTTGGGAACCATGTATCATCGTCCTTCCTCTCATTCATCGGATTATATGAATGTGTCACAGAAGTATGTTTTATACTTCCTGTTGAAAGGAAAGAAAATACATCTTCCCTGTATCTTGTTCAACTTTTTGAGAGAGTATATAATCAACTCAAGAACTGGTTCCATCAAGAAGGGAAATCATATTCCCTATGGCAGACTATTATCTGATATTTTCATTGAATTAGGCTTAGTTGAAGATCTATTGGTTTCTGGATTCACTAAGGAACTACACAAATCTTCTGGACGACATTTTTGGGCAAAGAACTTAAAGGATATGGGGCTTCTTTCGAAGATCACTTATCAACAGTCTATTCCAAGTCAGTTTGACCTTGACTTTGTTCGATCCCAAATCTCTGGATTCCAACCTTTTTCAAAGGACTATAATCCAGAAGAACTAGCAATCTATTTTGCTAAATATGAAGAGGAGGAATCATTAGATGCATGGATTGATCTAGAAACTCTACCAGATGCTCTCCCTGATATTATTTAGAAAAGAGGGAAAGGTAAGAAAAAGAAAAGTGATGGTGATGACAGACCATCTACAAAGAAATGAAGATGGCATCCACATCTACTACCTCTGCTCCAGAACAAAGTAAGTTCTTTAAGTCATCCTCTGATATTGTGTCCGGTTCCATAGACAAAAATCTGTCTTCATCTCTTCCCATCTCATCAACCCAACTATTTTTATCCATAAGTCCTCCAATATTTTTTACCGTTGTCACCACCTCTCCAATACCCATTTCTGAAATCATCACTACTTCTCCCTCATTATTACAGTTGACCCCACTAAGTCTTGAAGTTACCTTATCTCAACCAATTTCCACTATTTTCATCCAACCAACACTTGTCACTAAAGAAATTCTCTCTAAACATCCAGAAACAATCATCTCACTTTCACCTTCTCCAGAATTAAGAATTAATAATCCTGAAATTTTTCCAGTCAATGATATCATCATCATTGATGACTCTGTTGAAGATCATCTAGCATCACCTAAAAATCAAACCTCTGACCCTCCTCTCAACCTAGATGAGGAAATATCAGTTTTTAAGGAAAGTATGGTTACAAGGTTCAAGGAACTTTCTGAATCAAACTCTAGTGAAGACCCCTCTGATTTGAGTGCTTCATGGGATATGTTCATTCAATGGATGGCTGAGGAATTTCAGAAGGTTCAAGATCGTTGTGTTCAGACAAAAGGTTATTTTGTTCAAGAAGCTGAAAAGAAGTTGCAAGAAAAGAAGAAAGTCGAAGCTAAGCTTGCTGCAGAAAAGGAAATGGCTGAAAGATTAGATACAAAGGCTAATAATCAAGCAGAAGAAGCCACAATTGTCACAACTGTCAACACCTCTGCACCTGCTTCCTCTTCTGAATCTGCCCTTGAGCATTTGGCATGTGCAATTGATTGACTCAAAAAGGATCAACAGACAATAAAAGACGAATAGACGTTTTTAAGAGAAAGATTTAATGAGCAGAAAATTGTCAACAACTCTCTTCAGAGTATGCTTCAACAAATTCTGAAAAAGTTGTCTCCAAACCCCTTTTCCGCTGCAACTTAGGAGTTTTAGGCACTTCTGATCTTAAGTTTTTGGAATTTTGTTTTTCCTTCTGGATCTTAGGATATTGTTTTGAATTTGTCTTGATCATTTTGATATTAATGAAATCTTAACTTTTTTATTATGACAAAAAGGGGGAGAAAAATAATATGAACGTAGTATTTTTATTTACATAATCAAATTCTGAAAAACAAGCAGCTTACATTCTAACTAATAAACTTCTATTTCTGTTAGATTTGTTTTCTTGTTTTCTTTTTTAGGAAAGATGAAATCTGAATAGTTTTGGCATCCAATGTGTTTGACTCTGATATTTCAAGATCTAAATTGGAACAACTTACTTCTGGAAACTGAGTAAAGACTTTAAAGATCTCAATATCTGACTTATTGCAACCAAGGGGAGTTCACCCAGAAGGTTTGCAAGTCAGGATGTTTGATCTTCACCCAGTCTGAGACTCAGGGGGAGATTCTCGTCTGAAGGATAAGTATTCCTTAACCTTCTTACTCTGATTATTTTTTATGATATGGAAAAATTGTGTCATCAAAATACATAGTTTTGTCATCATAAAAAAGGGAGAGATTGTTAGAACAAGGTTTGGTTCTACAATAATACCTCTGAGTTTTGATGATAACAAACAAGTATGTTTGTATGAACAATTTTGGCATTCTAATGTTTGTTATATTAGAGAATTTAACAAACAGGTTCTGCTTCTGATAAATAGCGTGGCTAAGTTATTAGAAAAGAATTGTTTCACTTCTACACTACATATGTTCTGCTGAACAGTAGCATTTGCTTCAGAAGACTCTGAAGCTGTATGACTCTGATACGAAGACTTAAGAAAACAAGTTCTGAAGATCTGAAGACAAAAGTTCTGATGAACAATTCCAGATGCTGAAGACTTAAGAAAACAAGTTCTGAAGATCTGAAGACAGAAGTTTTGATGAACAAGTCCAGATGCTGAAGACTTATACTTTTGAAGATAACGGGTTTTGAATACCAAATGCTGAAGACTCTGAAGATGTAGCTCTGCAGACTCTGAAGACTTGAAGCTCTTAAGACCCAAGTTAAATTTTCCCTTCTTCTAACTCATGCTCTCAGAAGCCTCTGAAGTCTGGAAGTTGAGAAGACCAAGCAACGTGGTACAATAGTACAATAATACAAGGACGCTTTGTTCCACTACCGGAAAGGACAGACGCAAAACATACTATTTGTCCCCCACGATCCTTCAAGCCGCCATAATTCTGAAATGTCAGGAATATCTTTCAACGATCATATTATGCATGGCTATATAAAGGCTTGAAGACTTCAAGAATGGTTATCTGAATTTTCACTATTCATACGCTTTATTGTTGATATCATTCTTAAGTCAAGTTGTGTTAAAATTTGTTTATATTCAGCTTGTGTAGAAGCAATTTTCTGTAAACATTGTATTTACAAACAAATTGTTTGTATTCCCTAAAGGACCAGTTGGGTCAGAATTTTTAGGGAGACTAAGGCAGTGGGTCTTAGTGTTGTTAGTCACTTGCAGTTGGCTTGTGCATTGTATTCCTTAAGGGACCGGGTAGGTCAGAATTCTTAAGAAGTCTAGGACTAGTGAGTCTTAGAGGTTGTTGTTAGTCACCAGCAGTTTGCTAATGCATTTGTAATCAGTTTGGTTATAGTGGATTAAGTCCTCGCTTGAGAGAGGCAAAATCACCTTGGTGGGTGGACTAGACTAGCTTGAGGATTTCTCAAGTGAACTAGTATAAACATACTGTGTTCTTTCTTTTCAGTTCTCTTGCTTTATTATCAAGAAGTGAGCATTATTAGTAAATGTGATTTTTTTTAAGAATAGTTTTATTTTAAAAACCCAATTCAACCCCCCCCCCCCCTTTCTTGTGTTTTTCACACCTTCAGAGATCACATGAATTCCTCTGCAATCCAACATTCTAGAACCTCTATCATCGTTTTCTAAATAAATTTTGATGCTTCAACATGGTTTTTGGAAGAAATGGAGAAGATGCTAGAGTATCGTAGAACCATATATTTGGTGTTTGTGCCTGTGTTCTATAATGTAGCTCCGTTTGATTTACGTAAACAAAAAGGAAAGTTTGGAGAAGCTTTTGAAGATCAAAGCATCTTTGTTAGAAGTTGTAATTTGATGTTCTGTCAAAAGCTAAAATTTGACTATGTCAAAGTAGTTAGTCGATGTGTAGGGTCATCTGTATTCGAATGAATCAAATACAACATATATTTGTTATGTCGAAATGCAAATGTAGTTTTGTACTTTGCATTGTTTATTTTTTGGGCATGTGTCAATTTGTATAGTTTTCGGCCTTGACTTTAGTTGCCTATATAAAGGGCATTGTATGATGAAAACATAACAACTTCACTCAATAATATTCATCCTTACAATTTTAGTTTTTCTCTTTTCTCTCTTCTTTTTCTTCTCACATCTTTCTTGAAAACACTTTTGTTCCAACAAATTGGTTTCAAGGAGCTCAGGTTGCGATTCAAATAGAATATGTAATGGAAAATGGAAACACAATATCAACATAATTTCCAACAAATATACTGGTTCTTAAAGGGGAGAACTACGAACGTTGGGTTACGCAAATGAAGGTCATCTTCGGATTTCAAGATGTGGCTGAAATCGTGAACAATGGAGTACCTGCATTAGAAGAGAATGCGAACGATGTTCAGCAAGCTGCACACAAGGAACAAAGAAAGAAACATGGAAAAGGTATGTTGTTGATTCACCAGTGTGTGGATTCAAATGTGTTTGAGAAAATAATTGAAGAAGAAACAACCAAAGGAGCGTGGGATAAGTTAAAGAACTTGTACGACGAATATGAAAAGTTGAAAAGGGTGAAGTTGCAAATGTTGAGAAAGCAATTAGAGATGACTCAGATGAAGGAAGATGAATAGTCTCGAAATACCTTTCACGTGTAGTATTGTTAACAAACCAAATGAAGGCGTGGGGTGAATCAATCAACGATTTACAAAAGATTGAGAAATGTTGAGATCTCTGACTATGATTTTTTATTACATTGTAGTGTCAATTGAAGAGTCCAAGAATCTAGCTGATATGAAGTTAGAAGAACTTCAAGATTCATTAGAGGCTCATGAGAAAAGGATGGAACAGAGGAACTCAGAAAGGGAGAAGGTGTCTTAATAGACACTACAAGCAAGATTCATCAAGAAACTTGAGAAAGAGATGGGAAATAATCTTGCTAATGATGAAAAGTTAAGCAAGAACTCAAAAAATCACTCTGATTCGATCAAGAAAGGTATCACAAACAAGTATTATGTGAAGAAAATTTACATTAAGGAGGTGCAGTGTTACAACTGTCAAGGATTTAGCCACTATGCTCGAGTCTATCGAAGATAGAAGGAAGCACAAGCGAAAGATAGTGATGAACTACAGTATGCACATGCTGAAGATAGTGATTCTGAGGATGTTCTACTCATGGTCAATATTCATTCGAACACTGGGAAAACCAACATGTGATATTTGTATTCAGGATGCAGTAGCCACATGACTAGTAATAAAGACCGGTTCACCAAGCTAGATGAATCAGTTGAGAAAATGGTAAAGTTTACAGATGGTAGGCACATCACATCAGGTGGAAAGGGATACATCTCTTTTGTCATAAAAGATGGTCGAAAAGTCAACATCACTAATGTATTGTATGTATCTTCGATGACAAGTAACTTGATAAGCATAGGTCAATTAGACTATGCCAAATAAGACTTTAGGCGACGCTTTTTTTATCTTAGGAAACGCTTTTAAGTGTTGTCTATTCTAGCACTGCTATAGGTATAAAAAACACATTTTTTAATGTAAAAGAGTTGGCTTAAGTGAACTTTACGTAGCACTTTCAATTAAAAGTGTTGGCTTAAGTGTACTTTAGCAACATTTTTTGTTAAAAGTGATGGCTGAAGTGCATTTTAGGCAGTGTTTTTTCTTAAAAGCGGTGGCTTAAGTGCCCTTAAGCCAACGCTTTTTGTTAAAAGCACTGGCTTAACTATACTTTAGACAACGCTTTCTATTAAAAACACTTGCGTAAGTCCTCTTTAGGCAGCACTTTCTGCTAAAAGCGCTGACATAACCTATCATTAGGTAGCACTTTTTGCTCAAAGCGTTGGCATACGTCATTATTAGGTAGCACTTTGTGATAAAAACGATGGCATAAGTTATCCTTAGACAACACTTTCTTCTAATAAGTTTAGTCTTATATACATTTTACACAACAATTTTATTTAGCTCAAGTCACCTTTAGGAAGCACTTTTATTAATAGGTGTTGGCTCAAGTCATATATAGGAAGCACATTTTTTTGCATTAAAGCTAGAGATAAATTCTCCTAAAATATTTATTTATAAAAGAACATAAGTGAATATTCTGAAAGTGAGAAAAATACACAAGAAGGTGGGTTGAATTGGGCATGTCAAAATATTGAAACTTTTTTCACTAATTGTTTCTGAACCATCAGATTCTGAATCACATTCGGAGTCTGATGAAAGAGTGAATAAAACAATGAAAAGTTTACTTCTTTTTCTTAGTTTTGTTTTAGAACCTAAGGTTTCACGCTCTGATTATGATCCAAGTATGATTCTGAATCATATCAGAGTCTGACTTCAGAGTATGCTTAGTTCCTCTCCTAAGCTAAGAGTAGTATAGTCCCTTTGCAGCACAAGAGCTTTTAACTAAAATCAAACTGATTACAATTGCTTAAGCAAGTAGCTCAATACTTCCTGCTTAATCCCACAGAAAGAGATTTCTGCTCAAGCCTGCAAGCATAAGACTTTGTTGAGCAAATTCCTCATTCAGGACTTCCTGCTCAATCACCCAGATCAAGACTTCCTTACCTGAAATACCTGTTCAGGACTTCCTGCTCAAGCCCTCAAGCATGAGACTTCCTGCTCAATCACATTGATCAAGTCTTCCTACTCTGCCCGCAAGCATGGGACTTCAATGCCTAAACATCCAGTTCAGGAATTTTTGCTCAATCATCAGAAAGAGACTTTACTCTGAGCACATAGGCTAGAGTCTTCAGATTCTCGTAACAGAGAAATATGGTATTAACCTTGTGTTCATATAAGTGCTTCTTGGTTAAACAGATACACAAAGGTTTACACTCTTAAGCAGATTTGAGTTGATTGCTCCTGAGTGTGGAAGAATGAAGAATTCATTCTTCTTCTCCCCTTGCACATATTTTCATCTTGTTGTGCCTTCCTATTTTGATGAACATGCTCACATATTCTATCTTCAGAAAGTATGTGAACATGTTTCACTCAGCTCTAACACACTTAACCCTTTTGGTTAGATAATCTTTTGAAGTGTGTTTCTCTCAACTCATTTCAGTGAACTGGTATCACATCCATGTGAACACATACATAAAATATTCAACTCACATTTATTCTATTGAGAGGTATAGGTTCAGCTCAGATATATGTTCCCAGAACTTTCGTAGTTTGGAACCTTGTGAGTGTTTTCAATCTTCACCTTTAAATAGATACTAAGAATAGATATGTTGAAGATTCAAACTACCATGGTACAGATAGCTATTGAAATCTACTATGGGATAAGTAGTCGTTGAAGGTATTTAGCTGATAGACAATAGAATGAGCTAAAAAATCAGCTAGCATAATGATGTTGAAAGTAGCATAATAGCTGGAGAGAGAAGATCATGACAATGTCACTATCACCAGATTTGACATAAAGTAGTGTACCGTTGTCACATAATCTTCCTTGGATAGCTTCTGACTATATTCTTCATGTAGACATTTCTAGAAGCTTGCTCATAATTAATGTTATCCTTATACTTTTCTTTTTGATTCAGAGGATTTTTATATAATTAGTTAAAGCATGATCAGAAGCTTTCAGAGTCTTGAATTCATAGGTTTTGAGTCTTTCCTTCATCAGAGTCTTGATCATAACTACTTTGGATAAGCACTTTCAGAGTTGTAGACTTGATGTAGATAAATTCCTTTGAAGCAATGTCTTCAGAATTGCTTATGCAGCTTGTTCAGAAGATGCGGAGTCATTCCTTATAGCACAATCAGCTTGCTTCAAAAGGTTCCAGTCTTCAGAGCTGAGTTGATCTTTGTATGTCCAATTAAGCTTAGGTTCAGCATCTGAAAGACTTGAGTCAGACTCTTCAGAATCTGAAAGCTTGATTCTGATCCTTCATATTCAGAACAACTTTGCTCTCTTAATGACTCTTCTGAGTGATTAACTTGATTCATATCAAGGTTAATGTATTTTGATCCTGCACACTCGAGTAACCATTAGTAAACCCTATTATTTTTTAAACGCTTTGTTATCATCAAAACCTTTTAAGGGAATGAACAAACCTTGTTCTAACATATTCATAATATTTTTTCAATATCAAATTTTTGTCTTTAATTCAAATATCATAAATTCTACAATTCTCATAATCATAGATCGATGTTGTATTGTGATCAATAAGAACCACCAGTAAACAAACTTGAATTTGCATAAATTTCATAATCATCTCTAATAAAAACTCAAAGGTACATATATATGGAGAAAATGATAACCTATATCAATTCAAAATTATATAATTTCCATGTTATATTGAAGTATAATTCCTACATTTTTTATAATATGATATTTAATTACTTCAATAACCTCTTCTTCCAAATCTTTCATTTTTATATACTATGCACATAAAGCATTTATGTGACCAATCAGCTTATGTCATATATATCATATTTATTATATTTTAATCAACATTTTAGTGACCAATCATCATATGTGATAAAGAAATTTTGAAACTAGTGAGATCATAATTATATAGGTACAAAGTGAAATTTTTTGTTGTTGGGAAAAACGATGCCTTAGAACAAAGTATAAACAGTTTCTTTATGATCAAGAAACACACAAGGGTTAGGGTTAAGGAAAAATAAGGAGAACAACAAGGGTTGGTTATAACTGCTATTCTTTACTTTCTCTTTAAATCAGATTACAAGTACTCAAGAATAACAAATAACCCTCTCACCCTAATTAGGATTTGCCACACCACTTTAATGATGAGAGACTAGTATGCTATTTATAATAAAACCTAACATACTAAACTAATGGGCTTTTTGACAATTACCCATTACAAGCTAACTTAGGGTACAAGCTAACTTAACCAATTGGATCCTTAACACAAGGCCCAATTCGACAACTACATACTAGAACAAAATTTGACTACAGCATGTAGGTCTTCGACACCAGATGTGAACAGACTTCGACGGTATGCTAGCTAGACTTCGATCCAATATCTCACAAATTTCCACCTTGGATCTAACTATAACATCAAGAAACAGATTAGTTTTCTTCATGCAGCTTTATTAACTGCATACAGTGGAAAAACTTGCAATTGGGCAACGTCTTGGTAATCATATCAGCAACATTATGATCTGTTGAAACCTTCAGCACTTGGTCTTCTCCATGCTTGATTACCCCTCTGACGAAATGCAGCCTCACATCAATGTGCTTGGTTCGCTCATGATAGGATGAATTCTTCGACAAGTGTATTTCACTTTGACTATCACATTTAACACTGACAACTCGACCTTGAAGTTTCAGCTCCTTTGCAAAACCTTCAAGCCACAATGCTTCCTTCACAGCTTCAGTTAGGGCGATATATTTTGCTTTAGTGGTTGATAAGGCAACAACTTTCTGAAGTGTTACTTTCCAATTGATTGTTGTGCCAAACATAGTAAACACATATATAGAAATAGATTTTTTGGAATCCATACAACCTGCATAATCAGAGACGACATATCCTTCGATGGCTGCTTTACTATCTTCACCCAATGCTCCACCATAAAATAGGACTCTGTTCAGAGACCCATTTATATATCTTAGAATCCACTTCAATGCTTTCTAGTGAGCCTTTCCAAGATTCACCATGTACCTGCTTACAAGACTTACTGCATATGTTATGTATGGTCTCGTACAGACCATAAAATACATCAAAGAACCCACTATATTAGAATATAGAATACTATTCATATAAGCTCTTTCGACATCACTGTTGGGACACTGATCTATACTCAGCTTGAATTGAGGGTTTGTCAGAGTCACAACAAGCTTTGAATTCGACATACCATACTTTTCGAGAATCTACCGTAGGTATGCCTCTTGAGATAAGCATAACTTTGACTGCTTTCTATCTCTTCGGATGTCAATCCCAAGAATCCCGGACACAACTCCCAGGTCCTTCATGTCAAACTCCTTATTGAGTTCAACCTTCACCCTCATTACATCTTCGACATTGTTGCTTGCTATTAGAATATCATCCACATAAAGCAACAAAATAACAAATGAATTACTAGGTCGAAATCTGAAGTAAACATATTGGTCAAACTGACTTCTAATGAAACTTATGTGTGCCATGAACTTGTCGAATCTCCTATTCAACTGTCAAGGAGATTGTTTCAATCCATATAAAGATATCTTCAGCTTGCACACATAATTTTTCTTCCCCTTTTCGACATACCCTTCAGGTTTCCTCATCAGGATTATTTCATCTAGACCACCTTACAAGAATGCAGTCTTCACATCCATTTGTTCCAGTTCAAGGTCGAGCTGTGCCACCATGGCAAGTAATATTCGAATGGATATGTGCTTCACAATAGGAGAGAACACATCATTGAAGTCGATACCTTCTTTCTGCGTGAACCCCCTAGCGACCAATCTTGCCTTGTATCTTTTTGACGTCACTCCTTCAATTCCTTACTTAACTTTGAAAATCCATTTACAGCTGACTAACCTGGCTCCAGCTGGTTTCTTGATCAGTTCCCATGTGTTGTTATCATGAAGAGATTTCATCTTATCATCCATGGTGTCGCTCCCAGGATTTTCATCCAGGTACAAACGCGATAGTGGCGCGGAAAAACAGAGTCGCCAGCTGTGTAAATTTATCCCAAGAGAGGGAAAGGGAACACCGCATAAACCTGAGGAAGGGGGAAAGGAATGGTCATCGCAAACATAACCAAGGTTCGGGAGTCGGTTACGCGAGGGGAAGGTGCTAGCACCCCACGCGTCCATCGTACTCGATGGGATCCACGCTTGTTGTCTATTCTAAGGGTGAGTTATACTATCATCTAGGGCTGTACTAAAACGGGGAAGGGAAAAACAAAGACAGACTCGGTAGGACGTCGACGTCCTAGGCCTACGTACCCCCTTTGTGCAATGGGGAATTCAGAGTCAACGTAGTTCGGACCAAGTTCTTTTTGTGTTTTTTATGAGCGATGTTAAGTTCGCGTCCGGCAGTTAGGGTCGATGCCTGTTTGCGACTCAGACGGAAAGTAACGTGCCCTTTTTGAAAATATCCTTTAAGTTTGGAAGTCCCGAAGGACAAAAAGGTTTGAAGTTGGTTTGTGTTTTTTTAGGACAGAAGTGGCTTAAGTTAGTTCATAACTTGCATTGCACCAAAGTCTAGGGCACAAGGACGAATACTTAACGCATCGTCCCAAGACAGGACGCTCGCTAAGCACTCTAGAAAGATGAGAGGAAGCCCCTCATTTCTCATTCCCCGCGCTTAAGGCTCGTGCGCAATACAATTTATCCTTATTAAGTGTTTTCAAGAAATTTTGAGATGAGGAGAGGGACTCAAAAGAAAAGAAAACACTAAGGGGAAATCTATCCTAATGTTATCATGCCAAAGTGGCCCTAAGGTTAATGAGATTTAGGAGGGAGACTATCCTATGGAATTTAGCCCTAATGTTATCATGCAAAGGATTGAAAGCCTAATGTCTCTCCTACCTCCGACTTAATCAGAAATTAAGCGGAGCTAGGAATCCTACGGGATCATGCCATCAGACAAGTAAACACAGGATGAATCAATCACAAAACAAACTAAAAACAAACGAAAGAATAAACAGTGTTAGTCAACAACAATGTCACACAATCAAGGTAAAAGGGGGGAGCTTTAGCCAAGGGGTCATATCAACCGAGGCAAACAAGCTAGCTATGGGAAATAGGGGTACTCACCCAATGGTATCGAGAACCATGGAGAGCAGAGTAAGGGGGATGTGAATAAGATCGCATAAGCATCAGCATTGGTCAATGCGAGCTAAAGACAAGGCGTGGGGGTTTGATTGCGAAACCCTTCTTCCACTTGACGGACTTGATAACAAGAGTAAGCTATGTTCAAAGCTTCAATCATGTAATGAGAGCTAAGAACGACTCAACTAAAATAACGGGGGTCGATTGCGAACCCTATCTTCCGTCAATTGCCTCCTTGGAGGTCTTACAAGGGGAAATGGGGAATGGGATGCCTCTTTGGAGGTCTTTAGGCACAATATTAAACAAGCACAATCATGGCCTCACTTGAGGACTTTCCATACAATCCTACTTATCATGGCATCAAAAGCAGTAAAGTGCAGAGTGAGATAAAAGGGAAAAGAAACTATACCAAACGGATAACAATCCGGAGCAAAAGCAAACAAAGTAAGAAACCCGGAATACTTCGAGCAAGCTAGCATCGACAAACAAAGCAAGTTAGAAATCGTGTATCCGACATAAGCGTCAAAGCATGGTCGGTGTGAAAATAAATCACAACCGACACGTGGTGTGTGTATCGGGCACGGCCACATAGGAAACCTGCATGAAAACACAAGCCAGACAACCATGCATGCACTACACAATGCATCTCATAGCATGAGATAAAAGCCATTGCATCGGAAGCAAAGTAGTATCCCACAAATAAAGTGGAATACCGAACGAATAACCATCGCCGGAATCTTAGCGGGAACCTTGCACAATCTCAACAAACATGTTAGAAACCACAAGGAGATGCAACCGGAAGTTGCACCCATGCATCATAACTCAAAATCAAGCACAATGATAAGCATACGAGTAATGAGCATGCATCGGAACACAAAATCTCAAAACGGGACAGCACCGCCACAACATCATAAAATGCACGCAAAGTCGATCCGGAAAAGAGCGAAACCAATCACAATAATAATGTATGAGCAAGTAAGCACAAGTGCACATCAAATACAAGTCAACATGCAAAGTTCGCACGTAACGGAGCTGAAAAACGTCAAATCGGAAAAAATGCGTCAAAAATCATCGACTCGGAATTGAACGAAAATCGCATGGTTGACCGCAAACGTGCCAACGGACTCAAAAACAAACTCGGTTTGAACTAATTCCACTCGGAAGTGGGACTTTTAGGCCAATTTCGTCGGCTGGCAGTAGCGAAATGGTAAAAAAAAGTTGTCCGAAATCGACTAAAAAGTCCACCAACAGCTCCGGAATCATCAACAAAGTCAAGTTACATTATTCACATTCGCAAAAACACGCTACGGTTAGGAAGTTATGACCAAAATGAGCTAGCATCAAGTATTAAAACCAAATTCAAGAATTGACATAATTTCATTCGATTCAAGCTCTTCGTTTGCAAAAATGAAATAATCCATGCTTTGAATCGGATAGAAATTATATTAACTCATGAATTGCACAAGAATTAGTAAATGAACACAAACATCGACACTTACATTAAATCAACAAAACCACACCGGTAGCACTATTCTCAAGTTTTGAAACTAAACATCATTCGACAACTAATTATCCGGAGTCAAAATCCAACTCTTGGAAAGTGAACAACATCACAGCCATTAATATAGAAACTATAATTCGATTCAAGAATCACAAACAATTCACGAAATAACTATCCAATTCCGGATTTAATCATATTTCACCAATTCAAGAATCAATTCACAAATTAATTCACCAATGCAAAGCTTAATCCAAAGTTTGATTCACAATTTTATCACAATAAAATTAAGTTCAACAATATAATCTCAATTCACAATCAACTATCAATTAAATCCTAATTGACCCAATTCAACAATTATTCAAGACTTAAAGTGAAGAATTATTACCAGAAAGTGAATCTGAGGAAGAATTGATGAAATCCGAAGAGAAATGTCGGAAGCGGACGGAGAAGACGCTCGAAAACTCACGCGACGGAGGAAGGAATCCGCGACGGCGCTCGCGGTTGATGAGAGTGGCCAGAAATTGCGGCGGTGGTCTGGCCAAGGGAGATCGGATCGGAAGAGATCTTGAGATATTTGGAAATTTGCTTTCGAATGTCCTTGAAGATTGGTGAACTTGATGAATGTTCTTGAGAGAATATGAAAACCTTGTTGTTTGATCCTTGAGAGAAATCTAGGTTTGATTTTTGAGTGTTTGTGAATTATGAACCAGGGTTTGTGAAAATGAGAGAATTTTGAATATATAGTGTGATGAAAAACAAAGTGAAACGGTAAAATTCCAGCTTGTCGGCAGCTTAAGCAAAAATAACACCTTGCCCGGTACAAAATTTCGACTCTGAGCCTCTTAAGAAATTGTCCGCGTCTGAGTCACGGACGCAACGCAAAAAGAACGGACGTTATTCGATCAAAATCGAATGAGTTCGATACGCTTAAGCTGCAAGACGTCACTGAATAAGTCGTTTTTTTCAACTTATTTGGTGTCCGCTACTTGAAAACGTGACGAGGTCAACCTCTTCGGAGCATAATCTCGGCTCGACATTTTCATCAAAGTTGTAGATCTATGAGTCAGTGACCTCGTGTCAAAAGATGAGCGCGATCGGACAAAAAACGAGTGAGATATGAATTTTCCCGTGAAACAACTTTCAGCCTTTTTCTTCGGTTCAGCACTTCCGTTTTGCGAAATAAACCAAAACGATGATCTTCGGAGCATCGTTCAAACTCGAGCATGTCTTCGAACTTGAAGATGATAAAATTTTTGAACCAACGCTTCGAGAACGGACGCAATCCGATGAAAATTGACCGAGTTATGAATTTTACAAAATCTGACAGACAGTGCACTGCATCAAAGAACCCCACTGGTAATTCACATTTTCGGGGTCCTTCCGCTCGGACCTGACCCAAACTGAATTCACGGCACGAAGATAACATCTAAACGGAATTTTAGGCACCGGAAGGGCATCAATCCGATAAACGAGCTGAGAGTTATGAATTTTTTAGTGTCCAAAATACACCGGTTCAGCACTATTTTTCACTGTTTTTTGCACTGTATCAACTCTGAAAACTCGCGCGTTCGGAGATCTTCCTCAAAGAATCAACCCTCGGTCCAAACACAAAAGTTGCAGATAATTTCAATATGGAACTTTTTGGCATAGGAATAGCTCAGAAATGATGATCCAATCAGAAGTTAAGCCCTTTTGAATACCACTGACGCAATTATCCAGCGAAATCGAAATTCCAGAAACAAATAATTCCCACCACTTTCCTTGATGAATTGACTTCCGAGCCGAACATAAAAATTGTAGAGAATACCAAGACGGTTCTAATTGTTGAATATCCAGCCAAAACGAGTTCCAGAGCAAGAGTTATGAATTTTGCAAATTTGCACAGCAAACTGATTTTCTGCTCAAACTGTTCTGAATCGGCTGAAAACTTCAACTTCCTCCGAGATTCTTGACATGAAAAATTATGTTTGATAAGAGCTTTGCTGACCCGTTGATTACGTTACCCAGAGAAAATACTTTCTGCAAAGGTCGAGTGACGAAATAAATGTCTGTTGCAACCTGACGATGCTTGAACAGAGAACCTTGATCCCATAACCACAGAGCCAAATGATATGCATACATGATAATGCAAAAAATGAAATGAAACATAAGCCAGTTAGTACTAAAGTAAGGAGGGCAAATTTTGGGGTGCAACAGCTGCCCCTATTCAATCAGCTTGGTCCTGAGGGTATGATAGCGATAGCTTTCAGATAATCAGGATGCACGAAGGTTGAATACCAACGAACCCAGAAATTTGCAATCCTTCACTGGAGAATTAGCTATAAATGCTGCTATGCTGGGTATAAAACGAAACAAACTTTCCGAAGTTATGTCATCTCTGCTGATAAAGAGAACCGACGAAGTAAATCTTCAAAAGGCTGCTATCTCTGCTGATAAAGAGATTTAGCAAAAAAAATGCCATCCCTGCTGACGAAGAACTATCCGGAAGATCGCTATCTCTGCTGATAAAGAGATACTAGCAAACTGATGCCATCCCTGTTGATAAAGGGAAACTGACAAAAGAAAATCTTCAAAAGATTATTGTTCCCTGCTGATAAAGAGAATCTAGCAAAATAAATGCCATCCCTGCTGACAAAGGGAAACTGACGAAAGAAAATCTTCAAAAGACTGCTGTTCTCTGCTGATAAAGAGAATCTAGCAAAATAAATGCCATCCCTGCTGACAAAGGGAAACTGACGAAAGAAAATCTTCAAAAGATTGATGTTCTCTGCTGATAAAGAGAATCTAGCAAAATTAGTGTCATCCCTGCTGACAAAGGGAAACTGACGAAAGAAAATCTTCAAAAGATTTCTGTTCTCTGCTGATAAAGAGAATCTAGCAAAATAAATGCCATCCCTGCTGACAAAGGGAAACTGACGAAAGAAAATCTTCAAAAGATTGTTGTTCTCTGCTGATAAAGAGAATCTAGCAAAATAAGTGTCATCCCTGCTGACAAAGGGAAACTGACGGAAGAAAATCTTCAAAAGATTGATGTTCTCTGCTAATAAAGAGAATCTAGCAACATAAATGCCATCCCTGCTGACAAAGGGAAACTGACGGAAGAAAATCTTCAAAAGATTGTTGTTCCCTGCTGATAAAGAGAATCTAGCAACCTAAATGCCATCCCTGCTGACAAAGGGAAACTGACGAAAGAAAATCTTCAAAAGATTGTTGTTCCCTGCTGATAAAGAGAATCTAGCAAAATAAATGCCATCCCTGCTGACAAAGGGAAACTGACGAAAGAAAATCTTAAAAAGATTGTTGTTCCCTGCTGATAAAGAGAATCTAGCAAAATAAATGCCATCCCTGCTGACAAAGGGAAACTGACGAAAGAAAATCTTCAAAAGATTGCTGTTCTCTGCTGATAAAGAGAATCTAGCAAAATAAATGCCATCCCTGCTGATAAAGGGAAACTGGCGAAAGAAAATCTTCAAAAGATTGATGTTCCCTGCTGATAAAGAGAATCTAGCAAACTAAATGCCATCCCTGCTGACAAAGGAAAACTGACGGAAGAAAATCTTCAAAAGATTGCTCTTCTCTGCTGATAAAGAGAATCTAGCAACATAAATGCCATCCCTGCAGACAAAGGGAAACTGGCGAAAGAAAATCTTCAAAAGATTGTTGTTCTCTGCTGATAAAGAGAATCTAGCAAAATAAGTGTCATCCCTGCTGACAAAGGGAAACTGACGAAAGAAAATCTTCAAAAGATTGATGTTCTCTGCTAATAAAGAGAATCTAGCAACATAAATGCCATTCCTGCTGACAAAGGGAAACTGACAGAAGAAAATCTTCAAAAGATTGCTGTTCTCTGCTGATAAAGAGAATCTAGCAAAATAAATGCCATCCCTGCTGATAAAGGGAAACTGGCGAAAGAAAATCTTCAAAAGATTGATGTTCCCTGCTGATAAAGAGAATCTAGCAAAATAAATGCCATCCCTGCTGACAAAGGGAAACTGACGAAAGAAAATCTTCAAAAGATTGTTGTTCTCTGCTGATAAAGAGAATCTAGCAAAATAAGTGTCATCCCTGCTGACAAAGGGAAACTGACGGAAGAAAATCTTCAAAATATTGATGTTCTCTGCTAATAAAGAGAATCTAGCAACATAAATGCCATCCCTGCTGACAAAGGGAAACTGACGGAAGAAAATCTTCAAAAGATTGTTGTTCCCTTCTGATAAAGAGAATCTAGCAACCTAAATGCCATCCCTGCTGACAAAGGGAAACTGACGGAAGAAAATCTTCAAAAGATTGTTGTTCCCTGCTGATAAAGAGAATCTAGCAAAATAAATGCCATCCCTGCTGACAAAGGGAAACTGACGAAAGAAAATCTTCAAAAGATTGTTGTTCCCTGCTGATAAAGAGAATCTAGCAAAATAAATGCCATCCCTGCTGACAAAGGGAAACTGACAAAAGAAAATCTTCAAAAGATTGCTGTTCTCTGCTAATAAAGAGAATCTAGCAAAATAAATGCCATCCCTGCTGATAAAGGGAAACTGGCGAAAGAAAATCTTCAAAAGATTGATGTTCCTTGCTGATAAAGAGAATCTAGCAAATAAATGCCATCCCTGCTGACAAAGGAAAACTGACGGAAGAAAATCTTCAAAAGATTGCTCTTCTTTGCTGATAAAGAGAATCTAGCAAAATAAATGCCATCCCTGCTGACAAAGGGAAACTGACGAAAGAAAATCTTCAAAAGATTGTTGTTCTCTGCGGATAAAGAGAATCTAGCAAAATAAGTGTCATCCCTGCTGACAAAGGGAAACTGACGAAAGAAAATCTTCAAAAGATTGATGTTCTCTGCTAATAAAGAGAATCTAGCAACATAAATGCCATCCCTACTGACAAAGGGAAACTGACGGAAGAAAATCTTCAAAAGATTATTGTTCCCTGCTGATAAAGAGAATCTAGCGACCTAAATGCCATCCCTGCTGACAAAGGGAAACTGACGAAAGAAAATCTTCAAAAGATTGCTGTTCCCTGCTGATAAAGAGAATCTAGCAAAATAAATGCCATCCCTGCTGACAAAGGGAAACTGACGAAAGAAAATCTTCAAAAGATTGTTGTTCTCTGCTGATAAAGAGAATCTAGCAACATAAATGCCATCCCTGCTGACAAAGGGAAACTGACGGTAGAAAATCTTCAAATGATTGTTGTTCCCTGCTGATAAAGAGAATCTAGCAACCTAAATGTCATCCCTGCTGACAAAGGGAAACTGACGAAAGAAAATCTTCAAAAGATTGTTGTTCCCTGCTGATAAAGAGAATCGAGCAAAATAAATGCCATCCCTGCTGACAAAGGGAAACTGACGAAAGAAAATCTTCAAAAGATTGCTGTTCTCTGCTGATAAAGAGAATCTAGCAAAATAAATGCCATCCCTGCTGATAAAGGGAAACTGGCGAAAGAAAATCTTCAAAAGATTGTTGTTCCCTGCTGATAAAGAGAATCTAGCAAAATAAATGCCATCCCTGCTGACAAAGGAAAACTGACGGAAGAAAATCTTCAAAAGATTGTTGTTCTCTGCTGATAAAGAGAATCTAGCAACATAAATGCCATCCCTGCTGACAAAGGGAAACTGACGGAAGAAAATCTTCAAAAGATTGTTGTTCCCTTCTGATAAAGAGAATCTAGCAACCTAAATGCCATCCCTGCTGACAAAGGGAAACTGACGGAATAAAATCTTCAAAAGATTGTTGTTCCCTGCTGATAAAGAGAATCTAGCAAAATAAATGCCATCCCTGCTGACAAAGGGAAACTGACGAAAGAAAATCTTCAAAAGATTGTTGTTCCCTGCTGATAAAGAGAATCTAGCAAAATAAATGCCATCCCTGCTGAGAAAGGGAAACTGACAAAAGAAAATCTTCAAAAGATTGCTGTTCTCTGCTGATAAAGAGAATCTAGCAAAATAAATGCCATCCCTGCTGATAAAGGGAAACTGGCGAAAGAAAATCTTCAAAAGATTGATGTTCCTTGCTGATAAAGAGAATCTAGCAAATAAATGCCATCCCTGCTGACAAAGGAAAACTGACGGAAGAAAATCTTCAAAAGATTGATCTTCTCTGCTGATAAAGAGAATCTAGCAAAATAAATGCCATCCCTGCTGACAAAGGGAAACTGACGAAAGAAAATCTTCAAAAGATTGTTGTTCTCTGCTGATAAAGAGAATCTAGCAAAATAAGTGTCATCCCTGCTGACAAAGGGAAACTGACGAAAGAAAATCTTCAAAAGATTGATGTTCTCTGCTAATAAAGAGAATCTAGCAACATAAATGCCATCCCTACTGACAAAGGGAAACTGACGGAAGAAAATCTTCAAAAGATTGTTGTTCCCTGCTGATAAAGAGAATCTAGCGACCTAAATGCCATCCCTGCTGACAAAGGGAAACTGACGAAAGAAAATCTTCAAAAGATTGCTGTTCCCTGCTGATAAAGAGAATCTAGCAAAATAAATGCCATCCCTGCTGACAAAGGGAAACTGACGAAAGAAAATCTTCAAAAGATTGTTGTTCTCTGCTGATAAAGAGAATCTAGCAACATAAATGCCATCCCTGCTGACAAAGGGAAACTGACGGTAGAAAATCTTCAAATGATTGTTGTTCCCTGCTGATAAAGAGAATCTAGCAACCTAAATGTCATCCCTGCTGACAAAGGGAAACTGACGAAAGAAAATCTTCAAAAGATTGTTGTTCCCTGCTGATAAAGAGAATCTAGCAAAATAAATGCCATCCCTGCTGACAAAGGGAAACTGACGAAAGAAAATCTTCAAAAGATTGCTGTTCTCTGCTGATAAAGAGAATCTAGCAAAATAAATGCCATCCCTGCTGATAAAGGGAAACTGGCGAAAGAAAATCTTCAAAAGATTGTTGTTCCCTGCTGATAAAGAGAATCTAGCAAAATAAATGCCATCCCTGCTGACAAAGGAAAACTGACGGAAGAAAATCTTCAAAAGATTGCTGTTCTCTGCTGATAAAGAGAATCTAGCAAAATAAATGCCATCCCTGCTGATAAAGGGAAACTGGCGAAAGAAAATCTTCAAAAGATTGATGTTCCTTGCTGATAAAGAGAATCTAGCAAATAAATGCCATCCCTGCTGACAAAGGAAAACTGACGGAAGAAAATCTTCAAAAGATTGCTCTTCTTTGCTGATAAAGAGAATCTAGCAAAATAAATGCCATCCCTGCTGACAAAGGGAAACTGACGAAAGAAAATCTTCAAAAGATTGTTGTTCTCTGCTGATAAAGAGAATCTAGCAAAATAAGTGTCATCCCTGCTGACAAAGGGAAACTGACGAAAGAAAATCTTCAAAAGATTGATGTTCTCTGCTAATAAAGAGAATCTAGCAACATAAATGCCATCCCTACTGACAAAGGGAAACTGACGGAAGAAAATCTTCAAAAGATTATTGTTCCCTGCTGATAAAGAGAATCTAGCGACCTAAATGCCATCCCTGCTGACAAAGGGAAACTGACGAAAGAAAATCTTCAAAAGATTGCTGTTCCCTGCTGATAAAGAGAATCTAGCAAAATAAATGCCATCCCTGCTGACAAAGGGAAACTGACGAAAGAAAATCTTCAAAAGATTGTTGTTCTCTGCTGATAAAGAGAATCTAGCAACATAAATGCCATCCCTGCTGACAAAGGGAAACTGACGGTAGAAAATCTTCAAATGATTGTTGTTCCCTGCTGATAAAGAGAATCTAGCAACCTAAATGTCATCCCTGCTGACAAAGGGAAACTGACGAAAGAAAATCTTCAAAAGATTGTTGTTCCCTGCTGATAAAGAGAATCTAGCAAAATAAATGCCATCCCTGCTGACAAAGGGAAACTGACGAAAGAAAATCTTCAAAAGATTGTTGTTCTCTGCTGATAAAGAGAATCTAGCAACATAAATGCCATCCCTGCTGACAAAGGGAAACTGACGGTAGAAAATCTTCAAATGATTGTTGTTCCCTGCTGATAAAGAGAATCTAGCAACCTAAATGTCATCCCTGCTGACAAAGGGAAACTGACGAAAGAAAATCTTCAAAAGATTGTTGTTCCCTGCTGATAAAGAGAATCTAGCAAAATAAATGCCATCCCTGCTGACAAAGGGAAACTGACGAAAGAAAATCTTCAAAAGATTGCTGTTCTCTGCTGATAAAGAGAATCTAGCAAAATAAATGCCATCCCTGCTGATAAAGGGAAACTGGCGAAAGAAAATCTTCAAAAGATTGTTGTTCCCTGCTGATAAAGAGAATCTAGCAAAATAAATGCCATCCCTGCTGACAAAGGAAAACTGACGGAAGAAAATCTTCAAAAGATTGTTGTTCTCTGCTGATAAAGAGAATCTAGCAACATAAATGCCATCCCTGCTGACAAAGGGAAACTGACGGGAGAAAATCTTCAAAAGATTGTTGTTCCCTTCTGATAAAGAGAATCTAGCAACCTAAATGCCATCCCTGCTGACAAAGGGAAACTGACGGAATAAAATCTTCAAAAGATTGTTGTTCCCTGCTGATAAAGAGAATCTAGCAAAATAAATGCCATCCTTGCTGACAAAGGGAAACTGACGAAAGAAAATCTTCAAAAGATTGTTGTTCCCTGCTGATAAAGAGAATCTAGCAAAATAAATGCCATCCCTGCTGAGAAAGGGAAACTGACAAAAGAAAATCTTCAAAAGATTGCTGTTCTCTGCTGATAAAGAGAATCTAGCAAAATAAATGCCATCCCTGCTGATAAAGGGAAACTGGCGAAAGAAAATCTTCAAAAGATTGATGTTCCTTGCTGATAAAGAGAATCTAGCAAATAAATGCCATCCCTGCTGACAAAGGAAAACTGACGGAAGAAAATCTTCAAAAGATTGATCTTCTCTGCTGATAAAGAGAATCTAGCAAAATAAATGCCATCCCTGCTGACAAAGGGAAACTGACGAAAGAAAATCTTCAAAAGATTGTTGTTCTCTGCTGATAAAGAGAATCTAGCAAAATAAGTGTCATCCCTGCTGACAAAGGGAAACTGACGAAAGAAAATCTTCAAAAGATTGATGTTCTCTGCTAATAAAGAGAATCTAGCAACATAAATGCCATCCCTACTGACAAAGGGAAACTGACGGAAGAAAATCTTCAAAAGATTGTTGTTCCCTGCTGATAAAGAGAATCTAGCGACCTAAATGCCATCCCTGCTGACAAAGGGAAACTGACGAAAGAAAATCTTCAAAAGATTGCTGTTCCCTGCTGATAAAGAGAATCTAGCAAAATAAATGCCATCCCTGCTGACAAAGGGAAACTGACGAAAGAAAATCTTCAAAAGATTGTTGTTCTCTGCTGATAAAGAGAATCTAGCAACATAAATGCCATCCCTGCTGACAAAGGGAAACTGACGGTAGAAAATCTTCAAATGATTGTTGTTCCCTGCTGATAAAGAGAATCTAGCAACCTAAATGTCATCCCTGCTGACAAAGGGAAACTGACGAAAGAAAATCTTCAAAAGATTGTTGTTCCCTGCTGATAAAGAGAATCTAGCAAAATAAATGCCATCCCTGCTGACAAAGGGAAACTGACGAAAGAAAATCTTCAAAAGATTGCTGTTCTCTGCTGATAAAGAGAATCTAGCAAAATAAATGCCATCCCTGCTGATAAAGGGAAACTGGCGAAAGAAAATCTTCAAAAGATTGTTGTTCCCTGCTGATAAAGAGAATCTAGCAAAATAAATGCCATCCCTGCTGACAAAGGAAAACTGACGGAAGAAAATCTTCAAAAGATTGCTGTTCTCTGCTGATAAAGAGAATCTAGCAAAATAAATGCCATCCCTGCTGATAAAGGGAAACTGGCGAAAGAAAATCTTCAAAAGATTGATGTTCCTTGCTGATAAAGAGAATCTAGCAAATAAATGCCATCCCTGCTGACAAAGGAAAACTGACGGAAGAAAATCTTCAAAAGATTGCTCTTCTTTGCTGATAAAGAGAATCTAGCAAAATAAATGCCATCCCTGCTGACAAAGGGAAACTGACGAAAGAAAATCTTCAAAAGATTGTTGTTCTCTGCTGATAAAGAGAATCTAGCAAAATAAGTGTCATCCCTGCTGACAAAGGGAAACTGACGAAAGAAAATCTTCAAAAGATTGATGTTCTCTGCTAATAAAGAGAATCTAGCAACATAAATGCCATCCCTACTGACAAAGGGAAACTGACGGAAGAAAATCTTCAAAAGATTATTGTTCCCTGCTGATAAAGAGAATCTAGCGACCTAAATGCCATCCCTGCTGACAAAGGGAAACTGACGAAAGAAAATCTTCAAAAGATTGCTGTTCCCTGCTGATAAAGAGAATCTAGCAAAATAAATGCCATCCCTGCTGACAAAGGGAAACTGACGAAAGAAAATCTTCAAAAGATTGTTGTTCTCTGCTGATAAAGAGAATCTAGCAACATAAATGCCATCCCTGCTGACAAAGGGAAACTGACGGTAGAAAATCTTCAAATGATTGTTGTTCCCTGCTGATAAAGAGAATCTAGCAACCTAAATGTCATCCCTGCTGACAAAGGGAAACTGACGAAAGAAAATCTTCAAAAGATTGTTGTTCCCTGCTGATAAAGAGAATCTAGCAAAATAAATGCCATCCCTGCTGACAAAGGGAAACTGACGAAAGAAAATCTTCAAAAGATTGCTGTTCTCTGCTGATAAAGAGAATCTAGCAAAATAAATGCCATCCCTGCTGATAAAGGGAAACTGGCGAAAGAAAATCTTCAAAAGATTGTTGTTCCCTGCTGATAAAGAGAATCTAGCAAAATAAATGCCATCCCTGCTGACAAAGGAAAACTGACGGAAGAAAATCTTCAAAAGATTGTTGTTCTCTGCTGATAAAGAGAATCTAGCAACATAAATGCCATCCCTGCTGACAAAGGGAAACTGACGGAAGAAAATCTTCAAAAGATTGTTGTTCCCTTCTGATAAAGAGAATCTAGCAACCTAAATGCCATCCCTGCTGACAAAGGGAAACTGACGGAAGAAAATCTTCAAAAGATTGTTGTTCCCTGCTGATAAAGAGAATCTAGCAAAATAAATGCCATCCCTGCTGACAAAGGGAAACTGACGAAAGAAAATCTTCAAAAGATTGTTGTTCCCTGCTGATAAAGAGAATCTAGCAAAATAAATGCCATCCCTGCTGAGAAAGGGAAACTGACAAAAGAAAATCTTCAAAAGATTGCTGTTCTCTGCTGATAAAGAGAATCTAGCAAAATAAATGCCATCCCTGCTGATAAAGGGAAACTGGCGAAAGAAAATCTTCAAAAGATTGATGTTCCTTGCTGATAAAGAGAATCTAGCAAATAAATGCCATCCCTGCTGACAAAGGAAAACTGACGGAAGAAAATCTTCAAAAGATTGATCTTCTCTGCTGATAAAGAGAATCTAGCAAAATAAATGCCATCCCTGCTGACAAAGGGAAACTGACGAAAGAAAATCTTCAAAAGATTGTTGTTCTCTGCTGATAAAGAGAATCTAGCAAAATAAGTGTCATCCCTGCTGACAAAGGGAAACTGACGAAAGAAAATCTTCAAAAGATTGATGTTCTCTGCTAATAAAGAGAATCTAGCAACATAAATGCCATCCCTACTGACAAAGGGAAACTGACGGAAGAAAATCTTCAAAAGATTGTTGTTCCCTGCTGATAAAGAGAATCTAGCGACCTAAATGCCATCCCTGCTGACAAAGGGAAACTGACGAAAGAAAATCTTCAAAAGATTGCTGTTCCCTGCTGATAAAGAGAATCTAGCAAAATAAATGCCATCCCTGCTGACAAAGGGAAACTGACGAAAGAAAATCTTCAAAAGATTGTTGTTCTCTGCTGATAAAGAGAATCTAGCAACATAAATGCCATCCCTGCTGACAAAGGGAAACTGACGGTAGAAAATCTTCAAATGATTGTTGTTCCCTGCTGATAAAGAGAATCTAGCAACCTAAATGTCATCCCTGCTGACAAAGGGAAACTGACGAAAGAAAATCTTCAAAAGATTGTTGTTCCCTGCTGATAAAGAGAATCTAGCAAAATAAATGCCATCCCTGCTGACAAAGGGAAACTGACGAAAGAAAATCTTCAAAAGATTGCTGTTCTCTGCTGATAAAGAGAATCTAGCAAAATAAATGCCATCCCTGCTGATAAAGGGAAACTGGCGAAAGAAAATCTTCAAAAGATTGTTGTTCCCTGCTGATAAAGAGAATCTAGCAAAATAAATGCCATCCCTGCTGACAAAGGAAAACTGACGGAAGAAAATCTTCAAAAGATTGCTGTTCTCTGCTGATAAAGAGAATCTAGCAAAATAAATGCCATCCCTGCTGATAAAGGGAAACTGGCGAAAGAAAATCTTCAAAAGATTGATGTTCCCTGCTGATAAAGAGAATCTAGCAAAATAAATGCCATCCCAGATGACAAAGGAAAACTGACGGAAGAAAATCTTCAAAAGATTTCTCTTCTCTGCTTATAAAGAGAATCTAGCAAAATAAATGCCATCCCTGCTGACAAAGGGAAACTGACGAAAGAAAATCTTCAAAAGATTGTTGTTCTCTGCTGATAAAGAGAATCTAGCAAACTAAGTGTCATCCCTGCTGACAAAGGGAAACTGACGAAAGAAAATCTTCAAAAGATTGATGTTCTCTGCTAATAAAGAGAATCTAGCAACATAAATGCCATCCCTACTGACAAAGGGAAACTGACGGAAGAAAATCTTCAAAAGATTGTTGTTCCCTGCTGATAAAGAGAATCTAGCAACCTAAATGCCATCCCTGCTGACAAAGGGAAACTGACGAAAGAAAATCTTCAAAAGATTGTTGTTCCCTGCTGATAAAGAGAATCTAGCAAAATAAATGCCATCCCTAATAACAAAGGGAAACTGACGAAAGAAAATCTTCAAAAGATTGTTGTTCTCTGCTGATAAAGAGAATCTAGCAACATAAATGCCATCCCTGCTGACAAAGGGAAACTGACGGTAGAAAATCTTCAAATGATTGTTGTTCCCTGCTGATAAAGAGAATCTAGCAACCTAAATGTCATCCCTGCTGACAAAGGGAAACTGACGAAAGAAAATCTTCAAAAGATTGTTGTTCCCTGCTGATAAAGAGAATCTAGCAAAATAAATGCCATCCCTGCCGACAAAGGGAAACTGACGAAAGAAAATCTTCAAAAGATTGCTGTTCTCTGCTGATAAAGAGAATCTAGCAAAATAAATGCCATCCCTGCTGATAAAGGGAAACTGGCGAAAGAAAATCTTCAAAAGATTGTTGTTCCCTGCTGATAAAGAGAATCTAGCAAAATAAATGCCATCCCTGCTGACAAAGGAAAACTGACGGAAGAAAATCTTCAAAAGATTGCTGTTCTCTGCTGATAAAGAGAATCTAGCAAAATAAATGCCATCCCTCCTGACAAAGGGAAACTGACGAAAGAAAATCTTCAAAAGATTGTTGTTCTCTGCTGATAAAGAGAATCTAGGAACATAATTGCCATCCCTGCTGACAAAGGGAAACTGACGAAAGAAAATCTTCAAAAGATTGCTGTTCTCTGCTGATAAAGAGAATCTAGCAACACAAATGCCATCCCTGCTGATAAAGGGAAACTGACGAAAGAAAATCTTCAAAAGATTGTTGTTCCCTGCTGATAAAGAGAATCTAGCAAAATAAATGCCATCCCTGCTGACAAAGGGAAACTGACGAAAGAAAATCTTCAAAAGATTTGTGTTCTCTGCTGATAAAGAGAATCTAGCAAAATAAATGCCATCCCTGCTGACAAAGAGAAACTGACGGAAGAAAATCTTCAAAAGATTTCTCTTCTCTGCTTATAAAGAGAATCTAGCAAAATAAATGCCATCCCTGCTGACAAAGGGAAACTGACGAAAGAAAATCTTCAAAAGATTGTTGTTCTCTGCTGATAAAGAGAATCTAGCAAACTAAGTGTCATCCCTGCTGACAAAGGGAAACTGACGAAAGAAAATCTTCAAAAGATTGATGTTCTCTGCTAATAAAGAGAATCTAGCAACATAAATGCCATCCCTACTGACAAAGGGAAACTGACGGAAGAAAATCTTCAAAAGATTGTTGTTCCCTGCTGATAAAGAGAATCTAGCAACCTAAATGCCATCCCTGCTGACAAAGGGAAACTGACGAAAGAAAATCTTCAAAAGATTGTTGTTCCCTGCTGATAAAGAGAATCTAGCAAAATAAATGCCATCCCTACTAACAAAGGGAAACTGACGAAAGAAAATCTTCAAAAGATTGTTGTTCTCTGCTGATAAAGAGAATCTAGCAACATAAATGCCATCCCTGCTGACAAAGGGAAACTGACGGTAGAAAATCTTCAAATGATTGTTGTTCCCTGCTGATAAAGAGAATCTAGCAACCTAAATGTCATCCCTGCTGACAAAGGGAAACTGACGAAAGAAAATCTTCAAAAGATTGTTGTTCCCTGCTGATAAAGAGAATCTAGCAAAATAAATGCCATCCCTGCCGACAAAGGGAAACTGACGAAAGAAAATCTTCAAAAGATTGCTGTTCTCTGCTGATAAAGAGAATCTAGCAAAATAAATGCCATCCCTGCTGATAAAGGGAAACTGGCGAAAGAAAATCTTCAAAAGATTGTTGTTCCCTGCTGATAAAGAGAATCTAGCAAAATAAATGCCATCCCTGCTGACAAAGGAAAACTGACGGAAGAAAATCTTCAAAAGATTGCTGTTCTCTGCTGATAAAGAGAATCTAGCAAAATAAATGCCATCCCTCCTGACAAAGGGAAACTGACGAAAGAAAATCTTCAAAAGATTGTTGTTCTCTGCTGATAAAGAGAATCTAGGAACATAATTGCCATCCCTGCTGACAAAGGGAAACTGACGAAAGAAAATCTTCAAAAGATTGCTGTTCTCTGCTGATAAAGAGAATCTAGCAACACAAATGCCATCCCTGCTGATAAAGGGAAACTGACGAAAGAAAATCTTCAAAAGATTGTTGTTCCCTGCTGATAAAGAGAATCTAGCAAAATAAATGCCATCCCTGCTGACAAAGGGAAACTGACGAAAGAAAATCTTCAAAAGATTGATGTTCTCTGCTAATAAAGAGAATCTAGCAACATAAATGCCATCCCTACTGACAAAGGGAAACTGACGGAAGAAAATCTTCAAAAGATTGTTGTTCCCTGCTGATAAAGAGAATCTAGCGACCTAAATGCCATCCCTGCTGACAAAGGGAAACTGACGAAAGAAAATCTTCAAAAGATTGCTGTTCCCTGCTGATAAAGAGAATCTAGCAAAATAAATGCCATCCCTGCTGACAAAGGGAAACTGACGAAAGAAAATCTTCAAAAGATTGTTGTTCTCTGCTGATAAAGAGAATCTAGCAACATAAATGCCATCCCTGCTGACAAAGGGAAACTGACGGTAGAAAATCTTCAAATGATTGTTGTTCCCTGCTGATAAAGAGAATCTAGCAACCTAAATGTCATCCCTGCTGACAAAGGGAAACTGACGAAAGAAAATCTTCAAAAGATTGTTGTTCCCTGCTGATAAAGAGAATCTAGCAAAATAAATGCCATCCCTGCTGACAAAGGGAAACTGACGAAAGAAAATCTTCAAAAGATTGCTGTTCTCTGCTGATAAAGAGAATCTAGCAAAATAAATGCCATCCCTGCTGATAAAGGGAAACTGGCGAAAGAAAATCTTCAAAAGATTGTTGTTCCCTGCTGATAAAGAGAATCTAGCAAAATAAATGCCATCCCTGCTGACAAAGGAAAACTGACGGAAGAAAATCTTCAAAAGATTGTTGTTCTCTGCTGATAAAGAGAATCTAGCAAAATAAATGCCATCCCTCCTGACAAAGGGAAACTGACGAAAGAAAATCTTCAAAAGATTGTTGTTCTCTGCTGATAAAGAGAATCTAGGAACATAATTGCCATCCCTGCTGACAAAGGGAAACTGACGAAAGAAAATCTTCAAAAGATTGCTGTTCTCTGCTGATAAAGAGAATCTAGCAACACAAATGCCATCCCTGCTGATAAAGGGAAACTGACGAAAGAAAATCTTCAAAAGATTGTTGTTCTCTGGTGATAAAGAGAATCTAGCAAAATAAATGCCATCCCTGCTGACAAAGGGAAACTGACGAAAGAAAATCTTCAAAAGATTGCTGTTCTCTGCTGATAAAGAGAATCTAGCAAAATAAATGCCATCCCTGCTGATAAAGGGAAACTGGCGAAAGAAAATCTTCAAAAGATTGTTGTTCCCTGCTGATAAAGAGAATCTAGCAAAATAAATGCCATCCCTGCTGACAAAGGAAAACTGACGGAAGAAAATCTTCAAAAGATTGCTGTTCTCTGCTGATAAAGAGAATCTAGTAAAATAAATGCCATCCCTGCTGATAAAGGGAAACTGGCGAAAGAAAATCTTCAAAAGATTGATGTTCCCTGCTGATAAAGAGAATCTAGCAAAATAAATGCCATCCCTGCTGACAAAGGAAAACTGACGGAAGAAAATCTTCAAAAGATTTCTCTTCTCTGCTTATAAAGAGAATCTAGCAAAATAAATGCCATCCCTGCTGACAAAGGGAAACTGACGAAAGAAAATCTTCAAAAGATTGTTGTTCTCTGCTGATAAAGAGAATCTAGCAAACTAAGTGTCATCCCTGCTGACAAAGGGAAACTGACGAAAGAAAATCTTCAAAAGATTGATGTTCTCTGCTAATAAAGAGAATCTAGCAACATAAATGCCATCCCTACTGACAAAGGGAAACTGACGGAAGAAAATCTTCAAAAGATTGTTGTTCCCTGCTGATAAAGAGAATCTAGCAACCTAAATGCCATCCCTGCTGACAAAGGGAAACTGACGAAAGAAAATCTTCAAAAGATTGTTGTTCCCTGCTGATAAAGAGAATCTAGCAAAATAAATGCCATCCCTACTAACAAAGGGAAACTGACGAAAGAAAATCTTCAAAAGATTGTTGTTCTCTGCTGATAAAGAGAATCTAGCAACATAAATGCCATCCCTGCTGACAAAGGGAAACTGACGGTAGAAAATCTTCAAATGATTGTTGTTCCCTGCTGATAAAGAGAATCTAGCAACCTAAATGTCATCCCTGCTGACAAAGGGAAACTGACGAAAGAAAATCTTCAAAAGATTGTTGTTCCCTGCTGATAAAGAGAATCTAGCAAAATAAATGCCATCCCTGCCGACAAAGGGAAACTGACGAAAGAAAATCTTCAAAAGATTGCTGTTCTCTGCTGATAAAGAGAATCTAGCAAAATAAATGCCATCCCTGCTGATAAAGGGAAACTGGCGAAAGAAAATCTTCAAAAGATTGTTGTTCCCTGCTGATAAAGAGAATCTAGCAAAATAAATGCCATCCCTGCTGACAAAGGAAAACTGACGGAAGAAAATCTTCAAAAGATTGCTGTTCTCTGCTGATAAAGAGAATCTAGCAAAATAAATGCCATCCCTCCAGACAAAGGGAAACTGACGAAAGAAAATCTTCAAAAGATTGTTGTTCTCTGCTGATAAAGAGAATCTAGGAACATAATTGCCATCCCTGCTGACAAAGGGAAACTGACGAAAGAAAATCTTCAAAAGATTGCTGTTCTCTGCTGATAAAGAGAATCTAGCAACACAAATGCCATCCCTGCTGATAAAGGGAAACTGACGAAAGAAAATCTTCAAAAGATTGTTGTTCCCTGCTGATAAAGAGAATCTAGCAAAATAAATGCCATCCCTGCTGACAAAGGGAAACTGACGAAAGAAAATCTTCAAAAGATTGCTGTTCTCTGCTGATAAAGAGAATCTAGCAAAATAAATGCCATCCCTGCTGATAAAGAGAAACTGGCGAAAGAAAATCTTCAAAAGATTGATGTTCCCTGCTGATAAAGAGAATCTAGCAAAATAAATGCCATCCCTGCTGACAAAGGAAAACTGACGGAAGAAAATCTTCAAAAGATTGTTGTTCTCTGCTGATAAAGAGAATCTAGCAAAATAAATGCCATCCCTGCTGACAAAGGGAAACTGACGAAAGAAAATCTTCAAAAGATTGTTGTTCTCTGCTGATAAAGAGAATCTAGCAAAATAAGTGTCATCCCTGATGACAAAGGGAAACTGACGAAAGAAAATCTTCAAAAGATTGATGTTCTCTGCTAATAAAGAGAATCTAGCAACATAAATGCCATCCCTGCTGACAAAGGGAAACTGACGGAAGAAAATCTTCAAAAGATTGTTGTTCCCTGTTGATAAAGAGAATCTAGCAACCTAAGTGCCATCCCTGCTGACAAAGGGAAACTGACGAAAAAAAATCTTCAAAAGATTGCTGTTCCCTGCTGATAAAGAGAATCTAGCAAAATAAATGCCATCCCTGCTGACAAAGGGAAACTGACGAAAGAAAATCTTCAAAAGATTGTTGTTCTCTACTGATAAAGAGAATCTAGCAACATAAATGTCATCCCTGCTGACAAAGGGAAACTGACGGTAGAAAATCTTCAAATGATTGTTGTTCCCTGCTGATAAAGAGAATCTAGCAACCTAAATGTCATCCCTGCTGACAAAGGGAAACTGACGAAAGAAAATCTTCAAAAGATTGTTGTTCCCTGCTGATAAAGAGAATCTAGCAAAATAAATGCCATCCCTGCTGACAAAGGGAAACTGACGAAAGAAAATCTTCAAAAGATTGCTGTTCTCTGCTGATAAAGAGAATCTAGCAAAATAAGTGTCATCTCTGATGACAAAGGGAAACTGACGAAAGAAAATCTTCAAAAGATTGATGTTCTCTGCTAATAAAGAGAATCTAGCAACATAAATGCCATCCCTGCTGACAAAGGGAAACTGACGGAAGAAAATCTTCAAAAGATTGTTGTTCCCTGTTGATAAAGAGAATCTAGCAAAATAAATGCCATCCCTGCTGACAAAGGGAAACTGACGAAAGAAAATCTTCAAAAGATTATTGTTCTCTGCTGATAAAGAGAATCTAGCAAAATAAGTGTCATCCCTGATGACAAAGGGAAACTGACGAAAGAAAATCTTCAAAAGATTGATGTTCTCTGCTAATAAAGAGAATCTAGCAACATAAATGCCATCCCTGCTGACAAAGGGAAACTGACGGAAGAAAATCTTCAAAAGATTGTTGTTCCCTGTTGATAAAGAGAATCTAGCAACCTAAGTGCCATCCCTGCTGACAAAGGGAAACTGACGAAAAAAAATCTTCAAAAGATTGTTGTTCCCTGCTGATAAAGAGAATCTAGCAAAATAAATGCCATCCCTGCTGACAAAGGGAAACTGACGAAAGAAAATCTTCAAAAGATTGTTGTTCTCTCCTGATAAAGAGAATCTAGCAACATAAATGTCATCCTGCTGACAAAGGGAAACTGACGGTAGAAAATCTTCAAATGATTGTTGTTCCCTGCTGATAAAGAGAATCTAGCAACCTAAATGTCATCCCTGCTGACAAAGGGAAACTGACGAAAGAAAATCTTCAAAAGATTGTTGTTCCCTGCTGATAAAGAGAATCTAGCAAAATAAATGCCATCCCTGCTGACAAAGGGAAACTGACGAAAGAAAATCTTCAAAAGATTGCTGTTCTCTGCTGATAAAGAGAATCTAGCAAAATAAATGCCATCCCTGCTGATAAAGGGAAACTGGCGAAAGAAAATCTTCAAAAGATTGTTGTTCCCTGCGGATAAAGAGAATCTAGCAAAATAAATGCCATCCCTGCTGACAAAGGAAAACTGACGGAAGAAAATCTTCAAAAGATTGTTGTTCTCTGCTGATAAAGAGAATCTAGCAAAATAAATGCCATCCCTCCTGACAAAGGGAAACTGACGAAAGAAAATCTTCAAAATATTGTTGTTCTCTGCTGATAAAGAGAATCTAGGAACATAATTGCCATCCCTGCTGACAAAGGGAAACTGACGAAAGAAAATCTTCAAAAGATTGCTGTTCTCTGCTGATAAAGAGAATCTAGCAACACAAATGCCATCCCTGCTGATAAAGGGAAACTGACGAAAGAAAATCTTCAAAAGATTGTTGTTCTCTGCTGATAAAGAGAATCTAGCAAAATAAATACCATCCCTGCTGACAAAGGGAAACTGACGAAAGAAAATCTTCAAAAGATTGCTGTTCTCTGCTGATAAAGAGAATCTAGCAAAATAAATGCCATCCCTGCTGATAAAGGGAAACTGGCGAAAGAAAATCTTCAAAAGATTGTTGTTCCCTGCTGATAAAGAGAATCTAGCAAAATAAATGCCATCCCTGCTGACAAAGGAAAACTGACGGAAGAAAATCTTCAAAAGATTGCTGTTCTCTGCTGATAAAGAGAATCTAGTAAAATAAATGCCATCCCTGCTGATAAAGGGAAACTGGCGAAAGAAAATCTTCAAAAGATTGATGTTCCCTGCTGATAAAGAGAATCTAGCAAAATAAATGCCATCCCTGCTGACAAAGGGAAACTGACGAAAGAAAATCTTCAAAAGATTGCTGTTCTCTGCTGATAAAGAGAATCTAGCAAAATAAATGCCATCCCTGCTGATAAAGGGAAACTGGCGAAAGAAAATCTTCAAAAGATTGTTGTTCCCTGCTGATAAAGAGAATCTAGCAAAATAAATGCCATCCCTGCTGACAAAGGAAAACTGACGGAAGAAAATCTTCAAAAGATTGCTGTTCTCTGCTGATAAAGAGAATCTAGCAAAATAAATGCCATCCCTCCTGACAAAGGGAAACTGACGAAAGAAAATCTTCAAAAGATTGTTGTTCTCTGCTGATAAAGAGAATCTAGGAACATAATTGCCATCCCTGCTGACAAAGGGAAACTGACGAAAGAAAATCTTCAAAAGATTGCTGTTCTCTGCTGATAAAGAGAATCTAGCAACACAAATGCCATCCCTGCTGATAAAGGGAAACTGACGAAAGAAAATCTTCAAAAGATTGTTGTTCCCTGCTGATAAAGAGAATCTAGCAAAATAAATGCCATCCCTGCTGACAAAGGGAAACTGACGAAAGAAAACCTTCAAAAGATTGCTGTTCTCTGCTGATAAAGAGAATCTAGCAAAATAAATGCCATCCCTGCTGATAAAGAGAAACTGGCGAAAGAAAATCTTCAAAAGATTGATGTTCCCTGCTGATAAAGAGAATCTAGCAAAATAAATGCCATCCCTGCTGACAAAGGAAAACTGACGGAAGAAAATCTTCAAAAGATTGTTGTTCTCTGCTGATAAAGAGAATCTAGCAAAATAAATGCCATCCCTGCTGACAAAGGGAAACTGACGAAAGAAAATCTTCAAAAGATTGTTGTTCTCTGCTGATAAAGAGAATCTAGCAAAATAAGTGTCATCCCTGATGACAAAGGGAAACTGACGAAAGAAAATCTTCAAAAGATTGATGTTCTCTGCTAATAAAGAGAATCTAGCAACATAAATGCCATCCCTGCTGACAAAGGGAAACTGACGGAAGAAAATCTTCAAAAGATTGTTGTTCCCTGTTGATAAAGAGAATCTAGCAACCTAAGTGCCATCCCTGCTGACAAAGGGAAACTGACGAAAAAAAATCTTCAAAAGATTGCTGTTCCCTGCTGATAAAGAGAATCTAGCAAAATAAATGCCATCCCTGCTGACAAAGGGAAACTGACGAAAGAAAATCTTCAAAAGATTGTTGTTCTCTACTGATAAAGAGAATCTAGCAACATAAATGTCATCCCTGCTGACAAAGGGAAACTGACGGTAGAAAATCTTCAAATGATTGTTGTTCCCTGCTGATAAAGAGAATCTAGCAACCTAAATGTCATCCCTGCTGACAAAGGGAAACTGACGAAAGAAAATCTTCAAAAGATTGTTGTTCCCTGCTGATAAAGAGAATCTAGCAAAATAAATGCCATCCCTGCTGACAAAGGGAAACTGACGAAAGAAAATCTTCAAAAGATTGCTGTTCTCTGCTGATAAAGAGAATCTAGCAAAATAAATGCCATCCCTGCTGATAAAGGGAAACTGGCGAAAGAAAATCTTCAAAAGATTGTTGTTCCCTGCTGATAAAGAGAATCTAGCAAAATAAATGCCATCCCTGCTGACAAAGGAAAACTGACGGAAGAAAATCTTCAAAAGATTGTTGTTCTATGCTGATAAAGAGAATCTAGCAAAATAAATGCCATCCCTCCTGACAAAGGGAAACTGACGAAAGAAAATCTTCAAAAGATTGTTGTTCTCTGCTGATAAAGAGAATCTAGGAACATAATTGCCATCCCTGCTGACAAAGGGAAACTGACGAAAGAAAATCTTCAAAAGATTGTTGTTCTCTGCTGATAAAGAGAATCTAGCAACACAAATGCCATCCCTGCTGATAAAGGGAAACTGACGAAAGAAAATCTTCAAAAGATTGTTGTTCTCTGCTGATAAAGAGAATCTAGCAAAATAAATGCCATCCCTGCTGACAAAGGGAAACTGACGAAAGAAAATCTTCAAAAGATTGTTGTTCTCTGCTGATAAAGAGAATCTAGCAAAATAAATGCCATCCCTGCTGATAAAGGGAAACTGGCGAAAGAAAATCTTCAAAAGATTGTTGTTCCCTGCTGATAAAGAGAATCTAGCAAAATAAATGCCATCCCTGCTGACAAAGGAAAACTGACGGAAGAAAATCTTCAAAAGATTGCTGTTCTCTGCTGATAAAGAGAATCTAGCAAAATAAATGCCATCCCTGCTGATAAAGGGAAACTGGCGAAAGAAAATCTTCAAAAGATTGATGTTCCCTGCTGATAAAGAGAATCTAGCAAAATAAATGCCATCCCTGCTGACAAAGGAAAACTGACGGAAGAAAATCTTCAAAAGATTTCTCTTCTCTGCTTATAAAGAGAATCTAGCAAAATAAATGCCATCCCTGCTGACAAAGGGAAACTGACGAAAGAAAATCTTCAAAAGATTGTTGTTCTCTGCTGATAAAGAGAATCTAGCAAACTAAGTGTCATCCCTGCTGACAAAGGGAAACTGACGAAAGAAAATCTTCAAAAGATTGATGTTCTCTGCTAATAAAGAGAATCTAGCAACATAAATGCCATCCCTACTGACAAAGGGAAACTGACGGAAGAAAATCTTCAAAAGATTGTTGTTCCCTGCTGATAAAGAGAATCTAGCAACCTAAATGCCATCCCTGCTGACAAAGGGAAACTGACGAAAGAAAATCTTCAAAAGATTGTTGTTCCCTGCTGATAAAGAGAATCTAGCAAAATAAATGCCATCCCTGCTGACAAAGGGAAACTGACGAAAGAAAATCTTCAAAAGATTGTTGTTCTCTGCTGATAAAGAGAATCCAGCAACATAAATGCCATCCCTGCTGACAAAGGGAAACTGACGGTAGAAAATCTTCAAATGATTGTTGTTCCCTGCTGATAAAGAGAATCTAGCAACCTAAATGTCATCCCTGCTGACAAAGGGAAACTGACGAAAGAAAATCTTCAAAAGATTGTTGTTCCCTGCTGATAAAGAGAATCTAGCAAAATAAATGCCATCCCTGCCGACAAAGGGAAACTGACGAAAGAAAATCTTCAAAAGATTGCTGTTCTCTGCTGATAAAGAGAATCTAGCAAAATAAATGCCATCCCTGCTGATAAAGGGAAACTGGCGAAAGAAAATCTTCAAAAGATTGTTGTTCCCTGCTGATAAAAAGAATCTAGCAAAATAAATGCCATCCCTGCTGACAAAGGAAAACTGACGGAAGAAAATCTTCAAAAGATTGCTGTTCTCTGCTGATAAAGAGAATCTAGCAAAATAAATGCCATCCCTCCTGACAAAGGGAAACTGACGAAAGAAAATCTTCAAAAGATTGTTGTTCTCTGCTGATAAAGAGAATCTAGGAACATAATTGCCATCCCTGCTGACAAAGGGAAACTGACGAAAGAAAATCTTCAAAAGATTGCTGTTCTCTGCTGATAAAGAGAATCTAGCAACACAAATGCCATCCCTGCTGATAAAGGGAAACTGACGAAAGAAAATCTTCAAAAGATTGTTGTTCCCTGCTGATAAAGAGAATCTAGCAAAATAAATGCCATCCCTGCTGACAAAGGGAAACTGACGAAAGAAAATCTTCAAAAGATTGTTGTTCTCTGCTGATAAAGAGAATCTAGCAAAATAAATGCCATCCCTGCTGATAAAGAGAAACTGGCGAAAGAAAATCTTCAAAAGATTGATGTTCCCTGCTGATAAAGAGAATCTAGCAAAATAAATGCCATCCCTGCTGACAAAGGAAAACTGACGGAAGAAAATCTTCAAAAGATTGTTGTTCTCTGCTGATAAAGAGAATCTAGCAAAATAAATGCCATCCCTGCTGACAAAGGGAAACTGACGAAAGAAAATCTTCAAAAGATTGTTGTTCTCTGCTGATAAAGAGAATCTAGCAAAATAAGTGTCATCCCTGCTGACAAAGGGAAACTGACGAAAGAAAATCTTCAAAAGATTGATGTTCTCTGCTAATAAAGAGAATCTAGCAACATAAATGCCATCCCTGCTGACAAAGGGAAACTGACGGAAGAAAATCTTCAAAAGATTGTTGTTCCCTGTTGATAAAGAGAATCTAGCAACCTAAGTGCCATCCCTGCTGACAAAGGGAAACTGACGAAAAAAAATCTTCAAAAGATTGCTGTTCCCTGCTGATAAAGAGAATCTAGCAAAATAAATGCCATCCCAGCTGACAAAGGGAAACTGACGAAAGAAAATCTTCAAAAGATTGTTGTTCTCTACTGATAAAGAGAATCTAGCAACATAAATGCCATCCCTGCTGACAAAGGGAAACTGACGGAAGAAAATCTTCAAATGATTGTTGTTCCCTGCTGATAAAGAGAAACTAGCAACCTAAATGTCATCCCTGCTGACAAAGGGAAACTGACGAAAGAAAATCTTCAAAAGATTGTTGTTCCCTGCTGATAAAGAGAATCTAGCAAAATAAATGCCATCCCTGCTGACAAAGGGAAACTGACGAAAGAAAATCTTCAAAAGATTGTTGTTCTCTGCTGATAAAGAGAATCTAGCAAAATAAATGCCATCCCTGCTGATAAAGGGAAACTGGCGAAAGAAAATCTTCAAAAGATTGATGTTCCCTGCTGATAAAGAGAATCTAGCAAAATAAATGCCATCCCTGCTGACAAAGGAAAACTGACGGAAGAAAATCTTCAAAATATTGCTGTTCTCTGCTGATAAAGAGAATCTAGCAAAATAAATGCCATCCCTCCTGACAAAGGGAAACTGACGAAAGAAAATCTTCAAAAGATTGTTGTTCTCTGCTGATAAAGAGAATCTAGCAACATAAATGCCATCCCTGCTGACAAAGGGAAACTGACGAAAGAAAATCTTCAAAAGATTGCTGTTCTCTGCTGATAAAGAGAATCTAGCAACACAAATGCCATCCCTGCTGATAAAGGGAAACTGACGAAAGAAAATCTTCAAAAGATTGTTGTCCTCTGCTGATAAAGAGAATCTAGCAACATAAATGCCATCCCTGCTGATAAAGGGAAACTGACGAAAGAAAATCTTCAAAAGATTGATGTTCCCTGCTGATAAAGAGAATCTAGCAACCTAAATGTCATCCCTGCTGACAAAGGGAAACTGACGAAAGAAAATCTTCAAAAGATTGTTGTTCTCTGCTGATAAAGAGAATCTAGCAAAATAAGTGCCATCCCTGCTGACAAAGGGAAACTGACGAAAGAAAATCTTCAAAAGATTGTTGTTCTCTGCTGATAAAGAGAATCTAGCAAAATAAATGCCATCCCTGCTGATAAAGGGAAACTTACAAAAGAAAATCTTCCAAAAGATTGTTGTCCTCTGCTGATAAAGAGAATCTAGCAAAATAAATGTCATCCCTGCTGATAAAGGGAAACTGACGAAAGAAAATCTTCCAAAAGATTGCTTTCCTCTGCTGATAAAGAGATTCTAGCAAAATAAATGCCATCCCTGCTGATAAAGGGAAATTGACGAAAGAAAATCTTCAAAAGATTGTTGTCCTCTGCTGATAAAGAGAATCTAGCAACCTAAATGCCATCCCTGCTGATAAAGGGAAACTGACGAAAGAAAATTTTCAAAAGATTGCTGTCCTCTGCTGATAAAGAGAATCTAGCAAAATAAATGACATCTTCGCTGGGGATAACGTGAAACGAAACTTCTGGTTTTAAACCACCTCGTTTCAAAATCTACTGGTAAGATGGCTCCGTTGGGGAAGGAGAAGTCTAAATAAAAGACTATGTCGGGGAAGGAGGAGTCTAAATAAAAGACTTTGTCGGGGAGCACAAGTATGAGGAACGCATCCCTAAAAAAAATCTCCTGAGTTATGCCATCTCTGCTGAGAAAGAGAATTGGCAAAGAAAGTATCAAACCTGACTTATGCTTCAAATGCAAATGGAAATGCTATGTGCTAGAGGATGCAATGCAAATGCTTATGATATGCCAAAAGGGTCCCTCCAGCAAAATAAATGCTGGAGAGAATAGACCAATTCAGCTGGGGATGACAAAAATAAATTGTCCTCTGAATCCAAGAACTCTGCTAAGAAGGATCACACTGACCTACTCTTTGGATCAACGACTTCTGCTGGGGATGAAATTCCAAAAGAACATCCGCTCTACTGGGGATTATACGTAACTCTTTGAAAAGGGAGGCCATGGCCTAAATCAAAAGAGTGCCAAATATCACTTGGATTTAAAACCTGCTAGGGATGTCATCCACCGTTGGACAAACCGTTGCGAGGATTACCACCAAACTCTGCTTGGGGGAACGGTAAATGCTGACATCCACCCCGCTAGCGGATAACATCAAGCTTACTTATCTGTTGAGGATCAGATCGCCCCGTTGCTGCTGAGAAAAACATTTCCTGGCTGGCTGAGGAAAACAAGCGTTCAGACTCTGTGGGGAAATAATGTCTTGATCCAGAGAAAATACTTCCCAAGTCTCCTGCTGGGGGAGGTCTGCTCTGCTGAGGAAAGTGCAATCTCAATGCTGGGGAGAGCAAGCTGTTGGGGAAGTATGATCTTGTTGCCCTGAAAGCTTGACTTGTCTTTGTGGTCATAAGCGGCTCTCTGAACTTTCCACCTGCCCCAGACCACCAGGTCTAATGGAAGAAATCGTCTCAAGAGGATTTTACAGAAGACCGGGCCTTCGCACTGCCCCGGGGTCTTCAAACTCTTGGAGAGATTTATCAGATCTCGGCATAACTGCTCCAGACGACCCAATCTGTGAAGTAACTTGCCTCGAAAGGATGTGCAATGACCTGAAATACTCTGCCTCAGTATTTTGTACCTTGAAAAGGTGCTCTCAATTAACCATTTTCAGGAATGGACAATCTCCCACACTCTAGAGGTGGCCCGTCCCAATATGAGCTTTGAAGTGACTTTGCCCCTGATCTTAGAATGAATGCCCCAGAATAACTGAATTTCAGAGGGACTTCTCGACGTGACTGCCCCAGATTGGCTACATCTTAACATGACTTACTGGGGAGAGCCCACTCTACACTGAGTCTCTTGGCAGCATGCCCCTTGATATGATTGTCCTTCGGAATTTTCAAGCAACCCAACTTGGCAGGATCAGGCTTCTTGACTGACTTTCACTGTGTAAGTTGCATTGATGCTTAGGCATATATATGCAAACAGAAAATGTTTATTATGAGAATGACAATTCTAATGCAACACTCATGTTAACCTTGAAGTTTCTATTGAAAATGTGTCGCCAAGGCTTGTGAACAAACCACTTGCTAAGATGCGACCTTGATTTTTGAATGGAAAAACACTGCGCACATGCAATACCAACAAATCTTATTAACATAACTTATAGGAGTCAGGAACGTTATCCTGTTGAAGTACGCCTTCGGAATGAACCCTGTTTTAATTAGGACTTTAAAGGGTTGTAACGTAGTCTGGTTCACGGTTTCAGAAAAAAGGATTTATGGCTCAAAGCTTATCGGTGCCCACCCACTCTTCGTGACGTTCTCCAATCCCATGTTCAGTTAATCTGACACAAACGCTCATCTCTTCGAAGGTTTCTGATCTTTAAGGAACCCGTGCAACTGATGGTTTGACACCTAAGGAGGTTTTTGGAGTGACAGTCATCCCTTTTTATCTTTTGTGTCTGTAGTCACACGAATTTGTTCTTATCGGGGATTTTCTTTTGTAACGCTTTCCGCTTTTTCTTTTGCCTCCCTTTTTTTGATCCCTAATTTTGCCTGGACTGACTCTATTTCCGATTTTGAAGTCCAGCGGGATGCCCTGACTTTTGCCTAAGTCACTTGTTTACAAGTTTCGACTTAGCGGGCTTTCTCTTTTTATTCCCCTTTTTTAACAAAGCGTGTGACACTGGTTGTCTTACTTGCTTATGACTGCCTCACTCCCTGATTGTTGGAGGATAACCATTGTGGTTTCCCGTCTCTTGCACACTCTCTTTGGAATTTGAGCGCTCGGTCAAACTAACTGACGCCTACCCTGCCCCTGGGTTAAGTATGATGGTTTTTTCGTACGAAAGAAACTCATACTTCAAGGCTCAAAGGGGTTAACGAAGGTTTATCTCCTTATCTCTCCAGTGTTTAGGGGTTTGAATTAATGCCTATACATCCCCAACAGGGTTCTATCCTTGAACATACAAACCGGAGATTTTGCGTTTTCGTCTCATCATCCTCCCTCAAGAGTTTAAGCAAGAAAGTTGGTATTGCAGTGCATAAAAACATTTAAAAGTGAATACGAATGGATTACTTCAAGGGAAACATACTCATTGCATTAATATCATCATAAAAAACAAACAAGTCTTGCATACATACGATGCTTTAACAAGAAATAAAAAAACAACAAATGAAAATGCAGTAAAGAGGCTGAAGATTGTCATTGCTGAGGAAGCCTAATTCTGCCTGGACGTACTTGCAGACTGAGTGTTCATTTGAGAGAGGAGGCTTCCATTGATGTACATATCATCTTCAGTGAATACAATGATCTCTGAGTCTACCAGGTCTTGCACCTTGTGCCTGAACACGTTGCAGTTTTCAATTGAATGACCCCGTGTGTCTGAGTGATACTCACATCTGGCATCCAGATCATAATCAGGGGGGATAGGGTCAGGAACAGGCTTGGCATCCCTTAGATGAATCAGAGAGTTCTTGAGCAGGCGAGCAAGTAACTGACTATAAGGAATAGGAACAGGATCAGATATCCTCTTGGGCCTTCTTGGGCCAAACAGCCTCTGTTGCTGATATTCCTGCTGTTGAGGCTGACTTAGGTATTTGTCTGGTTCAGGAACTTTCCCCTTAGACTTAATCGAGGAGTAGGTAGCAATTGCGGGCGTGGGGTCTGCAAGAAATGCCCCTGGCTTGATGTATCTTTGGGAAAGGCAACAGGGATATCCACTTCTTTTTCAACAGCTAGAGTAGGACTGCCATGTATACTTACGCTGCTCGGCGTGAATTCAATTGCCTTCGAATCTAGCAGATCCTGGACAACATGTTGAAACGCCCTACAATCTTCCACATTATGCCCCGGTGCACCAGAGTGAAAATCACAGTGGGCTCTTGCATCATAACCTGGTGGGGGAGTTCCAGAGGGAGGAGCCAAGGTCCTTTTCCGTACCAGTTGCAACCGAAGGAGATGCTGGAATAACTGAGAATATGGCACTGGTGGAGCCTCAAAATGCCTATTCCGCTTAGGCGTAGATTGTGGCGGGTGCGGAGCACGATTCTGTCGTTGTGGAGGTACAACTGGGACAGTCACAGTGGCAATCTGCTCACCCTTCTTGAACACTGGGGGAGAGACAATTCCAGTCGCAACTTCAGGCATAAGGGTATTGTCTTTGCTTATTACACCTCTCACAACTTCCATACTCAGACTCATTTGAGTCTTTAGTTGGTTGACCTCTTCTTTCAGCACCTGCTGCTCTTGCATGAGAGTTTGCATGTTCCCCATAAACTGCTCCATCTGGCCTCGCATTTCCCTCAACTCAGCTTGGATTTGTTCCATGATTCTCTTCTGATTTGGTCTTGGTAGGATACCGGTGAATGTGTTGATCTGCAATTCTGAGATTAGAGCAAGATAAGAATTCCGGAGATAAACACCTGTCATGCAAAAAATGATTATGCAAAATGATTATGAGTATGCAAATGCATATGAACGTGTTTGAAAATTCGCAGGGCGATCCACTCCTTGATTCCGGTTTGACAATAAGATAGAATGGAACTGCTGCTCATATATTAAGAAACCCAGAGAACGGCCAAATGTCAACAATCATATCCCAAAATAAATGAGTCCGAACATCATAATCATAGAACCCAACCAACAAGTCTGGTGGTGATCCAAATACAATAAAAGAAAAAAAGAAGACTACGGCATATCATCAAAGTCCACGAGCGTCAATCCTCCCCATCCATTATGCTTTCTGCACCAGTCTTGAATTTCCTTGAACAACTTTCTGGTGTCGGGATGCTTCGGTCTCTGAATCAGTCCTTGGATAAGAAGGTATCTCCTGTGTATGATCCCATCCAAGTATCGACAGTGTAACTCCCAAGCGTCTTCTCCCGAAACACCCTCCATGTTAGGTCCCTCATGTCTAGATCTTTTCACCTCGGCCTGGACCTTCAATTCCTCTATGGAGGCTATAGCTTCATTGAGTTGGTCTTGGACCGCTTGTCTCTTGAATATCCCTGATAGAATCTCAGCGTCTTTCTTCTTGAGCGTTGACTTCAACTGATCGATCTTAGCTAGGTAAGCGTCTTCCTTTCTTTTATTCTCAGCCATGGCAGTTTCTTGGTGATCATTGAACCTATGAATTTTCAACAAAGCTTTGCCTAATTCCTCCTCCTTGGACCTGAGAACGTTACTGATACCATCCAAAGCTTGCTTCATTCTTTCTCTGGATGCGACCATGTCAGCAAGCTCTTTTTCTGCTTTAGCAAGGAGCTCTGTCTTCAACTTGGTGGTATGAACAGCTTTACCCCGCTCATGCTTCCACTGATAAATCTCTCTCTTTAGCTCACTATTTTCTTCCCGCAACCTTTCCTTTTCAGCCCATAACTTGTCATACTTCTCTATCTCAACTGTGGTACGAGGCTCGATCACCAAAGGATACAAAGGTGGTTCCACCGGGAAAGGAAGAAGCTCCTCTTCTGCTCTCTTCTTGATCCACTCTTTATAGGGAGGAAAAACCCGGTTATTACACTTTCCGAATGATATTTTACCCTTCTTGGTTACCTGTTTCCAAGCATTCACAACCTTCTTCATCATCTCTTGATCCTTAATACCATTGAAGAATAAGGACTCTCTGATGTCTCTCTCATCCGATGGAGCTCTCAAAGGATAACCAAACTGTCTAATAGCTAGGGAGGGATTATAGTTAGTTCCACCTTTCCTCCCTAACAGGGGAACATTAGGGAATTCTCCGCACTTGTAAACGATATCCATTCCTAGCAAGTCATGATTGATCCAAACAACATTGTCAGCAGTCAAGCCCATAACCCTCTTTGACCATTTTAGAGAATCTTTTGTATCAACGAAGGCACCAGATTCGGGGAGACGACTCAGAAACCAAGTAGATAAGAGTGGTGCACAACAACTCACAGTTTTCCCATGCCTATTCTCATTCTTGTTGTGGACCGAGTGATACACATCACCTAGCAAGGTAGGTATAGGATTCTTCGAAATAAAGATTCTGACGGCATGCATATCCACCAGATCAGGAATATTCGGAAATAAAACAATCCCGTAGATACACATGGCCAGAATAGCTTGGAAAGCAGTCCAGTTCTTCTCTTTGAGATGTATGCAAGCCTGATCAAACAAGAACTTCAACAAGAAACCCTTAACTCCTTGTTTTTCTGCAATATTACTGTTAAGAATGGATTCATCAATATGAAGAGCCACAGCCATATCTTTCACCCCGGGGTGTTCTTCAGAAAAGAAAACTATATCATGACTGATAGGAATTCCCAAAATAAATGAGAACTCCTCCAACGTTGGGGCCAGGATGTAGTCCGGGAAAGTGAAGCAGCGCAGAGACGGATCGTAAAACTGAAGGAGTGTGTGAATGACATCCTTCTCATACTGGGAGATATTATAGACAAATTTCAGAAGTCTTCCATACCTTCCACTGAACTCCGTACGAACCCCGGAACTAGCCATATTAATCAGTTTGTGAATTAGTGTCAAAGTTGGCTCTGGGAACGAATAGGCAACAGTCTTCTTTCTCTGGACATCCATGTTAAGGCAACCTCAGAAAACCGGAATCAAGAGTAAGATGCAAGCCCTGAAAAATGTCAAACATGTTAGTATGCAAGAAAATGAGATGCTCATGCAAACATGGGATCAAGGTGCCACTGCTGGATATGCTGTGCTATTAACTGAAGATAACCACAACCCAGAAAACCAAAAATCCAGAATACCAAACCACTGAGATAACCAGAAACCCAGATAATGAAACACTGATGAGAAATCCAAGAAAACCGGGTAGGTTGAAGGTTTCGGTTTCCTGCAAACCTGCAAACACCCATCCCCTCTCACATGTGGGTACTAGGATGTTCAATATCCCGGGCTCTCAGGTCGAGAAATGATGATACGTTCACCATTTATGGTTTGGCATCATCATCAATCGAGGAGGCCTCAACTGATTCTCCAAAGCGGAAGGTCCTCAGCTTTGGCACTGAGGTCGAGAAACAATAGTACATTCATCCTTCGGGGTACAGTACTATCGTCAAACGAGGAGTGCCTCCACTGATTCTCTTCAAAACGTAGGGGCCATCCTATGCGAGTTCCAAAGCGGGCCCTCGGGTGCGAGTGGGTTTGCCACAGGATGTGGTCTGCCACTGTCACCACTAAAGAGGGATGTTTTCACTAAGGTCCTCGATGATCGGTCACCAGAGTCGACAGCTCTCTAGATCAACACCCCAACATGCGCAAGACACACACGTTAGAATGCGTCCCAAGATAGCCTCGTCTGGTTGTGAATTTTGTGAACACACAAACGTACCAAGCGGGCACGTAGGTCCCACTACTTTCCACTCTAGTCCTAGGGTATTCTCAAGCCTTGGTATTGGGCTTAGCTCTCAGTTCCACCCAACCTGCAAAACAAATAACAGCTAGCACAGCACAGCAGCATGACAGTAATAAAAAAAGAAATGCAGAAAATGCGGTAAAAATAAAAAATAAAAATAAAATACAACACATAAAGCAAATCAAAACAAAACACCCAAAGAGAACAAAGGCAAGCAAGCGTTAGGATTGACTCGCTTATGGATGGACCAGCATAGGTCAACCAGGTCCCCAGCAGAGTCGCCAGCTGTCGCTCCCAGGATTTTCATCCAGGTACAAACGCGAGAGTGGCGCGGAAAAACAGAGTCGCCAGCCGTGTAAATTTATCCCAAGAGAGGGAAAGGGAACACCGCATAAACCTGAGGAAAGGGGAAAGGAATGGTCATCGCAACCATAACCTGGGTTCGGGAGTCGGTTACGCGAGGGGAAGGTGCTAGCACCCCACGCGTCCATCGTACTCGATGGGATCCACGCTTGTTGTCTATTCTAAGGGTGAGTTATACTATCATCTAGGGATGTACTAAAACGGGGAAGGGAAAAACAAAGACAGACTCGGTAGGACGTCGAAGTCCTAGGCCTACGTACCCCCTTTGTGCAATGGGGAATTCAGAGTCAACGTAGTTCGGACCAAGTTCTTTTTGTGTTTTTTATGAGCGATGTTAAGTTCGCGTCCGGCAGTTAGGGTCGATGCCTGTTTACGACTCAGACGGAAAGTAACGTGCCCTTTTTGAAAATATCCTTTAAGTTTGGAAGTCCCGAAGGACAAAAAGGTTTGAAGTTGGTTTGTGTTTTTTTAGGACAGAAGTGGCTTAAGTTAGTTCATAACTTGCATTGCACCAAAGTCTAGGGCACAAGGACGAATACTTAACGCATCGTCCCAAGACAGGACGCTCGCTAAGCACTCTAGAAAGATGAGAGGAAGCCCCTCATTTCTCATTCCCCACGCTTAAGGCTCGTGCGCAATACAATTTATCCTTATTAAGTGTTTTCAAGAAATTTTGAGATGAGGAGAGGGACTCAAAAGAAAAGAAAACACTAAGGGGAAATCTATCCTAATGTTATCGTGCCAAAGTGGCCCTAAGGTTAATGAGATTTAGGAGGGAGACTATCCTATGGAATTTAGCCCTAATGTTATCATGCAAAGGATTGAAAGCCTAATGTCTCTCCTACCTCCGACTTAATCAGAAATTAAGCGGAGCTAGGAATCCTACGGGATCATGCCATCAGACAAGTAAACACAGGATGAATCAATCACAAAACAAACTAAAAACAAATGAAAGAATAAACAGTGTTAGTCAACAACAATGTCACACAATCAAGGTAAAAGGGGGGATCTTTAGCCAAGGGGTCATATCAACCGAGGCAAACAAGCTAGTTATGGGAAATAGGGGTACTCACCCAATGGTATCGAGAACCATGGAGAGCAGAGTAAGGGGGATGTGAATAAGATCGCATAAGCATCAGCATTGGTCAATGCGAGCTAAAGACAAGGCGTGGGGGTTTGATTGCGAAACCCTTCTTCCACTTGACGGACTCGATAACAAGAATAAGCTATGTTCAAAGCTTCAATCATGTAATGAGAGCTAAGAACGACTCAACTAGAATAACGGGGGTCGATTGCGAACCCTATCTTTCGTCAATTGCCTCCTTGGAGGTCTTACAAGGGGAAATGGGGAATGGGATGCCTCTTTGGAGGTCTTTAGGCACAATATTAAACAAGCACAATCATGGCCTCACTTGAGGACTTTCCATACAATCCTACTTATCATGGCATCAAAAGCAGTAAAGTGCAGAGTGAGATAAAAGGGAAAAAGAAACTATACCAAACGGATAACAATCCGGAGCAAAAGCAAACAAATTAAGAAACCCGGAATACTTCGAGCAAGCTAGCATCGACAAACAAAGCAAGTTAGAAATCGTGTATCTGACATAAGCGTCAAAGCATGGTCGGTGTGAAAATAAATCACAACCGACACGTGGTGTGTGTATCGGGCTCGGCCACATAGGAAACCTGTATGAAAACACAAGCCAGACAACCATGCATGCACTACATAATGCATCTCATAGCATGAGATAAAAGCCATTGCATCGGAAGCAAAGTAGTATCCCACAAATAAAGTGGAATACCGAACGAATAACCATTGCCGGAATCTTAGCGGGAACCTTGCACAATCTCAACAAACATGTTAGAAACCACAAGGAGATGCAACCGGAAGTTGCACCCATGCATCATAACTCAAAATCAAGCACAATGATAAGCATACGAGTAATGAGCATGCATCGGAACACGAAATCTCAAAACGGGACAGCACCGCCACAACATCATAAAATGCACGCAAAGTCGATCCGGAAAAGAGCGAAACCAATCACAATAATAATGTATGAGCAAGTAAGCACAAGTGCACATCAAATACAAGTCAACATGCAAAGTTCGCACGAAACAGAGCTTAAAAACGTCAAATCGGAAAAAATGCGTCAAAAATCAACGACTCGGAATTGAACGAAAATCGCATGGTTGACCGCAAACGTGCCAACGGACTCAAAAACGAACTCGGTTTGAATTAATTCCGCTCGGAAGTGGGACTTTTAGGCCAATTTCGTCGGCTGGCAGTAGCGAAAAGGTAAAAAAAAAGTTGTCCGAAATCGACTAAAAAGTCCACCAACAGCTCCGGAATCATCAACAAAGTCAAGTTACATTATTCACATTCGCAAAAACACGCTACGGTTAGGAAGTTATGACCAAAATGAGCTAGCATCAAGTATTAAAACCAAATTCAAGAATTGACATAATTTCATTCGATTCAAGCTCTTCGTTTGCAAAAATGAAATAATCCATGCTTTGAATCGGATAGAAATTATATTAACTCATGAATTGCACAAGAATTAGTAAATGAACACAAACATCGACACTTACATTAAATCAACAAAACCACACCGGTAGCACTATTCTCAAGTTTTGAAACTAAACATCATTCGACAACTAATTATCCGGAGTCAAAATCCAACTCTTGGAAAGTGAACAACATCACAGCCATTAATATAGAAACTATAATTCGATTCAAGAATCACAAACAATTCACGAAATAACTATCCAATTCCGGATTTAATCATATTTCACTAATTCAAGAATCAATTCACAAATTAATTCACCAATGCAAAGCTTAATCCAAAGTTTGATTCACAATTTTATCATAAGAAAATTAAGTTCAACAATATAATCTCAATTCATAATCAACTATCAATTAAATCCTAATTGACCCAATTCAACAATTATTCAAGAATTAAAGTGAAGAATTATTACCAGAAAGTGAATCTGAGGAAGAATTGATGAAATCCGAAGAGAAATGTCGGAAGCGGACGGAGAAGACGCTCGAAAACTCACGCGACGGAGGAAGGAATCCGCGGCGGCGCTCGCGGTTGAGGAGAGTGGCCGGAAATTGTGGCGGTGGTCTGGCCAAGGGAGATCGGATCGGAAGAGATCTTGAGATATTTGGAAATTTGCTTTCGAATGTCCTTGAAGATTGGTGAACTTGATGAATGTTCTTGAGAGAATATGAAAACCTTGTTGTTTGATCCTTGAGAGAAATCTAGGTTTGATTTTTGAGTGTTTGTGAATTATGAACCAGGGTTTGTGAAAATGAGAGAATTTTGAATATATAGTGTGATGAAAAACAAAGTGAAACGGTAAAATTCCAGCTTGTCGGCAGCTTAAGCAAAAATAACACCTTGCCCGGTACAAAATTTCGACTCTGAGCCTCTTAAGAAATTGGCCGCGTCTGAGTCACGGACACAATGCAAAAAGAACGGACGTTATTTGATCAAAATCGAATGAGTTCGATACGCTTAAGCTGCAAGACGTCACTGAATAAGTCGTTTTTTTCAGCTTATTTGGTGTCCGCTACTTGAAAACGTGACGAGGTCAACCTCTTAGAAGCATAATCTCGACTCGACTTTGTCAGCAAAGTTGTAGATCTATGAATCAGTGACCTCGTGTCAAAAGATGAGCGCGATCGAACAAAAAAAGAGTGAGATATGAATTTTCCCGTGAAACAACTTTCAGCCTTTTTCTTCGGTTCAGCACTTCCGTTTTGCGAAATAAACCAAAACGATGATCTTCGGAGCATCGTTCAAACTCGAGCTTGTCTTCGAACTTGAAGATGATAAAATTTGTGAACCAACGCTTCGAGAACGGACGCAATCCAATGAAAATTGACCGAGTTATGAATTTTACAAAATCTGACAGACAGTGCACTGCATCAAAGAACCCCACTGGTAATTCACATTTTTGGGGTCCTTCCGCTCGGACCTGACTCAAACTGAATTCACGGCACGAAGATAACATCTAAACGGAATTTTAGGCACTGGAACGGCATCAATCCGATAAACGAGCTGAGAGTTATGAATTTTTTAGTGTCCAAAATACCGGTTCAACACTATTTTTCACTGTTTTTTGCACTGTATCGACTCTGAAAACTCGCGCGTTCGGAGATCTTCCTCAAAGAATCAACCCTCGGTCCAAACACTAAAGTTGCAGATAATTTCAATATGGAACTTTTTGGCATAGGAATAGCTCAGAAATGATGATCCAATCAGAAGTTAAGCCCTTTTGAATACCACTGACGCAATTATCCAGCGAAACCGAAATTCCAGAAACAAATAATTCCCACCACTTTCCTTGATGAATTGACTTCCGAGCCGAACATAAAAATTGTAGAGAATACCAAGATGGTTCTAAATGTTGAATATCCAGCCAAAACGAGTTCCAGAGCAAGAGTTATGAATTTTGCAAATTTGCACAGCAAACTGATTTTCTGCTCAAACTGTTCTGAATCGGCTGAAAACTTCAACTTCCTCCGAGATTCTTGACATGAAAAATTATGTTTAATAAGAGCTTTGCTGACCCGTTAATTACGTAACCCGGAGAAAATACTTTGAGCATAGGTCGAGTGACGAAATAAATGTCTGTTGCAACCTGACGATGCTTGAACAGAGAACCTTGATCCCATAACCACACAGCCAAATGATATGCATACATGATAATGCAAAAAATGAAATGAAACATAAGCTAGTTAGTACTAAAGTAAGGAGGGCAAATTTTGGGGTGCAACACATGGCCTTCAGCCATTTAGTCTTCTTTCGACTCCTCATAACTTCCTTATAGTCTCTAGGTTCTTCGTCGAGAACCTCACTTGCAGAGATTAAGGCATAAGCTATAAGATCTGCATACCCAAGTCTCTGAGGTGGTTTGATGACTCTCCTCAACCTGTCTCTTGCTAGCAGGTAGTCATTGTCAGTCTCCTCATTTTCGACAGCAGCTTCTGCTTCTTCTTCGACTTCATCTAGGATACACAATTCAGCATCAACATACTCCCCCTCAACAGGAATCTCTCCCTGTTCTAGCTCTTCGTCAGCATCATCAGTTTTCTTGAAGCACATCTCAGCTTTATTGAAAACTACATCTCGACTGGTGATACACCTCCTGTGACCTGGCTCTAGGCACCATAACCTATAAGCTTTGACTCCTTCAAGGTATCCCATGAACATGCATTTTAGAGCTCTAGGTTCGACCTTGTCTTGCATAATGTGAGCATAGGCCACGCAGCCAAATACTCTCAGTCTGTCGAGACTAGGTGGATGTCCCGACCAAACTTCTTCAGGTGTCTTCATATCTAATACAGTCGACGGACATCTGTTAATCAGATATGTTGCTGTCAAAACAGCCTCATCCCAAAACACCTTCTTTAACCCAACACTAGTTAACATGCATCTAACTCTTTCCAAAATAGTTCGATTAAATCTTTCCGCCAAACCATTTTGTTGTGGAGTACCTGCAGTAGTTTTATGCCTTGCAATACCTGAGGTAGCACAAAAGCTGTCGAATGCCTCATTGCAAAATTCAAGTCCATTGTCGGTTCTCAACCTCTTGACCTTTCTACCAGTCTAATTTTCGACCAGAGTCTTCCAACCTTTGAAATTCTCAAAATTTTCATCCTTAGTCTTCTGGATGAATACCCATAACTTTCTGGAATAATCATCGACTATGGATAGAAAATACCTTGCTCCAGAATGTGATGGACACCTTGCAGGCCCCCAAAGATCAACATGGATGTAATCAAGGGATCCATGAGTACTTTGTTTGCTTTTGTTGAACTTCACTCTTCAAGATTTTCCTAGTACACAGGGTTCATAAAATTTCAGCTTTTCGACTTTGTCTCCACCAAGCAGATTTTGTTTCCCCAATTCGACCAGACCTCTTTCACTGACATGACCCAATCTCATGTGCCATATTTATGTCTTCGATAAAGGTTTCGTGGATGCAACATTTGTCGAACCACTTACAAGTCCAGCCTCAAGGGTATACAAGCCTTGTTTCTTCACGCCTCTCAAGACTTCCTTCGACCCCTTCATGACTCTTAGGATACTTTTCTCTCCTTGAAAAACATATCCCTTCTTGTCGAATTCACCAAGAGAAATGAAATTTATCTTCAAATCAGGTACATACATGACTTCAGTCAATAACCTTATTGACTCATCATGGAGCTTGAATCTCACAAATTCAATACTGCAATTTTATGAGCTTTGTTTTTTCCCAGCAACAATGATCCACCATCTTGATTACATATCTCCTTGAACAATTCTCTGCTTGGAGTCATGTGCCAAGTGCAACCTGAATCCATAATCCACTCCTTTCTTGAGTCTCCGCTTGAAACCATAAGGACATCAGATGATTCAAAGTCATCTTGAACAATGGATGCATTGCCATTATCCTTACCTCCATGATATTTCAGGCGTTCAGGGCACACTTTTCTTATGTGGCCCTCCTTCTTACAATGATAGCATCGAATACCAGATGTCTCGCTACTATAAGACTTCTGTTGACTTTTACCTTCCTTCTTGTCGAACTTACCATCCTTTCGCAAGAATTTTCCCTTAACGGCCAAACCTTCACCCATCATCGAAGGTTTATGCTCCTTTCGTTCGTTCAGGTCCTTAGAATACACGGCTGATTAAACTTCTTCAAAGCTCAGGGACTCCCTTCCATACAAGAGAGTCTCTTTGAAGTGAGTATATGTTATGGGCAAAGTGCACAACAACAATAGTGCTTGATCTTCATCATCGATCTTCACATCAATATTTTCAAGATCAAGAATCAGCTTGTTGAACATATCCAACTGCTCAGCCAACACTTTGTCTTCACTCATCTTAAATGAATACAAAGCTTGCTTCAGGTAGAGTTGATTCACCGGAGATTTGGTCATGTACAAACTTTCAAGTTTCAACCATAACCCCGATGTCGTAGTCTCCTTTGATACCTTTCGGTGAACCTTATCACCAAGGCTTAACAATATTGCGTTGTGGGCTTTCTCTATCATGGTCGTCTTTTCTTTTTCCGTTAACGCATCATCCATGGCTGCCTCTCCCTTCAACGCTTCTGTTCTGGACTGGACCAATGGCTAGACATGGCCCAGTCCGCTTCTGCTCCAGAGCGCCCAAACTGCCTAAGTCCAATCCACAGAGGGGCAAAAGTTAACTTTCTGCCCCTCCAACCGGGCAAGGAATACAACGTTCCTCCCCGGAGTTACCGCCCGTCACGCACGGTTTCATTGCTCCCCGAATAGCTATGGGCAGGTGCCCGGAACTATGCCTATGCCCGACATAACGACTAGTTTTGGGCACCCTGTCCGACATAACGGCTAGTTTGGGTAGTTACCTATTCTTTGGGGAAAACGGTTATTTCGCCCCGAAAATAGGACCGTTGGCCACGCGCTGGGGGATCTATATAAACCCTCTCGCTTGAGAGGGTCAGGGATCCAATATTCACCCTAAGAATTCATACTTTGTATTTTCCCCTTTTCTCTGACCCTTTATTACTTGAGCGTCGGAGTGCCTTGCAGGTACACCCCCCTCCTCTCCATACGACCAGCATCCCTGACGCACTTGGCGGCCCGATTCTACAGGATCTGATCCAGCCTTCACGATCAGTGGCACTGTCTGTGGGAATCATTGTTCTCCCCATCTTTCTTTCCTCAGAAACCGAAGATCAAAACATTTCTCGAACATCATCACGATCATGGCCTCCCAAGATCGCACCAAGGATGCTCTCCAAACCACCATCCTCCCCGTCAACAAATTTGACGTTGACGGCCAGTCATCTCTCCTCCGAGATACCATTTTCCTCAGGGACGGAGCCACTGCTTCTCCTTCCCCCACCCTTGCTGATTGCAACAACGATCAACCTTCACTTGACGTCCAGCCCGTTCCTGTTCCGCCCAACGCCGACCCCGCCGTGGCAGCCCTCCTGGAGGCGATCAACAAAACTAACACCCTGATCCTGCAGCAGAACGAGAGGATCGAGGCTTTAGAAGAGCCCCACCATCCAAGATCCCCTCCTACGCGGAGGAACCAGCGACGATCAAGAAGCCCGCAGCCCCGGAGAGAAATCAACCGAAGACTGCGCCAAGAGCTTGATCCTCGCACAGCCCGGAAGCGCGACCAGATCTCCCCACTTGACCAGCACGCTCACAACCACAAGAGGACTCGAAGAAACGAGCAATCTCCATCGATCAAGTCTAAAGGACGGGCCCGCTCACCTTCTCCTCGAAGGAACCGCCCACATTGTCCTCGAAGGAACCGCTCACCTTCTCCTCGAAGGAACCGCTCACCTTCTCCGCGAAGGAACCTCCGCCGCGAGTATCCCGTCCGGTCCCCATCATACACCAGTTCTAGCAGCGACGACGAGCCTCGCGGCCCGTTGTTCCAGGAGATCATGGCTACCCGTCTCCCAAAAGGCTTGGAGAAACCCCCGTCACTTGGCACGTACGACGGGACCACTGACCCCGACGAGCACATCGAGAACATCGATGCGCTGTTAGACTACCGCAGCGTACGGGGCGCCATCAAATGCAGACTGTTCCCGACCACGCTCCGAAAGGGAGCAATAACATGGTATAATCAATTGCCCAAGGAGTCCATTGCCTCGTGGAGACAGCTGGGCAGGATGTTCTCGCGGCACTTCACAGCATCTCGCCGCCACCCCAAAGCTGAGGCCTCTCTTGGAGCCATAATCCAGGGAAAAGACGAACCTCTCCTCGCATATATCGAGAGGTTCAACAAGGAAGCTGTGCAAGTCCCAACAACGGACGAAATGAAGAAGTTTCTGCTCGAGCAAGGGCTCCGTCCAGGCTCTGAGTTTTCTAAAGCCATTGACCTCGCGCCACCGAGGAACTTAGGCGCCCTCCTCCTCAAAGCCCAATCACACATTCAGTACGAAGAAAAGGTTGCGGCCAGCATTGCCCGAGCATCGCGCCATCAGGAGAATGCTCAGGCATCCGGAGGAGAGGAAGCTTCGACATCTCGTCGGGGCGAACAGAGGCGCGAGGACCGTCCTCGTAATTCCCGTGACAACAAGGGGCCCTCCGGGCAGTTCCATGACTACACTCCCCTGACCGTCTCCAGGGAGAAGATCTTGTCCGAATGTGCCAATTCGGAATTCAAGCAGTCGGGGGTCCGCTTCCCCAAAAGTCACGGCCACACTACAGAGGACTGCATCCATCTAAAGGATGCCATTGATATACTGATCAGGGATGGCCACCTGAAACAGTTCGCGAAGAAAAAGGACACTCCTCGGCAGGACGCCCAAGAGTCCAAGAAGATAGAGGAGGAGGTACCCTCCTCGGAAGACGCCAATATACAGGTCGCTATGTCCATATCGCGACCAGAGGACTTCTACGTCCCAGACGGGCTCAGAGCCCCTGGTTATTTCGCGGCCCACAGCCCGTGGGATACTTTGCCCTCCGCCATGGTCATCTCTGGCGGGGGTTTCAACAAAGTCACTGTGGGCTCCGTGAAACGGAAGTTCGAGCACCTGATCAACACAAGCTCCAACAAAGTGACCACGCTTGATCAAGCCCAGAAGGGATCCTTCCACATCTCCTTCTACCGGGAAGAGCTCCTCGGCGGTTCCCCGAACTCAAGCATTCCTTTGCTCGTCAGAGCCCGGATGGCGAACTTTGACGTTCGCAGAATACTCGTCGACCAGGGCAGCTCAGTCGACATCATGTACTCTGAGCTGTTTTTAACACTTCAGCTGGATGAATCGCACCTTACCCCCTACGTATGGTCCGATTTACAGGGATTCAACGGATCGGTGACTAAGCCGTGGGGATACGTCGAGCTGATCGTGACCTTCGGATCAGCTGAGACGGCCAGATCAATCAAAGTGCAATTCCTAGTGATCGACTGCCCGTCGCTATACCAGTGCATTTTCGGAAGGTCAACTCTAGCCGAGTTGGTAGCGGTACCCTCAACAGTTCGCCTGAAGATGAAGTATTACACTTCGAAAGGAATGGTCCCCATCCTGCACGGCGATATCGAAGCTGCACGTAGGTGTTTCGAGGCAGCTACAAAGGGGCTCAACGCCATTGCGTCCAAGCCTAAAGCGTCGGGCAAGCCAGCATTGCCAAGCAGCTCCGAGGAGGCCAAGCCTCTGCCCCAGGTCGAATCCATCGACCTCGACAGTTGCTTCCCCGAGGAAGACCAACCAGAAGAACGAGCAGCTTCGGCCAACCCGTCCATTTTGTCCAGTGGCAGCTCCCATCCGATGCGCCCCATCCCGGATGGCAACTTCGAGGAAGCAGCTCAAAGCATGCCTCCGAGAGAATGTCGACCTATTCGCATGGAGCGCCGCAGAAATGCCCAGCTTGGATCCGTCCGTCGCCTGTCACCAGTTGACAATTGACCCGGCCGTCAAGGTCGTAGCATAACGTAGGAGAAAGCAGTCTCCGGAGAAGACAGAGGCTGCCGAAAAAGCTGTAAAGGACCTCCTCGAGGCCAAATTTATTTCGGAAGCTAAGTACACCACTTGGCTGTCCAACGTTGTACTAGTTAAAAAATCTAATGGAAAATGGCGCATGTGCATTGATTATACTGATCTCAATAAGGCATGCCCGAAGGATGCCTACCCCTTCCCCAATATTGATAAACTTGTTGATAATTCTGCTGGTTTTAAACTTTTATCGTTCATGGATGCCTACTCGGGCTATAATCAAATCCCGATAGCAATGTCTGACAAAAAATATACGGCCTTCATGACCGAATCGGGCAACTATTACTACAACGTAATGCCCTTCGGCCTGAAGAACGCCGGAGCAACGTACCAACGAATGATGAACAAAGTATTCCGGGGAGAAATAGGCGACATGCTCGAAGTCTACATGGACGACATGATCGTAAAATCCCACAAGGAAACCGATCATACTGCCCATTTGAGAAAGGTCTTCGAACAGGCCAGGAAATACAAAATGCGTTATAATCCGGAGAAATGCATGTTCGGTGTCCGAGCAGGCAAATTCCTCGGCTTCTACTTGACGGAACGAGGAATCGAAGCCAACCCCGACAAATGTCGGGCATTCTCCGAGTTTCTTACGCCCAAGTCCAAAAAATCCATCCAGTCCCTCAACGGAATGCTCGCGTCACTATCTCGTTTCGTGGCCAAGTCCGCACAGCACGCCCTACCATTCTTCAAACTCCTCCGCAAGGAGGCAGCATTTGAATGGACTGAGGAGTGTGACAAGGCCCTTCTCCATCTAAAACGAGCACTCTCAGAGCCACCGATCCTCTCTCGCCCGGACAATGGCTAAACATTGTACTTGTACCTGGCTAGTAGCGACCGAAGCAGTGAGCGCCGCTCTCATCCACGAGACACCTGACGGGCAGAAACCCATATATTTCATGAGCAAAACGCTGCAAGGACCAGAGGTAAGATACCAACAGATAGAGAAGGTGGCGCTGGCCCTCATCAACACAGCCAGAAGATTAAGACATTAGTTTCTGGCTCACACGATCGTGATTCAAACAGACCAACCCATTAAGCAGCTGTTCGGACGACCAGATATGGCCGGCCAAATGCTCAAATGGTCGTTGGAACTGTCCGAATTTGACATCCAATACGAAAGCAGAAAAGCCCTCAAAGCCCAGGCTCTGGCCGACTTCGTCGCGGAGATGACATTCGCAGACTCCCCCGCGAGTGAAGTACGCAAGTGGACCATTTTCGTTGACGGTGCCTCAAGCTCGGCAAGCAGCGGCGCGGGCATCATACTGGAAAGCAACGAAGGAATCATCGTCGAAGTGTCACTCACCCTGTCATTCCCAACCTCTAACAACCAGGCTGAATATGAGGCCTTCCTTGCTGGGCTACGCCTGGCCAAGGACCTGGGCGCAAAAGAGGTCGTCATTTGCACGGATTCACAACTCGTGGCCCTCCAGGTCCGAGGAGAATACCAAGCCAAAAACGACAACCTGACTGAGTACTTGGCCCTAGTCAAAAGGGAGATGACGAAGTTCACAACAGGGGAAGTGAAACATGTTCCCCGCGAACATAACGTGTGAGCGGACGTGCTATCCAAACTAGCCAGCACAAAGAAGAAAGGCGGAAACAAATCCGTCATACAAGAAGTACTTCCTCGACCTAGTATCGAGAAGGCCTCCCCGACACTCGACGTACAGGTGATCGGCGATAACAACTACTGGATGACCCCAGTCTACAACTATCTCACCAAAGACGAACTCCCGTCCGACCCAAAGGAGGCCAGCATAGTCAGGCGAAGAGCCTGCTCTTATGTCTTGGTCGAAGATAAACTCTACAGGCGGGGATTCTCCATTCCGCTGCTCAAATGTGTCGAGGAGGAAATGGTCGCACACATCCTGCACGAAATCCACGAGGGAATCAACGCCCAACATCTCGGCGGAAGGTCCCTTGCTCGAAAGGCTCTCCGGGCAGGCTACTACTGGCCGACCATGCAAAACAACGCGAAAGAACACGTGAAGAAATGCGGTAAATGCCAACGGCACGGGGACATGCACCTAGCTCCGCCTAACGAGCTCAAGGCTATGTCCTCCCCATGGCCATTCGCCTGGTGGGGCCTAGACATCCTAGGACCCTTCGTCGTAGGATCAAGTTAGAACAAATACCTAATAGTAGGCATAGACTATTTCACAAAATGGATAGAAGCAGAAGCTCTAGCCAAAATAACTGCCCTCAACATCCTGCGTTTCTACAAACGAAACATCCTTGAACGCTTCGGTATCCCCCAACCGATAGTAACGGACAATGGGACGCAATTCAGGAACAGGAAGTTCCAAGACTTCGTCACCCAACTAGGCACGAAGCAGCGTTTCACATCCGTCGAGCACCCTCAAACAAACGGGCAGGCTGAAGCAGCCAACTGTGTCATCCTTCGAGGCCTCAAGCGATGGCTGGACGAAACAAAGAAGGCATGGGTCGAGGAACAACACAGCGTACTATGGGCATACCGCACAACTCCACACTCAACGATGGGGGAAACACCTTTCCGTCTAGCATACGGGACAGAGGCTGTAATTCCCGTCGAAGTTCACGTGCCCTCTAGGCGGACAGAGTCGCCCCTAGACGAGGAGATGAACGATGAGTCACTGCGAGAAGAACTCGACCTCGTCGAGGAAATCCGAACTAGGGCAGCCTTCCGCAAATCCTCACTGAAACAAAAAATTACCATCAGGCACAACGCCAAGGTGATACGGCGAGAGTTCGACGTGGGAAGCCTTGTTCTAAGAAGAAACCACAAAGACTCTCGCCTAGAAGGAAAACTAGCAGCCAACTGGGAAGGACCCTATCGCGTTCGAGCAAAAACAGAAAATGGGGCCTACTATCTAGAACATCTCACTGGGGAAGAACTTGCTCGACCATGGAACGCTGAAAAGCTAAAACAATACTACAGCTAAATACTCGGTTCGACCTGTTGCAACGACGAACGTCAGCTACCGACCACTATGCGCGTCTAGGTACAAGCGTCGCATACGAATAAAGCAGAGCCTAGCTCAGTAACGAGCCAGGTAACTGCTCGACAGCGGTCCTCGATCGAGCATCGCTGTCGTCAAAGTACCATGACTGGCAGAACCCCAGCTCGCGATGGGACGTTCAAGCCGCGAACTCAGGCCTCAAACGCGACCTGAGCTCCGCACTCCGCCAGGATATTCCCCGGCCGTTCGACCAGTTCCCCTCACTGTCAAACACATCTACAACGAGCAATCCCCCTAAAATATTTGCGCAAGTCAAATACTCCCAATCACGGGCAGATATACATTTACAACGAGCATGAGGACAATACTTAGCAAAAAATAAAAGCAAGTAAAATCATGCATACGGAAGAATCAAACGTGTAATAATTTAACATAGTGGCCGCAAGGGCCACGATTGCACTAAATTACATGAAACGGGGGTCACGCCCCCCAAAAATAAATTACAAGCAATTACACGGCACGCAGGCCGGACAGATTACAACAACATCAAAAATACAAACTCCTCACTCGTCTGCGTGCTCGGCTGGCTCTGGCTGAGATCCCTGGTCCTCTGCGGGCTGATCCTTGGGGGTACCTTCAAGGAGGCCGTCGGGCATGACAATACGACCATCCTCAACATAGGCCAGGTAGTGAGTACCCTCGACAGAAAAATCGAGCTCAGGGTTCACCACCCGCAGTTGAGCCACAGCGTTCCCGAAAGACTCCTCCGCGATAACAATGCCATTGTCCTCAGCCATCAGCAAACGGGCAACCAGCTCGGGTCTCGTCTTCAATGCCTTCACATCTTCCGGCTCATCGTCACCCGGGGCATTGGCCGCCTTCAACCGCTGGATCAACTCCTCGGCAGACTTCTTCTCCGCCGCCAGCGTCGAGTTCTCCTCCTTCAAATGAGCTACCTCCTCCTCAGCTTTCTTCCGAGCATCGTCGGCACCCTTAGCTTCTTCCTTGAGGGATGCCATGGTAGCTCGGGCAGCAGTAAGTTCGGCCTCAGTCGCCGAATCCCCTTCGGCGTACACAGCTGCCATCTCCAACATCCTGAACAAGGCAGAAGCGTCCTGGGCTACCAACGCCCTCTTGCTCGGGCGATCCATACTTTCCAAGCAAAGAGACTCCGCCCGAGGCACAATCAGAGAGTTCCCCTCAAAGAACTTCCGATCATGGATGCAAGGAGGAAGCTCAAATTTCCTCTTCTCCGACGCCCGAGTAAGATCCACAGCGTCACTCAACCTTGCCCGCTTGGATCGACCAGCCAGAGGAAGAGGAGATCCCCGGGGAGCGGGAGTAGGAGAAGAAGAGGTCCTCGCAGCAGTCACCGCCGGAGGAGGAACACGAGCACCAGCAAACCAAAACTTCGGAGGGGCTGCCCCAGCCTTGTTCCTCGCAAGAGCATTCCTCACAACTCTGTCGTGGGCCTGAGGCATCTCACCTGCACCAACAAAATACGAACATGTTAGATACGAGGAAAAGAAATGATGCGAACAAAATCTAAATAACTAAGACTACCAAGCAGTTTCTCGGCATCCTCGGGAGTCTTGCACTCCAGCAGTGCCTTAATATTGATGAATCGACGCTCAACCCTCTGGCTCCTGTCCTCCTCGAAGATCGTACTACCCTTGCTCGTCCAGCACTCAGTAAGCCGAAAGGAGTTGACCCACTTCACCAGCACCTCATACGCCGCGGCGTCCTGCCCGCATAGCTCGCTCGGTTGGAAGACATAGTCACTGGGCTTCTTGGCAAAATGATCTGGTGCCCAATGGATGGGGAACTTATAGATTCTCCGCCCAATAAACCTCCCCTCCTCGTCACGCAGGTCATTCCCGTCTTCATCCACCTCAATCTCCCAAACATACGTACTGTCCTGGGCAGCTTCAGACAGGGGCTCGACAACATAATAACGCTCCTTAAACGTCCGTAATGACTCCGAAAACGGTTTGAACAACTTGCAGGGTTGCTTCAGAGAAACCCAGCCGTACTTCTTCCCCGACAGCTACCGTTGGAGATGAAAGACAGTGAAGAACAAAGGAAGAGTAGCCCATATAGAGAGATGCTCACATACCAGCTCAAATGCAGTTGCGTAGGGGCCAATCTCAAATGCTCGAACACTGACTGTTGAAAATCGGTGAACGGCAACCTCAAGCCCAGCTCCTTGAAAGCATATTCATACATGGTAAAACGGTCCCCGAAGTGCGTGCAGACACGATCGTCTAAGGAAGGGAAGTGCACCTTCCACTCTCCCTCCGACCCTACCTCCGTGAAAACATCCACCAAGGACTTTACGAAAGTGGACACATGCTTGGCAGGTTCAGCAACCTCCCACTCCTCCGCGGAGAACCCGTCGACGTCCTCGTCCATGACTTCCAACTCTTCCTCCTCCCCGACATCTCTAGAAGAGCTCGAAGTCGTCGAGCTGCTATTATCTTCGGAGCCCGTTTCTTCCTCGGATGTATCTATGATAACCTCTCTATCTAGACCTGTCGCCATTATAATCACCTGAAAAGCATAGAAGAAAGTGAATTTGACAGCAAATCAAATCCACCCTTCCACTGCTAAGTCAAGTGAAAGGGCGCGCAAAGGGCTGAGGACAACGTCCCCGGCCTAAGCCCTAACATCAAAGGAAAAGCTGAAACCTCCCCGCGAGGAGACGCTCCAAGTTAATCATCTCCGAGCGAGGAGCTTCCTCGCACTCACACCCAGTTTCCGTTTGAAGCTTCACCGGAAATCGCAAAGCTTCACCAGAATCTGGGAATGTTCTACCGGAAAACTCATCACCCACTCGGAAGATGAACAGACACGGCGATCACACATACATAGCTACCGCAACATCGTCGTGGACCACCATGCTTGATGAAACATACTACTAACTCCGGCGACATGTCAGAGGTAGAAAAATGGCACAGCCACCGTCCACCACCAACAATCGCCGGAAACTCACTCGTTTCGTCCTCTAAACCTAGCCCTAACCACATGCAACCTACCATTGACCACAAAAAGGAGTAAAACAAGCTCAAAACTGGAAACTTACTTGATTTAAGAAGACTGAAGTGGGTGCTCGAAGCTGGAAGCGGTGGTCGGAGTGGCAAACGGCGGTGACGGGCAGGAATGTTGAAGGAAACGGAGAGAAATCAGAGCAAAAAGTTCCAAATGGAACGATTTTCCCCTTTTTATACAAAGGGGGCACGTGCGAACACGCGCTCATAGGCCATGATGGCTATCCACTAGCCATCATTTCCTATTAACTGCCACACGGAGCTCTAGACACACGTGGCGTCCCAACGTTTCCAATTCTGACTGACCTTTAGTCTTCCCGAACACCGGACAACAAGGTCACGACCACGAATTTCACGAACACTAGGGGTCACGGCCGCATTAAGACAATCCTACTCGTCTTCAAACGAGGACTCCATGCTAGCTCCCCGGAGCAACGAACTGTCCTTAAGTCATCATCCACCGAGCGGCTCAAACTGCCTAAGTCCAGTCCACCGAGGGGCAAAAGTTACCTTTCTTACCCTCCAACCGGGCAAGGAATACAACGTTCCTCCCCGGAGTTACCGCCCGTCACACACGGCTTTATTGCTCCCCGAACAGCTATGGGCAGGTGCTTGGAACTATGCCTATGCCTGACATAACGGCTCGTTTTGGGCACCCTGTCCGACATAACGGCTAGTTTGGGTAGTTACCTATTCTTTGGGGAAAACGGTTATTTCGCCCCGAAAATAGGACCGGTGGCCACGCGCTGGTGGCTCTATATAAACCCTCCCGCTTGAGAGGGTCAGGGATCCAATATTCACCCTAAGAATTCATACTTTGTACTTGCCCCTTTTCTCTGACCCTTTCTTACTTGAGCGTCGGAGTGCCTTGCAGGTACACCCCCTCCTCTCCCTACGACCAGCATCCTTGACGCACTTGGCGGCCCGATTCTACAGGATCTGATCCAGCCTTCACGATCAGCTTCCAAACAACCATGCTGAACCAGTAGGGCTTTCATCTTCAAATGCCACATACCGAAATTGTTCACTCCGGTGAACTTTTCAATCTCATACTTTGTTGAAGGCATCTTCCTCCACGCTCACCGCACCAATTTGTTGTGAAAAAACGATGCCTTAGTACAAAGTATAAACGATTTCTTTATGATCAAGAAACACATAAGGGTTAGGGTTAAGGAAAAACAAGGAGAACAACAAGGATTGGTTATAACTACTATTCTTTATTTTCTCTTTAAATCAGATTACAAGTACTCAAAAATAATAAATAACCCTCTCACCCTAATTAGGATTTGCCACACCACAGTAATGATGAGAGACTAGTATGATATTTATAATAAAACCTAACTTACTAAAATAATGGGCTTTTTAACAATTACCCATTACAAGCTAACTTAGGGTACAAGCTAACTTAACCAATTGGATCATTAACACAAGGCCCAATTCGATAACTACATACTAGAACATAATTCGACTACAGCATGTAGGACTTCGACACCAGCATGTGAACCGACTTTGATGGCATGCTAACTAGAGTTCGATCCAATATCTCACATTGGTTAATTAAAATGCACATTTTCAAGGGTTGCACTTGAAGTGGCATGATAAGCCATGTGAAAAAAATATTAATTAATCTCTAACTCATAGGATCACAAATGATAACTTACAAACTTCTCTAAGTAACTATTCTCTAACCTAATTGTATTCACTCTAATCCTCCTTAATTTCATTCAATTTATCTTCCAAGTAAGTAAAACACTTGAAGCCATCAAAGTACTACATAATATAACATAGGCTTAAATAATGTTTTCGTCCCTGTAAGTTGGCGAGTTTTTGGTTTTCATCCCTGAATCTTTTTTTTTTCGGTTTTAGTCCCTATATCTTACTTTTTGTTGGTGTTTAGTCCCTAAAGCCAAAATCCGCAGGAAAATCCGAAGTTTTCCTGCGGATTTTCCTGAAAATCAAAATCTGCAGGAAAATCCGCAGGAAACCTCTGTAGGGACTAAACACAAAAAGTAAGATATAGGGACTAAAACCGAAAAAAAAAATTTCAGGGACGAAAACCAATAACTCGCCAACTTACAGGGACGAAAATACTATTTAAGCATATAACATAATATGATTGAGTTAAAACTAATTAGGTAAAAAAATGTTAAGTATTAAAATAATAACTAAATTATAAATCCATACCATTTTTAGAATATGATACTCACTATGTACTATGATCCCCGTAATGTTGTTTGATTTAGTCTTTGATACTCGAGCTCCCAATTATAGTGTTCCATTGTTTTGTTTATACTGAAACATTTTCATCGACAAACAAAAACAAGTATCAATTTAAAATTTCTTATTACTAAATGTATCAAACAATTAAGAGAATCATTAAAACCCCTCTTTTGCCTCAAATTGAAGAAAATAGAACAATGGTTCCAACATCCATTCTTTTGAATTGGAGAAAAGAAATTTAGTTTTTGAATTTTATCCAAAACTAGCAATTTAACAGTAAATCATACAACACCACAAATTGATCTCATTACCCCCTACATGTTTAAATTCTTCTATACAATTCTTATTTTCACTTTATATAAATATAATTAAAAAAAAAATTGTATACTTTGTTAACATGACTCAATCTAAACAATTATTAGAAATTAATTTCTAGGCTCATTATGGTTATATGTAACCAAACATAAACTTCACTAAAAATCCACCAAATTAAAAATTAAATCTTAAAGAATAAAATTAAAGATATTTCATTTCAAGCAAGACAACCGCTAAAAAGAACGGAAAAGAATGAAAAAGAATAGATGAAAAATAAGAGAAACAATTTAGTTGAAAGAGAAACAATTTTGCAATTTTTAAGTTTCTTTTTAAAATAGTTATTATATTTTAAGTAAGGAAAATATAACATCAAACACGTGTTAGCCATGTGATTATTTAGGGCTCAATTCCCTAAATTGTGTTATTTTTGGAAATTAGAATTAGTTAAATTTTTAAAGATTCTATATGTATCGGTAGACAACGCTTTTGTATTCGAATGTTGTCTAAAACTCTTTATATATAGCGCTTAATGACTTAAGGCATCACTTTTTATTTATTTTCGAGCGTTGTCCAATTTACTACTTAAGGCAACGCTTTTATTTAATAATAACCACTGCCTAATATATAACTTAAGACAATGCTTTTTCATTTGAGCGTTGTCTAAAGTAAAAGCGCTATATATATATATATATATATATATATATATATATATACACACACACACACACACACACACATATATATATATATATATATATATATATATATATATATATATATATATATATATATATATATATATATATATTAATTTTTTTTTTGTTTAGCATACAAAAACACTTGTCATCAAAAGCGCTGGTAAAAGAGGTGCCTTCAGAATGAGCATTCCATCACTATACACACACACACACACACACACACACACACACACACATATATATATATATATATATATATATATATATATATATATATATATATATATATTAATTTTTTTTTTGTTTAGCATACAAAAACACTTGTCATCAAAAGCGCTGGTAAAAGAGGTGCCTTCAGAATGAGCATTCCATCACTATACACACACACACACACACACATATATATATATATATATATATATATATATATATATATATATATATATATATATATATATTAATTTTTTTTTGTTTAGCATACAAAAACACTTGTCATCAAAAGCGCAGGTAAAAGAGGTGATGCCTAAACTCTTTTTTGGCATAAACTTGTGTAGCGAGCGATTTTGGACACGGTTCTTAAGCGCTGTCGCTCTTTTTGGGGACTACAGGTCGATTCATTTTTTATCCTATTAAAGCTGATGACGGAAGGGAAATAGATGTCTCCAATTAACCCTGCTTGCATACCAAGTTTAAACAGCGATCTGTTAGGTTACGGATGCTATGTGGTCGTGGGGCCTTTCTTGTGTTATTTAACAGAATGACAGGTTTCTGGCGGGGAACAAGGATTAGGATGTTAGGAGTGATGTTTTTTGATAGATATGTGAGAGTATGGGATTTTGGGTTTTTCTTTAGTGTGCTCGCTAAGATCTTTTCTTTTGATCTTATGCCTACGTATTCCCGTTTACCGAAACAGGGAAATCAAAGCGTTCGTAGTTCCTCCTAGTCTATGGGAGGAAATTGTGTTTTGGTGTCTTGTTCAAAGCCCAAGATGTGAAGCGAAAGGTGATTTATATCTTGTTCAAAGCCCAAGATGTGAAGCTGAAAGGTCTCAACTTTAGAGAGAATTTGTCATCTCTAAAGAGGGGGTTGTATGTCACAACTGTTTATAAAGGAGAATTACTTTAACCGAGATGTGTGAATCCGGCAATGCCATAATTTCCTAAGAAGGGGTTTTTTAACCTGAAGGAGAAGACTTTAACTCAGCGTAGAGCAATGCCATCTTTCCTTAGGAATTTCTCATGCTAAAAGAGGGACAGTGGCATGGATGTAGATGATCCAGAGGCTTGCCGCTTACAGCGATTAGATGAAGGGGAAGGAGTTGTTGATGTTTGTGTACTGTGAACAAGGCACAAATTTGATGCTAAAAGGTTGATTGGATCAACCAGTGGTTTTCTTATACAAAGCCTAAGAGGAGGCTATTTGCCCAACAAGAGGGAGTTTTGTGTGTCTCGTACGAAATGAGCTCAAGGTCTTTAAGAAGATCTCTGTCATCTCTTTTTCCTCAAGAGGTGGACAAATTTGAGCGGCAATTTCACGCCACCTTTGAGCATACTCCTTAAAGGTTTCCTTGTCCTTTTGAGACATCGATCTGAGTTGATCTCGGTCTGGTGCCATGTCCAAATTGTATTTGTATTGTTGGACGAAGGCAGTGCCAAGATCTCTGAAAGTACCGATCGTGGCACGGTTTAACCACATGTACCATTTTATGGCGGCACCGGTTAAACTATCCTGAAAGTAGTGAATCAGCAGGTCCTGATTTTCAGTCTGAGCTGACATTCGCCGAGCGTACATCATCAAGTGACTCTGAGGGCAAGAGTTACCCTTGTACTTTTCAAAGTCGGGCAACTGGAACTTGTGCGGGACTTTCACATTAGGGACCAGACAAAGGTCTGCGGCGTCCTTTCCAAAAAGATCTTGACCGTGAATGGCTTGCAGTTCCTTCTGCATTTCCAGGAACTGTTCCTGGAATTCCTCCATTCGGTCAAACATAGTTTCCTTTTTACCAGTAGGAATTTGTGGAATTTGTCCTTCCGGGACAGTGTGCACCATAGGGGGTGGTACCGTAACTATGGCAGTGAATCTTGGCGTTTCCCGAAGTTTGTAACCTTCAGGAGTCTTCAATATGCCTCTGGCATCTTCGCTTTCCCGAAGTCTGTAACCTTCAGGACCAGCGGCATCTGTCGTGATTCCCTGATCTTCAACGATCGGCGGAACATATCCTTCCGGGATATAGTTCGCAGGCATGCCCCAAGGACGATCTTTCGGCATTTGATACCTAGGATCAAACTTCTCCACTATAGGCGCTGAGGTGATCTCTGAGATCACAGTCCTTTGTAGCTGAGCTTCTGCCATGGCTTGCATGTCGTTACGAAGCTTTCTCATATCCTCTCTCAGAGCGTTGATCTATTCTTTCAACTCTCTGTTCTCTTCCTCAAGATCATCCATCTTTTTCTGACGATTGGCCCGAGTATTGTACGAATGAGACAATTTGACTCTAGAACCGAGACACAAACGTGAAATTCGTAGGTAAGGAGAATACGCGATGTGAGAATGATGAATACAATGATTATATTAATTGTTTTTTGGTTTAATCAAAATAAACTTCGACAATTAGATTGCAAATATCAAACAGTGGGGAAACCATTTTTTATTGAAATTCAAAGGATTACGGAAATGGAAATACAGTAGATTACAAAGTGCAGAAACAGAAACCTAAGCTAAAGGGTCCCGAGTCCTCTCTGAAGAGAAATCGGGTGCTGATTCTGGTAGCTTCCTTTTCTTTGACCGGGGCTCTTGAGCCGTTGTCGGTTATCATTCCTTTTCCAGGTGAAAGGAGTGAGCAAATTCCTTTGGTCATCTTGGTTCTCTACAGCATGTTGTTCTAAAATCTCGATCAGAGCATCCTTTTCTCTCAGTAGTTGATGTATTTGGGTACACTCCACATTGAGGGTGCGGTACTTGTTCTTCCAAGACCTCCTCTCCCGTTGAACTTTGTTGAGAGTAACCTGAAACTTTTCCGTTTCCGTCATGAAGTACATGACAGATTCCCTCGATGGAAGAATTCCGTAATGAGTATAAGGCATTTTTAGCTTGAGAGCTCTAGTTTGTACCCAGTGGAGATAAAGCTCCACCGAGACACAGTCCGGTTTTCCTAGAGACTCCCGTCCTTTCTTATGAACGTGTTTCCAAGCATGCACTATTTCCATCTTTAGTACTCTGTCATTTTCTCCTTCCTTGAAGAAAAGACCTTCCAGATGAGCATTCCGCGGGACATGCCTCATCAGGTATCCAAATTGACGAAAAACCAATATCGGATGATAGTTGATTCCTCCTTTAGTTTCTATGAGGGGTACGTTGGGGAAGTTTCCACAACGATCAATGATCCTGATCCCGTCATAAATCCTATTACACCAATCTATATCGGAGTTAGTAAGAGACATGATCTTCTGCGACCAGCGCAAGACGCTCTTGCAATCCCAAAAAGCAGCAGACTTAGGCAAATGGGAGATAAACCATTTGTAAAGCAAAGGTACACAACACGTGATCTCCCCTCCGCTGTACAAATTCCCTAAGTGTACAAAATAATACGCATCCGCGAGCAAAGTCGGCACAGGGTTTCCAATGAGAAAAACCTTAATAGCGTTGATATCGACGAAGTTATTAATGTTGGGAAACAAAAATAATTCGTAGGTGAGAAAGACAAATATGCTTTCAAAAGCAGTCTCGTTCCCTATACTAGCGAAGTACAAAGCTTTCTTTGTCAAGAACTGGACTGGAAAACCTTGGATGCCACCCTTGGTAGTCATGTGAATCCTGACCTCTGACTCATCCAAATAAATTGCTCTCGCAATGGTCTGATTCTTTGGAATTTCTTCCAGTCCAGAAAATGGAGCTCGATCAGTGATGTGTAGATCCATCAGATGAGAATACTCCTCCAGCGTTGGTGCGAGCTGGTAATCCGGGAATGTAAAGCAGTGATAAACCGGATCATAGAATTGAACGAGCACGTCCATGATTCCCTCAATCACCTGGACTCTTAGTAGAGGTAGCAGACCTCCGTACTTGGCTCTGAAAGCCTCCTGGGTTGTGATCATCCTCGCCAAACCTCTCAAATCCTCTAGTTTTGGAACCTCGAAGGTATACTTGTGAGTTCTCCTTCTACCGAAATCCATTAACGCAATCTTTTTCTCTGATATTTGCAATCACAGTCTTAGTTTCATTTGAAAAACAGAGAGACTAGAAGAGAAATTTTTTTGAATGTTTTAATGTTTTTTAAATGAATGCATGAATGCAACACACAAAAACATTGAAAAAACATGGGGTCAAAGGGTCGTTGTCATAAAGTCAAGGCTCTACCCATCCCCAAAGGTTTATACTAGGGTGATTTTTGTACCTGTACTCATTATCAACAGCTCCTCCCAAGAAAGCAAAACAACAAGCGGATCGCCAGCGAGTTGTAGAGCAATCTTAGAGTAAGTGCCATTCACCGAGAATAGATCACCAGCCTCAAATGAGGGTAGTATCGCGTGACAACTATTTCCGATAGTTTCCGCACTACAAAAGGGTTTGGCTCCTCAGTTTCTCAGACATTACAATCGGCCCATTGTCTAGGTGAGAGAATGGGTTGCATTGGTCAGCCTCCACTGAGGTTGATGGTCGACCTCGTCGCCATCACTTATCTTAAGTGTATACTCAATCTTTCCACATACGGCATCACCCGCATTCCCATTAGCAGAAAAATAAACACGTATAGCAATTAGGAAAAGCAGTATATATATTTGTCTTAATCATCCTAGACCTTTAAAGCTATGAATCCTATGTTACTAACAGAAATGGCTCCCCGACAGAGTCACCATTCTGTAGTTTCTACACAAGGAAAACAAAGAAAGAAAGAAAGAAAGGCCCCATGGTGGGCGCCATTTTTCTGTAGCGAGCGATTTTGGACACGGTTCTTAAGCGTTGTCGCTCTTTTTGGGGACTACAGGTCGATTCATTTTTTATCCTATTAAAGCTGATGAAGGAAGTGAAATAGATGTCTCCAATTAACCCTGCTTGCATACTAAGTTTAAACAGCAGTCTGTTAGGTTACGGATGCTATGTGGTCGTGGGGCCTTTCTTGTGTTATTTAACAGAATGACAGGTTTCTGGCGGGGAACAAGGATTAGAATGTTAGGACTGATGTTTTTTGATAGATATGTGAGAGTATGGGATTTTGGGTTTTTGTTTAGTGTGCTCGCTAAGATCTTTTCTTTCGATCTTATGCCTACGTATTCCCGTTTACCGAAACAGGGAAATCAGAGCGTTCGTAGTTCCTCCTAGTCTATGGGAGGAAATGGTGTTTTGGTGTCTTGTTAAAAGCCCAAGACGTGAAGCGAAAGGTGATTTATATCTTGTTCAAAGCCCAAGATGTGAAGCTGAAAGGTCTCAACTTTAGAGAGAATTTGTCATCTCTAAAGAGGGGTTTGTATGTCACAACTATTTATAAAGGAGAATTACTTTAACCGGGATGTGTGAATCCGGCAATGCCATAATTTCCTAAGAAGGGGTTTTTTAACCTGAAGGAGAAGACTTTAACTCAGCGTAGAGCAATGCCATCTTTCCTTAGGAATTTCTCATGCTAAAAGAGGGACAGTGGCATGGATGTAGATGATCCAGAGGCTTGCCGCTTACAGCGATTAGATGAAGGGGAAGGAGTTGTTGATGTTTGTGTACTGTGAACAAGGCACAAATTTGATGCTAAAAGGTTGATTGGATCAACCAGTGGTTTTCTTATACAAAGCCTAAGAGGAGGCTATTGGCCCAACAAGAGGGAGTTTTGTGTGTCTCGTACGAAGCCCGAGAGATAGGCTAAAAGGGTTGACTCTACAAGAGAATCTTTTATACTCAACAAGAGAGTGTTTTTGTATCTCGTACAAAGCCCGAGATGGAGGCTAAAATTTGTTTGGCTCAATAAGAACCTTTTTGTATCTTGTACAAAGCCCGAGATGGAGGCGAAAAGGGTGATTGACTCAATGAGGGAGTCTTTTATGTGTCTCGTACAAAGCCCGAGAGAGAGGCTAAACGTTGTTTGACTCAACGAAGGGAGTCTTTTGTATCTCGTACGAAGCCCGAGATGGAGGCTGAAAGGTTTGCTCCGTTGGGGAGAATCATTGTACAAAGCCCAAGAGGAGGCGAGTGTAACTGTTTCAGTTGAGTGACAGATCCAGTATACTGATTTTAAAAGAGAAAATCAGTTCTTATATGAGCAACACTGTACTCGAGGATTTGGTTCGAGGATCCAGGTTATTTCCTATTCTTTAAGGAAGTGGGAAATCCAAAGGGTATTGAGACTGTCCGAGTCTACGGGTTTTCTTCCTATTTAACGAAAGGGTCACTTAAGAATGTCTTTGAGACTCAAGGAAAACAGACTGTCCAAGTCTAGAGTTTTATCTTTTGTACTATGCTTTGAGAAATAGTAGTAGACTCTTTGAAAGGACTGTTCTATAAAGATAACTAAGTTCTGTTCCTATACCTCTAGGAGGTCGTCGGGACAATTTGTACGAAGCCCAAGAGGAGGCTGGAAACTTTTAAGAAGCTGACGGGTCCTTGTACTAAGCCCAAGAGGAGGCTATCATTCCCGGAGGAAGAGATCATTATACGAAGCCTAAGAGGAGGCTGTGAATACTTCTAAGAAGCCGATCGGTCCTTGTACTAAGCCCAAGAGGAGGCGGGGTTGCTTTTAGGAAGCCTGTTGGTCCTTGTACGATGCCTAAGAGGAGGCCGATGCTTTTAAGAAGCCCGTGGGTCCCCAAACCCCGAGAAATTCAAGGAAATCTATTCACAGGGAATAGATCAAGTCAGGAAAGTTCGAGAATTTGGAAGAAACTCAAAGATGCCATTCACGGAGAATACATTCATCTTTGGGAGTAGAGTTTCTTGACAATTCCTAATGAGGACAGCCGAAGAGAAGACTGTATCTGGTGATCCTATTGAGGATCTAGCTGTCTATTTCTACGAACTAAACGAAACGGCGTCACCTAGTTCTAGACGTAGTTGCTGGGGAAACTCTAAATATCTATATTATTATTACACAGTCGATATGAGTTTATGAAAGGAGACTTACAGTGAGTAGCCCCACAATACAGTTATATATATATGAGTTTGTGAAAGGAGACTTACAGTGAGCAGCCCCACAATACAGTTATATACATATGAAAGCGGTAAATGAAAGCGTATAAACACTTACTCGGTTGTAGAGCTTCCATGCTGTTTGATTAGTTGTTCAACAAAGAAAGATTGAAAACAACAATATATTCAAAATCAAAGGAGAAAGTGCTTTGAAAAAGAAAGATTTGGGGCTTACAACTCAAGGAGAGGCCCAGGGTTTTTACCAGTGATTGTACTGTTGAATTTGTACAGAGGGTCTTATACAAGTGATTGTGGCCCAAAAAGGTTTTATGTACAAAGGGATGGGTCTTACACTATCTCAAGAGGCCCAAAAAGTTTTAAAGAAAAAGAGTGGGGCTTATAACATGAGGGTAGGCCCAGTTGATTTTTTCGTTTGAAATGGCGATCGTGCCGAGGTTTTCTTTTAACGCAGAGGGACTTATACAATAAGTTAGGCCCAAAAAGGTTTTGGTTAAAAGGGGGTTGGGTCTTACACTCTAATAGAGGCCCAAAAAAGTTTTTGAATGGGTCTTATAGCTCAAGGAGAGGCCCAGATGGTTTATTTTTAAACTAGCGATGATCGGGCCAAATTTAAAAATGTACAGAGGGACTTATACAATAAGTGAGGCCCAAAAAGTTTTCTGTACAAGTGGGTTGGGTCTTACACTCTAATAGAGGCCCAAAGAGTTTTTAAAGAAAAGAAATGGGTTTTACTACTCGAGGGTAGGCCTAGATGATTTTTGAAAAGGCGACGATCGCGCCGTTTGTTTTTGACGGTATCGGGACTTATACAATAAGTGAGGCCCAAAAATGATTTGGTCAAAAAAGGATTGGGTCTTACACTCTATTAGAGGCCCAGATGGTTTATTTTTAAACTGGCGATGATCGTGCCGAATTTAAAAATGTACAGAGGGACTTATACAATAAGTGAGGCCCAAAAAGTTTTCTGTACAATTGGGTTGGGTCTTACACTCTAATAGAGGCCCAAAGAGTTTTTAAAGAAAAGAAATGAGTCTTACTACTCGAGGGTAGGCCCAGATGATTTTTGAAAAGGCGACGATCGGGCCGTTTGTTTTTTACGGTATCGGGACTTATACAATAAGTGAGGCCCAAAATGATTTGGTCAAAAAAGGATTGGGTCTTACACTCTATTAGAGGCCCAAAAAGTGTTTGAAAATGATTTGTGAGGGTTGAATTAATCAAAAACCCTAATTTATTTTCAAAATGTGTTTTAATTGAATAAAAATTCAATTAAAATGATCAAAATTGTTTAACATATGGAAAACAAATTGTGATCTTGGATTAATGCTTCAAAAATTAAGTATTGACCTACAAAATAATTAGAAAGCATTAAAAGTTGCAAAATCAAGGTGGAAAAAATATTTTAAATGTCAAAAACAATTAAAACATTAATTCTTTGCAAAAATATCAATTATATAAAATAAATAATATTTTTGGGATCTTTTGGGAAAATAAAATATTTTAACATTTTTGTGAATTATTAAAAAAAGAATAAACTCAAAATCATTAAAACTCAGAGAGAAATTAATTTTTGAATCAATTAAACAAAATCACAAAATTCAAATATTTGAATTTTCAAAAATGGCGCCAAGAACACACAAAGAACACGCACGTGTTCTGAGTTTCCCAGATTTGCATTTTCTATCCAATCTCACTGAATACTTGATCATATCATGTAATCCACATACCAATCAACTCGTTTCAACCTCACGATCATGTTTATGACAATTAATTTCATTTAAATTAAGCATAAAACAAGAAATCACGAAAAATCCTCAAGAACCCTAATTTCTGCATGAAGGCTAGGATTTTTTATACACGATTCAAACAATGCAATTAATTGAGGGAAAACATTCCATACATGATTATGAACATATGGCCAAATTATTGTGCAGCAAAAATTGCATGGATCATAGAGTTAGAAGAGCTCATGCTTACCACTTGCAGCTGGTGATCGTGATTTGTGTTGGAGGTGTTACAACTAGGTTCCAATGATCTGGACAGCTTCCCTAGGTGCCATGGAGTGTGTATGAATGCTTGGAATGGATTGAAATGATCTGGAACTTGAGATGGTACCCCAACTACAAATCTGTCAAGAACTTGAGCAATTGGCTAGTGATTTTGTGAAATATGTGTTCCAGATGTTATGTGAGTGTTTGGATCACTTCTATATGATGTATATGAGGTGTGTGTGTGTGTGTGTGTGTGATTGGTTTAGTTGGAATAGCTCTCAAACTCAAAACCCGATAGTGACTTGCCTTAGAAGGCAAAATTGGAGTGAAAGAAGAGATTTTGAGGAAAGCATCTGTTTGATGGCTTTGGTGTACTCAAACTGATCACAATTGAGCTCTATTTATAGTAGAGCAAGTTTGTTTTGGGATCCACAGTGAATGGCAACTGCAGCAGAGGTTTGTTCAATGTTGTCCAATGAGAATTCAAGTCTCCTCTAGCCATTGACTAGAGGTTAGGGCACAGGGTTGTGGTTCCCTTGGTCTTGGATAAGTCTTGACTGAATTCAGTTGCAAATGGCTCAGTCCATGCCACCTTGATGCTTCCATTGAATGCTCCAATCCAAATTTGGAGTCTTGTCCCTATTTTGGCCATTCTAGGTTCAACATGCTATTTCTTGTTCCCATGACTTTGGAGGCTTGGCTCAGTGATTGTCCCCTTTAGATTCAATCCTCAGATGTGTCCAAGTAGATAGGAGCATTTGGATTTGGCTGATTTTATCAAATCGAGCAAAAATGCAAATTCTTCCTTGCCTTGACAGATTTCAACAAGGCAACTTGCCAATGTCATATCTCATGACTCAAATTGAATTTGGTAATGTTCTTGGCCATTTTAGAAAGCCTTTACATGCTACAACAACTGTTTGAACATGTTTGGTTTTGATCTCTTTTGAATCCAAGTGAAAAATGTCCCTACATTTGGCAAAAAGTAAGGTGAAATCTGACTTAATGAAATTTTCACTAAGTGTTGGAACAAAGTGACTTTTCTTGATTTTGATCACTCCATAACTCAAAATCCATGAGGATTTTGGACATAAGTTAGTATGAAGCTTTTGTAGAGGGCAATGAGATCTACAAATCAAGCCTTGGATGGAAAAAATGGCCTTGTGGTTTAGGAGTTATGGTCCTCCAAAGTTGGCCTATTAGTGACACTTTTTCCATAACTTAGAAATTTTTCTAAGTTTTATGGTTACCCCTTTTACAAGTTATCCCACTTTCTTTGATTTTTCTTGATGAATGATGATTCAAATCATACATTAACATCATTTTAGGGTTAAAAATCCATTTTGGTGAAAAATCTCAAAAAGTCAAAGTTAACTTTTGTGCACAGTTGACTTTTTATCAGATGAATTCCAAACTGTGCAATCCTTCAGGAAATCATGTCCTTGACCTAAATCAAACTTGATGGACATGTTCCATGGGTGCCATAGGGTATATTGAATCATGTCTTAGGGCTTGGGAGCATGTCCTGGTCAAAAGTCAAAGTTACAGTTGACTTTTCTCGCGAAACCCTAATTGTGGTGCAAATGAAGTTGAGACTTGTTGCTCAAGCTTCTAGGGTTAATCCATTGTTCCAAGTTCATTAGAGACCCTCAAATCATGTCTTGAGGTATTGGTTCATGATTTGTCCCAAAAGTCAACTTAGGGGTGAATTAGGTCAAGAAACCCTAATTCCTGATTTTTGATGTATGCATCCCCTGAGGCAAAATTGACTTGATGATTGGGTTCATGAGGTTCCATGAAGTATATTAGGTTATGTTTTGGATCATTGGCTCATGCCCAGATGAAATTTCATCTGGAGGCCCTGGTCGACCAAAACCCTAATTTGATGACACTGGCGATCTTGAGGCTTGATCCACCTAGAAGGGAGCAGCTTTGTGCTTAATCCTCGAAGTGGGAATCCTCTTGATCCATTGTGGATGCTTGAAAGGCTAGACAAGTTGAAGATCATGTCATTTCTTGATTGATCTTTTGTCTAAGAGCTCTGAGAGGGCTAGAAACCCTAATTCTGATTGTAGTGAATGCTCAACAACCCTTGAGGCACTTGATGAGGCATGATGATTCATTCATATTGTGATGATGATTTGCACAATGATGGGAAACTTTAGTGGTCAAAATTTGGGGTATTACAACTTGCAAAAGGGTACAATATGAAGATATAAAATAATCATATGAAAGTGTATCATAGTGATGGAATGCTCATTCTGAAGGCACCATTGACAGACAACAAGACCTTCAAAGTAGAAATCAAACCGATTGATCACAAGTCTTTTGCTTCGACTGCAGAAGAAGACAAGAACTGGCTATGGCATCACTACTATGGACATCTAAACTACAGAAGTTTAGGTATGCTCAACCAGATTAAGATGGTGTATGGCTTACCTCAGGTGAAAGAACCAGGTCAGGTGTGTGAGAAATATTGCAAAGCAAAACAGGCTAGGAAAGCTTTCAAGCATAACCTACAAATGAGGTTGAAGAAAAAGCTATAGCTAGTTCACTCTGATGTGTGTGTGTGCCATTTGAAGTGAGGTCAAATGGAGGTAACTATTACTTCCTAACCTTCATAGATGAATTCACTAGATATATGTGGATTTAACTTATTGAAAGGAAGAGTGAGGTATTCACACAGTTCAAGAAGTTCAAATTACATGTCGAAAGAAAAAATGGATGCGGGTTGAAGAAATTGAGAACTAATGGAGGTGGTGAATACACCTCTCGAGAATTTGCTAGATTTTGCAGCGAGGAAGGTATAGAACATGATGTCATTGCACCCTATACACCTCAGGATAATGGCATAGCTGACATGAAGAATCGAAGTATATTAAACATGACTAGAAGCATGTAGAAAGCTAAATATATGCCAAAGAAATTTTGGGATGAAGCAGCTTCGATAGCAGTATACATTCTAAACAGATGTCCAACCAAGAAGATAATCGAGAATAATCCTTATGAGGCTTGGACAGATGTGAATCTGGATGTTAGTCATCTTAGAGTGTTTGGATCAATGTGCTTCAGGCATGTACCTGAACAATTGTGGAAGAAACTAGATGATCAAAGTCAGGCTATGGTGCTCATAGGTTATCATATTATTGGTGCATACAAGTTTTATTCACCAAACGATGATACGCTTGTGACCAATCGAGATGTTCTGGTAGATGAAAGCAAAGGCAGGGATTGGAGTCATGGGTCAGTTCCACAGGAATTAAAAACAATCACAACTATATTTGAAGAAGACCAACAAACTGAAGTCTCAACTAATCAAAACGAAGAACCAAGATTTGAGTCGATAAGGCTATCTGGATATGAGAGATTTCCAGATCAAGCAGTTGATGCAGATGGTAACTTAATAGAAGAACCGGTGATGATGGCTGAAGCATAACCAATCAATTTGGATCAAACCATGAATTATTCGAATTGGTTAGCAGCCATGAAAGAAAAACTTTGATCAATCGAGAAGAATGAGACCTGAGAGCTTATCGAAAAGTCAATCAAGAAGTCGATTGATGTGAAATCGATTTACAAGCTGAAATGAAGGCCAAACAATGAAATTATCAAGCATAAGGCAAGACTAGTGGCGAGAGGTTTTATGCAAAAACCTGGTATTGGTTTTGACGAAGTTTATGCACCTGTAGTGAGGTTGGAAATAATCAGAATTGTTGTGTCGATAACAACATACAGAGGGTGGAGGATACATCAGTTGGATGTAAAATCAGCATTTCTGAATGGACCTTTGGAAGAAGAAGTCTATGTTAGTCAACCACCATGATTCGAAACCAAAGGGCAGAAGTTGAAGGTGTATAGATTAAGGAAGGATCTTTATGGTTTGAAGCAAGCCCCAAGAGCTTGGAATAAGAGAATATATAGCTTCCTAATCGAAGAAGGTTTCACAAAGGGTGTCTCTAAACATGGAGTGTATATCAATGATGCTGACAGGGTCAATCAAAACATCATATGCATGTATGTAAATAATTTGTTGATTACAGATGCAGTCGAAACAGAGATAAGAAGAGTCAAGTCGAAGATGACATAAGAATTTGAAATGCCTGACCTAGGGAATTTTTCATATATCATAGGGATGGAGTTCAAAGACATAGGTGAAGAAGTGTTCTTGCACCAAAAGAAGTATGTCCAAGATATCTTGAAGAGGTTCAAGATGAGCAATTGTAATGAAGTTGTTACACTATTAGAAATTAGAGCAAAGTTGAAGAAGGAGACAAATTATAAATTTGTAAGTGCGACATTGTACAAACAAATCATTGGATCCTTGAGGTATCTTTGCAATACAAGGCCAGACATTTGTCGAAGTGTCCGATTATTGAGTAGATTCATGGAGAAACCCCAAGAATCTTATCTCACTGCAGTTAAGAGGGTGTTGAGATACATAAAGGGTACGATTGATCATGGTGTGTTGATGCCAAAGCAGAATAAGACTAACACAAATTCATAATCTTATGGAGGTCATGACGAAAAAAAGAGTAATGCAGGCTACATATTCATGATCGAAGGCGCTCAAATCTCATGGAGCTCAAGGAAGCAAAGCATTGTGGCTTTGTCATCATGTGAAGTTGATTACGTGGCTGCATCATATGCATCATGTCAAGCATCATGGATAGATATGTTGTTAGAAAAACTCAAGATAATGGAACCTAAGAAAATGAAGTTGTTTTTCGACAACAAGTCAGCTTACAACTTGGCAAATCATCTAGTGTGTCATGGTTGAAGTAAGCACATAGAAAGGAGGTATCATTTTTTGAGGGATCAAATTAACAAAGGAAGCTTGAACTTGAGCATTGCAAGACATAATGGCAACTAGCTGACATACTCATCAAACCCCTGAAGAAATTCAAGTTCGATGAATTGAAGAGAAGTATCAGGATGAGAAGTCTCGAGAACATGAATTAGGGGGTGTGTTAGAAGTTGTAATTCAATGTTTTGTCGAAAGCTAGCATTCGACTATGTCGAAATAGCTAGTCGAGGTGTAGAAGTCTGTTGTATTCGGATGCGTCAAATACAACACATATTTGTTATGTTTAAATGCAAATTGTAGTTTTTTACTTTGCATTATGTATGTTTTGGGCATGTGTCGATTTGTATAGTTTTGGATCTAGACTTTAGTTGCCTACTAGTGGGATACCCGTGCGTCCGCACGGGTTCCGCTGCGGACCTTTGAAATCGGACCAATATATTTTGATAGGAAAAATTTTAAATTCACAATTTTTAAAGGATTGTGTTAATAAAAAAATGTAATATCAAATATTGATAAGTCACAAAAGGTTAGACAGAAAAAAAATTCAAATTATAAAGATAAAGATGTTAGGTATATGAAGCCATTAAGAAAAATAAAAAAGCACAGAAGAAAATAAAATATTTACTATAAATTGTAAAAAGGACAGTGGACTGCGGAATTGTCACCAGTTAGATTATGAAATTCAAATAATAAATAGAAAATATTTAAGTTTAATTAAAAAAAAAACATAAAGTAGTAAAAGATAAAAATATAAGTGAATCAAAGATAAAAAAATCGTCACTGCGTTTACACGGTACTCGTGTACTACCCGTGCGTTCACAATAATTTTGGCCTGGCTTCCCGTGCATTCACACAGTACTGTGTGTTATCCGTGAGTTCATACGGTACTGATGTGTTACCCGTGCATTTGGTCTGGTTACCCGTGCGTTCACACGGTATTGGTGTATTATCCGTGCGTTCACATGGTACTGGTGTATTACCTGTGCGTTCACACTTATTTTGGTCTGGTTACCCGTGCGCTCATACGGTACTGGTGTGACCCGTGCGTTCGCACGATACCGGTGTGGTACCCATGCTTGTGTTTTTAAAATATAATTAAAATGTTAATAAGAAAAACAATATTATTTTACGAAAATTATTAATTATTTATGAAAGAAAGTCAAATTTTTAAGAAAATATATATTTAAAAGTTTTTGCTCCTGTAAAGGCATACAACTGTAAAGGCAATGATTCGAATCAGGATGATCAAATTTAGCTCCTGCTAAAATGAAATAAAGAGTATGAGGTATAATAGTGTTTTCTAGAACATCAACTTTTCTTATATTATAGAGTTGTGGATATATCCTACAAAACTACACTTTTAAAATGTATAACTTTTTAAATATATAAGTATAAAAGCATATGGAAATAATAGGAGGCATAATTATAAAAAAAGAATCTTGCAAAATTAAATTGTTGTTTATTCCATCAAAGTTAAATGTCATTCTTTCTCAACTATTTACAATTTGTATCCCTTTTTCATGTTCTCAAAACAATTAATTTTATATGCAGTTTATATAAATTTCAAATAAAAATAATAATGTAGTTTGTTGTAGTTTTTTAACATTAAGTTAGACATTAAGCTGTCCATGAAAAACTTTAGTTTTGGATTTGTTATATTCACAATTTTGGAAATATTTTTGAAAAATCAAATCATGTACATTTAAGAATTAAAATCATAATTTTCAAATTGTTTCCTAACCAATTCCAATTTGGAAGGAGGGGAAATTGAAACAATTGCAAACATTCACTTTATATAATTGTCTAAGAGATGCCTGCTCGTATTCAGGATATTCATCCTTGTGATTTGAAAACAGGGACTCTGTCAGGCCTGATATGCAAAAAAGTAATACATGAATGAAGCATGCCAAACATTAGTGCATATTTATAAGATGGTGAGGACATAAAACCTAAAAAGTCAAAAGCTCTACTTGAAAATTGCCTAAGGCTAGAATAGAGCTTTTGGGATTTGCAGGTTAAATATCATATTTTCCATTGAGCTATATCATAATTAAATCTCAATGTTTACCATTAAATATATAAAAAATTATATATAGTGCCAGTTGTGTGAAATTAAGAATAAAAATGATAATCGGCTTTTACAATCATTGGTAAGTAGAAAGCAAGGCTCCCATACCAATGACACTACAACTCATTGCATTAAATTATAATGCAGAAGACCACTGTTATGAAATCAACAAAAAATAAAATCAGTATCATGTATCTGTTAGATGTCAAACATGTTATATATTTGTATTCAATATTTGGCATTTTTCATTACTTTCCATGTGTAACTTGTTGATTTTAGTGGTGATTCGTGTTGTTCTTCAAACATTGGAATATACGTGTGGTGCTTGTAATTTGTGTGCTAGTGTGCAGGAATAGGCATGAAATGATCAAGAATGTAAGACACAAAGAGTGGATGCAAGCTGCCATTGAATCATGAAGCTACAACAGGGTGTTCGCTTTGCGAACTCTGGCGAAGGTGCCAGCGAAGGTTTGCACTGCGAACGTCAGCGAGGCTTCCAGCGAAGAATGGCAGAAAGTTTCAGTTGGAAAAGAACCTAAAGTTTACTTTGCGAACTCCCGGCGAATGTTCGCTGGTTTGCTCGTTGTGCGAAGGACCTGGCGAATGGAGGCAGTGGAAAATAGACCCTGAATTCGCTTTGCGAATAAGCTGGCAAATGATTCGTTGTACGAATGGATCGTTCGTAGTGCGAACCCACGACATCAGCCTGGGGCAGTTTAACTATCTGAGGCACTTAAGGTGCCATTTTCTCTCATTCGCTAGGCGAATGATTCATTCGCAGTGCGAATGCTGCAGAATTCAAGTGTTTCACTTGTCTTGAAAGGGATCTTTTTGCTATTTTCACCCAAAAACATAGTTTTTTTTGTCTTTTGATCATCCAAGAGTGAATTTTCACCTTGAGAAGCTGAAGTCACATCCATTCTCGATTCTTCGACTTAGATGTTCATTCATCTCCTCTTGAAACTTGTCATCCAAGCTACCATGAGAATGAGTAGCTAAACACTCTTGTGTTGAGGTTAGATGTAGTTGATCCCGATAATATGTATTTCTTTTGATCTTTTGTATATGAACAAGGTTTTTGATCAATATAGATGAAGTTATTTGCTCTTAATGCTTTATGTGTGGTTTGTATTGCTCTAGACATAGATTCTACAAATCATGACCTAATAATTTCATCTCTTAAAAACCAAACTCTAGACATAGATTTGGGATTTGTTATTCGCTTTGTGTTGATCTTAACGATTATTGTTTCGATTGTTAGCGTGAGACATCATCTAACGGTCTAAACAACGATACTCACGACTTTGCTTTAGACATAAACTTAGTCGAGAGGATACGCGGTTGTATTGGTCGGAAGCTAAGTTCATATGCATGATTAATCGGATATATATGAAAAGGATTAGTGAAACCTAACCTTGACATGCTTTTCTAAAAACCTTACAAACTCTTTGCCACAAACTTACTCTTTGCTACCAATTAATGTTAACCGAAATCGAGAACCATTTGAAACTTGTGAACTTAAAACATTGTGACTATTGAACGGCAAGCATCTAATATCGACAATCCCTGTGGAGACGATAAAATCACCCCGCTAATATTGTTTCAACAAAATGGCGTCGTTGCCGGGGATTATTCATTGATATTGCAAGCCTTGCAATAGTTGTGTTGTTTTAAGCTTGTTAACTTTTTCTCGAACTTGTTAATTTGTTTTGTTTAGTGTGCAGACTTTGTTTTATGCGAGGGAAACTACCGGCGGACCAACTTCTGTTCGATCCTGAGATTGAAAGAACCGCTCGTAGAATCAATAGCAGAACGAGACGAAGGAGACAACTAGCGAGACAAAAGCAAGAACAAGAGGGAAGTTCGACTTCTATACCACCACCATTTCCACAGTTACTTCCAGTTATGGAACATCCACCACCACCACCACCACCTGCTTCTAGACCATGCACCAACAGTCCGAGACACAATGCACAGTTTGCTCGCAATGCGCAGAACGGTCGTCATTCAGAAATGAAGACTGGTATTCTCCAACTGCTATATCAAAGTCCTTTTACTGGTATGGATCATGAGGATCCTTTTACACATCTGACGAAGTTCTATGAGATTGCGGGAGCAACTGGTGCGCCCGAAGCTGAAGAGGAATCTCTGTTTAAGAGACTATTCCTGCATTCCCTCATTGGGAAGGCCAGGGAATGGTATCTTGATCAGTCAATGGCAATAATGACGGATTGGAATGCACTTGAAGAAAAATTTTTGGAGCGATTTTTCCCACATACTCGTTTTATGCAGGCAAAGACCGCAATCGCAGTGTTCACACAAGGTGCCAACGAATCTCTCAATGAAGCGTGGGAGAGATTCAAATCTATGTTGAGGAAATGCAAGGGGCATGGCTTTGATGAATTGTCTCAAATTCATATTTTTCGGAATGGACTTCAACTTGTGCATAAAACCTTGTTGGATGCCACCGCTGGTGGATCCTTGCTGAGCAAAACCGCTGCAGAAGCCACTGCCATTATTGATAAGATGGCTTTGAATGACCATCAAGGAAGTCATAACCGTGGACCTTCTCAAAGGACTCCTGAGTTTTGGAATTGGGAACCAATGATGCTATACTTGCTCAAAACAAGTTATTATCCCAGCAAGTTGAGTTGTTGACGAAACAAATGTCTAAACTTCCTCAACAATTTAAAGAAATTCATGACTCCTCGAGTAAAAATGTACAAGTCTTGGTTTGTGAACTTTGTAGAGGCGACCATCCTACCGGATATTGTCCTCCGTTTATGGAGGAGATAAAATATGCTGGAAATCAAGGATACCAACCCCGACCTCCGTATCAACAAGGCAACCAAGGTTACCAATAACAGGGTAACCAAGGTTATCAACAACCATGGAGACCAGAAGAAGCCGGACCGTCAAACCGTCAACCATACCAAAATTACACTCAACCTCTGCAAGCTCCCGTTGGAAATACAAAGATGGAAGACACTCTCACACAATTTATGCAAATGTCAATATCCAATCAGAAAAATACCGATGCGGCCATAAGGAATCTTGAAACACAAGTCGGACAATTATCAAAACAATTGGCCGACCAACAAAAAGGAAACTTTACGAAAAATACTCTACAAAATCCTAAAGAGCATTGTAAGGTGATTCTAACAAGAAGTGGAAGAGAGATTGACATGGGTGTAGGTGAAGTTGTAGCGGAGGAGGAGGTTGTAGTTGAAAAAGAAAAAGATAGTGATGAGATTGAAGTAGAAAAAAATGTTGAGGGTGTTCTAGTTGAAAATGAGAAGGAAAAAAGTGAGGATGATGAAAAAAAAGAGAGAAGAAAAATTGAAAAGAACTAGGAAGGGGAAAGAACCGTTGAATAATATTCCGATCCAATATTTACCATATCCTCATGCTCCTACAAAGAAAGATAGTGCGAGGCACTACACTCGGTTTATGGATATTTTCAAACAATTACAAATAAACATTCCATTTTCCGAAGCTTTGGAGCAGATGCCAAAATATGCGAATTTTATGAAGGATATTCTCACGAAAAAGAAGAGGTAACAGGATCAAGAGACCATCATGGTGGATGCTAGTTGTAGTGCTATCATTCAACGTACTCTCCCGAGGAAAGAATGTGATCCGGGACGAGTCACCTTGCCGGTTACTATAGGAAATATCTATGTGGGCAACGGATTGATTGATTTGGGCTCTAGTATCAATTTGATACCTTTGTCGATTGTGAAGCGGTTAGGACACATGGAATTGAGATCCACTCAAATGACATTGCAACTCGCAGACAAATCCACTACCCGTCCTCACGGTGTAGCAGAAGATGTATTGGTTAAAGTGAACAAATTCTTATTTCCTATTGACTTCGTGGTAATTGAAATAGAGGAAGATGAAGACGCTTCATTGATTCTTGGGAGACCGTTTATGAAAACTGCTAGAATGACGATTGATATGGACGACGGTCTCATGAAGGTTAGAGTCCAAGATGAGGAGGTTTGTTTCAACCTATTTGAGGCCATGAAACACAAAAACGACAAAGGTGATTGTTTCAGAATAGATGCAACGGAAGAAGTGGTTATAGATGTCACAAAACAAATTCATGTAGTGAGCCCTTTGCAAAGAGCTCTTGATGATTCCTTTGAAGTATTCTCCGATGAAGAGGAAAGAGCACTCAAAGAGTGTTTAAAGGAACTTGAATCTTTGGAAGAGTTGCAACCTTGGGAATATGAAGAGGAAGTGCTAAAAAAAGAGGTGAGTGATGCGAAATCTCAACTTGAATTGAAGGTGTTGCCTTCAAATTTGAAATATGCTTTCCTGGATGACGATTGTAATAAACCTGTTATCATAAGCAACATTTTATCTGACAATGAGGAAAACCAGTTAATTCAAGTTTTAAGGAAAAATCAAGAAGCAATGGGATGGACTCTTTCCGATCTTAAAGGCATAAGTCCCTCTTATTGTATGCATCGCATATTCATGGAAGAGGATTTCAAATCGGTCGCTCAACCGCAACACCGTTTGAATCCAACGATGAAAGAAGTAGTAAGAAAGGAGGTTTTAAAGCTCTTGGATGCCGGTATGATTTACCCGATTTCCGACAGCCCTTGGGTAAGTCCAGTCCATGTTGTTCTAAAAAAGGGAGGAATGACCGTGATCCGTAATGAAAAAAATGAGTTGATCCCGACAAAAATGGTGACAGGGTGGAGGATGTGCATAGACTATAGAAGGCTAAACACCACGACAAGGAAAGATCATTTTCCACTTCCTTTTATGGACCAAATGTTAGAAAAATTGTCGGGCCAACAATTCTATTGCTTCTTGGATGGTTATTTCGGGTATAACCAAATTACAGTGGACCCGGATGACCATGAGAAAACATCATTCACTTGTCCTTTCGGAATTTTTGCCTACCGAAACATGTCGTTTGGTCTATGCAACGCACCGACAACATTTCAACGTTGTGTGCAAGCTATTTTCTCTGATCTTATTGAAAAGACAATGGAGGTTTACATGGACGACTTCTCCATTTTTGGAGCGTCTTTTGATCTTTGTTTGAGAAATTTAGAGGTTGTGCTTGAACGGTGTGTTGAGACGAATTTGGTATTAAACTGGGAGAAGTGCAATTTTATGGTAACGGAGGGAATAGTGTTGGGCCAAAAAGTCTCCTCCAAAGGTCTTGAGGTTGATCAAGCCAAAATTGAAGTGATTGAAAAGTTGCCTCCTCCAACGAATGTCAAAGGCATCCGAAGTTTTCTCGGACATGCGGGATTCTATCGGAGGTTCATCAAGGACTTCACGAAGATAGCAAAGCCATTGAGCAATTAGCTCAACAAAGATAAGTTTTTTAACTTTGATGAATCTTGTATGTTTGCTTTTAATGTTTTAAAGAAAAGTTTGACTACCTCACCCATAATCATCGCACCTAATTGGAAATTGGATTTTGAACTAATGTGTGATGCGAGTGATTATGCGGTGGGTGCAGTTTTGGGTCAGAGGAAAACAAACATTTTTTATGCGATACACTATGCGAGTAAAGGTTTAAACGAAGCTCAAATTAACTATGCAACAACTGAAAAAGAGTTGCGTGCAATAGTGTATGCATTGGAAAAATTTCGTTCCTATTTGATTGGGTCGCGAGTTGTCGTTTACACGGATCACGCAACGATTAAGTATTTGCTCACCAAGCCCGATTCTAAACAGAGGCTAATTCGTTGGATCCTCTTGTTGCAAGAATTTGATCTAGAAATTCGTGACAAGAAAGGATCCGAGAATTCGGTGGCGGATCACTTATCCCGCCTTGTGAATATTGACGTGACCAAAAAGGAATGTGAGGTCAAAGAGGAGTTTCCAGACGAAAAATTGTTTAGGGTACAAGTTAGACCATGGTTCACCGACATGGCTAACCACAAAGCCGCCGGATTAATACCGGATGGTCTAACTCACCATCAAAAAAGGAAATTTTTGTCGGACGCCAAGTCTTTTGTGTGGGATGAACCACATTTGTTTAAACTTGGTGTCGACAACCTCTTGAGAAGATGTGTGTGGGTAGATGAAGCCACAAACATACTGTGGCATTGTCACAACTCTCCGTATGGAGGACATTTTAACGGGTTAAGAACGGCAACAAAAGTCCTTCAGTCGGGCTTTTATTGGCCTTCTTTATTCAAAGATGCGCATGCGCACGCCCAAAGTTGTGACAAATTTCAGAGAAGTGGTGGAATTTCACAGCGGCATGAAATGCCTTTACAAAATATGTTGGAAATTGAAGTATTTGATTGTTGGGGAATCGACTTTGTCGGACCGTTTCCATCTTCATTTTCTAGCAAGTACATTTTGGTCGCTGTTGATTACGTTTCCAAATGGGTTAAGGCAATAGCATGTGCTAAGGCCGATGGAAAAACCGTAGTAAAATTTTTGAAAAGAAACATTTTTGCTCGATTTGGTACTCCGCGAGTGTTGGTAAGTGACGGAGGATCCCACTTCTGCAACACTCAGCTTGAAAAAGCTTTGGAGAAATATGGTGTTAAGCACAAAGTTGCAACACCATATCATCCTCAGGCTAATGGGCAAGCGGAGGTATCGAACCGAGAAATAAAACGAATTTTGGAAAAAACAGTTTCATCCTCAAGGAAGGATTGGGCAAATAAGCTTGATGATGCTTTATGGGCTTATCGGACAGCTTTTAAGGCACCGATTGGTCTCACTCCTTTTAAAATGGTCTACGGTAAGCATTGCCATTTACCGGTCGAGTTGGAACATAAGGCGTTTTGGGCCTTGAAATTTTTGAACTTTGATCCAACTCTGAGCGGTGACAAAAGAAAAATGCAATTGCATGAATTAGATTAATTGCGCCTCCAAGCGTATAATCCCAATAAGCTGTATAAAGAGCGTGTCAGAACTTACCATGACAGGAAAATTGTGATCAAACAGTTTGAAGTGGGACAACTGGTCCTACTTTTCAATTCTCGATTGAAAATGTTTCCAGCTAAATTAAGGTTTAAATGGTCTGGTCCATTTCGGATTCGGGAAATCAAGTCATATAGAGCAATTGTGATTGAAGACACAACGTCAAAGGAGAATTGGACTGTTAATGGTCAAAGGTTGAAAGTTTATTTAGGAGGTGATTTCGAGCGGAATCCCGTCGTTGTTCCTTTTCGCGATCCTTGAGGTTGCGTTGGACCGTCGAGCTTAGCCGACGTTAAACAAGCGCTTGTTGGGAGGCACCCCAAAATTGTAAGTATTTATCGCTTTAATTGCTGTTTTAAATGATTTTAGATATTTGAATGATTGGCAAAGTGGTAGCAGGACAAAAAAAAGAGAGAAAATTTTCAAAACTGTCTCATTCGCTAGCTCCTTCGCACTGCGAGTCTGGGGCGAGCATTCGCCAGCCAGTTCGCATTGCGAACCTGTAGCGAGCAATTTTTGGACGTGGTTGCGAAGCACAACCGCTCTTTGGTGTTATTACTATAGCTCGATTCATTTTTTATCCTATTAAAGCTGATGAAGGAAGGGAAATAGATGTCTCCAACTAACCCTGCTTCCATACTGACTTTGAACAGCAGTCTGTTCGGTTACAGATGCTTCAAAGATTCGGGATTTCTCCTAGTTTATTGGTTCGATGAGATGTTTAGGATGTTAGGACTGATTGCTTTTCTGACTGATGTGTGAGAGTATGGGATTGTGGGTTTTTGTTTAGTGTGCTCGCTAAGATCTTTTCTTTCGATCTTATGCCTACGTATTCCCGTTTACCGAAACAGGGAAATCAGAGCGTTCGTAGTTCCTCCTATTCTATGGGAGGAAATGGTGTTTTGGTGTCTTGTTCAAAGCCCAAGACGTGAAGCGAAAGGTTGTTTGTATCTTGTTCAAAGCCCAAGATGTGAAGCTGAAAGGTCTCAACTTTAGAGAGAATTTGTCATCTCTAAAGAGGGGTAAAGGAGAATTACTTTAACCGGGATACGCGGATCCTAGCAATGCCATAATTTCCTAAGAAGGGGTTCTTTAACCTGAAGGAGAAGACTTTAACTCAGTGTAGAGCAATGCCATCTTTCCTTAGGAATTCCTCATGCTAAAAGAAGGACAGTGGCATGGATATAGATGATCCAGAGGCTTGCCGCTTACAGCGATTAGATGAAAGGGAAAGAGTTGTTGATGTTTGTGTACTGTGAACGAGGCACAGGTTTTATGTTAAAAGGTTGATTGGATCAACCAGTGGTTTTCTTATACAAAGCCTAAGAGGAGGCTATTTTCTGCTAGGGAAAATCTTTATACAAAGCCTAAGAGGAGGCGAATATGTGTCTCGTACAAAGCCCGAGAGAGAGGCTAAAAGGGTTCGACCCAGTGGAGGATTTCGTTATACAAAGCCTAAGAGGAGGCTAACAAAGAGTTGACTCAGCTGGAGAATCTTTTATAGCTCGTATGAAGCCCGAGATGGAGGCTGAAAAAGAGTTCGACTCTTGCTTAAGTAATTTGTATCTCGTACGAGGCCCGAGATTGAGGCAAAAAAGGGTGATTGACTCAACGAGGGAGTTTTTAATGTGTGTCTCATACAAAGCCTGAGAGAGAGGCTAAAAGGGTTGACTCTACAGGGGAATCTTTTATACTCAACAAGAGAGTGTTTTTGTATCTCGTACAAAGCCCGAGATGGAGGCTAAATTTTTTTTGGCTTAATAAGAACCTTTTTGTATCTCGTATAAAGCCCGAGATGGAGGCGAAAAGTTTGCTCCGCTGGGGAGAGTCATTTGTACAAAGCCCAAGAGGAGGCTAACTTATGCTGAGGATAAGAAGGATCATTATACTAAGCCTAAGAGGAGGCGAAAAGGATACCTACTTTTTTAGGGATATCGTTATACAAAGCCTAAGAGGAGGCTATCTGCTGGTGACTGTTTAGTTGAGTGACAGATCCAGTATACTGATTTTGAAAGAGAAAATCAGTTCTTATATGAGCAACACTGTACTCGAGGATTTAGGTTCGAGGACCCGGGTTATTTCCCTGTTCTTTAAGGAAGTTAGAAATCCAAAGGGTATTGAGACTGTCCGAGTCTACGGGTTTTCTTCCTATCTAACGAAAGGGTCACTTGAGAATGTCTTCGAGACTCAAGGAAAAAAGACTGTCCAAGTCTAGAGTTTCATCTTTTGTACTATGTTTTGAGAAACAGTAGTAGACTCTGGAAAGGACTGCTCTATGAATATGACTAAGTTCTGTTCCTATACCTCTAGGAGGTCGTCGGGACAATTTGTACAAAGCCCAAGAGGAGGCTGGAAGCTTTTAAGAAGTCGATCGGTCCTTGTACGAAGCCCAAGAGAAGGCTATCATTCCCGGAGGAAGAGATCATTATAGGAAGCCTAAGAGGAGGTTGTCAATACTTGTAAGAAGCCGAGGGGTCCTTGTACTAAGCCCAAGAGGAGGCGGGGTTGCTTATAGGAAGCCTGTGGGTCCTTGTACAATGTCCAAGAGGAGGCCGATGCTTTTAAGAAGCCCGAGGGTCCCCAAACCCCGAGAAATTCAAGGCAAGCTATTCACAAGGAATAGATCAAGTCAGGAAAGTTCAAGAATTTGGAAGAAAGATTCCTAAGGAGGACAGCCGAAGAGAAGACTGTATCTGGTGCTCCTATTTGGGATCTAGCTGTCTATTTCTACGAATAAACGAAACGGCTTTACCTAGTGCTAGACGTAGTTGCCGGGGAAACTCTAAATATCTATACTATTATTACACAGTTGATATGAGTTTATGAAAGGAGACTTACAGTGAGCAGCCCCACAATACAGTTTATATATATGAGTTTTTGAAAGGAGACTTACAATGAGCAGCCCCACAAAATAGTTATATGATATGAAAGCAGTAAATGAAAGCGTATAAACACTTACTCGGTTGTTGTGCTTCCATGCTGTTTGGTTAGTTGTTCAACAAAGAAAGATTGGAAACAACAATATATTTCAAAATCAAAGGAGAAAGTGTTTTGAAAAAGAAAGATTTGGGGCTTACAGCTCAAGGAGAAGCCCAGGGTTTTACCAGTGAGTGCACTGTTGAATTTGTACAGATGGTCTTATACAAGTGACTGTGGCCCGAAAAGGTTTTCTGTACAGAGGGATGGGTCTTACACTCTCTCAAGAGACCCAAAAAGTTTTAAAGAAAAAAAGTGGGGCTTATAACACGAGGGTAGGCCCAGTTGACTTTTCATTTAAAATGGCGATCGCGCCGAGGTTTTCTTTTAACGCAGAGGGACTTATACAATAAGTGAGGCCCAAAAATGGTTTTGGTTAAAAGGGGGGTTGGGTCTTACACTCTATTAAAGGCCCAAAGAGTTTTGAATGGGTCTTATAGCTCAAGGAGAGGCCCAAAGAGTTTTTTAAGAAAAGAAATGGGTCTTACTACTCGAGGGTAGGCCCAGATGTTTAATTTTAAACTGGCGACGATCGCGCCTAATTTGAAAATGTACAGAGGGACTTATACAACGAATGAGGCCCAAAATGCTTCTGTACAAGTGGGTTGGGTCTTACACTCTAATAGAGGCCCAAAAGTGTTTAAAGAAAAAGAAATGGGTCTTACTACTCGAGGGTAGGCCCAGATGATTTTTGAAAAGGCGACGATCGCGCCGTTTGTTTTTTTACGGTATCGGGACTTATACAATAAGTGAGGCCCAAAATGATTTGGTCAAAAAGAGGATTGGGTCTTACACTCTATTAGAGGCCCAAAAGTGTTTTGACAAAGTTTGTTGAAGGGGAAAATTAACAAAACCCTAATTTCATCATTTTAAAAATAATTATTCAAGGAAAAATTAATTAAAATGATACAAAATTCCAAATAAGTTTGAATAAACAACTTGTGATTTTGGTTTTTTAGGTTTGAAAAATGAGGTTTCAATCACAAGATGAATTAAAACCTACTTGGTTTTGATTTTTCAACATGGATATTTATTTTTAAAAGGGTTTAAAAACAAATATAAGGCATTTATTCACAAAAATACTAACTATATTAAATAAATAATATAAATCTAATGTGAAAAATCACAAAATGGCATGGGTGGGGTTTGAACCCAGGACTTCAAGCATACAAGGTGCGCGCCCTACCACTGGAGTGGTGATACATCCATTGTTTAAAATGAAACAACAAATATACAAGGTATGACATCGTTTTGGCTTGCCCAAGGCAAGTTTTGGCTAAAAAACGTGAAGGTCATAACTTTCTCAATTCTTAATGGTTTGAGACAAAATTTATATGTATCTGGGCCAGAATTTCACAAGGAATCCAATGGTGGTGGTGGTTTTTTCATATCACACTCCCTCCTCAAAACCCGATAGTGGTTTTGAAAATGACCTATAATTGCATGTTCTATGCTACAACTCTTTACAAGCATGAATTACATGATCAATTGGCACAAACACAACACATATGACATGTATAAGAAATGCATAATCAATGGACTTCAAATGCACACATGTTTTGGTGACTGCAAGTTGGGATGCTTACCCTTCTTTGGGATTTTGGAGTTTTCTCAGCAATCTGCCAACTCCTTTGCTCCAGATATGGTTTTATGCTTTGAACAACCTCAAATGATCTCTCAGATGCTTTGAGGATGATTGGAATCAGCTGGTACCTGCAAAAACACAAACCGTCCCTTTCTTGCAAAAGGGGTTAAAAATGACCAAAATAGCAACTCTCTCAAATGGTGTTCCAGATGTATGAAACCATTTGGGACAGTTCAAGGATGATATTTGGAGTGTGTTTGAGGTTTTATCTGGTTTGGAAAGTGACTGAATCAAGACATGGCTTGAAAAATGCACAAAAATGCCAATTTGAGGTTTTGAGAGGTGACTTTGTGATTTTGTGATTATAGGTCACTTTTGATGGTTTGCACAGCTTACATATGATATATATGAGGTGTGTGCGTGATTGATTGTGATGGAATTGCTCTCTAACTCAAAAACTCAGAATTACTTGCTTTGGAAGACAAATTTGAGGTGAAAGAAGAGATTTTGAGGAAAGCATCTGTTAGATGGCTTTGGTGTACTCAAACTGAACACAATTGAGCTCTATTTATAGTAGGGCAAGTTTGTTTTGGGATCCACAGTGAATGGCAACTGCAGCAGGTGTTTCCTCAATGTTGGCCAATGAAAATGCAAGTCTCCTCTAGCCATTGACTAGAGGTTAGGGCACAGAGCTATGGTCCCCTTGGTCTTGGATAAGTCTTGACTGATTTCATATGAGAATGGCTCAGTCCTTGCCACCTTGATGGTTCCATTGAATGCTTCATTCCAAATTTGGAGTCTTGTCCCTATTTTGGCCATTCTAGGTTCAACATGCTATTTCTTGTTCCATGGACTTTGGAGGCTTGGCTCAGTGATTGTCCCCTTTAGATTCAATCCTCAAAGGTGTCCAAGTGGATAAGAGCATTTGGATTTGCACAATTTTGGCAAATCGAGCAAAAGTGCAAAATCTGTCTTGCCTTGACAGATTTCAACAAGGCAACTTGCCAATGTCATATCTCATGGTGTAAGTGGAATTTGGCAATGTTCTTGGCCATTTTGGAAAGCCCTTACATGATACAACAACTATTGAAACAAGTTTGGTTTTGATCTCTTTTGAATCCAAGTGAAAAATCCCTCTACATTTGGCAAAAAGTGAAGACAGATTTGGACTTAGTGAAAATTTCACTAAGTGTTGGAAAAAGTGACATTTTCACTTTTCAGCCACTTTGATCACTCCATAACTCAAAATCCTTAATGAATTGGAATGACTTGTGGTTGAAGTTTTTGTAGAGGATAATGAGGGCTACAAATCCATCTTTGGATGAGAAAAAATGGCCTTGTGGTTTAGGAGTTATGGTCCTCCAAAGTTGGTACCCTAGCCACTTTAATTTTTAACTTAGAAAAATTTCTAAGTTTTTATGGTTACCCCTTTTACAAGTTATCCAACTTTTCTTGATTTTTCTTGATGAATGATGATTCAAATCATACATTAACATCATTTTAGGGTTAAAAATCCATTTTGGTGAAAAATCTCAAAAAGTCAAAGTTGACTTTTGTGCACAGTTGACTTTTTAGTAGATGAATTCCAAACTGTGCAATTCTTCAGGAAATCATGTCCTTGACCTAAATAAAACTTGATGGACATGTTCCATGGGTGTCATAGGGTATATTGAATCATGTATTAGGGTTTGGGAGCATGTCCTGGTCAAAAGTCAAAGTTACAGTTGACTTTTCTCGCGAAACCCTAATTGTGGTGCAGATGAAATTGAGACTTGTTGTTCAAGCTTCTTGGATTAATCCATTGTTCCAAATGGATCAATATAGTTCATTAGAGACCCTCAAACCATGTCTTGAGGTTTTGGCTCATGGTTTGTCCCAAAAGTCAACCTAGGGGTGAATTAGGTCAAGAAACCCTAATTCCTGATTTTTGATGAATGCATCCCCTGAAGCAAAATTGACTTGATGCTTGGGCCCATGAGGTTCCATGGAGTATTTTAGGTTATGTTTTGGATCCTTGGCTTGTGCCCAGATGAAAAATTTCCAACTGGAGGCCCTGGGCGATCAAAACCCTAATTTGGTGACACAGTCGATCTGGAGGCTTGATCCACCTAGAAGGGAGCAGCTTTGTGCTTAATCCTTGAAGTGGGAGTCCTTTTGATCCTTTGTGGATGCTTGAGAGTTTAGACAAGTTGAAGATCAAGTCATTCCTTGATTGATCTTTTGTCCAAAAGCTCTGAGAGGGCTTGAAACCCTAATTCTGATTGTAGTGAATGCTCAACAATTCCTTGAGGAGATTGATGAGGCACAAAGGTACATCCATATTGTGCTGATGATTTGCACAATGATGGGAAACTTTAGTGGTCAAAATTTGGGGTATGACAGAACCCAGCGAGACAGGGCTTATGTTTTTGCTGCCACCTCAAAAAATTTAAGGTTTTAATTAATTGGGTGGGCCTGCACAGAGGCCCAAGACCCATTTTAGTTGCTGAAGACTTGAAGGGAAAAACCCTAGTCCCACTTGCCTCTCTCATTCAATTAAAAATATCTCAAGAACTCTTTCTCTCTCACGTGCTTTTAGCTGACCAAATTTCACGTGTTTTCTCCACCAATTTCCATATTCCAATTCAGGTTTGTATCTCCTTTCTTGATGCTTTCTGATAGTTGTTGTTAGGGTTGTGACTTGCATGTGAGGCATTTAGGAATTTAGGGTTTAAATTCGGTTGGAAGGTTTGCATGTTGAATTTTCTGCAATCCTTAGAATAGAAAGGACTTTGAGAATGATGCTCTATTGTGGACTGTGTGGCTGCTGTAAGTTTTCAAAATTTTCGTGGCTTCGCTGGCCCCTTCGCAGTGCGAATCTGGGGAGAATGCTTGCCAGACTTTGCAGTGCGAGTATTACAGTGAACAGAGCAGACTTTGGATTTTTTTTATGAAGTTCAGTTCTGATTTTGTTTGGTTTCTGATTTCTAATGAACTGTCTTGGTGTTTTGTGTTGTTTTGTTTGTTGATGTGTGCAGATGGGTCCAAAAACTAACCCTGCTAAAAAGCGAAAGTCCTCCACATCGCGACAAGTGCCGATCCGGTTCGATGAAGCTCGATTTAGAGGTGCCACCCAAGCTGCGAGATATCTGACATTGGAAAAAAGAACGATTCTAGCGGAAAAGAGGTTCATCTTAAGTGAACAGGGGAGTTATCGTTCGGTGGCCGCTCTCTGGGAAGCAAAAAGTTGGAATCGGCTGATACCCCTAGTCGATAGTTATAATGTGGAAATTGTCCGGGAGTTCTACGCGAACGCCCTTCCGGATGATGGCGACCTGTTCAGTTGGACGACCCAAGTTGGGGGAAAGACGGTGAGGTTTGACCGTAGGACCATTAGTACTGTTCTTGGGAGCCCTCTGCCGTTACGAGCCAGTCAGATTGATGATTACCATAGGGATCTTCACCTTCACCGAGATATCCCTAAAATGACCAGAGATCTTTTGCGCCCGGGAAAGACTGTTGAACTCAACCCATCTGGGGTTGCGATTAGGTATAGGAGGGAGGACATGCAGCCCTTAGCTCAGCTCATATTGCTTTTGGTGGTTACCAATATCAAACCAAAGTCGCATTCCTCAATCGTCCCTATTCCTTTAGCTCACCTAGTCTATAGTATCTTGACAAATGTGCAGATTGATGTGGCGCGTATAATTGTCGATGAGATAAGGGCAATTGTGGAGAGCGGTTTAGGAGGTAACGCTTCTAGGAAGAATGCCCCTCTCGCATTTCCTTGTCTTATCATGTTATTGTGTGCAGAGGCTGGAGTAGATTTGCCTACGCGACGCCAGGTTACGATACAGTCGGCTATCGATGATCGATATGTCGACAAATTCTGCAAGCCTAAGGGGGCTAGGGGTGAGTCGTCTGTTGCTGGTGCTGAGGCCGGCACAAGTGGTGGAGATGCTTCTGGGTCGCATAATTTTTATCCTTATCTGCAAGAAATTTGCCAGTATAACTGGGACTGGATGGCGGCTTCTCAGCGCGCCATGTTGGATTTACATGATTCTATGCAGGTACTCCAGCTTCAGATTCGAGATCCCACCGCAGAGCATTCTGTGATGTCAAGGGAGCGGTTCCTCACACACGCTGGTTGGCCTGAGGCCAGGCCAGTATTCGGAGGGGGAGAAGATGCGGCTGGTCCTGCTGGTGATGATGCTGATGAGGAGGGGGATGGTGATGATGTGGAGGTATCTGGCTCTGAAGAGGGGGAGGATGACCAGGTGACCGAGGTGTATGCTACAGAGTCCGAGGAGGACTGATTTCTTTTGATGATGATGGTTTTGTACTTCCTTTGTGCTACAAAGTGAAGTTTTATTATGTTCTATGTATTTTGTTGTGTTTCAGTTAGTATTGATGTACCTTATCCACTATGTTGGATTATTTTGGATTTTGGGATGTATTTGTACCGTTGGTGGTATCTTGTTTTGACTTTGTAGGTGTGTTTACACCATTACATTCCTATTTATTATTAGTAGTAATCTTTGATGTTTTTAGTAAAAAAAAATCTGTTTTTATTTTACTAATATTTCGTTTTTAATTATTGTATTAAGTGTTGAGTTCTTCAGTTTACGAATGCTCATAACTTAAATTGTTGGTATGCTTTTGTGTTAAGAGTTGAATTCTTCAGTTTACGAATGTTCAGCTCTTAAAATTGTTTATATGTTTTATGTTGATATGCTTGTGAGGATTTAATGTTTCCTTCTTTTGGTGATGAAACTTGGGGAATTTTAGGTTGGTGATTATTTATCTTAAAGGAAGATTCCTCCAAGATGGGATGGCTATGATAGTACTTTAAGCATATTGTTGTGGCAAGGTACATAGTTACCTAGTTCTAGAATTTAGAATGTATCAGAACTTTGTGTCTTGGTACAAATGAAAATGTTGTTTCGTGTTACAACTCTCTTTGAATGCATGTGTCATTTAGGTCCAAAAATCACAAAAGTTAGAAACCTCCATGTTATACTATATGCTTTGGATTGATGATAGATTTTGTTTTATACTTTTAATTCATGCTTCATCTTGTGATTTGTGTGATTTTGTGGAAGTATTAGAAATGATCAAGGCACTTGTTGATTTTGAGCACAACCATTTCTTAACAGTAATTTACCCGTGAGTAGTGAGAATTTGTTAGCCCCTTTGTGCCTAAATTTGTTAGATCTCTTTCGGTGATGACTTGGTGTTGTACATGTTTTAAAAATCTTAGTTATCATTGAGTTTTTGAGAGCTTCTAAAATTTTTTTCTTCTTGAACCTTTGAACTTTTGTTTTAATTGACTCCCTTGCCTTAAAAAGCAAGGAACATTCACTTTAGGTTGAGTCGAAAATAAGTTGGGGAGAATGAAAAGAAGATTGGTGAATTACTCAAAATTTTGAAAAAATTCAAGCAAGCGTGAAAAGAGAAGAGTTGTCAATATGTGTGTACAAATGAGAAAATGCTTGCTTGAATGAGAAAAATAGATTCAATAATTATGCACGGTAGTTTGAGAAGGTGTGATAAAGAAAAAATTGGTGAATGAAGTTGAGATGTTCTGACTACCTTGTTTAGTGAATGTTCTTTTGCATCGCCAATTTCGTTTCAATGGCCGTTAGAAATATCCCTTTATTGTTTACCCGACCAAGCTACAACCTTGAAGTCCTTAGTGATCTTTTGCTTCCATGATTTCTTTTGTGATCATTTAGATATTGTATGAATTGCTTAGTATTTGCATCATTTGTCATTTGAGTGTAATTGTCCCGTGCTTGTATGCGCGTTTTCCTTCAATCCTTTTTCGAAGAGGAGTGTTAGAATGACATGTGCATGATGTGCTAGTTGTCTCTTGAAACATTGTTTGAAAGTTGTTTAAGAGTCAAGTTCTTTTACATTGTAAGTTCTTGGATTGTGTAATTATTGCTTTGTTGTGATTGTTGTTTATTTGAGCCGTTTCTCTTGTCTTGGGTTGAATTAAATGCTCGAGCAAATCCTCTTGAGAGGCATACTTTGCTTGAGGACAAACAAAGAGTTAGTTGGGGAGAGTTTGTTAGATGTCAAACATGTTATATATTTGTATTCAATATTTGGCATTTTTCATTACTTTCCATGTGTAACTTGTTAATTTTAGTGGTGATTTGTGTTGTTCTTCAAACATTGGAATATACGTGTGGTGCTTGTAATTTGTGTGCTAGTGTGTAGGAATAGGCATGAAATGATCATGAATGTAAGACACAAAGAGTGGATGCAAACTGCCATTGAATCATGAAGCTACAACAGGGTGTTCGCTTTGCGAACTCTGGCGAAGGTGCCAGCGAAGGTCCGCACTGCAAACGTCAGCGAGGCTTCCAGCGAAGAGTGGCAGAAAGTTTCAGTTGGAAAAGAACCTAAAGTTTGCTTTGCAAACTCCCAGCGAATGTTCGCTGGTTTGCTCGCTGTGCGAAGGACCTGGCGAATGGAGGCAGTGGAAAATGGACCCTGAATTCCCTTTGCGAATGAGCTGGCGAATGATTCGCTGTGCGAATGGATCGTTTGCAGTGCGAACCCACGACATCAGCCTGGGGCGGTTTAACTATCTGAGGCACTTAAGGTGCCATTTTCTCTCATTCGCTAGGCGAATGATTCATTCTCAGTGCGAATGCTGCAGAATTCAAGTGTTTCACTTGTCTTGAAAGGGATCTTTTTGTTATTTTCACCCAAAAACATAGTTTTCTGTCTTTTGATCATCCAAGAGTGAATTTTCACCTTGAGAAGCTGAAGTCACATCCATTCTCGATTCTTCGACTTGGATGTTCATTCATCTCCTCTTGAAACTTGTCATCCAAGCTACCATGAGAATGAGTAGCTAAACACTCTTGTGTTGAGGTTAGATGTAGTTGATCCTGATAATATGTATTTCTTTTGATCTTTTGTATATGAACAAGGTTTTTGATCAATATAGATGAAGTTATTTGCTCTTAATGCTTTATGTGTGGTTTGTATTGCTCTAGACATAGATTCTACAAATCATGACCTAATAATTTCATCTCTTAAAAACCAAACTCTAGACATAGATTTGGGATTTGTTATTCGCTTTGTGTTGATCTTAACAATTGTTGTTTCGATTGTTAGCGTGAGACATCATCTAACGGTCTAAACAACGATACTCACGACTTTACTTTAGACATAAACTTAGTCGAGAGGATACGAGGTTGTATTGGTCGGAAGCTAAGTTCATATGCGTGATTAATCGGATATATATGAAAAGGATTAGCGAAACCTAACCTTGACATGCTTTTCTAAAAACCTTACAAACTCTTTGCCACAAATTTACTCTTTGCTACCAATTAATGTTAACCGAAATCGAGAACCATTTGAAACTTGTGAACTTAAAACATTGTGACTATTGAACGACAAGCATCTAATATCGACAATCCCTGTGGAGACGATAAAAACACCCCCTAATACTGTTTCAATAGTATCATAACAAAAACAGAACTTTTTCTGCATACTCAAGTATTGTCATAATGGGCAGATAAGATATTTCTTCTAGTACCATGTGCATCTATGTTCCAAACGATGTGCACCTATGTTCCAAACCATTATTCCTTTTACAAAAGAGTTTAGCAAAATCAGGCACATTCAAAGTAAATTCATTACCCTCAACATCCAAGTCACCGCATCCTACAACTCGGAGATGTCTAGCAATTTCTTGGGTCTTTTCATACGCCACTGCCAACATTCGAATATACTGCACCCTCAAACCAAATGCAGATTACATTGAGATTAGCCTGTAGTCTAAACTGGCACTTAGATGATAATAATGAAGTCAGTTAGTTAATTATACTCACGAATAGGAGCCCACCTTCCTCCCTGGAAGGTAAATTCACAAGAGATGGTTTAACTAATAGTTTGAACAACTTTAAAAAAGAGGCTATCATGGTCAAAAAAGATACATAATCTTATTATGATAATGTATTAGAAAGCAGTATCTGACAGATTTCATCCAGAATCTATAGGATCTTCAAAGTTGATTTTTTGAATTCAAGTAGCTAAGAATATGTAAGAAAGTTGATTTCATCCAGTAAAATATTACCTCTCTCTAAATAAGCACGACATTTTCATCTTTATCTTTTAGTTTTCTATATGTTTATTTCATCTGATATGTCATGTCGAAAGAAACACTCTAACCCCAATTGTAACACCGCAACCGTAGCGGAAGAAATCACAATTGTAATATCGCAACCACAATGGTTATAACGCTGCAACCGCAATGCTTGTAACGCAGCAACTGCAATGGAAACAATCAGAATTGTAACGCCACAACCGCAATGGAAGCAATCACAATTGTAATGCCACAACCGTAATGATTGTAATGCCGCAAACCCAATTGTAATTCCGCATCTGCAATGGAAGCAATCCCTGAAAAGATAACTATCACATAGATTGTTACAACTTACAACTATCAAAAAATACAATAATGGTTTTATCACAGGATCAAAATTACAAACAAAGGACTTGGAAAATGTTAGTATACATTCAAACTTATCTTAAAAGAGAATACATTACAGTAACTTACCATATTGAAATTATATCGATGAAGGCAATAACTTCTAATGCGAATGTGTTCAACGCTGCCCAAATAACAGTGATGTCAACGTACATACATAAGAATACATGATAAGTGTTATTAGATAAACTTCAAATAATACCTCCCATAGCCTTTCTGTGGGAATAGCCTCGTATAGCATTGCAGCACCAGGAGGCTCTGTCTCAGTGGGAATAGCCTCGTCAAGATCCTTAAAATCATTGGTTTCTGAATATGCTTCTTCAGAACTCATAAGATACCCATGTGTTTACTTTTCTGTATCTGTTTTTTATCATAAACATACAAACGCATATACACACTACTATACACTTTCAATTCAGTTTATATAACAAATACTTTCATAGTTTCACCTTATTCTTCTATTCAGTTAACAATTTCTGCAGAGCTAAAGCAACAAATAGAGTTGCTGCTACATCTTCACCAACATCAATTCAATCACTCCAGCATGGCCAACATCAAAACCGCGCCGGTTTCGCCGATCAATTCCAACCATCTGCAAAAAGCCAAAATTCTGCAGAACATCAACTAACACGATTCAATTTATTTTTCAATTCTTAATTCAACACTAATTCCAATTTTCAAGAAAAAACTAATCAAATTCATGATTCTTATTACATACCTGCAGAAATTCTGCTATCACACAAATATATATATTTTTCTTCTTCCTGCTAACAATTGCAGCTCACATAAACCATAACACACGGCTGCAACAATAACCCCTTTGCAAGCAATTCAAAGAAGAGACGAGTTTCCGCCGTTACCGCAACACAATCAGAATCACGCCGACGCAACTGCGGAAATCAACGAAACAGAACAAATTCAATTTAACAAAGCAGAAACAAAATCACAACAATTTCTTGCAAACCTGTTATAACAAAACAGAAATTCACAGCAGTTAATCACAAATTCAATCGAATTTCATCAATTTCTATTGTTTTCAAACTCTAATGGTTTCAATTTCCTTACAGGAACTCATCTTTTGCAATTTCTTTTTTTCAGGAACAATTAACACAACTTTTTTTTCCAGGAAGAAGAACCTGTAACAATTGCAAAATAATAATAACAATTACAGCAGAGAAATCCTAGAAAAAAGCAGCAGCAATTCGTTTTGCAATTACCACAACAACAATCTGAAAACGAATCTCTGCAACGAATTCAATTTCCATCAACAGCTGCAAGTACAAATCAAAATCGAAACTTTGCCGACACGCGAAATTGACAAAAATCCGAAGCAAAACAACATTACCTGCAGCGAATCAATTTACAACAGAAGCAAACACACAAAAAGTTAAAACAAAATAAATTAAAAAAACATATCAAATGGTGAAAACTTCAAAATAATTTTTGTTATAACGATGAAACGAACAAATCTCGATCTGCAACTTGAAGATTAAGGAAAACAGTGGGTACCCGTGCAAAATGTCGGTGTAGTGGTGAAGATATCAGAAGGCAAAGCAAGTGAAGATCTACAGCTTCCACAACTGTTTTTTATCGCTGATGTTGTTTATCATCTCAAACGGTCTCGCCATTCTAACCGTGGTTGCTAACAGAGGTGGCTTCCAATCAGTAGAAGGATTTCAAAGATGAGCTTGTAGAGAGGAGAGAGGAGATAGTAGATAGTAGATAGTTCAAGATGGAAGGAAGTGAGAGAGCGTTTATGGATGATAGAAGAAGAAAGCATGGGTGAGGTGATGGATGGGGAAGCGTGTAGAGAGTAGAGTTTGTAGAGGAGTCACAGAGCATGAATGAGTTTATGGAGAGCAGAGTTTTTTTTAGATGGTTTGTCAAAAATAGTTAGACTGTAACCAATTGGATGTGAATTTAAGCAAAAAGATATGGTTGTATCAGAACTAATTAATAGATAGTAATGCTAAGGGCAACAAAAGACATGAAGTGATGGAAAAGTGGTAATGTGGAGAGTAGCCAGGAAAGGGCAGTGTTGTATTTTCCACAACCTTAATTTTTCTTATATAGTAAGATATATAGGGCATGGTATGATGAAAACATAACAACGTCACTCAATAATATTTCTCCTTACAAATTCAGTTTCTCTCTTTTCTCTCTTCTTTCTCTTCTGTCATGTTTTTTAAAAACCCTTGTGTTCCAGCAATCTTGACCAAAGATGAGTCAATGAGTTATAGGAAAGAACTCACTGAGGCTACCAACATTTTCTGGATTTTCCGTTATGAGTTTTAGGTAAAAAAAATTGAAATTATATTTTAAATGGTGTGAAATTGAATTGGGGATTTGTACCTTTTGTGTATATATTAACTTGAATCTGTTTTAATGATGAGTCATGAGGCATGACAATTGGACTCATCCATGATGAATAACCACGATAACGTACAGTACAACTACAAATGTTGGTGGTGCCTACGCGGATATGAGTTTGAATAGGAAGATGTTTTTAAACTACTGGAGATGAGTACTGCAATGGGATGAATCTAACTCTTAAAAAGGGTGAATCTATTTTTAGAAACAAAAATGTTATTTTGGCACAAAACTTGAAAGAAAAATGATATTCATACACCAAAACATACACCTACATCGTATTCCGTACGGTGAACAATGGTGTCCGTACATGAACAGTGTCGCCCGTGCATGAATAGTAGCGTATTTTCGTACATGAATATTAATTGTCCGTACATGAATAGTAATTGTCCGTACATGAACAGTGTCGTTCGTACATGAACAGTGTCGTCCGTACTACGATGTAGGTGTAGGAAATGGGTGTAAAGATAGCATTGCTGAACTTGAAACTAGAACACAATTTTTCTTTTACTCTTAACGTAGTTAAAACATGAATTTCTTCGGTTAGTATCGAAGATGGATGGATAATGTATATGATAAATTGTTCGAATTCATTAACTACAATGAATGGTTAATCACATTTAAAATAAGGGTTAATACCCCTTTTGCCCCCTGCCATATGGGCGAAATCCCAAAAACAACCCTGTAAAAAGAAAAACACAGATTCCCCCTTGTCATTTGAAGATTCTACTGTTTTGACCCCTCTTGAAATCCAGTCAACAATTTCTATGACGTGGCAATGTTTTATTATTTTTTATTATTATTTTTAATTACGTGGACGAATTATGGGGCATTTTTTATTATTTTTTATTTTTTAAATTTCATGTGGCATTTTTTTCGTATTATTTTTTATTTTTAATTTAATTCTATTTTTTTTCAAATTAATAATTTAAAAATTATATTATTTGGGCCAAGTACATACTCCAAATTTATTAGCCCAAGTATTTATTAGCCCAAATACATATTCCAAATTTATTAGCCCAAGTATTTTTCCATTTAATATACACTACACAACTTTCTTATATAAACCCTATATTTTTCCTACATCAAACGATGTGGGATAACACCATCACCTGTGCCTTCCCATTTTTCTTCCTGCTGCGGCTAAGAGCTTCACCACGTTACTAAGCCAACAACCAGCCATTTGAAAACTGCTACACACAAAAGCAATATTCCACACACACTGCTACTATTTTACATGACCAAGAATTCAAGTTAAACATCATTTTTAGCTTTCATCCACGAACGAAATCCATAAGGAGCTGGTATCGAGGCAGTTTCGAGTTCCCACCATGAAGAATTATGACAAAAATGGACTCACTGAAACACCTAACATCCTTTAATGTTGTAATGAAGTTTCAATTATGATTTGATGTTTTGAAGTGCATCATTTCACATGTATCTTGAAAAGAGTTGTTATCACATGGTTCTCACATCTCCTAAAGAAATCCATTAAGAAATGGAGCCAACAGAATGAGATGTTTGTATTCAGAGTCACCACAAGTTGGATAACAAAGAAGAGCTCCACATGCCTCGTCAAATTTAGACAAATTAGAAAGAATACTTCATCTAGTTCAAGGACTGTTTCAATGATAAAACGTCCCATAATAAAGTACTAGATATACTCGTAAATAAGGAAAAAGAATGCATAACTACGAATGAGATACTACAACAAAAAGAGGGGACTACAAAAGATCTCACCATAATGATTGGGATCATGATGGAGGAAAAAACGATCGAGGAAATGACAAAAAAATAAAGTACTTATCCAACTAAAACCATCCGATGGAGAAGCCAAAATGAATCATCTAAGATGCTTCCGACTCCAACTTGATCGACCTATCTTGACAAAGGGAATCAAAACCCAATGGAGACATGAGGACATACCGCAAGTGTCGTATGATACATTGTGTTTTGAACTGGTAATCGTGCTGCAGTTTTTAAACTTTTTATGTGCATCATTTTGGAATGTTTGCTGCTGTTTCATGTGTTTACGCGTGAGGGACTGATGCATTGCGTTTTGATTTCTTGCAGTGAATTTTCTTTTCCGCGTTTTGATTGTTATGTTGTGCGTGATGTTTTGGAACTTGTTGTGTTTTGCTTGCAGCTGTAACTTGCGGCTTGGTTTGCTGCGTGTGGCTTAAACAAGGCTTGGAGTATGTTTGGAAACTTGGCTTGCGAAGCAGCTTAAAGGCTTGAATTCTTGGTCATTTAAAATAGTAGCAGTGCGTGTGGAATATTGCTTTTGTGTGTAGCAGCTTTCAAATGGCTTGATGTAGGAAGGCACAGTGTGTGTGGAATATTGCTTTTGTGTGTAGCAGCTTTCAAATGACTGGTTGTTGGCTTAGTAACGTGGTGAAGCTCTTAGCAGCAGCATCAAGAAAAATGGGAAGGCACAGGTGATGGTGTTGTCCCACATCGTTTGATGTAGGAAAAAATATAGGGTTTATATAAGAAAGTTGTGTAGTGTATATTAAATGGAAAAATACTTGGGCTAATAAATTTGGAATATGTATTTGGGCTAATAAATACTTGGGCTAATAAATTTGGAGTATGTACTTGGCCCAAATAATATAATTTTTAAATTATTAATTTGAAAAAAAATAGAATTAAATTAAAAATAAAAAATAATACGAAAAAAATGCCACATGAAATTTAAAAAATAAAAAATAATAAAAAATGCCACATAATTCGTCCACGTAATTAAAAATAATAATAAAAAATAATAATAAAACATTGCCACGTCATAGAAATTGTTGACTGGATTTCAAGAGGGGTCAAAACAGTAGAATCTTCAAATGACAAGGGGGAAATCTGTGTTTTTTTTTACAGGGTTGTTTTTGGGATTTCGCCCATATGACAGGGGGCAAAAGGGATATTAACCCTTAAAATAATGGTTAATTACCTTGCGTCTGCCAATATTCTTAGTTGTATTTTAAAGAGATGGTAGAAAAAAATTTATACTCTTAGGCACAGTAAAAATGATAATAAACAGTTGAAATAGTTGGAGTGTAACTAATTATAAGCTAAATAAAGCTTCTAAGCTATAATGATTTCTTTACTCATTCAATCAAATACTAAACTTACATGTCAACTTTCTCTCTTCTCCTCCTTCTGAGTTACACAACATTACACAGATACTGTTGTAACTTTTTTGTTGTTGAACGCGTTCCTAATTTTGCACTAAACACTGTATGCTTGCATGTGGTAAAAAAATTATTACTGGTATATATAATGAACTATATGGACAATATTGAATCTCTTGAGCTTTTTAATTGGCATGCATTCAAAACTCTGAGTCCTATGGAACGTTACTGTGACCTTTGTAGAGACGTTGTTGAGTACTGTGGGGGATTGTCGCTAGCTCTTGTAGTCATTGGGTCTTTTTTTACTAGATCACGTGTTGGGGTCTGCTGTAAAACATGAAGAAGAAAATGACAAAAATGGTATGATGAAGTTGCACAAAATAAATTGAAAAGCGTGTGTGTACACTAAGCTTTAGGTTCGATTCGCCTCACCAATTTAGAAAAATGGATGTAAATGGGTAATCTGGCGAATCCGCTTTAGGATACGGTGGAAACCTTAACATGAATCACACATTCACATTAAACATATCGATCAATGATATTTTACTGAATAACGTTCCATTATTTATATTCATGCACTAGAAAAATAAAAGAGTGAATTAGATTTAATTTATCGCACTTGAAACAAGTAATTTTTGTATATATTTTATGCCTAACAAGTATCTCTATTTATAGAAAAACTTGTACTAATTGGTGAGGAGAAACAATGTTTCAATCATTTCAACATGACCATTCGCGAACCATTATATATCAATAACAACAAACCTTTTTATTGAAAGTTGTGTTAGTCTGGTGGTGGCACCTTATGACCACGTACCCAGTCTCTATAGGGTCTCTGGTTTGATTCTAGGAAGTTACACATAGTGACTGGGTACGTGGTCATAAGGTGCCACCACCAGACTAACACAACTTTTCATAAAAAAGTTTGTTGTTATTGATGTATAATGGTTCGCGAATGGTCATATTGAAATGATTGAAACATTGTTTCAACCACTATAAATACATAGCCATTTTGTAACAATGTTTCAACAATTTCAACATGATCATTCACGATTTAAAGATTATTATTTATAAATTTAATATTTTGGGAATTTCTCCAACATTTTTTATGGATAGATCTGTAGCATATTGGAAAAGTACACTGCAGAAACTCAACCATTCCCAACAATATCATAATAAAAAAAATGAGGAAAATTTTTGATGATTTATTAGATGATGTTGAAAAAGAAACATTCCTTGATATAACTACTTTATTTATTGAGATGGATAAAGATGATGTAATTCAGACTTTAAGTTTCTCTGTGCATTTCTTAGATATTGTAATTAAAATCCTTAAAGATAAAAGCCTTGGTACTGTAGTTAGCAAGAACAAAATTGAAATGCACACATTGGCACGAGCAATGAGAAGAGAAATTATAAGGCAACAATCAATGGGTATGGCTGAGATGAGTAGTACGATATGGGCCATGATCTACTCTACTTAACATTAATGTATACATGTTTTCTTTCTAATATTTCTCCGGTTGTTACTTGCAATTAAAATATCAACAGTATCAAAATTCTGGTTTCAACTCACAGCTGATGTCAATTGCATAAAAGGCTTATAGGTACTGTAATTTTGTTTTTATTTCAGACAAATATGTATGATGTATTCTTGAGTTTCAGGCGAAAACAGTCATGCAAAATTCATTTCACATCTCTATTCCTCTCTTGAAAATGTTGCGATTTATGTTTTCTGTTAGTATTTGAGTAGTTGATAGTTGATATAGACAGTTGTACAAAATTGTTTAGAAAGAAGGCTATGATACTGATTTCTTGGATATACAATTACAAAGTACCAATTTCTTATTTATAGGCTCAAGTCGCCAACCTCTCAATGGTGGTGAGTGTTTCTACATCATTTTAGTTCTTTCTAGATATTTCATGATAGATTAGAATCATGATAGTTCTAGGTTCTTCTATCATTTCCGTACATTTATAGTTCTAGCTTCTTCTACTATTTTCATACATTATAGTTGTAGGTTCTTCTACTATTTTCATACATATTATAGTTAAGAATATTCTAGAAATTTGTAGCAATTTCAACACTCATCCTTAATGCAAATTTCGGTGACTCCAAACGTAGCTCGTAGCTCTTCAAATCTTGGTCTCGACAACGCCTTCGTGAATATGTCTGCAATTTGATCTTCTGTCCTGCAGTAATCGAGCTTGATTTCTTTAGTTGCTTCAGCTTTTCTGATAAAGTGATACTTGATTGCTATGTGTTTTGTTCTGCTGTGATGCACTGGATTTTTCGCCATTGTAAATGCTGATTGGTTGTCGCAGTTGATTTTAGTAGGCTCATCTTGTTTTTCTCCCATGTCTTCAAGTATCTTGTGGAGCCATATAGCTTGACTTATTGCTTCAGCAACTGCCACGTACTCTGCTTCTGCTGTTGACTGTGCAACCTGGCTTGCTTCTTTGACGCCCAAGAGAAAATCCATGATCCTAGTGAGAAAGCATAGCCAGAGGTGCTCTTCATGTCATCTACCGAACCTGCCCAATCACTATCGGTTTAGCCAATTAATTTTAAGTCAGTTTTGGTAGTGTACCATATACCGAACTCTTTTGTTCCTTGTAGATACCTCAAAATTCTTTTTCCTACTCCAAAGTGTATTTCACTTGGGCTTTGCATGAATCTTGATAGAAGACTTGTAGCATACATTATGTCTGGTCGTGTAGTTGTCAAATATAGGAGGCTTCCAATTAGACTTCTGTATCTGGATATCAACTTCTGGTGCTCCATCATTCTTCTATAGTTTCTCATTTGTTATGAGTGGAGTAGCAACAGGTTTGCAACCGTACATTTTGAATTTCTTAACTAAGCCTTCTATCTATTTCTTTTGCGAGATAATATCCTGTCATTTCTCTGACTTACTTCTACACCGAGGAAGTAACTCATCAAACCAAGATCGATCATCTCAAAGGTCTTCATCGTGTCTTCTTTGAACTTCATCATCATATCAATATTGCTTCCCGTATAGATAAAATCATATGCATATTGAGAGACTAAGAGAGTGTACTGACCTTGAGACTTGATGTATAGTGTAGGCTCACCCATGCTCCTCTTGAATCCTCGATCCATGAAATACTGATCGATTCTGATATACCATGCTCGAGGTGCTTGCTTCAGACCATAGAGTGTTTTTCTTAGTCTTAACACTTTACTTTCTTCACCTTCAGACACATATCTTTGTGGTTGCTCCACATAGATCTCTTCTTCAAGTACTCCATTGAGGAAAGTAGATTTGACATCTAGTTGATGTATACTTCATCCTTTTTGTGCCGCAAGAGCAATTAGAGCTCTTATGGTATCAAGACGAGCTATTGGTGCAATTGTCTCATTGTAGTCAATACCGGGTTGTTGTGAGTAACCCTTAGCTACTAGCCTCGCCTTGTGTTTTTGTATGGTGCCATCTGGGTTGAGCTTTGTCTTATAAACCCACTTTACCCAATGATATTTTTCCATGGGGACAATTTACTAACTCCCATGTGATGTTTTTCTCTATCATCTTTATCTCCTCTTCCATTGCCTTGACCCATACTTCTTACTTTGACGCTTCTTTAAAGCTTCCAGGTTCAAGTATGGCCAAATTTTAGATTTCATATATGTCCACCAAAGATCTTACTCGTCTTGGAGTAGACTCTGGTGATGATAGTTCTTGTGCTTGTTGTTGTGGTGCAGGTGAAAGTGTTTCACCTGGGTCTAGGGGTGGGAATAGGCCAGACCGGCCTACAGGGGCCTATAGCCTAGCCTACTTAAGGCCAGGCCAGACCAGACTTTTTTAATAAAAAGGGCAGGCTTAGGCTTTTTTAAAAGCCTATTTAATTAAATAGGTCAGGCTTAGGCTATTAAAAAAGCCTATGAAGCCTTATAGGCCAGCCTATATTTTCATATATATTAAAAATATGCTAAATAGGTTGTCCTGTATATGCATATATATTAGAAAAAAGGATACTTATATATGCATATATATTAGAACAAATGCTAAATAGGTCGGCCTATATATGTATATATAGGTCAGCCTATAAAGCTTCTTAAGTAATATGGAGTAATTGAGAACCATAATGAGAATAAGGCTTGTAAATAGGCTTTCAGGCCAGGCCAGGCATTTAAAAAGGCCAGGTCATGCCAAAAAAGAGAGCCTATAATAGACCATAGGTCAGGCTCAGGCCTTTTAAGTTTATCGTAGGCCAGGCCCAGGCCTTATAAAGCCTAGCCTAGCCTAGCTTATTTCCACCCCTACCTGGGTCTTCTTCCCTAGTTTCTTCTTGAGGTAGTTGAGATGGTATAAGAATGTTCTTCTCCACTTTTTCTTCATCCCAATTCCAAGAAGCATTCTCATCAACTTCAACATCTCAACTAGTGATGAGTTTCTTAGTTTGTAAGTTGTAGACACGATAGCCCTTAGAGGTTGTGCTATACCCTAGGAAGATACCTCGTATAGTCTTATCTTCAAGCTTATGCCTCTTCACGTCTAGAATTTGAATGTAGAAGATAGATCCAAAGACCCTTAGGTGCTTTGCTGATGGCTTCTTCCCATTTCAAACTTCAATTGGAGTCTTATCTTGTACTGCCTTAGTTGGACATCTATTGAATATGTAAATAGCAGTGTAGACTGCTTCAGCCCAAAACGTGTTAGGCAATCCTTTCTCCTTCAGCCCAAAAAGTCCATAGTAGGACTTCCTAACACTTTTTGGGCTGAAGCAGTCCACCATGATAGCGCATTTTCCTTTTGATTCTACAACACTACACTTTCCCATTCGAACTCAAACTTTGGCAAACTCATCAATGCTTTTAAAAATAGTCTCATCCTTGGCCATATGATTACCATGATAGTGCCTTTTCCTTTTTATTTATTTTTTTATTTTCATACTTTGTATTTCAGAAAAAAATCGACTTTTCCATAATTCTAAAAAAACTCGACTTTCTTATATTTCTGAAAAAACTCGACTTTTTCATATTTCTGAAAAAACTCGACTTTTTCATATTTCCGAAAAAAACTTAACTTTTTCATATTTCAGAAAAAAACTCTACTTTTTCATATTTTAGAAAAAAATCGACTTTTTTCATATTTTTGAAAAACTCGACTTTTTCATATTTCCGAAAATAACTCGACTTTTTCATATTTCTGAAAACTCTCGATTTTTTCATATTTCTGAAAAATTTTGACTTTTTTATATTTCCGAAAAAACTCGATAATTTTAACAAAGGTTTAATGCAATCAGCCGTGATTCCACGACTAGTTATACCATTTATCATGTTCTTTGAGGTAATTAGATTTTTTTAGGTTAGGTTGATGCATTTTGTTGATGATATATGGGCTAATTTTATTAAATATATAATGTTATTTGAGCTAATTGATAATAATATTTCAATTTGAACGGAAGGAAAATCATTTTCTTATTCGAACGATCTATAGCTCAATTCGGTAGAGTGCTAATCCACCTAGATCTACAATTTATTTACGTTTGGCTAATTAGGAAACTATGTTTTATGTAAATAATATAAATATTCATTTTTTCAAGGTAATCATATTATTGAAGTTGAATAATAATATTATAGATTCAGTTTAATTTTGAAGCCGGTGTAATTATTTTGGAACTGATTTTTTTTTCGGAATTATATTTAAGAAATAAAAAATATATTTTTTAGATTTTTTTTTTAATTTTAATTTTTTTTTTATTTTTAGAAATTTTTTTCTACTTCAGTTAATTTTTTATTTTTTTATTAAAAATAATTAATTTATATAATTAAACCAGTTTGTAAAAGAAAATTGATTCTAAACCAGTTTTAAATTGAATTTGAATTGTTTTAATTAAATCGTTCAGTTCATTAACTATTTAAATGATTCAATTTTTTTATAGTGCAATGCTATTCAATTCAAGTATATAATTCAGTTAATCATATTTTTCATCACCTCGTCTACCTTTAACAGCCAACCATTCATCCAAAAACAGTACTTTTATCCATTCATTCATATATGAGTCATCTTGAGTCAACCTTTACAGCCAACCATTCATTCACATGCCATTGAGCCTTTGCTCCATATTACACACTCCTCAATAATATTACTGAGTTGACTCAACCATGTCTTCAAGAAACCCCTCCTCTTCTCAAGTTCCTCCTGAATACGATGTATTTTTGACTTACCATGACGAAGACATCGGTAAATCTTTTGCATATGATCTTTATTCAGCTCTCACACAGGCTGGGCTTGTTGTTTACATCAGCGATCACAATCTTACACCTGGAGATCGCATAGAACATTCTAAAACCTCTATCATCGTTTTCTCAAGAAATTTCGATGCTTCAACATGGTTTTTGAAAGAAATAGAGAAGATATTGGAGTATGCTATACTCTTTGGGCAGGTGTTTGTGCCTGTGTTCTATGATGTAGAGCCCTCCGATTTACGCAATAAAAAAGGAATGTTTGGAGAAGCTTTTCAAGATCAAAGCATCTTGACAGAAGATGAGTCGCTGCGTTATAGAAAAGCACTCACTAAAGCTTCCAACATTTCTGGATTTCCTGTAATGAGTTCTAGGTAAAGATATATGATAACTGATACTTGTCTTTTCTATTCAAAGCTTATGTTTGGTTCGCATAACATCATATGATGGAGAGTGTTTATGTAGTCGCTAATGCATCTTATCGTGGGCTCATATTTTATAGGAACGAGAGTGCATATATCACTGACATAGTGCAACGTCTGACTGTTATCATAGAAGAAGAAGACAAATACTTACCCATTGCTGAATACCCGGTGGGAGTAGAAGCTCAGATACAAGATGTGATTCAACTATTGAGCAAAGGACAACCAGAAGATGTCATAATTACAGGGATATGGGGGATTAATGGGATTGGTAAAACAACCATTGCGAAAGCCACTTACAATCAAATGGCTTGTAGTTTTAAGCACAAGAGCTTCCTCTCTGATATTCATAGTAGGTGGCAAGAGATTAATGGCCTAGTTTCTTTACAGCGACAACTTCTTTCAGACATCAACAAAACACCAACAATGAAGATAAATACAGTTGACACAGGAAAAAAGATATTACGAAGAATACTTTCCCATAAGAAGATATTTCTTGTACTTGACAATGTGAATCATTTGGACCAATTGAATGCTTTGTGTGGTAGTCGTGCAGGGTTTGGTCATGGAAGTAGAATAATCATCACAACAAATGATAAGCATATACTCCGCAGCCTTCAAGTTGACCATGTATACAGAATGAACTATATGGACAATACTGAATCTCTTGAGCTTTTTAGTTGGCACGCATTCAAAACTCCGATTCCTAAGGAACATTACAGTGACCTTTGTAAAGACGTTGTTGAGTACTGTGGGGGATTGCCGCTAGCTCTTAGAGTCCTGGGGTCTCTTTTCTTCGGTAGATCTGCAGCAGAGTCGAAAAGTACACTGGAGAATATCAAAATCATTCCCTACTATATCATAATGAAAAAAATGAGGACAAATTTTGATTTATTAGATAGTGTTGAGAAAGAAATATTCCTTGATATAACTACTTTATTCATTGGGATGGATAAAGATGATGTAATTCAGACTTTAGAATTCTCTGGGCATTCCCCAAAAAGTGGAATTAAAATTCTTGAAGATAAAAGCCTTATTACTGTAGATAGCAAGAACAGGATTGGAATGCATACTTTGGTACGAGCAATGGGAAGAGAAATTATAAGGCGACAATCAATGGGTATGGCTGAGGTGAGTAGTATGATATGGGCTCTGCTCTACTCTACTTAACATTAATGTATACATTTTTTCTTTCTAATGTTTCTCCGGTTGTTACTTGCTAGTAAAATATCAATAGTATCAAAATTTCGGTTTCAACTCATAGTTGATTGCAATTGCATAAAAGGCTTATAGGTACTGTAATTTTGTTTTTATTACAGACAAAGATGTATGATGTATTCTTGAGTTTCAGAGGCGAAGACAGTCGTGCAAAATTCATTTCACATCTCTATTCCTCTCTTGAAAATGCTGCGATTTATGTTTTCAAAGACGATAATGGGATTCAACGAGGAGACCAGATCTCAAACTCATTGTTACAAGCAATCGGTCAGTCTAGAATTTCTATTGTTGTTTTGTCTACAAACTTTGCTAATTCAAAATGGTGTATGCTGGAGTTGGAGAGAATTGTGGAAATCGGTAGAACCAAGGGTATGATGGTTGTGCCAGTGTTCTACGAGGTAGATCCCTCGGAAGTACGTCATCAAACAGGAAAGTTTGGAGAATCTTTTGAATATCTTATATCAACAATATCATTGGATGAATACACAAAAAGGAATTGGAAAACAGCACTCCACGAAGTTGGTGGCATAGCAGGGATTGTCATCATAAATTCCAGGTAATTTGATAAATTTATTTATATTTTGAGTATTTTAGATTACTAAATGCTTTGGCTTCCTGTCCTTTAAATCCATCATCAATTGTGGTTAGACTTTATTCTCTAAAATGCACTTTCTCACTTTAGAGAAGTCTAAAATTTGTTTCATGCTCAATTGCTCAAAAAACTAATTCACTTGTACTTGATAAAAGGAAATTACATAGTTTTATTCACTTTTATCTCACATGGCAAAGGAAATGTACTCGTTGTAAATGCTATACTAACTGTTTGCTTATATTCTTACTCATGGGCTCATATTTTATAGGAATGAAAATGAGGATATCAAGAAAATTGTTGATCTTGTTACTCATTCGCTAGACAAGACAGAATTACATGTTGCTGACCATCCAGTGGGAGTAGAATCACGTGTACAAGATGTTATTCTACTACTGGATAGCCAAAAATCAAAAGATTGTCTACTACTAGGGATATGGGGCATGGGAGGGATTGGCAAAACAACCATTGCTAAAGCCGTATATAATAAAATTAGTCATGATTTTGAGGCAAAAAGTTTCCTATTGAATGTCAGGGACGCTTGGAAACTAGACAATGACAAAGTTTCTTTACAGCAACGACTTCTTTCTGACATCTACAAAACTACAAAGATAAAGATAGACGAAGTTGAATCAGGAAAAATGATATTGCAGGAAAGACTTTGTAAGAAAAGGATATTTCTTGTAATTGATGATGTGAATAAAATGGATCAGTTGAATGCTTTGTGTGGAAATCGAAAATGGTTTGGTGAGGGAAGTAGAATAGTCATCACAACAAGAGATGATGGTCTACTAACTAGGCTTAAAGTTGATCATGTATACAGAATGAAGGAAATGGGTGACAGTGAATCTTTAGAGCTTTTTAATTGGCATGCATTCAAGCAACCAACCCCTAGCGAAGGTTTTACCAACCTTTCCAGGGATGTTGTTAAGTACTCTGGAGGACTACCGCTAGCTCTTCAAGTCATTGGGTCGTTTCTGTTGAATACGAGAAGGGAAGCAGAGTGGAATAGTGTATTGGACAAGCTCAAACTGATTCCCGATGGTGAAGTGTCAGAGAAGCTTAGAATTAGTTTTGATGGTTTAAGTGATGATGATGTGAAAGATATATTCCTTGATATTGCTTTTTTCTTTATTGGTATGGACCGGGAAGACGTAACTAACATATTAATAGATTGTGGGCATTTTCCAGAAATTGGAATAAGTATCCTCGTACAACAAAGCCTTATTACTGTTGATAGGAAAAACAAGATTGGAATGCATGATTTGTTACGAGACATGGGAAGAGATATCGTCCGCAAGAAATCTAAAGACGAGGGAAAAGAGCCTAGTAGATTATGGCGTTACCAGGATGTGCATGAGTTGTCAAAAGATACTGTAAGATCTTCATGTATGGTTATATTTTTTACATTGCTTATGTTGTGTATTTCCTATGCAATGTATCAGACTTAGACACCACAAAGACACAAATATATGAGCACCTTAAGCTATGAAGCAAAATCTTTATGAATTACTTTATATTATATCTCTAACAAAAATATCTGATCTCTCATGTAGAAGGATGCAAAATGATTATTGATAAATAGCTATACTAAAAGATTTTTAACTACCACTTACCTAAAGCTCTGTGTTTTAATTTTCGTACCATTTTGTTTCAGCATTCTTTAGATGTTAAGGGGCTAACTTTAAAGAAGTCAAAAACGGACTCAACAACTTATATGGAAACCAAAGCATTTGAGAAAATGGACAAGCTTAGATTGCTTCAACTTGCTGGTGTACAACTTGATGGAGATTACAAATATTTTTCAAGACATCTTAGGTGGCTTAGTTGGCATGGATTCCCCTTAAAATTTACACCTACAAACTTTCATCAAGATAGTCTAGTTTCTGTTAACTTGAAATATTCCAATCTGAAAGGAGTGTGGAGGAAGCCTCAGGTTTATATTCAATTTGTTTTTATTTTGTGACCTAGTTAATCTCAACACCAATCTCCCATTTGGGAAGAATAAACTTGAATTCAGTGTCTTACAGTGTTTATTTTGTATTTCTTCTCTAATATTTCTTCAAATTTTCTTTTTTCTCAGTTGTTGGTGAAACTGAAAATTCTTAATCTTAGTCATTCTCACAACTTGAGACATACCCCAGACTTTTCAAACTTGCCAAATCTTGAAAAGTTGATACTTAAGGATTGTCCAAGCTTGTCTTCGATTTCTTCTGATATAGGACATCTCAAAAAAATTCTGTTAATAAATATAAAAGATTGTACAGGCCTTCGTGAACTTCCAAGAAGCATCTATAAGTTAGAATCTCTTAAAACTTTCATTCTGTCTGGATGTACAAAAATTGACAAGTTAGAAGAGGATATAGAACAAATGAAATCATTAACCACCCTGGTTGCAGATAACACCGCTATAACAAGAGTCCCCTTTGCAGTAGTAAGATCAAAAAGCATAGGGTTTATTTCTCTCTGTGGCTATGAAGGATTCGCGCGTAAAGTGTTTCCTTCCATTATCCTCTCTTGGTTGTCTCCAACAAATAAAATCCCATCCCTGCTTCAAACATTAGCAGGAACTCCATGTCTTGATTTCACAGATGAACAGAATAAGAGTTTCTATTGCCTATCATCCATTTTTGAAGACCTTCAGATTCTTCAACGTCTTTGGTTGAAATGCGATTCAGAAACTCAATTAAGTCAAACTGTGGCAAGTATTTTGGGTTGCTTTAAGACTCAAAATTGCAAGGGATTCTCAAATATCGGGACTTCAACATCGACTCATTGTTGCAATCAAGTTTGTATTTCAAGCTCAAAAAATTCTTCGACATCCCTTTTGATTCAAATGGGAGTGAGTTGCAATGTCACCGACCTTCTTAGAGAAAATATTCTGCAGGTTCTCTCTTTATCCTTCCCTTACTCACCTACACACAAACACCACCTTCTCTGTGTTTGTTTTATATATCACACAGCTACACCTATAAAATTTAAATAATTTATATGCTTGTACATATGTGAATTGTACAGAAAATGCCCCCCATTGGGTCAGGTTTACTCCCGGGTGACAACTATCCCAATTGGCTAACCTATAATAGCAACTGTTCTTCTGTAACTTTCGAAGTACCTCAATTGGATGGGCGAAATTTGAAGACAATCATGTGCATTGTCTATTCTTCTTCCCCATACAATACAACAGCAGAAAGTTTTGAAATTTTTTTGGTCATAAATTGCACAAAGAACACCATTCAGGTCTACAAAAGAGATGCATTGTTAGCATTTTTTGACGAGGAGGAGTGGCAGAGAGTGATATCAAATATAGAACCAGGTAACGAAATCAAGGTGGTTGTTCTTACAAATGAACTCATTGTGAAGAAGACAACAATTTATCTTGTATATGATGAACCAAGTGATGAAAAGGCAAAGCACTGCGATGTGCCCGATGAGAATGGCATTGTTTCTAGTGGTGATGAAAGTGTAAGTAATAGTAGTCTAAATTTATATACTCCCATTGTGAATTTGCTTCTTTTTTCTTTACCTTTCTTTTCATGTTATGGTACATGCAAGATTGATAAATTGAATTAGAATGTGAATAATTTCTGTCACACATGTTTATTCCTCATAAGAACCAAACGCATTAAAAACTTTTTTTTTTGTTGATAATCTCGCATAAAAAACTTTGTTTTTCGTAACAATCCTCCTCAAATGTTCATTTACTTTATTAAGTTCAGTTAACACTTATGGTATCTTTATGATCTTTGATTTACACAGTTCACTTATCACTCCTTTCATTATGTTTATGGGATTAGATATTTGGCAGACTCTTCCTCGCTCTTCCTTCCCTTGCTCGGGCTGTTCTGATTTCTCGGCCTTTCTGGTTCTGTTTGGCTGGTGGTATTATAGTTTGGTCATCTCGCAGCCGGTCTGACAAACGAAGAAATGGAAACCCTATTCTAAGGTAAATTCTATATTTTTTTGCTTCTGCCATTTAAGAAACATTATTTATTGTTTTTCATCCATTTAAGCCTTATAAGAATAATGATTTTGTTGCTAATATTAATTTGAGATACTTTCTGGCATTGTACTTGTTTGTGTGAAATAGGGAACTAGCATCCACAAGCTCTCAAGGAGTCAATAGTCCTAAATCTTTAGACGGAAACCCTTTGATTCATGGACAAGAAGTGAAAAAACATGGTCAAAAGAGGCAACCGACTTTTTCCCGAAGGACGGCTTGATTTCAATCCTGAAGCCATAGGATGATGATGCAAAGCAAGAGGAGAAAGCAGAAACTACCAAAGGCAAGGGACAACAAGAAAGGGAATAAAAGTTAAAAGGGTAATGCTCTCCAAGGCCAAATCAATCCTGGTGTCTTTCTTTTATCTTGATTACATCTCTGTTGAAAGACAAGATGGTAGTTATCTTGAGTTTGCTGTGAAATCTATCTTTTTCTTGAATAATGAAAAGTATGCTTGGAATGATTTGACTGTTGAAGATTATGTTGTATACATGGTTGTACCAGAACTTATAAATAACGTTCAAATTTAAACTAGTATAACTTTCAAATAAAAATATTTGACATGGGTTTTTTTCCGCCAATTTAGAACAAAAGTGAAAAGTTTTAGGCTTAACAAATAACTTACAAGGTCGAACTCCAAATCTGATGTAAAATTGACTCAAATCTTTCAGATTTTATAGGTGAAGAAGATAAATAAGTATGGAAAGGGATGAAAGTCTAAGTAGTAGTACACAAAATTGAACTTTAGGTTCTAAAATAAAGTCAAATATTGGCATTGTAACTTGCATGATCTCTTGAGGTTCTCTCCTTTAATATGTGCAAAAGACTTGAACACTTCCCTGATGTAATGCAAAAGATGGATAAGCCATTACAGATTTTCTTGTTAGGTACTGCTGTTAAGTGATTCTCATATTCCATTGGTAACCTTATAGGGCTTAAATACATAGACATGTCATTTTCCAGATGAATGTTCACAACTTGGAATATCATTTAAAAGATTCAGAGAAAGCTACTCAGCAGCAAATGGTAGCTCGGTTATCTATCAGTTGAAGATCTTCATATTGTTAAGAAATGTGTAGTTGGGCCTAACTCAATCCTACAAAATTGATTGGTAGAGTGAGGATTGTCCTCACTTGTAAACACATGTTCAAACCATATATTATTCGATGTGGTGCTCTTAACACACCCTCTCACGCTCAGGACTAGACAACTGGAGCGTGAAAATAAATGGTGGATGTCCCGATAGTGGAAACCATAGTAGGTGGCTCACTGGATCTTAAACCATGCTCTGATACCATGTTAAGAAATGTGTGGTTGGGTCTAACTCAACCCTACAAAACCGGTTGGTAGAGTAAAGATTTCTCTCACTTATAAACACATGTTCAGGCCATATATTATTCGATGTGGGACTCTTAACACATAATTCTTGAAAGTATTCAAAAATTGGAAAACTTGAATGTGTCACACAATAAGAAAGAAAGAATACACAAACACACCTTTCTTTATATTTCTTAGATTGTTGCCTTGTTGATGGTGCAGGTTTGCAATGAATGAGAAAGAAAGAATACAAGTTGTGATTGTTGTGATATAATCCAAGTTGTGTAGTCCAAGTCCAAAGTTAATTAGGGCTTAAGGTTTGTTACTTAGTATACAAGTTAGTTGTATATAAATAGACATATTTTGTAATTCAGTCAATACAATCATAATTCAATAATACAATCTTTATTTCCTTATTCTCTCTCTCATTCTTTCTCTCCTCACAAGAGATGTCTCACTCACTTACAAATTGGTATCTAGAGCTTGGGTTAGATTCTTGATCGTGTTTTTAAGAATCACACTTCGGTGATGGTGATTCCCGGATCATGGGTTGTTAATCAATCGCTGCAAAGATGAATGATACTAATGGCATTATGAATTCTCTTCTAATTCTTGATAGCAAAAATTGAAACCGATGGAGCAAGCAGATGAAGTCCTTGTTCTGCTTTCATGACACTCTAGAAGTGGTTACTAATGGCGTCCATGAGCTTATTGAGAATGCAACCGATACTCAGAGAGTCGCGAACAAGGAAGTTAAGAATACTGCAAGGCCGCATATTGCATTCAATCGGCGGTAGATTCAGCAAATTTTGACAAGCTCTCTCATGCTGAATCGGCAAAGGATGAATGGAATATTCTTGTCAAGTATTATGAAGGAGGTGAGAAATTCAAAGTTGTCAAATTGCAGACTTTGCAACGACAATATGAATTGGTGCAGATGGGAGAAAATGAAAAGATTGCAGGCTATGTGTCAAATGTGCAGAATCTCATCCATCTCATGAAGGGCTGTGGTGAAACCCTAACTGATAAGATGATAGTTGAGAAAGTAATGCGTATGTTGACCTCTCAATTTGATCACGTTATCGTAGCTATTCAAGAATCCAATAATCTTGAAGCCCTGAAACTGGAAGATTTGGTTGGTTCGTTGGAGGCGCATGAGATTAGGATTGTTGAAAGAAAAGAGGTTCAAGATTCAATACAAGCACTGCAGATTGCAGTTTCAGATGACCATGTTGACTCCAATATCTGGTTCCTCAACTCGGTCTACTCGAATCACACGACTGGTCGATGAAGGTGACAAAAATACACAAGAATGGGGGTTGAATTGTGTTTTTTGTTTCTTTAGTTTGCATCTGATCAGAGTTCAGAATCTAAACTGGTGTTCAGATTCTGATTATACGTTGCAGCGGATGTTAACAGAAGCAAATAATTAATAACATAACACACGGAGATTTATATTGGTTCCTCCCAAAGACATGATTACATGATTACAATATAATCAAAACATGATTACAATTGCTTATGAACTTAAGCATAAGACTTTTCTTTGCTCAGACCCTTAGCCCGAGACTTCCTGCTTAAACCCCTTAGGTGGAAGACTTTTGCTCAGGTTCCACGATCCCAAGACTTCCTTTCTCAAGCCCCTCAGACTCAAGACTTCTGCTAAGACCCTCGGTCCAAGACTTCCCTGCTCATATTCCACGAATCCAAGATTTCTGCTCAAGCCCCTCAGGCCCAAGACTTCTTTGTTTAAGTTCCACGAACTCAAGACTTTCTTGCTCAGGTTCCACGAACCCAAGACTTCTGTTTAAACCCCTCAGGTTCAAGACTTCCTTGCTTAGACTCACAATCCAAGACTTCCCTGCTTAAATCCCACGGATTCAAGACTTCTGCTCAATCAACAATTGATTAAGACTTTTAATGCTCTAGCACGTAGCAGGAGACTTACTTGGCTCAAGCTTATCAGCAAGAGATTTTGATGTTCAAGCACATAGCAAGAGACTTTATCTAAACTACTAAACAATCATGTTTAGTAGAATAGAGAACAAGGTGTACTTGATACAATTATCAAAGGTATAGGGTAATCACCTTAACAAAGACCTCCAAGCACTTAAGATTTCTAAGATATTCAATGTTTAAGAAATCTTAAGGCTTATTACAATTTATAACATATAACAAAAAATCTGCACACTCGATTGCGTTGCTTATTGTATGATCTTGTTATTTCTCCATCCTGACATAAGTGCAAAACACTTATATCCTTCTTGGCATTTCTTCTATATTTTCTATTTTAATTGCTCCCTTGTTGAAGACTTCAGTTTGAATCTTTAGTAGCTAATATAGCAGTTGTAGAAGACTAGCCGTTGGAAGAGATGACTTGAACAAGTATCTTTGTTTCTCCATAGTACAAGAAACGTTGAAGAGAGATACACAAAAAGATCTTAATCTATTGTGTAACATGTTTCACCATTGCGTCTTCCATGTAATCTTGTACTATAGAGTCGTTGACAGTAGATATTTATTAAGCGTGTCAACTCTTCTTTCCCCCTGTGAACTTAGACTATAGCTGACAAACTGACTTGACAATGTAGCTTGCTTTCTGCGGTACGGATAGCTTTAGCTTTATCACTAATTCTGAATGATCACCAGAAGCTAATTATATTCACCAAGTGTAGAGACAATATGTTGCTTCTTCTGATGCTGAGACCTTCACCTTTAGAGTCTACACCAAACATCACTAAGAGAGTGTTCTTCAGATTCTGCACCACTAGAAGCTAGTAATCCATCTTCTCTCAAGTGCGTCCTTATATATCAGATTCTAAATATATAAATTTAAGCATTAGAACCTGCATACTTGGAACACACATTAGATAACGCCATTGTTTTTTAATACTTTGTTATCATCAAAACCCAAGGAATATATGTCATGAACAAATCTTGTTCTTACAATCTCCCCCTTTTTAATGATGACAATTATAACTATTTAAAGGACAATGTTGGCCTATTTTAATTTTCTTAGTTTCATCAGAGTTTGAGGTTTGTAAGGACCCTCTGAGTTTGATGGTTCAAAGGTTTGAGGTTTGTAAGCTTCCCCTAAGTTCTATCTTTAAGAAAACTAAAAATATATTTATATTTTCTTGGCAACATCAAGGTATGGGGTTTGTAAGCACCATCTGAGTATAATAGTCTAAGGTTGAGTTCTGTAAACTCACCTAAATACTATATTCAAGAAAACTAAAATATTTTAACTTTCTTGACAACATCAGAATCTGAGGTTTGTAAGCTCCTTATGAGTTTAGTAGTCTAAAGTTGAGGTTTGTAAGATCCCCCTTAGAACTATTTTTAAGAAAGCTAAAATATGTTTCCCGGGTAACATAACCAAAATAACGGAAATTTAAAATAGACAATATGTACAAACTAAATGGGTTAGTTTCTAATTAAATACTACTATATTTTTTCTCCCCCTTTTGTCACATCAAAAGAATAAAAGAAAAAGAAAAGAATTATAGTCATAAATGCGTAGCAGAGCATCATTACGTGATCAGTTTCCAAGGAAGAGAAATCGATCATGTAACAAATATCATTAAGGATTGTACAGTGCATGTTACATATTTATTGGTCATAACAGTTCCAAGAATCAAGCAAAGGATTTTATTCCATCGTTTAGGTTACTCATAATCCACTATAAAAGCAACGAAGCCAATATCATTTTCATCAACATCCATCAAAACATCATGGAGCCCTCAGCTGAGAGCGAAAAAATTTCTGTTGTGACAGAAGTCACAGAGAACTCTACAAGTCTGAAAACTCAAGCCCTTCAGAAGTCAATGGTTTCTGAAGCATCTGCAACTGAGCCTGTATCTTGAGGTTTCTTCCTCAGCACCTCAAAAACCTACAGAAGCAGATCCATCAACTGTTGTTTTGAAGGCAAGGAGGAAATCCATGAAGAAGATGTAACACCCCATTTAATTATTTAGTCGTTTTATGATTTATTTTGTGTGATTGTTTGACATTGTCTTGGTTAAGAGAAGTGTGTTAGGGTGGGTGTGAGAATTAGGGGAGGGAATTAAATAAAATTAAGGCTTAGGACAAACTTGTAATAATAATAATGTCAATAAATGATATTTTATTAATACTAACATTATTAGTGTTATTATTAATGTTATTATTAATATGATTATTAATATTATTATTCTTGTTAGCATTATTAATGAAATTATTATTATTAGGAGTAAAGGATTATTATTTGGATTATTATCATTATTTAGAAAATTAAAAAGAAATAAAACATAATAGAGAGAGATTAGTAGGAGGTTACAGCATCAGTTTTGGTTTCACGTAAAAGAGAAAGGGAGAAAGAAGAGAGCTAGGGCAAGAGGTTTCCACCATTGTTGAAGGAAGTAAAGCTTGGAAATTTCAAGTAAGGGGGGAGAATGGGATTCAATATATAGGTGATCTGAACATGGGAGGGTAGTGAGGGGTTCTTTCCCTCTTAGGTTCTATGCATTTTTCTCCTCCTTGCTTGATTTTCGTATTTGGATAATTGTAGTGTGATTGTTGCTGTCAAATAATAGTTGTGTAATGAATGTATGTGTGAATCTGTGTTGCATGCTGTTTTCGAATAGCAATTTCGTACAAATTAGTTTTGTTGTTACTGAGTTCTGATATAGAACAGATCTGGAAATTTGGGTCTTATGGGGTTAACGAAAAATAGGTTTCAGCACATAAAATGTTGATAAAAAAATGATGAAACAATGAAGTAGAGTTAGCACTTTAGAATTAGACTGAAATAAAGATGATTTTGGATCTGATTTAGGTGCTGAAATGGGTTTCAATATGTGAGAACTCGTGTAGATGGAAATACGCGTATGATACGTTCCCCGTCCCCAAGCCAGCACGACCTTCTGGTCGTACGCGTAAGGGATGGGTTCATACGCGTATGGGAGTAGCCATATGCGTATGGTGAGTTCTTGAGGGGAATTTTGAGGGAAATGGCCTATGGCCATACGCGTATGGCAGGAGGCAATACGCGTATAGGGCCATACGCGTATGATACGCAGGCCTAGGGCGAGGGAGGATGGCCATACGCGTATGGGCAGAGCTGTGGTGAAAATTTATTGTTTTTGCGATTTTTCTCCCGGTTTCGCGTGTAATGCAGTTTCCTTTGATCCGTAAGACTAAGATGGTATAATTGGACATAAGAGAAACTAGTAATAACATTAAGTAGGATAAAATGTGGGTTTTTATGAGAATTTCTAGTCGAGGCGTGTTTGGTGTGTGAGCCAAGATTGTCGTGTGTGGACGGTCTTGTCCTGTGGTGGTAATTTCGCAGAGAATTACAGTGAGCATGTGGCTCGTGTGTGATCAATGAGGATTTTGAATTATGCTTGAATAATTATTATGTTGTGCATAATTTGTTTCATGCATTCATGTCAGGTTATGTGGAGATGAGCTAGGTGGGAATCCATGATGGGTGCCTAGTCTTGTCCGGACTCTATGTGGGAATCGTGTGTAGATAAGTTGTAGTTCATAGGAACATATCACTACTACGAAAAACCCATTTAACAACGGTTGGGAATGACATATAATGACGCGGGCGAGGGCGTTGTTATGTAGATTGTCGTTGTATATATGATACTTACAACGACGGACTAGTAGGCATTGTAATAAACTGGAAAGCGCGCTATCTATCACAACGGATTTTACAATACACCGTTGTAATAAAAATAATTGTCCTCGGTTCGATTCCCAGCAGCGCAGTTTTGATATTTAGTTTTTCCTGGACAGCGCGCCAGATATTATAACGGTTATGAAATATAACCGTCGTTAAAGTTTATGCAAAATTAACAAATATGATCTTGCTTTTATAATTAATCCCATTTTTTTACCTGTATTATTGTTCTCCATATCACAGCACAGCAGAAAAATACAATTCACATTTTGTGATAAAGTTTTCATAATAATATTAATCGTATCATAATAATATTAATCGTATCATATTCATAATATCACATATACCACATTACAGTTTATTAGAACAAACAACCTACATAAATAAAATATCACATATACCATATTACAGTTTACACACATTACATAACTTCACATAATTGTAACTTGGTGTATTGGTATCTTGTTTCTTGGCCTGGTGTCTTGTCCTCTTGGCCTGGTGTCTGGACTCAAAATACCTATGATTTCAAATAATTATACTTGTTAGTAAAAATACTTCTAAACTATAACATACAATTAATATATTATGAATAAATAATAAATTACGTACTTGTTAATTTTCCCATATACCTTCTTCATGATCGAGTCGTATAGCATGCACGGTATCTCCATCAACTTCATCATATGAGGTAGGAACTTGTGTTGTGTAAGAAGGTGTGGACGGAATATCAAGACTTTCATCACTAAGATGAATGTATTTTCCTTGGAGAACGATTGACCATTTCCCCGATATGTCCGATGGATCGGTAACATAGAAAACTTGTTTTGCTTGAGAAGCCATGATGAATGGTTCTGTATTAAAAGATGCCTTGCCAAGGGTGACCCGGGTGAATCCTAAGTCATCAATGTCGACACCATTACTATTATTGGGAACCCACTTGCATTTAAATAAAGCCGCTTTGAAAATAACATAATCAATCTCCCAAATCTCATCAATGACATCATAAAACGCGGTAGTTGCCAATACCGGATTCTTATCTTTCGAACTAGAGAAATACATCGATTCGGCTTCAATCATAACCCCACTATTTTGCATTGTACTACGATCATCTTTTGATTTTGTATAAAAGGTATAATGACCAATGCCGTATGCACTCCAAGTAATGACACAAAATGTTTCCTCGTACGACAACCATTTAAGTATATCGGATGCACTACGATCATTAGATACACTTTTATTAAACCAATCCATGAATCTATTGTTAATCTCTATCAACAACAACTTGTCACTCATTCGGGGATATTTTTTCTTCAAAAGTCTTTTGTGAGTATCTATGAAAGGTTGAACCTCATCTATATTATTCAATATATAGAAATGTGATTGAATAACTACATCCCGAGTCATTGACCTAACATTTAGACCTTGAATACCACTTTTGTTTGTGTCAGCATGACGAGACTTTGGAATTCCTATAGAATCTGCATCCGATAAATAGTTTGTACAAAACTCAACAACTTCTTCTGTGATGTACCTTTCAACAATCGAAGCTTCCGGTCGGTGATGATTCTTCATATATCCTTTAAAGATCTTTATATATCGCTCTATTGGATACATTCACCTTAAATAAACTGGACCACAAATTCTGATTTCTCTTACGAGATGAACAAGTAAGTGAACCATAATGTCAAAAAATGATGGCGAAAAATACATCTCCAATTGACACAAGATTATGGCAGCCTCATCTTCTAATTCATCCAATTTTTTGAAATCAAGAACTTTATTACATATGGCATTGAAGAATAAACACAGTCTCGTTATAGTTACTCTCACATTTTTTGGAAGGATCCCACAGATAGCCACTGGTAGAAGTTGTTGCATCAATACATGACAATCATGAGATTTTAAACCAATTAACTTGAGATCTTTCATTGATACAAGTTTCTTGATGTTTGATGAGTAACCTTGCGGAACTTTAATACCTTGCAAACACTCGCAAAACATCTTCTTTTCATTTTTAGATAGAGTGTGACATGCTGGAGGCAGATAAGTTCTTTTTCCTTTCTCTATTGGAGCCAACTGTTTTCGTATGCCCATCTTCTCCATATCAAGACAGGAAGTCTTACTATCTTTAGTCTTGCCCGGAATGTTTAGAAGTGTGCCAATCAAACTATCACACACATTTTTCTCCACGTGCATCACATCAAGACAATATCTAACATCAAGACTTGACCAATATGGAAGATCAAAGAAGATGGACCTTTTTTTCCATATATTTTTTGCAACTGCCCCTTTTTCTTTTCCTCTCTTCCCACCTTTTTCTTTTTCTCTCTTCCCACCTTTTTCTTTTTCTCTCTTCCCAAAGACAACATTAATGTGTTCCTGCCGTTGATAAACTTCATCCCCGGTTAAAGGTTTAGGAGCCTCACCAAACTTTTGCTCTCCATTAAAAGCCTTTCGCAATCTACGATAAGGATGACCCGGTTTTAGAAATTTTCGATGCCCAAGGTAAACGGTCTTTTTTCCAAACTCAAGTTGGTGATAACAAGTATCATCTTCACATATAGGATACGCTTTATGTCCTTTGACACTGTATCCAGCCAAGTTACCGTAAGCCGGAAAGTCATTAATTGTGCAAAATAACATTGAACGCATATTAAACTTTTCCCCAGAATATGCATCATCAACTTCAACGCCTTCATCCGACAAGAGTCGTAAATCATCAATTAATGGACTTAGATAAACATCTATGTCATTACCAGGTTGTCGTGGTCCAGAAATCATCATACTTAACAGTATATACTTGCGCTTCATGCACAACCAAGGAGATATGTTGTAAATAGTGAGAAGAACAGGCCACGAAGTATGATTAGTGCTCAGATTACCAAAGGGGTTCATTCCATCGGTGGCAAGCCCAAGCCTAAGGTTTCTTGGCTCGACTCCAAAATCCGAAAACAACGAATCAATTTTCTTCCATTGCAACGAATTAGCTACATGGCAAATTTTTCCATCACGAATCCTTTTATCTGCATGCCATCTAAGATTCTTTGTGTCATTCGAATTAGCAAAAAGTCTCTTTAATCGTGAAACTATTGGCAAGTACCATAACACTTTAGCAAGAGGATGCTTCCTACTAACATTGTCATAGTGATCATTGTCATCACCATTGTTAGCCTTCAGCTTGTAACGCGACACACCACATTTCGGACATTGAAACAAGTCTTCATACTCTTTCCGGTATAATATGCAATCATTAGGGCAAGCATGTATCTTGATATACTCCAGACCCAGTGGACACAATATCTTCTTGGCCTCATAGCAACGATCCGTCAATTTGTTATCTTCTGGTAACATTTTCTGTAGCAATTCAAGTAATTTCGTGAAACATTTATCCGACCATCCATTTTTTGCCTTCAGATTAAACAACTTTAACACCGCCGACAATCGTGTGAACTCTGTGCATCCCTTATATAAAGGGGTGTCTTTATCACTACATAAATTATCATAAATATGAGCATTCATAAAAGAAGATTCCCCAATATCACAGAACATATCCTCTAGTTGATCTTCCATATATTCATCTTCCTCAACTCTTTAACTTTGTGAGGCCCGACTTTCCTTATTATCCACCTCACCATGCCACGTCCATATTATATAATTTTGACATATACCATCACAACAAAGGTGATTGTGTATTTCTTTCTTTGTACCTTTTTTGATATTCGTGCTGTTAGTTCTTGGATTGGCTGGAATTTTGGTAAAACAAAGAATGTTCAATGTTGATGTCAAGGTGCTGATGTTGCAACATTGAGTTTTAACACTGGGCTGTGTTAAGTATGTAATTGCTGAAGTTGGATGTCTGATGTCACATGGCGATGTTGTAACATCAGATCTGCAGAATTAATAACATCAGGTTGTGATGTTGTTAGGGTTTGCGTGTTAGCTGGAATTGTGGAGAGCAAGCTGTCTCATTGGATGCGAATATCTTGGGATAGATATTTTCTGCTGCATAGGAGATCTGGTGCAGATTTGTAGGAGATTTAAAAGGTTGAAGATTTAAAAAGATTTTGGGAGAAAATCTGTTTTAAATATTCAGTTTTAAATAACAAATCTGGTCAGATATTGTAGCAAGTCCAAGACCAATTCAAGGAGCTATATAAAGCGCACAAGACCAAAGGAAAAAGGTACAGAAATACAGAGAGAAGATCAAGAGCATAGGCTAAGTGTCTTGAGTATTTTGTACGAGTTGTATAACCAGAATTCTAGGGTGAATTGCTGAGTCGTATTCTATCCTCTCTTAAAAGCTGTGAAGCAAAAGAGAGTTATTACTTGATCAAAGCTGTGAAGTAAGATCAAGGTTGCTCAAAGAGGTTGTTCTTTGAAGTGTTTTATGGATTGAGTAGTGTTCTCATATCTAAGTGGTTTCTTAGGTAGAAAGTCACTAGTAGGAATTAAGTTTAGGAGATTGTCAACTAGGTTGTTGAGTCTGTAAATTAATTCTACAAGTAGTGAATTTCATCCCTGGCTTGGTAGCCCCCAGACGTAGGTAGTTAGACCGAACTGGGTGAACAATTCTTGGTGTTATTTTGCTGTTTATTTTGTCCATTGTGCAGAGTGTGTTGTTGTGACATCACACCTTAACATCACACGTCTGATACCAGAATTTCAATTGGTATCAGAGCAGGCATCCTGTCTGTCTCTGGGTGAGATCTAGGGAAGTTACTTTCTGGTGTAAAGATGGACAAAGAAGTTGGAGGATTCGTCAACAGACCCCCTATTTTGGATGGATCCAATTATGATTATTGGAAGCCAAGGATGACTACCTTCTTAAAATCCTTGGACAACAGGGCATGGAAGGCCATTATTAAAGAGTGGAAAGCACCTGTTGTGTGTGAAAAAGATGATGCTGGCAAAGATAAAGAAGGCACCTCTAAGCCAAAGCCTGAAGAAGAGTGGACCAAGGAGGAAGATGAGCTCGCCCTTGGAAATTCCAAAGCTCTAAATGCAATCTTCAATGGAGTGGATAAGAATATTTTCAGGTTAATCAATACCTGTGAGGTTGCTAAGGAAGCGTGGGATATTTTGAAGGCCACTCATGAAGGTACATCTAGAGTTAAAATGTCAAGACTTCAGATTTTAACATCAAAATTTGAAAGCCTGAAGATGAAGGACGATGAGACTATCCATGACTTCCATATGAATGTGCTTGAGCTGGCAAATGCATCCAGTGCTCTTGGTGAGAAAATGTCAGATGAAAAGCTTGTAAGGAAGATCCTTAGGTCCCTTCCTAAGAAGTATAAGATGAAGGTAACTGCCATTGAAGAATCACAAGACATCAGCAAGATGAGAGTTGATGAGCTCATTGGATCTCTTCAAACTTTTGAGCTTGGGTTGAATGAGGAAGAACCAGAAAAGAAGCCAAAGAGTATAGCCCTGGTGTCAAATGATGAAGAAGAAAAAGGAAAGAGTTTTGAATCCCAGGAGGATCTATCTCAGGCCATAGTTATGTTGGGAAGACAGTTCAACAAAGTGTTCAAGAGAATGAATAATAACTCCAGGCCTAATGTCAAGAACATATCTTCTGAAACCAGCAAGTCAAAAGAGAAGGATGAAGAGAAAACTTCCCAAGATAAAGGAGTTTAGTGCTTTAAGTGTGAAGGGTATGGACATGTCAAGAAAGAGTGTCCCACATTCTTGAAAAAGCAGAAGAAGGGCATGACAGTTTCCTGGTCTGACTCTGATAGTGAAAGTGAAGGTGAGTCAGCAAAGCATGTTAGAGCTTTAACAGGAACTATTGTTTCTGATGATGATTCCAGTGATGGAGAAATAACGTATGAGGAGCTAGCATCTACCTATCAAGAGTTGTGTTTAAAAAGTGCTGAAATTTGTCAAGAAAATAAGTGCCACAAGCAACAGATTGCTCAGCTTGAGAATGAAAAAGCTGATCTGGAAAATGAAGTTGTACTGGTTAAAGCTCACCTTGATCAAATGACCAAGTCTGTTAGGATGCTGAGCTGTGGTACAGACACACTTGATAAGATCCTGCAGACAGAAAAAGTTGCTGGTGATAAGTCTGGTATAGGATATGTGGCAAGCACTTCAGGAGCAAAGGAGGAGGTGTACCAACCTATGTCTCAAACAAAGAGACAGGATTCTATCCCTAAGAAGGTTGTTCAGCCTCAGAATGTTGAGAAAAAGGATGGTCCCCATCAGAGGAAGATGCAGCCTCAAGGAGCTAGTCAGTATATGCCTCCTCAATATCACAAGAGCATGCAAGCTGCAAGGTTCAAACAGACCATGTCTCATCAGATGTCTCAACATCAAGAAAACTGGTATGGATATGGATTCAACAATGTTGTGCCTCATTACTATGGTAGAAGGAAGCCTCATCACCATAGAAGACAGCCTAGAAGACAGCATCCTCAGTATAGAAGAAGACATTCCAACTATGGAAGAAGAAGACAACAGTATGGGTGGCAGCCACAACATTATCAAAGTGGAAGAAGATTGAACCACTTTAGAAACGACAGAGTAAGATGCTTTTATTGTGGCAGGGTTGGACATATGCAGTACTCTTGTTTTAAGTTGCATGGTTATCCACAATATACTCCTCAAAGCAAACCCAAGGAGGTCAGACCTAAAGTTGCTAAACAATGGGTTCCTAAGGAGAAGGTGAAATGTCTTTTAGCCCACACCTCAGATAGCCAGGTTGATAAGGATACATGGTACTTTGACAGTGGATGTTCAAAGCATATGACTGGATTCAAAACTCTGATAGTTGAAGTCAGTCATTGTCCCTCTCATGAGGTTATGTTTGGCAATGGTGAAAAAGGTGTAGCTGCAGGAGTTGGAAAAGTGAAAGGTGATGGAAGACCTCAACTGGACAACGTTCTGTTTGTCAATGGTTTAAGTGCAAATTTGATCAGCATAAGCCAATTGTGTGATGAAGGGTACAACGTGAACTATACCAAAGATGAGTGTGTGGTTTCTGATGAGTATAATCAGGTTGTTATGAAGGGTGCTAGAACCAAAGATAACTGCTATCAGTGGATTTCTCTTGAAGGAAATTCAACTAATGATGTTCAAGTTGATGTTATAACTTCATACTATGACATCAGGATGCAGAAAGATCACTCAGAGTTAATAAGTTCTGATGAGAATTCTTTTAAATTTTTAAAAGGAAAGTCTTTATGGAGGGAGAAAATTAGTGATTGGTTTTTAAGAGGTACTCAAAATCAGGCGCCTTACCACATTGATTCTATATCAAGACTTATCAAAGCATTCTCATCGCAACGATTCATCTCCCTAAATCTCAACAGAATAGAAAGTTCTTCTCTAAACCTAGTTTGTTACAAAGGAACGATGTCTTCCCCTTCCAAGACCTCCGAGTCTCAAAAACCTAAGCAGGTACGAACTAGGGTTTCTTCCGAAAAAGAACTAGTTGACGAATAATACATTTCTATTTCTCTTCCCGAGTCAGGTAACCCTAAACCCTAAACCAAGTTGAATAAAACTGAAGCTATGTCATCATCCTCTCAAGCTGTTGAGGAGAAGTATGATGTGGACATGCATTTGGAGCAGATTGCCACCAAAATTCTTGAGAAGGGAATACGTGTGAAAGGGATTTCTGTCCCTTTAAGGCAAATGCCTGCTGAACAGGTGGACTCTCAAAGTGAGGACACAAACTTACAAAGACTGGCCTTATCTGTGATTCAAGACGCTGAAGGAGGGAGTAAAGAAGAAAATCTTGAAGATACTGATGATGTCAGAACATCGTCCCCTAGGAATGAAAGTCACAGGCATAAAGGGAAGGATCAGGTTTAGGTTATAGAGATTGAGGACTCATCTGATGGTGATAGAATTGGTAATGTAAGAAGAAGGGAGGATAAGAAAAGGACCTCAGTTACAGACTCTCCCAAGTCATGGAGCAAAGTTGCCAGGTCTGGCAAGAAGAGGAGAATCAGGGAAGAGTCAGATTCTGAGTGTGATGTTCAAGACATCAACCCTGTAATGAACAGAGCTGCTGATCAAGTGCCTGATAACATCTCATCTCACTGTGCCAGAAGTGCATCCATGTGGAAGTGTGTGAGCCAAAGAAGGATAGCTCTGGAAAGAGAGGTAGTAGCAGATGACTTAGAGTCTACTGAAATTGTAGATCTAATTAAGTTTGCTGGTCTCATAAGGACTATGTCAGGGTTGACTAATTGCTATGATAGACTGGTCAGAGAATTCATAGTTAATATCCCTGAGTCTATAAATGACAGCAAGAGCCTAACTTTCAGAAGAGTTACCATCAGGGGTAAGTGTGTCTGGTTCTCTCCTAAGGTGATCAATGCCTACTTAGGAAGATGTGAGGAAGATTATGGAGAATTAGAAGTCTCCAATAATGTTATCTGTAAAGAAATCACAGCTGGTCAGATAGAAGTTTGGCCCGTAAGAGGAAAGTTGTTAACCAGTTTGTTGAGTGTCAAATATGCTATTCTGCACAGAATAGGTACTGTCAACTGGGTTCCTACTAATCACAAGACTATAATTTCTGTTGGATTGGGGAAGATAATTTATGCAATTGGGACAAAGCAAAGAATTGACTATGGCTCCTACATCTATGATCAAACTATTAAGCATGCTGCTACAAATGTTGTGAAGATGCCCATTGCTTTTCCCTCTCTTATTTGTGGGATTATCTTGTCTCAACATCCTGGAATTCTACAGCATTCAGATGTTGTTTGCAAAAGGAAGTCTGCCTTGTCAGTCCATTATAAGTTGTTTGAAGGGAAACATGTTCCTGATAGTGTCAAGACATCTGCTTCAACATCACAACAGTCACCAGCCAAGACTGGGTTGATTACAGAACTAGAGGAGGCTTGCAAGGAGTTAGATGAAGTCATAAGAGTTAGTACTGAAAGGAAACAAAAATTTGAAAGACTTGTCATGACTCTGAGATTGGCAGCAAAGGAAGGTGAAGCAGCCAACACAAGTAAGGATGTTGATGATGGACCTGGTGTAAGTGCCAATGATGATGAAGAAGATGATGATGGTCTCAGCTCAGATGATTCAAGCTTTTAATGTTTGCCTTCTTAATTAGTAGTGTTAGTTTTATTTTATGTCTTTGTTTCAGCACTTAATGTGCTTGGTTATGTAATTTGAATATTGTGTTGTTTTTCATTCTATGATTTGTTTTGCCTGGTTGCTAACTGTGAGGCTAACAATGAGAGCTAGGGTGTACTGACTGTAGTTAATAGGGCTTCTGGTTGAAGCTTGTCTAATTGTGGCTAAAAAGGGGGAGATGGTAGCCAAGAGAGTCTAGAGTATCAAATAATGCCAAATGCTGCTAATGTGATGCAGACATTGAGGGGGAGTAATTGATAGTTGCTATGCTGGTTGTTGCATTGAGGGGGAGTGCTCATTGCTGCTAATAAGATAATATGCGCAGCTGTTTGAAGATTGTAGTTGAAGATTGTAACTGTTTTGCAGCATAATGATATATGCTGAAGTGTTTTTGTGTGCAGCAGAGTTTTGTGAAGAAAATTGAAGTTGCTACTAATGTTAAAGTTTTGTGTGCAGCTGGTTAAAGATTAAAGTTGTTTTAATGCTGCTGCTTGGAGTGTCAAAATTATTGTTTGAAGTTTTTCCGCTGCTGAAGTCTCTGAAGGTGCAGAGTGCAGAGATTGTTTTAGCCAAAATTAGCCAAAGGGGGAGATTGTTAGTTCTTGGATTGGCTGGAATTTTGGTAAAACAAAGAATGTTCAATGTTGATGTCAAGGTGCTGATGTTGCAACATTGAGTTTTAACACTGGGCTGTGTTAAGTATGTAATTGCTGAAGTTGGATGTCTGATGTCACATGGCGATGTTGTAACGTCAGATCTGCAGAATTAATAACATCAGGTTGTGATGTTGTTAGGGTTTGCGTGTTAGCTGGAATTGTGGAGAGCAAGCTGTCTCATTGGATGCGAATATCTTGGGATAGATATTTTCTGCTGCATAGGAGATCTGGTACAGATTTGTAGGAGATTTAAAAGGTTGAAGATTTAAAAAGATTTTAGGAGAAAATCTGTTTTAAATATTCAGTTTTAAATAACAAATCTGGTCAGATATTGTAGCAAGTCCAAGACCAATTCAAGGAGCTATATAAAGCGCACAAGACCAAAGGAAAAAGGTACAGAAATACAGAGAGAAGATCAAGAGCATAGGCTGAGTGTCTTGAGTATTTTGTATGAGTTGTATAACCAGAATTCTAGGGTGAATTGCTGAGTCATATTCTGTCCTCTCTTAAAAGTTGTGAAGCAAAAGAGAGTTATTACTTGATCAAAGCTGTGAAGTAAGATCAAGGTTGCTCAAAGAGGTTGTCCTTTGAAGTGTTTTAGGGATTGAGTAGTGTTCTCATATCTAAGTGGTTTCTTAGGTAGAAAGTCACTAGTAGGAATTAAGTTTAGGAGATTGTCAACTGGGTTGTTGAGTCTGTAAATTAATTCTACAAGTAGTGAATTTCATCCCTGGCTTGGTAGCCCCCAGACGTAGGTAGTTAGACCGAACTGGGTGAACAATTCTTGGTGTTATTTTGCTGTTTATTCTGTCCATTGTGCAGAGTGTGTTATTGTGTCATCACACCTTAACATCACACGTCTGATACCATAATTTCACGTGCAAACAACACAAGGACAACAAAAGATACCATTATTGTCGGGAAGATGTTTATCAGCGTATTCAAGGAATTCACGAACTCTGTTCTCATAAACCGGACCTAATCTATTGGCTTTCATCCAACTATGATCCATTACAACTTCTGAAATTTATACATGTATAATAATGTGAATGACACACCAAAATCTAATCCAAAAAATCATATTGAACGTAAATCATACAAATCTATATGCATATACAATATGAACAAAGAAAAAATCAATGAAGATGTACTCTCATACTAAACGTAAAGCATATGAAACATCTCATTCTAACTTGAGCATATACAATATGAACAAAGAAAAAAGGAATGAAGATATTGAAGAATACCGTACTTCAAAGCTGTAATCAAATGAACGTAAGGAATGAAGATGTTGAAGAGTACCGTACGTCAAATCTGAAGAATCAAATGAACGAAGACGGTCAATATTTGAGCATAAGCCAAGAAAAAAGGAATGAAGATGTTGAAGAATACCTTACTTCGAAGCTGAAGAAGCAAATGAATGAAGACGGTCAATATTTGAGCATAAACCAAGAAAAAATGAATGAAGATGTTGAAGAGTACCTTACTTCGAAGCTGAAGAAGCAAATGAATGAAGACGAAGAGGGTAAAGGTTAGGGCGTCTCTGGCTCACTTGTTCGATTAGGGCGTCTTATGAAAGAAATACAAAATAAGTTTTGTTTTAATTTATCAGTAAAGCTTTTAATCTCGATTGGAGAAATAAACCGTAGTGGAATCTTAAGTGACACACGCTAAATGTATCCTAAAAATGGAAAAAATGTGTTGCAGGGAATCGAAGCTTGTTACATTTCATTTATTACTACGGTTGTTCATCTTAACCGTTGTAAAATAATTTACAATTTATTTTTTAAATAATGGACTTAAGTGACACACGCTAAATGTACTCTAAAAAATGGAAAAAATGTAGTTGCATGGAATCGAAGCTTGCTACATTTTATTTATTACTACGGTGGTTTAAGTCAACCGTCATTAAATGACTGTTTATACCCCAGCTTTTGCCTGGGCGCGAAATTTTTAACCTATTACAACGGCGTAAAAGGATGCGTTGTAAGCCTGGAGTTGTTGTTTTAGCGTTTTGTAGCAGTGTATATGACTTATCTGGATTCCAACGGGAATCGGGTTCTAGGGTGAACCGTATGTGATTGTGATGGTACCGCATGCATTGTGTCGTGTTAGTTGAGTCGCATTGCATATATATATATATATATATATATATATATATATATATATATATATATATATATATATATATGATTGAATGTGGGTAGTTTATGCCGAATGATGATGTGGCATTGGTATGTGCTTGGTAATTGTAAGATTAGTGTGTTTTGTGTGTTAACTACTCCTTAGCATGTGTTTTTCACAGTGTATTATTGAATTTAGTTCTCACCCCTTTTCTGTTTTTTGTTTCTGTGCTCCTTGGGCAGTACAGATGATCAGGTACCTGAGTAATGCTTGAAGCATTGTGTTGCTATTTGATCGAGTCTTAGGAGTCGTTCTAATACGTAATACGGGAAGGATGGGGATTTCGTGTTTTCTTTTATTATCTAAACATTGTATTTGTTACATATCTGGTTTTGTTTAATTGTTGATGAACTCGTGTTATGTGGAGTTTTTTATGTAATCGAAGCTTTAATGTGAAACCTTGAATTAATTTCGATGTGGAGTAAAAGCATTTGTTTTATTTATGAATAAGACATGAAGTGACTTGATGCTTCATGATGAGTTTTCGTAATGTGACATCCTACGTGTATTAACTCTGATTTATTTTCGCATTATTTTCATATTTTCAATTATTATATGAATGGGTAGAGTAGGGTGTTACAATTGGTATCAGAGCAGGTCGGTCCGTCCGTCCAGTGTCTTAGTAGAGTCTGACTATAAAGTGAATATAGTCATGGGTCTTTCTAACATGTATTGTTGGTTGTTCCTTAGTACACGACATGTGTATGAAACACTGTCGGTGCTTGCTTCCCTTCCTAATCGTTTGTCTGCAAGAGCGAGAATTAAAATAAGTAGGGAGGAAGACTTGTGCTTCTCCAAGATGCTTCAAGTGTGGAGTGATGGTACAGTGTGTCGTGGGACGTTATTATAGTTTGGTAAAGATGGTGTATGCCCCATCATGGTTGTCGGCTACCTATTGACAAATTGAGGAACTGATCACCCTTAATCTCTTGTTGATAACTGACGAGAACATGTTGGATGTGATAGACGTGTTTTGCCAGCTTAGATGATGTGTACAGTGAATTGTTTGGAGTTAAGCCAAGTGCTTACAGATTGATTTGACGATGTCGATGCAGATTCTTATATCTGAAGATGAGGCGTATTCGAGTTTCTTGTTCGTCGGTCAAGATGGGATGTCTCTGAGGGAGAACGATCAGGTATTATTGATAGTTGCTTCTCAGAGAGTAGGGAGCGAGGTGACGGCTAGAGATATGCCAGTGGTGTGTAATCCCTGATGTTTTCCTGAAGATAGTTGTGACTTGACTCCAGAGTGTGGATCTGGGTTTGGTGATAGTAGAGAGCTGATGTTGATGTCTGCTAAGTAAGTGGATGAACTTCTAGAAGAGGAAACCTTGATGTTGTAAAGTTTGTATCGTTGCAAGTGTTGAAAGATAATAGGTTATTTGCGAAGCTTTCAAAATGTGAGTTTTGGTTGCATGAGGTGAGTTTTCTGGGACATGTTATTTCTGGTGATGGCATAGCAGTGGATCCATCCAAAGTAAGTGTTGTACTTCATGGGAACCTCCAAAATCAATGACGGAGATTAGGAGTTTCTTGGGTTTGGCAGGTTATTACCGCATGTTTATTGAAGGGTTTTCTAATTTGGCCCTTCCTCTAACTCAGTTGACTAGAAAGGGTCAGACCTTTATGTGGGATATCTTCTGTGAAGTGAGTTTCAGGGAATTGAAGAAGAGATTGACTACAGTGCCAGTGTTGATTTTACTAAAGCCAGATGAACCTTTTGTGGTATATTTTGATGCGTCTAAAATGGGATTAGGCGGAGTATTGATGCAAGATGGTAAGGTCATGGCTTATGCCTCACGATAATTGAGGGTACATGAAAGGAATTATCCTACTCATGATCTTGATTTAGATGTAGTGATTTTTGTGTTGAAGATTTGGAGACATTACTTGTACGGGTCGAGGTTTGAAGTGTTCAGTGATCATAAAAGTTTGAAATATCTATTTGACCAGAAAGAGCTGAAAATGAGACAGAGAAGATGGTTGGAGTTCTTAAAGGACTATTATTTTAGCTTGAGTTATCATCCCGGTAAAGTTAACGTCGTAGCGGATGCTTTGAGTCAGAAGACAATTCATATGTCAACATTGATGATTATAAAGTTGGATATAATTGAACAGTTTAGAGATTTGAGTATGGTTTATGAATTGACTCCTGAGAGTGTGATGTTGGGTATGCTAAAAGTTAATAATGAGTTCCTTAGTGAGATTAGAGAGTCAGAAACTTGAGTTGAAGCTAGTGGATTTGATGACCGCAGGAGGGTCAGACGCAGAAGGTGACTTTAAAGTGGATAATTTTGGTGTGTTGAGATTTCGAAGCAGAATTTGTGTGCCGGATAATCCTGAATTGATAAAAATGATCTTAGAGGAAACCCACAAGAGTAGCTTGAGTATTCATCCAGGAGCCAAGAAAATGTATCAGGATCTTAAGAAATTGTTTTGGTGGTCAGGTATGAAGAAGGACATAGCTCGGTTTGTGTATGCTTGTCTGACATGCCAGAAGTCAAAAGTGGAACATCAAGAACCTTCCGGTTTGATTCAACCGATGGAAATACCAGAGTGGAAGTGGGATAGTATCGCGATGGATTTTGTGACTGGGTTGCCGAATAGGGTGAGAGGCTTTGATGCTATTTGGGTAATTGTGGATAGACTGACGAAATCGGCACATTTTATACCAATTAACATCAGTTTTCCTTTGGTAAAGTTAGCAGAGATTTATATCAAAATAATAGTGAAGTTGCACGAGGTTCCATCGAGCATTGTGTCTGAAAGAGACCTGAGGTTTACTTCTGGATTTTGGAAGAGCTTGCAGGAAGCCTTGGGTACTAGTTTGAAGTTGAGCTCTGCTTATCATCCGCAGACAGATGGACAGTCTGAGAGGATTATTCAGTCCCTGGAAGACTTGTTAAGAGCTTGTATACTCGAGCAGGGAGGTGCTTGGGATACCCAATTGCCGCTGATTGAATTTACTTAGAATAACAGTTACCATTCTAGTATCGGAATGGCGCCTTTTTAAGCATTGTATGGTAAGAGGTGTAGGACGCCTCTATGTTGGTATGAGTCGGGCGGGAGTATTGTACTCGGACCCGAGATTGTGCAACAGACTACTAAGATAATTCAGATGATTAGAGAGAAGATGAAGGCATCCCAGAGTAGACAAAAAAGCTATCATGATAATAGGAGAAACGACTTGGAATTCAGCGAGGGCAACCTTGTGTTTCTAAGGGTCAATCAACTGACTGGTGTTGGTCGTGCGCTGAAGTCGAAGAAGTTGGATCCTAAGTTCATTGGACCGTATCAGATTTTACAGAGAGTTGGGAATATTGCTTATAGAGTGGCGCTGCCACCTGAACTTTCGAATTTACACAACGTGTTTCATGTGTCGCAACTTCGGAAGTAAATTGTTGACCCATCCCATGTGCTTCAGAGGGATGAAGTACAGATTCGGGATAATCTTACCGTGAAAACGATGCCGATAATGATCGAAGATCGCAAGATGAAGCGGCTAAGGAGAAAACATATCCCTTTAGTGAAAGTAGCTTGGGGAGGAAAATATTTTAAGTGGGGGAGAGTTGTAACACTCCATCAGGTACATTTTTTAGGAAGAAAATATTTTAAGTGGGGGAGAGTTGTAACACCCCACTTAATTATTTAGTCGTTTTATGATTTATTTATTTATTTGTGATTGTTTGGCATTGTCTAGGTTAAGGGAAGTGTGTTAGGGTGGGTGTGAGAATTAGGGGAAGGAATTAAATAAAATTAAGGCTTAGTACAATCTTGTAATAATAATAATGTCAATAAATGAGATTTTATTAATACTAACATTATTAGTGTTATTATTAATGTTATTATTAATATGATTATTAATATTATTATCCTTGTTAGCATTATTAATGGAATTATTATTATTAGGAGTAATATTAGGATTATTATCATTATTTAGAAAATTAAAAAGAAATAAAGCATAATAGAGAGAGATTAGTGGGAGGTTACAACATCAGTTTTGGTTTCACGTAAAAGAGAAAGGGAGAAAGAAGAGAGCTAGGGCAAGAGGTTTCCACCATTGTTGAAGGAAGAAAAGCTTGGAAATTTCAGGTAAGGGGGGAGAATGAGATTCAATATAGGTGATCTGAACATGAGAGGGTGGTGAGGGGTCCTTTCCCTCTTAGGTTCTATGCATTTTTCTCCTTCTTGCTTGATTTTCGTATTTGGATAATTGTAGTGTGATTGTTGTTGTCAAATAATAGTTGTGTAATGAATGTGTGTGTGAATCTGTGTTGCATGCTGTTTTCTAATAGCAATTTCGTGCAAATTAGTTTTGTTGTTGCTGAGTTCTGATATAGAACAGATTTGGAAATTTGGGTCTTATGGGGTTAACGAAAAATAGGTTTCAGCACATAAAATGTTGATAAAAAAAATGATGAAACAATGAAGTAGAGTTAGGACTTTAGAATTAGACTGAAATAAAGATGGTTTTGGATCTGATTTAGGTGTTGGAATGGGTTTCAATATGTGAGAACTCGTGTAGATGGAAAACTGGGATTTTTGGGCGTGCTTCTGGTCATATGCGTATGGGGGGAGGCCATACGCGTATGAGGGACACTCCCAAGGGGCAATACGCGTATGATATACACCCCGTCCCTAAACCAGCACGAACTTCTGGTCATACGCGTATGATACACATAAGGGATGAGTCCATACACGTATGGGAGTAGCCTTACGCGTATGGTGAGTTCTTGAGGGGAATTCTGAGGGAAATGGCCTCTGGCCATACGCGTACGGTAGAAGGAAATACGCGTATGGAGGTCTGAGCAGTGGGGCCATACGTGTATGATACGCAGGCCTGGGGCGAGGGAGGCTGGCCATACGCGTATGGGACAGGGCCATACGCGTATGGGCAGAGTTGTGGTGAAAATTTCCTGTTTTTGCGATTTATGTCCCGGTTTCGCGTGTAATGCATTTTCCCTTTATCCGTAAGACTAAGATGGTATAATTGGACATAGGAGAAACTAGTAATAACATTATGCAGGATAAAATGTGGGTTTTTTTAGAATGTCTAGTCGAGACGTGTTGGGTGTGTGAGCCAAGATTGTCGTGTGTGGACGGTCTTGTGCTGTGATGGTAATTTCGAAGAGAATTACGGTGAGCATGTGGCTCGTGTGTGATCAATAAGGATCGTAAATTATGCTTGAATAATTATTATGTTGTGCATAATTTGTGTCATGCATTCATGTCAGGTTATGTGGAGATGACTTAGGTGGGAATCCATGATGGGTGGCTAGTCTTGTCCGGACTCTATGTGGGAGTCGTGTGGAGGTAAGTTGTAGTTCATAGGAACATATACGACTTATTCGGATTCCGATGGGAATCGTGTTCTAGGGTGAACCGTATGTGATTGTGATGGTACCGCATGCATTGTGTCGTGTCATTTTAGTCGCATTGCATATATATATATATATATATATATATATATATATATGATTGAATATGGGCTGTTTATGCCGAATGATGATGTGGCATTGGTATGTGCGTGGTAATTGTATGATTGGTGTGTTTTGTGTATTAACTACTCCTTAGCATGTGTTTTTCACCGTGTATTATTGAATGTAGTTCTCACCCCTTTTCTGTTTGTTGTGTTTGTGCTCTTTGGGGAGTACAGATGATCAGGTACCTGAGTAGTGCTTGGAGCATTGTGTTGCTATTTGATCGAGTCTTAGGATTCGCTCTGATACGTAACACGGGAAGGATGGGGATTTCGTGTTTTCTTTTATTATCTGAACATTTTATTTGTTACGTATCTGGTTTTGTTTAATTTTGATGAACCACGTGTTATGTGAAGTTTTTGATGTAATCGAAGCTTTAATGCGAAACCTTGAATTAATTCCGCTGTGGAGTAAAAGCATTTGTTTTATTTATGAATATGACATGAAGTGACTTGATGCTTCATTATGAGTTTTCGTAATGTGACATCCTACGTGTATTAACTCTGATTTATTTCCGCATTATTTTCGTATTTTCAATTATTATACGAATAGGTAGAGTAGGGTGTTACAGAAGACACAAAAGAAAAGGATAAACGAGATGTTTTATCAACTTGTTGTCCCAGAAGCAGAAGAGGAGGATGTCGATGAGAATGAACCCGATATCAGTTAGGATAACTGGATGTATTACAAGGCCATGGATGATTTATATTAGGTATAATCCTTAGTTTAATCCAGTCCTTTTTTATTGTAATCCTTTCAAGCTTGATTAATGAAAAAGTTATTTTGATCATTACATATTATGCAGTCTTACAATCACTTTATTTTCCCTTTAGATTTTCTGACAAAAGCATTAATGAAGTAAGAAGATGAACAAAAACAACAATTAACTTGTTAATAATAAAATTTACAGCTGTTAAGAGGATCTTAATAGGTCAGAATACTAGACATCATTTCCAAGAGTCAGTATTTAAAAATTGATTTAACTTAATCAATATTAAAATAATGAATACTCAAGGTAATGAATGTAATGATTCTATAAAAACTCTTAGCAGACTCACTTTCATAATCACTTAATCTTCTGAACATAAAGATGTATAAACAAAAACAAATTTGGGTTCCAAAGAGAGATTTCAGAAAGACAGTCATGCTAAATGCAGCAGCTCAAGCAAACAAGAGTAATGCAGCAACTGAAGGATCTACAAGCAAGCAGATAACTTCATAAGCACATACTTCTTCAGTAACCTTCATTGAGACACAAATAATAAGAAGAACTTCTAGGTCAAAACGCAAGAACCAACTGAGAAAGGAGGCTGTAGAGTTTGCAACGGAAGAATGACAAGATTATTTAGACAATCTAGATATGTCAGATGATCCTAGGAATACCTTAGGACTAATCCAAATGCCTAGAGAGTTTTAACAATTTGTAATAGCTTCCAATTTAATGAGAATGTTGCATGTTTTTTAGTTTTTAGTCCTATTTAATTTATTCTCTTGAACAACAACAACAACAACAATATATATATATATATATATATATATATATATATATATATATATATATATATATATATATATATATATATATATATATATATATGGGACGGGATCATTTAACACCGGTGTCAAAATATTAACTTTGACACCAAATCCTAACCGTTTATTATTATTAATTTAAAGATTAAGATATATTCACTTAAAACTAACACATGAGTTTTTTAAGGAAATTTATCTTAGCCATTGAATGAATAATAATAAAGGGGTAGGATTTGGTGTCAAAGTTAATATTTTGACACCGGTGTCAAATGATCCCCTCCCTATATATATATATAAAGGGGTAGGATTTGGTGTCAAAGTTAATATTTTGACACCGGTGTCAAATGATCCCCTCCCTATATATATATATATATAACAGTTAAGACTCACAAGAGTATGAACAAAATTGGATAACAAGATTGCTTAATACACGAAGTTTTAACAAATACAATGTATAAATTAGCAAAAGTCTAACATCAGAAACTCTAATAGATAGCTTCAAACTTTTCTCTCCAAATTTTAGAAGAATCATCCTCTGAACTTATGATAACTCTCTGTTGGACCAATAGTTCTGAAAGAACTCGTCCATAAGGAATGAAGAATACCTTTCCCTTGTGAAAGGATGAAAAAGTCTCCTTCAGATAGTCAAACATAACTTGATGAGATTCATTTGTACAAGTTTCATTTATATTAGTTTCATTTGTATGAGTTTCGTCGCTAGATAAAGAGTCCATATATGTTCAAAAACAACAACAAAAGATTAAATCAATCTTAACAAAAACATACAAACAACAACAACGATGTGTCTAATACATATTCATCAACAACAACATATAAACAACAACAACAACAATGTGTCTAATACACACTCATCAACAACAACATATAAATAATAACATAACAAGGGTGTCTCATACATATTCAGTTACAACAACAACAACAATAAAAATGTGTCTAATACACATTCATCAACAACAACATAACAAATGTGTATCATACACATTTAAAAAATAGCATATAAACAACAGCATAACAAATGTGTCTCACACACATTCATGAACAACAACAATGTGTCTGAAACACATTCATAAACAACAACATACAGACAACAACAACAACAATAAAAATGTGTCTAATACACATTCATCAACAACAAGAACATAAACATAAACACTCAAAAACAAAAACAACCATAAACATTCAACATCAACAACATAAACATAAACATAAACAAAAAGAATATAAACATTCAACATCAACAACATATACAACATCAACAACAAAAACAAACAACAACAACAACAACAAGCTAAAATTGGAGTTTTGTATTGTACATGCACAGTGAAAAGTTTATGTACCATTAACCTGATGAATACTTAAAAGCCAACAACGATTGGTTTTGTGTAAGATTCTTCGTCTTTGTTTCATGTGTTTCCTGCGTTTTTTGTTTTGTTAATGGAGATAAGCCAATAACACTTATGATGGTGTTTTTTCTACGTTAAGCCAAGAACGATTTTAATGGTTGTGTGTTTCATTTCGTTAATGGAGACTGTGTGTTAGGGTTCAAATGGTATCATTGTGTGTTAGAGTTCAAATGGTTCTGCGATGAAAAAATGACAACTAAATAGACAACCTAAGTTGTGTTTCTTGTATTTGAATAAAACATTTCACCACGGTTGTTTAAACGAACTATGGTGATATATGATTTATTTTATTAAATTTTATAAAAAGTTCCAATTTTAATTATTTAAAAATGTAAAAATAAAAGGGAAAATGTATCACAACAATTGGTTTAAACAACCATAGTGATATCTGAAATATTTTCAAATTAAAAATAAATAAAAAAGAATAACGCCACTATAAATTTTTATTTTAAAAAGGTAAAAGATATCACCATGGTTGGAAGAACGAACCGTAGTGAAATTAAGTTTATATTTAATTTAAAAATAAATAAAAATAAAGATGTCATTATAATATTAAACAAATCACAAATTTGATGGCGTTGAGATTTGAACCCAAGAACTTTAGGAACTATCACCACGGTTACCCTATCCAATTGTGGTAATATGTAAACTAATTTTAATTAGAAAAATAAATAAAGATGGTGGCGCCTGATTTTAGAGATGTCACCATGGTCCTTCATAGAACCGTGCTAAAATGAGCGTCGTTGTATGTTTTATTTGTAGTAGTGGATGAAACGTTGTTACGAAGGAAACCTCCACGTGCATTTGCATGCATATGGTAGGGAGGCCACGTGCATAGGCATACTCAAGTGCACACAAATGCAATTACAAATTCGAGACTTCATCTAAGTCATTGGATGTGATCTTTGATCATTAACGAATCAAGACCATAAAACTTGGCACCCTTCATTCCTATAAAGCGAGAAATTGATGTTTAGTTTCACTTTCCTACTTCTTCATTTCTTGAACATTATCAGAGAAATTTCATATGTGTGTCACTTATTTATTGTCAAAACTTTTGGGATTTGAATTGTCTCATTTAAACTCTTTTTGCATTTGGGCCTTCGAGTTTCTAGACACCAGCATTAGCACAAGGTATCTGCTTCTTTTTTCTTTGTTCATTTCTGCATACATATTTCAATCTTTTTTAGGGAACCCAGATTTAGATATTCTCAATGTAGACCTTAATGATATAGAAGTTAGTGATGTTGATTTTAGTACTAAATAAAAGGTGTCTAATCTTAGAGATAAGGAATCTGCCTACATTAGGATAGATGTGATACAAATTGGATTTGAGTTTACCTTCAGAGAAATCAATATGATAAACCTCACCATTGTAGTAAACTTTATGGATAATTATTAAGGCACAATATGTTTCTAAAATCTTAAAATGTATTTTCAATCCTAAGGTTACTAAGAAAGAAGTGAGATGGTGGTTAGAAGAAGGATCTATATATTTGACTTACAATAGCCATTTTTTTGTGAATACTGAAGAAGACATGGGGAAGAATATTTTTTCCATTATGCTATAATTGTCTTCTGTGCTGCATATCTCTTTTTGATTTTGTCAAAAGGAAAAAAAGTTATAATGTAGTGGTATTGTGCAATGTTTTAGAGGGAGCATAAGCAAATGGAAGAAAACATTAATCACGTTTTTCTTCTGCTCAAAGTCGGCCCAATTCCAATTGCAAAAGTTGCAAGCTTGCCAAGCATAAAAAAGGGGGGGAACTGAAGTCTCCTTTGCCTCCTAGGGTTTAATTATTTGTGTTTTGTTGCTTGTCAATTTAGTTTTTGGTTTATTTTGTCGTTATAGAGTCTTCTCACATAGTTGTGTACCCTAGGGTTGAGTTCTTTTTTCTTTTTGATAAACCTTATGGTTGAGTTCTTAATTGTATTTTACTCATATATAAATCAAATTGTTTGATTAAAGTCTTAGCAGTATGCTTCTAGTCAAATGGTTGAAGATTTAAATCAATAAACAAGTTTGCGAAAGGTTTAAGTCATGTCAATTCTCGATTCTTAATAGCACTTCATTTTGATGAAAATTTGATAATATTGAAGTGTGATTCGGATCACAAGACCATATGACTTGAATGAATCTTTGTGGAAAACCCAGAATTTTTCTTTTGCGAGTCTAATTTGAATCACAGAACTGTCTGACTTGAATCAAACACATTTTTAAAAAATGGAATTTTGTGTTTGTGGATTTGATTCAAATCACAACAATGCATGACTCGAATCAAAGAGGTTTGATTCGAATCACAAATATGATTTAAATCACAGATCTTGTTGACTCGAATCACATGATTCAAATCATAAAAATGATTAATTCGAATTATGGGAGCAATTTTTATTAGTTATTGGATCTTGATTCAAATCATTCTCTCTTGACTCGACTCATACTTAATACTTGTGACTCGAATCAAAAGAAATGTTTCTATCATTTTTGTGTTTGAGCTCCTACACATATATAAATCTTTTTCTCAAATCCCTCCAATAACATACATTTTGATGAAAATTTAAAAATATTGACGTGTGATTCGAATCACGGGACCTTGTGATCTCAAATCAAACTTTATGGAAAAACTTGAATTTCGCTTTTGTGAGTCTAATTTGAATCACAGAACTGATTGACTCGAATCAAACACATTTTAAAAAAAAAATAGGATTTTGTTTCTGAGTTTGATTCAAATCACAACAATACATGGCTCGAATCAGAGAGCTTTGATTTGAATCACAAACATGATTCGAAACACAAATCTTGTTGACTCGAATCACATGATTAAAAACATAAAAAAGGTTGATTCAAATCGTGGGAGCAATTTTTCTTGATTATTAGATCTTGATTCAAATCATTCGCTCTCTTGACTCGACTCATACTTCTTACTTATAATTCGAATTAAATAAAATCTTTCTCACTTTTGTGCTCGACCTCCTACACATATAAAAAAATTTCTCAAATCCCTCCGATAACATTTTCTTTCAACTTTCAAAAAAGGATTTTAAATTTTGTTGAGTTTTACAACCGAAATATGTCTTCATCTTCAACCTCTTGCATCATCCATTTTTATTTGAATTAAATTCTCAACTTAGCATTCCAATTCCAAACAATCTCATTTCAAGATTTTTCAATCCTGTATTTCCTCCCTGTGCCAAATTTTCATGTCCACTAAGGAAAACAGTTTCCAGCAGAAACTAATTCGCGAGTTAAGGACCCGTTTGTTTTGTCTTTTTTTAAAAATGATTTTTATAGTGTAACATAATTTTGTGAAAAAATATTTAATAAAGAAACTTTTCATAAAAGCTTCAAATAAAAATTTGGTTTGAATAGTTATTCTTAAAATGTTATTTTAGGTATTTCATCATTTTATCGAAACTTTTTTTGGATATTAAAATTTCAAAAAATCACTTAATTTTAAAGTTATTTCCAATAGTTTTTCATAAAAATCATTTTTGAAATACAACTTTTTGAAAAAATTGTAATTTTGTAGAATCCATTTTCAAAAATACAAAGAAAAAATCAATTTTTTTAAAGATAAAACAAACTGGCCCTAAAACAATAGATGCTTTCAACTTCGTGTTCTTGCTTTAAACTTGTCCTGCGTAGTCACTGGCTGAAGCTTTTCCTTTAGTTTCAAACTTAGCAATCCTCCACGACCGCAACAATGCCTTTGTAAAACTTGGAGTTTCCTCTAATTCTAAAAGAGGTAAATACTGGCCAAATATTTCTCTTGGATTTTAATTTTCCGACGTGTGCCTCATTATTTGACCAGGCGTCTGAGGAGATATTTTTGGAACCAGACCAGATGATGGCATTGGCAATGGCATGTCTTCTCCAACAGAGAAATTGAGATTGGGATGCTTGAATGAGAACTTGATGTCATCACTGAACAAGGTCCTAAGGTCACAAGTTAACACGTGATGTTCCCCGACACTGCAGTACTGGTGGTTCTTGCGACATACTTCATTTCTTAACGTGAAAGTTTTGGCAATAAGAAGAAGCTAAATGGTAGATCACTAAGTCTTCTGGAAAATGACATGTCTATGTATTTAAGCCCTGTAAGGTTACCAATAGAATCTGAAAATCTCTTAACAGCAGTACCTATCATGAAAATCTGTAATGGCTTATCCATCTTTTGCATACAACCACCATGTATACAACAGAATCTTCTTATATACTTTCCAAGTAAAATTCAATTTTTTTGCAAATTACATATCCTCAATCAATATGGTTATAATAGTTAGCTTGCTGGTTTACATTTAAAGGTTCTACGACAGTCAAATCATTCCAACCATACTTTGGATTATTGACTCCTTGAGAGCTTGTGGATGGTAGTTCCCTATTTCACACAAACAAGTACAATGGCAGAAAGTATCTCAAATTAATCTTAGCAACAAAATCATTATTCTTATAAGGCTTAAATGGATGAAAAACAATAAATAATGTTTCTTAAATGGCAGAAGCAAAAAAATATAGAATTTACCTTAGAATAGGGTTGCCATTTTTTCGTTTGTCAGACCGGCTGCGAGATGACCAAACCATAATACCACCAGCCAAACAGAACCAGAAAGGCCGAGAAATCAGAACAGCCTGAGCAAGGGAAGGAAGAGCGAGGAAGAGTCTGCCAAATATCTAATCCCATAAACATAATGAAAGGAGTGATAAGTGAACTGTGTAAATCAAAGATCATAAAGATACCAAAAGTGTTAACTGAACTTAATAAAGTAAATGAACATTTGAGGAGGATTGTTACGAAAAACAAAGTTTTTTATGCGAGATTATCAACAAAAAAAAAAAGTTTTTAACGCGTTTGGTTCTTATGAGGAATAAACATGTGTGACAGAAATTATTCACATTCTAATTCAATTTATAAATCTTGCATGCACCATAACATGAAAAGAAAGGTAAAGAAACAAAAAACAAATTCACATTGGGAGAATATAAATTTAGACTACTATTACTTACAGTTTCACCACAACTAGAAACAATGCCATTCTCGTGGGGAACATCGCAGTGCCTTGCCTTTTCATCACTTGGTTCATCATATACAAGATAAATTGTCGTCTTCTTCACAATGAGTTCATTTGTAAGAACAACCACCTTAATTTCGTTACCTGGTTCTATATTTGATATCACTCTCTGCCACTCCTCCTCGTCAAAAAATGCTAACAATGCATCTCTTTTGTAGACCTGAATAGTGTGCTTTGTGCAATTTATGACCAAAAAAATTTCAAAACTTTCTGTTGTTGTATTGTATGGGGAAGAAGAATAGACAATGCACATGATTGTCTTCAAATTTCGCCCATCCAATTGAGGTACTTCGAAAGTTACGGAAGAACAGTTGCTATTGAAGGTTAGCCAATTGGGATAGTTGTCACCAGGGAGTAAACCAGACCCAATGGGGAGCATTTTCTGTACAATTCAAACATAGAGAGTATCAAAACTATTGTGTGTGACTCTTTGGCATTAACCGTCTGTTTTCCAAGTGTTGTGAATCGGATACCTTTAACAAAGAATTTACGGTTTCTATATATGCAAGAAACACACAAGGGTTAGGGTTAACGGAAAAACAAGAGTAAAAATAACAAGGATTGGTTATAAAACTGTTATTCTTTCCTTTCTCCTTAAAACAAGGATTACAAGTATACAAGAATAACAAACTAACCACTCTCACCCTAATTAGGTTTTGTCACACTTTGGAATGAGAGACTAGTATGCTATTTATAATAAAACATAGCACACTAAACTAATGGGCCTTTAACAAATTACCCATTACAAGCTAACTTAGGGTACAAGCTAACTTAAACAATTGGATCCTTAACACAAGGCCCAATTCAATACGCTAACAAACCTAGCAATATTAACTAATACACGTTAGAACAATCTTCGACTACAATCATGCATTATTTTCGACAGCAGCATGTGAACCAACTTCGACGGCATGCTTCTTCTAGAGTTCGATCCAAATTCCACAAATCTCCACCTTGGATCTAACTCTAACAACAAGAAAACAAACTAGCTTTCTTCATGCAGCTTTATCAACTGCATACAGTGGAAAAACTTGCAACTTGGCAATGTCTTGGTGATCATATTAGCAGCATTATGATCTGTCGAAACCTTCAGCACTTGGACTTCTCCACGCTCGATTACCCCTCTGACGAAATGCAGCCTCACATCAATGTGCTTGGTTCGCTCATGATAGGCTGAGTTCTTCGACAAGTGTATTGCACTTTGACTATCACATTTAACAGTGATACTTCGACCTTGAAGTTTCAGCTCCTTTGCAAAACCTTCAAGCCACAATGCTTCCTTCACAGCTTCAGTGAGGGCAATATATTCAGCTTCAGTGGTTGATAAGGCAACAACCTTCTGGAGCGTCACTTTCCAACTGATTGTTGTGCCAAACATTGTGAAAACATATCCAGAAATAGACTTTCTGGAATCCATACAACCTGCATAATCAGAGTCAACAAATCCTTCGACTGCTGCTTTACTATCTTCACCCAAGGCTCCACCATAAATTAGGACTCTATTCAGAGACCCATTTATGTACCTTAAAATCCATTTCAATGCTTGCCAGTGAGCCTTTCCAGGATTCAACATGTACCTGCTCACAAGACTCACTGCATATGTTATGTCAGGTCTTGTACAGACCATAACATACATCAAAGAACCAACTATATTAGCATATGAAATGCTATTCATATAAGTTCTTTCGACATCAGTACTGGGACACTAATCTATACTCAGCTTGAATTGAGGGTTTGTCGGAGTTACAACAGGCTTTGAATTCGACATACCATACTTTTCGAGAATCTTCCGTAGGTATGCCTCTTGAGATAAGCATAATTTCGACTGCTTTCTATCTCTTCGGATGTCAATCCCAAGAATCCTGGACGCAGCTCCCAGATCCTTCATTTTGAACTCCTTACTGAGTTCAGCCTTCACCCTCATTACCTCTTCGACATTGTTGCTTGCTATTAGAATATCATCCACATAAAGCAACAAAATGACAAATGAATTACCCGGTCGAAATCTGAAGTAAACACAGTGGTCGAACTGACTTCTGATGAAACTTATGCGTGCCATGAACTTGTCGAATCTCCTATTCCACTGTCGAGGAGATTGTTTCAGTCCATATAAAGATCTCTTCAGCTTGCACACATAATCTTCCTTCCCCTTTTCGACATACCCTTCAGGTTGCCTCATCAGGATCGTTTCATCTAGGTCACCATACAAGAATGCAGTCTTCACATCCATCTGTTCCAGTTCAAGGTCGAGCTGTGCCACCATGGCAAGCAACATTCGAATGGACCTGTGCTTCACAACAGGCGAGAACACATCATTGAAATCGACACGTTCTTTCTAAGTGAACCCCCTAGCAACCAACCTTGCCTTATATCTTTTCGACGCCACTCCTTCGATTCCTTCCTTGACTTTGAAAATCCATTTACAGCTGACTAACCTGGCTCCAGCAGGTTTCTTTATCAGTTCCCATGTGTCGTTATCATGAAGAGATTTCATCTCGTCATCCATAGCTTTCAGCCATTCAGTCTTCTTTCGACTCCTCATAACTTCCTTATAGTCTCTAGGTTCTTCGTCGAGAACCTCACTTGCAGAGATTAAGGCATAAGCTATAAGATCTGCATACCCAAGTCTCTGAGGTGGCTTGATGACTCTTCTCGACCTGTCTCTTGCTAACAGGTAGTCATTATCAGTTTTCTCATCTTCGACAACATCTTCTATTTTGTCTTCGACTTCATCTGGGGTACGCACTTCAGCATCAACATGCTCCACCTCAACAGGAATCTCTCCCTGTTCCAGCTCTTCGTCAGCAACATCAATTTTCTTGAAAGCCATCTCAGCTTCATTGAAAACTACATCTCGATTGGTGATATACCTCCTGTGACCTGGCTCTAGGTACCATAGCCTATAAGCTTTGACTCCTTCAGGGTATCCCATGAACATGCACTTCAGAGCTCTAGGTTCGACCTTGTCTTGCCTAATGTGAGCATAGGCCACACAACCAAATACTCTCAGTCTGTCGAGACTAGGTGGATTTCCCGACCAAACTTCTTCAGGTGTCTTCATATCTAATGCAGTCGAAGGACGTCTATTTATCAGATATGCAGCTGTCGAAACAGCTTCAGCCCAAAACACCTTCTTCAATCCAGCACTAACCAACATGCATCTAACCCTTTCAAGGATTGTTCGATTGAATCTCTCAGCTAAGCCATTTTGTTGAGGAGTACCTGCTACAGTCTTATGCCTTGCAATCCCAGACTCAACACAGTAACTGTCGAACGCTTTGTTGCAGAACTCAAGGCCATTGTCGGTTCTCAACCTCTTAACCTTTCTGCCAGTTTGAGTTTCGACCAGAATCTTCCAACTTTTGAAATTCTCAAAAGTTTCATCCTTCGTCTTCTGAATGAATACCCATAGCTTTCTGGAATAGTCATCAACAATGGATAGAAAATACCTTGCACCTGAGTGTGAAGGATTCCTTGGAGGCCCCCAAAGATCAGCATGAATGTAATCAAGGGATCCATGTGTTCTCTGCTTGCCTTTGTTGAACTTCGCCCTACAGAATTTACCAAATACACAAGATTCACAAAACTCCAACTTTTCGACTTTGTCACCACCTAGCAGGTTCTGCTTCCCCAATTCGACCAGGCCTCTTTCGCTGACATGGCCCAATCTCATGTGCCATAACTCTGTCTTCGACATAGGTTTCGTGGATACAACATTTGTCGAACCACTTACAACCTCAGCCTCCAGGGTATACAAGCCTTGGTTTTTCACGCCTCTCAAGACTTCCTTCGACCCTTTCATGACTCTCAGGGTACCTTGCTCTCCTTTGAAAACATATCCCTTTCTGTCGAATTCACCAAGAGAAATTAAATTTCTCTTCAAGTCAGGTACATACCTAACTTCAGTCAATAATCTTATTGACTCATCATGGAGCTTGCATCCCACGGATCCAATACCTGCAATTTTGCAAGCTTTGTTGTTTCCCAGCAGCACTGATCCTCCATCTTGATCACATAATTCTTCAAACACATTCTTGTTTGGAGTCATATGCCAAGTACATCCAGAATCCATAATCCATTATTTTCTTGAGTCGCCGCTTGAAACTACAAGAGCATCAGATGAGTCAAAGTCATCTTGAACAATGGCTGTGTTGCCATTATCCTTACCTCCATGATCTTTCAGGCGTTCAGGGCACACTTTTCTTGTGTGACCCTCCTTCTTACAGTGATAACATCGAAAACCAGATGTTTCGCCACTAGAAGACTTCTGCTGACTTTTACCTTTCTTCTTGTCGAACCTACCATCATTTCGCAAGAATTTTTCCTTAACTGCCAAACCTTCACCAACCGTCGAAGGTTTATGCTCCTTTCGTTCGTTCAGGTCCTTAGAGTACAAGGCTGATTGAATTTCTTCAAAGGTCAGGGACTCCCTTCCATACAAGAGAGTTTCTTTGAAGTGAGCATGTGTTCTAGGCAAAGCGCACAACAACAATAGTGCTTAATCTTCGTCATCGATCTTCACATCGATATTTTCAAGATCAAGAATCAACTTGTTGAACATATCCAACTGCTCAGCCAAAGCTTTGTCTTCACTCATCTTAAACGAATACAAAGCTTGTTTCAGGTAGAGTCGATTCACCAAAGACTTTGTCATGTATAAGCTTTCAAGCTTCACCCATAACCCTGATGCTGTCGTCTCCTTTGATACCTGTCGAAGAACCTTATCACCAAGGCTCAACAATATTGCGCTGTGTGCTTTCTCGATCATGGTAGTCTTTTCTTTTTCCGTTAACGCGGCGTCCATGGCTGCCATTCCATTCAACGCTTCCAAACAACCCTGCTGAACCAGTAGGGCTTTCATCTTCAAGCGCCACAGACCGAAGTCGTTCACTCCGGTGAACTTCTCGATCTCATACTTTGTTGAAGGCATCTCCTTCACGCTCACCGCACCAATTTGTTGTGAATCAGATACCTTTAACAAAGTATTTACGGTTTCTATATATGCAAGAAACACACAAGGGTTAGGGTTAACGGAAAAACAAGAGTAAAAATAACAAGGATTGGTTATAAAACTGTTATTCTTTCCTTTCTCCTTAAAACAAGGATTACAAGTATACAAGAATAACAAACTAACCACTCTCACCCTAATTAGGTTTTGTCACACTTTGGAATGAGAGACTAGTATGCTATTTATAATAAAATATAACACACTAAACTAATGGGCCTTTAACAAATTACCCATTACAAGCTAACTTAGGGTACAAGCTAACTTAAACAATTGGATCCTTAACACAAGGCCCAATTCAATATGCTAACAAACCTAGCAATATTAACTAATGCACGTTAGAACAATCTTCGACTACAATCATGCATTATTTTCGACAGCAGCATGTGAACCAACTTCGACGGCATGCTTCTTCTAGAGTTCGATCCAAATTCCACACCAAGGGAAAAGAACCTTGGTAGTCCATAGTTTGGTCGGGAAGTAAATACAATACTATTGAGGTACATGCATACAAATTATTTAAATTTTATATACATGATTAAATAAATGCCAACTTTGAATGTTCATCGAATTTTGAGTGTGTTTGTGTAGGTGTGTGATATATATAAAACAAACACAGAAAGGGTGGGGTTTGTGTGTGGGTCAGTAAGGGAAGGAGAAAGAGAGAACCTGCAGAATATTTTCTCTAAGAAGGTTGGTGACATTGCAACTCACTCCCATTTGAATCAAAAAGGATGTCAGAGAATTTCTAGAGCTTGAAATCCAAACTTGATTGCAACAATGAGTCGATGTTGAAGTCCCGATATTTGAGAATCCCTTGCAATTTTGAGTCTTAAAGCTACCCAAAATACTTGCCACAGCTTGATTTAATTGAGATTCTGAATCGCATTTCAACCAAATACGTTGAAGAATCTGAAGGTCTTCAAAAATGGATGATAGGCAATAGAAACTCTTATTCTGTTCATCTGCGAAATCAAGACATGGAGTTCCTGCTAACGTTTGAAGCAGGGATGGGATTTTATTTGTTGGAGACAACCAAGAGAGGATAATGGAAGGAAACACTTTACGCGCGAATCCTTCATAGCCACAGAGAGAAATAAACCCTATGCTTTTTTATCTTAGTACTGCAAAGGGAACTCTTGTTATAGCGGTGTTATCTGCAACCAGGGTGGTTAATGATTTCATTTGTTCTATATCCTCTTCTAACTTGTCAATTTTTGTACATCCAGACAGAATGAAAGTTTTAAGAGATTCTAACTTATAGATGCTTCTTGGAAGTTCACGAAGGCCAGTACAATCTTTTAAATTTATTAACAGAATTTTTTTGAGATGTCCTATATCAGAAGAAATCGATGACAAGCTTGGACAATCCTTAAGTATCAACTTTTCAAGATTTGGCAAGTTTGAAAAGTCTGGGGTATGTCTCAAGTTGTGAGAATGACTAAGATTAAGAATTTTCAGCTTCACCAACAACTGCGAAAAAGGAAAATTTAAAGAAATATTAGAGAAGAAATACAAAAATAAACACTGTAAGACACTGAATTCAAGCTTATTCTTTCCAGTGGAAGATTGGTGTTGAAATTAACTAGGTCACAAAATAAAAACAAATTGAATTTAAACCTGAGACTTCCTCCACACTTGTTCCAGATTGGAATATTTCAAGTTAACAGAAACTAGACTATCTTGATGAAAGTTTGTAGGTGTAAATTTAAGGGGAATCCATGCCAACTAAGCCACCTAAGATGTCTTGAAAGATATTTGTAATCTCCATCAAGTTGTACACCAGCAAGTTGAAGCAATCTAAGCTTGTCCATTTTCTCAAATGCTTTGGTTTCCATATAAGTTGTTGAGTCCGTTTTTGACTTCTTTAAAGTTAGCCCCTTAACATCTAAAGAACGCTGAAACAAAATGGTATGAAAATTAAAACACAGAGCTTTAGGTAAGTGGTAGTTAAAAATCTTTTAGTATAGCTATATACAATATAGTAAGGTTTGAAGCACATGTTACAAGGAAAGAAGTAGAGCATAAATTTTAATAAAGAGAAAAATAAGACGATAAATGAATGTAACAACTAATCATTTTGCATCCTTCTACATGAGAGATCAGATATTTTTGTTAGAGATACTATAAAGTCATACATAAAGATTTTGCTTTATAGCTTAAGGTGCTCATATATTTGTGTCTTTGTGGTGTCAAAGTCTGATACATCGCATAGGCAATAGACAACAAAAGCAATGTAAAAAATATAACCATACATGAAGATCTTACAGTATCTTTTGACAACTCATGCACATCCTGGTAACGCCATAATCTACCAGGCTCTTTTCCCCCGTCTTTAGATTTCTTGCGGACGACATCTCTTCCCATGTCTCGTAACAAATCATGCATTCCAATCTTGTTTTTCCTATCAACAGTAATAAGGCTTTGTTGTACGAGGAGAGTTATTCCAATTTCTGGAAAATGCCCACAATCTATTAATATGTTAGTTACGTCTTCCCGGTCCATACCAATAAAGAAAAAAGCAATATCAAGGAATATATCTTTCACATCATCATCACTTAAACCATCAAAACTTATTCTAAGCTTCGCTGACACTTCACCATTGGGAATCAGTTTGAGCTTGTCCAAGACACTAATCCACTCTACTTCCCTTCTCGTATTCAACAAAAACGACCCAATGACTTGAAGAGCTAGCGGTAGTCCTCCAGAGTACTTAACAACATCCCTAGAAAGGTTGGTAAAACCTTCGCTAGGAGTTGGTTGCTTGAATGCATGCCAATTAAAAAGCTCTAGAGATTCACGGTCACCCATTTCCTTCATTCTGTATACATGATCAACTTTAAGCCTACTTAGTAGACCATCATCTCTTGTTGTCATGATTATTCTACTTCCCTTACCAAACCATTTCCGATTTCCACACAAAGCATTCAACTGATCCATTTTATTCACATCATCAATTACAAGAAATATCCTTTTCTTACAGAGTCTTTTCTGCAATATCATTTTTCCTGATTCAACTTCGTCTATCTTTATCTTTGTAGTTTTGTAGATGTTAGAAAGAAGTCTGTTAAAATACAAGAGACTAAGAGACATATAAATAAACCGTGTGTTTTGAAAAGCACTACGGAGACATTATTATATATAGATAGATTATAACTAATTACATGATATAGTCGATGTGGGACTATTCTATATACAAATATTCTTAACACTATATATATTTACAAATATCAACACTCCCCCTCAAGCTTGAGCATATAAGTCAAATGCACCAAGCTTGTTACATATATAGTTAGTTCTGGGGCTTCGTAGGGATTTTGTAAACACATCTGCCAATTGATCATTAGAGTTGACAAAGCTTGTGACGATGTCGCCTGACTCGATCTTCTCTCTGACAAAGTGACAGTCTATCTCAATATGTTTGGTCCTCTCATGGAAGACTGGATTTGAAGCAATGTGCAATGCAGCTTGATTATCACAAATAAGTGTCATTGGTTTTGCTTCTTCAATTTGAAGTTCCTTGAGCAACTGTTTTAACCAAATAAGTTCACATGTTGCCATTGCCATGGCCCTATACTCTGCCTCGGCGCTTGATTTTGCAACTACATTTTGTTTCTTACTTTTCCAGGATATAAGGTTTCCTCCAACAAGTACACAATACCCAGAGGTGGATCGTCTATCAATGGGTGACCCTGCCCAATCAGCATCGGAGTATCCAACTATCTGGGTATGTCCTTTATCCTCATACACAAGACCTTTTCCTGGAGCACATTTGATGTATCTCAGAATCCGGATAACAGCATCCATGTGTTCTTGACAAGGAGAATTTAAGAATTGACTTACCACACTGACTGCAAAAGAAATGTCCGGACGAGTGACTGTGAGATAATTCAACTTTCCGACCAATCTCCTATACCTTCCTGAGTCAGATAAAGGCTCCCCCTGATTGGGTAGAAGTTTAACACTTGGATCCATAGGAGTATCGGCTGGTTTAGCATTTAACAAACATGTTTCTTCCAAAATATCCATAGCATATTTCCGCTGAGAAATCACCAAACCATCTTTAGATTGGGCTACTTCAATACCCAAGAAATAGCGGAGTTTACCAAGATCTTTTGTCTGAAATTATTTCGAGAGATGTTGTTTCAACTGAAGTATTCTCTGCTGTTCACTACCAGTTATGACAATGTCATCTACATACACAATAAGATAAATACACCCTTGGGGTGAGTGATGATAAAAAACAGAATGGTCAGCTTCACTACGGATCATACCAAACTGTTGTACTACAGTGCTGAATCTGCCAAACCAAGCTCTCGGAGATTGCTTAAGACCATAAAGAGACCTGTGTAGCCTACAAACCATATTCGATGACTCCCCCTGAGCAACAAACCCAGGTGGTTGCTCCATATATACTTCCTCTTCAAGATCACCATGTAAGAATGCATTTTTTATGTCAAGTTGATGAAGAGACCAATGTCGAATGGCTGCAATGGCTAGAAGAAGTCTAACAGATGCCATCTTGGCTATAGGTGAAAAGGTATCACTATAATCCAACCCAAAAATCTGAGTGTACCCTTTAGCTACCAAGCGAGCTTTAAATCGATCAATCTTACCATCTGGACCAACCTTCACTATATAAAGCCAACGACAACCTACTAAAAATTTCCCATGGGGTAGAGGAACCAGTTCCCAGGTACCACTGCTTTGAAGAGCACACATTTCATCAATCATTGCTTGCCTCCACTCAAGGTGAGATAATGCTTCACCTGGAGTTTTAGGAATAGAAACAGAAGACAAAGAAGACAAACAAGTATACTGCAAAGGGGAAAGACGATGATAGCATAAATCAATATAATGTGGAGAAGGATTTCGTGTTTGACGTATACCTTTTCGAAGGGCAATCGGAAGATCAGACTCAGGTTGCAGGATCGGATCCGGTGATGGGGAAAGCGTCGGAGGAGAGTCTGTAGTGACCTCAGGGATAGGTACGACTTCAGGGACATGTACGACTTCAGGGACAGGTACGACAAACGTTGGGTGACGACGCTGATATGTTTGAAGTGGGCGAGGAGTGCGGGGGTCAACCGTAGGAGTATCTAGTGGGTCAGGTTCCCTAGAATGATGGGGGATAATGGCAGATGGGACTTCCGGAAGAGGTGTGGGAATACTTTCCTGAAGGGGTTCCGGAGTTGCTTGACTGGACTCGAAATATGGAACAGACTCGAAGAAGGTAACGTCGGCTGATATGAGGTATCGTTGTAGAGTATGTGAATAACAACGATAACCTTTTTGGGATCGATGATAATCAAGAAAGACACACTTTAGTGATCGAGCTGATAGTTTATCAAGACCAGGGGAAAGATTGTGTACAAAACATGTGGACCCGAAGACTCGCGGAGGAATTGGGTGAAGTGGGGAATTGGGAAAAAGGATTGAATGAGGGATTTTATTGTTAAGGACAGATGAGGGCATGCGATTTATAAGGTAACATGCTGTTAACACAGCATCCCCCCAAAACCGAAGTGGAACATTACCATGGAGAAGTAAGGTCCGAGTGGTTTCTACGAGATGCCAATTTTTGCGTTCGGCTACACCGTTTTGTTGAGGTGTGTGAGGGCAAGATGTTTGATGGAGAATACCATTGTGTGACATAAAATTTTGAAATTGTTGGGATAAATATTCACGGGCATTGTCACTTCTTAAGGTACGGATAGACACACCGAATTGAGTTCTTATTTCTCGATAAAATTGTTCAAAAATAGTAAATAATTCAGATCTATTCTTCATTAAAAATAACCACGTGCAACGTGAAAAATCATCAATAAAGGTGACAAAATACCTAGACTCAAGAGTAGAGACAGTACGCGAGGGACCCCAAACATCAGTGTGAACTAAAGCAAAAGAGGACGAAGCTCGTTTGTTGACTCGATTGGGAAATTGACTACGAGTGTGTTTCCCTAACTGACACGACTCACAATGTAAATTAGATACCTTCGATAAATTTGGCACCAACTGATGTAATTTGGAAAGACTGGGATGACCTAACTGAGCATGGATAGTGAGTGGAGAATCTTTGGCTGAGCATGTCTGAGATGATAATGAGAGGTAATAAAGGCCTTGAGACTCATATCCGACGCCAATCGTCCGACCCGAACTCCGATCCTGCAGGGTAACATTATTGTTAGTGAAGGTGACACTACAATCAAGAGAACGAGTTAAACGACTGACTGAAAGTAAATTAAATGGACAATTAGGTACATAGAGGACAGAAGTAACAATGAGAGAAGGTAGAATTTGAATAGTACCAATCCCTTCGGATCGGGTTTGAGAACCATTGGCAGAAGTTATAGTAGGTAACAAACCAGAGGTAGAGAAGGAAGAAAAAAGATTTTTATTACCAGTAACATGATCAAACGCACCAGAATCAAGGACCCAAGGTCGAAGAGATGATTGAGAGACGCAAACAGATGAATTACCAGTGTGTGCTACCGTAGCAGTAGAATCTGAGTTCTGATAATTCTGATACCACCTGAGGAAATCATCATAGTTTGGCGTAAAGTTCTGAGGAGTAGCCATGAGTATCTGAAGAGAGAAAATATCACGCGATCGGAAGTTTGCCGGAAGGTCACCGGGAATAGTAGCGACGGCGGCGGACGGCGGTGGGGTCGGCTTTCTGAAACGTCGCCGGAACAGTAACGGCGGCAGTGGCGGCAGGGTGGTTACCGGAGAATTTTGAAAAGTGAGAGGCAAACCGGAGTGACAACACGGTTTGCAAAAAAATTTCTCACCGGAAGACAGTGGGTCAACCGGGTCAACCACGGCGAAAAAAGAATTGCCTCTTAGCAGGCTCTAGATACCATGTTAAAATACAAGAGACTAAGAGACATATGAATAAACCGTGTGTTTTGAAAAACACTACGGAGACATTATTATATATAGATAGATTACAACTAATTACATGATATAGTCGATGTGAGACTATTCTATATACAAATATTCTTAACACTATATATATTTACAAATATCAATAAAGCCGTTGCTGTAAAGAAACTTTGTCATTGTCTAGTTTCCAAGCGTCCCTGACATTAAATAGGAAACTTTTTGCCTCAAAGTCATGACCAATTTTATTATATACGGCTTTAGCAATGGTTGTTTTTCCGATCCCTCCCATGCCCCATATCCCTAGTAGTAGACAATCTTTTGATTTTTGACTATCCATTAGTTGAATAACATCTTGTACACGTGATTCTACTCCCACTGGATGGTCAGCAACAGGTAATTCTGTCTTGTCTAGCAAATGAGTAACAAGATCAACTATTTTCTTGATATCCTCACTTTCATTCCTATAAAATATGAGCCCATGAGTAAGAACATAAGCTAACAGTTAGTAGAGCATTTACAACGGTTACATTTCCTTTGCCACATGCAATCCATTGAAAGCTGAATTTTTACCAATTTTTTGAAAAAAAAAAAAAATCAAGATTAAAGTGAATAAAACTATGTCATTGCCTTTTATCAAGTACAAGTGAATTAGTTTTTTGAGCAATTGAGCATGAAACAAATTTTAGACTCTTCTAAAGTGAGAAAGTGCATTTTAGAGAATATAGTCTAACCACAATTGATGATGGATTAAAAGGACACGAAGCCAAAGCATATAGTAATCTAAAATACTCAGAACATAAATTACCTGGAATTTATGATGATAATCCCTGCTATGCCACCAACTTCGTGGAGTGCTGTTTTCCAATTCCTTTTTGTGTATTCATCCACTGATTTTGTTGATATAAGATATTCAAAAGATTCTCCAAACTTTCCTGTTTGATGACGTACTTCTGAGGGATCTACCTCGTAGAACACTGGCACAACCACCATACCCTTGGTTCTACCGATTTCCACAATTCTCTCCAACTCCAGCATACACCATTTTGAATTAGCAAAGTTTGTAGACAAAACAACAATAGAAATTTTAGACTGACCGATTGCTTGTAACAATGAGTTTGAGATCTGGTCTCCTCGTCGAATCCCATCATCGTCTTTGAAAACATAAATCGCAGCATTTTCAAGAGAGGAATAGAGATGTGAAATGAATTTTGCACGACTGTCTTCGCCTCTGAAACTCAAGAATACATTATACATCTTTGTCTGAAATAGAAACAAAATTACAGTACCTATAAGCCTTTTATGCAATTGACATCAACTGTGAGTTGAAACCAGAATTTTGATACTAATGATATTTTACTTGCAAGTAACAAACTCACAAACATTAGAAAGAAAATATGTATGCATTAATGTTAAAGTAGAGTAGAGCAGAGCCCATATCATACTACTCACCTCAGCCATACCCATTGATTCTTGCCTTATAATTTCTCTTCCCATTGCTCGTACCAAAGTATGCATTCCAATCCTGTTCTGGCTATCTACAGTAATAAGGCTTTTATCTTCAAGAATTTTAATTCCATTTTTTGGGGAACGCCCAGAGAATTCTAAAGTCTGAACTACATCATCTTTATCCATCCCAATGAATAAAGTAGTTATATCAAGGAATATTTTTTTCTCAACACCATCTAATAAATCAAAATTTGTCCTCATTTTTTCCATTATGATATGGTCGGGAATGGTTTTGAGTTTCTCCAGTGCACTTTTGCAATATGCTACAGATCTACCGCAGAAAAACAGCCCTAGGACTCTAAGAGCTAGCGGCAATCCCCCACAGTACTCAACAACGTCTCTACAAAAGTCACTGTAATGTTCCATAGGAGTCGGAGTTTTGAATGCGTGCCAACTAAAAAGCTCAAGAGATTCAGTATTGTCCATATAGTTCATTCTGTATACATGGTCAACTTGAAGGCTGCGGAGTATATGCTTATCATTTGTTGTGATGATTATTCTACTTCCATGACCAAACCCTGCACGACTACCACACAAAGCATTCAATTGGTCCAAATGATTCACATTGTCAAGTACAAGAAATATCTTCTTATGGGAATGTATTCTTCGTAATATCTTTTTTCCTGTGTCAACTGTATTTATCTTCATTGTTGGTGTTTTGTTGATGTCTGAAAGAAGTTGTCGCTGTAAAGAAACTAGGCCATTAATCTCTTGCCACCTACTATGAATATCTGAGAGGAAGCTCTTGTGCTTAAAACTACAAGCCATTTTATTGTAAGTGGCTTTCGCAATGGTTGTTTTACCAATCCCATTAATCCCCCATATCCCTGTAATTATGACATCTTCTGGTTGTCCTTTGCTCAATAGTTGAATCACATCTTGTATCTGAGCTTCTACTCCCACCGGGTATTCAGCAATGGGTAAGTATTTGTCTTCTTCTATGATAACAGTCAGACGTTGCACTATGTCAGTGATATATGCACTCTCGTTCCTATAAAATATGAGCCCACGATAAGATGCATTAGCGACTACATAAGCACTCTCCATCATATGATTTTAGTGAACAAATAGTAATGGCATGTATGTGCAAAATTTCAACTATTTTAGAAGAATATGAACAATGAAGGGTTCTCCATTAGTTTCTTACATTGAAAACCATTTGAAGTACAAACATCGGTGCGAACCAAACATAAGCTTTGAATAGAAAAGACAAGTATCAGTTATCATGTTTACCTAGAACTCATCAAATCCAGAAATGTTGGCAGCTTTAGTGAGTGCTTTTCTATAACGCAACGACTGATCTTCTGTCAAGATGCTTTGATCTTCAAAAGCTTCTCCAAACATTCCTTTTTTATTGCTTAAATCGGAGGGATCTACATCATAGAACACAGGTACAAACACCTGCCTTATGTTTCTAGCACGCTCCAATATCTTCTCTATTTCTTCCAAAAACCATGTTGAAGCATCGAAATTTCTTGAGAAAACGATGATAGAGGTTCTAGAACGTTCTATTGCAGAGAAATTCATGCGATCTTCACTTGTAAGATTGTGATTGCTGATGTAAACAACAAGCCCAGCCAGTGTGAGAGCTGAATAAAGATGGTATGCAAAAAATTTACGGATGTCTTCTTCATGGCAAGTCAAAAATACATCGTATTCAGGAGGAACTTGAGAAGAGGAGTGGTTTCTTGAAGACATGGTTGAGTTGAGTCAATTCTGTAATGTGTAGAATGCATAAGAAACTGAGAAGGCCAACGATGACTTACATGTAGAACAAAAGTCACGCGCAAGTTGATTTTCATAGTCGTCTTAAAATAATAAGGGGAGTCTAAGAGCTAGCGGCAATCCCCCACACTACTCAACAACGTCTCTACAAAGGTCATTGAATACTCCATCTCTCCTCCTATTTGGATTTTTCACTATTAAATTATCGACACAATGTTTTATATCTTAGTGTGTTTGCATATTTTAGGTTTAAATTGTTTCGTTTAAATAAGGGGAGGAGACGGGAAAGATTTTAATAGAGAGAAAGGCAGATGATTTTTTTAATCAAATAAGTGTATGGTTTAAAAGAGGGGGATGAAGGGAGAGATCTAATATCTAACTATTACTCCCTCATATTCTTTTTAAGTGTTATTTTTTAATTTTTTACACGTACCAAAAAAATTAATCATTATAGTTATTTTTCAAACAACAATTCTTCTTTTATCTATAATACCCTTAATTATTTATTAAATTCATCTTACTTTTTTTCTCTATGTAATGATTACTTAGGGATAATTTTGACAAAAATGTAATCAATACTACCTTAAACTTTACAAATGACAATTAAAAAGAAACAAAAAATTATTCTAAAAATGACACTTAAAAAAGAACGGAGGGAGTAAAATCTTACCCCACTAAATATCAATTATACCCTTCTAATATGAAGTTTAAATTTTTCTATTTTCAGAGTTAAAAGTGACTAGTTACATCATTGCTTCAATTATATGCATTTGGTATTTAATACATCTGATGTGTCACTCCACCATTTTTTCTTACTATTTTTCTTTTATTTTTAGTGTCTAATTTATAAATCTATTTAGGAATGTGCATGTTGGTTATTTTTAGAAACCAAACCATAACCATTTTTAAACCATTTAAATGATTTGAATTTATAACCAAAACCACATTTTAATCAAAACTGGTTATAAAACTAGTTATAAATTTGGTTAGGGTTATATAACCGGATTTTTTTAAAAAAAATCAGTTTTAAAAAAAATATTCAGAAAATATTTTTTTTTATTTTAAAAATTAAAAAATTTGGATTTTGGATAATAACCGGATTATAACCGAATCCAAAAAAATTTAACCGGTTAATAACCATTTAATTATATCCGGATTATATGAATGGATAACCAAAACCATTAAACACTAAACCGATTAATAATCATTCAATTATATTCGGATATTTAAAACAGATTTGGATTTGGTTATGGATTTAGGCATCACAACCGGATATTTTGCACACCCCTAAATCTATTAGACTTCAAATACGTGGGAAACATAATACACATTGAAATTAATTACTTGGAAAATGAAACTCTCACAACTTCCCATATTGGTAATCAATTGAAACGATTAAAATTTCAAATTTCTCTGCATATCAAACAAACATGTTTCTATTCCAAGACAAACTCTCACAGGTTCATTTTCCATCTTACATCTTCTTCACAAATGTAAGTTTCGCACATTCCATTCTTTGTATTACTCATTCCTATTCCTTTTTCCATTGACTATATCTTCGTGTTACTGATACGTTCTTCTTTTTCATCATCCATTGACGTTTGTCTCATTTATACTTGCTTTGATTATATGATACTTTTTTCTTTGTTTGATATTGTTAAATATTTAGATAACATCATGTTTTTCATGTGGTTGTTTCAACTTTAAGATCAATTTATGGCTCGCCTTATTGAAGATGTCAAGGACGTCAATGACCCAACGAATTTGGTACACACGACATAACGCGGAGGAGAACGGCGCAGATCCTTTGAAGGTGCGGCGTAAAACGCATCATGATGATGTTGTGATTGACGGTGGACATCGTGCGTTTGAGGTTGAAGATCATTGCTGCATTTCAAAGAACAAGAAAAAACAATTAAAGAATAAAAATTTACGGTAAACTTCAGCTTCGATTTGTTTTGAGTTTTTTCGATTTTGATTAGCTTGTGATTCTGGTTCAGTTGTTTCATGTGATATGGATTATTGTTGTTGATTTTATGCCCAAGTTACGGCTTGGGAAATGGTGGAAAAATTGTCGTTTTACCGTCGCACACTAAGTGTTCGATAAAATGCCCCAGCTGAATTTCTTCTTCTTTCTTTTTCGTTTTGCTTTCTATTTGCTGCTGATTTTCCATTACTCTTTGTTGTTGTTGTTTCTTGAATTTTGCATTTTTTTTATGATTTAAATTTGATTGAAGTATTACTTTGTTGGACGGTTTTCTATCTCTCTGTTCTGAAAATACCTTTAGGTGTTTATGTCTGCTGATAGTTTTCCTGTATGTTTTCGACTTAGAATTTATTTTACTTTAAAATTCCTCTATTTTTCTTCTTCTTAGATTTGTTATGAGGTAATTTGTAGGGATTACAAGGATTGATTGCAAGGTTGGTGATTTTAAAGTGATCCAGTTTCTGATTTTATTTGGTAATTTTGTTATTGCGTGATCCAGTTTCTGTACAATACATAATATGTATTTTTTAATATTATCGATATTGATTTTTTTTTGTTTGTTATATTTTATGTTGTTCTATTGAGTTTGATTTGATTGCGATATAGACATTGATATAGATATATGGAGGATTATCTAATGGCATATTCATACGTATATTATTATAAAGGTTTACGTGTTATCATGAATGCACTACATTGGGAAGCTGCAAAAACTGTTGGAATCCGGATTGGAAAATGGAAAGCTGCATAAATTCTAATGGTTTATTATTACTATTCTCTGCTTAAAATCACATGTAGATACTCATTCTCTCTGCTCCTCCACCGCCATGCTTCTTTATCCAAACATGAATCCTCTCCCACATTTCGTCTGCCTCCCCTCCTTCACTGTCGCTCCTTCTCTTTTGAAACCTCTTAATTCGTCCAATCCTCATCTCTCAAATTTGATTGGGTTAAGATGTTTACCGAAGGACTTGACCAAAAATCCTCTTCTATGGGTCAGAGAGGTAATCTTTACTCATTATTATTTTTTGGATTAATAGTCATTTATCCCCCTGCAATATAGGCGAGTTTTGATTTACCCCCTTTAAAAAAATAATTTTGAATTATCCCCTGAAATTTTAAAATTCTAAGTCTTTTGCCCTCAGGTAGAAAAATTATCCCCTGTAAAATATTTTTTTTATTTACCCCCTGGTTTTTACACGCTTAGGGGGTACCCCAAAATTTCAGGGGGTAATCCAAAATTATTTTTTTAAAGGGGGGTAAATCAAAACTTGCCTATATTATAGGGGGTAAATGACTATTAACCCTTATTTTTTTCACTTTTTTTTTCTTTGTCCAGCTTTTCTTTGTACACTAACTACAAGATCTAATGGTAGTAAGTGGATTTTAGTGATGCCACCCCATCTGCTTGAGAATTGTTGTCGGTGTTCGTCGGCGGTGTCAAAATTAGTGATAAACTCCTTCAGGTATTTATTTTTTTATGGAATTAGGATGCGATTTGTGGCAAAATACATCTCATTTTAGAAGTTATCTTTTTTAGTGAGTATACAGGTAAGAGTTGATAATCATAGTCTGGACATTGGCGTGTTAAAACAATAGAGTTAGGCTACATTTTACTGAGTCCTCATAAATTGAAAATCTGATTATATGGAAATCCTTTTGGGGTGTAAACATGGGCTATTTGTTATTAGCAAACCCAAGTCCTCATTTTGTCATGAAGAAAACCATCTTTCTGTAATATAATCTGGGGCATAAAAAATGAAATGGGCAGTTTCATGTGTTGTGGTTTTGTTACCTTTTGGATTATATGTTTCTTATATTGTAGTATGCCTTTTTATTGTAATTACAGATTTACCATTTTTCAGAAGTTACCTTTGTTTAATTAGAATACAAGTAGGTATATATTGATATTTGAAGTAATAATGACATAGTTAAAGTTAGATAGTCATGGTTAAGATTGCTGGCCTTCAAAGTGCAACCAGGATGATTAAATGTTTATTTGTGGGAACTCTTTGAAGCTTGAACATTTTGATGCTGATATCTTTTTTCCTCTCTTCTAGCTTCTAACTACTGGAGATGTTTTAATTTTCTTTGTGTTTATGGAATTAGTTGTGCTTACTTAACTGCTTTGGTTTAAACACTCCAAACCTCAATGAATAACTGACAAGATAAAACCATAGTATTGACATTCATAGTGGTGGTTGACTGGATCTATGTATACAGATACTATTTAATTTCTTGCATATTAATTGTTTCAAATGTTATTGTTTATGTGATTTGATCTGGCAGGTCGAGGAAATGTTTGAGTATTACAATCTTTATGGAGTGTTTATCCAAATCCAAGTTGTTCTAATTTTATATGCTCAAGGTGCTTAAAGAGATAAGTAAAGGTTGATGTTTTGTTTTATTTTTTTATCTTATCCTAATTAGAGTTCACACCCCATAATTTTCGTTACTCATTTGGTAGAGACTACAAAAAATATCATAACTTATAAACCTTGGATATTCTATTATGGATGTTTGTTTTATTTCATAGAATCATAACTTATAAACCTTGATTAATGATTTGCCATTTTTTTCTTCTTTATCATTTTGTTAATCACTCACCAAAACTTGCAACTGCAGGCTATCATCTCAAGATGTTAAGCTGGTGGTTTAACTTCAATACTTCACTGTGACATCGCCAAACATGCCTTCATGAAAATATCATAGTGGAAAGCTGGTATCGTCCTTGTTATGTACCACAAATAAACTCATAATCCTAAATGTATAATTTTTCCTGGTATGAAAGACTTAGTACACCTCCCTTTAATGTGTTTGGTGATTAATTTATAGGGTTCCATGTTAAAGGAAGGGGGAATTTGATTCTCTTTTCAAGGAAATGGGTACTGGCTATTGGTGTATGTGATGTATGTGGGAGGTGCAAGAACACAATCAAGGAAGGTATGGTTAATTATCTAAGTATCACTTATGTCGATTTTGCTTATTCAATCTCTTAGCAAACTTATTTACTTTTGCAGATTATTCGAGGTCCGTCGTACTCTTTTAGTGCCAATATAAGTGTGGAAGCTTAGACAAATTCGATGATGACTGGGAAATTCTATAACAGTACCGTCAATCCACTTTCATGCACGTCATCTGACATCTATAATTCTTTGAAATCTACCATGAAGAAATCAACGGTTGAAAATGAGATGACATGCAAAAGTAAAGAGGAACATTGTGTGTTAAGGAAGGGCTACCAAACTTATACTCCTTGAAACACGTCTGAACTAATGCTCCTCTCATGGCAACTGTAAATATTTGTTTGATGCTACCGAATTGACGTTGTACAGGTTTATGTTAAACCTTTTTGGTTCTTCTCAATACATTATAGTTCTGTTTACATTTCTTTTGTTTTCTCAAATTACGAAAGTTGCGTAAAATAATTACATAGTATGTTTCTGAGTTTCCTTTCCAATCGCAAGAGTTCTGGATGTTTTGCAACATCCTCAGGATATTTACCATGTTTAACATTTACTTTTTGGATTCAACTTCTGTGAATGTGATCGAAACCACGGCGGCTTTGACTGTAGCATCGAAATTGTATCAGTTGAACTCATGAAATTTGATATGGGTGGTTCAGATGCAGTTTTTGGTGCGGCAAAAAGAACTTGGTCAAATCAAACCTCTTGGAGGGGAGGTTAGTCAAGAATTTGCTTAGGTATTATTAGGTGATGTAGTATGGGATATAAAATTTGCTTGGCTTTGCTTTTTTTTTTATCTTTCTTCTTAAAAGAGCAGTTGATTTGTAAAGCTAGAAAATTGAGAAAAGTATACAAAGTATTTTAATACTTTTTAGACCCTCATATATTAGTTCAATTCTTTCTTCTTATTTGCTAATTACTATGAAAACACATGTGCTCATTGAGATGTGTAATGTAATTCATGTAAGAAAATTTTTAGACAAGAGTTTATAACATGTTTATTTTATGATGGGTACCCAGAAAATTACTCACAATAGATAGGGTAAAAACTTGCAAAAATGGGTATAGGTACGGGCTCGGGTAATTACCACTTAAATAACCTGCAAAAATGGGTACGGGTACGGGCTCGGGTAATTACCCACTTAAATAAGCGGGGATGGGTCGCACCTTAGTACCCAGTCCGCCCCATACCCGCACAATATATATTTATATATTTTAATTTATATTATTATATAAAAATAAATATTTATAAAATTTAAAAAAAAACATCATTTTTAAATTACTACATATTTAATATACGTGATCATTTATTTCATAATTCAACAATAAAATTTTTAAAAAACTTAAAATATTATGATATTTTATACTTGATATATTTATTTTTATTAGAAATGCGGGTAACGGGTACGGGTACGGACACTTATATACCCATAGGGTACGGGGATGAGTACTAATTTTGATACTCAAGCAGGTATAGACTCGGGTACGGAGATTCTTTTCAACTGCGGGTATGGGGACGGGTACTATAGTACCTTACCCATACCCTGCCCATTGTCATCCCTAGCATTTATACTAACAAATTGTTACAAATATTTGTTTTTAAAATATGTCCTTTTTATGTAATATATCTAATCATTAACTAAATAATTATAATATTGTTCTAATATTATATTTTGATAGGATTTGATATTATCAATAATAAATTATATTAGTAGAAAATTATGTGGAAAGTTACAAATATATTTATAAATGTGAAAAGTCTATTGGGTTATTTATTTAAATATTTTATTTTAATTTTGTTAATAGTTATAATTTACTGAAAAATTAAAAATATATTAATTAGTTCTCTTGGTTTAAAAATTGGTATATGGAAAGGTTTACGTAAAAATAAATAAATTTTTTAGAAATATCAAAAAGCAGATTTGAGTTTAAAATTTGAATTATTGTAATTAATGGAAAGATATCTCTAAAAAAATAGAAAGATATCACGTGATTATTGCAATTTAATATTCTAATACAATTGCAAATATTAATTCGTAAAAAATTTTAATCCCATATTTAAAAAAAAAATTAAATATTCATTCATTTTGTTCAAAAAATTTAAATGAAATTAAGGTGAATGGTTGAATTTGATTATGTTTTTTTTTTCTCTAGAATCATGTTTTTTTTAATATTAAACCAAATTGTACTCTTTTTCAAAAAAATCAAAGAAAATTACATGTTATTAAAAATTAATGTGATTTATATCTTGATTGTAATTTATTTTAAAAATTCAAAGAGAATTAAATGTTATTATTTTTGTTTGAAAAATGCTTGAGTACGAGACCAAAATACACGTTCAAATCTATAACATTATTCTTAATTAAAAAGACTTGATTGTACTATTAATTTATTTTTTTATCATTTAATTTTTTTTATTAAAATTCAAAAATTTTACATGAAATAAAATATATTTTGTAATTATTTAGATTTTTAGAAAAAGGTTAATAAAATAAAACAAAATCAATAAAGATTTTGTAATTTTTTTAAACTTATAAAATTCTTAAAACAAAACAAAATTTTCTTAAAAAAATAATAAATGATACTCATGAAAAAATAATGATAAATAGTAATTATAAAAAAAATAATGATAAGTGGTAAAAGGCACTTATAAACGGGAAAAAATCTCCATGTTAATATAATTATTTTTATAAACAAGAAAAAATTATAAATATTTTTATTAAAGAAAATAAATTACAAATATTTTTATAAACGGAAAAAATTCAACCATTGAAATAATTGTTTATAACGGGAATAAGTTAAAAAAATATTTTTATAAATGGACTCACATGTTCAAGGCGCTTATTATTATTGTTTATAAAATCAAAACAAATAAAATTATTAGATTACACCCGTTCAAATTTAAAAAACTAGGGACAATTCTAACTATTTGATTTAAAATAATTAATTTAAAAATATTTGATTTAAAATAATTGATTTAAAAATATTTGATTTAAAATAATTGATTTAAGATATATACAATGTTCTATTTTTACTTTATATATATTATTGTTGTGTCAATATTTTTTTAAATATTATGTAATTTTGATTGTTATTTTTTATCATTAAATATATTTATTATTGTTACGATGGAAATTTAAAAATATATATTTTATTTATAAGTCACAATTATTTTGAAATAATAGAAAAATTTATTATCTATCTATATATTTTATTTACATTTTATTTGTAGATCACAATTATTTTAAATGTTACTTTTCAATACATTACGAAAGAACTCAAAAGTCAGAAGTGACAAATTGAAAATTGAGAAAATTGAAAATTGAAAATTACTAAAACAAAATAAAATATTTTCAAAAATATGATAAATGGTAGTCATGAAAACATAATGATAAATACTAATCATTAATACAAAATAGGATAGTCATGAAAAAAATCATGACAAGTGGTAAAAATTTATTGATATATTATTTTAAAATTATTTTTAAAATATGTCTTTTTTGTTTAATGTATCTAATCATTATTAATAATTAATATTTATATTTAAATAAAAAATTATAATATTTTTTCAATATTAAATTTTGATAGAATTTGATATTATCAATAATACATTTATATTAGTAAAATATATCTCGGAAGATTCAATGTTCAAAGAAAATTAAATGCACTCAGCTGTTTTTATTTATGGTTTTGTTTCTTCTCTTCTTCGCAATTATTGATTTGCTACTGATATCTACATTAATAAATATTAAATTATTATTTTTTGGTTTATTTATTTATAATTATTGGATATTCTTATAATAAAGAGATTTTTGTTTTTTCTGTTTCCTATATAAAGTTTAATACTTGATTTGTTTTATTTGTTAATTTTTTTTGGCTTAAATGCATTTTTTGTCCCCCTAGTTTGGCGTTTTTACACTTTTGATCCCCCTATTATAAAACCTGTGTTTTTGGTCCCTTTAGTTTGGTGCGCTTTGCATTTTTGTAGTCCCCCTCCACTTTTGCATACGTGGCATTGATGATTGGGATAAAAAAATAATTTTTTTATGACATGTTATTGATGACTAGGATAATTTATTAATTAATATTTTGTTAGAATAAATTAGTAATTTTAGAAATTAATTATTTAAAATTTTGAACATTTACTGGGCTTCGGCCCAATTCATATCATTATTCATTTCTAGCTTGAGCCCAAGGAGTCGTTTTGTAATGCATTGTTGTCCTTTATAAACATTAAAATTATTTATGAAAAAAACAATGTGGGACTCTAGTGCAGTTACAAGCTTGTACAATTTCACTGTCTTCCTTGACTTCATCTTCCATGACTAACATCAAACTGCCATTCACACCCGAACTTTGAGCTGCAGAAAAAGAACTTCTAGCACTTGATAAAACTAAACACAACAATGTGGGACTTACATTTTATAATACTCTGTTTGTGATGGAAAAAAAGTGAATAACTTTTCTTTTACCTTTGTCTCTGTTTTGGAAATCACATTTATTAACATCATAGATAAAAATTAACTCCCCCATAAAAATAAACAAGTTGAATGGAGCCTTACATTTATAGGTTATGTCATATATACAATTGAATAAACTAATGAAATGAAATAGATTGAGAAAACAAGAGAAAAAGTTGCAGAAGGAGAAAACAAGAGAGTAAAGTTGCAATAAACCTTATATAATATACAAAATTCAACATTAACACTAGTAACTGCATTAAAAAAGCATTGTATTATGCAACTGTAAAGTTCAAATTTAAATCTGAATCTTCAAATCAAATTACAAACAAATATGTGGATAATGCAAATGAGTCACACAATTATGTTAGGAAGGTAATTAGTTAATGTTACTAATGTAATTAGTTAGAAAGGTAATTAGTTAATGTTACCAATGTGAAGCTGTTAGCTAGTAATGAGTTTTTGAAATGTGAAGTTAGCTTATGTTGTATTGAATCTTGAAGTTAGTAAAATTCTCTTTTTGAATGATGTTAAAGAAAAACTAAATGTATTACAACTATTAATTTAACTGCTCATCAACTTGGATTAGAGAACCTTGAAATGTGTTAATTAATCATGAAATTAATGAGTTAGTTTAGTGAAATTAAAATTATGTTGAAGTTAATTATAACAGTTGAGATTAATTTGGATTTTTATTATGCCGTTAAGAACTACAAAAAGCCATACAAGAGCTGAAATTAAAATTATGAGATATATATATATATATATATATATATATAATAGTAGTACTGTTTTTCTCTATCCAATATATATATATATATATATATATATATATATATATATATATATATATATATATTAGCATCAGTTATTAATAATAGTAGTACTGTTTTTCTCTATCCAAAACCCGAGAACAAGTTTACAAACAAAAATCAGAGTTTTCCATGAGCATGTTAGCATTATTTGTTTTGATATTGGAACATTGTATTGAAACTGATAGCATGTTAGCATTATTTGTTTTGATGCTGATACATTTCAGTGAAAGTAGTAGCATGATACATTAAGTTGCTTTAATATTGGTACATCAAGTTAAAAGTGATAGCATGTTAGCATTATTTGTTTTGATACTGGTATATTTCATTGAAAGTAATAGCATGATACATTAAGTTGTTTTAGTATTGGTACATCAAGTTAAAAGTGATAGCATGATAGCATGTTGTATTGGTACATCAAGTTAAAAGGGAGTAAACCTGCAAGATAAGTCCCACATTGGTCTATACAACAAAAATAATAGTGTTTATATACTGCAATAAATATATAACAAACAAAATCAAGCACATGAGATAGTGTGTGATTGAGTGATGTGTCAAAGTCACATGTTACACAAATTAATTTAAAAAAAAAAAATTATAAATATTAATTTATTTTGAAAATTAAATAAAAAGTAAACAATTATTAATTAATTAATTAATTATTTAAAAAATATTAAAAATATTATTAAATAATGAAATATCTAGTCATCATTGCCACATAATTAAAATTAATTTTTTTATCCCAGTCATCACTGCCACTTATGCAAAATTGAAGGGGGACTACAAAAATGCAAAGCGCACCAAACTAAAGAGACCAAAAACACGGGTTTTATAATAGGAAGATCAAAAGTGTAAAAACTTCAAATTAGAGGGACCATAAGTGCATTTAAGCCATTTTTTTTTATAATTAAAGCATGGGTTGAACTTGCAAAATTTTGAAAACTAACTCTTTCTTTTTACTCAAACTAATCGTCATAAAGAAGAAAAATATCTTACCATTATTTTATTCTCCAAATATGTTTAATTTCTTAATTGAAATTATTTTATTAACTTATTAAAAAACAAAAATAAAAGAAAATCTTTTCAAACATTTTATAATGATGATTATGATTAAAAAGTGATAATGGTAATCCTAAAAAAAAAGTAAAAATTTACTCACATAGAAAAACCAGATTGTAATGTTTTTAACTATTGATACAATTATTTTTATATACAGAAAAATTAAACTATTGATACAATTATTTTTATAAACGGGAATAAGTTATAATTATTTTTATAAATGAGAATAAGTTACAAATAATTTTATAAACTGGAAAATTCAACTATCGATAAAATTATTCTTACAAACGGGAATAAGTTACGAATATTTTTATAAATGGATACACGAGTTCAAGGCGCTTATAATCGAGAAAAAGTTTACATGTTGATAAAATTATTTTTATAAACGAGAATAAGTTATAAATATTTTTATAAACTGATCGTGAAGGCTGGATCAGATCCTGTAGAAGTGGGCCACCAAGGACGCCTGGGATGCTGGTCGTATGGAGAGGAGGGGGTGTACCTGCAAGGCACTCTGACGCTCAAGTAAGAAAATGGGCAAGTACAAAGTATTAGTTTGTTGGGTGAATATTGGATACCTGACCCTCTCAAGCGAGAGGGTTTATATAGAGCCCCCAGCGCGTGGCCAACAGTCCTATTTTCGGGGCGAAATAACCGTTTTTCCCAAAAATAGGTGACTACCCAAACTAGCCGTTATGTCGGGCAGGGTACCCAAAATTAGCCGTTATGTCGGGCATAGGCATAGTTCCGGGCACCTGCCCACAGCTGTTCGTGGAGTAATGAAGTCGTGCGTAACAGGCAGTAATTCCGGGGAGAAATATTGCATTCCTTGCCCGATTGGAGGGGCAGAAAGGTAACTTTTGCCCCTCCGTGGATTGGACTTAGGCAATTTGGGCCGCTCTGGAGCAGAAGCGGATTGGGCCATGTCTAGCCATTGGTCCAGTCCAGAACAGGAGCCCCCCAAGTCGTTGCTCCCGGGCAAGGGAGTGATGACTTAAAGGCAGTTCGTTGCTCCGGGGAGCTAGCATGGAGTCGTCGTTTGGATACGAGGAAGATTGTCTCAAGGTGCTCTTGACCCCTGGCGTTCGTGAAATTTGTGGTCGTGACCATGTTTCCCGGTGTTCGGGGAGACTAATGGTCAGACAGAATTGGAAACGTTGGGACGCCACGTGTGCCTAGAGCTCCGTGTAGCAGTTACTAGGCAATGATGGCTAGTGGATAGCCATCATGGCCTACGAGCGCGTGTTAGCACGTGCCCCTTTATATAAAAAGGGGAAAATCGTTCCATTTGGGACTTTTTGCTCTGATTTCTCTTCATTTCCTTCGTCATTCTTGCCCGTTGTCACCGTCTGCTTACTCCGACCACCGCTCCAAGCTTCGAGCAGCCACCTTCATCTTCTTAAACCAAGTGAGTTTTCTGATCCTTTGCTTGTTTTACTCCCTTTTGTTGTTAATGGTAGATCGCATGCGGTTAGGGCTAGGTTTAGAGGACGAAATAGGTGGATTTTCGGTGATTGTTGGTGGTGGACGGTGGTTGTGCCATTTTTCTACCTCTGACATGTCGCCGGAGTTAGTAGTATATTTCAGCGAAGAGGGTGGTTCATGGAGATGTTGCGACAGCTATGCATGTGTGACCGCCGAGTATGTTCATCTTCCGAGTGAGTGATGAGTTTTCCGGTAGAACATTCCCAGATTCCGGTGAAGCTTTGCGATTTCTGGCGAAGCTTCAAACGAAAACTGGGTATGAGTGCGGGGAAGCTCCTCGCCCGGGGATGATTAGTCTCGAGCGTCTCCTCGCGGGGAGGTGTCAGCTTTTCCTTTGATGTTAGGGCTTAGGCCGGGGACGTTGTCCTTAGCCCTTTGCGCGCCCTTTCACTTGACTTAGCGGTGGAAGGGTGGATTTGATTTGTTGTCGAATTCACTTTCTTCTCTGCTTTTCAGGTGATCGTAATGGCGACGGGGCCAGATAGAGAGGTTATCATAGATACGTCCGAGGAAGAAACTGGCTCCGAGGATAATAGTAGCTCGACGACCACAAGTTCGACGGCTTCGAGTTCCCCCAGCGATGTTGGGGAGGAAGAGGAGATGGACGACATGGACGAGGACGTTGCCGTGGACTCCGCCGAGGAATAGGAGGTGGCTGAACCCACTGAGCATGTGTCTTCTTTTGCAAAGTATTTGGGGGACGTTTTTACGGAGGTTGGACCGGAGGGAGAGTGGAAGATGCACTTCCCTTCCGTGGATGAGCGGGTCTGCACGAACTTCGGGGTTCATTTCACGGTGTATGAATATGCCTTTAAGGAGTTGGGCCTGAGGTTTCCGTTCACTAATTTCCAGCAGTCAGTGTTCGTGCATTTGAAATTGGCCCCCACGCAACTGCATCCTAACTCGTTGGCCTTTATCTGGGCGTTCGAGCTGGTATGCGAGCATCTCTCTATAGGGGCTACTCTCCCTCTGTTCTTCACTGTCTTCCATCTTCAAAGGCAGTTATTGGGGAGGCAGTACGGTTGGGTGTCTTTAAAGCAGCCCCGCAAGTTATTTAAGCCATTCTCAGAGTCGATACGGACGTTCAAAGAGCGGTACTACGTCATCGAGCCCTTGTCCGAAGCTGCCCAGGATAGTACTTACGTCTGGGAGATCGAAGTTGACGAGGGCGGGAATGACCTGCGTGACGAGGATGGAAAGTTTATTGGGCAGAGAATCTATAAGTTCCCCATCCATTGGGCGCCCGATCACTTTGCCAAGAAGCCCAGTGACTATGTTCTCCAACCGAGAGAGCTATGCGGGCAGGACGCCGTGGCGTACGAGGCGCTGGTGAAGTGGGTCAACTCCTTCCGGCTTGCTGAGTGCTGGACGAGCAAGGGTAATCCGGTCTTCGAGGAGGACGGGAGTCAGAGGGTTGAGCATCGATTTATCAATGTTAAGGCACTGCTGGAGTGCAAGACTCCCGAGGATGTCGAGAAACTGCTTGGTAGTCTTAGTTATTTAGATTTTGTTCGCGTCATTTCTTTTCCTCGTGTCTAACGTGCTCGTATTTTGTTTGTGCGGGTGAGATGCCTCAGGCCCACGACAGGATTGTGAAGAACGCTCTTGCAAGGAACAAGGCCGGAGGAGTTCCTCCGAAGTCTCGGTTTGCTGGTGCTCGTGCTCCTCCTCCGGTTCAGTCCGCTACAGCGACTTCTTCCTCTCCTACTCCCGCCTCCTGGGGATCACCTCTGTCTTTGGCCGGGCGGCCCAAGCGGCAAAAGGTTACCGACGCTGTGGACCTCACTCGGGTGGCTGAGAAAGGGAAATTCGAGCTTCCTCCTTGTATCCTTGATAGGAGGTTTTTTGAGGGAAACTCTCTGGTCGTGCCCCGGGCGGAATCTCTTCGCTTGGAAAGTATGGATCGCCTGAGTAAGAGGGCGTTGGTGGCTCAGGACGCTTCCGCCTTGGTCCGGATATTGGAGATGGCAGTCGTTTATGCTGAAGGGGACTCTGCTACTGAGTCCGGACTTAATGCTACCCGGGCTACCATGGCGTCCCTCAAAGAGGAAGTCATGAACGCAGACGATGCTCGAAAGAAGGTAGAGGAGGAAGTGGCCAGGTTGAAGAAGGAGAACTCCATGCTGGCGGCGGAGAAGAAAGCTGTCGAGGAGCTGGTCAAAGAGCTGAGGGCGTTCAATGCCCCGGGCGAAGATGAGCCGGAAGATGTGAAGGAATTGAAGACGAGATCCGAGCTAGTTGCCCGAATGTTGATGGCCGAAGATGATGGCATTGTCGTCGCGGATGAATCCTTCAGAAACGTCGTGGCTCAACTGCGGGTGGTGAATCCCGGGCTTGACCTTACTGACGAGGGCACCCACTATCTGGCGCATGTTGAGAATGGCCGGATCGTTATGCCCTACGCTCTTCTTGAAGGGAACGCCGAGGATCAGCCTGCGGAGGACCAGGGGCCTCAGCCCGAGCCTACCGAGCACGTGGATGAGTGAGGAGTTTGTGTTTTTGATGTTGTTGTAACTTGTCGGCCTGCGCGCCGTGTATTGTTGTAATTTATTTGGGGGGGCATGGCCCCCATTTGATGTAACTCAGTACAATCCTGGTCCTTGTTGCCACTTATTATGTTAAGTTATTATGTGTTTGATTCTGTTATCTGCATGAATTTACTTGCATTTATTTTTAGCTAAGTGTTGCATTCATGCTCGTTGTGAATGTATGTCTCCCCGTGATTGGGAGTATTTGACTTACGCAAATATTTTAGAGGGATTGCTCGTTGTAGATGTGTTCGGTAGTAAGGGGAATTGGTCGAACGACCGGGTAATATCCTGGCGGGGGTGCGGAGCTCAGGTCGCGTTTGAGGCCTGAGTTCGCGGCGTAAACGTCCCATCGCGAGCTGGGGTTCTGCCAGTCATGGTACTTTGACGACAGCGATGCTCGATCGAGGACCGCTGTCGAGCAGTTACCTGGCTCGTTACTGAGCGAGGTTCTGCTTTATTCGTATGTGACGTTTGTACCTAGACGTGTATAGTGGTCGGTAGTTGACGTTCGTCGTTGCGACGGGTCGAATCGAGAATTTAGCTGTAGTATTATTTTAGCTTTTCAGAGTTCCATGGTCGAGCGAGTTCTTCCCCGGTGAGATGTTCTAGGTAGTAGGCCCCATTTTCTGTTTTTGTTTGGACGCGATATGGTCCTTCCCAGTTGGCCGCTAGTTTGCCTTCGCGAGAGGCTTTTGTGGTTTCTTCTTAGAACAAGGCTTCCCACGTCGAACTCTCGTCGTATCACCTTGGCGTTGTGCCTGATGGTAATTTTTTGTTTAAGTGAGGCTTCGCGGAAGGCTGCCCCGGTTCGGATTTCCTCGACGAGATCGAGTTCTTCTCTTAATGATTCATCGTTCATCTCCTTGTCTAGGGGCGACTCTGTCCGCCTGGAGGGTACGTGAACTTCGACGGGGATTATAGCCTCGGTCCCGTATGCTAGACGGAAAGGTGTTTCCCCGGTCGTTGAGTGTGGAGTTGTGCGGTATGCCCATAGTACGCTGTGCAGTTCCTCGACCCATGCCTTCTTTGTTTCGTCTAGCCTTCGCTTGAGGCCTCGAAGGATGACTCGGTTGGCTGGTTCAGCCTGACCGTTTGTTTGAGGGTGCTCTACGGATGCGAAGTGTTGTTTCGTGCCCAGTTGGGCGACGAAGTCTTGGAACTTCCTGTCCGTGAATTGCGTCCCGTTGTCCGTTACTATCGCTTGGGGGATACCGAAACGTGCAAGGATGTTTCGTTTGTAGAAGTGCAGGATGTTGAGGGCAGTTATTTTAGCTAGAGCTTCTGTTTCTATCCATTTTGTGAAATAGTCTACGCCCACTATTAGGTATTTGTTCTGGCTCGATCCTACCACGAAGGATCCTAGGATGTCTAGGCCCCACCAGGCGAATGTCCACGGGGAGGACATAGCCTTGAGCTCGTTAGGAGGAGCTAGGTGCATGTCCCCGTGTCGTTGGCATTTATCGCATTTCTTCACATGTTCTTTCGCGTCGTACTGCATGGTCGGCCAATAGTATCCTGCTCGAAGGGCCTTCCGGGCAAGCGGCATTCCGCCGAGATGTTGGGCGTTGATTCCTTCGTGGATTTCGCGCAGGATGTGCGCGACCATTTCTTCCTCGACACATTTGAGCAGCGGAATGGAGAATCCCCGCCTGTAGAGTTTATCTTCGACCAAGACGTAAGAACAGGCTCTTCGCCTGACTGTGCTGGCCTCCTTTGGGTCAGACGGAAGTTCGTCTTTGGCGAGATAGTTGTAGACAGGGGTCATCCAGCAGTTGTTGTCACCGATCACCTGCACGTCTAGTGTCGAGGAGGCCTTCTCGATGTTGGGTCGAGGAAGTACTTCCTGTATGAAAGATTTGTTTTCGTCTTTCTTCTTTATCCTGGCTAGTTTGGATAGCACGTATGCTCGCACGTTATGTTCACGGGGAACGTGTTTCACTTCCACTGTTGTGAACTTCACCATCTCCTTCTTGACCAGGGCCAAGTATTCGGTCAGGTTGTCGTTTTTGGCCTGATATTCTCCCCGGACCTGGAGGGCCACGAGTTGTGAGTCTGTGCAGATGACGACTTCTTCTACGCCCAGGTCCTCGGCCAGGCGTAGCCCAGCGAGGAAGGCTTTGTATTCAGCCTGGTTGTTGGAGGTTGGGAAGGACAGGGTGAGTGATACTTCAACGATAATGCCTTCATTTCTTTCTAGTATGATGCCCGCACCGCTTCCTGCCGAGCTGGAGGCACCGTCCACAAAAATGGTCCATTTGCGTGCTTCACTCGCGGGGGAGTCTGTGAATGTCATTTCTGCGACGAAGTCGGCTAGAGCCTGGGCTTTGAGAGCTTTCCTGCTTTTGTATTAGATGTCGAATTCGGACAGTTCTAGCGACCATTTGAGCATTCGACCGGCCATATCTGGTCGTCCTAGTAGCTGTTTTATGGGTTGATCTGTTCGAATCACAATCGTGTGAGCTAGGAAGTAGTGTTTTAATCTTCTGGCTGCATTGATGAGGGCCAGTGCGACTTTCTCTATCTGTTGGTATCTTAACTCTGGTCCTTGCAACGCTTTGCTCGTGAAATATATGGGCTTCTTCCCGTCAGGTGTCTCACGGATGAGAGCGGCGCTTACTGCTTCGGTTGCCACGGCGAGGTACAGGTACAACGTTTTGCCATTGTCCTGGTGAGAGAGGACCGGTGGCTCTGAAAGTGCTCATTTCAGATGGAGAAGGGCCTTGTCACACTCCTCGGTCCATTCAAAAGCTGCCTCTTTGCGGAGGAGTTTGAAGAATGGTAGGGCGTGCTGGGCGGACTTAGCCACGAAACGAGATAGTGACGCGAGCATCCTGTTGAGGGACTGGATGGATTTCTTGGACTTGGGCGTAGGAAACTCAGAGAATGCTCGGCATTTATCGGGATTGGCTTCGATTCCTCGTTCCGTTAAGTAGAAACCAAGGAATTTGCCTGCCCGGACACCGAACGTGCACTTCTCCGGGTTAAAACGCATTTTGAATTTCCTGGCCTGTTCGAAGACCTTTCTCAAATGGGCAGTATGATCGGTTTCCTCGTGGGATTTCACGATCATGTCGTCCATGTAGACTTCGAGCATGTCGCTGATTTCTCCCCGAAATACCTTGTTCATCATTCTTTGGTACGTTGCTCCGCGTTCTTCAGGCCGAAGGGCATTACATTGTAGTAATAGTTGCCCGATTCGGTCATGAAGGCCGTGTATTTTTTGTCGGACATTGCCATCGGGATTTGATTATAGCCTGAGTAGGCGTCCATGAATGATAAAAGTTTAAAACCAGCAGAATTATCAACAAGTTTATCAATATTGGGGAGGGGGTAGGCATCCTTCGGGCATGCCTTATTGAGATCGGTGTAATCAATGCACATGCGCCATTTTCCATTAGATTTTTTAACTAGTACAACGTTGGACAGCCAAGTGGTGTACTTGGCCTCCGAAATAAATTTGGCCTCGAGGAGGTCCTTTACAGCTTTTTCAGCAGCCTCCGTTTTCTCCGGAGACTGCTTTCTCCTACGTTGTACTACGTCCTTGACGGTCGGGTCAATTGTCAGCTGGTGGCAGGCGATGGACGGATCCAAGTCGGGCATTTCGGCGGCGCTCCATGCGAAGAGGTCGGCATTCTCATGGAGGCATGCTTTGAGCTGCTTCCTCGCGATGTCAGGCAGGTCTGCTCCAATATTCACTCCCCGCTGAGGGTCGTCGCCGAACAGAACGATCTCGAAGTTGCCATCTGGTATTGGGCGCATCGGATAGGAGCTGCTGCTGGACGATGTGGACGGGTTGGCTGAAGCTGCTCGTTCCTCCTGCTGGTCTTCTTCTGGGAAGCGACTGTCGAGGTCGATGAAGTCGACCTGGGGAAGAGGCTTGGCTTCCTCGGAGCTGCTTGGCAATGCTGGTTTGCCCGATGCTTTTGGCTTGGACGCAATGGCGTTGAGCCCCTTTGTAGCTGCCTCGAAACACCTACGTGCAACTTCGATGTCGCCGTGGAGGGTGGCCACCATCCCCTTTGAAGTGTAACACTTCATCTTCAGGTGGACTGTTGAAGGCACCGCTACCAACTCGGCCAGAGTCGGCCTTCCGAATATGCACTGGTAAAGCGACGGGCAGTCGATCACCAGAAATTGTACCTTGACAAATCTAGCCGTCTCAGCTGATCCGAAGGTTACGATCAGTTCGACGTAGCCCCACGGCTTGGTAACTGATCCGTTGAATCCCTGTAGATCGGACCCTACATAGGGGGTAAGGTGCGATTCGTCCAGCTGAAGCGTTGAGAACAGCTGGGAGTACATGATGTCGACCGAGCTTCCCTGGTCGATGAGGATTCTGCGAACGTCAAAGTTCGCCATTTGGGTTCTAACGAGCAAAGGTATGCTCGAGTTCGGGGATCCGCCGAGGAGCTCTTCCCGGTAGAAGGAGATGAGGACGGAGCCCTTCTGGGCCTGATCGAGCATGGTCACTTTGTTGGAGCTCGTGTTGATCAGATGCTCGAACTTACGTTTCACGGAGCCCACAGTGACTTTGTTGAAACCCCCGCCAGAAATGACCATGGCGGAGGGAAAAGTCTCCCACGGGCTGTGGGCCGCGAAATAAGCAGGGGCGTTGAGCCCGTCCGAGACGTAGAAGTCCTCCGGTCGCGATATGGACATTGTGACCTGTATGTTGGCGTCTTCCGAGGAGGGTACTTCCTCCTCTATCTTCTTGGACTCCTGGGCGTCCTGCCGAGGAGTGTCCTTCTTCTTCGCAAACTATTTCAGGTGCCCGTCCCTGATCAGTATCTCAATGGCATCCTTCAGATGGATGCAGTCCTCTGTAGTGTGGCCGTGACTCTTGTGGAAACGACAGTATTTTTACTTGTCCACGTTTGGTCTGGCCGATAACTGTTTGGGGAAGCGGACCCCTGCCTGCTTGAACTCCGAATTGGCACATTCGGACATTATCTTTTCCCTGGAGATGGTTAGGGGGTGTAGTCGTGGAACCGCCCAGAGGGTCCCTTGCTGTCGCGGGAGTCCCGGGGACGGTCCTCGCGCCTCCGTTCACCCCGACGAGATGTCGAGGCTTCCTCTCCTCTGGAGGTCCGAGCGTTCACCTGATGGCGCGATGCTCGGACGTTGCTGGCCGCAACCTTCTCTTCGTACTGAATGTGAGATTGGGCTTTGAGGAGGAGGGTGTCTAAGTTCCTTGGCGGTGCGAGGCCAATGGCTTTAGAAAACTCGGAGCCCGGGCGGAGTCCTTGCTCGAGCAGAAACTTCTTCATTTCGTCTGTTGTAGGGACCTATACTGCTTCCTTGTTGAACCTCTCGATATATGCGCGGAGAGGTTTGTCCTTTCCTTGGATTATGGCCCCAAGGGAGGCCTCAGTCTTGGGGTGGTGGCGAGATGCTGTGAAATGCCGCGAGAACATCCTGCCCAATTGTCTCCACGAGGTAATGGACTCCTCGGGCAACTGCTTGTACCATGTCATCGTTCCCTTTCGGAGCGTGGTCGAAAATAGTCGGCATTTGATGACGCCTCGTATACCGCGGTAGTCCAGCAGCGCATCGATGTTCTCGATGTGCTCGTCGGGGTCAGTGGTCCCGTCGTACGTGCCCAGTGACGGGGGCTTCTCCAGGCCTTTGGGGAGACGGGTAGCTAGGATCTCCTGGGACAACGGGCCGTGAGGCTTATCGTCGCTGCTAGAACTGGTGAATGATGGGGACCAAAGGGGGCGCTCGCGGCGGCGGTTCCTTCGGGGAGAAGGAGAGCGGTTCCTTCGGGGAGAAGGCGAATGGTTCCTTCGGGGAGAAGGTGAACGGGCCCGGCCTTTAGACTCGGCCGGGGGAGATTGCCCGTTCCTTCGAGTCCTCTTGTGGCCGGGAGAGTACTGGCCACGCGGGGAAATCTGGTCACGCTTCCGGGCTGCGCGAGGGTCAGGCTCTTGGCGCAGTCTTCGGTCGATGTCTCTACGGGGCTGTGGGCTCCTTGATCGTCACTGGTTCCTCCGCGGGGGAGGGGATCTTGGACGTTTGGACTCTTCTAACGCCCTGATCCTTTCGTTCTGCTGCAGGATCAGGGCGTTGGTTTTGTTGATCGCCTCCAGGAGGGCTGCCACGGCCGGGTCGACGTTGGGCGGAACAGGAACGGGCTGGACGTCGAGTGAAGATTGATCGTTGTTGCGATCAGCAGGGGTAGGGGAAGGAGAATCAGTGGCTCCGCCCCTTAGAAAACGGACATCTCCGAGGAGAGATGAATGGCCGTCAACGTCAGATTTGTTGACGGGAAAGATAGTGGTTTGGAGAGCATCCTTGGCGCGATCTTGAGAGGCCATAATGATGATGATCTTTGAGTATTATTTTGATCGTCGGTTTCCGAGGAAAGAAAGATGGGGAGAACAAAGTTTCCCACAGACGGCGCCACTGATCGTGAAGGCTGGATCAGGTCCTGTAGAAGTGGGCCACCAAGGACGTCTGGGATGCTGGTCGTATGGAGAGGAGGGGGTGTACCTACAAGGCACTCCGACGCTCAAGTAAGAAAGGGTCAGAGAAAAGGGGCAAGTACAAAGTATTAGTTCGTAGGGTGAATATTGGATACCTGACCCTCTCAAGCGAGAGGGTTTATATAGAGCCCCCAGCGCGTGGCCAATGGTCCTATTTTCGAGGCGAAATAAGCGTTTTCCCCAAAGAATAGGTGACTACCCAAACTAGCCGTTATGTCGGGCAGGGTGCCCAAAACTAGCCGTTATGTCGGGCATAGGCATAGTTCCGGGCACCTGCCCACAACTGTTCGGGGAGTAATGAAGCTGTGCGTAACGGGCAGTAATCCCGGGGAGGAATGTTGCATTCCTTGCCCGGTTGGAGGGGCAGAAAGGTAACTTTTGCCCCTCCGTGGATTGGACTTAGGCAATTTGGGCCGCTCTGGAGCAAAAGCGGATTGGGCCATGTCTAGCCATTGGTCCAGTCCAGAACATAAACGATAATAAGTTACAAATATTTTTACAGTGAAATTATAAATATTTGTATAAACGGGAATAAGTTACAAATATTTTTACATTGAAATACGTGAGTACATTTTTTATTTACTATTCTATTAAATCTACACTACACACTACTCTATTTTTATAAAGAAAAAAAATTCAAATATTAATACAATTTTTTTAACAAGAATAAGTTAAAAATATTTTTATAAATTGGTAACTTATGTTCAAGCCACTTATAAACAGAAAAAATTTACGTATTAATATAATTATTTTTAAACTTATAAAATAACTAAAACTTATTAGAATACTTTAAAATTAACTTTATAATTGTAATCATGATAAAAAAAAAATATTAAATGGTAGTCATGAAAATTTAATGATAAATGGTAATCATAAAAAATTAATGATAAAAAATAAAAATGTATTTATACAATTATTTTTATAAACTGAATAAGTTACAATTGTTTTTGTAAACGAGAATAAGTTACAAATAATATTATAAACATAATAAATTCAACTATTTATACAATTATTTGTATAAATGAGAATAAGTTACAAATATTTTTATAAAGGAGAAAAATTGAAGTATTAAAACAATTGTTTTTAACACGAATAAATTAAAAATTGCTTTATAAATTATCACACAGGTTTAAGACGGTTATAAATGGGAAAAAGTCTACATGTTGATGTAAATAATTTTATATATGGAAATAAGTTAAAATAATTTTTTTTTAAACTGGAAAAAAGTTGATTTAAATATTGTTGTTGGATTTATCAACCCATTAAGTTGGTTACGCTGTAAAAATTTTAGAGTCTAAAAAAAGTTTGTAGGTTTGACAAGTGATATTTCGCAATGTAGCATGTGAATACAGACGGGACTCGTGTGATAGCACCTATATTATTTGAATTGGAAACATGATTTTATTCAGAGTTATAGTTTTAGAATTTACTCATCTGAATTCAATTGAGTTTTGGTAATTATTGGAATTGCATGCATAATTCACGGGTAGACGTGAACGTATCTATGACATACCAGATGTAGATTGGTCATTTTAATGTTCATGTATTAAATCTATAAGATATTAGCGGTAGACTGATCATTTGAATTTTATTTTTCATACATTGAATTAAGTTTGATATATTTACTCATGCTATTGTAGGAATGAAAAATTCTATCAGGAAATTATTATCGGTACATCGATGAAGTACCCTGTTCAAGTCACATATTGTGTATTGAATGATATTATTATATATTTTTGAATTTCATACGTAGGAAGTGATAATTTTGTATTTTGTAATTTATACGTACTATTGTTGTTAGATTTATTAACCTATTAAATTGGTTACGCTGTAAAATATTTAGAATTTGAAAAAAAAATTACAGGATTGACAAGTGATTTTCGCAACGTAGCGTGTGAATACAGACAAGACCCGTGCGATAGCACGGGTATCCCGCTAGTTTTAATTAAAAATATGTTTGGTTTAGGAGGGAAGGGAGGCATTACACAATTGAATTAATTCATACCAAACGTTTCACTATTATATCATTTGATGTTTCATCATTATAATCTTTGATATTTGTGAAATGATCCATGTTGACTTGATCAATATTTGAATAATATAATTTTTATTTTCACATCAAATATTCCGCTCGCAATTTATTTTTGAAAACACTCTGATTAAGAAAACGGCGATTGAATTTTTTAATTTGGGTATATTCACCGCCTCTAGACCGTTTTTATACTTCCATATTCACACCCAACAGTTTCATCATAACTTGCACTTTGATTGTCGTTTAGTTGTTTTGAAATGTAATACCACTAAGATATTTTAAATCTTGTAGTACGATTGTGGTTTAGTTATTGTAGTCCGAACTAAGAAAAGAAAGACATGTGATAGCATCACTTTACTAAGAAACCCAATGTAAACCTTAGTAAAAACAAGTGGTCTATATACAAACTTTATTAAAATTTCTTTGCCACAATGTCATTAAAATCCATCTTGGTGATTAATGTCCAACTTTCTATCCATCTTTTAAATAACACACTTGTCAGGAACTTAAGTGTATGTTTATATTGTTATTGTATCTATGTTCTAGTTATAACACAAAAGACAAAATGTTTCGCAACGAATTCTTTTCAAAATATTTTGAATACCTTAATGTGAATTGCACAAATGCGCTAAACTTACCTTAATGTGAATCACAAGGAATACATTGGTTCAGGTTCAGGTTTAGTTGGTAACATTTGGGCTTGCAGTTGATATATATGTTGTTATTTTTCTTCATTTACACAGACATGGGTGATTCGACAAGTACCTCTCATATAATTTATGCTGAAACCTCTGTTAATACAAAAAGTATAAGAAAATTTAGAGATGCCACGATGTGTACCAAGGTTAAAAAACCCACAAAAACGGTGTTCACTCCCCGGTTAATTTTGATCTAAGAACTAGAAAGGCTTATGGTGAAAATGCTGATTATGTGGTGTCGTATCTCAAAAAATACGACCTTGCGAGCGCATAGTACGCTCGTAGATGACTATCAGAGTTGCCACTGAATTTTATTTATTCCAAAGAAGGAAAGGGAAAATATCGATAAAACCCTTACAAAATGACAAAGATATGGTCGTGGCAATCAAGTCGGATTTGCGAGTCGATTATGCGAGGGAAAGGTATTAGTACCCCTCACGTCCGTTGTATCCAACGGGAACCATTTTGTTAGTTTTGGGCATGAGTGTTAGATTTCGAATCTTTGTTTTATTCTAGTTATTAAAAGGGAAAAAGGATAGGACTAAAAAGAAGATTTTTATTAGGGTGCCTGGCGAGACTTTGAATCTCGCTCCTACGTATCTCAACGTGCGACGAAGAACTCAAGACTACGTAGTTTTGGGTAGAAAATGTTTGATTATGGGTCAATTTTAGTAAAAGTTATTTTGTCGCAATCGAACAGAAAATATTGTTTACCCAAAACAGGTGAGAGGAGGGGTGTTTTTAACACAACGAAATGGATTAACAAATCAACATTCGCCGTAAAAAATCACTTAGCTCACTCACACATATAAGTGGACGAGGCGTTGTTTTGCATCGTCTCGAGACGAAACATCTTTCTTTTGAAAAAAAGTTTGAAGTTGAAATCCAAAAGGCAAAAGTTTGGATGTGTTGGATATATTTTTGGGTGATGACGAACACTTGGATGGTCGAGATATACACTTCATATCCAAACACTCGAGGAAGTTGTGATATGCACCAAGTTTCTTTTTCATCTTATTTGTGAAAGGGTTTAAATATAGTTAGGTATTTTTGGCTGGAAGATGAACATCAGATGGTCGAGATATACCCATTGTATCCAAGTATTCAGGAAAAGAGTGATACACCAAACAGTTCCTTTTTCTTCCAATTTATTGTTAAAAAATGATATTTTTGGTGATCGGGTTAAAAGTTTTTTAAAGAGATGACGAGCGCTCGGATGGTCAAAATATACACCTCGTATCCAAACTCTCCGGGATAGCATGATATACACCATGTTCCTTTTTCATTTTTATTTGTAACAAGACATTTGATAATGATTAAGTGTTTTTATTTTTAATTTAAAATGCACTCGATGTTGATCAAGGTTTGAATGGTGTTGTGGAATAATTTAGAATTGATAGTGGTTTGAATTTGTGGTGAGAAAATGTTTCTTTTGATTTTTTTTATTATTTATTTGAAAAGAGTGAAAATTATTTGGAAAAAAGATGAATATTTATAAATAAAAGTGATATTAATTTATTTTTTTGGATAAACTAAATTAAAAGGAAAGTCTTTTTTGGGTTTTAGTTAAACAAGGTTTTAAATGGACAAAAGAAAATAAAAAGAAATAAACAAATATCTACATTCAAACATACAAATATTTATAAAATCAATAAATAATAAACAATAATTAAATGTAAATGTTCAATGTTTATTTTTACAAATAATACTTGCAATAAATAATAAAAAAGAAATAAAATAATAAAACAAATAAAAATAACAAAATATGGGCTAAAAGAGAAAAAGAAAAGTCCAAATAGAGGGGTGCATGTTTAAAATGCATGGTGTAAAAAACATAGGGTGTAGGCTCAATTACTACCCAGTCTACCTGGAAGTCAACTCGGTTGACTCAACCAGGGGCCACATGATGGACCAAAGTAAACAAAGGTGTAGGATTAACATACATCAAGGGAGAGTCAAGACGATCCAATGGTCCAAAAATAAGTTCACGCAGGTTATCATCGGAACTCCCACATGGGAGCCTCTGTTGACTTGGCATAGTTAACAAATGTGAAGGTAAACAGAGAGCCATTTGGCATGAACGTGGAAATAGGCAAATGGAGTATATACGTGTGATTCAGAGAGAGAGAGAGTGAGTCATTTTCTGAGTTTTTTCTCTCTTCATATTCTAAACTCTCTCATTCTCTCTCTCCATAAACAAAAACAACAACAAACACCCTCAATAGAATAGATCTGGCGCGGTAGTGTTCAAGAACGCCACAGTGGCACGTATGAATGCAGTCGTCGGTGCCCAAACCAACCTCTCTTTCTAGGTTTATCAACCTTCTGAGTCCAAAAATGGACTCCAAATCTTCTGAAACCCCCCATAAATCCCTCAATCAAACTATCAAAAACCTAAACCCTAGTTCTTTTTGTTAGAACAAAATTGGTTTGTCACATATCCCTTGAGTTTTGATAATAGCAAAGTATTTAAATAACAATAGGGTATATTAATGTTTATTCAAGTGTGTAGGACCATAGACTAAAATACATATAAAATCCAAGTATTGGTTCTGACTCTGAACATTCAAAGAGAAACGTGAAGATCATCATAAGTTGAAGAACAGACTCTGAAGAAGTCATCTTCCAAAGAGGTCAACATTGAAAGATCAGACTCTAAAGGAGTCATCCTCTGAAAACCAGACTTTGGAGAAGTCTGCTTCTGATCAGAACCTGAGCTAGTCAAAGCGCAAAGACCAAGATGACAGTGATAGGTCATTGCTCATCTCTGAACATACTTTATAATGTGATGACCAAAAGCTATAGGTTATTCATAGAGTCTGCTGGGATACAACTGTTAATTCGTTTTGTAGTAAATATTTTTCAAACTAGGTTTCACCTAACCTGACAGTTTGGTTAAACATCCCAACGTCTCTCAACGTCTGTTTTGAATCTTATCAACAGACTCTAATGATACATCTTCATCAGCTCTTTCCTTTGTTATTTAAGGAGCTGAAAGACTTAAAGGAATAACACGGTGAAACACATACGCAAACACGTTGAACATGCTAATGAACAATAATTGACAACTAAAGAGAAGTTACTGTGTCAAAATATTAGCACAAGCTAAACTTAGGATTTCTTATCCTTGTATATCATAAAAATACCCATGTCTTTAAAAGACTCCTATTGCGTTGTATTATTTATACACTTATATTGTATATCAAGTGTATTCAACCAACAATCATTTATCTGTTCGGTAGATTGTTAGGAGTCTCTTGCTAAGTTCTTGAGCAAGGAAGTTTCATACTTGTGTGTGTGAGCAAGGAAGTCTTGAGCTTGTGTAGTAAGGAAGTCTCATACTTGTGTGTGTGAGCAAGGAAATATTGAGCTTGTATGCTTGAACAATGAAGTCTCATACTTGTGTGTGTGACTGTGAGCAAGGAAGTTTTGAGCTTGTGTGCATAAGCAAGGAAGTCTTAAACTTGTGTGTTTGATCAAGAAAGTCTTGAGCTTGTGTGATTATAGCTAAAATCTCTTGTAAGTACAAGGGGATTAGATTACTCTTGATTTGTGAGATGAACCAGGATAACTATATGTGTTGTTCTTCTTTCTTGCATATTATTTCTGCTGCCTATCTCTAACTAACTGCGATTCTATAACATCGTGTTTAGAATCTGACTTACGGGTTTTAAAAGAAAGAAAAAGGCAACACAATTCAACCTCTCTTCTTGTGTTTTTATCACCTTCAATTGGCATCAGAGCACGTTTTGTGCTTAACACTCAATCTTTTTTGCATATGGATAACTTAAGGAACCCAGATTTAGATATTCTCATTGTAGACCTTAATGATATAGACGTTAGCAATGTTGATTCTAGTACTAAAAAAAGGTGGCTAATCTTAGAGATAAGAAGTCTATCTACATTAGGATAGACGTGACAAATTGGGTTTGAGTTTACCTTCAGAGAAATAAATATGATAAACCTTACCATTGTAATGAACCTTATTGATAATTATAAGGCACAATATGTTGCTAAAATCTTAAAATGTATTTTCAATCCTAAGGTTTCTAAGGAAGAAGCGAGATGGTGGTTGAAAGAGGGATTTGTGTGTTTGACTTGCAATAGCCTTTTTTTTCTAGGAATAGTGAAGAAGACATGGGGAAGAATATTTTTCCATTATGCTAGAATTGTATTTTGGGTTGCATATCTCTTTTTGATCTTGTCAAAGGGGGGAAGTTATAATGTGAGTCTAGATTTAATTTATGTATTTTATGTTATTTGTGGTATTGTGCAATGTTTTAGAGGGAGCATAAGCAAAAGGAGGAAAACACTAATCACATTTTTCTTTTGCTTAAAGTCGACCCAATTCACATTGCAAAAGTTGCAACCTTGCCAAGCATCAAAGGGGGGGAAACTGAAATCTCTTTTGCCTCCTAGGGTTTAATTTTTTATGTTCGTTGCTTGTCAATTTAGGTGTTGGTTTGTTTTGTCGTAATCGAGTTTTCTCAGATAGTTGTGTACCCTAGGGTTGAGTTCTTAATCGTATTTTACGCATGCATAAATCAAATTGTTTGATTAAAGTCTTAGCAATATGCTTAGCAGTATGATTCTAGTCAAATAGTCAAAGGTTTAAATCAATAAGCATGTTTACGAAAGGTTTAAGTCATGTTAATTCTCGATTCTGAATAGCACTTCATTTTGATGAAATTTTGAAAATATTGAAGTGTGATTCGAATCACAAGACCTTATGACTCGAATGAAACTTTGTGGAAAACATGGAATTTTTCTTTTGTGAGTCTAACTTGAATCACAGAACTGCTTGACTTGAATCAAACACATTTTTGAAAAATGAGATTTTGTTTCTGTGGGTTTGACTCAAATCACAACAATGCATGACTCAAATCAAAGAAGTTTGATTCGAATCACAAACATGATTTAAATCATAGATCTTGTTGACTCGAATCACATGATTCAGATCATAAAAATGATTAATTTGAATCATGGGAGCAATTTTTCTTAGTTATTTGACCTTGATTCATATCATTCACTTTCTTGACTGGACTCATACTTAGTAATTGTGACTCGAATCAAATGAATTGTTTCTGAAAGCTCTGCTGATTTGAGCAAATTTTTGGAAGAACATAATGTCAAAAGAGATGAAGAAGTCTGATGAAAGAAGATTGGTCAGATATGATGTCCTAACGAATGTCTCGACATCCTGATCTGATATTGAAGGATGTTTCTAAATCTGTTGCAAGATTTAAGGAGCAATCAAAACCTGGATCAAGGAAGAAATAAACAGAAGATTCGAAGCACAAGGAAACAGAAGAATATAAATAGAAGACTTAGACCTAGGATTTGGTATGCCTTTCGTAACCTAGTTCTCTTGCGTAAAAAACAAGGGTTTAGGGTTTTGAGAGTCGTTGGCTCTCTAGGTTGTAAGTCTCCCTTTTGTATCAGTTTATGCATTGTGGCAGATATAGGTGTCGCACAGATCCATAAGCCTTGAGGTATTGGATTGTGTATTGTTCTTAGATGAAGCTTTTAAGCAAATCTGAGTTAGCTTATTTGTCAAGTATGCTTGACATAATTCTGTATTGACAGGGATGATGTAGAAATCACAGTTGGTGATTAAGGGAAGTGAGTGGGGCATCTCGTATCAAAGAGGTTGTTCTTTGATAAAGTCTTAATTGGGTAGATATTAGGATATAAAGTTGTAAACGGGGGAGTTTAGCTTCGTAACAATTCTACAGATAGTGAAGTCTTCTTCCTGGATTGGTATCCCCCAGATGTAGGTGAATTGCACCAAACTGGGTTAACAATTGTTGTGTTATTTATCATTCTGCAGATTTACTTTTCTGTTAGGGTTCACGATAAACATGTTGGGACAAATGTTGTAACATCTGTGTTATTGCAGTTCTGATATTCAAGGTATCAGTCTGCTGTTGTGCCTCTGTGTTTAAATGCTTATGCAGAAGACTGTCTTGACATGTGTTAGGACATCTGTTGTCTGCATTGCCAGAATTTCAATTGGTATCAGAGCAGGCATCCTGTCTGTTTCTGGATGAGATATTTGGGAGATACTTTTTGGCGTTTAAACAATGAGGCATTTTGAAGATCAGATCAATCAACTCAGACATACTCAAGGGTATTAATGGATGGGATGAATGTTCTGGATCGAAGGTAACAACCCATAGGTTGTTCATGTTGCTGAGGAGGTTCTACCACAACTGCAGGAGAAGTGCCTAGTTCTCTTGTTGGGGTGTCTTATAAGATGTTTTGACATCTTATTAGGGCAAGTTGAATTTGTTCCTTGGTGGTTTCGCTCCATGTGTTTATGATGGAAGAGCTCTAGAATTATGGGATTCTAGAGTTGTTGCTGAAGACAGATGGTGGAAGGTCTCAATCATCGGCCTCTATAGTTGAAGATATCTGCATCTTTTTATTCCAAAGTCGGGAGCGATGGAATGGAAAAAGTTGTTGGAAGATGTCTATTATGGTGACTTGGTACTTGGAAGCTTGGTTCCATGGTACAGTTTGAAGTCAGTTGAAGAGGAGAGGAGTTGAGTTTAGGTTTATCAATTTCTTGCTCTGGGAGTTTGATGAATTATTGATCGGCTAGGTTGTCAAAGATACTTGAGAATTATCTCAAGTCTACTCATAAAGGTGTCTCAGTCGTGCATCTGGAGTCTTCTAGTTATTCTTCTGACTAAAAGGTGTTTCTATGAAACACAACCTGAAGAAAGTGGAGGTGATTTATTTTCACTATCCAAAACAGCAAGGAAGGATTCATCTCTCTTAACCCTAAGGGTGGATCCAATCTGATTGGAGTTCTCAGAATCGTTGAGGTAAATAGGATTTGTTCAGAGAGAATCTTAGTTACTTGAGTCAAGGGTGGCAGCCTTGGTATCTCAATTATTTGTGTCAAAGAAGATACTTGCAAAAGATTGAATACTTGATAAGTGTTCATAAAGTGATCTGGTGGAGCTTAGCTACAACAGTGAAACGGGGTTATTGGACAAGGATTTAAGATCAATTGCTATTTGTGGAATTCACAAGTATTTAATTGATTATCCTTGAAAGTCAAGATTGCTGATGTTCAACAAGATGTTGGAACATCTCATCATCAGAGTTTGTGCAGAATCATGGGAGGAGTACTGCATACACTTTAGTATCTGTTTTGGTCTTGGGTGTTGACATGAGAATCTGCTTCAGTCTGGTGTGACAGAAGCATGTGATCTCTGGAGAGTTTCCTGGCAAGAAACTGGTCTGGACATTGGTGCTGTTGAAGATGAAGATGAAGACATCATAATCTTGATGGTTATTTCTTGGATCAGTTTATTTCGGATCTAGGTACTTGGGAGCATATGATCTTGCTCAGTTTGAAGGTCAAGGTAAAGTTACCTCTGACTTTCTACAGTATGCTCTACTAAGGAAAGTTGCATTCTTTGGTATGGCTATGGTGTAGTCTAGGACTACTTTATCTTCTGAAGATTCATACGTGGCAGGTGTGAAGTCTTTGGAGTTTCAAAGCAGGATGGAGGTTGTCTACTCAAACTTGGTTGTTGAATCAAGTCTATGAGAGCATGGAACTCTTGTTCTGTAATAGGGAGGAGGTTCTTCTAAGTGGCAGAAGGAGGAGTTGAATTCAGCAGTTGGATGTCGTATCAGAATGTTCTGACATCTAGCTTAACATCAGGATCTCAGCTGGTGATGTGGCACATTAGCTTAAGATAAGGTGATCTACAGGAGAATGGAAGTTATGGATGCTTCAAAAAGGTATATCTCATACAGTTTGCGGAAGTTGTGGTTTGAGAAGATGTTACATGTCTAGAGGCTTGGTGGATACAAGATGTCTTGCTATGGAGCAAGTAGTTCATGTGACTTAAAGATCAAATTTCATTGGTGGATCAGTGTATCTTGTGGGAGTTCTGAAGAAGAGTTGAGATTAATCAAACAGTGGCATTTGGTTGATCTTTATTGTGAATTCAAGCAGGATGCTTGGAACTAATTACTCTTGGGCAGAAGGGTAGTTGGTTGAAAACGTATGGAGGATCTGGTTCATCTTGGAGCTTGTGGTAGGAGTTCTAGGTTGAGGATAGAAGTATGTCTTCTTTTGGTGGATGAGAGTTTATTTCTCTTTTGGGTTTCTGGAGTTCTCTTTGTTTAAGCTGGTGGCACAGTGTTGTGTGAAGATCTTCAGTTGGATTACTATGCAGATAGTAAATCCAGTGGTGGAGCATATCAAGAACCATGGTGTGTGGTGTCTATGATGTGTGAAGGATGTTAGAACATTTTCCAGGTTGGTTATCCTTGGAGTAGGATATTAAGTTATGGTATAGGAACTTGTTGCCTACATCGTGTCTAAGGAGTATCTATCTTTTCATACGGGAGAATGATGGAGTAGAATAACTGCCTTGGAAGGATGGTGTAGAGAATACTGAAGTGGATCATGTGTTGATTGCATGGAAATCTGAATATGGATATTCACCAGTTGATCAGAAGTATTTCAGGTTATCATACGGGAGAATGATGAAGGAATGACTGTCTTGGATTGTTGGGTGTCTATCAATTGATTGACCTTGCTAAGGTCAGATGAAAAGCTTGTGGAGGGGATAACGCCCCTATTGGCAAGTCATGCTAAAGGGAAGTGGTTCAGTTTGGCAGCTGTGAAGTTCTGAAGCATGTATATGGTATCTGACACCGTTGGAAGAAAACAAACTAAGAGATATGGTATCTCTTTGAGGAATGTGGATCATTCCTGATCAATTGGATTTTATCTCAAGGAACAAGGAGATCTATACATGAGAATTCAACAGGAATTCGTTTGATGTATGGATAGTTTCTGGAAGAGGGGGATCAATGGAGCTTTGATCTTAATCCAAGAGTTTGTTAATTTAGGATGGTGATCCTAATGAGTCCTCACGGGAAGCATGATGGTGTTCATGTGTGAGTGATTATTGGTTCTTGTCAGAAGAAGCAATAAGTGGAGTTGATGATTGTGTTCAGCAGGTAGGTTGGACAGAGGGTGCGCTCTTGAAGACATGAAGATGCGTCTTATGTTTTCCATTCATCAGCATAAGTGTTCATTGGAGGAGCACTGGTTATCTTAGATAAGGGGATTTGTTCCTTGATCTAAGATATATTACTGCAGGGGTGCAGTTCAAGATCCAGTTTGTATTGTCCGTCAAGCTAGCTGTGATTATGTTTCCATCCTGGGAGGATGAGATGTCAAGAAGGATGTCTTGACATTACTGTTGCAAGGTCGTGTGGGGACTTGACAGTATAAAGTTAATTCCATCATTAAAGTGTCAATACAAGTATCTTGGTTGCTAACTGGGAGATGTTTGAAGAAATGTCTTAACATCTTGGTCAGTTCTATTTTTCTTCTAGTTAAAAGGATTATTCTTGGGACTCATCAAAAGGATGGTGACTTGTCATACCCCAAATTTTGACCACTAAGGTTTCCCATCATTGTGCAAATTATCATCACAATATGGATGTACCTTTATGCCTTATCAAGTGCCTCAAGGGTTGTTGAGCATTCACTACAATCAAAATTAGGGTTTCAAGCCCTCTCTGAGCTCTTAGACAAAGGATCAATCAAGGAATGACATGATCTTCAACTTGTTTAACCTCTCAAACATCCTCAGTGGATCAAAAGGACTCCCACTTCAAGGACTAAGCACAAGGCTGCTCCCTTTCAAGTGAATCAAGCTTCAAGATCGACAGTGTCACCAGATTAGGGTTTTGGTCGACCAGGGCCTCCAGATGGAAATTTTCCTCTGGGCACAAGCCAATGATCCAAAACATAACGTAATGTACTCCATGGAACCTCATGGGCCCAGTCATCAAGTCAATTTTGCCTCAAGGGATGCATTCATCAAAAAATCAAGAATTAGGGTTTCTTGACCTAATTCACCCCTAAGTTGACTTTTGGGACAAATCATGAACCAAGACCTCAAGACATGATTTGAGGGTCTTTAATATACCATATTGATCCATTTGGAACAATGGATTGATCCAAGAAGCTTGAGCAACAAGTTTCAATTTCATCTGAACCACAGTTAGGGTTTTGCGGGAAAAGTCAACTGTAACTTTGACTTTTGACCAGGACATGCTCCCAAACCCTAGGACATGATTCAATACACCCTATGACACCCATGGAACATGTCCATCAAGTTTGATTTAGGTCAAGGACATGATTTCTTGAAGGATTGCACAGTTTGGAATTCATCTGATAAAAAGTCAACTGTGCACAAAAGTCAACTTTGACTTTTTGAGATTTTTCACTAAAATGGATTTTTAATCCTAAAATGATGTTAATGTATGATTTGAATCATCATTCATCAAGAAAAATCAAAGAAAGTGGGGTAACTTGTAAAAGGGGTAACCATAAAACTTAGAAAATTTTCTAAGTTATGGAAAAAGTAACACTAATGCACCAACTTTGAAGGACCATAACTCCTAAACCATAAGGCCATTGTTCCCCATTCAAAGCTTGATTTGTAGATCACATTTCCCTCTACAAAAACTTCATACTGACCTATGTCCAAATTCCTCATACTGACCAAACATGTTCAAACAGTTGTTGTATCATGTAAGGGCTTTCCAAAATGGCCAAGAACATCACCAAATTCAACTTGGGCCATGAGATATAACATTGGCAAGTTGCCTTGTTGAAATCTGTCAAGGCAAGGCAGATTTTGCACTTTTGCTCGATTTACCAAAATTGTGCAAATCCAAACACTCCTATCCACTTGGACACATCTGAGGATTGAATCTAAAGGGGACAAACACTGAGCCAAGCCTCCAAAGTCCTTGGAACAAGAAATAGCATGTTGAACCTAGAATTGCCTAAAATAGGGACAAGACTCCAATTTTGGATTGGAGCATTCAATGGAAGTTTCAAGGTGGCATAGACTGAGCCATTCTCAACTGAATTCAGTCAAGACTTATCCAAGACCAAGGGAATCAGCAGCCTGTGCCCTAACCTCTAGGGAGACTTGGATTTTCATTTGCCAACATTGGCCAAACCTACTCAACAGTTGCCATTCACTATTTCTTGCAATACAAACTTGCTCTACTATAAATAGAGCTCAATTGTGATCAGTTTAAGTACACCAAAGGCCTACAACACTTGCCTTTCTCAAAATCTCTTTCTCTTGGCAAAAATGCCTTTCTTAGCAAGGTAGCTATCGGGTTTTGAGCTAGAGGGCAATTCCACTCAAACCAATCACACACACACCTCATATACATCACATATGAGCTGATCAAACACTTAAACAACAACTGGAACACTGATTTCTCAGAACCACTAGTCAATTGCTCAAGGTTTTAACCAAAATGCAGTTGAGATGCCATGAAGTGATCCAGTCAATTTCAATCAAGTCCAAGCATTCAAACACACTCCATAGGGTGTAGGGAAGCTGTTCAGATCATCACCACTCATCTGTAACACCTCCAAATCAAAAATCACATTGCACTTGCTGTCACGGCCTAGAGGTAAGCATAAACTTGGTCATCTCTCAATCTATGCATATTTCCTCGCACAATAATTTTGCCAAATGTTCATAATCATGCATGGAATGTTTCCCCTCAATTGATTGCATTGTTTGAATCGTGTATCAAAAATCCCAGCCTTCATGCAGAATCTAGGGTTCTTGAGGATTTTTCGTGATTTCTTGTTATATGTTTAATTTAAATGAAATTAAATGCCATAGACATGATCGTGAGGTTGAAACGAGTTGATTGATATGTGGATTGCATGATATGATTAAGTACTCAGTGAGATTGGATAGAAAATGCAAATCTGGGCAAACTGAAAAACGCGCGTGTTCTTGCCTTTGTTCTTGGCGCCATTTTCCAACATTTGAATATTTGAATTTTGTGATTTTATTTTATTAATTCAAAAATTAATTTCTCTCTGAGTTTTAATGATTTTGAGTTGATTCTTTTTTTAATAATTCACAAAAATGTTAAAATATTTTATTTTACCAAAAAATCCCAAAAATATTATATATTTCATATAATTGATATTTTTGCAAAGAATTAATGTTTTATTTGTTTTTAACATTTAAAATATTTTTTCCTCTTGATTTTGTAAATTTTAATGACTTCTAATTATTTTGTAGGTAAATACTTGATTTTTGAAGCATTAATCCAAAGTCATAATTTGTTTCCCACATGTTAAACAATTTGTGATCATTTTAATTGGATTTTTATCCAATTAAAATACATTTTGGAAATAAATTAGGGTTTTTGATTAATTCAACCCTCACAAATCATTTTCAAACACTTGGGCTTCTATTAGAGTGTAAGATCCAACCCTTTTTGAGAACCAAACAAATTTTGGGCCTCAGTCATTGTATAAGACCCACTGTGTTTTCAAACATCTCGGCGTGATCGCCATTTTGACCAAAAATATCTGGGTCTCCCCTTGTGTTGTAAGCCTCATTTCTTTTCCTAAAATACACTTTGGGCCTCTTGAGAGAGTGTAAGACCCACCCCCTTGTACAAAAAAGCTTTTTGGGTCTCACCTATTGTATAAGTCCCTCTGTACAAGTAAACGGTACGACCGTGGTCCGTTTAAAACATCTGGGCCTACCCCCGAGTAGTAAGACCCATTTCTTTTCTTAAAACTCATTTGGGCCTCTATTAGAGTGTAAGACCCAATCCCCATTTTAACCAAAACAATTTTTGGGCCTCACTTATTGTATAAGTTCCTTTGCATTAAAAGAAAATCTCGGCGCGATCGCCATTTTAAACGAAAAATCATCTGGGCCTACCCTCGTGTTATAAGCCCCACTCTTTTTCTTTAAAACTTTTTGGGCCTCTTGAGAGAGTGTAAGACCCATCCCTTTGTACAGAAAACCTTTCTTGGGCCTCAGTCACTTGTATAAGTCCCTCTGTACAAATTTAACAGTGCAATCACTGGTAAAACCCTGGGCCTCTCCTTGAGCTGTAAGCCCCTATCTTTCTTTTTCAAAGCACTTTCTCCTTTGATTTTGAATATACTGTTGTTTTCAATCTTTCTTTGTTGAATAACTAACCAAACAGCATGGAAGCTCTACAACAGAGTAAGTGTTTATACGCTTTCATTTACTGCTTTCTTATACATATAACTGTATTGTGGGGCTGTTTCACTGTAAGTCTCCTTTCATAAACTCATATCAACTGTGTAATAATAGTATAGATATTTAGAGTTTCCCCGGAAACTTCGTCTAGAACTAGGAAAAACCGTTTCGATTATTCGTAGAAATAGACAGCTAGATCCCCAATAGGATCACCAGATACAGTCTTCTCTTCGGCTGTCCTCATTAGGAATTGTCAAGAAACTCTACTCCCAGAGATGAATGTATTCTCCGTGAATGGCATCTTTGAGTTTCTTCCAAATTCTCGAACTTTCCTGACTTGATCTATTCCTTGTGAATAGCTTGCCTTGAATTTCTCGGGGTTTGGGGACCCACGGGCTTCTTAAAAGCATCGGCCTCCTCTTGGCCATTGTACAAGGACCCTCAGGCTTCCTAAAAGCATCCCCGCCTCCTCTTGGGCTTAGTACAAGGACCCGTCGGCTTCTTAGAAGTATTCACAGCCTCCTCTTAGGCTTCGTATAATGATCTCTTCCTCCGGGAATAATAGCCTCCTCTTGGGCTTCGTACAAGGACCCCTCGGCTTCTTAAAAGTTTCCAGCCTCCTCTTGGGCTTCGTACAAATTGTCCCGACGACCTCCTAGAGGTATAGGAACAGAAATTAGTCATCTTCATAGAACAGTCCTTTCAAAGAGTCTACTACTGTTTCTCAAAGCATAGTACAAAAGATAAAACCCTAGACTTGGACAGTCTAATTTCCTTGAGTCTCAAAGACATTCTCAAGTCCCCTTCAAAATAGGAAGAAACACGTAGACTCGGACAATCTCGATACCCTTTGGATTTCCCGTTTCCTTAAAGAATAGGGAACAATCCCGATCCTCAGATCAAATCCATGAGTACAGTGTTACTCATATAAGAACTGATTTTCTCTTAATCAGTATACTGGACCTGTCACTTAACTGAGATAGCAAACCTTTCAGCCTCCATCTCGGGCTTCGTACGAGATACAAAAGACTCCCTCGTTGAGTCAAACCCTTTAGCCTCTCTCTCGGGCTTTGTACGAGACACACAAAAGACTCCCTCGTTGAGTCAAACAAATCTTCAGCCTCCATCTCGGGCTTTATACGAGATACAAAAAGGTTCTTATTTGAGCCAAACAAAACTTTTAGCCTCTATCTCGGGCTTTGTACGAGATACAAAAACACTCTCTTGTTGAGTATAAAAGATCCTCTTATTGGGTCAATCCCTTTTAGCCTCTCTCTCGGGCTTCGTACGAGACACACATAAAACTCTCTCTTGTTGGGCCAATAGCCTCCTCTTAGGCTTTATATAAGAAAACCATTGGTTGATCGAATCAACCTTTTAGCATCAAAGTTGTGCCTCATTCACAGTACGCAAACATCAACAACTCCTTTCCCTTCATCTAATCGCTGTAAGCGGCAAGCCTCTGGATTATTTACATCCATGTCACTGTCCCTCCTTTAGCATGAGAAATTCCTAAGGAAAGATGGCATTGCTCTACACTGAGTTAAAGTATTCTCCTTCAGGTTGGAACCCCCCTATAAAGGAAATTATGGCATTGCCGGATTCACATATCCCGGTTAAAGTAATTCTCCTTTATAAATAGTTGTGACAAACAAACCCTCTTCAGAGATGACAAATTCTCTCCAAAGTCAACACCCTTTCAGCTTCACATCTTGGGCTTTGAACAAGATACAAATAGACCCTTCAGCTTCACATCTTGGGCTTTGAACAAGATACAAATCACCTTTCGCTTCACGTCTTGGGCTTTGAACAAGACACCAAAACACCCATTTCCTCCCATAGAATAGGAGGAACTACGAACGCTCTGACTAATTTCCCTGTTTCGGTAAACGGGAATACGTAGGCATAAGATTGAAAGAAAAATCTTAGCGAGCACACTAAACAAAAATCCTAAATCCCATATCAATTGAAAACACCAGTCTTAAACTTCCTGACCATAGAATAAACCGTCATTCTGTCAAAATAACACAAGAGAGGCCCCACTACCACATAGCATCCGTAACCTAACAGACCGCTATTTAAACTCGTTATGCAAGCAGGGTTAATTGGAGACATCTATTTCCCTTCCTTCATCAGCTTTAATAGGATAAAAAATGAATCAATCTGTAGTAACCCCAAGAGAGCGACAGTGCTTAAGAACCACGTCCAAAATCGCTCGCTACAGAAAAAATGGCGCCCACCATGGGGCTCTTTTCTCTCTTTTCTTTCTTTTCTTTCTTCTTTCCTTGTGTAGAAACCACAGAATGGTGACTCCGCCGGGGAGTCATTTCTGTCAGGAACGTAGGATTCATAGCTTTAAAGTCTAGGACATTAGGACAAATATATATACTGCTTTTCCTAATTGATATATGTGTTTATTTTTTTGCTAATGGGAATGCGTGTGATGCCGCATGTGGAAAGATTGAGTATACACCTAGGAAAACCCCTTTAGTGGCGCATAGGCTATCGAAAATAGTTGTCATGCGATGCCACCCTCTTCTGAGGACTCTTCAAAAAACATCACCTAGCATGGTTCCCGGCCCGCTGGTGTTTTCTTGACAAGAGTTGATGATGAAGAGAGACAGGTACAAAAGTCATTAGTAAACCTTTGGGATTGGTAGAGCCTTGACTCCATGACAACGACCCTTTGACCCCATGTTCTTTCTATGTTTTTGTGTGTTGCATTCATGCATTCATTTAAAAAACATTAAAACAAATAAAATTTCTCTTCTAGTCTCTCTATTTTTCAAATTAAACTAAGACTGTGATTGCAAATATCAGAGAAAAGGATTACGCTAATGGATTTCGGTAGAAGGAGAACTCATAAGTATACCTTCAAGGCTCCAAAACTAGAGGATCTGAGAGGTTTGGCGAGAATGATCACAAACCAAGAGGCCTTCAGAGCCAAGTACGGAGGTCTGCTACCTCTGCTAAGAGTCCATGTGATTGAAGGAATCATGGATGCGCTCGTTCAGTTTTACGATCCGGTTTATCACTGTTTTACATTCCCGGATTACCAGCTCGCACCAACACTGGAGGAGTATTCTCACCTGATCGATCTACACATTACTGATCAAGCTCCATTTTTTAGACTGGAAGAAATTCCAAAGGATCAGACCATTGCAAGAGCAATTCATCTGGATGAGTCAGAAGTCAAGGCTCACATGACTACCAAGGGTGGCATCCAAGGTTTTCCAGCCCAATTCTTAGCAAAGAAAGCTCTGTACTTTGCTAGTATAAGGAACGGGACTGCTTTTGAAAGCATCTTTGTTTTACTCACCTACGGATTATTTTTGTTTCCCAACATTAATAACTCCGTCAATATCAACGCCATTAAGGTTTTTCTCATTGGAAACCCTATGCCGACTTTGCTTGCAGATGCGTATCATTCTGTATACTTAGGAAATTTGTACAACGGAGGGGAGATCACATGTTGTGTACCTCTGCTTTATAAATGGTTTATCTCCCATTTTCCTAAGTCTACTGCTTTTTGGGATTATAAGAGTGCCTTACGTTGGTCGCAGAAAATCATGTCTCTCACCAACTCTGACATTGATTGGTGTAATAGGATTTATGATGGAATGAGGATCATTGATCGTTGTGGAAACTTCCCCAACGTACCCCTCATAGGAACTAAAGGAGGAATCAAATATCATCCAGTATTGGTTCATCGTCAGTTTGGATACCCGATGAGGCATGTCCCGCACAATGCTCATCTGGAAGGTCTTTTCTTCAAGGAAGGAGAAAATGACAGAGCACTAAAGATGGAAATAGTGCACGCTTGGAAGCATGTTCATAAGAAAGGACGAGAGTCTCTAGGAAAATCGGAATGTGTCTCGGTGGAGCCTTATCTCCACTGGGTACAAACTAGAGCTCTCAAGCTAAAGATGTCGTATCCTCGTCACGGAGTTCTTCCGCCAAGGGAATCTATCATGTACTTCATGACCGAAACGGAAAAGCTTCAGGTTACACTCAACAAAGTTCAACAGGAGAGGAGGTCTTGGAAGAACAAGTACCGCATTCTCAACGTGGAGTGTACCAAAATACAGCAACTACTGAAAGAGAGAAAGATGCTCTGATTGAGATTTTAGAGCAACATGTTGTGGATAATCAGGATGACCAAAGGAATTTGCTCGCTCCTTTCACCTGGCAAAGGAATGACAACCCGACAACGGCCCAAGAGCCCCGGTCAAAGAAAAGGAAGTACCAGAATCAACACCCGAGTTCTCTCGAGACCCATTAGCTTAGGTTTCTGTTTCTGCACCTTGTAATCTACTGTATTTCCATTTCTGTAATCCTTTGAATTTCAATAAAAAGGGGTTTCCCCACTGTTTGATATTTGCAATCTAATTGTCGAAGTTTATTTTGATTAAACCAAAAAACAATTAATATAATCATTGCATTCATCATTCTCACATCGCGTATTCTCCTTACCTACGAATCTCACGTTTGTGTCTCGATTCTAGAGTCAAACTGTCTCATTCGTACAATACTCGGACCAGTCGTCAGAAAAAAATGGATGATCTTGAGGAAGAGAACAGAGAGTTAAAAGAAGAGATCGACGCTCTGAGAGAGGATATGAGAAAGCTTCGTAACGACATGCAAGTCATGGCAGAAGCTCAGCTACAAAGGACTGTGATCTCAGAGATCACCTCAGCGCCCATAGTGGAGAAGTTTGATCCTAGGTATCAAATGACGAAAGATCGTCCCTGGGGCATGCCTGCTAACTATATCCCGGAAGGATATGTTCCGTCGATCGCTGAAGATCAGGGAATCACAACAGATGCCGTTGGTCCTGAAGGTTACAGACTTTGGGAAAGCGAAGATGCCAGAGGCATATTGAAGACTCCTGAAGGTTACAAACTTCGGGAAACGCCAAGATTCACTGCCGTAGTTACGGTACTACCCCCTGTGGTGCACACTGTCCCGGAAGGACAGATTCCATAGATACCTTCTGGTAAAAAGGAAACTATGTTCGACCGAATGGATGAATTCCAGGAACAGTTCTTGGAAATGCAAAAGGAATTGCAAGCCATTCGCGGTCAGGATTTATTTGGAAAGGACGCCGCAGACCTTTGTCTGGTCCCCAATGTGAAAGTTCCACACAAATTCCAAGTGCCTGACTTTGAAAAATACAAGGGTAACTCTTGCCCTCAAAGTCACTTGGTGATGTACGCTCGGCGAATGTCAGCTCAGACAGAGAATCAGGACCTGCTGATTCATTACTTTCAGGATAGTTTAACTGGTGCCGCACTAAAATGATACATGGGTTTAAACTGCGCCACGATCAGCACATTCAGAGATCTTGGCACTGCCTTCGTTCAACATTATAAATACAATTTGGACATGGCACCCGACAGAGATCAACTCAGATCAATGTCACAAAAGGACAAGGAAACCTTTAAGGAGTACGCTCAGAGATGGTGTGAAATTGCCGCTCAAATTTGTCCACCTCTTAAGGAAAAAGAGATGACAAAGATCTTCTTAAAGACCTTAAGCTCATTTTATTACGACAGAATGGTCGCCAGTGCGCCCAGTGACTTCACCGAGATGGTGGGTATGGGAGTTCGTCTTGAGGAAGCCGTCCGAGAAGGACATTTGGCAAAAGACGCTGGATCATCAAGTAGTACAAAACGATACGGTAGTGCTCTCCCTAAGAAAAAAGAGCAGGATATTGGGAATATCTCTCTCGGGAAGTAAAGGCGACGTTATCAACCAGTAGCAGCGGTAACTCCTGCTATCAACCCCGCGCCTATTCCTACGTATCAACCTCAGGTTGCGCAGAGCCAACCTAATTAGCAAAGGACACAACAGCCTCTTCAGCAGGCTCGTCCTCCATACAACAACAACCGTACAACGCGCCCACAAGGATTTGATCCAATACCCGTATCGTACGCAGAACTATTTCCTTTACTACTGGCTAAGGGGCACATCCAGACTAAGTCTCCTCTTACAGTACCAGAAAATCCGCCTTTTTGGTTTAAGGTGGATCAGACATGCCCTTATCATCAAGGAGGATCGGGGCATGACATAGAGAATTGTCTCAATTTCAAATCCGACGTGCAAAAGCTTGTTAGGAGCGGGCTCTTATCTTTCAAAGATACGAATCCTAATGTTCTCACGAACCCGCTGCCTCAACACGAGAAAGCTACGGTCAACCTGATTGAGAAAGAATCTAATAATGTCTATCAAATTCAAGATGTACTCTTGTTGAGGACCAATCTAGTCAAGATGCATTGTAGACAGAATGGATATGGCCAGGTGCCACCACACAATTATGACCGTTGTAGAGTCTGTTCAGAAAGTAACCAAGGATGCTACCTTGTGAGAGCAGCTCTTCAGGGTCAGGTGGATCGTGGAGAGATTCGTCCATATCCGGGTTCCGAACCTATCAACTGGACGCCGAATTATCTCGTCGATCAAATTAAGGACGTTGTCGTAATCTCTGATCATCAGAGGACTAGAGATGTTTCTGCCATCATCCCTCTGCTTGACGAATCTAGAGTTCCCAACCGGGAACGGATCGAGATTACGTACAATGGTCAGAAAAACCAGAAGGTTCCCATAGTTATCTATCTACCGGAACCACTACCGTATGAATCAGCTAAGGCGGTCCCTTATAAATACGGTGCAACAATAATCGAGAATGGAAAGGAAATTCCATTACCCTCCATCGTGAATATTGCAGACATCAGTCGTGTAACACGGAGCAGTCGAATCTTCAACCGAGGAGTTGGAGAACCTAACAAAGAAAAGGAACCTCAGGCAGAAGTTCCTAATTCACCAGTCGGTCAATCCAGTAATCCCGACCTTTTGAAAAACAATGATGAGATGCTGGAGCTCATCTAAAGGAGTGAATACAACATTGTTGATCAACTGTTACAAACTCCTTCAAAGATCTCAGTGCTATCACTTTTACTCAGTTCAGAAGCGCACAGGGAGGCTCTACAGAAAGTATTGGAGCAAGCCTTTGTGGAACAGGATGTAACAATCAGACAGTTCGGTAGCATTGTCTATAACATCACTTCTTGCAATAATTTGGGATTTAGTGATGAGGAATTGCCTGAAGAGGGTCATAACATGGCGCTCAATATCACGGTCAACTGCCCGGACGATGCTTTAACCAGCATACTGGTAGACACAGGGTTAGCCCTGAATGTTATGCCGAAGTCCACTTTGATGCAATTATCATTCAAAGTCCCTCCGATGAGAATCGGCGAGGTTGTCGTCAAAGCATTCGACGGATCCAAAAAAGCGGTTATCGGCGAAGTTGATCTTCCCATAACTATCGGTCCTCACACTTTCCAAGTCACTTTCCAGGTCATGGACATCCAGGCAATGTACAATTGTTTATTAGGAAGACCTTGGATACATCAGGCTGGAGCGGTCACTTCGACTCTCCACCAAAAGGGCGATCAACTCATCACGGTCTGTGGGGAACAGGCCTTGCTCGTGAGTAACTTATCATCATCTACTTGTGTAGAACCCGAGGAGGTTATTGGGACGCAGTTCCAAGCACTGTCGGTGAGCAAGGACAATCAATCTGAAGGAGGAACATCGATTTCCTCATACAAAGATGCCATCAAAGCGGTTGAGAGTACCGATACCATAGGATGGGGACAGCTTGTCATTCCTACTGACAATAAAGCAAAGAAGGGTCTTGGTTTTTCTGTAACCTGTACCCAGACAGCTGCTAACGATGAAAGTCTTCATCCCATTCAGAACTTCTTCCATAGTGGAGGCTTCCTCCACCCAGTGCCTCAAGTAGTCCATACTATCAACGAGGAAGGTTCCTCCAATACAAATGAGGAATGGAAATCCTATCTCAACGAGGATGGTTACATGTCTCAGGAAGAGGTGCATACGCCATTTTGCTTTCCTGCACAGAGCTCGAGACTTATACCCAGGTCAGATGTCGAAATGATATATGGAGATTGTGATCCGGAAGGATGCCGTGCTCCACCAAATTCATTAGAGGAAGATACTCTAATGAAAGACAACTTTGACCATAACTATTATGGCCTGATGGATGGCCTGCCAATGTGGCAACCTTACCCAGGAGACTTGGGGCCAGAAAGTCAGCCGAGTAATGACACTCAACTGAGCATCATTGAACAGAATACCTGTGTCCCCACCATGTCATGGGATCAACACCCAGTTCATTCAGAAACTACTCAACATGACGATGAATTCGCAACATTTGCAGGACTGGAATTCATCAACTATGCTTTTCCTGAGGTCAACATCATCGAGAGGGATGACTCCTCCAGTTCTAAAGAAGTGCGGGACACCTTGGGGCAACCAAGTGGAAAATTTGATTATATGGTCAAGTACACTGCTCCCGAAAGCTCTCGTATCAGGCTCAAAGATATCCAGCCAACAGGATGGGGAGATACAGCTGAGAGCACAAATACTCTGCAAAATGCAACAGAGGAATCCTCCTACGACAATTCTGCCTGGGAGACAGATTCCAATGACCCTGCTCCACCAGAAATCAGCGTTATTTCTGAAGACAAATCAAGGAAAGTGCCAGACTTTGTGATTCACCGAGGAGTTCGCCACCAATGGGTTGCTGTCGAGGTTCCGAAGGTCGTTCACCAGTCAAAGTAATTGCCATCTTTAACCTTTCACCCTGCCCAGGTGAAACGGATGTTTTGTTAGGGCTCGCTTTCTGTAAATTTCCCTCTTCGCTTTGCCCAAAGCAACAGAGTTTTGTTTTATAGGGCTGTAGTTTCAAGAATCGACTTGTTCATTAATAAAATAACGTCGTTCTGTAATTTCCGCATTAATTGTTGTTTTCTCTTTTTGCTTTTCTCAAAAAATGGTAATCCTAAAAAACAAATCAATAATCAAAACAAGCAGTAAAAAATAAAATACACTGCACACACTCGCATTTTCTCTATCTCTTCTAAACACAAATCATCACGTCATGCAGATTGCTTATTTTACACCCCGTTGAAACATACGATCCGATGCCTTCTCCCGACTTTGAGTTCCCGGTATTTGGGGTCGAAGAAGAAGTTGACGACAAAATTCCAGAAGATATTCCCGATTACTCAGACGAGAGGAAAGGTCCATTGAACCTTACAAAGAGCCGTTGGAAACAGTAAACTTAGGTTCAGAAAAAGAGATAAAAGAAATCAAGATTGGGGCACTACTCAGTCCAGCTGCTAAAGAGAGTTTGACAAAGCTTCTCAAAGAATTCCCCGATGTATTTGCTTGGTCCTATCAGGATATGCCAGGGTTGGATACCAGCATCGTGGAACATCACTTATCGTTGAGATCGGAATGTCCGCCAGTAAAATAAAGGTTGAGACGGACTCACCCGGACATGGCCATCAAAATCAAAGAGGAGGTACGAAAACAGATTGACGCAGGTTTCCTTGCTACGTCTGAATATCCTCAATGGTTAGCCAACATCGTACCTGTTCCCAAAAAGGATGAAAGGGTCAGAATGTGTGTCGATTACAGGGATCTGAACAAGGAAAGTCCAAAGGACGACTTTCCTTTACCACACATTGACATGCTGGTTGACAGTACAACAAAGTTCAAAGTTTTTTCCTTCATGGATGGATTCTCGGGCCATAATCAAATAAAAATGGCGCCGAAAGACATGGAGAAAACTTCGTTCATTACCCCATGGGGTACCTTTTGTTACAAGGTGATGTCGTTCGGCTTGAAGAACACCGGGGCAACCTATCAAAGGGCCATGACTACTCTGTTTCATGACATGATACACAAGGAAATCGAGGTATATGTCGATGATATGATTGCAAAATCTAAGACAGAAGAGGAGCATGTGACCCACCTGTCAAAACTATTCGAGCGTTTGAGGAAATACAAACTCCGCTTGAATCCCAACAAGTGCACCTTTGGAGTCCGTTCAGGGAAACTCTTAGGGTTCATCGTCAGCCAGAAAGGAATTGAGGTTGATCCTGACAAGGTCAAGGCCATTCAAGAAATGCCTTCTCCGAAAACTGAAAAATAAGTCAGAGGATTCCTGAGACGTTTGAACTACATTTTCATATTCATATTCCTCATGACCGCGACCTGCTCGCCGATCTTCACAGTGCTTAAGAAGATACAATTTTTTCTCACTGGTTCTCGGGGCAAATGGACTTCGAATTATGATGGCCCCTATGTGGTCACGAAAGCTTTCTCAGGCGACGCCTTGAGACTTGCAACCATGGACGGAGAGGAATTTGCCTACCCCACGAATGTTGATGTAATCAAGAAATACTTCGCCTAAACTGAAAAAAAACGTCTCGGTGGATTGAAAACCCGAAAGGGCTGTCCAGGCAAAAGTTAGAGACATGAAAAAATCATCCCGGTGGATTGGAAACATCAAAGTACAATCCAGGCAAAAGTTAGGGATAATGGCAAGTAACTATGTTCAACAGAGGCAAGTCCCTTAGCAGCAGTTACATCACCCATCGGAGGGAAACTCCAGTCAAGGTCATCTTCGGCAGAAGCTCAGGATGTCCGGAATTCAAAGTTGGTAGAAGGATAGTGGTCGTTATGTTTCAACGTAGCCCTTTTCCCTGTAAATTACCATTTTCTGAACTTTGTAAATACTCTTTAGAATCACGCGTTTGGCTGATCTCCATCTTATCAATAAAATTTGAGCCCTTGTGCTTTTGTTTGTAATTCTTATTTGTTTTAGCTTTACAGAATGACGTTTTAACATGATTAACGATTCTTGAAATAAAACAAAAACGAATTTACTTGTTAAACTTTTACTGCTTTTAAAATAAAGATGGCAATTTCTTTTGACTGTTGAACATCGAAAGGACATCAATCGCTTCTCCAGAAGTAAGCGAGCTTCAAAGTGCAGAATCAAAGTACTCCTTCTAAGCCAGCACGCCTGAATGAAGGATCAACGGTGTCAGATACGGTTTTCCCATCTGATACCTTCGGCCGAGTTCTTATCTCATAAGCCCGACCAACGGCTCCCAGCAGGGACTATTTCTCCTAAGTAAGGTAGAATTGCTACTTTTGGACCAACGATATTTCGACGCCCCGCGATGGCCGAGTATCCAGTCATGTTCATCTTTTGGTTTGTATGTTGTGTCAGTTTTGTCAGCATAACATACATGCATCATGCATTTACATGCATATTCGCTATCATTTAAGCCGGTCTTATCCTGTCGTGATAACCGTCCACTCAATCGAGTTTGTCAGTTCTTGCTTCGTCAGGAAATGTTGTGTCCTAACAAACTCGTCTCCAGTGTATTTTTAGATCAGAGTCGGTAATCGACCACTTTGATAACTTGAACCTCTGAAAGACCAGAGAACCTTCAACAAATGTCACTCTTCGCCATTGAAGATTATACCCTTGTGTCATACCTCAAATTTGTCCTACCTGTATATTATTTTTCATCTGTATATCCACTCACTAACTATATCCAAAAAAAAATTCAAAAAAATTTTGTTTCTGTTTGTTGAAGTGATTGAGGTTCAATGGTCAGACAATGGTTTGTTTTTTTTATCAAGGCCACTGTATGCATGATTTCTGCGGTGTGGGCCTCAGATCTCATTTAGGGTTTTTGTGTCACGACAAGTCATTTGTGTATAGATTAGGTTGTTAAGTTGTGTCACAAGAGTCCAGTTCATTTTTTAGTCAAGATTTTGAGCAGTCCAGTCCACAATTTTAAGTCATGTTACTTTGATTTTAATGCATTCATTTCCTAATTATTTGGTTCATGGTGAAAGATTGTGGCTCATTTATTGTCTAAATGACAATTAATTCAAGAAGAGCTTAGGATGACTCCAATTTTATTCAATGGCAGAGTGCAAGGATGGATTCAATGGTGAATTCTCATGGATTCAAGGGCCTAGTCCATTTCAAGTTCTCAAGATTTATTCAGGATCTTCACATGGTTAATTATTAGAGAAAATTCAAGTGCAAATTATGTGGAAGGTTGATTATGCAAAATCACTTGAGGGAATCTAGTATTATCAAGATTGGTCTAAATTTCAAGAATCGACCCATGTCAAATTCATTGGCAAAGTCAGGAGTTTTAGTTCAAAAATGGAGATGCAAGCAGGAGTTAAACTGAAGAAATTATCAAAAGTTTCTATAAGAAAGTCTTGCATTAAAAGGTTATTACAACAAGAAGATCCAAGAGTCCATCACAAATTCAAAAGAAATATTAAAAAAATATATATGATAAGCCCATGGAAGGCCCGTAAATCCAAATAAATAAAAAAGGGATATGAAAGGCCAGGTGGGTGCGGCCCATTTTCGTTGAGATTTCATGCTTTAGCCATTTGACAAAAGTTTCTTTTCACTAGGCTTTCTTTCCATTTTTATGAGTTGAAATCCCTACTACCATGGCCCCACTACCATTCCAAAAGCTGGTCATTTTGCTACACCACAAGACCATCACCCTTGAGCCATTTCTCAGCATCCAAAATCAACCTCCCCAACGCGTCGCCAGCCTTGCCGTCACACACAACAATGACCTTCAGCTGCACAATAGCACCCAACCTGCATCCAAATAAACCAGAAAAAAACCATTCATTACATATTTCAAAACCATTATAAAAAGAAACTCAAACCAACCAACAAAACAATAAGCTAAACTTGCGGAAACGACAAATCCACATCACCATACAATACACACATGGTGCTACACAGACGCACAACCAAGACCTTGACCCCACTTTCCAGAATTCTGCAAACGACAAAAAGAAAAACACGTCACAATTTGTAAACCATTGTAAAACGACCTATAATTTCCACAACCTGCAAACGCGTAAAAGGGTCTCAAAACGACAACGACATCCCTCCATAATCTCACTCTATAAATGGAACGTGTTCTTCATTCATTCGGAACCCTAGCCGCCACAAATCCCTCTACAAAACCGCCCTTCTCCTTGCTCCATCCTTAAAAAAACCTCACGAAACTTCTGCCATCATCTTCATCACCGAACTCCACCAAAATCAAACACATACCTCTTCACCAACTTCAAATTCCATTAACCTCCTCCAAACCTTCAACAACCGAAGCCCTTTTCAACCACAAACCAAATCCAACCCACAAATCAAAAACATGAACCGATCCAAATCAAAACTAGAGGAAAGAGGGAGAAGCTGATTTAAGGCAAAATCGAGAACAAATTCACAAACCTGGTTCCAATCTGAGCGAGAGAGATTCGAGCGGAGGAAGCGAAACTTTTGAAAGTTGGAGTAATTTCTCTGATGCACTTGATTGTTGCTTTGATGTTTTTTTGGAGAAATGTTGTTTTTAAAGCGTTGTCCTGTTTTTGGACCGTATCCATCTAACCTTTTCATTAGTCCTTGTGTTAATTTTTGCTTTTAAAAAGAAAGACTTGAATGCTTTTAATTTCTACCAAGCCAAGCTTAATAGTCAGCTGTTCGCATGGGCTTCACAGCCCAAATAGCGTTTTTTTTTCTTTTCCGCCATCCTCTCGTTTTTGTAGCCGTGTTTGGTGGATGATGGGCTACTAAACCAAATGATTCCACTTGTTTTCCTCTTTTGTTTAATTAATTCCACTTTTATTTATTCTATTTTTATTAAAAAAAAGTTTCTAATTTTTTGTTTTAGATTTGATGAAGTTTCTTGATACATAACATTTGGTTTTCATTTTTTATTTTTATTCTATTTTGGGCCAATGACATAAAGATATTCATAGTTTAATCAAAATGATTAAATTGTGATTTATTTGAGGCCCACCATTTTTATTCATTTTATTTCGATTTATGTAATATTTATTATTTTAGTTTATCTATCATTTTATTAGATTTTGGTTAGTATTTTGAGTCAATGAAAACATATATCGATTGATTTGTCGATTTTTTCGACTAAATCTCGATAAAGGTGAGACCTTTCTCATTTTTTATGTCATTTTCAATTTTATTTTAATTTCTATCATTTTTTGTTCATTCACATTTATTTTAGGTCGATGAAAACCAAACATCGATCGATTTATCGATTTCTCGATTAAATCTCGATAAAGGTGAGACCTTTATCCTTTATATTCATTTTTCTCGATTTCATTTCATTTTCATTGTTGTTTACATTTATTTTGGGTCGATGAAAACCAAATATCGATCGATTTATCGAATTCTCGATTAAATCTTGATAAAGGTGAGACCTTTATGCCTTTATTCATATTTTCGATTTAATTTCTTATTTGTCACTTTATATTTCTTTTATTTTCATTTTGGTCAATGAAAGTCAAAAGTCAACGATTATCGATTTCTCGATTAAATCGTGATTAAGACGAGACCAATTTTATTTTACGTCAACTTTAATATTTTGTCAATATTATCTTGATTATTATCGTTTACATTCTTATTCATATCCATATCATATTCATATTCATACTCATCTAACCATTTTTATTTGTTCAAATGCTTACTTCCCGATTAAAATACTTGACGCACATATTCAAATCTTTTTTTAATTAAATCGTGAAGGAATTGAGCTCTTGAAGACTAGCACTTCTTGGGTTCTTGAGTGATTGCTATTGGGGCGCACGCCTTAGGTGGTGATCACTCGACCTTTCGCTTCTAAAACACTCGTCTTAACTATTTGGACAAAGGAATGCCATTGGAGTATAGCATTCCACGTGGTACTTTCGTTGTTCAACAAATAATATTTCATAAATCAATTGAATGAAAAAGGTGTCGTTGGGATCGAGCATCCCAATAATGCCCCGATTAATTGGTTGCGAGGCCGACGTCTCGTTTATCGAATAATCGTCATTCTCCCTAAAACACTTAACAAACAAACCATCTTCAAACCAATTCTCGACTCGTCGTCAAGCCACTCTTCAAAACATCCTCATAAGTCGAGTGCCTTTTGACTCGTCGTCAAATGCACACTCGCACACTTCGTAGGTTCCGTTACTAGGAGCACCCCTAGGGACTAGTATCCATCCTCACCTCTTTTCCTAACCAATTCGATCTGATCTTTTTCAAATGTTTTTCTTAATCAATTAATGAAAGGAGGTAATTCTCAGAATCTAGCATTCCTTGGATCTTCGAATGAATGGCTCTTGAGACACACCCCTTAGGTTGTTATTCATTCACCCTTTCGTCTTAAAAAACTTAATCATTATCAAACATTTTCGCAATCAATTCACGAAAGATCTGAGTTCTTGGAGTCTAGCATTCCTTGGATTCTTGAGTGGCTGCTCTCGAGGCACGCCCCTTGGGTCATTCAATCTTTCGTCTCCTAAAATTCAAACCCTAACCCTTCTTTTCGTGGGCGTACCACGAACTACGACTGCTCTGATTCTTTATTCTCGTCCGAATAAAGATACGTAGGCACAAGATTGCGATGATCTTGGCGAGCACACTACCATCTTTTTCTGTCAAACCCCGTAGTCGAACTACGATTGCTCTGATTTCTCATTCTCGTCCGAATGAGCATACGTAGGCCCGAGGTCGCGATGATCTTGCCGAGCACCCAATCCTAAAACCACCCCATGTCCCTTAGTAATCGAACCCTTTTACCTTACCTTTTCGTCTTTATCATTGAGAAGAAAAAAAACAAGCTTAGATAACATTCCTCACAATTAGAACTAAGAGGTTCCCGTTGAATACAACGGACGTGAGGGGTGCTAATACCTTCCCCTCACGTAACCGACTCCCGAACCCAGAATGTGATTGCGACGACCATGTTCTTACCCCTCTTTAAAGGTTTTCTCGATATTTTCCCTTCCCTCTTTTGGGATAAATAAAGTTCGGTGGCGACTCTGTCGAACCGTTTTCCGCGCCTTTTGCGCGAGGGTCGTATTTTTGATGAATTTTCGAGGTGCGACAGATGGCGACTCTGCTGGGGACATTTGCTCCATGCAAGAGAGAGTCGAGCCTAACTTAGAGCAATTTGTGAGGAGCGTTATCTTTGTTTGCGTGTTTTTTTTCTCGTTTACGTATTTGTTCTCGTATTGCTTTCTCCTATTGTTCTTATTTGTTGGATCTTGGGATGATAGCATGAGTAAAGCTCTACACCCGAGCTTTGGTAAAAGCAGAGAGAACACATAGTTTAGAATTGGATGTCGAGTAGTATTAGTCCCCAAAGACTCGCTCCTTGAGTGCCTAGCATGAAAGCTTCCCTAGAGTAGACCTTTTCGTAGATTCTGTTGTAACACAGCTAGTCTGTCGCACGACTTGATTCATGAAGGGTCCGTGACTCTATGAACCACTCTTAGAACCAAGTTATATATTGGTGGTCGTGTAGTGTTAGTCTCCAAGGACTCGCTCCTTGTGCGCCTAGCATGAAGACCCCGCTCAGGGGAGACCTTGTCGTCATTATCGTCGTAATGCAGCTAGCCTGTTGCGTGACATTGATGCGATTTGTGTCCGTAATCCTGGGAACCTTATCCGTCAACATAGAAACTATCCCGTGAGTGGGTTGTGGGTAAAGAACTTAGAACTTTCCTCATAGAGCCTACCTATAAGGTTTCTTCGATCAGAGACTTTGGTCATCTACCCATGAACGGCCAACCTCAGAACTGTTTGAACCTGTGATCTGCGATCCTGGATCTTGCATCTTGCATTGCATCTCATGTCATTGCATTGCATTGCATCTGTTACGCATCTTGCATTGCATTTTTAACCTCAGAATTTCACCTCAACTTCCTTCCTTCTCCAGTAAATCAAGCTGATTCCTCGACACCAGTACGCAACTCGAGCCAACACAAGAAGAACGATGGAGCAGATTCAGCAAGAGCAAGCTGCCTTCAGAGAAGAAATAGATTCTATGAAGAGAAAGATTGATCAGATTCTTGAAGCCATCATGGCGGCCAGAAGAGAAGAAGAACTGCGTGAAGCCGCTGCTGCCAACAACAATGCACAGATTCAAGGGTCACCCTCAAGGCTCTCAGCTCCTGTTCCCAACCCCATCAATTATGGGATACCAATGAACTTCACTCTTGCCGCTGAAGGAGCCACCACTCAACCACTTCCAACCCCTGGAGTTACTGTTGGAGCTATTCCGCAAGCTCAACCTGTTGTCACTCAGATTTCTATTCCTCATGCTGAAGAGAACCTGGTAGATCAGTATGATGAGGTCCAGAATTACCATGTTGCTATCCCGATTATCAATCCTACTGCTGCTCAGGATTTTGAAGCCATGAAGATGTGTTGTGATCTAGCTGAGAAACTCCGAGTCATGGAGGGGCGCAACTCGAAATCTCTGAATGCTCTGGATATGTGTTTGGTGCCAGATGTTGTCATTTCTCCCAAGTTCAAAGTGCAAGAATTCCCAAAGTACAAAGGCCTCAGTTGTCCTCACATGCATCTAAGAATGTACTTCCGCAAGATGGCTGCCCATGCCAAAGATGAAAAGCTGATGATCCATTGCTTCTAAGACAGCTTGTCTGGGGCATCACTCGAATGATACATGTAGCTGGAGCGTAGCAATGTGCGCACTTGGGATGATCTAGCTGATGCATTTGTCAAGCAATACAAGTACAACACTGACCTTGCTCCAAACCGTACTCAACTTCAGAGTATGGCTCAGAAGGATAACGAATCCTTTAAGGAGTACGCGCAACGCTGGAGAGAGCTAGCTGCCAGGGTACATCCACCTCTTGTTGACCGTGAGCTGATTGACATCTTCATGGGTACCTTGCAAGGCCAGTACTATGAGAAGCTGATTGGTAATGTTTCCGCTGGATTCTCTGATTTGGTAATTGTCGGTGAGAGAATCGAAGAGGGTCTGAAGAGCGGAAAGATCCAAGGAGGTTCTAGCAGCCAGTCTCAAGCCAAGAAACCTTTCAACAATGGATTCAAAAAGAAAGAGGGCGAAACAAATGTTGTCTATGCTCAGAAGGGGCAAGCTCCACAAGCTCCAGCTCCAATGCCTTATCAAATGCCATACTTCCAGTATCCGTATGTTGCTGCTGCGCAATACGCTCCAATGCCTTATCAGCCAACTGTTCAAGTTGTTCAAGCTCCAATGCCTCAGCTACAGGCTCCTCAGCAACAATCCTACAACCAGCAAGGGTATCAGTATCCTCCCCAACATCAACAACAGAGAGCTGCTCAACAACGTCAGCCTAATCAGCAGAGGACAAGGAGGTCTGATAGAGACTTTGATCGTCTGCCAATGACCTATGCTCAGATCTTTGCTCAATTGATGGAGAAGAAGGCAATCGCTCTGAGGGACCTAGCTCCTCCAACTGTCATTCCTCCAGATTATGATGCTAATGCTCATTGCGAGTTTCATAAGGGTGCTTCAGGGCATACGATCGAGGATTGCAAAGCTTTCAAACACAAGGTTCAAGACATGATTGACTCAAAGTATCTCGTGTTTAATGGGAAGGCTCCAAACATCATCAACAACCCTATGCCACCGCCACGCTAGTGCCAGCATCAAGTCAAGATAAGTCAAGTCTAGTTCATTCCCCGAAGAAGGCAGTCATGTTGCCATCCCATCACTTTGCATTCTTGTATTTTGTCTTTATATGTTTAAGTATTGTATGCTTTGAACATTGTCATTTGTATTTGGTTTTCTTAATGTATTGACTATGCATGTTTTGAATCAGTTATGTCGTATTCACTCATTTATTCCATTTATTGCAAATCACCGACACATTTATCCATTTCACTTTCTATATCAAACTGTTGTTAGCAATGATTGGTGGAAGGATGATGAAAGCGAAAAATCCATAATTGCAAATCGTATGCTTTCGGATAGAATCTCGTCGAGGATGTACAGGCATTGTTCCAATCCCCCAAACACCGGAGAGACAAGGAGTTAATCCCTAGTTATACCACTTCGAGCCTAGAAGTAGTAGTTTCCTTCGGATATTCAAAACCCTTACACTCAACCTGGGGCAGGGTAGTGTTCAGTTAATCCTAACTACACACCGAAATCACAAAGACAAAATCCAAAAGACATGAATTGGCAGTCACAATCCTCCAACAAAACCAAAAATAAAAGAAATCAAAAGCCTGCTATGTCGAACACCTCAAAGGAGACTTGGGCAAAAATCAAGACAACCCTGATGAACTCGACAAGCAAAGTTAGTCCATGCAAAAGATAGGGATCAAAAACAAAATCAAAAGAGGCCCTCAAATCCTCACCAAAAACAAAATAAGACTCAATGACCACCATATCAAAACCAAAGGATCACTGACACCCATCAAAAACAAAACAAGGTGACTGCCAGTTCGAGCAAACCTTGAGTCATCACTCTTACACCGTCAATCCTTTTGGAATACAAACATGTGCAAAATTAACTGAACGTAGGACTGGAGTTCATCACGAAGAAGGGGTGGGTAGAAATCAAATTTTGAGACTAATATCCTTTGTTTCATAAACCGTAAACCAGACCACGTTACAACCCTCGAAAGACCTAATTGAGGCGAGGTTTATTCTGAAAGCATACTGTTGCAAGGTTGCATAAACTGACTCCCCATATTTGCTAATCTTCAGCATTGGTGTCATTCTCCTTGCTATATCTTTCGCACCATCAGAATCAGCACAGGTTTGGGCTAACGGTCCATTCGTCTCACTATCACGACACTCCAATAAACGACTCTTTTTTCAAAACTTACATGAGCATTGCTTTAAGATTACCATTTGTGAATGTGCAATTTTAACAGCAAATCAGCGCTAGACATCAAAGATGATTCCAACAAGGGGAAATCGAAGAGGAACTTGAACTTTCAGTGGTGCCGACCCGAAGCAAGACTCCCTCAAAACCCTCAGGCTGGGGCAAATCTTCCAACAGCTCAATCAGGGGCAAGCATATCAAAGCTCAACATTCAAAGATCAAATCATCTCAGAGCTAGTTAATCAAGGGTAAACCATTACCATGTTCAGACTGGGGCAAGACTCATTGCAGTAGGCTACCCAGATCATCATGCACGAATTGTGAAGTCATCTTCGTCTGCATCAATCATGGCGTCTTCAACAAACTGAGTGTCGAGGAAATCAAATCCCTCCCACCGCCCAAAGTCCAATCCACATTGGTAACTACCAAAAGTCCACCACGCTGGCGCCTTCGAAATATATCCAATCACCCGTCTGCATCATACGCATCATACGCATCGCATTCGACATCATAAACATCATTTGCATCATATGCATACCAAAACCAATCATACTCCCCCAGCACTTGCATCTCCACGCGTCAGCATTTGCATTGCACATCATTACAAAATCAAGCATTCATACATGCGTAAGATCCAGGATCAATCTCAAGACTGCAAGATGATCTTCAGCCCAGCCAGGGGAAACTTCTTCAATCTGAGGGCGTTCCTCACGAAGTTTTCAACCTTTTGTTGATCAAGACAAGACTACAAGCAATCTTCAGCCCAGTCAGGGGCACTTTCTTCAAGTTCATGGGCGTTCCTCATGAAATCATCAACCTTTGTGGACGAAGTTGTGATCTTTCTTCAAGTTCAGTGGGCGTTCCTCATTGAATCTTTTCTTCAGGTTGAACTACGACTGCCCTGATTCTTTATTCTCGTCCGAGTAAAGATACGTAGGCACAAGATTGCGTAGATCTTGGCAGGTTGCCCTTTTCTTTTTTCGCTGTTTACCTTCTCCATTTTTCGCTATTTACCTTCTCCATTTTTTCACTTTTTCCCTTTCCTTTTCATGGGCTCTCCTCATTGATTTCTTTACTTCAACCTTTTGTTGATGTCTCCAAATTAATCTCATCACATCCCCAGCAAACTTGACCTTTTGTCAATTGCCTTACTATCATCCTTTTGGTGATAGCTAAATCTTGTCAACTCAACCTGCATCCTTTTGGTGTTGGTCAATCCTAAAAATCGAAAACTTTTCTATCATCCTTTAGGTGATAGCCGAAACCATGTCAATTCAACCTTCATCTTTTTGATGTTGGTCCTCACGAATAAGAAGTTCCTATCATCCTTTTGGTGGTAGTAGCTTGTTTTGATCCGTCATCCTTTTGGTGTCGCCGATCCATAAACCCTTGGTCTGTGTGTTATCTTTTTGGTGAGTGACAGCCTGTGTGTGTGCCCTACTATCCTTTTGGTAGTAGCAGGCTGTGTTGTGTGCCCTATTATCCTTTTGGTAATAGCAGGCTGTGTTGTGTGCCCTATTATCCTTTTGGTAATAGCAGGCTGTGTTGTGTGCCCTATTACTTCGTCGGTAATAGCAGGCTTTGACCTCATTTTCCATCCTTTTGGTGGAAGGGTCTGTGTGCGTGTGTGCCCTATTACTTAGTCGGTAATAGCAGGCGTTGACCTCATTTTCCATCCTTTTGGTGGAAGGGTCTGTGTGTGTGTGTGCCCTATTATCCTTTTGGCAATAGCAGGCTTTGACCTCATTTTCATCCTTTTGGTGGAAGGGTCTCTGTGTGTGTGTTCACTATCATCCTTCTGGTGATAGGTCTGTCATCCTTTTGGTGTCATGTTCAATCTGTTATTTCACCTCCCAAGCACTTTTCTTTCTTTTCGGACAAATTTGTGGTCTTCTTCATATCTAATTATCTTCTACCTCGAAAGAGCAAACGCCGCAACAATGCATCTTACACGGTTTAAGACAATTAGATAGGGGCATCTGTCATACCTCAAATTTGTCCTACCTGTATATTATCTTTCATCTGTATATCCACTCACTAACTATATCCAAAAAAAAATTCAAAAAAATTTTGTTTCTGTTTGTTGAAGTGATTGAGGTTCAATGGTCAGACAATGGTTTGTTTTTTTTATCAAGGCCACTGTATGCATGATTTCTGCGGTGTGGGCCTCGGATCTCATTTAGGGTTTTTGTGTCACGACAAGTCATTTGTGTATAGATTAGGTTGTTAAGTTGTGTCACAAGAGTCCAGATCATTTTTTAGTCAAGATTTTGGGCAGTCCATTCCACAATTTTAAGTCATGTTACTTTGATTTTAATGCATTCATTTCCTAATTATTTGGTTCATGGTGAAAGATTGTGGCTCATTTATTGTCTAAATGACAATTAATTCAAGAAGAGCTTAGGATGACTCCAATTTTATTCAATGGCAGAGTGCAAGGATGGATTCAATGGTGAATTCTCATGGATTCAAGGGCCTAATCCATTTCAAGTTCTCAAGATTTATTCAGGATCTTCACATGGTTAATTATTAGAGAAAATTCAAGTGCAAATTATGTGGAAGGTTGATTATGCAAAATCACTTGAGGGGATCTAGTATTATCAAGATTGGTCTAAATTTCAAGAATCGACCCATGTCAAATTCATTAGCAAAGTCAAGAGTTTTAGTTCAAAAATGGAGATGCAAGCAGGAGTTAAACTGAAGAAATTATCAAAAGTTTCTATAAGAAAGTCTTGCATTAAAAGGTTATTACAACAAGAAGATCCAAGAGTCCATCACAAATTCAAAAGAAATATTAAAAATATATATGATAAGCCCATGGAAGGCCCGTAAATCCAAATAAAAAAAAAGGGCTATGAAAGGCCAGGCGGGTGCGGCCCATTTTCGTTGAGATTTCATGCTTCATCCATTTGACAAAAGTTTCTTTTCACTAGGCTTTCTTTCCATTTTTATGAGTTGAAATCCCTACTACCATGGCCCCACTACCATTCCAAAAGCTGGTCATTTTGCTACACCACAAGACCATCACCCTTGAGCCATTTCTCAGCATCCAAAATCAACCTCCCCAACGTGTCGCCAGCCTTGCCGTCACACACAACAATGACCTTCAGCTGCACAATAGCACCTAACCTGCATCCAAATAAACCAGAAAAAAACCATTCATTACATATTTCAAAACCATTATAAAAAGAAACTCAAACCAACCAACAATACAATAAGCTAAACTTGCGGAAACGACAAATCCACATCACCATACAATACACACATGGTGCTACACAGACGCACAACCAAGACCTTGACCCCACTTTCCAGAATTCTGCAAACGACAAAAAGAAAAACACGTCACAATTTGTAAACCATTGTAAAACGACCTATAATTTCCACAACCTGCAAACGCGTAAAAGGGTCTCAAAACGACAACGGCATCCCTCCATAATCTCACTCTATAAATGGAACGTGTTCTTCATTCATTCGGAACCCTAGCCGCCACAAATCCCTCTACAAAACCTCCCTTCTCCTTGCTCCATCCTTAAAAAAACCTCACGAAACTCCTGCCATCATCTTCATCACCGAACTCCACCCAAATCAAACACATACCTCTTCACCAACTTCAAATTCCATTAACCTCCTCCAAACCTTCAACAAACGAAGCCCTTTCAACCACAAACCAAATCCAACCCACAAATCAAAAACATGAACTGATCCAAATCAAAACTAGAGGAAAGAGGGAGAAGCTGATTTGAGGCGAAATCGAGAACAAATTCACAAACCTGGTTCCAATCTGAGCGAGAGAGATTCGAGCGGAGGAAGCGAAACTTTTGAAGGTTGGAGTAATTTCTCTGATGCACTTGATTGTTGCTTTGATGTTTTTTTGGAGAAATGCTGTTTTTAAAGCGTTGTCCTGTTTTTGGACCGTATCCATCTAACCTTTTCATTAGTCCTTGTGTTAATTTTTACTTTTAAAAAGAAAGACTTGAATGCTTTTAATTTCTACCAAGCCAAGCTTAATAGTCAGCTGTTCGCATAGGCTTCATAGCCTAAATAACCTTTTTTTTTCTTTTCCGCCATCCTCTCGTTTTTGTAGCCGTGTTTGGTGGATGATGGGCTACTAAACCAAATGATTCCACTTGTTTTCCTCTTTTGTTTAATTAATTCCACTTTTATTTATTCTATTTTTATTAAAAAAAAGTTTCTAATTTTTTGTTTTAGATTTGATGAAGTTTCTTGATACATAACATTTGGTTTTCATTTTTTATTTTTATTCTATTTTGGGCCAATGACATAAAGATATTCATAGTTTAATCAAAATGATTAACTTGTGATTTATTTGAGGCCCACCATTTTTATTCATTTTTATTTCGATTTATGTAATATTTATTATTTTAGTTTATCTATCATTTTATTAGATTTTGGTTAGTATTTTGAGTCAATGAAAACATATATCGATTGATTTGTCGATATTTTCGACTAAATTTCGATAAAGGTGAGACCTTTCTCATTTTTCATGTCATTTTCAATTTTATTTTAATTTCTATCATTTTTTGTTCATTTACATTTATTTTAGGTCGATGAAAACCAAACATCGATCGATTTATCGATTTCTCGATTAAATCTCGATAAAGGTGAGACCTTTATCCTTTATATTCATTTTTCTCGATTTCGTTTCATTTTCATTGTTGTTTACATTTATTTTAGGTCGATGAAAGCCAAATATCGATCGATTTATCGAATTCTCGATTAAATCTTGATAAAGGTGAGACCTTTATGCCTTTATTCATATTTTCGATTTAATTTCTTATTTGTCACTTTATATTTCTTTTATATTCATTTTGGTCAATGAAAGTCAAAAGTCAACGAATATCGATTTCTCGATTAAATCGTGATTAAGACGAGACCAATTTTATTTTACGTCAACTTTAATATTTTGTCAATATTATCTTGATTATTATCGTTTACATTCTTATTCATATCCATATCATATTCATATTCATACTCATCTAACCATTTTTATTTGTTCAAACGCTTACTTCCCGATTAAAATACTTGACACACATATTCAAATCTTTTTTTAATTAAATCGTGAAGGAATTGAGCTCTTGAAGTCTAGCACTTCTTGGGTTCTTGAGTGATTGCTATTGGGGCGCACGCCTTAGGTGGTGATCACTCGACCTTTCGCTTCTAAAACACTCGTCTTAACTATTTGGACAAAGGAATGCCATTGGAGTCTAGCATTCCACGTGGTACTTTCGTTGTTCAACAAACAATATTTCATAAATCAATTGAATGAAAAAGGTGTCGTTGGGATCGAGCATCCCAATAATGCCCCGATTAATTGGTTGCGAGGCCGACGTCTCGTTTATCGAATAATCGTCATTCTCCCTAAAACACTTAACAAACCAAACCATCTTCAAACCAATTCTCGACTCGTCGTCGAGCCACTCTTCAAAACATCCTCATAAGTCGAGTGCCTTTTGACTCGTCGTCAAATGCACACTCGCACACTTCGTAGGTTCCGTTACTAGGAGCACCCCTAGGGACTAGTATCGATCATCACCTCTTTTCTTAACCAATTAGATCTGATCTTTTTCAAATGTTTTTCTTAATCAACTAACAAAAGGAGGAAATTCTCGGAATCTAGCATTCCTTGGATCTTCAAATGAATGGCTCTTGAGACACGCCCCTTAGGTTGTTATTCATTCACCCTTTCGTCTTAAAACACTTAATCATTATCAAACGTTTTCGCAATCAATTCACGAAAGAACTGAGTTCTTGGAGTCTAGCATTCCTTGGATTCTTGAGTGACTGCTCTCGAGGCACGCCCCTTGGGTTGTATGTCATTCAATCTGTCGTCTCCTAAAATTTAAACCCTAACCTTGTTTTCGTGGGCGTACCACGAACTACGACTGCTCTGATTCTTTATTCTCGTCCGAATAAAGATACGTAGACACAAGATTGCGATGATCTTGGCGAGCACACTACCATCTTTTTCTGTCAAACCCCGTAGTCGAACTACGATTGCTCTGATTTCTCATTCTCGTCCGAATGAGCATACGTAGGCCCGAGGTCGCGATGATCTTGCCGAGCACCCAATCCTAAAACCACCCATGTCCCTTAGTAATCGAAACCTTTTACCTTACCTTTTCGTCTTTATCATTGAGAAGAAAACAAACAAGCTTAGATAACATTCCTCACAATTCGAACTAAGAGGTTCCCGTTGAATACAACGGACGTGGGGGGTGCTAATACCTTCCTTTCACGTAACCGACTCCCGAACCCAGAATGTGGTTGCGACGACCATGTTCTTACCCCTCTTTAAAGGTATTCTCGATATTTTCCCTTCCCTCTTTTGGGATAAATAAAGTTCGGTGGCGACTCTGTCGAACCGTTTTCCGCGCCTTTCACGCGAGGGTCGTATTTTCGATGAATTTTCGAGGTGCGACCCCTTGCTTTCCCGGATTAAGGAAAATCCCCAGAGAAAACCTCTTAATCAGAGACTCGGCAGCACATCAGTTTCGCTCCGAAAAAAAAACCCGCTGATGAAAAGGTCATCGGCACCTCAAAATTGGACCACATCATATGGCGTTTCTCCGGAAAGATCCCGAGAAAAGTATGATGTAAGACTCCGAGCAGAAGCAGTCTCTCCAAAGACTCGTTTTCCCCAGTAGAAACAAATGGCGTCTCCAACAGAGAAGTTTGTGTACCTCTACAACTCAGACGATTGGGTTCCCCAGCGAGTCTAACGTCAACTTTTTCCGCTCAAATGACATCTCCCCAGGAAAATACGGCGAGAAGTTTGAGGAAAACCACTACGAGTAGCGTCCCTTGTCAATAAAGTTATTGACAAAAGAAACTTAGACCAGTTCCTTGGTAGGAAACCAGGATCGAAGGGAAGTTTATTTTAGAAACTGAGACCAGTTCCTTGGTAGGAAACCAGGATCGAGGGGAAGTTTATTTCAGAAACTTATACCAGTTTCTTGGTAGGAAACCAGGATCGAGGGGAAGTTTATTTCAGAAACTGAGACCAGTTCCTTGGTAGGAAACCAGAATCGAGGGGAAGTTTATTTTAGAAACTTAGACCAGTTCCTTGGTAGGAAACCAGGATCGAGGGGAAGTTTATTTCAGAAACTGAGACCAGTTTCTTGGTAGGAAACCAGGATCGAGGGGAAGTTTATATCAGAGACTGAGACCAGTTCCTTGGTAGGAAACCAGGATCGAGGGGAAGTTTATTTCGGAAACTAAGACCAGTTCCTTGGCTGAAGACCAGGATCAAGGGGAAGTTTACCTTTTCTAAGCATCATTTCTTAGCGAAAGAGGATGAATGTGTAAGCTACCATTCATAATCACCATCAAAATTTCGGGTATTCCGATATTTAATCCTCTTGCACCCTGAATGCCCAAATAACTTCGCCATTCACACCTTCGGGTCCAAGAAGATTAAATAGGGGCATCTGTCATACCCCAAATTTTGACCACTAAGGTTTCCCATCATTGTGCAAATCATCATCACAATATGGATGTACCTTTATGCCTTATCAAGTGCCTCAAGGGTTGTTGAGCATTCACTACAATCAAAATTAGGGTTTCAAGCCCTCTTTGAGCTCTTAGACAAAGGATCAATCAAGGAATTATATGATCTTCAACTTGTTTAACCTCTCAAACATCCTCAGTGGATCAAGAGGACTTCCACTTCAAGGACTAAGCACAAGGCTGCTCCCTTTCAAGTGGATCAAGCTTCAAGATCGACAGTGTCACCAGATTAGGGTTTTGGTCGACCAGGGCCTCCAGGTGGAAAATTTCCTCTGGGCACAAGCCAATGATCCAAAACATAACCTAATGTACTCCATGGAAGCTCATGGGCCCAGTCATCAAGTCAATTTTGCCTCAAGGGATGCATTCATCAAAAAATCAGGAATTAGGGTTTCTTGACCTAATTCACCCCTAAGTTGACTTTTGGGACAAATCATGAACCAAGACCTCAAGACATGATTTGAGGGTCTCTAATATACCATATTGATCCATTTGGAACAATGGATTGATCCAAGAAGCTTGAGCAACAAGTTTCAATTTCATCTGAACCACAGTTAGGGTTTTGCAGGAAAAGTCAACTGTAACTTTGACTTTTGACCAGGACATGCTCCCAAACCCTAGGACATGATTCAATACACCCTATGACACCCATGGAACATGTCGATCAAGTTTGATTTAGGTCAAGGACATGATTTCCTGAAGGATTGCACAGTTTGGAATTCATCTGATAAAAAGTCAACTGTGCACAAAAGTCAACTTTGACTTTTTGAGATTTTTCACTAAAATGGATTTTTAACCCTAAAATGATGTTAATGTATGATTTGAATCATCATTCATCAAGAAAAATCAAAGAAAGTGGGGTAACTTGTAAAAGGGGTAACCATAAAACTTAGAAAATTTTCTAAGTTATGGAAAAAGTAACACTAATGCACCAACTTTAAAGGACCATAACTCCTAAACCATAAGGCCATTGTTCCCCATTCAAAGCTTGATTTGTAGATCACATTGGCCTATACAAAAACTTCATACTGACCTATGTCCAAATTCCTCATGGATTTTGAGTTATGGAGTGATCAAAATCAAGAAAAGTCACTTTGTTCCAACACTTAGTGAAAAGTTCACTAAGTCAGAATCTGCCTTACTTTTTTCCAAATGTAGGGGGATTTTTCACTTGGATTCAAAAGAGATCAAAACCAAACATGTTTAAACAGTTGTTGTATCATGTAAGGGCTTTCCAAAATGGCCAAGAACATCACCAAATTCAACTTGGGCCATGAGATATAACATTGGCAAGTTGCCTTGTTGAAATCTGTCAAGGCAAGGCAGATTTTGCACTTTTGCTCGATTTACCAAAATTGTGAAAATCCAAACACTCCTATCCACTTGGACACATCTGAGGGTTGAATCTAAAGGGGACAAACACTGAGCCAAGCCTCCAAAGTCCTTGGAACAAGAAATAGCATGTTGAACCTAGAATTGCCTAAAATAGGGACAAGACTCCAATTTTGGATTGGAGCATTCAATGGAAGTTCCAAGGTGGCATAGACTGAGCCATTCTCAACTGAATTCAGTCAAGACTTATCCAAGACCAAGGGAATCAGCAGCCTATGCCCTAACCTCTAGGGAGACTTGGATTTTCATTTGCCAACATTGGCCAAACCTACTCAACAGTTGCCATTCACTATTTCTTGCAATACAAACTTGCTCTACTATAAATAGAGCTCAATTGTGATCAGTTTAAGTACACCAAAGGCCTACAACACTTGCCTTTCTCAAAATCTCTTTCTCTTGGCAAAAATGGCTTTCTTAGCAAGGTAGCTATCGGGTTTTGAGCTAGAGGGCAATTCCACTCAAACCAATCACACACACACACCTCATATACATCACATATGAGCTGATCAAACACTTAAACAACAACTGGAACACTGATTTCTCAGAACCACTAGTCAATTGCTCAAGGTTTTAACCAAAATGCAGTTGAGATGCCATGAAGTGATCCAGTCAATTTCAATCAAGTCCAAGCATTCAAACACACTCCATAGGGTGTAGGGAAGCTGTTTAGATCATCACCACTCATCTGTAACACCTCCAAATCAAAAATCACATTGCACTTGCTGTCACGGCCTAGAGGTAAGCATAAACTTGGTCATCTCTCAATCTATGCATATTTCCTCGCACAATAATTTTGCCAAATGTTCATAATCATGCATGGAATGTTTCCCCTCAATTGATTGCATTGTTTGAATCGTGTATCAAAAATCCCAGCCTTCATGCAGAATCTAGGGTTCTTGAGGATTTTTCGTGATTTCTTGTTATATGTTTAATTTAAATGAAATTAAATGCCATAGACATGATCGTGAGGTTGAAACGAGTTGATTGATATGTGGATTGCATGATATGATTAAGTACTCAGTGAGATTGGATAGAAAATGCAAATCTGGGCAAACTGAAAAACGCGCGTGTTCTTGCCTTTGTTCTTGGCGCCATTTTCCAACATTTGAATATTTGAATTTTGTGATTTTATTTAATTGATTCAAAAATTAATTTCTCTCTGAGTTTTAATGATTTTGAGTTGATTCTTTTTTTAATAATTCACAAAAATGTTAAAATATTTTATTTTACCAAAAAATCCCAAAAATATTATTTATTCCATATAATTGATATTTTTGCAAAGAATTAATGTTTTATTTGTTTTTAACATTTAAAATATTTTTTCCTCTTGATTTTGTAAATTTTAATGACTTCTAATTATTTTGTAGGTAAATACTTGATTTTTGAAGCATTAATCCAAAGTCATAATTTGTTTCCCACATGTTAAACAATTTTTAATCATTTTAATTGGATTTTTATCCAATTAAAATACATTTTGGAAATAAATTAGGGTTTTTGATTAATTCAACCCTCACAAATCATTTTCAAACACTTGGGCCTCTATTAGAGTGTAAGAACCAACCCTTTTTGAGAACCAAACAAATTATGGGCCTCAGTCATTGTATAAGACCCACTGCGTTTTCAAACATCTCGGCGCGATCGCCATTTTGACCAAAAATCATCTGGACCTCCCCTCGTGTTGTAAGCCCCATTTCTTTTCCTAAAATACACTTTGGGCCTCTTGAGGGAGTGTAAGACCCACCCCCCTTGTACAAAAAAGCTTTTTGGGCCTCACCTATTGTATAAGTCCCTCTGTACAAGTAAACGGTACGACCGTCGTCCGTTTAAAACATTTGGGCCTACCCCCAAGTAGTAAGACCCATTTCTTTTCTTAAAACTCATTTGGGCCTCTATTAGAGTGTAAGACCCAATCCCCCTTTTAACCAAAACAATTTTTGGGCTTCACTTATTGTATAAGTCCCTTTGCGTTAAAAGAAAACCTCGGCGCGATCGCCATTTTAAACGAAAAATCATCTGGGCCTACCCTCGTGTTATAAGCCCCACTCTTTTTCTTTAAAACTTTTTGGGCCTCTTGAGAGAGTGTAATACCCATCCCTTTGTACAGAAAACCTTTCTTGGGCCTCAGTCACTTGTATAAGTCCCTCTGTACAAATTTAACAGTGCAATCACTGGTAAAACCCTGGGCCTCTCCTTGAGCTGTAAGCCCCAATCTTTCTTTTTCAAAGCACTTTCTCCTTTGATTTTGAATATACTGTTGTTTTCAATCTTTCTTTGTTGAACACCTAACCAAACAGCATGGAAGCTCTACAACCGAGTAAGTGTTTATACGCTTTCATTTACTGCTTTCCTATACATATAACTGTATTGTGGGGCTGTTTCGTTGTAAGTCTTCTTTCATAAACTCATATCAACTGTGTAATAATAGTATAGATATTTAGAGTTTCCCCGAAAACTACGTCTAGAACTAGGAAAAACCGTTTCGATTATTCGTAGAAATAGATAGCTAGATCCCCAATAGGATCACCAGATACAGTCTTTTCTTCAGCTGTCCTCATTAGGAATTGTCAAGAAACTCTACTCCCAGAGATGAATGTATTCTCCGTGAATGGCATCTTTGAGTTTCTTCCAAATTCTCGAACTTTCCTGACTTGATATATTCCTTGTGAATAGCTTGCCTTAAATTTCTCGGGGTTTGGGGACCCACGGGCTTCTTAAAAGCATCGGCCTCCTCTTGGGCATTGTACAAGGACCATCGGGCTTCCTAAAAGCATCCCCGCCTCCTCTTGGGCTTAGTACAAGGACCCGTTGGCTTCTTAGAAGTATTCACAGCCTCCTCTTAGGCTTCGTATAATGATCTCTTCCTCCGGGAATGATAGCCTCCTCTTGGGCTTCGTACAAGGACCCCTCGGCTTCTTAAAAGTTTCCAGCCTCCTCTTGGGCTTCGTACAAATTGTCCCGACGACCTCCTAGAGGTATAGGAACAGAAATTAGTCATCTTCATAGAACAGTCCTTTCAAAGGGTCTACTACTGTTTCTCAAAGCATAGTACAAAAGACAAAACCCTAGACTTGGACAGTCTAATTTCCTTGAGTCTCAAAGACATTCTCAAGTCCCCTTCAAAATAGGAAGAAACCCATAGACTCGGACAATCTCGATACCCTTTGGATTTCCCGTTTCCTTAAAGAACAGAGAACAATCCCGATCCTCAGATCAAATCCATGAGTACAGTGTTACTCATATAAGAACTGATTTTCTCTTAATCAGTATACTGGACCTGTCACTTAACTGAGATAGCAAACCTTTCAGCCTCCATCTCGGGCTTCGTACGAGATACAAAAGACTCCCTCGTTGAGTCAAACCCTTTAGCCTCTCTCTCGGGCTTTGTACGAGACACACAAAAGACTCCCTCGTTGAGTCAAACAAATCTTCAGCCTCCATCTCGGGCTTTGTACGAGATACAAAAAAGGTTCTTATTTGAGCCAAACAAAACTTTTAGCCTCCATCTCGGGCTTCGTACGAGATACAAAAACACTCTCTTATTGAGTATAAAAGATCCTCTTGTTGGGTCAACTCCTTTTAGCCTCTCTCTCGGGCTTCGTACGAGACACACATAAAACTCCCTCTTGTTGGGCCAATAGCCTCCTCTTAGGATTTATATAAGAAAACCACTGGTTGATCGAATCAACCTTTTAGCATCAAAGTTGTGCCTCGTTCACAGTACGCGAACATCAACAACTCCTTTCCCTTCATCTAATCGATGTAAGCGGCAAACCTCTGGATTATTTACATACATGCCACTGTCCCTCCTTTAGCATGAGAAATTCCTAAGGAAAGATGGCATTGCTCTACACTGAGTTAAAGTCTTCTCCTTCAGGTTGGAACCCCCCTATAAAGGAAATTATGGCATTGCCGAATTCACATATCCCGGTTAAAGTAATTCTCCTTTATAAACAGTTGTGACAAACAAACCCTCTTCAGAGATGACAAATTCTCTCCAAAGTCAACACCCTTTCAGCTTCACATCTTGGGCTTTGAACAAGATACAAATAGACCCTTCAAATTCACATCTTGGGCTTTGAACAAGATACAAATCACCTTTCGCTTCACGTCTTGGGCTTTGAACAAGACACCAAAACACCCATTTCCTCCCATAGAATAGGAGGAACTACGAACACTCTGATTTCCCTGTTTCGGTAAACGGGAATACGTAGGCATAAGATTGAAAGAAAAATCTTAGTGAGCACACTAAACAAAAATCCTAAATCCCATATCAATTGAAAACATCAGTCCTAAACTTCCTGACCATAGAATAAACCGTCATTCTGTCAAAATAACATAAGAGAGGCCCCACTACCACATAGCATCCATAACCTAACAAACCGCTATTTAAACTCGTTATGCAAGCAGGGTTAATTGGAGACATCTATTTCCCTTCCTTCATCAGCTTTAATAGGATAAAAAATGAATCGATCTGTAGTAACCCCAAGAGAGCGACAGTGCTTAAGAACCACGTCCAAAATCGCTCGCTACATGACTATGATTCAGATAGACTGAATAAGCCTGACATTTTGTCAGGATATTATTTAAGACCTGAGGGTGGGTCCTAACTGGCTATTTTGAACGGTGGAGAGTGCTGCCTAAGTGAAGGCTTGGGTAACATGTGTCTTGATACAAGTGTTCCTTTTTGGACGGTTACTCTTAAAAGTTTGAACAGTCTTATCCTAGTTGGGCGGTGCACACTTATTAATGTTGAATTTACCTACCTAAATTTATTTCTCCTTTGAATTATTCAGTGGTAACTTCTTTGGACCGTGGATCTCTAGAGAAACCGTTTAGGTATTTAAAGAGTGCATCTGTTTGTGGAATTCCAGGTTGTGGGTTGATTCATCATGTCTTTCATTCGTGTTTGGATAAGTAACATATGGATATGGAACTGTATTGGCTACTTTTGTCAATTTTTGACTAAAAAGGGGGAGAAATGGCTGATGTGTGGATATTTCAACACACATATGGTGCATCTTTGCAAGGATGTTGGAGAGGATGTTCTAACATTCTATCTGAGTCTTTCCCTTTGTGCCTTGTGATCTGAGTTAGGAAGCAGGTTGTGTCTTGTGACTTGAGTTACATGTTTTATGGACTCAGTGTTACGCATGATACAACTGAACCTTCTTATGGGTTCTCTTATGCCTCTTAAGAGGAAGATTTATCCCTCTGTGGCAAGTACAGGTTTGAGGGGGAGTGTGCTATGCACTCTTCCTCATATACACCAACATACAGCTAGGAATTTCAGGGATAAGAAAGAGTCTTAGAAGTGTTCCAATCATATCTACCAAACGCTGGACTTTCTTTTTCTGGCCAAGGGAGTTTTAACCAAAAATTTGTCAAAAGGGGGAGATTGAAAGCTCTGCTGATTTGAGCAAAATTTTAGAAGAACAGAATGTCAAAAGAGATGAAGAAGTTTGATGAAAGAAGACTGGACAGATATGATGTCCTAACGAATGTCTCGACGTCCTGATCTGATATTGAAGGATGTTTCTAAATCTGTTGCAAGATTTAAGGAGCAATCAAAACCTGGATCAAGGATGAAATAAACAGAAGATTCGAAGCCCAAGAAAACAGAAGAATATAAATATAAGAGTTAGACCTAGGATTTGGTATGCCTTTTGTAACCTAGTTCTCTTGCGTAAAAAATAAGGGTTTAGGGTTTTGAGAGTCGTTGGCTCTCTAGGTTGTAAGTCTCCTTTTGTATCAGTTGATGCATTGTGGCAGATATAGGTGTCACACAGATCCATAAGCCTTGAGGTATTGGATTGTGTATTGTTCTTAGATGAAGCTTTTAAGCAAATCCAAGTTAGCTTGTTTGTCAAGTATGCTTGACAGAATTCTGTATTGACAGGGATGATGTAGAAATCACAGTTGGTGATTAAGGGAAGTGAGTTGGGTATCTCGTATCAAAGAGGTTGTTCTTTGATAAAGTCTTCATTGGGTAGATATTAAGATATAAAGTTGTAAACGGGGGAGTTTAGCTTTACAATTCTACAGATAGTGAAGTCTTCTTCCTGGATTGGTATCCCCCAGATGTAGGTGAATTGCACCGAAGTGGGTTAACAATTGTTGTGTTCTTTATCATTCTGCATATTTACTTTTTTGTTAGGGTTCATGATAAACATGTTGGGACAGATGTCGTAACATCTGTGTTGTTGCAGTTCTGATATTCAAGGTATCAGTCTGTTGTTGTGGCTCTGTGTTTAAATGCTTATGCAGAATAATGTCTTGACGTGTGTTAGGACATCTGTTGTCTGCATTGTCAGAATTTCAGTTTCTATCAATTTTGTGTTTGAGCTCCTACACATATATAAATATTTTTCTCAAATCCCTCCAATAACATACATTTTGATGAAAATTTAAAAATATTGACGTGTGATTTGAATCATAGGACCTTGTGACTCAAATCAAACTTTGTGGAAAAAACTGAATTTTACTTTTGTGAGTCTAATTTGAATCACATAAGTGTCTTACTCGAATCAAACACATTTTTTGAAAAATTGGATTTTGTTTTTGTGAGTTTGATTCGAATCACAACAATGCAAGACTCAAATTTGATTTGAATCGCAAACATGATTCGAATCACAAATCTTGTTGACTTGAATCACATGGTTCAAATCATAAAAAAGGTTGATTCGAATCATGGAGCAATTTTTCTTGATTATTGAATTTTGATTCAAATTATTCCCTCTCTTGACTTGACTCATACTTATTACTCGTTACTCGAATTAAATGGAATTTTTCTCCCTTTTGTGCCTGACCTCCTACACATATATAATTTTTTTACTCAAATCCCTCCAATAACATTCACTTTCTCTCAACTTTTAATTTTGTTGAGTTTTGCAAGTGAAATATGTCTTAATCTTCAACCTCTTGCATCATCCATTTTTGTTTGAATTAAATTCTCAACTTAGCATTCCCATTCCAAACAATCTCATTTCAAGATTTCTCAATCCTGTATTTCCTCCCTGTGCCAAATTTTCATGTCCTCTAAGGAAAACAGTTTCCAGCAAATATTTTCCTTTTCAAACTTAGCAATCCTCCACGACCGCAACAATGCCTTTGTAAAACTTGGAGTTTCCTCTAATTCTAAAAGAGGTAAATACTGGCCAAATATTTCTCTTGAATGAGATATTGATGCCATCACTGAACAAGGTCCTAAGGTCACAAGTTAACACGTGATGTTCCCCGACACTGAACTACTCGTGGCTCTTGCGATATACTTCATTTCTTAACGTGAAAGTTTTGGCAAAAAGAAGAAGCTACATGGTAGATCACTAAGTCTTCTGGAAAATGACATTTCTATGTATTTAAGCCATGGAAGGTTACCAATGGAATCTGAAAATCTCTTAATAGCAGTACCTATCATGAAAATCTGTAATGGCTTATCCATCTTTTGCATACAACCACCATGTATACAACATAATCTTCTTAAATACTTTCCAAGTAAAATCCAATTTTTTTGCAAATTACATATCCTCAATCAATATGGTTATAATAGTTGGCTTGCTGGTTTACATTTAAAGATTCTACAACAGTCAAATCATTCCAACCATACTTTTCATTATTCAAGAAAAAGATAGATTTCACAGTAAACTCATCCTGTCTTTCAACAGAGATGTAACCAAGATAAAAGAAACACACTAGGATTGATTTGGCCTTGGAGAGCATTACCCTTTTAACTTTTATTCTCCTCTTGCTTTGCATCACCATCAAGCCATGTTGATTGAAATCAAACCGTCCTTTGGGAAAAAGTCGGTTGCCTCTTTTGACCATGTTTCTTCACTTCTTGTCCATGAATCAAAGGGTTTCCGTCTAAAGATTTAGGACTATTGACTCCTTGAGAGCTTGTGGATGCTAGTTCCCTATTTCACACAAACAAGTACAATGGCATAAAGTATCTCAAATTAATCTTAGCAACAAAATCATTATTCTTAAAAGGCTTAAATGGATGAAAAACAATAAGTAATGTTTCTTAAATGGCAGAAGCAAAAAAATATAGAATTGTACCTTAGAATAGGGTTGCCATTTCTTCGTTTGTCAGACCGGCTGCGAGATGACCAAACCATAATACCGCCAGCCAAACAGAACCAGAAAGGCCGAGAAATCAGAACAGCCCGAGCAAGGGAAGGAAGAGCGAAGAAGGCTCTGCCAAATATCTAATCCCATAAACATAATGAAAGGAGTGATAAGTGAACTGTCTAAATTAAAGATCATAAAAATACCAAAAGTTTTAGTGAACTTAATAAAGTAAATGAACATGTGAGGAGGATTGTTATGAAAAACAAAGTTTTTAATGTGTTTGTTCTCGCGAGGAATCAACATGTGTGACAGAAATTACTCACATTCCAATTCAATTTATAAATCTTGCATGCACCATAACATGAAAAGAAGGTAAAGAAAAAAGAAGCAAAATCACATTGGGAGTATATAAGATTCGATCGTATTTTATTACTGCAACATTATCGATACACTTGCCGAGAAGTCATCATGCTTACTTTCCTTGTCTAAGACCCTACAATTCTAACAAGTCAGTAATGCACTCCAAGGAGTGCATCTTTCTTGGTTACTCACCAACTCATAAAGGGTACAAATTTCTTGACTCAAGTGGTATGGTTTTTATTTCCAAGGATGTTTTGATGTTTCCTTTTCCTAACATGTTTCCCGCGTCACAATCAGAGTCTAGTTGTGTCGTGTCCCAAGAGAATTGCCACCTAACTCTACTCTCTCTCCTTTCCGACTCAATGCACATCTAATTCCACAGCATCTATTCCTAATACTCCAGCCAATCGTCATGCTTCTACTAGTCCTACTTCCATCAACCCAACTAATTCATCCACAAACAGTCCTAACACCAGCCAGAACCACATTTCTTCTAACATTAACAATAACAATTCTCACACTAATTCAGGTCAACACACAACCACATCTCACACACTACCCTTAGATCCACTAACATGTCATATTCCTCAACACCTTTACTCATTTCCTCACCTCTTGCTAATGTTATGTCTTTTTTTTTAGAAGCCACAACAGAGCCTCTTCCACTTGTCCCTATAATACACCCTCAAAATTCTCACCCTATGTTAACCAGAGCGAAAGATGGCATTGTTCAGCCTCACCTTCACCCTACACTCCTCATTCACAACAACTCATCCTCTCATAAACAAGCCTTGTTGATCCCAGAGTGGCATGCTTCCATGCGATCAAAATATGATACTCTCATGAGAAACAACACTTGGACTTGATTACCTTACCAATCTAAAATAAAACCAATTGAATGTAAGTGGGTCTTCAGAATCAAGGAGAACCTCGATGGAACCATAAACAAGCATAAAGTCATGTTGGTGGCCAAAGGCTTTCATCAAATTGAATGGTTTGACTATATTGAAACTTTCTCACCATTGGTCAAACTTTTCAGAAACAGGACTATCCAAACTCTTTCTATTTCTTAAAAATGGGAAATACAACAACTTGATTTTAATAATGCCTTTATTGATGGGCTTCTAAGTGATGAAGTTTATATGACTCAACCACCAGGATTTGAAAAGGATGAATCAAGTTTAGTTTCAAACTCAATAAATCCCTATGTGGCATTAAACAAGTCCCAACAGCTTGGTTTGACAGATTCAAAGGTGCTCTTTTGTCCCTAGGTTTTATAGCCAACAAGTGTGATTCTTCCCTCTTCATAATTAACACATCTTCTCATTACATTTAGGTGCTTTTGTATGTTGATGATATAATCATCACTAACATATCTAAATCCTTCATAAAACAACTTATCACCAAATTGAATCTCTCCCTCTCAATTAAGGACCTTAGACGACTAGACTATTTTCTTGGTATTGATGTGCATCACCTTTACAATGGCATCACCTATGGCATCAAGCACCAAGTTATCCAAAATTGATTATGCTCAAGTTGTTGATCCTACAAATTTTAGGTCCTTTGAGGTAGCACTTAAATTTCCAAAGTCATTAGACCTCAAATCTCTTATGCAATAAACAAGTTCTGCCAATTTCTATCTAATACTCTAGAACAACACCGGAAGGAAGTTAAAAGGATCCTAAGATATCATTAGGGCACAATCAATCATGGGTTACTCCTTGCACCAGCAAATTTGAAGGTTCCCATCACCATCACAGTCTTTTGTGATGCTGACTAAGCCGCTGACCTTGATGGCAGAAGGTCCAACTCAGAGGCTTGTATCTATCTAGAGACTAACCTTGTTGAAAAGAAGACTTTGGTGGCCAGGTCTAGTGTAGAAGCAGAATACAGAAGCCTAACTCATGTTACTGCTGAAATCCTATAGCTTTAGTCATTGTTGCAAGAACTCAAGATCAAGCATCAAGTTCCTAGGGTTATGTGTGATAACTTGAGTGTTGTGTCTCTTGCATAGAATCATGTTCTGCATTCCAGGACAAAACATTTGATAATTGATATATTCTTTGTCAGAGAGAAAGTCATAATAAGAGTCCAACAGTGACACACACTCTTACCTCAGATCAATAACTATTCTATATAAACTCTCATGTAACATAATTATATTCAATAAGAAAATTCTAAATTTTGTTAACTCTCTTTCCTCTCTTCTCTTCTCTCTATGGCTTCTTCCCAATGTGATCATCATTTTGAACATTTAGAAATAATAGTCCTTCATGACAAGACCAATAGCAATTAACCAGGGAAGAGGTAAGTATTTACATAGAAAAAAAAATCAATGAAATTGGAAATTTTAGATTTGAACTTGTGAGCCCGAAAGACAATCCAAAGTATATAATTTATGATAAAGAAAAGACTTTTAACATAATAAAACTGATTCAGATCCTACAAAGCAATGATAAAGCAAGTTCAAGCTCCACTAGTGTACAAGAAATATTGACTAGAAAGCAAGAATTACAAAGTTTAAGTCAGCATGAGATTTTGCACCATCATACCAATCAAAACCAACCAACATAAGACTAGAAATAATATAAGAAAAGAAAGATGTTAATCTCATTTACTAACAATAACATTTTAATTAAAAACTAGCAACTACACCATCATTTTATATATTAAAACCATTACTAAAATCAAACTACAATTCCGCCAAATTTTCATCCATTTCATTGTAGTGTTGAGTTCACACTCAAGTGCAACAATCTTCTGTCTTTGTCGAACAATTCTCGGATTTCTTTCATCTTGTTCAAGCACTTTTATTCTTTCTTCAACCAACGGTTGGCCTTGTTCATCACTTGTTTGTGTTATAGAAATCCATTTTTGCTTCCTGATAAATAAATCATTTTCATCTGCAACTTCTTTATAATGCCAATCAAAATAATTGCATCCTGACTGCGTATAAACACAAACAGTATTGTTAATAAATTAACAAAGAAGTTAAAAGGAAAAGAAAAGAATAGTTTTACTCTAAAGTATGGCCATTCCCATAACCGTTTCTATAAATATATAATTGAAGTGGCCCTTCAATCTATAGCAAAATCTCCACATTAACACTTTGGTGTACGTGTTAATACGAAATGTCTGAGCCGCGATCTGCGTATAGATTTAAACTACTGTTACTTACAGGTTCTGATGTAACCCTCTGCCACGCCTCCTCCTCCTCGTCAAAAGATGCAAATAATGCATCTCCTTTGAAGACCTGAATGGTGTTGTTTGTGCTATTTATTACCAACCCAACTTTAAAATCTTTTGTTGTGGCGTTGTCTGGGGAAGAAGAATGGACAATGCACATGATTTTCTTCAAATTAGGCTCATCCACTTGAGGCACTTGGAAAGTTATAGAAGAACAGTTGCTTTTGAAGGTTAGGCAATTGGGATAGTTGTCAGCAGGGAGTAAACTGGACACAGTGGGAGGCATTTTCTGTACAATTCATGAATGTGAAGAAACAAATATATGATCATTGCATAATCTATTTTAAAAAGGTCAAGACTCAATATTTAATTATCAAAGACCGTACTTCACAAAATCTTAAACATTCTTTCAAATTTTCACTGAATTTCAAGCTTTTGGATAAAAAACTTAGGAGTTCAAGGGTCTGGGTCATGTAAAATGATAATAGGCCGAAAACAGTTAAGTGGAGGGAGGAAATCAAACATTACACATAAAAAGGAAAAGGACTTTTTGGTCTTGAGGGACTACATATGTAATCAAACATAAAAAACATCAAAATTATTGTGACTTTTTTATTTTAGCTGTTTATTTTCCAATGAAAGGGGGTGATTGGGAGGTAAACAAAGACTGGCCAATGATCGTTTCCGTCATAGAACGAATTCAGATACTTTCAATCAATTCAACCTTAACATAAACTCAATAACAGCTAGAGTCCTGTTAGGTTTCCATCATGTGTATTCAATTTCTGATTCGTTCAATTGGTTAAATGGACACTTTATATTTGCTTACAATGCAAGAAAGCCAATTGTTGAAAATCTGTCATAACTAACTTAACAAATTTTCAACTAACTACCTAGTACCTACCTAGTTTTTCGCCAGCTAACTAAGGAGCTTTACAACTAACAAACCCTCTTTTAAGCACAAGTTGTGTAAACGGCTAGACTACAACAATTTAAGAGTGCAAAAAAACCCGAACTAAATCGCATTAGGAATCCTACATACTCCAAGCAGCTTTCTAAACCTTTCAAACAGCTCTATCTTTAAAGGTTTTATCATATCACATCTTCCTTCTAATCTTGTGATGCTAAATATATCAGTTCAATTGTTCCTTTGCTAAGGTTCCTTAGAAAGTGAAACCTTATGTCTATGTATTTACTTCTTCCATGCATAACTGGATTTTTGCTTAATTTGATGGTCGAGCTATTATCACAAAAGATTGTCGTACACTTTTCTTACTTCAACCCCAAGCTTTCAAAAATTCTATGTAGCCATATACCTTGACAAATACAGTGAGTTACACCTATGAACTCTGCTTCAGTTGTTGATAGAGTCACAATTGTCAAATCAGAGGGGCCTCCTTTCTTGTACAAGATTCCCAGCTCTAGAGTCCCTTTTAAGTGTCTTAGAATACGTTTGCCAGCCATCAAGTGAGTTTCAACAGGGTGCTCAATGAATCTACTTATCATACTAACTGCAAACATCAAGTCTGCCCTGGTAGCAATTAAGTACATTACGCTTTCAACAATTTGTTTGAAATGAGTAGGATCAACTTCAACTCCTTGACCGTGTTTCGACAGTTTGGTTACTAACACTATAGGACTGCACACAACATTACTTTTGTCCAACCCAAACCTGTCAAGTATTTTTTTGGCATACCTTTGTTGACACATGAAGATACCTTGACTATTTTGCCCAACTTCAATTCCTAGAAAATGTCTCATTTTTCCCAAGTCAGCCATGTCAAATGTTTTCATCATGGATTCCTTGAACCATTTGAACATTCTACTATCATTTCCTATGCAAATTTAGTCATTTACAAAGAGACTAATGATTAATCAGTTTCCTTCCTTGTCTTCTTTCACAAACAAAGTATGTTCATGAGGGCATTTAACAAAACCTTCCTTAGAAAAAAATTGTTCAATTTTACTATACCAAACTCTTGGGGCTTGCTTTAGCCCGTAGAGAGCTTTATGAAGCTTGTACACCTTACTTTTCTCCCTTTGTTTCATATAACCTAAGGGTTGATCAACATAGACAGTTTCACATAGCTCTCCATGAAGAGAAGCACTCTTCGCATCTAATTGAAACACACTCAATCCTTTTAGAGCTGTTACAGCCAACAAGCTTCGAATGGTATCCCACCTAGCCACTGGTGCAAACACTTCTTTGTAGTCAATTCCATATTTTTTAGTATAGCCCTTAGCAACCAACCTTGCTTTATGCTTCTCTATTTCTCCTTCCTCATTAACCTTTGTCTTTTAGAACCACTTTACTCCTATTCTTTTTGCCCCTTTTGGAAGCTCAGTTAACTCCCATGTATTGTTCCTTTCTATTGCATTGATCTCGTTATCCTTAGTAATTCTCCACTCATTGAACTTAGTTGCTTTCTCATAGTTCACAAGATCTTCATTCACATACATGATTCAATATAATATATATGCCAACTTTGACATGTGCATCGAATTTTGAGTGTGTATGTGTAGGGGTGTGATGTATAAACAAATATAGAGGGAGAGTATTGTAAAAAAAATAGATTGTAAGTAGTAATATTTGTAGTTACTTTTATATTATATATTATAGTATGTGACCTGTTAACCAAACCTCATTAAGCCTACAAATTTTTATATTTAAACATTATTGAAATACATTAGTACGTGAAGGAGAAAGAGAGAACCTGCAAAATATTTTCTCTAAGAATGTTGGTGACAGCACAGCTCATTCTCATTTGAATCAAAAGGGATGTCAATTAATTTTTTGAGATTGAAATACAAACCTGACTACGACAATGAATTGATGCTGAAGTCGCGACATTTGAGAATCCCTCACAATTTTGAGTTTCAACGCTTTCCAAAATTCTTGCTACAGATTGATTTAATTGAGCTTCTGAATTGCATTCCAATGGAAGACATTGAAGATTCTGAAGGTCTTCAAAACATGCAGATGTTTGAACTAGTGATAGGATATTATTTGTTGGAGATAACCAAGACTGAATAATAGAAGGAAACACTTTTTGTGCATATCCTTCAAAGCCACAGAGAGAAATATATACAATGCTTTTTGATCTTACTACCGCAGAGGGCACTTTTGTGATAGCAGTGTTATCTGCAACCAGCTTTGTTAAAGATTTCATTTGTTCTATATCCTCTTCCAACTTGTCAATTTTTGTACATCCAGATAGAATGAGAGTTTTGACTGAGTCTAACTTATAGATGCTTCTTGGAAGTTCAAGAAGACCTATACAATCTTTCAAATTTATTAACTGAATTTTTTTGAGATTTCCTATATTAGAAGAAACTGAAGACAAACGTGGACAATCTTTGAGTATTAATTTTTCAAGATTTGGCAATTTTGAAAAGTCTGGGGTATGTCTCAAGTTGTGAGAATGACTAAGATTAAGAATTTTCAACTTCACCAACAACTGCGAGTAAAGAAAATTTGAAGAAATATTAGAGAAGAAATACAAAATAAACACTGTAAGACACTGAATTCAAGTTCATTCTTTCCAAATGGAAGATTGGTGTTGAAATTAACTAGGTCACAATAAAAACAAATTGAATTTAAACCTGAGACTTCCTCCACACTCGTTCCAGATTGGAATATTTCAAGTTAACAGAAACTAGACTATCTTGATGAAAGTTTGTAGGTGTAAATTTTAAGGGGAATCCATGCCAACTAAGCCACCTAAGATGTCTTGAAAGATATTTGTAGTCTCCATCAAGTTGTACACCAGCAAGTTGAAGCAATCTAAGCTTGTCCATTTTCTCAAATGCTTTGGTTTCCATATAAGTTGTTGAGTCCGTTCTTGACATCTTTAAAGTTAGCCCCTTAACATCTAAAGAACTCTGAAACAAAATGGTACAAAAATTAAAACACAGAGCTTTTAGGTAAGTGGTAGTTAAAAATCTTTTAGTATAGCTATATACAATATAGTAAGGTGTGAAGCTCATTGTCTGTTACAAGGAAAGAAGTAGAACATAAAATGATTTACAATGAATTAAATTTTAATAAAGAGAAAAATAAGATGATAAATGAATGTAACAACCAACATTAGATTTATCAATAATCATTTTGCATCCTTCTACATGAGAGATCAGATATTTTTGTTAGAGATATAATATAAAGTCATTCATAAAGATTTTGCTTCATAGCTTAAGGTGCTCATATATTTGTGGCTTTGTGGTGTCTAAGTCTGATACGTCGCATAGGCAATACACAACAACAGCAATGTAAAAAATATAACCATACATGAAGATCTTACAGTATCTTTTGACAACTCAAGCACATCCTGGTAACGCCATAATCTACTAGGCTCTTTTCCCTCGTCTTTAGATTTCTTGCGGACGATATCTCTTCCCATGTCTCGTAGCAAATCATGCATTCCAATCTTGTTTTTCCTATCAACAGTAATAAGGCTTTGTTGTACGAGGATACTTATTCCAATTTCTGGAAAATGCCCACAATCTATTAATATGTTAGTTACGTCTTCCCGGTCCATACCAATAAAGAAAAAAGCAATATCAAGGAATATGTCTTTCACATCATCATCACTTAAACCATCAAAACTTATTCTAAGCTTCTCTGACACTTCACCATCGGGAATCAGTTTGAGCTTGTCCAATACACTATTCCACTCTGTTTCCCTTCTCGTATTCAACAAAAAGGACCCAATGACTTGAAGAGCTAGCGGTAGTCCTCCAGAGTACTTAACAACATCCCTAGAAAGGTTGGTAAAACCTTCGCTAGGAGTTGGTTGCTTGAATGCGTGCCAATTAAAAAGCTCTAGAGATTCACTGTCACCCATTTCTTTCATTTTGTATACATGATCAACTTTATGCCTACTTAGTAGACCATCATCTCTTGTTGTGATGATTATTCTACTTCCCTCACCAAACCATTCTCGATTTCCACACAAAGCATTCAACTGATCCATTTTATTCACATCATCAATTACAAGAAATATCCTTTTCTTACAAAGTCTATCCTGCAATATCATTTTTCCTGATTCAACATCATCTATCTTTATCTTTGTAGTTTTGTAGATGTCAGAAAGAAGTCGTTGCTGTAAAGAAACTTTGTCATTGTCTAGTTTCCAAGCGTCCCTGACATTCAATAGGAAACTTTTTGCCTCAAAATCATGACGAATTTTATTATATACAGCTTTAGCAATGGTTGTTTTTCCGATCCCTCCCATACCCCATATCCCTAGTAGTAGGCAATCTTTTGATTTTTGACTATCCAGTAGTCGAACAACATCCTGTACACGTGATTCTACTCCCACTGGATGGTCAGCAACAGGTAATTCTGTCTTGTCTAGCAAATGAGTAACAAGATCAACTATTTTCTTGATATCCTCACTTTCATTCCTATAAAATATGAGCCCGTGAGTAAGAACATAAGCAAACAGTTAGTAGAGCATTTACGATGGTTACATTTCCTTTGCCGTGTGCGATAATTTTTTGGCGAATGATGATTTTTCATCCCGGTCAAGATAAATAGCATATGCAATCCATTGAAAGCTGAATTTTTACCAATTTTTTGAAAAAAAATATATATATATCAAGATTGCCTTTTATCAAGTACAAGTGAATTAATTTTTTTAGCAATTGAGCATGAAACAAATTTTAGACTCCTCTAAAGTGAGAAAGTGCATTTTAGAGAATAAAGTCTAACCACAATTGATGATGAATTAAAAGGCAGGAAGCCAAAGCATATAGTAATCTAAAATACTCAGAACATAAATTACCTGGAATTTATGATGACAATCCCTGCTATGCCACCAACTTCGTGGAGTGCTGTTTTCCAATTCCTTTTTGTGTATTCATCCACTGATATTGTTGATATAAGATATTCAAAAGATTCTCCAAACTTTCCTGTTTGATGACGTACTTCCGAGGGATCTACCTCGTAGAACACTGGCACAACCACCATACCCTTGGTTCTACCGATTTCCACAATTCTCTCCAATTCCAGCATACACCATTTTGAGTTAGCAAAGTTTGTAGACAAAACAACAATAGAAATTCTAGACTGACCGATTGCTTGTAACAATGAGATTGAGATCTGGTCTCCTCGTCGAATCCCATCATCGTCTTTGAAAACATAGATCGCAGCATTTTCAAGAGAGGAATAGAGATGTGAAATGAATTTTGCACGACTGTCTTCGCCTCTGAAACTCAAGAATACATCATACATCTTTGTCTGAAATAAAAACAAAATGACAGTACCTATAAGCCTTTTAAGTAGAAAGAAAACATGTATACATTAATGTTAAGTAAAGCAGAGCAGAGCCCATATCGTACTACTCACCTTAGCCATACCCTTTGATTGTTGCCTTATAATTTCTCTTCCCATTGCTCGTACCAAAGTATGCATTCCAACCCTGTTCTTGCTATCTACAGTAATAAGGCTTTTATCTTTAAGAGTTTTAATTCCAATTTTTGGGAAATGCCCAGAGAATTCTAAAGTCTGAATTACATCATCTTTATCCATCCCAATAAATAAAGTAGTTATATCAAGGAATGTTTTTTTCTCAGCATAATCTAATAAATCAAAACTTCTCCTGATTTTATCTATTATGCTTTTGTAGGGAATGGTTTTGAGTTTCTCCAGTGCACTTTTCCAATATGCAACAGATCTATCTTTGAAAAAAGACCCAATGACCTTAAGAGCTAGCGGCAATCCGCCACAGTACTCAACAACGTCTCTACAAAGGTCACTGTAATGTTCCTTAGGAATCGGAGTTTTGAATGCGTGCCAACTAAAAAGCTCAAGAGATTCAGTATTGTCCATATAGTTCATTCTGTATACATGGTCAACTTGAAGGCTGCGGAGTATATGCTTATCACTTGATGTGATGATTATTCTACTTCCATGACCAAACCATGCACGACTACCACACAAAGCATTCAATTGGTCCAAATCATTCACATTGTCAAGTACAAGAAATATCTTCTTATGGGAAAGGCTTCTCTGTAATAACATTTTTCCTGATTCAAGTGTAGCTATCTCCATTGGTGGTGTTTTGTAGATGTTTGAAAGAAGTTTTCGCTGGAAAAAAACTAGGCCATACTTTCTACAGTCACTATCAATATCTGAGAGGAAGCTCTTGTGCTCAAAACTACAAGCCATTTGATTGTAAGTGGCTTTCGCAATGGTTGTTTTACCAATCCCATTTATCCCCCATATCCCTGTAATTATGACATTTTCTGGTTGTCCTTTGCTCAATAGTTGAATCACATCTTGTACCTTAGCTTCTACTCCCACCGGATATTCAGCAATGGGTAAGTAATTGTCTTCTATGATAAAAGTCAGACGTTGCACTATGTCAGTGATATATGCACTCTTGTTCCTATAAAATATGAGCCCACAATAAGATGCATTAGCCACTACATAAACACTCTCCATCATATGATTTTAGTGAACAAATAGTTATATGCGAACCAAACATAAGCTTTGAATAGATAAAACAAGTATCAGTTATCATGTTTACCTAGAACTCATCACAGGAAATCCAGAAATGTTGGCAGCTCTAGAGAGTGCTTTTCTATAACGCAGCGACTCATGTTCTGTCAAGATGCTTTGATCTTCAAAAGCTTCTCCAAACATTCCTTTTTGATTGCGTAAATCGGAGGGATCTACATCATAGAACACAGGCACAAACACCTGCGCTATGTTTCTAGTACACTCCAATATCTTCTCTATTTCTTTCAAAAACCAAATTGAAGCATCGAAATTTCTTGAGAAAACGATGATAGAGGTTCTAGAATGTTGGATTGCAGAGGAATTCATGCGATCTTCACTTGTAAGATTGTGATCGCTGATGTAAACAACAAGCCCAGCCTTAGTGAGAGCTGAATAAAGATCATATGCAAAAGATTTACTGATGCCTTCGTCATGGTAAGTCAAAAATACATCGTGTTGAGGAGGAATTTGAGAAGAGGAGAGGTTTCTTGAAGACATGGTTGAGGAGTGTGTGATATGTATGAATGGGTGGCTGTAAAAGGTAGACTCAAGAAGACTCGCATATGAATGAATGGGTAAGAGTACTGTTTTTGGATGAATGAGTGGCTGTAAAAGGTATATTTTCCAGAAAAATTAATTATTATTGCTACTTTTTTTTTAAGCTGTTGATTTATAAGAATTTTTTTTTTAATATAACATATTTATTAAAAAAAAAATACTAAAGAAAATAACATTTCAAATAAATTAAGAAAATTGCGTGGTTTAAAAAAACACCAAAAGGGTGGCGCCATAGGGTATGGCGCCTCATGCTAAAGGGGCGCCTTAGTTGTTTTAGTAAATACCCTATTTATTTTTTTTGTACAGGGGAGGCGTCATATGGTATGGTGCCTCAGTTCACTTTTTTTTTTTTTTTTAATTTGGAAATTGAAAAATTTAATGGAAAAAAAATTAGGGTAGCCAAAAAGACATAAAAATGTTCAGAATAAAAATTAGTGCAATGGATGGTAAAGAAAAATTCAATGATCGTGTCTATTTAAACGTCCACCGGTTCCACATGCAGGGGCTCTTGCGCGGCGTCTTTGTCTACCACGATTTTGTTGAGATGTGCCTGGTCTTTGCGTCTGTTGAGATGGTCCCGGCGTATCAGACAAATTCTAAAGCATTTGTCTCCAATAGCCGGGGGGTTGCCGCCAACGGCGCTTCCGTAATCCAGCTGCATGCCCATGTTTTCATAGTTTGTAAGGGGTGTTGGGTTAGTTGCAGACGGTATAGTTGGCCGAAATGTTGCATTGAAGGGTGTTGGTACCGATTCAGTGGTTGCGAATGTTTTGCTGAGTTGAAGAGAAGAGTTTGGGAGGAGAAAAATTTGTAAAGTGGTGAGATGGTATTTATAATGGTGAAGAATGAGATGAGGGGAGTCACATGATAATGCATGCATTATTGGTCATTGTAGTCTGACAAGTGTAGTCATGCATGCTTTGGAATCTCTTATGTGTTCTCTTGCATGCATTCTTGGTCATTGTAGTCTGACAAGTGTAGTCATGCATGCTTTGGAATCTCTTATGTGTTCTCTTGCATGCATTCTTGGTCATTGTAGTCTGACAAGTGTAGTCATGCATGCTTTGGAATCTCTTATGTGTTCTCTTGCATGCATGCTTTGGAATTGTAGTCTAACAAGTGGAGTCATGCATGCCTTGGAAACACTTATTTTGTGGAGTGTGAGAAGTGTGGTTAGAGAGTCACATGAGAAACTGAAGGCATGGTAGTATTGTCATGTCAAGCAGAGAATCTTAAAGAAATACAGTATAGGTGTAAGTGTAGTTGGTAAGGCATGGGTATAGTATACAATAGTAATAGTAATTATAAAAAAATTACAATGATGATAGTACGAATTAAAATATAAATTATTTGCAAAAAGGAATCAGAATAGTCATAAAGTCCTTGTGAGATTCTTGGTGTGGGAGTGTGGTCTCGTCACGCAGAGAAACACTAAACTTTACCAATAAAAATAATACCAATAAAAACAATAACAATAATGATAAAGCATTTTGAAGTGTGGTCTTATCATAATAGTAAACCATTATGAAGCAATTAAACTCCCAAGACACATTACTTGTATCAACCATAAATAATAGTGCAGAGGCATGCTAAAGAATAGTGGAAGACTAGTGTAGGCATGCAGAGTTGTGTGGTCTTGTCAAGGCTAGTGTAGCCATGCAGAGTTGTGTGGTCTTATGAAGGCTAGTGTAGCCATGCAGAGTTGTGTGAAAATGGGGTCTTGTCACGCAGAGCAGCACATGGTTCATGCAAGGCAATGGTAAACCATTTTAAAGCAATTAAACTCCCAAGAGACATAACTTGTATCTACTATACGCCTATTAATACACATGAAACATACAGCTTATCCTCACATCCTTGAGTTAACATTTTCTTCCAGACACTAAAGTTTGTAAACCTTTTTTCCAAACACAATTTAGTAACGTTTTTTGTTATGGCTCAAAGACCACAATACATGATAAGTGCACATCTCAATGGTGAGATATTTGAATGTCCCATCACAGGTTTCAATTTTAGGGATACGGAAGTGACTAGGTTTTTAATTGATAGAAGATCAAATTTTTTACATTTGAAAGCCAGGTTAGAAAAGAAAATACAGTGCGGTCCAGTTGGGCAAATCGTATACAAAGATCCTATGTTTTTTGACGGGCATGACCAATGCAAATTTTTTCAGCTGAAGATTCGGGACGATGATGATGTGCGTAATATGTTTCTCAGTCATGAGCATTCTGGATTCAATGATATTGAGTTATATATTACGTTACAACAGCAACAACTGTCTTCGTCATGGTAAGTCAAAAATACATCGTATAGTTGAGAAGAGGAGTGGTTTCTTGAAGACATGGTTGAGTTGAGTCAACTCAGTAATATTATTGAGGAGTATGTAATATGGAGCAAAGGCTAAATGGCATGTGAATGAATGGTTGGCTGTAAAGTTTGACTCAAGATAACTCATATATGAATGAATGGATAAGAGTATTGTTTTTGGATGAATGGTTGGCTACTAAAAGTAGACGACAGACACAAGAAGACTCATATATGAATGAATGGATAAGAGTACTATTTTTGGATGAATAGTTGGCTGCTAAAGGTAGACAAACACAAGAAGACTCACATGTGAAGCCGGTGGTGTCTCCCGCACCTTTGAAAATCCGAAACTTTAGATGTTTAAAGATGTTTCTTCGGGCACATCCAAATTATTGTAAGTAGCTTGTAGCATCCCATCAATAGTTTTGTCTTTCAAAGACAACTTTCGTCCAACTTTGAGTTGAGGTAGACCAAATAGGCGGCCCCCTAGTTGTACTCGTGAATCGCAAACAGATATGTGAAGTACTTGTGATATACCACATCGACATATGTTGCACTTTTGTCCACAAACAAGGACGTTCCAACAAAGAACAAGAGGTAACACCTCAATACTCAATGTCGCTGGTACTCAACTTGTGCATCATCACCTCCGGCATCCGTAGCCCCCTTCACATGAGCATTATAAAGGGTTTCCAGAAAGTTAAGTCGTGCATGAGCACCTCTAGTGCGAGTTGCCTCCTTTGACCCCTTAACAGGGTGACCAACAGATCAACCTCTTCCTCTCGTCTGATCCTCTCGTGGTCCAGTAATCTCCTACTGATGGGAAGATGTAGGAGGCAAGAGACGTCATCCAAAGTGATGGTCATCTCGCCTATAGGTAGGTGGAAATATGACGTCTCTGAGTGCCACTTCTTTGCAAAATTCGTCTGCATGTCGTGGTTTATGGTCACGTATGTAGATGAACATATACGGGTAAGACCAGAATAACAGATAACATCATCGAACCAATAATCAGTAAGTTGTGGTGTCGCGGTGAGAATCGGATATCAAGCTATTGATTAACCTGAAATACAAATCATAATTCACCACCGATCTTTAATTTATCCAAGGGAAGGGAAAAAGAACGAATAACCCATAAGTTGCAATGCAATGCAAAGCAAAAGAGAATCTAAGGTTCGGGGTTGGTTATACTTAGGGAAGCTGCTAGCATCCTAAGTATCTGTAGTACTCTACAGGAACCTCTTGTTTTATTGTGTTATTTGTTATTTGTCTGCTAAAGGGTGAAAAGGTAAAGGGAGACCTAAGGTGTTAGTCCTAAGTATGCTCGTCAAGACATCGCATCTCGTGCCTACGTATCCTGACAGGAATGGAATAAGAGCATTCGTAGTTCCCCTCAATGATGGTGAGGAACTCTTGCCTGTGGTCAAGGTTCCAAAGGGAAGGTAAGCGTTTGTGGCAAGACACCTACATAGAGTTAAGAAACTCTAAACCTAAGGCTAGGTTAAAAGGGAGGTAAGTGTCCATGGCAGGAACTTACATAGAGTACAGCGACTCTAATCCTAAGGCTAAGGATAAACGAGGAAAAGACGCGTCTGTGGCAGAACACATACGAAGAGTACGCCGACTCTAATCCTAAGGCTAGGATAAAGAGTAAGGTAAACTAGCAAGCTAGGCTAAGCTATGGCATGGCAGTCAACAAGTATGATCTGTTCCTTTGGAATATAGGAAAACAAGTAATCAAAGTATAGTTCAAAAGTCAAGATTAACAAGAGAAAGCGAACCTAAAACACTGAAGAAGACAAACATATAAAGGATAAATGATAAATTGATAAGTGCGAAATGTACCTATTATTGTATACAAGTTTTGTTGCACTTATCGATATTTTTTGTCTATATCGTTCAAATAAACCCCACTTTGTTCATAAATACGTTTACTTTACATTTTAGTGTATATATTGCGTATTGTGTAAATATTACTTAGTTTAATTGATTTTTATATCATTTTTGTAGGTATTAAATAAAGGATATCTTGCCATATTCTTGAAGAGCATTGAATAAGCTTTCCTGCGCTTCAAACCGTGCGTAAATCGGAGTTTCGGTGAAGAAGTTGTGGCAAAAATAAGGACTGGTTTTCTGTCATTGTCGCACTGCGAACTGGCAGCGAGCATTCGCTTTGCGAAGGCCAGCGAAGTCCACAGCGAAGGAGGCCAGAGAGAGTTAGGGGCGAAACAAGCCAAAGTTCGCACTGCGAACCAGTCAGCGAGCATTCGCACTGCGAATGGTTCGTTCGCACTGCGAACCAACGAAGGAAAGCAAAGGCGGTTTAGCAATCAGAGGCACTTAAAGTGCCATTTTTTTAGTCATTCGCACTGCGAATGATCGTTCGCACTGCGAATCATGCAGAATTTGCAATGTATATAATTCATTTTAGTAGTCACTTTTTATGTTACGGTTTTGGGGTTTCTTGATCCCACTTCCATCAAACTTCATTTTTCATTGCTTTGCTTAGAAAACAACTATGCAGCATGCATACGGATGAACCGGGGTGGATTGATCATCGATCGGCTTTGACAATCCGCGAGATGTTTGGTTCATTTCTCTTTTTCTTTGTGTTTTTCTTTATGGTTGGGTTGTGTATATATATTTGCTGCAAACTCATGTATATTTGTCGCCCATGGCGTTATATGAAACTTGCTTTACAAATCTTTATTGGTGATTGTCTCTGATTTTTGCTTTATGCACGGGGTTTGGGTTGCGTTAGACATAACCTTCACTAACTTCGATTAGGGATGATTGTCTGTTAGTTTCTAGATTCTAGAGATAGATTTAGTGCTAACAATCTTCAATAGGCGTCGAAGCTTAATGTCTTCCGTGTTTCGAGGCTTCGCTCTCGAGAGTGACGAAGAGAGTAACACGGTTGTTTTCTCAACTTTGCGTTAGACATAACCTGTGTTGTGAGCGATGCTGGGTGATATTGATGAGTATTGTAGGTAGAGTATAACTGGTCGGTAAGTTTAAGTTTGTGAGGAGTCGATTATGTGCATGCCTGATAAGTTTCTTGTTGCTAAAGAATGAATTTCGTTTTATGTTTTAATATTTACTTTTCTGTTTTCTTGTTTGAAACCATTTAATCCGAACTCATTAACGCGAGAGACTGTCGAACGACATTCTTTCCCTCGAACCGATCTCTGTGGACACGACATAAATCCTGGAGGGAATTCTTTCCGAAAATAAATATTTTTGCTGCTTGCCCTATTCTGCATCCAACATAAATTCAAGATATGAACAGGAGGATATTCAATGCAAGAATAGGAATCAAACTCAAGCGGAAAGAACGTAAATTACAAGTCAATATGTTAGTGGTTAAGAAAATTAAAAGGGATTAAAATAAACAAGAAAATTTCTAAGTAATTAGAATCTAAACAAAGGTCAAAATAAAAGGATCAATTTACAAAATATTTTTGAGTTTTTTTTTTAAAATAAGTTAAATAGGAAAATATTCCTAAAACAAATTCAACTCAAAATCGAAATCAAAGTCAAGGTTAATTTCTAATTAGTAAGATCTAATTCTAATTTAAGATTAATCTAAACCAAAAAGAATCAAAATTAAAATCTAATTAATCTAAACCCAAAACCAAATTAAAATTTAAATCTAAAAAAAATTCTCAAATTAGTATATAATTAAAAAAGAATCTAATTAAAAAAACTAAATATAAAAACAAATAAAACTAAAACCTAAAGACTAAATAAGATCACAAGGCAGTGGGTGTACTAAAATGAATAAAGATTGAGGCCCAATCTACTGGGCGGACAGGTTGACCGGGTCGGGTTTCCTTGACCCAGTTCGGTTCACATTAAGAGAAAAAAAAGTTGGAACAAAACCTAGCAGCAGTCGTGTATATTGGAGATGTGAAGAACGGTGCATTGTCTCCAGGTACGATCAAATCCTCCTCTTATCAATCTTCTTCTTTGAATCGCTATGCTCAAACGATGAAAAAACGAAACAACAAAATCTAACGTGACTCCCTCTCTCCAAAGAGTTGTATTTCCCCTTCTCAACCTACAACAACTTACTCTCTACTCTTAAACTAAAATCAAAGACTACAACAGAGTTGGAGCACGAGCAAGACATTCTCATACCATTAAAATCGAAACAACATCAACACCAAGCATTAGCCAACATAATCAATGGCAGTTATCTTCTACTCGTCAAGCAGAGAACAACAAACAACACAGAAACATGGTAAATCGGACACGCACGCACGAATCGAATGAAGAAACAGAAGAAAGAACACTAGATTGAAAATATTTAATGGAAAGGAGATTTATCCAAATGGAGGAAAACATCAACAAATCTCTGCCTCAGGTACCTTTATCTACCTCCTTCTATATTCGCTTTCCTCCCTTTTCTCAAAATGGTATGTGAAAGCTCTGCTGATTTGAGCAAACTTTTGAGAAAAACAGAATGTCAAAAGAGATGTTTAAACATGAAGAAGTCTGATGAATGAAGATTGGTCAGAGATGATGTCCTAATAGATGTCTCGACATCTGTATCTGATATTGCAGGATGTTTCTAAATCTATGGCAAGATTTACTGAAACAACCAGTACATGGATAAAGGAATCAACAAACAGAAGACTGAAGTCCAAGAAAGCAGAAGACTATATAAATAGAAGACTTAGACCTAGGTTTTAAGATGCCTTTTGTACGCCTTTTGTAACCTTGTTTTCTTGTGTAAAAAACAAGGGTTTAGGGTTTGAGAGTCGTTGGCTCTCTAGGTTGTAAGTCTCCCTTTGTATCTATTGATGCATTGTGGTAGATATATGTGTCGAACAGATCCATAAGCCTTGAGGTATTGGATTGTGTATTGTTCTTGGATGAAGCTTTTAAGCAAATCCGAGTTAGCTTGTTTGTCAAGAAAGCTTGACAGAATTCTGTATTGACAGGGATGATGTAGAAATCACAGTTGGTGATTAAGGGAAGTGAGTGAGGTATCTCATATCAGGGTTGTAAACGTTTAAGTTTAGCCTTGGTAAAGATGTTCATTGGGTAGATGTTAGGTATGAAGTTGTAAACGTGGGAGTTTAACTTTGTAACAGTTCTACAGATAGTGGAGTCTTCTTCCTGGATTGGTATCCCCTAGATGTAGGTGATTTGCACCGAACTGAGTTAACAATTACTGTGTTCTTTATCATTCTGCAGATTTATGTTTTCTGTTAGGGTTCATGATAAACATGTTGGATCAGATGTCGTGACATCTAGGATTGGGCAGTTCTGATATTCAAGGTATCAGTCTGCTGTTGCACCTCTGAGTTTAAAACATTATGTAGCACAATGTCTTGACATGTGTTAGGACATATGCTGTCTGCATAGGCCAGAATTTCAATTGGTATCAGAGCAGACATCCTGTCTGGTTCTGGATGAAATCCTTGGTATATATTTTCTGGCGTTTAAACAAGGAGGAGTTTTAAAGATTAGATCAATCAACTCAGACATACTCAAGGGTATTAATGGATGAGATGGATGTTCTGGATCGAAGGGAGCAACCCGGAGGTTGTTCATGTTGCTGAGGAGATTCTACAACAACTACAGGAGAAGTTGCTAGTTCTCTTGTTGGTGTGTCTTATAAGATGTTGTGACATCTTATTAGGGCAAGCGGGATCTATTCCTTGGTGGCTCCGCTGCATGTGTTTCTGATGGAAGAGCTCTAGAATTATGAGATTCTGGAGTTGTTACTGAAGACAGTTGGTGGAGGGTCTCAATCGTCGGCCTCTATATTTGAGGATATCTGCATTATTTTATTTCAAAGTCGGGAGCGATTGAGTAAAGGGAGCTGTGGTTAGATATCTGGTATTGTGACTTGGTACTTGGAAGCTTGGTCTCCTGGTGCAGTTTGGAGTTAGTTGAAGAGGAGAGGAGTTGAGTGTAATTTTATCAAGTTCTTGCTCTGGGAGTTTGATAAATTATTGATCGGCTAGGTTGTCAAAGATACTTGAGAATTCTCTCAAGTCCACTCATAAAGACATCTCAGTCGTGTATCTGGAGTCTTCTAGTTACTCTTCTGACTAGAAGGTGTTTCTTTGAAACACAATCTGAAGAAAGTGGAGGTGATTTATTTTCACCATCCAAAAAACAGCAAGGAAGGATTCATCTCTCTTGACCCTAAGAGTGAATCCAATCTAATTGAAGAATTGTTGAGGTAAATAAGATTTGTTCAGAGAAAGTCTTAGTTACTTAAGTCAAGGGTGACAACCTTGGTATCTCAACATTGTCAAAGAAGATACTTGCAAAAGGATTGAATACTTTACAAGTGTTCATGACGTGATCTGGTGGAGCTCAGCTACAACAGTGAAGAAGGGTTATTGTACAAGGATTTAAGATCAATTGCTATTTGTGGAATCCACAAGTATTTAATTGATTATCCTTGAAAGTCAAGATTGCTGAGTTCAACAAGATGTTGGAACATCTCATCATCAGAGTTTGTGCATAATCATAGGAGGGGTACTGCATACGCTTTAGCATCTGTTTTGTCTTAGGTGGTGACCTAAGAAGTGGCTTCAGTCGGGTGTGACAGAAGCAGTGTTCTCTGGAGAGTTTCCTGGCTAGAAACTCGTCTGGACTTTGATGTTGTTGAAGATGAAGATGAAGACATCATAATCTTGATGGTTACTGCTTGGATCAGTTTATTTTCGATCTATGTGCTTTGGAGCATAGATCTTGCTCTTTGTGAAGGCCAAGGATAAGTGACAGTTATCTATGGCTTTCTACTGACGGTTCTACTAAGGAAAGTGGCATTCTTTGGTATTGCTATGATGTAGTCTTTGACTACTTATTTTCTGAAGATTCAGATGTGGCAGGTGTGAAGTCTTTGGAGTTTTAAAGCAGGATGGAGGTTGTCTACTCAAACTTGGTTGCTGAATCAAGTTTATGAGAGCATGGAACTCTTGTTCTGCAAAGGGATGAGGTTCTTCTAAGTGGCAGAAGGAGGAGCTGAATTCAACAGTTAGATGTCATATCAAAATATTCTGACATCTAGCTTAACATCAGAAGTCTCAGCTGGTGATATGGCACATCAACTTAAGATAAGGTGATCTACAGGAGAATGGAAGTTATGGATGCTTCAAAAAGGTCTATCTCATGCAGTTTGCGGGAGCTGTAGGGAAGATTACATGACTAAGAGGCTTGGTGGATCCAAGATGTCTTGCTATGGGGCAAGTAGTTCGTGTGACTTGAAGATCTGATTTCATTGGTGGATCAGTGTATCTTGTGAGGGTTCTGAAGAAGAGTGATATCAATCAAAAGGTGGCATTTGGTTGATTTCATAGTGTGCATTCAAGCAGGATGCTTGAAACTGATTGTTCTTGTGCAAAAGAGTAGTTAGTTGAAAACGTAAGGAGGTTTTGGTTCTCTTGGAGCTTGTGGCAGAAGTTTTGGGTTGAGGATGGAAGTATACCTTCTTTTGGTGGATGAGAGTTTATTTCTCTCTGGGTCTCTGAAGTTCTCTTTATTCAAGCTGGTGGCGCAGTGTTGTGTGAAGATCTTCAGTTTGGATTACTATGCTGATAGTAAGTCCAGTGGTGGAGCATATCAAGAACCATGGTGTGTGGCGTCTATGATGTGTGGAAGAAGTCCTAACTGATGTTAGAACATCTTTAGGTTGGTTATCCTTGGTGAAGGATTTCAGGTTCTGTGAGGAACTGGTTACTTGCATCGTGTCTGAGAAGTATCTATATTGTCATATGGGAGAATGATGAAGTAGAATGACTGTTTTGGAAGTCTGATGTAAGGTTTTGGAAGACTGGAGTGGATCATATGTTGATTGCATGAAGGTCTGATTTCTGATGCGTTCAAAAGTGGACATTCACCAAAAATCAGAAGTATTCCAGGTTATCATACGGGAGCATGATGAAGGAATGACTGTCTTGGATTGTGGGGTGTCTATCTCAATTGCTGGCTTGGTAAGGTCAGTGGAAAATCTTGCGAAGGGGATGTTGCCCCTGGCTGCAAGTCATGCTAGTAGTGGATCAGTTTAGCAGCTGTGAAGTTCTGGAGCATGCATACGATAATTGACATCGTTATAACAAACTAAGGGGCCCTGTGCATCTCTTTGAGGAATGTGAAGCATTCTGATTCAATTGGTTTGTGCCTCAAGCAACTGGAGGTTTATACATGAGAATTCAAGAGGAGTTCGTGTGGTGTGTAGATGGTTGCATGAAGGGGGGATCAATGGGACTTTGATCTCAAGGCAAGAGTTTGTTATGGTAGGATTGTTATCCTGATATACATTTCCTCACGGGTAGCATGATGGTGATCATGTGTGAGTGATTATTGGTTCTTGTCTGAAGAAGCAATAAGAGAGTTAATGATTGTGTTCAACTGGTAGGTTGAACTGAGGGTGCGCTATTGAAGACATGAAGATGTGTCTTATGTTTTCCATTCATTAGCTTAGGTGTTCTATGGAGGAGCACTGGTTACCTTAGATAGGGGGAGATGCTCCTTGATCTGAGATGATTTACTGCGAGGATGCAGTTGGAGTTCTAGTTTGCATTTGTGCGTCAAGCAAGCTGAGATGTCAAGGAGGATGTCTTGACATTTGTATTGTTGTAAGTTATGGGAGACTTGGCAATGCAAGTTCAATGGTTCTTATTGGATGCTTAAGAATCATTTATTGAGTTTGGGGGAATTTATTTTCCTCTGCAGACTGTAATCACAAAACTATGAAGAGTTTATTCAATACAGAAATCTATTGGGGGCTAACTGGGAGATGTTTGAAGAAAAGTCTTAACATCTTGATCTGCTATATTTGTCTTCTGGTTAAAAGGATTATCCTTGGGACTCATCAGCAGAATATTTTTTAAGACCTGAGGGTGGGTCCTAACTGGCTGCTTTGAACGGTGGGGAGTGCTTCATAAGAGAAGGCATGAGTAACATGTGTTTTGTTACAAGTAATCCTTCTTGGACGGTTACTCTTAAAAGTTTGAACAGTCTTATCCTAGTTGGACGGTGCACATTTATTAATGTTGAATTCACCTACCTGAATTTATTTCCCCTTTGAATAATCCAGTGGTAACTTCTTTGGACCGTGGGTATCTAGAGAAAGCATTTAGGTATTTAAAGAGTGCGTCTGTTTGAGGTTTTCCAGACTATGGATTGATTCATCATGTCTTTCATTTGTTTTTGGATTATATGGAACTGCATTGGCTTCTTTTGCCAATTTTTGGCTAAAAAGGGGGAGAATTGGTTGTGTGGGGTGAGTCTCTCAACATACATTCTCTGGTGCTGGTTGTTCAAAGATGTTGGAAAGGATGTTCTAACAGTCTGTTTATCATAAACTTTCCCTTGTGCCTTGTGATCTGAGTTAAGAAACAGGTTGTGTCTTGTGATCTGAGTTACTTTCTCTGTGAACTCTGTATTACAAATGATACAACGATTTTCTCTTAAACTCTTTCTGGATCTTCTTGTGGGTTCTCTTATTCCCCTCAAGAGGAAGATTTATCCCTTCATGGCATGTACTAGGTTGAGGGGGAGAGTGTCACATACTCTTCCATGTACATCAACATACAGCTAGGAATTTCAGGGGTAAGAAAGAGTCTCAGATGGGTTCCAATCATTTCTACCAAACGCCGGACTTTCTTTTTCTACCTAAGAAGTTTTAACCAAAAATTTGTCAAAGGGGGGAGATTGAAAGCTCTGCTGATTTGAGCAAATTTTTGAGAAAAACTGAATGTCAAAAGAGATGTTTAAACATGAAGAAGTTTGATGAATGAAGATTGGTCAGAGATGATGTCCTAACAGATGTCTCGACATCTGTATCTGATATTGCAGGATGTTTCTAAATCTATGGCAAGATTTACTGAAACAACCAGTACATGGATAAAGGAATCAGCAAACAGAAGACTGAAGCCCAAGGAAGCAGAAGACTCTATAAATAGAAGACTTAGACCTAGGTTTTAAGATGCCTTTTGTACGCCTTTTGTAACCTTGCTTTCTTGCGTAAGAAACAAGGGTTTAGGGTTTGAGAGTCGTTGGCCATTTTGTTGGATGCAGAATAAGGCAAGCAACAAAAATATTTATTTTCGGAGGAATTCCCTCCGGGATTTATGTCGTGTCCACAGAGATCGGTTCGAGGGAAAGAATGTCGTTCGACAATCTCTCGCGTTTATGAGTTTGTATTAAATTGGTTTCAAACAAGAAAACAGAAATGTAAATATTAACACAAGAAAATTCATTCATCAGAGAGAAAAGACTTATCAAGCATGTATATATTCCACTCATCACAAACTTAAACTTATCGACCAGTTACACTCAACTTACAATACTCCTTAATATCACCCGGTATCGTTCACAACACATGTCCATCTCTGGCACACTCAACCATGATACCCTCATCGGCACTCTCGCACCCAAATCAAGACACGAAGGCATTAAGTTTCGACACCCATACGGATTGTTAGCCCTAAATCTATCTCTAGAGTTCAGAAACTAACAGATAATTATCCTTAATCGAAGTTTGTGAAGTTTATCTCTAACATGACCCAAACCCCGCGCATTTAAGCAAAAATAAAGAACAATCACCAATAGAGATTTGTAAAGCAAATTAAATATAACGCCATGGGCGACAAGTGTACATAAGATCAAAGTACAAACATATACAAACCCAACAAAGAAGAAAGACATGAAGAAAATCAGAAATGAACCAAACACTTCACGGATTGTTAGAGTCGATCGATGAGAAATCCATCTCGGATCATCCACATGCAAGTTTCCATGATGTTTTCTAAGCTAATCAACTAAAAAATGAAGTTTGATGGAGTTGGGATCACAAAACCACAAAACCATCCCCTAAAAATTGTGTTTTTGGCCCTTTAATGGTGTTTTTGGCCGTCCAGTTTCGCCCGACAGAGTTCTGGGGCGCCCGACGGCGAAAGGCGGCTTATTTTGTAAGTTCCAGTATTGTTCTGGAGCGCCCGGCCCTGCAATGTACCGCCCGACGCTGCGTCACCCGGCCCTGCTGAGGCGCAGCTGACAGTAGATAGCAAAAATCCAGCACTGTTTTATTCGTAACTTTTGAACCGTAACTTCGTTTTTCGCCCGGTTTGAAGCGCTGAAAAGCTTATTCAATGCTCTATACAAAAATGGAAAGATATCCTTGATTGAATACCTGAAAAATGAGAAAAAAATCAATTAAACTCATTGATATTTACTCGATACGCAATATATACACTAAAACGTAAAGTAAACGTATTTACAAACGAAGCGGGGTTTATTCGTACGATATTAACAAAAAGTATCGATAAGTGCAACAAAACTTATATACAAAAATAGCTATAATTTGCACTTATCAAACTCTCCCCAGCTTACATAATTGTTTGTCCTCAAACAAAAATCAAACAACTCAAAGAAACAGAGTGAAAACCAAAGAATCACGAATCAACAGGTTTTGAAAATCGGACAAATGAATGGTTCAAATGAAAACGGTACACACAAAGTAAATACTTACCACTAAACTACGACGATAACATAGTCACGAAACAGATGCAAAATACAAAAATCATGACAAACATCCTAAAACAACACAAGTTCCAATGTGAATCACACATAGTAAAAACAATCATCGGTAGATGAAAAACACAAAATAAGGTACTTATCACTCACACAATAATCATGCAAACAATAGACTAAACTATGCACGCATCCAAAAATTCACATTGAACGTACAAAGGCAAAAATCACAAGGACTTTCAAGGTTGTAATGTGGTCGAGCAAACAAACAAGGGACAATTCCTAAAGGTAATTGAAACAAAACTGCTTAAACCTAAGGGAGTGATCAACTCACAAAGACTCAAACCAAAAATTCCAATCAACTTCTTCCAAAATTCCAAGTGTTACACAACACACAATACTTATTTAGCACAATCATTTGAACTCTTTTTGTTTCCTTTCTCAAGGATTTTCTTTTTCTTTCTTTTTTTCTTTTTTCTTTTCTTTTCTTTTTCATATTTTTCTTTTTTTCTTTTGTTTTTCAACCTCATAGAAACCAACCAATGAGTAAACAATCATTCTCTCCCAAACTTGAATTCAACCACATCATCATGTGAATACTCCCTACTTTCTAAGGCAAGGAAAAAATTCATATAACAACACAAAGTTGAGGGTTCAAGTAAAAACAACAATCAAGATCCAAAAAAAAAAATGAATTTGACACTCATAGACAAACATCAAGCTCAAACAACATGGATAATGACCAAAGGCTCAAAGGGGTTACAAACGATCACACACTCATAAGGTGAATTGACTATTCGGCTAGGTAGTTGTGCTCAAAATGAAACAAAATGCCTTGATCCTTTTCATGCTTTCATATAATCAACACAAACAAAAGATTAAGCATAATAAAATCCAGTTAAAATAAGAATGTTGGTACTTCGCATATATGAACAATAGAAAGCTACCTCACAAAAAGGTGAGAACTAAAGTGATTCACACAAGAACAAGTATACAAAAGAATGAATGACATGGAAGTTTGTAAAAAGCCTAAGTATCATGAATATGCTAAAGTCAAGAAAGCGATAAACACATACCTTGGATGTGTACAAAACTTAACACTATCATTACCATACATCCGTAAGTTGAAATGATCAAACTTGGAACATCACCACATTTCCTCAATCTACTCAAAACAAGCTCATTGACAAACACGAAAACTATTAATATAAACAAACTGAAAAACCGGCAGAAAATTCATTAAACAAGTTGTAAAGTGAAGATTTGAGAATTTACGAAAAATCCGAGTACAACTTGTTTAATGAATGTTCACCACACTACCTAAGCTAAACAACAACAAAAGAAAAGAATACACCATGCTTGTTTTATGTCGTAAGCTCGACGCATTTACTGTGCTTAGCTAGTAACTTCCTCCCTTCATGCCATGGTGATGTCTCACCGTACAAATCAAAAACAAGTGCCCTAACCAAACACTTAAACAAACGTTAATCTACAAGTATCCGTATAACAAGTGAAAAATATACAATATATACGATATCTACAAAACTCAAAAACAAAAAAAACTATCGCAATGCGATTCAATATCAAAACTAATCCCCGAAAACGGCGCCATTTTGTTGGATGCAGAATAGGGCAAGCAGTAAAAATATTTATTTTCAGAAGAATTCCCTCCGGGATTTATGTCGTATCCACAGAGATCGGTTCGAGGGAAAGAATGTCGTTCGACAATCTCTCACGTTTATGAGTTTGGATTAAATTGGTTTCAAACAAGAAAACAAAAAAGTAAATATTAACACAAGAAAATTCATTCATCAGAGAGAAAAGACTTATCAAGCATGTATATATTCCACTCATCACAAACTTAAACTTATCGCCAGTTACACTCAACTTACAATACTCCTCAATATCACCCGATATCGTTCACAACACATGTCCATCTCTGGCACACTCAACCATGCTACCCTCATCGACACTCTCGCACCCGAATCAAGACACGAAGGCATTAAGTTTCAACATCCATACGGATTGTTAGCCCTAAATCTATCTCTAGAGTTCAGAAACTAACAAATAATTATCCTTAATCGAAGTTTGTGAAGTTTATCTCTAACACGACCCAAACCTCGCGCATTTAAGCAAAAATCAAGAACAATCACCAATAGAGATTTGTAAAGCAAATTAAATATAACACCATGGGCGATAAATGTACATAAGATCAAAGTACAAACATATACAAACCCAACAAAGAAGAAAGACATGAAGAAAATCAGAAATGAACGAAACACTTCACGGATTGTCAGAGTCGATCGATGAGAAATCCACCTCGGATCATCCACATGCAAGCTTCCATGATGTTTTCTAAGCTAATCAACTGAAAAATGAAGTTTGATGGAGTTGGGATCACAAAACCCCAAAACCATCCCCTAAAAATTGTGTTTTTGGCCCTTTAATGGTGTTTCTGGCCGTCCAGTTTCGCCCGGCGGAGTTCTGGGGTGCCCGGCGGCGAAAGGCGGCTTATTTTGTAAGTTCCAGTATTGTTCTAGAGCACCCGGCCCTGCAATGTACCACCCGGCGCTGCGTCACCCGGCGCTGCTGAGGCGCAGCTGACAGTAGATAAAAAAAATCCAGCACTGTTTTATTCGTAACTTTTGAACTGTAACTCCGTTTTTCGCCCGATTTGAAGCGCTGGAAAGCTTATTCAATGATCTATACAACAATGGCAAGATATCCTTGATTGAATACCTACAAAAATGAGAGAAAATCAATTAAACTTATTAATATTTACTCGATACGCAATATATACACTAAAACGTAAAGTAAACGTATTTACAAACGAAGCGGGGTTTATTCGTACGATATTAACAAAAAGTATCGATAAGTGCAACAAAGCTTATATACAAAAATAGCTACAATTTACACTTATCAGCTCTCTAGGTTGTAAGTCTCCCTTTGTATCGGTTGATGCATTGTGGTAGATATAGGTGTCGCACAGATCCATAAGCCTTGAGGTATTGGATTGTGTATTGTTCTTGGATGAAGCTTTTAAGCAAATTCGAGTTAGCATGTTTGTCAAGAAAGCTTGACAGAATTATGTATTGACAGGGATGATGTAGAAATCACAGTTGGTGATTAAGGGAAGTGAGTGGGGTATCTCATATCAGGGTTGTAAATGTTTGAGTTTAGCCTTGGTAAAGATGTTCATTGGGTAGATGTTAGGTATGAAGTTGTAAACGTGGGAGTTTAACTTTGTAACAGTTCTACAGATAGTGGAGTCTTCTTCCTGGATCGGTATCCCCCAAATGTAGGTGATTTGCACTGAACTGGGTTAACAATTACTGTGTTCTTTATCATTCTGCAGATTTATGTTTTCTGTTAGGGTTCATGATAAACATGTTGGATCAGATGTCGTGACATCTGTGATTGTGCAGTTCTGATATTCAAGGTATCAGTCTGCTGTTGCACCTCTGAGTTTAAAACATTATGTAGCACAATGTCTTGACATGTGTTAGGACATCTGTTGACTGCATAGGCCAGAATTTCAGTATGTTTCCTCTGCTGCCTGTCTGTTATTGCTATTGAAAAAATGTGTGTATGTGAGTTGTAGGCTTGCTGCTCTTCTCTGCAAAAAATGCTTGTCCCCCGATTCAATTTTTCCTTTTAATTTATAGACTCACCGATATTTGAAACATTGATCTCGAATTTAATTGCATGATACCGTTTCGATGTTCGTTTTGGAAATACATTGCTGATATGATTCTTGTCTCTTGGTAATCTCCTTCCTTTTTCACTTCAACATGTTGTGTATTGTTTTGGAATTGTATTTGATTGCTGAGGATTTTTTATTTCCGCCTTTACGACTATCACAATCCTTAAGCTCTAACTAACAAACTTTTCATTAACAGGGAAAGCTTTGTTGCTGAAGGAATTTTGGAACTACTGAAGTAAGTTGGAATTTTCAATACACATTGTGAATAAACTCAATAATTATAGCAACCAAGTAAGAAGGGTCTCCCATAATCTCTTCATCAACAAGAGAAAAGACAAAGTTGTACATTTCATATGGTGAAATTGCCGCTGAAGTAAGTTGGGATTCCTCTTGCACATATAGTAAAGATAATTGCATAACATAAGAACTATGAGCTTCGCTAGGAGGGGAGTTATCATTATTCACACTTCCCTCAACACGGGCCCCTTCTGAACCGTGTTTAAGATTTGCAAGTCATGTAGTCAATTGGTTCTTTATGGAATTCTTGAATTTTGTAACGAGACCAATTTATTTGTTTTTGTAAAGTTCTTTATAAGAAATATTAAATCTTGCACCTTGTCTCCTTGATGCAAATCTCACGAAACTATTCTTGCCCTTTGTAACTTGAATTTTTGAATGGTGAAATGTTGTAATTGGACCTTTACACTTGAACTTGTTAATTTGCTTGAACTCATAATTTTGAATGAATTTGTATGTCTTCACATCTTAAATTTTCATTGTATTTTGGAGTGATCTTTGAATTGTAAGGATTTCTTAGCACATGTGATGTCTTTGCACCTTGTGAATTGAATCTTGAATATGGAAAAGTTGTTGAAACTCTTGAACCTTGTAATCTTGTCATGAAATTCTTGATTGAATTTTGAATTTAAACGTTGAAACATGAACTTCATACTTTGAACTTGTAATGAAATTAACGATGAATCTTGAAATCATGAGTCTTATAGCAAAAAACTTGATTCAAGATGTTTATCCAAACTTTATCACTTCAACCTCATTGATCAAAACTATCAACAAGAAAGTTCCAACTTTTCTCTTAAGATCGAAAGAATTTTACATGATAATCCAACTCCATGAATGAAAAACCAATCATGCTTGCATCTATTGGCCGCACGACCAAAGATTTAGACGATGATGAAACTTGATGCCCGAACCATAAGGATATGACTTGTAATACCGCTTGCCATGAAACCATAACCAGTCTTCAAATGTCCAAGTTCAACGTCAATGGAAGGAAAACCCTAATTCTCCCTGAAGTACACACTGAAACTTCTGAGAAACTCTGAGAAAAATAACCAGTAGAAAACCTTAGGACCCTATTAATCGGAATTCGTTGATCACGTCTTGAGGTACTTGACTGAGAGAACAATTGCTATTTCTACTTGAAACCAACGTTCTTGCACAAACCCGTTAGTAATAAAGCACGCAAATATGCAAGATGATGTACAAAGAGGTGAGATCTTAGGGTTAAAAATTAGGGTATGACAGATGCCCCTATTTAAGTTTCTTCTATCCGGAGATATGGAGATTGAAATCTTCGTCTCGACAAGATAGGAGAGACTTAAATACAAACATGCACAATTTTTGGCCCTAAGATGCCACAGGATGCACATGATATGAAATGATATGAATGCAAGACAAAGGAACTGTATACAGAAGTGTTGTCAAAGCACAGTTAAAGAATGGAAGACCCGACGAGGAACAACTTAGCAAAGCAAGACTCCACGGGGAAAAGTATCTCGGAGACACAACTGAGGAATACAATATATTATAGACATCTGCCAAGGTGACAAAGACTATCCAATAATACTCAGAAAAAAGAGGGACAAAACCTGAATAGAGATACAGACATCTGAGAAAGCATCAGATGCTGAAAGTAACACAAATCAGGAAAACACATCAGAAACATCTAGAGAATCATTAGATGTGGTGCGAGACCAAATCTGAGTATGCAACAGAGATTTCCAAGAAAGCATTTAACTTTACAGGGGAATACACAGAAACATCCAGAAAGCAGAAGTAACTTACTGGGAAAGGGTTACAGTCATCAGAGGTTTTGTCAGAAATGCATTGAACAAAACTCTGGGAAAGTACATCAATAACCATCAAAGACATTCAAGAGAGCATTGAATGAACTTTGGAATATAAATAGGCATCCATCAGAGATATTCATAATAGCATTGAATAAGCTCCACTGGGGAATCCACAGTCATCATCCATGAATGGAACTGGGTGGAAAAGAGTCACAACATTCAGAAGATTATTGAATGAGGTGAGGAGAATTCAGCAAACATCAGAGACATTCAGAAGAGCTTTGAATAAACTCTAGAACATATCAGAGATATTCAGAAAAGCATCGAATAAACTTCAGAACACATCAGAGATATTCGAAAAAGCATCGAATAAACTCCGGAACACATCAGAGATATTCGGAAAAACATTGAATAAACCCTGGAACACATCAGAGATATTCGGAAAAGCATCGAATAAACTTTGGAACACATCCAAAAAAGCATTGTATGGAAAATGGAAACAGACTTTAAAACAATCAACAGCTGTTAACCACAGTCAGAAATAAATTGAAGACATCTAGAAGAGCATTAGATGAAGACAACGATTCTGAAGATACATCCAAAATATTTAGAAAAGCATTAATTGTACGGGAAAAGGTTTTGAAGACATATTTGGAAGAATGTCGTATAAGCAACATCGTATCTGGAAGAACATCAGATAAACAAGGTCGTATCTGGAAGAACGTCAAATAGACATAAAAGGAGTTTTGGAAAAACATCAGAAGCAAAATCGTATCTGGAAGAACGTCAGATAGACACAAAGGAGGTTCTAGAAAAACATCAGAACAAAAGACACCTCTGGAAAATCATCAGATGGTAAAAGCAACAACATTCTGGAAAAGCATCATAATTGCAAAGGTATATACCTAGAAACTCACTGGGGAGTAAAACAAATTTTGGAAGGGTGTCAGAATCACAATGGAAATATCTGGAAAAACATCAGATAAGTTCTGGAAAGACATCAAACGAGAGACTCAAATTTGGGAAAATATCAGATAGACAAGGGAATATCTGGAACAACATCAGATAGGTTCTGGAAAAACATCAGAACAAAGGACTCAATTTGGGAGAACATCAGAGAGATAAACATATTCGGTAAAACCTCGGATAGATTCTGGAAAAGCATCAGAATCAAAAAGATATATTTGGAAAAACATCAAATAAGTTTTGGAAGAACATCAGAACAAAAGACTCAATCTGGTAAAGCATTAGAGAGACAAACATATGTGACACCCAAGAATGGTATTGGATAAGAAGACAACAGGCATATTCTGAAAAACAATCGGATAAGAACGGTCATATCTGGAAGAACGTCAGGTAGACACGACAATATCTGTTTGGTATGTGCTAAGTAAGTTAGACTTTGATCACAAGGTAAGACGTGGATAACAACACGACCCGTGGAGAATGCAAATGAGGATGAAACACTCTTGTTATGCATATGTATATGAATTATGCTATGATATATTATCAAATGAAACTGCAGACGTCAACGACATGACTCAACTCTTTTGGGAAGAAGACAAGACTGAAAGACTGATTCCTCAACACGGAGATCACTGTTATTCTGCTTGGGGACTAAAGATGTTGCTAAACACGATCTCTGCCACATTGGTAAATGGTATCAAATTGATGATCCTTGTAGGAAGGATGGAGAGTTGCTTGGGGATTTTCTCAAGTAAACTGCCCCAAATTAGCTGACTGTTGTAGATGAGCTTTTCAATGCTTCAGCTTGATTGATGCTGGAAATGACTGCTTTGCTGAGCACTTAGGAAAGCTTGCTCCAGTCTGAGTCTTGAAAAATCTTCTGAATAAACCAATTGAGAAGGACTTGCAGTGAACGACAAACCTTGAACTGATTCTCAACAAGATTTAGACGGAACTTGCCCCTGATAGGATCACCGACTAAGTTTCTCAACTGTTTGAAAATTCCTTGAGAGGAAAGCCAGTTTGCAAACAAAAGTGTTCATACAAACATGGTTGTTTTACCAATCCCATTTATCCCCCATATCCCTGTAATTATGACATCTTCTGGTTGTCTTTTGCTTAATAGTTGAATCACATCTTGCACCCGAGCTTCTACTCCCACTGGGTGTTCAGTGACAAATAAGTATTTATATTTTATCAAAGAGGTCAAACGTTGCACAGGTCAAACGTTGCACTATGTCAATGATATATGCACTCTCGTTCCTATAAAATATGAGCCCACGATAAGATGCATTAGCGACTACATAAACACTCTCTTTCATATGATCTTAGTGAACTAATACTTATATATCAACCAAACATAAGCTTTGAATAGAAAAGACAAGTATCAGTTATCATGTTTACCTAGAACTCATCACAGGAAATCCAGAAAAATTGGCAGCTTCAGAGAGTGCTTTTCTATAACGCAGCGACTCATCTTCTGTCAAGATGCTTTGATCTTCAAAAGTTTCTCCAAACATCCCTTTTTTATTGCCTAAATCAGCAGGCTCTACATCATAAAACACAGGCACAAACACCTTCCCAAATTTTCTAGCACGCTCCAATATCTTCTCTATTTCTTCCAAAAACCATGTTGAAGCATCAAAATTTCTTGAGAAAATGATGATAGAGGATCTAGAATGTTCTATTGTAGAGAAATTCATGCGATCTTCACTTGTAAGATTGTGATCGCTGATGTAAACAACAAGGCCAGCCTGTGTGAGAGCTGAATACAGATCACATGCAAAAGATTTACTGATGCCTTCGTCATGGTAAGTAAAAAATACATGGTATTGAGGAGAAAGTTGAGAAGATGAGGGGTTTCTTGAAGGCATGGTTGAGTTGAGTCAACTCTGTAATGTGTAGAATGCATAAGAAACTGAGAAGGCCAACGATGACTTACATGTAGAACAAAAGTCATGCGCAAGTTGATTTTCATAGTCGTCTTAAAAAAATACTTCATCTCTCCTCCTATCACGTTTTTCACTACTCCCTCCGTTTTAAAATGACTTTCGTTTAAGGTTTTTGCACACAAATTAAAAAATATAATAATGTTGTCATAAGATATACCACTTTTACTAAATTAACCCTATTAAAGTATTGGAAGAAGTGTACAAAGTAAAAATTAAAGGACAAATTTGGAAAAATTGTAATAATTACTACATTGAAAAGTGAGAACGACAGTCATTTTGAAACAAATTTTATTTGCTAAAACGACAGTCATTTCAAAGTGGAGGGAGTATTAAATTATCGACGCAATGTTTTATATCTTATGGCATGTTTGGATTGTTTTACCCATCTCACTGCTCTGAAACTTATATATCAAATTCTCACAACTTGAAAATGTCACTATTTTAGTTAGGATTCGGCCAAGGAAAGGATGACCCATTAAAGAGATCTCCGCGCATGTTTGAGCTCGGCCAATGGTTGGTTGAGCCATTGAAGACACTTTTTTTATATTTTAAAATATATAAAACTTATATAATATATATTATAATATAATTATGTAAATTATTTAAAAATAATTTAAATAATATAATAAAATTAAGAAATAATAACTAATTTATTTTAATTAACATTATAATAGAATAAAATATTTCTATTTGTTCACTATCAAATTATCGACACAATGTTTTATATCTTAGTGTGTTTGCATATTTGAGAATATCTACTAAACTTTAGGGTAATAGAAAGAAGGGAATGAGAAATGAGGTGGATGGTTTTTTTTAATCAAATAAGTGTTTGGTTTAAAAGAGGGGAGAGGAGGTGAAGGGAGAGATTTTAATTAAAAATATGGTTGGTTCAGGTGGGAAGGGAAGCATTACGCAATTGAATTAATTCATACCAAGCGTTTCACTATTATAACATTTGATGTTTCACTATTATAATCTTTGATATTTGTGAAACGATCTATGTTGACTTGATCAATATTTGAATAGTATAATTTTCATTTTCGCATCAAACCTTTCGCTGGCATCTCATTTTTGAAAATACTCTGATTAAGAAAATGACAGTTGAATTTTTTTAATTTGGGTATATTCACCACCTCTAGACCGTTTTTATATTTCCATATTCACATTCAACAGTTTCATCATAACTTGTAATCTGATTGTCGTTTAGTTGTTTTGAAATGTAATACCACTAAGATATTTTTATTCTTGTAGTACAATTGAGGTTTAGTTATTGAAGTCCGAACTAAGAAAAGAAAGACATGTGATAGCATCACTTTACTAAGAAACTCAATGTAAACCTTAGTAAAGACAAGTGGTCTATAGACAATGTTTATAAAAATTTTTTTGCCACAATGTCATTAAAATTCATCTTGGTGATTAATGTCCAATTTTCTATCCATCTTTTAAATAACACACTTGTCAGGAACTTAAGTGTATGTTTTTATTGTTGTTGTATCTATGTTCTAGTTAAACACAAAAGACAAATGTGAAATGTTTAGTTTGGTTGTTGTTTCAAAATGTGAATTCTTTTTACACCACAAAAGACAAAATGTTTCACAAAAAATTCTTTTCAATATATTTTGAATACCTTAATGTGAATTACACAAACACACTAAACTTACTTTAATATGAACACAAGGAATACATTGGTTCAGGTTCAGTTGGTAACATTTGTGCTTGCAGTTGATATATATGTTGTTATTTTTCTTAATTTATGAAATTCTGGTATCAGACGTGTGATGTTAAGTGCGATGTCACAACAACACACTCTGCACAATGGACAAATAAAACAGCAGAATAACACACACAAAGAATTGTTCACCCAGTTCGGTCTAACTACCTACGTCTGGGGGCTACCAAGCCAGGGATGAATTTCACTACTTGTAGAATTAAATTACAGACTCAACAACCCAATTGACAATCTCCTAATCTTAATTCCTACTAGTGACTTTCTACCTAAGAAACCACTTAGATATGAGAACACTACTCAATTCCTAAAAAACCTCTCAATGAACAACCTCTTTGAGACACTTTGATCCTGCTTCACAGCTTTGATCAGGTTACACAACTTCTCTTTGCTTCACAGCTTTAGAGAGGACAGATTACCAATTCACACTAGAATGGTACACTCACAATTCGTGCAAATATCCACGATACTCAGCCTATGCTCTTTTTCTTCAATCTGTACTTTTTCCTTTGGTCTTCTGCGCTTTATATAGCCACTTGAATTGGGCTTGGACCTCCTGCAATATCTGACTTGATTTGTTATTTAAAACTGAATCTTCAAAACAGATTTTATCTCTAAAATATTTTCAAATCTTCAACCTTTTAAATCTCCTACAAATCTGCACCAGATCTCCTATGCAGCGAAGAATATCTAACCCAAGATATTCGCATCCAATGAGGCAACTCGCTCTCCATAATTCCAGCTAAGACGCACAACCCTAACAACATCACAACACCTGATGTTATTAATTCTGCAAGTCCCATGTCACAACATCGCTTGTGACATCAGACATCCAAACTTCAGCAACTTAAACACTTAACACAGCCCAGTGTTAAGACTCAATGTTGTGACATCAGCACATCAACATTGCATACCCTTTGTTTTACCAAAATTCTAGCCAACCCAAGAAGCAACAATCTCCCCTTTGGCTAATTTTGGCTAAAACAATCTCTGCACCTTCAGAGACTTCAGCAGTGGAATACGACTTGAATAGTTTTTGAAACATCAGCAGCAGCAGCTTCACTACATAAAACCTTCACAAACACAACTTTATATTCACCAGCTACAATGTTCAACCAGCTGCACATATTCCATCATTAGCAGCAATGAGCATTCCCCCTCAATGCAAAAACCAGCATAGCAGCTGTTTAGCAGATCAACACTTACTCCCCCTCAATCTCTGCATATCTGAACTATATAGCCTCAGTAGTCAGCTACAGACTTAGCAACATTTCATCTCCTTGGCATATCAGATATCAGTCATCAGCAACATTTCAGCTCCTTGGCTCCCTTGGCTATTTCTCCCCCTTTTTAGCCACAATTTGACAACCTTCCAACAGAAGCCCTACTAACTACAGTTAGTACTATCCTAGCTCTCATTGTTAGTCTCACAGTTAGCAACCAGACATAACAAATCATAGAACAAAACGACATAAAGGGTGCTTAAACAACACAATATTCAAATTACAAACCAAGCACCTTAAATGCTGAAACAAAAACAACTTTTGCAGAAACATAAACTAGAAGCAAAACAGTAAAAGCTCTAATCATCTGAGCTGAGATCATCGTCATCTTCTTCATCTTCTTTTGAGCTATTAATATCAGAGTCCACTTTCTTATCAGCAACGTCTTTCTCACTTTCGTTTTCTGTCATCTTCAGAGTCATAAGTAATCTTTTAAACTTCTTCTTTCTTTCAGTGCTTACTCTGATGGCTTCATCTAGTTCTTTACAGGCTTTCTCCAGTTCAGAAATCATATCAGTCTTGACATTAGTACGATGAGTAGACGTTAAAGCTGATGTCTTGACATGATCAGCAACATGTTTTCCTTCAAACAACTTCTGATGAAAAGACAAGTCAGGCTTCCTTCTACATACACTGTCATACTAGTGAAGAATCCCAGGATGCTGAGACAGAATTATCCCACAAATGAGGGATGGAAATGCAATAGGCAATTTCACAGCTCTTGTTGCAGCATGCTTGATAGTCTGATTATAAATGTAAGAGCCATAATCAATTAGTCTCTTTGTTCCAATGGCATAAACTAATTTGCCCAAACCAGCAGAAATAGAGGTCTTGTGGTTTGTAGGAACCCAGTTAACAGTACCTATTCTATGAAGAATAACATATTTCATACTTAATAAACTTGCTGACAACTTTCCATTTGAGGGCCAAACTTCTACCTGACCAACTGTGATTTCTTTGCAAATATCATTATTCGAAACTTCTACTTCTCCATAATCTTCCTCACTTCTTCCTAAGTAGGCATTAATCACCTTAGGAGAGAACCAGACACACCTACCCCTAACAGTAACTCTTCTGAAGGTTAGGCTTTTGCTGTCATTAATAGACACTGGGAAATTCACTATAAATTCTCTAACCAGTCTATCATAGCAACTAGTCAATCCTGATACAGTCCTCATGAGACCAGCAAACTTAATTAGATCTATAATTTCAGTACACCCTAACTCATATGTACCTAGCTCTCTTTCCAGAGCTATCCTTCTCTGGCTCACATAATTCCACATAGATGCACTACTGGCACAGTGAAATGAGATGTCATCAGGAACTTGATCAGCAGCTCTGTTCCTCATAGGGTTGATGTCTTGAACATCACACTCTGAATCTGATTCTTCCCTGATTCTCTTCTTTTTGCCAGACATGGCAACTTTGCTCCATGTCTTGGGAGAGCCTGCACTTGAGATCTTTTTCTTCTCCTTGACCATATTTTCATTAGGAAGTGACTCTACTCCTTTCCCATTCCTATCCTCCTTCCTTCTTGCTATCACATTGCCAATGATATCACTATCAGATGAGTCCTCAACATCTTTGACCTCAACCTGATCCTTCCCTTTATACCTGTGACTTTCAACCCTAGGGGAAGATGTTCTGACATCTGGGATGACATCAGTATCTTTAAGATCTTCTTCTTTATTACCACCTTCAGCATCTTGAATCACAGACAATGCCAGTCTATGAAGATCAGAGTCCTCACTTGGAGAGCCCGCCTGTTCAGCAGGCATTTGCTTTAAAGGGACAGAAATCCCTTTCACACGTATTCCCTTCTCAAGAATTTTGGTGGCAATCTGCTCCAACTGCACGTCCACATCATACTTCTCCTCACCAGCTTGAGTGGATGATGACCTAGTTTCAGTTTTATTCAACTTGGTTGAAGGTTTAGAGTTACCTGAATCTGGGAGTGTCATCGGAATGTGTTCTTTATCAACATATTCTCTTTCCGATGGAACCCTAGTTCGTTCATGCACAGGTCTTTGAGAATCAGGGTTCTTGGATGGGAAAGACATCGTTTCTTTATAGCAGACTAGAGAAGATTTTTCTATTCTTTTGAGATTAAGGGAGACGAACCGTTGAGACGAGAAAGCTTTGGTGAATCTTGATATAGACTCAATATGGTACGGCGCCTGATTTTTAGTACCTCTTAACGACCAATCACTGATTTTTTCCCTCCAAATTAAATAACCTTTTAATAATTTAAATTGATTCACATCAGAGCTTATTAAAACAGATTGACCTTTCAGCATCCTTTTACACCTGATGTCATAGTCTGATGTTATAACATCAACTTGAACATCATCAGTTGAACTAACTTTAAGAGGTATCCACTGATAGCAATTGTCTTTGGATCTTATACCCTTCATCAAAACCTGATTAAGCTCATCAGATACCACACACTCATCTCTGGTGTAGTTAACTTTGTAACCTTCATCACACAATTTGCATTTAAACCATTCTTCTTCAGGCTTCGGCTTTGAGGTGCCCTCTTTGTCTTTCCCAGCCTCATCTTTTTCAAATACTACAAGTGCTTTCCACTCTTTAATGATGGCCTTCCAAGCCCTGCTGTCCAAGGATTTCAAAAAGGTGATCATCCTCGGCTTCCAATAATCGTAATTCGAGCCATCCAAAATAGGGGGTTTGTTGACAAATCCTCCAACTTCTTTGTCCATCTTTACACCAGAAAGTAACTTCCCTAGATCTCACCCAGAGACAGACAGGATGTCTGCTTTGATACCAATTGAAATTCTGGTATCAGACGTGTGATGTTAAGTGCGATGTCACAACAACACACTTTACACAACGGACAAATAAAACAGCAGAATAACACACACAAAGAATTGTTCACCCAGTTCGGTCTAACTACCTACGTCTGGGGGCTACCAAGCCAGGGATGAATTTCACTACTTGTAGAATTAAATTACAGACTCAACAACCCAGTTGACAATCTCCTAATCTTAATTCCTACTAGTGACTTTCTACCTAAGAAACCACTTAGATATGAGAACACTACTCAATCCCTAAAAAACCTCTCAATGAACAACCTCTTTGAGACACTTTGATCCTGCTTCACAGCTTTGATCAGGTTACACAACTTCTCTTTGCTTCACAGCTTTAGAGAGGACAGATTACTAATTCACACTAGAATGGTACACTCACAATTCGTGCAAATATCCACGATACTCATCCTATGCTCTTTTTCTTCAATCTGTACTTTTTCCTTTGGTCTTCTGCGCTTTATATAGCCACTTGAATTGGGCTTGGACCTCCTGCAATATCTGACTTGATTTGTTATTTAAAACTGAATCTTCAAAATAGATTTTCTCTCTAAAATCTTTTCAAATCTTCAACCTTTTAAATCTCCTACAAATCTGCACCAGATCTCCTATGCAGCGAAGAATATCTAACCCAAGATATTCGCATCCAATGAGGCATCTCGCTCTCCATAATTCCAGCTAAGACGCACAACCCTAACAACATCATAACACCTGATGTTATTAATTCTGCAGGTCCCATGTCACAACATCGCTTGTGACATCAGACATCCAAACTTCAGCAACTTAAACACTTAACACAGCCCATTGTTAAGACTCAATGTTGTGACATCAGCACATCAACATTGCATACCCTTTGTTTTACCAAAATTCCAGCCAACCCAAGAAGCAACAATTTACATAGACATGTGTGATTCGACAAATACCTCTCATACAATTTATGTTGCAACCTCTGTTAATACAAAAAGTATAAGAAAATCTAGAGGTGCCACGATATGTACCAAGGTTTTAAAAGCCCACAAAAACGGTGTTCGCTCCCCGGTTAATTTTGATATGAGAACCACAAAGGCTTATGGTGAAAATGTTGATTATGTGGTGTTGCATCTCAAAAAATACGACCTTGCGAGCGCATCACACGCTCGCAGATGACTATTAGAGTTGACACCAAACTTTATTTATTCCAAAGAAGGAAAGGGAAAATATCGATAAAACCCTTAAAAGATGACAAAGATATGGTCGTGGCAACAAAATCGGGTTCGCGAGTTGATTATGCGAGGGGAATGTGTTAGCATCCTTCACATCCATTGTCCCAACGAGAACCATTTAGTTAGTTTTGGGCATGAAATTTCTACCCCACAAATAAACACGGCAAAATACATAAATTATCAGAGTAAAAACCACCTCAGAAGGGTGCACAATTCTCAATAAACTCAAAATAAAACATTTGCTCCATAAACAACGGGGTTTTCCTCAAAATAAATCAAAATCCATCAAACAGCAGCGGAACCACCATAACCACAATAATCCAAAAGTCAAAAGGTTTTTAAAACGAAAACCATAATAATCAAATAACAACAAAATAACAACTCAACATGGTTCGACTCAACGACCCAACCCGATGTTACAATATCAGAGTAAGACCCTCTACATCGACCAAAAGCAAATAAACTCCAAAGTCCTCGAAGGCATCCACAGCTAAGCTTGATCATCTGCACATTATCCACGTGGAGACAACATTTAAACAGGCAGGGTGAGTAATCACAATTTATTATAATCAATATAAAAACAGGATATGCATAAAATGACATCATCATCATATACAACATCTTCAGGGTTATCACAAGGAAAACATCAAAATCACAACATCATAAAATACATCCATGCCAAATAAATGCAATGCACAACAAGACTCATGCATGTGGTACCAATCGTCACAGTCGATGGACACTAGGCCATCACCCTCCAAAGATCGCCGTCATTAGGATCGATTCTACACAAGAACCGGAGCACGTCAAATTACCTCACTTCCGCACAATGGGATTGAAGCCACCTTAGACCGATGTCTGAAATGCTATGAATGCATGATACACAACATCATTATCATCATCATCAATAAAAACCATTATGTGCATCATCATTCATTAATTCTCATATTAGTCATGTCATCATATATTCGTCAAACATCACAAATCATCATCTCAAAATCATCAATAAAATCATAGTTATTCATCAGAAAAATCACAGCATCGAATCATCAAGACAGCACCAAATCATAGAACAAATTTTGCGAAACAACAGACGTTCACTAGAATGTTCGCTTTGCGAACTGGTTCGCTCTGGCATTCGCTTTTCAAGCTAACCAGCGAACCCCAAAATCCCATACAAAAAACCAGAAAGAACTCATTTTGTGTCTCCCTCGCCATCTCTATTCGCCTAGCAAAGTCATTCGCTGGGACGTTCGCTTTGCGAACTTTAATTTATTTTCCCAATTCCATTCCAGTACCTCAAAACAAAATCATCGCGCATTCGCTGCGCTACTCGCTTTGCGAGTCTGGGGCGAGTGTTCGCCTTGCGAAGGTATAGTTTGCTTTGCAAACTCGCGATTTCAGAAAATCGCTGCTACACATTAGTAGCATAACAGACCCAAAAACCTTACGAATTCAACCTCCTTTTACCCCAAAAACGTCCCTAAAACATTCCTAAGGTGTTATGGTAATCAAAGGCATAAAACCTACGACTATTAGGTCGATTCATTACATTATTCGAAACCTCAAATCACCTAAACCTTCACAAACTCTCAAGATTCTCATAAACCCCATAAATCCCTTTCACCACAGGGTCGAAACAACATCGACAGGGAAATCAGCCTCAAGGTCTATTTTATCCGATTCAATTCAACCCTTAATAATCGATCCACAAAATACCCTAAATCATCAGTTTTCTCATAAAACCCATAAACCTCAAAATCCACTTTAAATACATCGAATCCCTATATTGAAAACAATGAAAGGCAATACTCCCCATACCTTAGATTGTCGATTCGAAGCTTTCTCTATTGAGTCTTTGGAAACCTTCTCGAATCCTCGCCTTTTCCTTTTTCCTCAGAGCTCTCACTTCTTTCCTTCTTTTCACGGTCTAACAAAATGAATCCTATTCTCAAATTCTCTTTTTTGTTAAACCTAACCCTTGGGCTTCTAAAATGGGCTTTCCCAATATTACCCTCACTAACTCCTCCTTAAAAGTCCACTTTACCCTTAATTCTTCTAATATTATTTAAATAAATAATAATACCATATATTCCATAATATATACTATTATTTAATTAAATAACTAAAATTCCACAAAATTACCGACATCAACACGAATCACCAAAATTCACAAAAATTCACGAATATAATATTTAAATAAATTAAATAAATATTCTTACAGATTTGGGGTGTTACAACTCTCCCCCACTTAAAGAATTTTTGCCCTCGAAAATTACCTCAAGGAAATAGAGTCGGATACGACTCCCTCATCTGATCTTCACGCTCCCAAGTCCAACTTTCGCCAGCTGGTCCACCCCACAACACCTTCACCAAAGTTATGTCTTTACCCCGCAGTTGCTTCATCTCTCGACCATCAATCCGCACAGGTAACGCTTCCACTGTTAGGTTATCCCTCACTTGTACATCATCCATCTGAATCACATGCGACGGATCCAGAATGTACTTCCTCAATTGAGACATATGGAACACGTCATGCAAATTCACAAGTGACGGCTGTAAAACAATTCGATAGGCTACCTCTCCTATCCTCTGCAAGATTTGATATGGACCAACAAAACATGGAGTGAACTTCCTAGACTTCAAAGCTCGACCCACACCAGTCACTGGCGTCACCCTTAAAAATACGTGATCTCCCTCTTGGAATTCAAGTGTTTTCATTCTCTTATCATGGTAACTCTTCTGACGACTCTATGAAGCTCTCATCCTTTCTTGGATCATCTTAATCTTCTCAGTCGTCTCTTGTACAATCTCAGGTTCGAGTACAACACTCTCGCCCGACTCATACTGTCGCGCCTCGAAAAATTCATCAAAAATACGACCCTCGCGCGAAAGGCACGGAAAACGGTTCGAACAGAGTCGCCACCGAACTTTATTTATCCCAAAAGAGGGAAAGGAAAATATCGAGAAAACCTTTAAGGAAGGGGTAAGAACATGGTCGTCGCAACCATATTCTGGGTTCGGGAGTCGGTTACGTGAGGGGAAGGTATTAGCACCCCTCACGTCCGTTGTACTCAACGGGAACCTCTTAGTTCGAATTGTGAGGAATGTTATCTAAGCTTGCTTGTTTTCTTCTCTATGGTAAACGCGAAAAGGATAAGGTAAAAGGTTTTGATTTTAAGGGGAAATGGGGTGGTTTTAGGATAGGGTGCTCGGCAAGGTCATCGCGACCTCGGGCCTACGTATGCTCATTCGGACGAGAATGAGAAATTAGAGCAATCGTAGTTCGACTACGGGGTTTGACGGAAAAAGATGGTAGGGTGGAAACGGGGAAAAAAGAAAAAAAGTGTGGACGCAAACGGGGGAAAAAGAAAAAGTGTGCTCGCCAAGATCATCGCAATCTTGTGCCTACGTATCTTTACTCAGACGAGAATAAAGAATCAGAGGAGTCGTAGTTCGTGGTACGCCCACGAAAAAGGGTTAGGGTTTGAATTTTAGGAGACGAAAGATTGAATGACATACAACCCAAGGGCGTGCCTCGAGAGCATTCACTCAAGAATTCAAAGAATGCGAGACTCTAAGAACTCAGTTCTTTCGTGAGTTGATTGCGAAAATGTTTGATAATGGTTAAGTGTTTTAAGACGAAAGGGTGAATGAATAACAATCCAAGGGGCGTGCCTCAAGAGCTATTCATTCAAGAATCCAAGGAATGCTAGATTCCAAGAATCTCCTCCTTTCGTTAGTTGATTAAGAAAACGGTTTGAAAAAGATCAGATCGGATTGGTTGAGAAAAGAAGTGAGGATCGATACTAGTCCCTAGGGGTGCTCCTAGTAACGAAACCTACGAAGATGTGCGAGTGTGCATTTTGATGACGAGGCAAAAGGCACTCGACTTATGAGAATGTTTTGAAGAGTGGCTCGATGACGAGTCGAGAATTGGTTTGGAAATGGTTTGATTTGTTAGGTGTTTTAAGGAGAATGACGATTATTTGATAAACGAGACGTCGGCCTCGCAACAAAATAATCGGGGCATTACTGGGATGCTAGATCCCAACGACACCTTTTTCATTCGATTAATTTATGAAATATTGTTTAATGAACAAAAAAAGTACCACGTGGAATGCTAGTTCCAATGGCATTCTTTTGTCCAAATAGTTTAGACGAGTGTTTTAGGAGCGAAAGGTCGAGTGATCACCACCTAGGGCGTGCGCCCCAATGGTGGTCACTCAAGAACCCAAGAAGTGCTAGACCTCAAGAATTCAATTCTTTCGCGATTTAATTAAGAAAACGATTTGTTAAGTATTGATCGGGAAGTAAGCAATTGGACAAATAGAAATAATTAGACAAATATGAATGCGAATATGATATGGATAAGAATGAACGATAATATAATCGAGAGAATATTCGACGGAAAATAAACAAGATAATATTGACAAGAGGTTAAAGTTGACATAAAATAAAAATGGTCTCGTCTTAATCGGATTTGATCGAGAAATCGATAAATCGTTGACTTTCGACTTTCATGGACCAAATAAAAGACATATGGTATAAAATTGAAATAGCAATAAAATTGGTCTCGTCTTAATCTCGATTTAATCGACGAATCGATAATCGGATTTTTGACCTTCATTGACCCAAATGAAAATAAATGAATATAAAATAGAAATTAAATCGGAAATATGAATAAAGGCATAAAGGTCTCACCTTTATCGAGATTTAATCGAGAATTCGATAAATCGATCGATATTTGGTTTTCATCGACCTAAAATAAATGTAAACAACAATGAAAATGAAACGAAATCGAGAAAATGAATATAAAAGATAAAGGTCTCACCTTTATCGAGATTTAATCGAGAAATCGATAAATCGATCGATATTTGGTTTTCATCGACCTAAAATAAATGTAAATGAACAATAAATGATAGAAATAAAAATAAAATGACATGAAAAATAGTAAAGGTCTCACCTTTATCGAGATTTAGTCGAGAAATCGACAAATAAATCGATATTTGGTTTTCATCGACCCAATAAATAACATTATGAACAAAAATAAATTGTAATGCAAAAATAAATGAATAGTTAGGCCTCAAATATGTCAAAATTTAATTGGCCCAAAAATGAAAGTTAAAAGAATCCAAATGAAAGAAAATGACAAAATAAGTAACTATATATAAAAGCAAAAATAAAATATCAAAACAAAGCAAAAATGAGTAAAAATTCTAAATAAAACAAATACGAGATGGGGGGTTTAAAGGAATTTAAGGGTGAGAAAATGAATGGAAAAAACTGGTGGAATCATTTGGGCCTTCTCCCATCATCCACCCAAAAACAACCCGCCTCCTGAAGAAAAAACAAGGGTGTTGTATTTACAAAACAATGTCATACTAAAATGTTGATGTAGCACGAATCCACAATCAACTTTTCCAAAACATAGCAATGGCACGGTATTCTTTAAAACAACCATCAAGTTTTAACAAAACCCAATAGGTCATGTGAAGTATCATCATAAATCTCAAAATTTTTCTCTTTAAAACAAAACAACATAAAGACCCAAAATGGAGAAATGAAGAACAAAACGAACAACACGGTCAATACGGCAAATCGCATCCAATCTTTCACTGCGCGCGATAGTACTCTCTTCTCCTGCTTCGATTTTGATTCTCAGATTTGCTTCAGGTAAGTTTCGTTTGTGATCCATCTTGCTAAAACTCCCTCTCTTCGATTCCCTTTTGCTCAAATCGTCTTCTTCTCTCTTCTGATTTCTGCTTCTGGTCTGGGTTTGAATGGTTGCGGTTTTGGAGCGAGGTTATGTTTGGGTTCTGGGTCAAAAGAAGGTTGAAGGTGGAGCTGTGAGTTTGAGTGATGTTTACGAAGGTTTGGGTTGAAGAAGGGTTTTGTGGGTTTTGTTGTTGAAGAGTGGAGGGTGGTGGCGGCTAGGTGTTTTCTGAGAGTGAAAGAGGAGTCGCATTTATAGGAGAGTGGAGAAGGGTATTGATGGAAGAATTTGGGGAAATTGTGAGCTGGATTTTGTCGCTACTTGTGTTGTGTTCGTACGAACTTGTGGGAGGCTCACATACTCGTGAATCCGTTTCACTAGTCGTACGGGTTATTTTGATGCGTTGGAATTTGTTGGTTGTTTTGTAGGTGAGGTGGGGTAGGCTGGTTTTCTGTTGTACGGTTTGTGTGAGATTGTTGCACAGGTTGTGGATGGATGGTGGGTGATGGTTGGGAGAACCAAAGAAAGGTCAACAACAGAGGACGTAGTGAGGTATCCATGATAGTTGCTTCTATTCAACTGTCACAGATAATTCCGAGGTGCACAACGATAAATGTAAAACTATATTGAGTACTCTCTCCTTGGACGAAGAATTCTAAGTTTATCTCTTACGTGGATATAAAAATTATACAAAGTTTGATTATTTGTCATATTCAACCTATTCTTCTATCACATAATTTTGGGAGAGTATTGGCTCTTGAACTCTCCTTCATTTCTTTGGTGTTTTTGTTGTATATGAAAAAAATAGTGATGGGCCTTAGTTAGATTTGGAGAATTTTTGTGACAATGGATAATGGACTCACAAACTAATGTATCTAAAAGATGATGATAAAAATATGGATTTTAGCAATTGAATTTGGATAATGGTATTAGAAAAAAAAATGGATGTGGAAATGAATAGGTTTGGAATTGACAAAAAAATGTGGATAAAGAAAAATATGGTTATTGAAAATTGAATTTGAATGAGATGATAATGGATGTGGTTATTTAACTGGATAAAGGACTAAAAATGGTTAAATATATATATGGATAAAAAAATAAAAGAGGGATGAAGTTGAAGACAACATATTTTTGGATTTTATGAATAATTGTCAGTGGGTGGATGTACATATGAAAGATACACAGGTAGGACAAATTTGGGGTATGACAAATGCCCATATCTAATTGGCTTAAACCGAGTTAGATGAACTGCTACGACGTTCAGTCTTATCGAGGTATAAGTCAATTAGATATAAAAAGACCACAAATTTGTCTGAAAGAAAGAAAAGGGATTGGGCAGTGGAATAACAGAATAAATCTGACACCAAAAGGATGACAGACCTACCACCGAAAGGATGATAGGAACACACACACACAGACCCTTCCATCAAAAGGATGGAAAATGAGGTCAACGCCTGCTATTACCGACGAAGTAATAGGGCAAACACACGCACACAGACCCTTCCACCAAAAGGATGGAAAATGAGGTCAACGCCTGCTATTACCGACGAAGTAATAGGGCACACACGCACACAGACCCTTCCACCAAAAGGATGGAAAATAAGGTCAAAGCCTGCTATTACCGACGAAGTAATAGGGCACACACGCACACAGACCCTTCCACCAAAAGGATGAAAAATGAGGTCAACGCCTGCTATTACCGACGAAGTAATAGGGCACACAACACAACCTGCTATTACCAAAAGGATAATAGGGCACACACGCACACAGACCCTTCCACCAAAAGGATGGAAAATGAGGTCAAAACCTGCTATTATCGACGAAGTAATAGGGCACACACGCACACCGACCCTTCCACCAAAAGGATGAAAAATGAGGTCAACGCCTGCTATTACCGACGAAGTAATAGGGCATACACGCACACAGACCCTTCCACCAAAAGGATAGAAAATGAGGTCAACGCCTACTATTACCGACGAGATAATAGGGCACACACACACGCAAACCCTTCCACCAAAAGGATGGAAATGAGGTCAAAGCCTGCTATTACCGACGAAGTAATAGGGCACACACGCACACCGACCCTTCCACCAAAAGGATAAAAAATGAGGTCAACGCATGCTATTACCGACGAAGTAATAGGGCATACACGCACACAGACCCTTCCACCAAAAGGATGGAAAATGAGATCAATGCCTGCTATTACCGACGAGATAATAGGGCACACACACACGCAGACCCTTCCACTAAAAGGATGGAAATGAGGTCAAAGCCTGCTATTACCGACGAAGTAATAAGGCACACACGCACACAGACCCTTCCACCAAAAGGATGAAAAATGAGGTCAACGCCTGCTATTACCGACGAAGTAATAGGGCACACACACACACAGATCCTTCCACCAAAAGGATGGAAATGAGGTCAACGCCTGCTATTACCGACGAAGTAATAGGGCACACACGCACACAGACCCTTCCACCAAAAGGATGGAAAATGAGGTCAAAGCCTGCTATTACCGACGAAGTAATAGGGCACACACGCACACAGACCCTTCCACCAAAAGGATGGAAAATGCGATCAACGCCTGCTATTACCGACGAAGTAATAGGGCACACACGCACACAGACCCTTCCACCAAAAGGATGGAAAATGAGGTCAACGCCTGCTATTACCGACGAAGTAATAGGGCACACACGCACACAGACCCTTCCACCAAAAGGATGGAAAATGAGGTCAACGCCTGCTATTACCGATGAAGTAATAGGGCACACACACACACAGCCTACTATTACCCAAAAGGATAATAGTGCACACACACACACAGACCCTTCCACCAAAAGGATGGAAATGAGGTCAAAGCCTGCTATTACTGACGAGATAATAGGGCACACACACACAAAGGCTGTCACTCACCAAAAGGATGACACACAGACCAAGGGTTTAAGGATCGGCGACACCAAAAGGATGACGGATCAAAACAAGCTACTACCACCAAAAGGATGATAGAAACTTCTTATTTGTGAGGACCAACACCAAAAGGATGAAGGTTAAACTGAAATAACATGGTTTAGGCTATCACTAAAAGGATGATAGAAAAGTTTTTATTTGAGGGTTACCAACACCAAAAAGATGCAGGTTGAATCAAATTGATTGGGTTTGGCTATCACCAAAAGGATGATAGTAAGGCAATTGACAAAAGGTCAAGCTTGTTGGGGATGTGATGAGATTTATTTGGAGACATCAACAAAAGGTTGAAGTAAAGAAATCAATGAGGAAAGCCCACGAAAAGGCAAGGGAAACAGTGAAAAATGGAGAAGGTAACCCGCCAAGATCTACGCAATCTTGTGCCTACGTATCTTTACTCGGACGAGAATAAAGAATCAGGGCAGTCGTAGTTCGACTTGAAGAAAAGATTCAATGAGGAACGCCCACTGACTCGGAAGAATGTTTATTGGTTAGGATGAGGATGACGACCTCATCAATAAAAGGTTAAAGAAACACAACTCAATGAGGAACGCCCACTGACTTGCTTGGAGATTACTGCTTTATTGAAAAAATTTCATGAGGAACGCCCATGAACTTGAAGGAGATGCCCCTGACTGGGCTGAGGATTGCTTGAACTCTTGACTTCGTGAGGAACACCCACGGATTTTGAAGAAGATGCCCCTGGCTGGGCTGGAGATCATCTTGCAGTCTTGAGATTGATCCTGGATCTTACGCATGAATGCTTGATGATGTGCAATGCAAATGCTGACGCGCGGAGATGCAAGTGCTGGGGAAGTATGATTGGTTTTTTTTTTGGTATGCATATGATGCAAATGATGAATGTGATGCATATGATGCGTATGATGCATATGATTGCAGACGGATGATTGGATACGAAGGTGCCAGCATGGTGGACTTTAGGTAGTTGCCAATGCGGATTGGACTTTTGGACGGTGGGAGGGATTTGATTTCCTCGACACTCAGTTCGTTGAAGACGCCATGATTGAAGCAGACGAAGGTGCTCTTGAGCTCTGGGTTTGACCGCTTGTGTATTTGTTGGTGAGGATAGCCTGCTGCAATGAGTCTTGCCCCAGTCTGACTATGGTAATGGTCTGCCCCTGATTAACCAATTCTGAACCAGTCTGACCTTTGAAAGTTGAGATTTGATGTACTTTGATATGACTTGCCCCTGATTGAGCTGTTGAAGGGTTTGCCCCAGCCTGAGGGTTTTGAAGGAGTCTTGGTTGGCACCACTGAAAGCTCAAGTTCCTCTTTGATTGCCCCTTGTTGGAATTGCTTTGATGTCTAACACTGATTTGCAGTTAAAATTGCACATTCACAAATGGTGATCTTAAAGTAATGCTCATGCAAGTTTTTGCAAAAGTGTCATTTTATTGGAGTGTCGTGATAGTGAGACGAATGGACCGTTAGCCTAAACGTGTGCTGATTTTGATGGTGTGAAAGATATAGCAAGGAGAATGGCACCAATGCTGAAGATTAACAAATATGGGGAGTCAGTTTACGCAACCTTGCAATAGTATGCTTTCAGAATAAACCTCGCCTCAATTAGGTCTTTCGAGGGTTGTAACGTGGTCTGGTTCGCGGTTTTGAAACAAAGGATATTAGGCTCAAAGTAAGATTTGTACCCACCCCTTCTTCGTGATGAACTTCCAGTCCTACGTTCAGTTAATTTTGCACATGATTGTATTCCAAAAGGGTTTATGGTGTAAGAGTGATGGCTCAAGGTTTGCTCGAACTGACAGTCACCTTATTTTGTTTTTGATGGGTGTCAGTGACCCTTTGGGTTTGGCATGGTGGTCACTGGACTTTATTTTGTTTTTTTTTTGTTGAGGATTCGAGGGCCTCTTTTGTTTTTTTTATATCCCTATCTTTTGCATGGACTGATTTTGCTTTTCGAATCCATCAGGGTAGCCTTGATTTTTGCCTAAGTCTCCTTTGAGGTGCTCGACTTAGCAGGTTTTTTATTTTTTTGTTTTCTTTTGTTTTGTTGGAGGATTATGACTGCCAAGTCATGGGTATTGATGAACAACCGTCATGTCTTTTGGATTTTGCTTTGTGATTTGAGTGCGTAATTGGGTTAACTGAACACTACCCTGCCCCAGGTTGAGTGTAAGGGTTTATAGATCCGAAAGAAACTACTACTTCTAGGCTCGAAGTGGTTTAACTAGGGATTAACTCCTTGTCTCTCTGGTGTTTGGGGGATTGGAACAATGCCTGTACATCATCGGCGAGATTTTACCCGAAAGCATACATTTTGCAATTATGGGTATTTCGTTGTCATCATCCTCCCTCCAAATATTGCTAAACAACAGTTGATAAAGAGAGTGAAGTGGATACAGATGTGTCGATGATTTGCAGTAAATGGAAAAAATGAGTGAATACGACATAACTGATTCAAAACATGCATAGTCAATACATTAAGAAAACCAAATACAAACGACAATGTTCAAAGCATACAACACTTAAACAAATAAAGACGAAAATACAAGAATGCAAATGATGGGATGACAACATGACTGCCTTCTTCGGGGAATAAACTTGACTTGACTTGATGCTGGCACTAGCGTGGCGGCGACATAGGGTTGTTGATGACGTTTGGAGCCTTCCCATTGAACACGAGATACTTCGAGTCGATCATGTCTTGAACCTTGTATTTGAAAGCTCTGCAGTTCTCGATCGTATGCCCTGGAGCACCCTTATGAAACTCGCAATGAGCATTAGCATCATAATCTGGGGGGATGACAGTTGGAGGAGCTAGGTCTCTAGGAGTGATTGCCCTTTTCTCCATTAATTGAGCAAATATCTGAGTATAGGTCATCGGCAGACGATCAAAGTCTCTATCAGACCTCCTTGTCCTCTGTTGATTAGGTTGGCGTTGTTGAGCGACTCTCTATTGTTGATGTTGAGGAGGATACTGATACCCTTGTTGGTTGTAGGATTGTTGCTGAGGAGCCTGTTGTTGAGGCATTGGAGCTTGAACAGCTTGAACAGTTGGCTGATAAGGCATTTGAGCGTATTGCGCAACAACAACATATGGATACTGGAAGTATGGCATTTGATAAGGCATTGGAGGGGGAGCTTGTTGAGTTTGCCCTTTCTGAGCATGGACAACATTTGTTTCGCCCTCTTTCTTTTTGAATCCATTGTTGAAAGGTTTCTTGGCTTGAGACTGGCTGCTAGAACCTCCTTGGATTTTTCCGCTCTTCAGACCCTCTTCGATTCTCTCACCGACAATCACCAAATCAGAGAAACCAGCAGAAACATTACCAATCAACTTCTCATAGTATTGGCCTTGCAAAGTACCCATGAAGATATCAATCAGTTCACGGTCAACCAGAGATGGATGCACCCTGGCAGCTAGCTCTCTCCAGCGTTGTGCGTACTCCTTAAAGGATTCGTTATCCTTCTGAGCCATACTCTGAAGTTGAGTACGGTTTAGAGCAAGGTCAGTGTTGTACTTGTATTGCTTGACAAATGCATTAGCTAGATCATCCCAAGTGCGCACATTGCTACGCTCTAGCTGCATGTACCATTCGAGTGATGCCCCAGACAAGCTGTCTTGGAAGCAATGGATCATCAGCTTTTCATCTTTGGCATGGGCAGCCATCTTGCGGCAGTACATTCTTAGATGCATGTGAGGACAACTGAGGCCTTTGTACTTTGGGAATTCTTGCACTTTGAACTTGGGAGGAATGACAACATCTGGCACCAAGCACATATCCAGAGCGTTCAGAGATTTTGAGTTGCGCCCCTCCATGACTCGGATTTGCTCAGCTAGATCACGGCACATCTTGATAGCTTCAGAATCCTGAGCAGCAGTAGGATTGATAATTAGGATAACAGCATGGTAGTTCTATACTTCATCATATTGATCCACCAGATTTTCTTCGGCATGAGGAATAGGAATCTGAGTGACAACAGGTTGGGCTTGCGGAATAGCTCCAACAGCGACTCCAAATGTTGGAGGTGGTTGAGTAGTGGCTCCTTCATCGGCAAGAGTGAAGTTCATTGGTATCCCATAAGTGATGGGGTTGGGAACAGGAGCTGAGAGCCTTGAGGGTGACCCTTGAACCTGTGCATTGTTGTTGGCGGCAGCAGCTTCACGCAGTTCTTCGCCTCTTCTGGCCATCATGATGGCTTCAAGAATCTGATCAATTTTTCCCTTCATAGAGTCCAACTCTTCTCTAAAGGCAGCTTGCTCTTGCTGAATTTGCTCCATCGTTCTTCTTGTGTTGGCTCGAGTTACGTACCGGTGTCGAGGAATCAGCTTGATTTACTGGAGAAGGAAGGAAGTTGGAGTGAGATTCTGAGGTTGAAAATGCAATGCAAGATGCATAACAGATGCAATGCAATGTCATGAAATGCAATGCAAGATGCAAGATCCAGGATCGCAGATCACAGGTTCAAACATTTCTAAGGTTGGTCATTCACGGGTAAATGACCAAAGTCTCTGATCAAAGAAACCCTACAAGTAGGTTCTATGAGGAAAATTACAGGTTCTTTACCCATAAACCCACTCACAGGATAGTTTCTACGTTGATGGATAAGGTTCCCAGGATTACGGACACTAATCGCATCAACGTCACGCAACAGGCTAGCTGCATTATGACGAGAATGACGACAAGGTCTCCCCTGAGCGGGGTCTTCATGCTATGCGCACAAGGAGCGAGTCCTTGGAGACTAACATTACACGACCACCAATATAGAACTTGGTTCTAAGAGTGGTTCATAGAGTCACGGACCCTCCATGAATCAAGTCGTGCGACAGGTTGGCTGCGTTATAACAAGATCTACGAAGAGGTCTACTCTAGGGGAGCTTTCATGCTAGGCACACAAGGCGTGAGTCCTTGGGGACTAACACTACTCGATATCCAATTCTAAACTATGTGTTCTCTCTACTTTTACCAAAGCTCGGGTGTAGAGCTTTACTCATGATATCATCCCATGATCCCACAGACAAGAACAGTAAGAGAAAGCAATAAGAGGACAAATGCGTAAACGAGAAAAAACATGCAAACAATGATAACGCTCCTCACAAATCGCTCTAAGATAGGCTTGACTCTCTCTTGCATGGAGCAATTGGTCCCAAGCAGAGTCGCCAGCTGTCGCACCTCGAAAAATTCATCGAAAATACGACCCTCGCGTGAAAGGCGCGGAAAACAGTTCGAACAGAGTCGCCACCGAACTTTATTTATCCCAAAAGAGGGAAAGGAAATTATCGAGAAAACCTTTAAGGAAGGGGTAAGAACATGGTCGTCGCAACCATATTCTGGGTTCGGGAGTCGGTTACGTGAGGGGAAGGTATTAGCACCCCTCACGTCCGTTGTACTCAACGGGAACCTCTTAGTTCGAATTGTGAGGAATGTTATCTAAACTTGCTTATTTTCTTCTCTATGGTAAACGCGAAAAGGATAAGGTAAAAGGTTTCAATTTTAAGGGGAAATGGGGTGGTTTTAGGATAGGGTGCTCGGCAAGGTCATCGCGACCTCGGGCCTACGTATGCTCATTCGGACGAGAATGAGAAATCAGAGCAATCGTAGTTCGACTACGGGGTTTGACGGAAAAAGATGGTAGGGTGGAAACGGGGAAAAAAGAAAAAAAGTGTGGACGCAAACGGGGGAAAAAGAAAGAGTGTGCTCGCCAAGATCATCGCAATCTTGTGCCTACGTATCTTTACTCAGACGAGAATAAAGAATCAGAGGAGTCGTAGTTCGTGGTACGCCCACGAAAAAGGGTTAGGGTTTGAATTTTAGGAGACGAAAGATTGAATGACATACAACCCAAGGGCGTGCCTCGAGAGCATTCACTCAAGAATTCAAAGAATGCGAGACTCTAAGAACTCAGTTCTTTCGTGAGTTGATTGCGAAAATGTTTGATAATGGTTAAGTGTTTTAAGACGAAAGGGTGAATGAATAACAATCCAAGGGGCGTGCCTCAAGATCTATTCATTCAAGAATCCAAGGAATGCTAGATTCCAAGAATCTCCTCATTTCGTTAGTTGATTAAGAAAACGGTTTGAAAAAGATCGGATCAGATTGGTTGAGAAAAGAAGTGAGGATCGATACTAGTCCCTAGGGGTGCTCCTAGTAACGAAACCTACGAAGATGTGCGAGTGTGCATTTTGACGACGAGGCAAAAGGCACTCGACTTACGAGAATGTTTTGAAGAGTGGCTCGATGACGAGTCGAGAATTGGTTTGGAAATGGTTTGATTTGTTAGGTGTTTTAGGGAGAATGACGATTATTCGATAAACGAGACGTCGGCCTCGCAACAAAATAATCGGGGCATTACTGGGATGCTAGATCCCAACGACACCTTTTTCATTCGATTAATTTATGAAATATTGTTTAATGAACAAAAAAAGTACCACGTGGAATGCTAGATTCCAATGGCATTCTTTTGTCCAAATAGTTTAGACGAGTGTTTTAGGAGCGAAAGGTCGAGTGATCACCACCTAGGGCGTGCGCCCCAATGGTGGTCACTCAAGAACCCAAGAAGTGCTAGACCTCAAGAATTCAATTCTTTCGCGATTTAATTAAGAAAACGATTTGTTAAGTATTGATCGGGAAGTAAGCAATTGGACAAATAGAAATAATTAGACAAATATGAATGCGAATATGATATGGATAAGAATGAACGATAATATAATCGAGAAAATATTCGACGGAAAATAAACAAGATAATATTGACAAGAGGTTAAAGTTGACATAAAATAAAAATGGTCTCGTCTTAATCGGATTTGATCGAGAAATCGATAAATCGTTGACTTTCGACTTTCATGGACCAAATAAAAGACATATGGTATAAAATCGAAATAGCAATAAAATTGGTCTCGTCTTAATCTCGATTTAATCGATGAATCGATAATCGTATTTTTGACCTTCCTTGACCCAAATGAAAATAAATGAATATAAAATAGAAATTAAATCGGAAATATGAATAAAGGCATAAAGGTCTCACCTTTATCGAGATTTAATCGAGAATTCGATAAATCGATCGATATTTGGTTTTCATCGACCTAAAATAAATGTAAACAACAATGAAAATGAAACGAGATCGAGAAAATGAATATAAAAGATAAAGGTCTCACCTTTATCGAGATTTAATCGAGAAATCGATAAATCGATCGATATTTGGTTTTCATCGACCTAAAATAAATGTAAATGAACAAAAAATGATAGAAATAAAAATAAAATGACATGAAAAATAGTAAAGGTCTCACCTTTATCGAGATTTAGTCGAGAAATCGACAAATAAATCGATATTTGGTTTTCATCGACCCAATAAATAACATTATGAACAAAAATAAATTGTAATGCAAAAATAAATGAATAGTTAGGCCTCAAATATGTCAAAATTTAATTGGCCCAAAAATGAAAGTTAAAAGAATCCAAATGAAAGAAAATGACAAAATAAGTAACTATATATAAAAGCAAAAATAAAATATCAAAACAAAGCAAAAATGAGTAAAAATTCTAAATAAAACAAATAAGAGATGGGGGGTTTAAAGGAATTTAAGGGTGAGAAAATGAATGGAAAAAACTGGTGGAATCATTTGGGCCTTGACCCATCATCCACCCAAAAACAACCCGCCTTCTGAAGAAAAAACAAGGGTGGTGTATTTACAAAACAATGTCATACTAAAATGTTGATGTAGCACGAATCCACAATCAACTTTTCCAAAACATAGCAATGGCACGGTATTCTTTAAAACAACCATCAAGTTTTAACAAAACCCAATAGGTCATGTGAAGTATCATCATAAATCTCAACATTTTTCTATTTAAAACAAAACAACATAAAGACCCAAAATGGAGAAATGAAGAACAAAACGAACAACACGGTCAATACGGCAAATCGCATCCAATCTTTCACTGCGCGCGATCGCACTCTCTTCTCCTGCTTCGATTTTGATTCTCAGATTTGCTTCAGGTAAGTTTCGTTTGCGATCCGTCTTGCTAAAACTCCCTCTCTTCGATTCCCTTTTGCTCAAATCGTCTTCTTCTCTCTTCTGATTTCTGCTTCTGGTCTGGGTTTGAATGGTTGCGGTTTTGGAGTGAGGTTATGTTTGGGTTCTGGGTCGAAAGAAGGTTGAAGGTGGAGCTGTGAGTTTGAGTGATGTTTACGAAGGTTTGGGTTGAAGAAGGGTTTTGTGGGTTTTGTTGTTGAAGAGTGGAGGGTGGTGGCGGCTAGGTTTTTTCTGAGAGTGAAAGAGGAGTCGCATTTATAGGAGAGTGGAGAAGGGTATTGATGGAAGAATTTGGGGAAATTGTGAGCTGGATTTTGTCGCTACTTGTGTTGTGTTCGTACGAACTTGTGGGAGGCTCACATACTCGTGAATCCGTTTCACTAGTCGTACGGGTTATTTTGATGCGTTGGAATTTGTTGGTTGTTTTGTAGGTGAGGTGGGGTAGGCTGGTTTTCTGTTGTACGGTTTGTGTGAGATTGTTGCAAAGGTTGTGGATGGATGGCGGGTGATGGTTGGGAGAACCAAAGAAAGGTCAACAACAGAGGAAGTAGTGAGGTATCCATGATAGTTGCTTTTATTCAACTGTCACAGATAATTTCGGGGTGCACAACGATAAATGTAAAACTATATTTAGTACTCTCTCCTTGGACGAAGAATTCTAAGTTTATCTCTTACGTGGATATAAAAATTATACAAAGTTTGATTATTTGTCATATTTAACCTATTCTTCTATCACATAATTTTGGGAGAGTATTGGCTCTTGAACTCTCCTTCATTTCTTTGGTGTTTTTGTTGTATATGAAAAAAATAGTGATGGGCCTTAGTTAGACTTGGAGAATTTTTGTGACAATGGATAATGGACTCACAAACTAATGTATCTAAAAGATGATGATAAAAATATGGATTTTGGCAATTGAATTTGGATAATGGTATTAGAAAAAAAAATGGATGTGGAAATGAATAGGTTTGGAATTGACAAAAAAATGTGGATAAAGAAAAATATGGTTATTGAAAATTGAATTTGAATGAGATGATAATGGATGTGGTTATTTAACTGGATAAAGGACTAAAAATGGTTAAATATATATGGATAAAAAAATAAAAGAGGGATGAAGTTGAAGACAACATATTTTTGGATTTTATGAATAATTGTCAGTGGGTGAATGTACAGATGAAAGATACACAGGTAGGACAAATTTGGGGTATGACACATACCAACACAAAGGAGTCCTACATCTTCTCCCATACAAAGCTTCATAGTGCGCCATTCCAATACTAGCGTGAAAACTATTATTGTACGTGAACTCAATCAACGCTAAATGGCTATCCCAAGATCCTCTGTGATCCAACACACATGCTCTCAACAAATCCTCTAAAGATTGGATAGTCCTTTCTGTCTGACCATCCGTCTGCGGATGATAGGCAGAACTCATCCTCAACTTAGTACCCCAAGCATCCTGCAAACGCTTCCAGAACCTCGATGTAAATCTCGGATCTCTATCCGACATAATACTCGTAGGTATCCCATGCAACTTCACAATTTCCTCAATGTACATCTCGGCTAGCTTCTGCATAGAATGATTAATCTTCATAGGCAAGAAATGACCCGACTTAGTTAATGTATCCACGATCACCCAAATTGAATCATTTCCCTTAGCAATTCTCGGTAACCCCGACACAAAATCCATGGAAATATTATCCAATTTCCACTCTGGAATATTCAACGGCTGCATCATACCTAAAGGCTTCTGATGCTCGATCTTCGACTTCTGACACGTCAAGCACGCATAAACGAACTCAACAATATCCTTCTTCATACCCGGCCACCAAAACAACTTTTTCAAATCCTGGTACATCTTCGTAGCACCGGGATGAATACTCAACCTACTTCAGTGTCCTTCTTCTAAAATACTCTTCTTGATTTCTGGAATATCTTGAACACACACCCTATCTCAAAACCTCATCACACCATCCTCATCTATCTGGAATTCTCCTCTGTTATCTTGGTTAATCAAAGTAAATTGGTTAACCAACTTTAAATCAGATTGCTATCTCACTCTAATTTCTTCCAGAATACCACTAGTCAACTTCAACATTCCCAACTTCACACTGTCAGAGGTCTTTTCACATACCAAACTCAAATCTCGGAATTGCTCAATTAATTCCAACTCTTTCACCATAAGCATCGACATATGCAATGACTTCCTGCTCAATGCATCAGCCACTACATTTGCTTTGCTCGTATGATAACTCTAATCAAAATCAAAATCCTTCAACAGTTCTAACCACCTCCTCTGCCTCATATTCAATTCCTTCTGATCGAATAAGTACTTCAGACTTTTATGATCACTGAACACTTCAAACTTAGAGCCAAACAGATAATGTCTTCAAATCTTCAACACAAACACCATCGCGGCCAATTCTAAGTCATGGGTAGGATAATTCCTCTCATGAACTCGTAATTGTCTTGAAGCATGGGTAACAACTTGTCCATTATGCATCAATACTCCACCAATACCCATCTTCGACGCATCACAATACACTACAAAAGATTCGCTCGGATTAGGCAAAATCAACACTGGAGCGGTCGTCAACCTCTTCTTCAATTCCACAAAACTCTCTTCACAAGCTATATCCCACACAAAAGCTTGACCCTTTCAAGTCAACTGAGTCAAAGGTAACGCCAACTTAGAAAAGCCTTCGATAAACTTGCGGTAATAACCCGCCAATCCCAGAAAACTTCGTATCTCGGTAGCAGACTTCGGAGTTTCCCACTGTAATACAACATCAATCTTAGAAGGATCAACAACAATTCCACCACTTGAAATCACATGGCCAAGAAAACTAACTTCCTTCAACCAGAACTCACACTTGGACAGCTTTGCATACAACTTCTTCTCTTTCAGTACTTGCAACACAGTTCTCAAATGCTCGGCATGTTCTTCTTCAGATCTAGAATATATCAAGATATCATCGATGAACACCACCACAAACTTATCCAAATACTCATGAAAGATCTGATTCATATACTCCATGAACACACCAGGTGCATTGGATACACCAAACGGTATCACAGTGTATTCATAGTGACCATACCTCGTCCTGAAAGTCATCTTCGGAATATCATCAGGCTTAACACGAATCTGATGATAACCAGACCTCAAATCAATCTTACTGAACACACAAGCCCCCACTAGCTGATCCATCAAATCGTCAATTATCGGAAGCAGATACTTATTCTTAATAGTCACCTTATTCAACTGCCGATAATCAACACACAGCCTCATGCTACCATCTTTCTTCTTCACTAACAGCACAGGAGCACCCCACGGAGAAAAATTTGGTTGAACAAACTTCTTCTCAACCAATTCTTCTAGTTGTTTCTTCAATTCACTTAACTCAGAAGCTGACATCTGATAAGGAGCCATTGACACTGGACTCGTACCTGGTATTAAGTCCACTGCAAACTCTACTTCACGCACTGGAGGCAAATCACTGATATCATCTGGAAACACATCTGGAAATTCACATACAACAGGTAAGTCGACATTCACAGCTTCACGATCAATCTGCAACAATGCAAACATTGCAAACACAAGGGCTTCGTCTTCCATAAGTTCGTCTACTTGCTTAGCAGACAAGAACATTGACTCTCAACTATCACCAAACTCAGGAAACTCCACAGTCTTATTATGACAGTTGATGTGAACACGGCTGAACTCCAACCAGTTTATTCCAAAGATTACATCGATTTGGTGCAAGGGTAAGCACACCAAATCCATCACAAAATTCTTCCCAAAAATCGTCAAAGGACATCTCAAACACACAAGGGTAGTAGTAACAGAACCATTAGCTGGAGTTTCTATTACCATATTCCCATTCATATCAGACAACTTCAAACCCAATCTATTCACATTCAATCGAGATAAAAGAATGAGTAGCACCCGTATCAATAATAGCAACCAACTCGATAATATTAATAAAACAAGTACCTCGAATCAGGTTGTCCTTCTCTGGCTCTTCGGCACCACTCAAAGCAAACACACGGCCACTGGTCTAAGCGGCAGTAGCAGTCTTCTTCGGCTTTTGACATTGAGTACTGATATGACCTTTCTCACCACAATTGAAAGGTTGGACCTTCATCTTTGCAATCAGTAGCTCTATGACCCTTCTTACCACATCTGTAGCACCTCAGCACATTCTTGGTACACACATCAGCTCGATGGCCTTGCTCGTCACACTTATAACACTTCCCAGAAGCTGGAGCCGCTCCCCCACTTATCTTTTTCCCCTCTGAAGCCTTCTGCTTCCCCTTTTCAGCTGAAGTTGTACAAGACTTACCCCTATACTTCCCTTTCTTCTCACTCAACTGCTTGTAGTGAGCAGATCGAGCTCGGCTATCCTCATCGTAGATTCTGCTCTTGTCCGCTAACTCAGCATACCTACAGATCTGTTGATACCCAATACCCTGCTTAATTTCCGGTCTCATCCCATTCTCGAACTTGAGACACTTGGATATCTCAGCATCAGCACGGTTGTAGTGCGGACAGAACTTCACCAGTGCTTCGAACTTCACGGCATACTCCGCCACAATCATGCCTCCTTGCTTCAGCTCAAGGAATTCCACTTCCCTCTTGCCACGAGCATCCTCTGGAAAATACTTTCCCTGAAACTTTTGCTTAAACACAACCCAAGTTATCACAGTGTCCACATTTGCGAGTCTCTGACAGGTGTTATCCCACCAATCTTCGGCCTCTTCTTCCAGCATATGCGTTCCAAACTGAACTTGTTGCTCATCAGTTCACCTCATCACCCAGAAGTTCTTCTCGATCGCCTTCAGCCACTTGTGCGCACTTGCTGGATCATGAGTACCCACAAAAGTCGGTGGATTGTTCCTCTGAAACTTCCCAAAAGCACGAAACTCATCTGGAGCCCCACCATTCGGATTGAGCTGCGCCACCACATTAGCAACTGATTCCAACACATTAGCAATTGCACGATCATTTCTTCCAGCCATCCTGCACACCACCAACAAGGTTAGAAGAACTAAAGTATCGATAGTGTACACATACTCGTCGACTGACAGGGGACTAACATCAAGTAAAACCTGGGCAGACGGACCGACCTGCTTTGATACCACTAATGTAACACCCTTTTCTACCCCACAAATAAAAACAGAAAAATACACAAATTATCAGAGTAAAAACCACCTCAAAAGGGTGCACAATTCTCAATAAACTCAAAATAAAACATTTGCTCCGTAAACAATGAGTTTTTCCTCAAAATAAATCAAAAGCCATCAAATAGCAGCGGAACCACCATAACCACAATAATCCAAAAGTCAAAAGGTTTTTAAAACGAAAACCATAATAATCAAATAACAAAATAACAACTCAACATGGTTCGACTCAACGATCCAACCCGATGTTACAATATCAGAGCAAGACCCTCTACATTGACCAAAAGCAAATAAACTCCAAAAGTCCTCGAAGGCATCCACAGCTAAGCCTGATCACCTGCACGTTACCCACGTGGAGGCAACATTCAAATAGGAAGGGTGAGTAATCACAATTCATTATAATCAATATAAAAACAGGATATGCATAAAATGGCGTCATCATCATATACAACATCTTCAGGGTTATCACAAGGAAAACATCAAAATCACAACATCATAAAATACATCCATGCCAAATAAATGCAATGCACAACAAGACTCATGCATGTGGTACCAATCGTCATAGTCGATGGACACTAGGCCATCACCCTAAAAAGATCCCCGTCATTAGGATCGATTCTACACAAGAACCGGAGCACGTCAAATTACCTCACATTCGTACAATGGGATTGAAGCCACCTTAGACCGAAGTCTGAAATGCTATGAATGCATGATACATAACATCATTATCATCATCATCATCAATACAATCCATTATGTGCATCATCATTCATCAATTCTCATATTAGTCATGTCATCATATATTCGTCAAACATCACACATCATCATCTCAAAATCATCAATAAAATCATAGTCATTCATCAGAAAAATCACAGCATCGAATCATCAAGACAACACCAAATCATAGAACAAATTTTACGAAACAGCAGACGTTCGCTAGAATGTTCGCTTTGCGAACTGGTTCGCTCTGGAGTTCGCTTTGCGAGCTGACCAGCGAACCCCAAAATCCCATAACAAAAACCAGAGAGTCCACATTTTGTCTCTCCCTCGCCATCTCTATTCGCCTAGCGAAGTCATTCGCTGGGACGTTCGCTTTGCGAACTTTAATTTATTTTCCCAATTCCATTCCAGTACCCCAAAACAAAATCATCGTGCATTCGCTACGCTACTCGCTTTGCGAGTCTGGGGTGAGTGTTCGCCTTGCGAAGGTATAGTTCGCTTTGCGAACTCGCGATTTCAGAAAATCGCTGCTATATATCAGTAGCATAATAGACCCAAAAACCTTACAAATTCAACCTCCTTTTACCCCAAAAACGTCCCTAAAACATTCCTAAGGTGCTATGGTAATCAAAGGCATAAAACCTACGACTATTAGGTCGATTCATTACACTATTCGAAACCTCAAATCACCTAAACCTTCACAAACTCTCAAGATTCTCATAAACCCCATAAGTCTCTTTCACCACAGGGTCGAAACAACATCGACAGGGAAATCAGCCTCAAGGTCTATTTTATCCGATTCAATTCAACCCTTAATAATCGATCCACAAAATACCCTAAATCATCAGTTTTCTCATAAAACCCATAAACCCTCATAAACCTCAAAATCCACTTTAAATACATCGAATCCCTATATTGAAAACAATGAAAGGCAATACTCCCCATACCTTAGATTGTCGATTCGAAGCTTTCTCTATTGAGTCTTTGGAAACTTTCTCGAATCCTTGCCTTTTCCTTTTTCCTCAGAGCTCTCACTTCTTTCCTTCTTTTCACGGTCTAACAAAATGAATCCTATTCTCAAATTCTCCTTTTTGTTAAACCTAACCCTTGGGCTTCTAAAATGAGCTTTCCCAATATTACCCTTACTAACTCCTCCTTAAAAGTCCACTTTACCCTTAATTCTTCTAATATTATTTAAATAAATAATAATACCATATATTCCATAATATATACTATTATTTAATTAAATAACTAAAATTCCACAAAATTACCGACATCAACACGAATCACCAAATTCACAAATATAATATTTAAATAAATTAAATAAATATTCTTACAGATTTGGGGTGTTACATGAGTGTTAACTTTCGAATGTTTTGTGCTTAAAATCTTTCTAGGATATAGTGCTTAAAATCTTTCTGAGTTTTGTGTAAGAATGTAAAGGACTTCGATGTGGTTGAACTCTTTAAGTAAGAATGGCGCAAAAAGTATATTACTGGAAAGGTAAAGGAACTCTACAATGATTAAGTGACAAAAACTTTGTAAAAGGATAATGTAAAATGAACAGAAAATAACAAAGGAATGAAAGCAGAATTGCAAAGAAAATAAATTAAAGTGAAATACTTTGCATTAAATGAAATGGTGTTTGAAATTATACATTTCGCTCAGATAACTGGTTTCTTACTTCGCTTGGGTACTTTGAGTTTGTGAGTTTTTGAAGTAAATTCAACATAACACCCTGAATCCTAACACTAGAACTCCTATTTACTACTATATGTTTTTCGCCTCTGAAACGTCTTTCATGTGTCCCTTTGGATAAGACTAAAAAGCAATTACTTACTTTAAAATTATTTTTTCGCGCCAATTGTTGTTTGTCGACGTGACTTGCTGACTGTTGACGTTGAAATCCAGAGCAATACTGCCGTCAAAATCTTGAACGAAATCTCTTTTCAGAAAATACTAAGTCCGAGTCTCTGTCCCACAATACGGTACTAAAAGTGGTAGAAAATAATAGAATGGAATGTAATGCATTTCATCAGATTCCGCTTCATTTAATCTATTTTTAATTAATCGAAACAATAGAACTTAATTTTATACCATTTAATTCCAACTCATCTCATTCTATTCCATTAATCAAAATAGCCTTCATGGACCATGAGAACCCGGTGTGTGAAGGTGAGGGGAATTTGGATAAGTGCACTTCATCAACCATGATAACGGGTGTGGGGCATCCACTTCTTTTCTAGACTAAATATAAATATAAACAACTTTTTCTACAAATCTACCAACCATGGTTCTTTTCTACAAGCTATTTTCATCAGCAACAACCAATGGTATGTTCCGACTCATTTATTTTTTTTTACTTTTATTTTCATTTTGATTGAATTAAACTGAATAGAAACGTTTTCTCAATGTAGAAATCTCGAAGAGAGAAAACATTAGGGTTTCTAACGGCAGCAAGAGTTGCATTTCAACCTGACAGGAAAAAGTATGATCAAATTTTGAAAGTCCTGGGAGATTACAGATTTAAAAGAATTCATATAACTGTTCTCAGAGCAAAATTGAAGAGCTTGTTTGAAAGGCATGAATATTTAATTTGTCAAAGATTATGGTCATAGTCAAATATTTTGGTCATGGTAAAAGATTATGGTCAAGAATTGTGGTTGAATAAAGACACAATTTGTGGACCAAGAAAGAAACACCCATGGTTTTGCACCCATGGTTTTGTAACAACTCCCATGGTTTTGTGAAGATGAGCACCTATAAATAGATGTGTATTTCTCATTTGTAACACAACAACACAAAGCATTGCAACATAACATAAAAGAAAAATTTAGAGAGATAGAGTATATTGTATTTTCTCCTATAAGGTTCTTTTAGTGAGTGTTCTCCTATTACAAGAGAGAGTGTAATTTGTTCTCTCCTTGTATATAGAGAGAAGTGTTGTAATTTCTTCCACTTAGTGAAAATCTTTTCTACCGGTATCTGTGGTTTTTCCCTTATTTGTTGAGGGTTTTTCATGTAAATATTATGTGTCAATTTTCCTACTCCTTGATCTCTTATTTTGTGATATTTATCTTGCTACTTTGATACCCAACTGTGGTATCTGAGTTGTTGGTGTCAGTCTCTATTTTCGCTACGGGGTACGGTTACTATTCACACGTGTGGTTGTATACTTTTGCAGTGATTGTTAACGTATACTAGATTTATTCTAGTGTGCGGTAAAAATATACAATACTGCTCACGTATACTGTGTTATTCACGGTGAAATTGTGTAAACCAATTCAGTGAGAAAAAAAATGGCTGCAAAATTTGAGATTGAAAAATTCAGTGGGAGTAATTTCTCCCTGTGGAAATTGAAGATGCAGGCAATCCTTAGGAAGGATAATTGCTCACAAGCAATTAAAGATAGACCTACAGATATAACTGATGAAAAGTGGAGAGAGATGGATGACAATGTTGTTTCCAATTTGCACTTAGCAATGGCAGATTCAGTTTTGTCAAGTATAGCAGAAAAGAAAATTGCAAAGGAAATCTGGGATACTCTCATCCAACTGTACGAGGTCAAGTCACTTGACAACAGAATTTTCTTAAAGAGGAGACTCTACACTCTTCGAATGAGTGAATCCACTTCGGTGCCGGATCACATCAACAATTTGAATACATTATTTGCTCAATTATCTGCATCAGATTTCACAATAGTGGAAAATGAACGAGCATAGCTCCTTCTTCAGAGTTTACCAGATTCGTATGATCAACTCGTCATCAATATTACAAACAATAATATTGTTGACCATCTATCCTTTAATGATGTCACCGAAGCTATTCTTGAAGAGGAGTCCAGGCGTAAAAATAAGGAAGATCGGCAAGAAAGCTCAAAACGAATAGAAGCTTTGACGATTACGAGAGGTAGACCAACGGAACGTGGTCCCAGTGGGATTCAAAATCATGGTATATCAAAATCTTAAAGAAGAACAAACCTCAAATGCTACAATTGTGGCAAGAGAGAACACTTGAAGAAAGAATGTTGGTTCAACAAGAAGAATGATGAGAAGTCTTCTGAAGCAATTACATCTCAAGGATGTATTGCTAGTACCTCGGATGATGGAGAAATCCTTTACAGCGGAGCAACAGTTAGTACCAAAGGCGAAATTTAACTCACTGATGGTTGGATAGTAGATTCAGGAGCAACATGGCACATGACTCCACGACGAGACTAGTTTTGCACTTATGAACCTATCTCGGAATGACATGTATTGATGGGGAATGACCATGCTTTGGAAATTGCTGGAGTTGGTACTGTCAAAATGAAAATGTATGATGGTACTATCCGCACACTTCAAGGGGTACGACATGTGAAAGGATTGACGAAGAATTTGTTGTCTATTGGGCAACTAGATGACCTCGGATGAAGACCCATGTTCAAGGTGGGATCTTGAAAGTGGTGAAAGGTTCACTAGTAGTGATGAAAGCAGAGAAGGTCGCTGCAAATCTATACATGCTTTTGGGAGATACAATGAAAGAAGCAGATGCATTAGTAGCAGCTGGCAGCCAGGAAGAAACAACAATGATATGGCATCGCAGACTAGGCTATATGTCAGAACGAGGCTTGAAAGTTCTTGCAGAACGTAATCTCATACCCGGGCTCAAGTCGATAAATTTACCATTTGTTATACCCCAAATTTTGACCAGGTGTTTTTATTTTTTCTCATTTCATCTGTCTATGTTTTCATACTATGTCGTCTGCATATAATATCATATATTTTCTTCACGAATATTCTTTGAATTATTAGCCGGAATTAACGCGTTAAATTTTCAGGTATTTTTGGTCAAACTGAAAAGTCAACAGTGCAAAAAGTCGGTGTCCAGACAATTTTTAAAATTGCACTTTCAGACATCATTTTTTATTTATTTGTCGCATACTTTAACCCGGTGTGTTTATTTTAATTTTTCGACTTTCCGGTCATCATGTTTTTGATTTGTCTGAGCCTTTTTAGCGGGTAAAATCAATTTCAAAATTTGACAAAATGCTGTATTTTTTCAATACGTTTATTTTTTGCTGATCGTTTTGGTGTGTTCATTTTATTTTTTCGGACACTTCGATACGGGCAAATTTTATCGTTTTTACCGGTTTCAGTTCCAATTTTAATTAATTTTTATTAATTAATCAAGATTTTAATAACTTTGTTTTTATTAATTTTTTATTATTATATTTAATTTGTTTATTACATTATTATATCATTTTAATATATCATATAATTTTTTGTTGTTCTATTATTTTACACCATTTGTTTCAATTCAATACCACTAGTCTTTCCTCTACACTAACCAATTCACACGCCACTTTTGTCTTCTGCTATTAGTTATGATATTTTGTTTTCTCATATACTACAAAAACATCCAAATCACATGTTCTTATTCAATTCAAGTCCAAGATAACTGCCTTCATTGTCAAAGCAAAATTTCAATTCTCTTACACTACATAAATGCATTCAACATTCAAATTTGTTCCAACTCATGACATCATCTTTGCTTGTATCACTTGTTTCTTCACCAAGCAACTTCTCCTATAAATAGAGAAGAAAGACACAAAAAAATAACCATTCATACGCTTGATTTCTCAAACACTTTCCCCTCACATATCACCCTCTGCATTTTTTTACTCCATCACTCTCCAAAATTAGTTGCCCTTCATGAGATTTTCGAAGAGTGTGGAATTGGAATTGATGCTTCAGGTTCTGAGGCTACTGTTGGCATTAGGCATCACAGGGTTTTGATATTTGCTCAACATAAGGCGTTCCTGGGTATAATTGAAAAGGATTTATTTCAGACACACATGAAAAAATGTCACATATTTGCGGCTAGACGGATCAGTTGAGACTGATAAGCGATTTGAAATTGTAAAAGCATTCAATTCAGATCCTACCATTGATGTTTTATTGCTTACATATGGGTGGGCTTGGTTTGAACCTTACATCTGCAGATACCCTTGTATTTGTGGAGCATGACTGAGATCCTATGCGCGATCTTCAGGCTATGTATAGAATGCACAGTTTGCAAACAAATTCAACAAACTGCAGCCAAAACTTTGCCGACACGCCGACGAAACACAAACCTGCACAAATTCAATTCAACAACAGCAAGGCATAAATTCAATTCAACAACAACAGGGCATAAATTCAATCAAAACAACGGCTTCATTTCAATTCCGCAATTACCGACGAAACCAAACAGACGAACAGAGGAAGCCACCACCGGAACCACCGAAATCGCAGGGAGTATCGCAAGACGGAGCCGCACACGGCCGGATTTCGCACATGCCTGCATCGCCAGAACGGAGGGGATACGCCGGCGGAACCTGAGACGGAGGGAGTTCACGAATGGGGATGGCACGAACGAAGGGAGCGGCTCGCGATCGCCGAAAATACAAAGCGAAGGCGGAAGGAGTTTTCCGCGAGAGAGAGACTTCAAAATGATGTGAGTTTTCTCTTTTTCCCCAATTTGATTCTACTGCTACAATTATATTCAACCACTTTTAAGTTTTATGTTTTTTTTAGTTTTTCTTTTAATATATTCTTAGGATAAAAATGAATTGGGCTTAGCCCATCTTGTTTTCACTATCCACACCTTTGATTTGCTGTTTATACCTATGGTTCATTTTTAAAACTTTGACTTCTTTTCTAAATTAATCTTAGTTTTGTTCAATAATTCGTTTATTTTAATCTTAGTTGAAATTGTTTAAATTTAGTATTTTAAAATAACTTATAAAAATATTGAGTTATTAAATTGTTAATTGTTAATTATGCTAAGATATTAATTTCTTTTAATTTGTTAATTCCATATGCATAATATCTTCTTTGTGAATTTATATTAAACATATTATTTCTTTGATTTCAAACTTGTTATTTTTATCTTGTTGATGCCATGCTATTTGATTAATTTTCCTCGATTAAATCTTGGCGTTTTCCCATGATTAAGCGGTTTGTTTCACGATGTTTTGCCGTGTGCTTTCTATTTATTTTCACTGTGATGCTTTGCCACATATATCTGTTATTTACTCACGATGCTTTTTCGTGTATATTTTCAATTGCCATGATGTTTTTCCATGATGACATGATGTTATGCCGTGTATATGTTTTTATTTCACGACGCTTTTCCATGTATATTGTATCTGTCACGATGCTTTGTCGTGTCTTCATTTATTCCGTGATGTTTTGCCACGTATGCATGCTCCCTTAGGATCTCTTAGTTCAAATTTAATTTTCTATTAGGTTTGAAATAAGATAGACATTAGGATATGTAACCAAGCATGATAATTTTAGGTTAGATTTTCCCTCTCGCCACCGTACGATTTAAACTTTATTTTCTGTAGTTCGTGCCCCTTAGGGGTGAACTACGACCGCTCTGATTTCTCAAGATCCCGTTGAGAATACGTAGGCATAAGACTGTAAAGTCTTAGCGAGCAACCTTTTCTTTTTTCCATCGTCTCTTTACATCCGATGTTTTTCCGGATATTCGTATTTTCAACCTCTTATTTTTTATCTCTTTCAATCCGACGTTTTACCGGATATCTGAAACCTTTTCTTTTTTACGTCTCTCTTTACATCCGATGTTTTCCCAGATACTCATATCGTTTCTTTTTAAAACAACTTTCCTTGTGATTTAAATTCAAATACATATTTGTTATCAAAACTTTTTTCAATTTCTTGAATAACTAACCATACAGCTATTACAATGGAAGCTTGCTCACCTGTAAGTTTTTATCAGCTTTCATTTACTTGCTTATATATATATATATATATATATATATATATATATATAACTGTATTGTGGGAAGCTTGCTCACCTATAAGTCCTTCTTTCATTCTTTTAAATACATGTCAGATATATATATAACTGTGTTATGGGAAGCTTGCTCACCTGTAACTCCTTCTTTCATACCCTTTTAAATACTCGTCATATATCAACTATATATATACTTATATATCTACTTAGAGTTTTCCCCGACAACTAGGTCTAGAACTAGGTAAAGCCAATGTTTGTTCTTTCAACAGTCAAAACTAGATCCCCATAGGATTTCCAGATACAGTTTTGCCTTTTCTTGGGCTTAAACAATATGGAACAAAGAGAAATGCATTATTCTTCGTGAAACTTTTCTCAGAAACCCTCAAGTTTCCTAAAAAACACAGGAAAAACCCTTTCCTCTTTTTTAACATCCGACGCTTTCCCGGATTTCCCTTCTATTTTCATCCGATGTTTTTTCCCGGATATTTATATCTCAATCTTTAATCTTTTCAATCTTTCAATCAATTCCCACAAACACCCCTTTAGCTTCAATCTTGGGCTTCAAACAAGACACCAAACATATTTTCCTCCCATAGAATAGGAGGAACTACGATTGCTCTGATTTCCCTGTTTTCTTTAACGGGACTACGTAGGCATAAGATTGTGAAATCTTAGCGAGCACACTAAACAAAAACCTTAGGTTCAGTACCTTACCAAAAACATCGAAAAACCCGAAAACAACAAAAATATCTTTTCAAAATCTCTCAACCTTCCCAAAGGAGAAACTTTCCCATTCATGACAAATAAACATCATCAAGTAGAAAACAGTAGAACAGTAGAAAATTGTTATCAACCTATGGATAACCATGTATAGGATGGGTAATTGACAACTCCCCATTGTATAACCTGACCCCGAACTCCCCAATCTCTTAGCATTTGTCAAAGAAAACATTTGCGTGCAAGGTTAGTTTGAGATAGCTTCCCTTTCCTTTCCAGCTTCATAGGATAAATAAGAAATCAGAAAGTAGCACTTAATCCCATCCGCAGGCGGATGTGGGCGGTCACGAAAACCGCGCTACACCTTTCTGCGAGCACTATGTGATAAGCAAGCAGCATAAACTAAAGTTTGTTAAGTCAACTGATAGAAGCAAACACATACTAGACTTGATTAATTCTGATGTGTGGGAGTCACCAGAAATGTTCATTGGAGGAGCAAAATATTTTGTATCATTCATTGATGATTACTCCAAGAGAATATGGGTGTACCCAATCAAGAAGAAGTCAAATGTGTATTTAGTATTCAAGGAGTTCAAAGCACAAGTGGAACTTGAAACTGGGAAAAGAATTAAGTGCTTGAGGACGGATAATGGAGGAGAATATACAGATGGTGATTTCCTAACATTCTGCAAGCAAGAAGGTATTAAGCGGCAGTTTACTGTTGCTCATACACCCCAGCATAATGGTGTAGCAGAGCGGATGAATAGAACTCTCCTGGAGAGGACGAGAGCTATGCTGAAAACAACAGGATTGGCAAAGTCTTTCTGGGCAGAAGCTGTTAAAACTGTCTGTTACGTGATAAATCGATCGCCATCAACTGCGATTGATTTAAAGACACCAATGGAGATGTGGAAGGGAAAACCGAGTGATTATTCTTCTTTGTATGTATTTGGATGTCCTGTGTACGTGATGTACAACTCCCAAGAAAGAACAAAGTTTGACCCAAAATCCAGGAAATGCATATTCTTGGGTTATGCTGACAATGTGAAAGGGTATCGTCTGTGGGATCCCGCTGTCCACAAGATTATTGTTAGCAGAGATGTAATCTTTGTAAAAAATGAACTACAAAAGGAGAAAAAGGATGACAACACTATAAAGGAGACTACTACAGTGGAGATGGAGGAAAAGTCAGGAGAAAATGATTCTTCTGAAGCAGAGCCAGAGCACGAAGAACAAGAACCAACTGAGGTTAATAATCTAGATCACAGAAGAACCACACGTCAGATAAGAAAACCATCTTGGCACTCTGAATATGTGATGGCAAGTCATGATGCATACTGTCTTCTATCAGAAGACGGAGAACCATCAACCTTTCATGAGGCATTAAATGGTTCAGATGCTTCTTTGTGGATGACATCAATGCAAGAGGAAATTGAAGCCTTACATAGAAATAACACATGGGAACTTGTTGAACTTCCTAAAGGTCGGAAAGCCATCGGTAACAAATGGGTGTTCAAAATTAAGCGAGATGGCAACGATCAGGTGGAACGATATCGTGCAAGACTGGTGGGCAAAGGATATGCTCAGAAAAAAGGTATTGATTTCAATGAGATATTTTCTCCAGTGGTAAGACTCACCACAATCAGAGTGGCCTTGGCGATTTGTGATGCATTTGATCTAAATCTAGAGCAGCTTGATGTAAAGACTGCGTTTCTCCATGGAGAACTTGAAGAGGAAATATATATGCTCTAACTCGAAGGCTTTGAAGAACAAGGAAAAGAAAACTTGGTTTGTATGTTGACCAAATCTCTGTGCGGTTTAAAACTGGCGCCAAGGTGTTGGTACAAGAGATTTGATTCCTTCATCGTGAGCCTTGGATACAACAGATTAAGTTCAGACCATTGTATGTATTACAAAATGTTTGATGATAATGATAATTTTATCATTTTGCTGTTGTATGTGGATGACATGTTGGTGGTAGGCCGCAATAAAGATCGAGTCCAAGAATTGAAGGCACAGTTGGCTAGGGAGTTTGATATGAAGGACTTGGGACCAACAAACAAGATTTTAGGGATGCAAATTCACCGAGACAGAAAAGACAAAAGGATTTGGCTTTCTCAGAAAAATTATCTTCAGAAAGTCTTGCGCCGTTTTAACATGCAAGACTGTAAACCAATCTCTACCCTACTTCCTGTCAATTATAAATTATCCTCAAGTATGAATCCTAGCAATGAAGCGGAAGGATGGAAATGTCTCGAGCACCGTATGCATCAGCGGTGGGAAGCCTTATGTATGCTATGATGTGTACTAGACCAGATATTTCTCAAGCAATTGGAATAGTCAGTCGGTTTATGGTAGATCCAGGTAATGAACACTGGAATGTTGTTAAGAGGATCCTTAGATACATCAAAGGAACCACAGGTGATGCATTATGTTTTGGGGGATCAGAATTCACTATCAGAGACTATGTTGATTCAGATTTTGCAGGCGACCTTGATAAAAGAAAATCTACTACTGGCTATGTGTTCACACTTGCAGGAGGAGCGGTAAGCTGGTTATCCAAATTGCAGAATGTTGTAGCTTTTTCTACTACAGAAGCGGAATATATGGCCGCTACCCAAGCATGTAAGGAAGCAATTTGGATTCAAAGGTTATTGGAAGAACTCGGGTACAAGCAACAAAAAATTACTGTGTACTATGACAGTCAGAGTGTCTTGCACATTGCAAGGAATTCAACTTTTCATTCCAGGACAAAATACATAGGAGTACAATACCATTTTGTCAGAGAAGTAGTAAAAGAAGGAAGTGTGGATATGCAGAAAATTCACACTAAAGATAACCTAGCAGATGCAATGACAAAGACGATTAACTCTGATAAGTTTGCATGGTGTAGGTCTTCCTATGGCCTATTAGAGACGTAATCAGCATGTAGTTGGCAAGGTAGAGAAGATTTTGGAAGATCACAAATGTGACTTTAAGTGGGAGATTGTCAAAGATTGTGGTCATAGTCAAATATTTTGGTCATGGTAAAAGATTATGGTCAAAGATTGTGGTTGAATAACGTCACAATTTGTGGACCAATAAAGAAACACTCATGGTTTTGCACCCATGGTTTTATGAAGATGAGCACCTATAAATAGAGGTGCATTTCTCATTCCTAACACAACAACACAAAACATTGCAACATAACATAAAAGAAAAATTTAGAGAGATAGAGTATATTGTATTTTCTCCTATAAAGTTTTTTTAGTGAGTGTTCTCCTATTACAAGAGAGAGTGTAATTTGTTCTCTCATTGTATATAGAGAGAAGTGTTGTAATTTTTTCCACTTAGTGAAAATCTTTTCTACCGGTGTCTGTGGTTTTTCCCTTATTTGTTGAGGGTTTTCCACGTAAATATTTTGTGTCAATTTTCCTACTATTTGATCTCTTATTTTGTGATATTTATCTTGCTATTCTGATACCCAACATAATTTTGGATTCAACAACTTTTTGAAATCAGTAAAAGTTGCTTTAAAAGATGATTATGATGATTTTAGTAAAGTTATAGAAGATTTCTTGAAAAGAAAGATTGATGAACAATATAATATATGTTGTTACTAACGAGGCCAAGAATCAAGAGAGGGGTACTCAGCTTGAATTATGCAAATATTGAATTTCTGAAACTGAAGAAAATTTGTGCTGTTTATAATTGCAATATAATTTTTAATAATTACAAATTTATCCAATATTTTATTGTATTTTCAAAACAAATGTGCATGTTTCTAATGCACTAATAAACAGTTTTTTTTTTTGCTTGGCTCAAAAGAAAAATTGACTATATGTATACAATGAGATTAAAGCTGGAAATGAATAAATTGCAAATTATTTTTATATGTATACAACACAGATCACTGAAACTATATTATTATTTGTAAAACAGATTCACAGTAAACTATCTGTTCTTGCAGGAAGCCTCTTGAAGAAATTACTTGGTACAGAAGGCAGTTTGTTCCTAAACTTTGGGTGTCTCAAATGATACAAACCTGTCACCAAAACCACAACTCTAAATGGTGTTGCATAGAAAATCACAGCCGCACAGAGACTAAACATCACAAAGAGTGTAGTTCCTCTGGGGTCTCTCCAGCTCAGTAGAGACGTAAGCCTCTCTCCTTGTGTAGCTATGTCACCAACAATTGTTTGAATCCTACCTGCAACCGTTCTAATCCTATCGTACCTCATTCTCACGGTATCATGTGATCTTGATGTTGGAAATGTGTCGAACTCTTCATCAAGTTCGTCAGGGTGGACGGATTCAGCCCATGAGAGTTTAGTATCCATGTGAGGCGGTTCTCTCGGGCGAAACCGGTAGTTCCATAAGCCAATCAAGAACATGTAGAGAAAAAAAGTTGGGAGTATCAGTTCTGGATACCATGTAAGTATTAAAAAGAGGATATGGATTAGTATTGATGTGATGTGATTTTTCCAATGACAGACATCGTTGAACCATCTTCCGATTGTGATCAAGCCTGAGAAAAGTGACATCACGCGAAAGAAGTTAGCTTTGCTTCTTCTCATGCTCCATATGTTGGAATCAACGTCTAACATGTACTCTACTACTTCCTTTCTGAGAGGTGGTTCAGCTCTACCGAGCCTCGTGGCTACAATATTCGTTGCTTGGAACCTCAAGTTATCGATTTGATTGACTGTGAAAGGTTGTAAATAATGCATCTTTGGAAGCAAAGGTTGGCCATAAATATGAAAAATGTTAGCTAGTGAAAGTGCAGTGAACCTCACTGCAAGTTGAAGCTCGCCCATTTTCTTAACTCCGTGTTGGTGTAAAACAAGTAGTGGAAAGGAATTGGTGTAAAATTTATTTGCTTCAAGTGTTGATAGCCTGATCCTTACCTTTCCGATTCTTGAATCTTTGATTGAACTTCCAATAGGAGCTTTTTCACCTAAATGGCAATTGTCGAAAACACCTAATGTTATGACAGTGCAAGGATCATAAACTTCCCATGTGTATTGTTCATTCCATTTCGGATTGAAAGTGTCTAAAAGCGTTCTGGTTCTGATCCATTTCTGACCATATTTGGCAACACAGTATGCATCTGTGCTACCGTGTCCATCCTTCATCTTCATAGGGAGAAGCCCTTTTGCTCCTAAGACGCCTATCTCGAGTATTCCGATAGGCTGCTTCCATAGCTGTCTTGCTGTTGGTCTTTGATCGCTTATGTACAATGTGGATTCATCTAAGACATGGTATCCACCTTCAAGGCAAACTCTAAGGTGAATCCTGCTCGAAAATTTAAGATCATTTCTTCTATCACCTTCCAAGACTCCAAAACCATATTTCTCGAGGTTAAACCAACGAGAATTAACTGGTCTATGGTCTAGCCTCTTATCAAAGAGGTTCAATGGTAAGTTTATCTTCCCTAGTACCTCGTCTTTTGATGGCTGCACATGATCCTCCACGGTTATTGTCAATTGCTCCTCAAATGGTTCAGCTGCAACAAAAACCAAATCTTCATTCCAGAGCGGAGTAGTTGTTCGGGTGGAGCAAATCTTTGTCTTCAGTACTTGGCATCCTAATTGAGCTTTCACAGAAACCTCGGGTAACCGGTTTCTGTCATTCGGGATAACATCTTGAGCTTCAATGACATTGACACGTAGATACCATAGTTTTGGAGAGACATAAATCTTTGATCTGATGTTGAAAACACCATCACCATAGACAGTGGCAGCATCAGAATGCCAAGCATATGAGAAAGCTTCATCAGCTTGTGTTCCCATCCAAACTGCAAGCATTATATCGCCTCTCGCCATGCCTTCGCCTCGCAAGTGTTGGAGTCTGTACCATTGAGGGGCCAATGGACTATCTGGTGGAACTCTTGTTGGAATCTCATTGAGGTCAAAGATCACCCTTCCTAGATAATCATCTCTTCCAATCATTTCTTTATCTCTCACAAAAACTTCGAGAACAGAAGATTGAATCCGGTCTTTGGAGAAAGCGAATACTTGGTTCCATTCTGGATTTAATTTCTTCTCCAAATGCTTTGTTCTTCCTCTATAGTTCCCTAGCTTCACTTCCACATAAGGATCACAGCTTGAGGTGATGGTTCCTGGTGGAAGATCCTTTGCTTTCACAACGCGAACATAGAGATAAAACATCTGCTCAACAAGGTCATGTGTGCTAGTCGATCTTTCAGCACCACTCATCCATTTTCTTCCACCACTAGGCCACTTCTCACCAATGTGTGGTTTGGTTTCCTTGAGATCATAGTCTTCATCATTGCTAGTGTGAACTTGTTGATCTACATGGTGCCTTGGGGGTGAAGAAACATGCCGTGGTGTCTCTACTAAAATCCTTGGCTGTTGGTTGGTTCCCTTGAGATTGTATCTTTCATCATACTTAGGCTGGACTTGTGGATTAACTGAGTATGTTGTTGATGGAGGAGTACCTTGTGGTCGCGGCCGTCTCTTGATTGAAATCCTTGGTTGCATGTTGGAGTCATTGTTGTGATTATAGTTTTCGGCATGACTAGATTGAACTTGATGAGGATCAACTGATTGCATTGTGAATAGATTATCTTGTGGTCTTTTCTTTATTGAAATCCTTGGTTGCTGGTGAACTTGATGTTTATCTAGTTGCTGATGTATATGTTGGAAATCTTCATTGCTTTCTATCTTTGACTCTTGATCAATATCAATGCCGCTAGATTGATCTTCTTCAATGGAGTAATTCGATGCAGCAACAGGATATACTTTTTCTGCTTCTTCTCTTGTTACCTTTGGCGTGTCAAGTGCAGGATCTTCTCCTTTCGGATCAGCTTCTAATGTTTCTGCGGTTGAAAGAAGGCTAGTATCAACGGATTCTAGAGCTTGTTTTGGATTCGAAGGAGATAGTTTTTCTGGCTCTGAACTGAAAGTGGGAGTAAAAAAATCTTCAGCTTTGAACTCTGATGCAATGTAAACTTTTAGGCCAATCTCACCCTTAACAGATGAAAAAAACCACTTATTTTCCAGCGGCAAAATCTGATACATTTCATCGCCTTCTTTAACGATATTTGAGCAAGGAATTCTGACTCTTCCAAGGAAGTTTCGGCCAGGTATCGGCTGTCTCCTCTCGTTGTAGACAGAAACTTCAATAGTTTTGTGATGGTAAGGTTTTGTTGTGTCTAAATGAAAGACGAGTTTTTGATTCCAAGCAGGGTTGAGATTTTTAGGGACAGTTCTTGTTCTGCTCAATTGGTTTTCAAAGTCTACTTCAACAAAGGTACTAGCTGATCCTTCGCCATCTTTTGGCATAAGATCATGAGCATCAATAACCTCGACTATCAGTTTCATATCGTTTTCTTTCTAGTGTTTATTTGCCACAAGTTGTTGCAGCTATGTGATATCTATTGGAAGTAACTGAAGATTTGAGTTTGAAGCAATGAAGTTTTACTCAAGAGTGAAATAGATAAAGGCGACGAAGTTTTGGTTAAGCAAAGAATAATTTCATGGAGAAGCTGCATGAGCTTTAGCAATATGAAGATGGAAAAATGAAAAAGGAATTAAGGAGAAGGTTCTGATATTGTCTAACTTGAAGCTGACATTCTTGTTAGGATTCTGTATCAATTCTTCTATGATTACAAATATGAAACTAATTTTCAGTATATGTTTGTATCTATGTAGGTCCGATACCTCTAAAAAAAGGCGTGTCTGTGTTAGTGTCGGTGTTAGACACCTACGCAGACACTTGTGATTACGTTTTAATTTATTCATTTTTTTAAATTTTTATCAGTTTCGCCGTGTCAGTGTCGTGGTCGTGATCGGGTTGTCCCTGCATCATAGGTTTGTATAATGCGATTAAGGAAAGTTTGTTTGATTCCTAACTTACAAAAATAGCTTAAAAGATTCTCAACTTTCTGTCATGTAATAGTTAGTTACTTGATATATTGTATACTTAGTTATTATATGTGCATATTAGTAACATTATTACTTTCTTCTATGCACAGCAATGCCAAAGTGAAGAAAAAAGTGTTAAAGCAAGGCATAAAACCATAGCTGCAGGACTAAAAGCAAAGGAAGATTAGATTAGTTAGAGATTCTTTGCTTGTGCTTTGTTGTTCTGCATCTTTTGAGATTATAAATTACATATTTATAATTGTCTCTAATTTTGTTGAGAGTTTTACTAACTTTATATATATATAAAATATTGCATAGATCTTTTAATAGTTTGAGTATGATTTTTTTTATTAAATAGGCTTTTAAAATATGTAAGTATAATTTTTTTTTTTATTAAATAGATCAGACTAAACCATATTTAAATAAGTCAGACTATATGTCTTAAATCCGGTTTGGCTTATTCTCATACAAATCTAAAAGAGAAAAAAGAAAATGCGTTGACAATCAACCAATCACAACTCATGTATTAGAATAAAACAAATTTTTATTTTAAAAATACTAATATTACATGAATTTTTTATCCAAATACCCCTATTTTTCAACAAAATTCCCAAAATACCCTATTTTTCAGAAAAATTCCCAAACTACATCACTTAGGGTTTGGGATTACACAAGGGCGCCAGTCCTATTGGCGTCCCTTCTTTAGGGCAACAAGGTTGTCGCCAATTAAACTAGAGACAGCTCATCAAGTCGCCAATTCATTTGGCGACCTAGTGCAAGGGACACAAGGGAGTTGCCAATTGATGTGGAGACTCCCTAGAAACTGAATTTTTTCTCTATAAATAGAGGTGTTCAGCTCAGTTACTTCCACATCTCATCTCACAACTTTGTTCTACTCATAAAATGTATTGTCGTCGATGGGAAAAAGTCGTCTTTTCGCGAGAGAAGCCACCGATCGACATGATGTTTTAGAACATACAAAATTTCAATCAACTTAAGAGGGAGCTGAATCGGTGGTTGGAGGGTGACATTGGTGAAGGGGAGAAAATCCGAAGTATCGGGAGACTTGATCGGCTGCGTGGATGGGTTCGTGTGAAGACTGACAAAGATGCGAGGGAAGTCATGTTTGGACCGAATGAAATTAGTTTGATTGTTGTAATTTGTTAGGAATGTATTAAGTTGTTTGTGTTGTTTGTTGTTAACATTGTTGTTTGTTGTTATAGCTGTTTGTGTCAGTGGTGTTTGTTGTTAAAATTGTTGTAACAAAGACCCATCAATATATGAAAACATTTGGTTACAACAAATGAAAAGATAAGCTAAATTATGATGCAGATGTTCCTTCAACATTGGGACAATTTTTTTTGTTGTGTCTGGGCTGACGACAGATACTGCATAGTCTTATCATTTTATCAGCGGTGTCCATTTCGGTTCTTGTACGCTTGCTGTTTGGGTGTCCCTTTTTCTTTCTTCTCATTTTATCGTTGTGCCAAACTATGTCACCTTGGTATGGAGGCCAATAATCCTTCATTGGTAGCAATGCGAAGCCTTCGCTGTATACATTCATAAGATTAATCACCTTGTAAACATCGGATAGATAGCCATAAGCATCCTGACGAGCATGTGTGCATGCTGCAATGGCATGTGAGCAAGGTACACGGAGGGCCTGAAACTTGCCACAGTCACACCAACATCTGTTTAGCCTGACAGCATACGATAAATTGGGCACCCCCTCATATGGTCCATTGTTTCTTGTACACTGAATGTTTGCCTATGTCGCTCAAAGATTGTAACTGCATGTGTGATGGCTCTGATAGTATCCTCTTTCATCAATTTCATAACACTCTCACTGTATACTTGACCAGACGTTAACACTGCACTCCATCTTTCGCCTCTTGTTGTGAAAAATGATGCCAACCTATAATAGGTTGATCTCACCAAAGCGGTGATCGGAAGGTTTCTTATTCCTTTGAATACCCAGTTCATGGACTCCACAAGGTTTGTCGTCATGTGACCCCAACGACAGCCACCATCAAAAGCTCTTGTCCTCCTTTCAAGTGGAATGTTATCCAACCAGCTTCCTGCATCTGCATTTGACATCCTTATTTCGTTAAGGTAGTATTGAAATGTTGGTTGAGTTAGATCATAATCAGCATTCACAACCTGTTTGCGAAGGTGCTTGTCTTTGATTGCACGCATGAAGTTTTTTGAAATATGTCTAATGCAATATACATGAGTAGAATGAGGATTATGCCACCCGTTATCATGGTTATTGTAGGCACTCTCTATAGCAACATGCCTGTCTGAAATCAAACAGAGGTTGGCTTGTGGAGCGACATGTGTTCTTAGATTCTTAAGGAAGAAACTCCAAGCAGAAGCGGTCTTACCCTCAACCAGAGCAAATGCTATAGGAAAGACATTACTATTGTCGTCTTGTGCAATAGCCATAAGCAAGGTGCCCTTGTATTTTCCGTAGAGCCATGTTCCATCAATTTGAATAACAGGTTTGCAGAATGCAAAACCTCTTAAGCATGGTTGAAATGACCAAAAGATACGGTGGAAGATGACATTTCCATCAACAATGGTTCCATCTGGCCTACATGTCGGCACTATCTGCATGATTGCAACAGTTCCCGGTGTGTATGTCTTTAGGGTTACCAAAAATTGCGGTAATTCCTTGTATGAATTCTCCCAGATGCCAAAGACCCTTTCAACAACCTTTGTCCTTGTAATCCACGCCTTCTTGTAAGAGGGAGTATAATTATACCTCGTCACGATATGAGATATTATTATACTCACCTTGACTGAAGGATCCTTACTAACAAGCGGAAAAATGTCTTGACATATCAAATTTGCGCTTAACTTTCGGTGATCCTGGACAATATTTGTCGCAGTGCAACTATGAGGTGGCTCTATGGAAGCTATCTTCCAACAATCGCTTCTCTTTCTGTAAGAAGCAGCCAGTCGAAACTTGCAAAGAGGATTACGACAAATAATTACATACCTTCTCGAATCTGTTTTGTGTACACTATAATCAACAGAGTTATCCGTGTGAAATTTTTTTATGGCTCGTACACAATCTTCTTTGGTATGAAACTTGTCTCCTTCTTTTAATTCATTCCCTGATCGGATATACGGGTTGTGAAATATATATGCGGATGGATCATCGTCTTGCATGTCTAGGTCTGTCATATGTTGAGGTGGATGATGGACATGATCTGGAGGTATGGGCAGTTCTTCGTCATCCTCATCGTTGTCATTCAACATCTGATCGACCAGCGCCTCGCTTCCTTCTTCTTCTTCATCAACGATGTTGACCTCTGGTTCAGTTTCGTCTGAGTATTCTACTTCAGTTTCATCTGAGTCTACACATGGTGATTGATTTATGATCTGAGACTGTTGAGATAGAATATTTTATTGGAGAAATGTATACAACTCAATATAGTTGAAACTAGAATGTTCGTGACTAACGAACATATTTTCTACATCTTCGTCATCTCGCAATTTTAGTGGATAAAACTTAACTTGGTTGGTTTCAAAAAATAACTGGGTTTTGATATATTATTTGTGATATAGGTCCAAGACCTAACTTCGATTCCAACCTTTGGTGAAAATGGAAAAAACTTGTGTTTCTATTGACTACGAATCGGACAAAAGCGGTGTTTTGAAAACCAAAACCAGATACATCGGAGACATATGTCTCTCCATTGCAATGTGCGTTAACAACGTAACTCTGTGCAGATGGCATACTTATAGGAGTTGTTTGGGACACACTAAGTATTTTTTGCTTTGCTTGTTTGATAGGACATGCATGCATGCATGCAAAGACATATAAATAGAAAAATAAATGTGTAACATGTTTGCCATATTAAATTGCGACACATCAATGCAGTCAAAGACAACCCACATTAATTGGTGTCAGCCTACAAAATTATTAATGCATTCGCCATCTAAAATGGTGACATGGTGCAGTCTTTAATGACTGTGTCGCCAGCATGTTGTGCATGCATGAGGCAGACTCCAGCTAGGGCACAGGCTACGCAGCAGATAGGGTCAGTCGCCAATAGGGCTGGCGACTTGGTGTTAAGGGTATGAACATTCACCATTTCATCTGGCGACTTGGTTCAGGCTAAAGGTTTGCAGAGAAGTCATCTGAAGCCCTATATAAGGTAGCATGAGGTTTGCAGAGAAGTCATCTGAAGCAAACTTGTAGCACAAAGACATAATTTATCTAGAGTGTCATAGTAAATCATCTGTATCACATTTAATCATTTAAGATGGCTTTGTTGACAATGGGTGAAACGCATAGAGGAACTGTCGCAAATATCGCTGATTATGTAAGCGTTAAATTTTTATGTCTCCACTTATTTTTATTGTCTCTATTTTTTTTAATTTCTTTGTTATTTTTTATTTATTTTGATAATACTTTTTTTGTCGATTATTTTTTAATCTCTCTAATTATTTTGTTTCTAAATTGATATTTATGCGCGAAGTTTCTAGATTTCGATCTCGTTCCCATGAATATGTTGCACCCGACGAAGTAATACAACCGTATATTGATTTCGCCGGTTTTGAACATGTAAGTAAAATCATGTCTTATTCGGTTGATGCAAAGTTTATACTAGCTTTGCAAGAAAGGTGGCACCCAGAGACACACACACATTCTTTTTTCCAACCGGTGAATGTACTGTGACCCTAGAGGATGTATACATGTTACTAGGTTTGCGTATCGATGGTAAGGCAGTCAATGGACCAACAAACATTGACCCATCAATTTGTGTGGAACTTTTGGGTGCTGACTTGCTAGATGAGACCTCGAGAGGCCAAGGTATCTTGCTCTCGCAACTAAAAGCATGGTACGTCGGTTTTATTTTAACTGTAGATTCTACAGAAGATATGAAAATACAGAAAACCAGGTGTTACCTTATGCTTCTTATTGGTTTATTTTTATTTCCCGAGGGTATTGGTTCTTCTATGCACATTATGTACTTACCCTTATTGAGAGATCTAAATCAAACAAGACAATATAGTTGGGGTTCTGCTTGTCTGTCTTATTTGTATAGCTCTTTGTGTAAGTGCGCCAAAAAAGGTGCATCTACTTTTTTTAGATGCGCTGTTTTGCTCCAAGCTTGGGGTTGGTTTAGATTGTCATCCCTAGCGCTCGTCAACCACAACGACTTTTCCTTCCCGTATGCACAAAAGTAAGTTAATAACTTAATATATTTTTTATCCTTAAAAATTATTGTGTCTAACATTTTCAACTTAAACTTCTTTTTTTTAGATGGTCGGCTAAGGGTATGAGTTACAATAGATGTCTAAAACATTGTATCATTCAATACCGCAATCTTTTGGATCACCTAACACCCGCAGATGTAAGCCCTCCTAAACATTTTCTCTTCTTTTATATCAGATATTTTACTATCTAATATTTTTCTCTTCTTCAATCCATATGGCATCCATATTAGGGATGACAACGGGTCGGGTCGGGTGCGGGTTTCACACTACCCAAACCCGCACCTGAAATTACCACCTGAACCCGAACCCGAACCCAAGGGTTATTCGGGTGGAAAAATAACACCCACGCCCACACCCGTTGTGTTCGGGTTTTTTCACTCAAACCCGAACCCTTAGCAAAAACACAAAAATACAACAGCGACATTGAAATTTGAAACACAAGAATTCCATCAAGGTCTCTCATAGAAATTAAGAAATTAAATTACAACTTTCCATCAAGTTTGATAACATTATAATTAAAATTAAGGTCTTCAACATCTTAACATTACAATTAAAATTAAAGTCTACATATATATTTAGGGGCTCTTTGAAGGTGCGAGAAAGACACAAGAAAGAGGGGGTTGAATTGTATATTTACTCTTTGACAACTTTTCGATTCTTGTCGTTAAAGCACTTAGGGTAACATCAGAGTTTGTTGAGAGACTCTGACTGATGAAGTTACATTCAGACTTGCTTTGTGTGAAGCATGAGAACTAACGAGATTCTGAACACAAACTAAGTTTCTCAGAACTTGCAGTGCAGAAGCTTATCAGAGTTAAGCTGCAAGGTTCTGACTTTGCTTATGTAGGATTCCGATACTCAATATAGAAAGATAAATAAAGACATTAGCATAAGAGTAAAGAACACATGATATATCCTGGTTCATTACAAAGGCTAATCCAGTTCACCCTCCTCAGGTGATTTCGCCTTGAACACAAGGACTTAATCCACTATAATTAATCTCGATTACACATGCACGGGCAACAGCCGGTGACTAACAACCTGCACAGCCGCATTGTGACTAACCCACAATGACTTACGTCATTGTCATCTCAAGTACCCTGATCACCATATGATCCCTTGAGGCATCTCTCTCAATGAACCGTTCAGGGATCCAATCAGGATATAACGTTCACTGGAGGTATCATAATGAGTTCCATCAGGGATCCCACAAGAGTCTGATCAACATATGATCGTCTTTGAGATATGACTATCATTGACCCAACGTTCCAAGATCATCCAAGATCTCTAGCCAGGATATCACGATGACCAGCAGCCACCGTCTCCCCAAGTATTCTGATCAACCCATGATCTACCTGAGGCTTCCATCAATAGTGACCCGTTCAGGGATCCAAACAGGATATAACGTCCACCGGAGGAATCTCAATTCTTAAGTCGAATTAGCAGACTGGAGATGAGTGAGATGCTTCCTTGTAAGCAGATTCTCCTAAGTTTAAGTACAAAGAACACACAAGTGTTCAAGCAAGATACGAGCAACAGCTCCTTGCTATTCTAAGAAACTACACAGATGTATAATGATTTGACAGTTGTTGACATCTTGTAGATCTTTTTATTCTTCGTCTTCTTGGGTGAGCAAGCTTTGAGCAATAACTCCTTGCTTCAAATCTTCAATGTAGTGGTGACGAGAAGGTGGTTGATGACTCGACTGATTTGCAATGTTGTCTTCTTCATCAACAGCTTCTATACCAATTCACTGTTGTTGTGTTGAATGATGATCTTTGAGCTTCAACAACAATGGCCATGTTTAGATGGTGATAGCTTTGGATATTCTAAGTGTTACAACGAGAACTCATCATTGTTGCTATATTCACACAATGACTTTGATCAATTCGCCATTCATGGACGGAATCGATAATTCAAAAGCGAATACCATTTCCTTTAAATAGCCCAGTAGAAATATAGTCGTTTGAAATATTGTTGGTTGTTGGAAAAGAGACGTTGCGTAATAACTAGTTGTACTGACACATCTCCTTTTTACTGTGGGAGAAATGACGGGATATATCTTTCTTGGGCGCCGTGTACAGTTACTCACAACAGTAACATGTGACTTCTGAACTTCAGAGGCTTCTGATGGTTAATTGATGAAGCATGAGTAGAGTCTTCTTAACTGGATATCTAATACGTCAAGTCTTTAGTTATTTGAAGAAATCCATTAGGAATCAGTCTTCAGAACTTCAGCACTTGTCTTTGAGCACGTTATCCTTTACTTCTTCAAGTCTTCTGAAACTTCAGAACTTGTCCATTAGGAATCTGTCTTCAGAGTCTTCAATACTTGATCTTCAGAACACATAAGTCTTCAGAGTCTTTCTGCACTTGGTCTTCAGAGCCTTCCGCCTTCAGAACTTCAAGTCATGAGAGTCTCCAGCACTTCGGTTCTCTTCTTTAGAAGCTTCGCAATCTTCAGAATCTCGACCACTTTCAGAGAGCATCCACAAGAGCATTACATCAGCAATATCAGCATCCTTGGATCTGACTGATCACGATCAGATACAGAAGCGTTCTTGCTTCTTGCGACTTGTGTCACACATAGTAACTTCGCATATTATCAATTGCGTTCATCTGGCTGGTGCTTGTTGGATCTGATATTTACTATAATTATGATCTGCACACAACACAGGTTAGAACATAAAATGGTTCTTTCACAAATACATATTGTTATCATCAAAACATAGATTGACTTGTATAGACAATTCTTGCTCTCACACACTTATGTAATTTCATGTCTAAGCGGGTGTGGTTTCGGGTTTCGGGTGCGGGTTTCACACTACCCAAACCTGCACCCGAAATATCGGGTGGCACCCGAACCCGAACTCAGTCAACTCGGATTTTCACCCGTTGACTCGGGTTCGGGTGCGGGTGGGCCCTGCGGGTTTGGGTCTGCCTGCCATCCCTAGTTCATATCTAGGCATGGAAGACCTACATAAAGTGAGCGAGGAAGATGTTGTCGTTTGGACTGCATGTGTCCCGATCATCAGATTCACAACTGTGGAGATGCACAACAGTTACCGTGTCAAACTGCAATTTGGAATGCATCAAAACATCCCAGATCCGCCTGTTGACATCAGTAAATGGCATCTAAAAAATTTAATGATCAATGGGACTCTGACGACTGGAAGTATTTTGCAAAAACTGAGCGTCGTAAATGGATGAACCGCAGCCACTATGTCTTATGTGAGTCGGTGATGCCAACCCTGTCTATACCAACAAATAATTATATGGTTTGGTACAGATCGGTTGCAACTGGGTTTGTCTCCGAAGACAGGTATTTGTACGACCTACGCCAGACCACCTACACACAAGAAGCCTCAACGTCTAACCCACCTCCAAGGCCATGTTACTCACAACCCCTACCCAACAAAATTACCAACCCATTAACCATCCAAACATGCCATACACCCAACCACAATACTAAGAGCGTCCCCCATACCATCTTCAACAAAATGATTACTATCAAGAAACCCAATATGGCTATGTCCCCCAACACAGCACCAAGATACAGCCAAAACGAGGGTACATCATATCATAGCCAAATTGGGCAAACATCTTTCCATAGCCCTAACGCCCAAACATCATACCCTAGCCAACACAATCAACCATCTCAACAAACTTATGGATTTCAAACACCACTACCATTTCAACCTTTCACCAACGAATCCTTCACACCAATGTCCCCATTCAATCGTCCAGGCCGCACACCAATCACCCCTTCATCACATCCAAACTACTCTGGCATGGGTCACACGCTCAGTTTCAGTCCCCAAAGGGAACCATCTCAAAATGTTCCTGAGACTTCAACTCCTCAAGCACCGGGCGTGAATCAACAACAAGGGGAACGAGGGGGCCGAGTGCAACGAGTGAGGGTGCCTAGGAGATGTGGAATCAGTGGCCGGTTGGATGCACCCGGTCACCAACATTAATTAATGTAATATTTTATTAAATTAATGAAATTTTTATTTCATCGTGCAAAAAAAATTAATGTAATATTTGAACTAATGTAAAATTAATGTAATATTTCACCGTGAAAAAAAAATTACAAAGCACACCCTGTCTCCACATCAATTGGCGACAGGGTTGTGTCCCTTGCACTGGGTTGTCAATTGAATTGGCGACTTAATGAGTTGTCTCCAATTCAATTGGCGACAACCTTGTTGCCCTAAAGAAGGGTCGCCAATAGGACTGACGCCCTTGTGTAATCCCAAACCCGAAGTGGGGTAGTTTGGGAATTTTTCTGAAAACTAGGGTATTTTGGGAATTTTGTTGAAAAATAGGGGTATTTGGGTAAAAAAATCATATTACATTACAATTGTAGACATTGTGATTGGTTGCATGTGTAAAACTGTTTTACACTGACAATGTACTACCTTTAAACCCAATCTAAAATGGACTATTGCAAAACAAAGAACTATTTTTTTTAGTCAAGTCATTGACCCTTGTTAAAATAGATAACTAAGTTTTAGGTATTTCAATCTTTTGTAAGGGTAATTAGGTCTTTAAAAAATGATATATTTATGTATGGTATTTTTTTAAAGGTACTCAGGTATTTAATAAATAATATATTTAAATATGGTCATTTTTTGGTAAGGCTAATGAGATCTTATTTTTAAAAAATTTAAAAATATATTTAATACTTTTCTTAAAGGAAAATACTAACGAGTGCCTCCGGCATTGGTTAAATGATTAAAATTGTAAGTTGAATATTATTTAAGAGATTAAAAATACATTTTTTAAAATATATGTGTATTCAATACACTGAAATCATAAATAATTAATTTTTCAAAAAAATATTATATATATTCAATGAACTAAACATAATATATATATTACTTATTTAAAATTCTTAACCAGTAATCAGACCTTTTCTTAAATACACATATGAAATAATATATGGAAAAAAAATACTAGTAGTACTGTAGTAGACTAGTGGTGGCATTTCTAAACCTAAATGTTTTAGGTCTAATTTATGGGCAAATAACCTTTTTCGTCCCTTAACTTTACACCAGGGTCCAAGTTGGTCCCTTAACTTTAAAAAGTGGCGATTTCGTCCTTTAACTTTTTAAAACGTGCCACGTTTATCCTTCTGTTAGCTTCCGTTAGTCCCTTTTTGATAACGTTGTCCACGTGGAAGATTTACCTGTGACGTGGAAGTGTTGAAGGTTTTTTTCAGCCAAGAACATAACTCAATCATCTTCATCTGTAAAAAAACATAAACTTACAGAAATCGCCAAAACAAACCCTCAATCTTCAACTGAACACAAATTTCAGCAACCATTTCGCATCCTCGCCGGAAAACTCATCCTCGCCGTACAAACTCGCCAGAATCTTCGAATACTCGCCGGAATCTGGAAATTTTGAAATTGGAGGAAGTAACAACAACCTCAACAACATTAAAACCATGCAAATCCTCAATTTTATGAAAAAAACTTGAACCTAGCTTTCTGTTTCCTTGTTGGAAATCACTGTCTCCACTTTAACAACAACAACTTCATTCCAATTCCAACATCAACAACTTCCTCACTTTCACTTTCTTCTTCATAACTCTACTAATTTCAGTTACACTTTCTCTCTCTTCACTCCTTAGAGAGAGAAACAATTTTCAATTTCAATTCAACCATTAGAGGGTCCTACTCTTGTTTATGTTTTTGTTAGCAACAACAGTCTCTATCAATGATTTTTGTCTTGTGAAAACGGATCTCATTCATATGAGGAGATTTTCATCTCTAACTGTGAGTTTTACTTCTCTTTCTCTTTCAATGTTGTTGTTTAATGGAGTAATTAAGCAAGATCTATAACTGTTTTTTGTTTTTTAGTTTATGCAGATCAAGAATAGTTACTACCTTGATTATGTAGTTATTGATTTTATTATGATTTTGTGATTTTTTTTCTTTCAATTTTGGTTATTTTTGTGATAATGTAACTGATCTGAGTAGATCCTACTCGAGTTTCGGAATTTTTGTAGTTTTTTAAGCTTCTGTTTGAATTGAAGAAAAAATTTTGTTGTTGGTTTAGTAAAATTGATAGAATTCGAAATCGGAAAGCTGCAACTGATGGCGAATTTTTCCGGTTTTGCAGGTTGTGGAAGTGTTTCTGGTACTTGCATGGTTGTGTTGTAGCTCATGGAAAGTGTGGAGCATCACACTTTGCAAAGAGACAAATTTGGAGAAAGTTAGGCCGGTTGTTGATATTTAGTTTTGTTACAGAACTCTGAGGATTGGCCGGTTGTTGATCCTCTACCGTCTTATGGACGAGGACGGGAGTTGCCGGGTGCAAGGCATAGGAGCCTCATCTAAGGAAGCGATTTGACCGATGTTATCATAACAGGTTACTTGTTTTTAAATTCAACCGATAATTGTTTTCTATATACTTGTTGGTTTATTTATTGATGTTGTTGTTATGTCGATGAAGGTAATGAGGGGATTATTGACGGTCAAGGGAGTATCTGGTGGAGCAAGTTTAGGAACAAAACTCTGGATTATACGCGTCCTCATTTGGTAGAATTGATGAATTCGACCGGGATTCTGATTTCAAACTTAACCTTCTTGAATTCTCCGTTTTGGACTATTCATCCGGTATATTGCAGCCAAGTTACCATTCAGAACGTGACGATTCTTGCTCCTCTTGATTCACCAAACACCGACAGGATTGATCCCGGCACAAACATTTCAAAATGAAAGCAAATGAGCAAAGCTTTATGTAAATCGAAAAGTGAAAGAATACCAAAGATGATGAACAATGGAAGATGTGGTTGTTAAAGATGATGAACAACATAGCGCGGAAATTGGTCGGAGACGGAGGTTTCAGAGATACTGAAAAAAAACGTGTTCCAGTCTCTTCCCTTTGGGTTCCGTAACGGCTTGAAGTTAGAGTTGAACTTCCACTACTAATACTGTTGTTGTTGTTGTAAAGTGAAACTCGAAGGGTGTTTGGTGGAGCAAGGTTGCAAGGTATTTTGATTTCCAAGTCACCTGCCACGTAACAAAATATAAACAGACGTTTGACCAAACTAACGGCAGGACTAACTTGGCACGTTTTAAAAAGTTAAAGGGCGAAATCGCCACTTTTTAAAGTTAAGGGACTAAATTGGACCCTGGTGTAAAGTTAAAGGACGAAAAAGATTATTTTGCCTTAATTTATTGTTTTACTTTCATATTTTAATCAATAAATGTTACTTTAAGTTTCTTAAAAAGATATGCAACCATTAGCTAATATGATCATTTTTGTTTAATTAAAAAAATGTTAACTACGTTGATGTGGTAATCTAGTTAGTATAGTTGATGTTGTTTGATCAGACGTTTGCTCGTAAACGTAAACGGCTTGTATCAAACTTTTTTGTTTCTAGGGTTCTCTCACAATTCTCCAAGATCATTCATCATCATCTTTCTCATTTTCGTTTGAATCCTTCATCTTCACCTATTTTCTTTTCAACCTTTGTTGTTCTGGTGCATTATTTTAAGATTTGTTTTCACTCTATTTTTATTTCATCTTTATTTTTAAAACGGTCAAATATCTATAATATAAGAACTTCTGAAAAAATCACAATTAACCCTTGCTTTAATTCTGCCAACCCATACAGTTAGAGTTCAGATCCACTCCATTTCCTTATCTTCTATTTATTCAAGTTTCTTTAATAGATTTTTGCCACGTAAAATTTAATGATTTGAACGGTCAAGATTAAAAACTAAAAAAATATTTTAATTAAATATGGACTATTGAAATCCTTTAATGTTTTTAACCATAAAATTAAATGTTTTTAACCATGTATCATGTTTTTAATCTGGACCATTGAAATCTTTTAATGCCACATGGCAAAGATATGTTAAATAAAATAGATTAAATGGAGGATAAGAAAATGGAGCAGATCCAAATTCATACAATTAAGGATAATTTGTGTCTAAAACTAACTAAATCTAACTGGAATCCAAGTTGATTGCATTACAACTACAACATTTGCACCAAATTAACCACTACTTTGCCAAATTGTAAACTGAACAGTAGCAAAAAGTTAGAAACAGGACACACAATTGCTTTTCTTGTAACAAGACTTTGACAGTTGGGAACAACTCCCGAGTCTGCTGCTGCTCAGAAAACACATGGATCTGAAATGTATTCTAATGCAGCAAAACATTGATAAAAGGGAGTGAGATGTTACACGCTTCTCACTTCAATTTTTTCCAGAAAACCACTTTTGGTTTGAAACAAATCTGCAAAAATCTCTCTGTGACCAACAATTTTGTCACAATACCCTTTTGTCATCATTTCAATTCTCCCTCTCAATCTTGGTTTGTTTCAACTCTCTACTTTCTTCATTTTTCTATCTCTTTGTTCTTCCACCATAAAATACAGTCTCAATCAGAACACTCATGTTTGGCTGGTTTTTTTTATTTTTTATTTTTATTTTTTCAGATCTGTTTTAAAAACTCAGTGTGCTGCTCATCTGATGTGTTTCTCCTTCCGTTTATGCAAGTGGTATGTTTATCCTTCAAATCTTTTAATCTTTTTCAGAAATGTTTCAGAAACTTATTGGTCTTTATGCAAGTCGTGTGTTTATCCTTCAGTTTACTCAATGCTGCATTATTCGTATTAAACTAATTAGGATTGATTATGATTTTCATATACAAGTTGAGATTCAATTGCATTCTCCATTAGTACATGTGCGACATTACAGTTTTCTAAGGTATTGCCTTCTCCATTTCTCATTCATTTCTTTTTTGCTATGAAGCACGGGTACTTCTAAAATGATGAAGTATCGGTACCGGGTACGCACCCGTACCGGATACTCGTACCGTACTCGTGGTACTTCATTTTTTATTATTATTCGTTTTTGAGTAAAATTTCTGATTTTCTTAAATATCATTATAATATATTTATGTATTTTAATTTCTTTGTTAACATTATTTTAGTTTTTTAAATGGGAACCTAACAATTTAGTTCTCCACTTAATAGAAAACCCTTATATTTTATTAACATACCCGTACCCTGATTTTTTTGAAAAATACCGTATCCCGTACCAGTACCGGTACCCGCACCGGGTACCATACCCGTACCTATGCATCATAGCTTTTTTGTGATGCTCTTAAACTATTTCTGTTCTATTAGATTTATAGATTGACCACAGATACTAAGCCACACATCTGCAGTTACTACATAAACAACACCAAGAGCACAAAGAGAGAAGAAATATTCACTGAACATAATAATAGCAATGTACTCCTTCAATTCAATTTGTGTAAAAACAATTAATTTGGTTTTTAGGGTTATTGTCTGAAATTTAAATTTTATGTGTTTGCTGGAGAAGAAATGGTAAGAAAATAGTTTTTTTTTTTTTTACTTGGGGGTTGTTGAAAAAGAAGAAAAAATGAGTGTGGTTGAAGATGAAGAATGGAAGTCTGATTTTGTTTTTCTTTTATTTTTTATTTAGGAGTTGTATATATATGTTTTTATATAAATTTGGATTTGTAGTTCTCATAGTTCACTTTTTCTCCTTTTGTTGGCAAAGTAAATTTTAATGGTTAAAGTTTTAAATATATAAAGTCAAATTAATTTTAATTAGAAAATAGTAGAATATTATTTCCTTCTGAGAGTTTATTCCTCTTTTCTCTGAGTTTATCATCTATAAAGTCAAATTAATTTTTAATTTGAAAAAATCATGTATATTATTTTTTGTTAATGTTGTTTTAATTGAAATTAAATGATATTAAATTTTTTATTAAGGAGATTATGAAATTAAATGCTTCATATGAAAATAAGAGATTAAAAAACATAAATGGCGATAAATTTAATACTGTGTTTTAAATATTTATAATACCAAATAGTTACATAAATAGTTTTATATTATAGATTTCAAACTAAATTAATATTTATGCTCCAAATATACCGTTGATCCAAACATTTGTATATAGAAAAATACTATATTTATGCTCCAAATATAAATAAAAATATGTTTTTTTTTCAAAAAAGATAAACTTTTTTGGTTAAATAATATTGTTTTTCTGTTTTTTACATTCTTATTACATTTTAAAAACAAATGTGTGTAACATACCAGTCTTCATGCGAACGCCCGAGTAACCACATCAGTATACGTGCGAACGTACATGTTATTATATTTTTGTACAATTAAAGAAAATAAAAGTAAGTATATTTAAAATAATGTACGAATCCAAACATGGGAAAATTTTGTTTTTAAAAATAATAAACTTTTTTGCTAAAAAAAAGTTTATTTTTCTTTTTTACATTCTTATTATTTTAAAAACAAATGCGTGTAACACACCAGTACCCGTGTGAATGCATGTATATCCATACTAGAATATGTGCGAACGCACGGACTATTATATTTTTTTGTATAATTAAAGAAAATAAAAGTAAATATATTTAAAACAATGTCTGAATCCAAACACAAATAAAATGTGTTTATTTATGTTACTAATATTTATTTATACAATTAAAACAATATTAACAAATATTATCCTATTAGTTAGATTTTTATAAAACTAAATGATTGCATAAATATTTTTATAAATAATGGAAAAACAAAATTAATATTTACATAAAAATATATAGTTGATCCTAATATATATATATATATATATATATATATATATATATATATATATATATATATATATATATATATATATATATATATATATATATATATATATATATATATATATATATATATATATATATGAAATAATTATATTTATGCTATAATTATAAATACAAATTATTTTTCTTTTAAAAATAATAATTTTTCTTGATTAAATAATTTTGTCTTTTTATTTTTTTTCATTTTTATTATATTTTTTAAACAAATACGCGTAACACGCCAATGCACGGGTATCCCACTAGTTTTTAATAGTGGCGTGAAGTCAAACAATCAAATATTTGTTTATGTAAGATATGTACTAAGAAGGCGCATGGTCAATTTGAATTTTGGAAAATAAATTTTAATTTGTAGAAATTACAAAATTACATGGATAAAGATTATAACTTTTTTAAGTGGTTAGATGATGATATTCTTGATAAAAGAGATTCAAAGATTGAAAGAGAAGAGAAAAAATTTCATATTGAAAAATGCTCTTATTAACGTAAAATGGATAATTGAAGATGTCAATGGTGTTTGAATTAGTTTAAGGTTGAATTTAATTTTATTAACAATGTATTTTAAATAGGTATTTTGTTAGCAAATTTGTTGTATTCCTTATTTAAAAAATAAAAACTATTTTGAGCAAAAAATGTCTTGTTGAGATTGTGAATAATAATTTTGAATAATTGATGTAATTTTTTTTAATAACTAAAATATTTTGACACAATTAAACTATAGTCTGAATAACTTTATTACAATGATATTTTTTTTGGAGTAATTATACTCAAATGATAGGAATGAAGGATATCTTTGATCATTATTCAATTTGGATTTCGATAAACAATTTTGATTGGGGCCTAAACCGTTCAAAGTTAACGAATGTTGGTTCGAAAACAAAGATTTTATTTTGTTTGTGGAGAAGGAATAAATGAGCTTAAAATTCAAAGGAAGAAGCGACTATGTTATCAAAGACAAACTAAAACATCTTAAAGGAAGCCTTTGAAGGTAGAATTTTGAAGTTTTCGGAAGGGATAATCTCGACGTTAAAGAAGGCAAGAATGAGATAAACGAAGTGGATGAACTGCTATCTTGTTGTAAGGAGGCTCAAGCATAGGAGTTGGTGATTAAAATAAGTGAAGCGACTAGTCTGATATGGAAGAAATTATCAATAAAAGAAAACATGATTTTCAAAAGTCGAGGCTGAAGTGGAATAGTGAAGGTGACACGAACAACAAATTCTTTCACAATATTATGAAAGGGAGAAACATGAGGAACTTTATATGGTCTATTTCAACTGATAGAGGTTTGCTAGAATCTATTGGACAAGTCAAGAAAGAAGTCAGAAGGAACTTCGGTGAGAAGTTTAGGCAACCTGATTTTAACTAGCCTCATCTTGAGGAGATCGATTTTAGAGATTTGTCTCAGTCTGATTTGAGTTCTCTGAAAGTCAGTTTTTCTTATCAAGAAATAAAAGATGCTGTTTGGGGTGTGAGGGGTCGAAGAGCCTGGGTCCGAATAGATACAACTTCGTTTTCATAAGGAAGAGTTGGCATTTCCTTAAAGATGATATAGTTAGATTTTTCAAGGATTTCCATGGCAAAGCTAAACTATCAAAACCTATTTCTTCTTCCTTACTCACTCTGATACCTAAAAATAATAACCCCCCAAAGTCTTGATAAGTATAGACCCATATGTTTAGTCGGTTGTTTATACAAAGCTTTGTCCAAACTTCTAGCCTCCGTGTTGAAATGTGTGTTGGGTTCTCTGATTTCTAAGTGTCAAAACGCCTTTGTGCCAGGTAGACAGCTTCTGGATGGTGTTTTAGTAGCAAACGAGAATGTGGATTATGCTACCAGAGATAAGAATGAGTGCTTGTTGTTTAAGGTCGATTTAGAGAAGGAGTATGACAGGACAAGTTAGGATTTCCTCAGGTATATGAAGAAGATAATGGGTTTTGATGTTGTGTGGATGAGGTGGATGGAGGCTACCATTTTCTTGAGTCTGATGTCGATATTGGTTAACGGGAATCTAACTGAGGACTCTGAGGTTGGTAGGGGGTTAGGGCAAGGTGATCCTTTATGAAGGCTCTAAGATTTGACTAAATTTTGGTAAAACATGATGTTGAACAAGATGTCCTAACATGAAGAACAAACTGAAGAACAACATGTCGGCCAAGATGTCCTATCTTGGGGACTCGACATCATGGTCTGATACAGTAGGTTTGTTGCAGATTTGTTCCAAGATTTAAGGCACAATCAGAACATGGATCAAGGAATGATTGGACAGAGATTTTGAAGCCCATGGACAGGTGAAGATTATAAAAGGAAGACCAAGACCTAGGGCAAACTACTAGTTTTGGTTAATACTTTTGTAAAGCAAAAATAAAGGTTTAGGGTTTTGAGAGTCGTGTGCTTTCTTGTATTGTAAGTCACCCTCTGTATCGGTTTGATACATTGTGGTAGACATAGTTTTTCATATTCAGAAACATGTAGGTAATGAATTGTATATTGTTTTTGGATGAAGCTTTTAAGCAAATTCAAGTATTGGTGTTAGTCAAGAGTATTGACTGAATATTGTGTTGAAAGGGTTGTCTTTCAATTGAACAGTTTGATACAGTCACCAGAGGTTGTGACTGTCAGATATCATTGAGGTGATTTAGGAATTGAGATGGGTTTCTCTTATCTAGATGGGGTAGGGAATTAAGTGATAAGTTACAGGAGGTTGTATACTTAGAATTAATACTAGTGATAGTGAATTCAATCTTTGCTTGGTAGCCTCCAGATGTAGGTGTTGTTGTACACCGAACTGGGTCATCATATCTTGGTGTTATTTATCATTCTGCTATGTATAATTCAGTCTGTTCTTATTCTCTAAAATATATGTCTTGACAGATGTTGAAACATCTGTCATGACACTGTTATGACTTTGAGATATCATAAGGTTCTTGTTCCAGTGTTTTAAAAACCAGACCGGACCGGCCGGTCGGACCGGTCAAACCCGGAACCGGCCAGGTAACCGGTATGTTTCAGTTGTTAGATCGCTCATGTCATTGAACCGGTGTGAACCGGTAAAAACCGGTGTAAACCGGCGGTTTAATTGCATTTTTTTAAAATTAAAACGACGTCTTTTTGATTATTTTAATTAAAAAAATAAAAATAAAAAATGAAATAAAAAATTAAAATAAAAAATAAAACAAACTAATGATATCATTGACGTAGAAGTTGTTGCGGATGCGGTTGATTTTACTGCAGATGATTTTAATATTGAAGAAAGAGATCCCAACATTGAAACAATTTTTCCTCCTTTGAATTGGTGCACATTAGAGTTATTTTGTTATAAACTATTTAATTAGATTATGTTGCAATTAGACTTTGTTCGCCATTAGACTTTATAATTTTGTACTATTTTGTTATGTGTGATACCTTTGTTTTAAATTTGAATTTAGATAATGAACTTGTGAACATAGGATATGATATTTTAAATAAATTTAATTGTTAGTTATATTTTGTGGGGACTGAATCATCTGGTTCGACCAGTTTTATATCTATATAGTTTTGTTATATAGACCGGTTTATTCAACCGAGTTATTCGATTTAATCCGATTTTTTATGCGGTTCGACCAATGACCCAGTGGTTCGACCAATAAACCAGTGACCCATTACCCTCACCGGTTTGATGACCGGTCCGGTTTTTAAAACACTGTCTTGTTCTGTCCTTGTTTAGTCAAGCAGAGATCAATGTCTAGACATCTTTTAGGACATCTGAGATCTGCATACCAGAATTTCAATTGGTATCAGAGCAGGCATCATGTTCTATTCCTTGATAAGTTCTAGGGAAGATACTTTCTGGTCTTTTGAACAAGGAAGGGGATTGTATGATCAGACCATCCATTACTATTGTGGGGGGGGGGGAGGGGTTGGAAGCTAGGATGATAGTTTTTTGAATCCAGCCTGACAACTACTGATGGTTGACTGAAACTTTTGTTAAGATTCCGCTGTTGTTGATAATGATGTTAATTGTTACGCATAGTGCCTTATAAAATTTTTTGACATCTTACTTGGCGCTTGTTGAAGATGGTGTCAGCCTCTATAGATGTTCTGCCATCACTAGTTGGGAGTAATTTAAAGGAGAGAGCACTATGATTTGGATTCCACTTAAGGGTCTTTCTATGTTGCTTGGGAGATAGTTTCAACTAGGTACCATGAAGGGTAATAGAAGGAAAAAGATTGAGTTGAGGTCTTGTTTATCAAATTCATGATCTATGGACTTGGTAACACATTCTATGTCACATTTAAAGTTGCCCAAGATACTTGAGCTTTCTCTCAAGTCCACACATAAAGGCACTTCTGAATGTGTTTGATAAATAGAGTTCAGAAGAGAAGATGGCCAAGAAGAATATCCACGGGTACTTATTTAAGAAGTGTGACATGAGAATGTCATACCATTGAAGAAAGACAGGAGCAATTTATTTTTTCTTCCAACCTTATAAGAGATTGTCATTGTTTGAGAATTCCCTATCACAAATCCTGGAAAGCAGTCTATTCTGGAATAGAAGAGAAGGAACGGTATGGTTGTTCAAATGTCAGCACAATTGTACTGACATTCAACTAGGCTGGAACTGGAGTAAAATCTGATCAATGTTAAAGCATTCTTATGAGTGTGATGACATTGGATCTTTGTGGAAAAATTTTGTATACTGATTTCAAGAGAAGCTACATAAGATTTCTAACTCTTGGAAAGTGATCCTGATTATCCAAGGATATTGCTGGTTTGTCTGAAGATGGTATTCTAAGGAAGATTTATACTTTGAAGATTTCTTCCTAGTTTGTGTTGGATGTCTTATTCCTGATCTTGTTGCTAGAATAAGAAGGGTGTCAACCTGAAGAAATAGGAGTCTGTAAGGACTGAACAGTTGTAGAAAGCTCATCTAGTGAAGATGTTTTTGGAAGATTCAGGAGGATATGGTTTTCCTAGTCTGAACACCAAAGAGAACACTGAACTATTAAGAGGTTATGTATCAAGAAGCAAGTTGTGTCATGGATGTTAATCCTAATGTCTCAACATTGTAATCATCATCAGGAGTCTCTAGCTAAAAGAGAGTCTAATGACATTTGGTGACCGAAGAATACAAAATTGGGATTTAAAATCAATTGTTATTCGTAGCCTTAGCAAGTATTTAATTGATTATCCTTTTGCTTGGTGTTCAAGAAAGATGATGTCAAAATGTCACACCAGAAGGTGCAGCTTCAGACAGTTGCAAGAACTCAAGAACCTATTCTATGTATCTGATGTGTCTTGAAGAATGGATACAATCGGTATCTTCTATGAAGTTCTCAAAAGGTCTTTGTCTTGTCCTTAAATGTAATCAAGGTGTGTAATTCTGGTAATGGCTTCAGAACCAATTTCAATGATCTATTCATTGGAAAAGGAACAGATGTTCAATTAGATGTTGAAACATCTCTCCAGAAGAGCGTGTGCAGAATCTTGTTGATCCAAGGAGTGAACTTCTTGGACAATTGTTTGTTATGGCATATGCTCTGGATGCTAAAAAATTGTGTGTTGATCAAAAGTGTTGGGAATCTTCTTTAGATTGGACTTGAAGAGACATTTGGTCTGTAGTCTAGGAAGTCTATATCCAAGAAACTTGTTATGGATGGGTGTGCTAGTTGAGGTGAAGATTAACACATGATCATCTTGATGAATATTCCTTGGGTCAGTTTATTTTTTATCTAAGCGGATAAGGGTGCAGAAGCTAGGTTCCATTATCTCCTATAGGAGTATGTGTTCTAATTCCTAGTGGAGGTCTGTTAAGGCATCTCAACCAGACTATATGGAGGTCAAAATCAAATATCTAGGACTTTTTTTCTCAGATATCTTGAAGATTCTTCTGCTCATAAGAAGCCATATTCGTGTGAACCTGCTTGTGGATACTCTGTTCAAATAGAATAGTCTCTGGTATGGATGATTATGTTGGAGAAAGGAACTTAAAGAAGCAATTGATCAAGATGGTTTTTCATAAAACTGGTTGTTGTTTTTCTTAAAATAGGATAGAGGTTGTTTACTCAAACTTGAATGTAAGTTTCAAGTCTATGAGAACATGAAACTCTTGTTCTGTTGAGGTAGAAAAATCCTTCAAGGTGGGATGAGCTTTTTAAGAATTATGTCTGGAGCAAGGTAGAGTTAGAATTGGAAGATCCAGTTTCTCTGGTGGATCATAAAACCACTCTTATGGAACTTTGATTAATCATCCTAGTAGGGAGCTATGTCAAATAACCATAGTTATTTGTATGCTCAAGGTAGGTTTTTCTTTTGCTTAGGGTCCAAGAAATGTGTGTCATCACATGTTTGGAACATTTGATCTTGCAAGTGATGGTGTTCTTGACTCTATGAAGGTCTGTGCAAAAGGGTAGTAAACAGAAATCTAAAGGAGAAACTATTTATGTCCATGCCTTGGTGCGTGTAGAAGAAATCCTAAGGTGCTTAAGGATGATTTATGTCTCTAACATCAGATAGATTGCTTACATATTCTGTTTCTGCTAGAAGCTTCATGAGATGCACGAGAGTTTATTTTCCTCAGTGGTTTTCTGATTCGTGTGAAAATTAAGCGGATACAAGTGTGTATCATATTAAGATCTTCATGTGTACCTTAATGAGGTGTAAGAATTACTATGCAAATGGTAAGTCCTGTGATTGGCGTTTCAATAATCAAATTACATGGCTCCTCTGATTGAGACAAATGTCCTTAATGATGTTGGAACATCATTCCTGCTATTGGTTATTCTTGGAGGATGACTGAGTTTGATTTTCAACTTTAGAGCTATATCTATTCATTGTGTAGTATGGTGTAGAGCTACTGGTCAAGACTGTGTGGATTTTGATTATCTGTGAGTCGATGATAGGTTCTACTGGAAGTATCTCTAGAAAAGATTGTACCAGGCTGAATCTTGAGAAGTAAGCAGGCTGAGGATGTATCTCTTTTCATATGGAGAAGGGGTTTGATATCTTCCAAGTGTGGATGAAATCTTGGCTAACCAAGGAGTTAAGAGAATTTGTATGTCTCTTTCTGGGATGTGAGCATTCCAGGTTTGATTGGATTTATTCTCAAAGAACAAAGTCGTTTATGGCTGTAAGATTTAAGATGGATTTGTACAGTGTGTGGATGTGTTCAGGGGGAGAGTGATCAATGGTGTTATTTGGTCTCAATACAAGAGTTATGGTACAAGGATTGTGATCCTGGTATTTTCTCACTTATGAGCATGAAGATGTTCATGTGATTCATGTGAGGTTGTAATGTCAGACAAAATGTCTTGACATCGTGGTGCGTTGATCCTTTAGCTTAGTTTTTCTAATTCTGGCTTAAAGGAGTATGCTTGGGGTTCATTGGAAGGCACTGTGACTATGCTTCAGAGTTTACAAGAGAGAGTAGACAAGGTCTGACTGGGTGTCAGGACATTGTTTAGGACTCGTGTTTGTTTAAAAGTTGCTCTATATGGACGGTGTTCCTTGGACGGTGGAAAACGTGCCTTAAAGAAGGCGTGCAAAACATGTTTCTTCGGTATATGCATATTCTCTGGACGATTCTCATTAAAGAAAAAACAGTCAAAACTGAGTTGGGCGGTACACATTCATTTATGCTGAAGTTATTCTCCTCAATTTATGTCCTCATTGAATTGATCTTCAGTAACATCAATGGCTCGTTAATTCCTAAGGAAACTGCTCGGGTATTTAAAGGGGGTCTTTGCTTTTCTTGTCTCAGGTTGTGTTTTTGTTGTGTCGTGATTTTATGGCATTTGTCTGAGTTTGGGTGAGTATTGTTTGGGTATGGAATTGGGTTGCATACTTTTGTCAATTTTTGGATAAAAAGGGGGAGATAGGTTGTGTGTCTGTCTCAGTTGTGTGTTGTTCTTTGCAACACATGATTGATCTTCATTTGTGTCTTGAGTCCATTCTTGCAGTTGTTTTGCAAGGATGTTGGATAGGATGTTCTAACATCATGTCTGTGTCTCAGTTTTTTTTTGTTCTGAGTCTTCTTTTTGTGTCTTGTGATCTGAGTTATGAACACAGTTGTATCTTTTGTTATGAGTTATCCGGAGTTGGGGTTTGGTCCACTAAGCCTTGATCTGGATAATGGAGGATGGTAAATTGGGACTGGTTTTGAGGGGGAGTGTCTTGCATCTTCTTCCTCATGTACACCAGGGCAAAGGGTACACATCATACAACAGGTGGTGTGTGCTATGTAAATCATCTGAACAGCTGTGCAGGAAGAATGGGAGCTTCCAGGAGTCACATTATTTTCTGCTAAACTCGTCATAGGCCGGCTGAAATGACTTCAGGACTTTCTACTCTTTCTACTCCTTGATTTCCTGGGTTTATTGTGCAAAAGGAGTTTTTGCCAAAATTTGTCAAAAGGGGGGATTGAAGGCTCTAAGATTTGATTAAATTTTGGTAAAACATGATGTTGAACAAGATGTCCTAACATGAAGAACAAACTGAAGAACAACATGTTGGACAAGATGTCCTATCTTGAGGACTCGAGATCTTGGTCTGATACAGCAAGTTTATTGCAAATCTGTTCCAAGATTTAAGGCGCAATCAGAACATGGATCAAGGAATTATTGGACAGAGATTTCGAAGCCCATGAACAGCTGAAGATTATGAAAGGAAGACCAATACCTAAATCAAACTACTAGTTCTGGTTAAGACTTTTGTAAAGCAAAAATAAGGGTTTTTGGTTTTGAGAGTCGTGTGCTTTCTTGTATTGTAAGTCACCCTTTGTATCGGTTTGATACACTGTGGTAGACATAGTTTTTCATATTCAGAAACTTGTAGGTAATGAATTCTATATTATTCTTGGATGAAGCTTTTAAGCAAACTCAAGTATTAATGTTAGTCAAGAGTATTGACTGAATATTGTTTTGAAAGGGTTGTCTTTTAATTGAACAATTTGATACAGTCACCGGAGGTTGTGACTGTTAGATATCACTGAGGTGATATAGGAATTGAGATGGATTTCTCTTATCTAGATGGGTTTCTAGGTAGAATTGCACTGGGTAGGGAATTAAGTGATAAGTTACCAGAGGTTGTATACTTAGAATTAATACTACTGATAGTGAATTCATTCTTGGCTAGGTAGCCCTCAGATGTAGGTATTGTTATACACCAAACTGGGTCATCATATCTTGGTGTTATTTATCATTCTGCTATGTATAATTCAGTATGTTCTTATGCTCTAAAATATATGTCTTGACAGATGTTGAAACATTTGTCATGACACTGTTATGACTTTGAGATATCATAAGGTTCTTGTTCTGTCCTTGTTTAGTCAAGCAGAGATCAATGTCTTGACATCTTTTAAGACATCTGAGATCTGTATACCAGAATTTCACTTTATTATATTTCCTTTTCGTGATCGTTGTAGAATATTTAGCTGGCTTGGTGAGGAAGGTGTTTGAGATAGGGGAGTTCAGAGGTTTTAATGTTTTGGAGAAGTGTAAAGTGTACATTCTTCAATTCACATATGACATCAGGTTTAGGAGTCAACTTTCACAAGAGCCGAGTTGTAGGGATTAATATTAACATTCATTTTCTATTTGCAGCTGCCAATTTTCTGTCTTGCAGGATTGAAGAAAAATCGTTTTCTTTCCTTGGAATCCCAATAGGCACTAATCCAAGGATAAACAACATGTGGAATTTGTTGTTGAACAAAATTAAATTAAGATTAACAAAAAGGAAAGGAAGATTATTAAGATTTGGAGGTATAATCACTCTTTTAAAGTCAGTTCTGTGTAGTATTTCGATTTTATAATTATCTTTTTACAAAGCGTCATTGAAGATTAGGAGAGATATAGAGAAAATTCAAAATACTTTTCTTTGGGGCAAAACAGAGGAAAGAAGTAGAATACACTGGGTTGGATGGAATCGAGTTTGTAAACCAATCGGGGCAGGTGGTCTTGGGGTAAAGAGTGTAGAAGAATTCAATCTAACTTTGTTGTATAAATAGAGATGGAGGATTTTAGTGGAGAAAGAATCGACGTAGTTGGATATTTTGAAGGCCAGACACGTGAATATAAATCACCAAGTTTTGATAGGGGAAGCAGAAGCAGAAGGATTTATGAATCCCCTTGGTGGAAGGATTTAATCAACACAAACAAGAGGCATTCCATCTCCGTTTATGTTTTTGTAGGTAATTTTCAATTTAGTATTGAAGAAGGTTGCATCACTCCTTTCTGTTATGCTGTTTGGAAACGAGGTTTTAGTATTAAGTTTATGTTTCTGGATCTATATTAGTTGAGCAATAAGAAGGAAATGGCGGTGCCACGAATGGGAAGGTGATGCAACAATGCTTGGGAATGGGGAGATTTAAGAAATGTTGGTTTAATGGAAGCCTCGTTTCAAGACAAATTGAAGTTGTTAATTGATTTTTTGGATAATGCATGTCCTAAAAGAGGTGCAGAGGACAATATAGTGTTGAAATCAGATTTAATAGTTGGTCATTATGTTAAATCGGAGTATGATTTGATGATTGCAGGTAGATCCACCAAAGATCAAGAAGAAGGCATGGAAGAAACTTATATTTGATTATAGAAAGTTTCACCCATGTGTGGAGTCACTAGTGCAGGAAATAATTTTTACATCGGGCGAAAAACACATTTTACATCGGATCTGGGTCTGATGTAAAGCCAAGCGATGTAGTAAATCAAAGACATTTTACATCAGGCAATAGCCCGATGTAAAAAAACACCTACTACATGGGTTGACTATTACATCTAATGTGAAATATGGATTTAACTTAATTAATTTTTTAAATAAATGCACATTTAACATCGGTTGCCTTTCTGGCCCGATGTAAAATGTAGGTTGTTACATCAGTTGTCTTTCTGACCCGATGTAAAATATAGGCTTCCGACTAAGGATCAATTGAGAAGGAGTTGCGTTTTATCACCTACTCATAATCTTGTTTGTGTTTTTTGTTTTCTGGAAGAGGAAAGTTTGGAGCATTTATTCTTCAATTGTCTCGTAGCTAAGAAGATATGGCAGGAGTTGGAGAAGTGGATAGGTAGTCTAATAAGATCAGAAAGGAGTATGTAGAGGGATTTCTTAAGATGGTTTAATATCTTAAAGATTAAGAAAGTTAAAATCGGGAAGGAAGGGGCAGATTGTTAGGCAGTTCTGTGAGTATTTGGAAGCGTAGGAACGAGAATTTTGTTTTAGAACACGTTTTGTAACGTATCAGATTTTACTTGGGAAATTAATTTGAGGGCTTGGAAATGGTCTTTTATATGAGATATTCCTCATTCCAAATGTAATTTTTATGAGTTTTGTAAAAATTCTCATTCTTGTTTAGCCTAAGTTGTCATTGGTTTGGAATTTTTCCTTTTCCGAATTCTCTCGATCTTTTTACTGCCTAGTATTCTTTTAATAGATTTCTTGATTAAAAACATGTTTGATTATGTTACATTAATTAATTATGTTGGTATTATATTTTTGAATAAAGCCATATAATATAGATAAAAAGAAGTTACAACCATGAGACTACAAAAAAGGAACAAAAAGCCTCATAAAAAAAAGTTGAAAACCTAAAGAAAGGTATACCTAACATATTAAGGAATAGAAGCATCGATACCTATATTCACACAAAAAAAACAGCGCAAGAATTCCCTTCCTTAAATATATGCGTGAGAATGAGATTCATAAAGTTAGCAAGCCGAGTACTCTCCAGCCATCTATTCTGAATATCACACGAAATCAGATTATGGTTGGAGCAAGCTTTGACAACCAGCAGACAATTTGTTTCAACCCAAAGCTTTTTCCAACCACGAGAGATGGCAAGGTTAACGGTTCTCAAAATAGCCTGAGACTCAGTAGAGAGGGATGAGTGAGTGTGAAGTTTCTCAGCAAAAGAGAGTAAAAAGTCTCCATTGATGTCCCTAAAAATGCCACCACGACCACTAATATTAGAATTCAGACAAAAAGCACCATCACAATTACCTTTGACCCACCTCGGGATAGGGGGAGACCACAAAACTTCGGTGATGTTGGGAGCACGGGGAGGACGAATAAGAACACCAAACGCTTTAACCAAGGCGAAATCTTTAAATCCAAATGGAAGAGCGATTAGATGCATAATTACCGGACAACATCGCTTGATTCTGAATGATCCTGATGACTTTTCTCCTATTGGGTCTCAAAGTATCATGCTTTAGAGAATTCCTAGATACCCAAATATGATTAACAGTAAAAATAAAAGTAGCTTTCACCATAATATCGGATTGATTCGAGCCAATATCCTTGCAAATTTGCATCTAACCAGTCAAACAGTTAGGATTCGAATGAATATTGGTCTTCCGTAAAAGCCAAAGCCAAAGAGATTTCGCATACGTACATCAGAAAAATAAGTGCTCAGAATTTTCTTCACAGGCATTACACAAACAGCAAGAGGAAGCCAAGGAAATGCCCCTCGATCGAACCAAAACCTCTGTAGGGATTTTATCGTGAGCAAGCCTCCAAACCAACAACGACTTACTAAGCACAATTTCATGACACCACAAATTCTGAGCCCAAAGACAAACCGGTCGGGGACCCTTCTTGAAGCGGTAAACGTCTTTGCAAGATAACAGCCTCATCACATTATGGTTCCAAACTAACAAATCATTCAGGAGGCAGGAATTTACCAGAACAGCCGAAAGCAAATCAGACAAAAATAGGAACCAAGCAGACCAATCCGCAGGGAAATTCCAATGACCTTCAACCATAAACTCCGCAACATAAGAATTAAGATTTATCCCTTTAGCTGTCAGAAAATTCGTGGATGTGTATTGGGGGAGCGGGCTATCACACCAAATGTTAGTCCAAAACCTAATCTCTTTGCCATTACCAAGCAACCATTTCGAATTATTTTTCAGCACTGAAACTTCAGATTTCAGACTTGTCCAAATCGACGAAAAAATATGGTACTTCATGACCCATCTCCTTTTGAAAACCCGATTTCTAAGAAGTATCGCCCAATCCTCCCTACTAGTTCTCAAACTCCACAAGAGCCGAAGATTTGTGGCCTCATTCAATCTAACGAGATAATGAATACCGAGACCTCCCTGAGCAAAAGGTTGGCAAGTTTTCTTCGACGCAACCATGAAAAGGTGTTTGTTTTGACTGTCACCAGACCACAGTAAATTCTGACAGGTTTTCTCAATTTTTCTAAGTAAAGAGACTGGCCAAAAATATATGTGCATTGAATAGGTAATCATATTGTATACAACAGACTTTATAAGAGTTAATCTTCCAGCCATCGAAAGAAGCGTACGCTTCCAAGCAGCGAGCCTAGCAATGATTTTGTCAGAAATCGAAGATAAGTGAACCGCTGTAAGACGCCTTTTAAAGATCGACATCTCTAAATAATTAAACGGAATGGGTCCTTTACTGAAACTGTGTTGGGCACAACCCAATCAAGCTGAGACGAGGAAATCGAGCCCGAAAAAATAAACGATTTTGCTAAATTCACATATTGCCCCGAAATAACAAAATAATTATGGAAAATATGCTTGAGAGCCTGAATATTAGAGCACTTCCCAGTACAATAGATTATGATGTCGTCGGCATAGAAAATATGAGATAGAACCAGATTATTTCTAGATGACATGATACGATCCAGCCCACCAAGCGAAACCAGATTCGGTATACTTCGACTTAAGACATCTTCTACAAGACAAAATAACAAAGGAGACAGAGGATCACCTTGGCGCACTCCCCCTTTGCACTTAAAATAGCCATGTTGTTGATCGTTGAAATTGATGAACAGATTCGTGTCATACCCCAAATTTGTCCTACCTGTGTATACATGACCTCTGTACATCCTTTTTTTCTTCCAAACCATTTTCAATCCAAACTTTCAATCCATGTTCACTTCAAAATTATTTATCCGTATCCATAAAAACCCACTTCATTTTTAATGTCCATAATTACCCATTCTCCATTATTATCCATTTCCATTTTTAATTCTAAGCCATTTTTCATCCATAGTCATTCCCACTTTTCAAATCCATATCTTCCATAACCTTTTCTTAAGATCATTTTTCTTAATCCAATCCATATTCAATGAATAAACCACTTTTGAATCCAAATATCCATTTTTTCCATTTTTAACCATCTTAACCCATTTTATTTAATTTAAATCTACCAAACCATTTTATCATTTTTTTGTAACAATTTTCCATTTCATACCCATTAATATCCAATTCTTTCCAATTTCCACTTTATTATCCATTCCCAAAACCATTATCTAAATAAAATTCAATTCCATGCCAAAATGTCCAATTCAATTACAAAACAAAGAAGCTTGATCAATTTAGGTTCAAAGTGTACAAATCAAAGTTACAAAGTCCAAATTAATTAGGAAACCACAAAGTTACAAAATTTCAAATTCTTTTTTAAAGCCCATTTGATAAAAAGCCCGACCACACTTCCTGTTACAAACCAATTTGTCAAAGAAAAAAGAAGAAGAAAGTCGGTTTGCTCCAAGCCAAAACCTGAGCATCTGCTACATACTCAATAACCTGCTACAAAGCCTCTCACCAAACCAAGTTCTGCTATCAACCGTACCGCTGTGACACAAGCAAAAACAACATCACGATGTAGCACCTACAACAACCAACAACAACTGAGAAATCTGCATTTGAAAATGACTTGTCGACATACCAAAACAAAAGCAATGTACTGTTAAACTTAACAAACAAGTTTGTGTTTTTAATTTAAAAAGAGAGAAGGAGAAAATCAAGGGGAGGGGGAAAAAGGATAAAAACTCACCTTTCATTCCTAACCGAAAAACATCAACAACCCTCTTGACCCCTTCCTCTTCAATGTGTTATCACAAATTCTTCAGCCACAGACATACTCCCTTCGTCATTGAAACAACATCCTTCACATAACATGACCATTTGCGTTTTCCACTGCCACAACTTACTTCCCTCCTTCCTTTTTTTTTCACTGAACCATTCTTCCTTCATTTTTCTCCACTATCCTCTTCTTCAACGCCTTACAACCGCCTAGCTACTCCATCCCAAAAACTCAACAAAACATACAACACCAACACCACCTTAAACTCACAACTACCAGAACACCACAAACTCATCCTATTTCAACCATTGATTTCCACCATCACCTTTTCACCACCGTGAATAACAACGCTAATCGTTCACCACCATTTCCGTCACTAAACCACCCTTCATCCTTCGTGCCCTGTTTCCATCGTGAATCACAGACTTATCCACCATTTGTGCCGCCAAACCAACGCGAAACCGAGATCCAGCTTCCTCTCCCATTTCCATCTGCTGATGTTTAATGCAGTAACAACAACGAGTTTCATTTTTTACAGCAATAACAACCACAACAACTATTGCTCACACACCTTCCAACCTCGCAAAACACCATTCGTGCTGCCAAATGCAACACAATAATTCTTTCAAACATCAAACAAAACCTAGATTCTTAAACTTCCCTCAACCACGACAATACCTTCATCTCATCAACAACATCGCCACCATTAACTCTCCAAAAACAATCTGCTCCAAACCTTCTTCAAACCTTCTTCAACACATCTCAAATCTAATCTCAAACCAACAACACCCACCGAACAACCTCTGTTCTCAATTTTTCTGTATCGAAAAACCTCCACAACCCACTTTCTACCACCTCTCAAACACCTTCATCAACCATCCTTCGCTCAGAACCAAAGCCAAATCAAGCTAGAACCCGATCGTAGAACAAGAACAGACGGAGAAGAAGAGAGCGATTGAGAACCGTGAAACCGAATCATACACAAACCTGGTACGAAGTGATGCAAAGTGAAGCCGGCGAGAGAACGAGCGAGACATCTGAGGTGAAAACCAATTTTGGATGGAGCGTTTGACGTGAAGGTTTTGGACGGCACGGTTGTCCTTGTTGTTGTTAGCTCATACAACCCCTGTTGACCTTCCTTTCTATCTTTGATTTTTTGTTTGATGTTAGTGTTTTCTTTTCCTGAGTTTATTTTGGTGGCTCAGGGTTTTGGGAGATGACCCGTGTCTGGATGGGTTTAGTGGGCTGAAGGCCCATGTTGATCTTTTTCCGTTGCACCATGCGTTTCAATTTCACAGCTCCCCTGGACTCATGTTGTTGAGCTTGTATTATTTGTTTACTATTTCAATAACTTCTGTTAATTGTTAATTAGAGTTCTGTTTATTCCTTTTAAACTATGATTAAGTTTTTTTGGTTAATTCTTTGATTAATTTTGTTAATAATGACTTTGTTTAAGTATTGAGTAACTATCTCGATAATCTTTAATTAGAATTTCTATTAACTAGGTTTTGGTTAATAATCTTGATTAACTTTTTCATATTAAATTTTAGTTAATTAGGATAGAATTTTGTCATGATTAACTTCTTAGTTAGATTCAATTCTTCTTAGTTTTTCATCATTAATTTTGATTAATCTAGGTTTTAGTTTTTGATTAACCTTGATGTATAGTTTCGATTAATCTTTGTTTATCTCTAATTGAATTTTAATTGATTTGTTAATTTAAACTTTAATTAATTCTTAGTTGATTTTGATTAGAATTTTAATTGACTTTCTTTTATTAAGTTCTTGCTAACTTTTTTATTCTCTTGTTAGCACTTGTGATTTTGGCTCAATTGATCTTGGATGTTGATTTATGACGTTGGACACTTGAGTTGATTGGATTGATCGTGCGAAGCTTCTACAAGTCTCATTGAGTTTTTTACGCGCTTTGAAGGGGCAACGGACCTTCTCCGTTAGGTACCACTTGAATCTTTATTTTTCATGCCTCCTCTTGGGCTTTATACAACGATAATTATTGCACGTTTCACTTTGGTTTGTATGTCTGTATGCGTGATTGACTCACTTTAATTTTGGCTCGATTATTCCCACTTGAGTAATTGTATCCCTCTCCCATAAGATTAAAATCAACCATTTTCAAAAGAGTAAACAAGCTTGATCAAACGTCAAACATTTTTTTTCAAAACAAATTCAATTAATCAATTCATCTCCAAGCATTTACTTGATCCATATATATCAAGTCCCTTTACCTAACTTGTAAGTCAAGCGCTTGTGCCTCGCAATCGACCTTACCTTGAACCATTAGGACCTCCTTTCCAATAGTCCTCAATCATTTCACACGCAAATTCAAACCTCGATCAACATCGAGCATTTTTTCAAATCAAATTAACACATTTAATCATACTTAAACACTTTTCTTAAAAGAAGAAAAAGGGGTAGAATGGAATCTTCGATTCTTCTCCTCAATTGTTTGGGTCCGGGGAATCTTTCTTAAGTTCAAGCAATTGTCTTCTTTAAAAGACTCATAACACGTTTACACATCAAACCCTTTTTACAATAAATCAAATCAAATCTTCTTTTCTTAAACACTTGGATGAAAAAGAGAGAGAGTCGGTTCTTCGACTAGCTTTCCCGATTACTTGGACCCGAGGAATCTTTCTTAAGTTCAAGTAATTGTCATCTATTTAACATACTATAACCATATTAAAACTCTTTCATATTAAGGGTGAAAAAGAGAGAGAGCCGGTTCTTCGACTCGCTTTCCCGATTACTTGGGTCCAAGGAATCTTTCTTAAGTTCAAGTAATCGTCACTCAATCAAAAAACCAACATATTAATCCAACTCCTCGCCCCCGCACGATCGAAACCCTAAAATACATTCAAATCAAAACCCTTTTCTCAATCAAAATCTCTAATACACTTAATTCATACTCAAACAACTTTCGCAAAAGAACATTGTTTAGTCCATTCTTCCGCGCATATGAACTAGTGCTTCAGCCTCCCTCAGCGAGCAGACAAGCCAACATTTAGCAGTTAGAATGCGAATTGAACACTCATTCGCTTAAAAAACACAAACCAACCGTAGTCCCACGAACTACGAATGCTCTGACTTTCCCATTGCACGAGGGAATACGTAGGCACAAGGGTTTTAATCCTTGCCGAGCACCCTAATAAAAAAACCACCTCATTTCCCCCTTAGAAAGCAATATTACCTTAGAAGATAACAAGCAAACCTAACTAACTTTCTCACGAATCGAATTAAGAGGTTCCCGTTGAGTACAACGGACGTAGAGGGTGCTAACACCTTCCCTTTGCGTAACCGACTCCCGAACCCGAATTTGGTTGCGATGACCATTTTCTTATCCTTTTAAAGGTTTTATCGATATTTTCCTATTCCTTCCTTGGAATGAATAAAGTTCGGTGGCGACTCTGTTTCGAACAGTTTTTTTCCGCGCCCATCGCGAGGATCGTATTTTTCGAGGTACGATAGATGGCAACTCTGCTGGGGAACGGCATTGCCCTATGCTAGGGAGAGTCAAGCCTAACTTGACTCGATTCGTGAGTGTTAGATCCACTTGTTTGTTTATCTTCTTTTGCTTGTTTGCTTGCTTGTCTGATTATCTGTTATCTACTTGCTTGCTTATTGTTATTATATCCTATTATTATCTCTTATGACATTGTGGGGGTCCTCTTATCATTGGTGCTTTGTGAGACGGCTCTACACCTGAGTCGAGAAATACCCTAGGATTAGGATGGTGGTTGTGTAGTGTAGGCTTGCGTGGAATCTTCTGCGTGAGTTGAAGCAAAAACCCCTCTTGGAGTAGATTCCCTTGGAGATAATATTGTTGTGGTGAATCTTTGCCATGGCGGTAATATTTTTGAGGTGGGTCGTTGATCCCAAGGACCATTAACCCATTTACCCATGGTGGTTGGTAGTGTTAACTCTTTGTGAGTTGATGCGAACGCCCAAATCAGATGAGATCCCTTGAACGTATTACTTCCTGGCAGTAATATTTTTGACCTCGATCTAGGATTCTGAGAACCCTACTTAGAACTCGTATGTCGATGGTTGTGTAGTGGACACCTCCGAGGAATCTTTCTCGTGGGGAAGATACGAAGACCTCACCTAGACGAGATCATTTCAAGAATATTATAGTCGGACAAATCTTTGTCGTGACTATAATGCTTTCGAAATATATCCATAACTCTAGGCACCTACCCGTTTAGAGTCTACCTATGATGGGTCCTGTAATTAGAGATATCTTATGTATAACTCCTTCCTCAGAATCAGATGTTGTTTTGATCCTGGAACCCTGCATTGCATACTCATGACATTAGCATATTATTTTCCAACAAACTCAGCCATCCTTTGTCAATAACCCGCAATTGATTTCCCGGCGCACATATTGGACTTGAGGTAGCTCTGGGAGAACCATGGAACACTTGAAGCAGAATCAAGTTGAGTGGAGAAAAGGCATGAACAGCACGAAAGGCAAGATGGAGCAGATGCCAGAAGCTTTAACAACTATGGGGAAAAGAAAGAAAAAGCTTCAAGAAGGCACAACATCTAGGAGTGTTACTCCCATAGTCCCTTCTACTCCACAAGCTGCAGTGAATAATCCATCGTGTGTTGTTCCTCATGGGTTTTGTCCCCAACCAATCTTTCCACATCCTCAGAATCAGTGGTCAGCACCCATTCTGTCCCAAGGGCATGAGAATCCAAATCAGAGAGGCCATAAGAAGTCTAAGTTGCGCCCTATTCTTGACCTTATTCCTATATCATGTGGACAACTGCTATCATACCTGATTCAGAGTTCAATGGTGACACTCACCTCCCTTGGACCGGCTCGTAACCCTCCTCCACCTGGATATAATCATGATGCACAGTGTGAATACCATAAAGGAGCGAGGGGGCACTTTATTGAGGACTGTTGGTCATTCAAGAATAAAGTTCAAGAGCTTATTAACAAGAAACGTCTAGTCTTTGAGGAAGACAACCCAGGGGTAGAGTGTGAGTACCACACTGGAACCATAGGGCATGCTATCAAAGAATGTGAAAGCTTTCGAAGCAAGTTGCAAAAATTGACAAGAAAAGAAGACCTTAGCATGAACGGTTTAATCCAAGAATCTGGCAAAGAGAAAATACAAGAGTTTCATGGACCACTCAGAATCTTGTACCATAAGGAAAAGGTCGAGCTTATGGAAGATGAGACATCTTTATTCTCTGATAACAACGTTGAAAATATGGTCTGGGATATCACCACCTCAAGAGAATAGCTGGAGGAGAAGTCCAAAAGAGCTGTATTTTGTGAAGAGGCTTTGAAAAATGACTTTGGAAAGCATCCCGTTGATTCAAATGACAATGATGACATCAACCTCTGGGTCCCAAAGGGGCAACCAACAGTGCCTAGGACATCATACCAGAAACCTTGGGTTGTTCCTCATGCAAATCAACGAGCCCATGACCGAGGACATCGAAATCAACACCAAAATAAGCATAGGCCTCGCAACAATTTAGAAAGAAGGAATGCTCATTTTGATCCAATTCATATGTCATACACTCGGCTTTTGCCGCATCTGGTCCGAAACTCACTAGTGGAGCCCAAGTCTCTCAAGTCGGTGCCAGAACCATATCCTCCTGGATACGATCCCAATGCGCATTGTGGCTATCACGCTGGATCAATGGGGCATTCAACTAAAGATTGCAAAGCTTAAGAAGTGCATATCCTTTCAAGATGGGAATTTGGTTGTGCATATCAGCATCTCGCCCAAATGAGTTCCAAGACTTCAAGAGGCTTCCCCTAAAGCTAATGGTTCAGACAGGAAGACTTCCTCAGATACTGGTAACCATTGGACATTTATCATTTGCATTTGTAATTTCCTTATGTTAAATGCTACTTGTTTTTGAATATTGTTGTTTTGAATGGTAATATTAATGATGTGATCATGCATTTTTTGAATTAATCATGTCGCATTCGCTCGTTTTTCTTTACTTATAACAAAATAAAAATACAAAAAACAAAAACAACAAAATTCTTCCATATACTTCTTGTCCACTTTCTTTATCAAACTCTTGTTTAGCAAAGATTGGAGGGAGGATGATGAAAACAAGGTGCCCATAATTGCTGATGGTATGCTTTCGGATAAAATCCTACCAAGGATGTACAGGCATTGTTTCAAATCCCCAAACACTGGAGAGATAAGGAGTTATTCCCTAGTTAACCACTTCGAGCCTAGAAGTAGGAGTTTTCTTCGGAGCTAAAAACCCTTATGCTTAACCTGGGGCAGGGTAGTGTTCAATTAACCCGATTACGCACTCAGTTCACAAAAGCAAAATCCAAAAACATGATGGTTGTTCATCAATTACCCATGACTTGGCAGTCACAATTCTCTGACAAAGTAAAAAAAAAACAAAAAAAAAAACAAAAGCCTGCTAAGTCAAGCACCTTAAAGGAGACTTAGGCAAAAATCAAGGCAATCCCGATGGACTCAAAAAGCGAAACCAATCCATGCAAAAGTTAGGGATCAAAATAAAAATCAAAAGAGGCCCTCAAATCCACAACAAAAACAAAATAAGATGACTGCCATTTCAAGCGAATCTTGGACCTTCATCTTCATCCTTACACCGTCAATATCTAAGTACGTGTGTCGATTTAACTGAACATAGGACTGGAGAACATCACGAAGAAAGGGTGGGTATAAAACAGATCTTGAGCCTTATATCCTTTGTTTCTATAACCGTGAACCATACCACGTTATAACCCTCAAAAGACCTAATTGAGGCGGGGTTTATTCTGAAAGCATACTACAGCAAGGTTGCGTAAACTGACTCCTACAAATATGCTAATCACTTGTATTGGTGTCATATTCTTGCCATATCTTCCACACCAGCTAAATCAGCACCACGTTTGGACTAATGGTCCATCCGTCACACACTATCACATCATTCTAATAATAAATGATTTTCAAAACTTGCATGAGCATCACATTAAAATTACCATTTGTGAACGAACAATTTTGACTGCAAGTCAGTGTTTGACATCAAGGAAATTCCAACAAGGAGCAATCAAAGGGGGCTGGGTCATTCAACAATGTTGGCTGGAATTGACAACACCTCAACACCCTATGGAACAGGGGCATTGACATCCAATGATTATGGAATCAGTCAGTTTAAAGCAAGTCCTCGAAGCATTAGTTGATTATGGGGAAAATCATTCAGGAATCAGGTTGAACATGGTGAATCATCTCAAGACTCTACCAACCAGGGGCAGGCCACCCAGAGGTTCTTTTGATGAAAGGAAAACCCCTCCAATGTTCAATGAACACAAGTTAAGTCGCTCCAACGCTCATTCTGGGGCAAGCTACCTCAAGGGTACTTAGAAGCCAAATACACCAAGAGCCAGTCAATCAAGGAAGAATCCTTTCATGACTTGGAATTCTGGGGCAAGCCATCTCGAGTTCATCTCATGGTATAACTGCTTCCAACGTCCTTTCAAGGAAGAATCCTTTCATGACTTGGAATTCTGGGGCAAGCCATCTCGAGTTCATCTCATGGTACAACTGCTTCCAACTTCCTTTCAAAGACGAAGCCTTTCACGATTTGGAATTCTGGGGCAAGCCATCTCGAGATCATCTCATGGTACAACTACTTCCAATTTCCTGTCAAGGAGAAATTCTTTATAGACCCAGACTGGGGCAAGATGAGCTACACAGGGGCAAATCTCTCCGTTGCTTTCAATCTGCTCAAGCGAACACCGTCAAGTGACCTTTGAGTTCAAGATGAGTGTCGGGGAATCATGCTATCACCCCACCAAATAACCTTTTGCCTTCCTTCCGACAAGAAACCTTGCTGCATAGGAACCTACCCATACCTTATCCTTTACTGGGGCATCTTTGGAAACCTTCATATCATTGCATAAATCACTCATATGCATTGATCGTGTCGCTTTGCTCATTGCATAGACATGTGGATCATACCTCAAGCCTAACCTTCCAACAAGATTTAACGTCTCAAAGCCTGGTGTCGCAAGACTCAATCCAAAAGTCCAATTTAGCTTGGCAACCCAAAAGTCCAACTTAGCTTGGCAATCCAAAGTCCAATTTCATTGGGCACATATCCAAAGTCCAACTTAGCTTGGCAACCCAAAGTCCAATTTAGCTTGGCAATCAGAAAGTCCAATTCTTTATTGGCAAGTACCCAAAAGACCACACTCGTTGGCACCTCTAAATCTTTTAAAGGTCCAGTTCCCGCCTGGCAAATATTTTAAGGTCCAGTTCTCGTCTGGAAAATCTTTTAAGGTCCAGTTCCCGTCTGGCAAATTATTTTAAGGTCCAGTTCTCGTCTGGCAAAACATTTTAAGGTCCAGTTCTCGTCTGGCAAATCATTTAAGGTCCAGTTCCCGTCTGGCAAATTATTTTAAGGTCTAGTTCTCGTCTGGCAAACCAATTCAAGGCCCAGTTCTCGTCTGGCAAATTATTTTAAGGTCCAGTTCCCGTCTGGTAAATTATTTTAAGGTCCAGTTCCCGTCTGGCAAATCATTTTAAGGTCCAGTTCCCGTCTGGCAAATCATTTCAAGGCCCAGTTCTCGTCTGGCAAACGTTTTAAGGTCCAGTTCTCGTCTGGCAAATCATTTAAGGTCCAGTTCCCGTCTGGCAAATTATTTTAAGGTCCAGTTCTCATCTGGCAAACCAATTCAAGGCCCAGTTCTCGTCTGGCAAATTATTTTAAGGTCCAGTTCCCGTCTGGCAAATTATTTTAAGGTCCAGTTCCCGTCTGGCAAGTCATTTTAAGGTCCAGTTCCCGTCTGGCAAATTATTTTAAGGTCCAGTTCCCGTCTGGAAAATTATTTTAAGGTCCAGTTCCCGTCTGGTAAATCATTTTAAGGTCCAGTTCCCGTCTGGCAAATCATTTCAAGGCCCAGTTCTCGTCTGGCAAACGTTTTAAGGTCCAGTTCTCGTCTGGCAAATCATTTAAGGTCCAGTTCCCGTCTGGCAAATTATTTTAAGGTCCAGTTCTCGTCTGGCAAACCAATTCAAGGCCCAGTTCTCGTCTGGCAAATTATTTTAAGGTCCAGTTCCCGTCTGGCAAATCATTTAAGGTCCAGTTCCCGTCTGGCAAATTATTTTATGGTCCAGTTCTCGTCTGGCAAACCAATTCAAGGCCCAGTTCTCGTCTGGCAAATTATTTTAAGGTTCAGTTCCCGTCTGGCAAATTATTTTAAGGTCCAGTTCCTGTCTGGCAAATCATTTTAAGGTCCAGTTCCCGTCTGGCAAATCATTTCAAGGCCCAGTTCTCGTCTGGCAAACGTTTTAAGGTCCAGTTCTCGTCTGGCAAATCATTTAAGGTCCAGTTCCCGTCTGGCAAATTATTTTAAGGTCCAGTTCTCGTCTGGCAAACCAATTCAAGGCCCAGTTCTCGTCTGGCAAATTATTTTAAGGTCCAGTTCCCGTCTGGCAAATTATTTTAAGGTCCAGTTCCTGTCTGGCAAATCATTTTAAGGTCCAGTTCCCGTCTGGCAAATCATTTCAAGGCCCAGTTCTCGTCTGGCAAACGTTTTAAGGTCCAGTTCCCGTCTGGCAAATTATTTTAAGGTCCAGTTCCCGTCTGGCAAATTATTTTAAGGTCCAGTTCCCGTCTGGTAAATTATTTTAAGGTCCAGTTCCTGTCTGGCAAATTATTTTAAGGCCCAGTTCTCGTCTGGCAATCATTTTAAGACCCAGTTCTCGTCTGGAGAATACCCTTATCTCACCAGTTCTCGTCTGGTAATATATCCTCCAATCCAGTTTTAGTCTGGAAGTTTGACCCAAAGTCCAGTCTTCATTGGAAACCAATAAAAGTCCACCATTGTTGGCATCCTCAATAACCTAAAGTCCAATTTCATTTGGCAATTCCCGAATCCAATCCCTGGTGATACCCTCGACAAGGAAACCTATCCCCAGCGCGCCTGATCATTTGCATCGTCATGTGCATGACATGCTAGCATAACATTACATAATCATATCAAGCATTATCATATCTTGTGCATTCATACATGGATTAGATTCTCCAGCAGTAGCATCTTAGCATGTGTTTCAGTGCATCTTGCAATGCATGGCATATCCATCCCCCAACAACATATCATAACAGGATCCAGGATCAGTTCGCAAGCATCTTGGCCAGTCCTCCACCAAGACAGTAGTATTCTTCTAAAGAGAGTTGATACCCCGCTCGTGCTCATGGAATCATATTCCCAAGCAAGTCATTCTTCAGCCAGGCAGTTGATATTGACAATCCCCAGTAGCTGTTGTCAGTGCTCCCCAAGCAGAGGATATCTTAGAAAGTTTCTCGTGAGCTTCCCCTGCAGAACCAGCACATTTCCTCCAACAGGAATCTTGCATAACTATCCCTCAGCAAATTTACCGCAGAGATACTGCTTTGGTATCATCGAGGAACCTTAATGGATGAGGGACTGCTTCGACGATCCAGAGAATCGTCTGCCTTCAGAGATACTGTTTTGGTATCATCGGAGGACCTTAATGGATAAGGGACTGCTTCGACCACCCAGAGAATCATCTGCCTTTCAGAGATACTGCTTTGGTATCATCGGAGAACCTTAATGGATAAGGGACTGCTTCGACGACCCAAAGAATCGTCTGCCCACAGAGATACTGCTTTGGTATCATCGGAGAACCTTAATGGAGAAGGTGCTGCTTCGACTACCAGAGAATCTCAATTTATTTTGTTCAATTTGGAACCTCGCTACCTCATTCTGTTAGCTCTTACACTTTACCTTTTGTCGGACAAATTTTGGGGTCGTCTTATATCTAATTGATTTTTACCCTAAAATGAACGCCATTCAGCAGTTCATTTTCTCGGGTTCAAGACAATTAGATAGGGGCATCTGTCATACCCCAAATTTGTCCTACCTGTGTATACATGACCTCTGTACATCCTTTTTTTCTTCCAAACCATTTTCAATCCAAACTTTCAATCCATGTTCACTTCAAAATTATTTATCCGTATCCATAAAAACCCACTTCATTTTTAATGTCCATAATTACCCATTCTCCATTATTATCCATTTCCATTTTTAATTCTAAGCCATTTTTCATCCATAGTCATTCCCACTTTTCAAATCCATATCTTCCATAACCTTTTCTTAAGATCATTTTTCTTAATCCAATCCATATTCAATGAATAAACCACTTTTGAATCCAAATATCCATTTTTTCCATTTTTAACCATCTTAACCCATTTTATTTAATTTAAATCTACCAAACCATTTTATCATTTTTTTTGTAACAATTTTCCATTTCATACCCATTAATATCCAATTCTTTCCAATTTCCACTTTATTATCTATTCCCAAAACCATTATCTAAATAAAATTCAATTCCATGCCAAAATGTCCAATTCAATTACAAAACAAAGAAGCTTGATCAATCTAGGTTCAAAGTGTACAAATCAAAGTTACAAAGTCCAAATTAATTAGGAACCACAAAGTTACAAAATTCCAAATTCTTTTTTAAAGCCCATTTGATAAAAAGCCCGACCACACTTCCTGTTACAAACCAATTTGTCAAAGAAAAAAGAAGAAGAAAGTCGGTTTGCTCCAAGCCAAAACCTGAGCATCTGCTACATACTCAATAACCTGCTACAAAGCCTCTCACCAAACCAAGTCCTGCTATCAACCGTACCACTATGACACAAGCGAAAACAACATCACGATGTAGCGCCTACAACAACCAACAACAACTGAGAAATCTGCATTTAAAAATGACTTGTCGACATACCAAAACAAAAGCAATGTACTGTTAAACTTAACAAACAAGTTTGTGTTTTTAATTTAAAAAGAGAGAAGGAGAAAATCAGGGGGAGGGGGAAAAAGGATAAAAACTCACCTTTCATTCCTAACCGAAAAACATCAACAACCCTCTTGACCCCTTCCTCTTCAATGTGTTATCACAAATTCTTCAACCACAGACATACTCCCTTCGTCATTGAAACAACATCCTTCACATAACATGACCATTTGCGTTTTCCACTGCCACAGCTTACTTCCCTCCTTCCTTTTTTTTTCACTGAACCATTCTTCCTTCATTTTTCTCCACTATCCTCTTCTTCAACGCCTTACAACCGCCTAGCTACTCCATCCCAAAAACTCAACAAAACATACAACACCAACACCACCTTAAACTCACAACTACCAGAACACCACAAACTCATCCTATTTCAACCATTGATTTCCACCATCACCTTTTCACCACCGTGAATAACAACGCTAATCGTTCACCACCATTTTCGTCACTAAACCACCCTTCATCCTTCGTGCCCTATTTTCGTCGTGAATCACAGACTTATCCACCATTTGTGCCGCCAAACCAACGCGAAACCGAGATCCATCTTCCTCTCCCATTTCCATCTGCTGATGTTTAATGCAGTAACAACAACGAGTTTCATTTTTTACAGCAATAACAACCACAACAACTATTGCTCACACACCTTCTAACCTCGCAAAACATCATTCGTGCTGCCAAATGCAACACAATAATTCTTTCAAACATCAAACAAAACCTAGATTCTTAAACTTCCCTCAACCACGACAATACCTTTATCTCATCAACAACATCGCCACCATTAACTCTCCAAAAACAATCTGCTCCAAACCTTCTTCAAACCTTCTTCAACACATCTCAAATCTAATCTCAAACCAACAACACCCACCGAACAACCTCTGTTCTCAATTTTTCTGTATCGAAAAACCTCCACAACCTACTTTCTACCACTTCTCAAACACCTTCATCAACCACCCTTCGCTCAGAACCAAAGCCAAATCAAGCTAGAACCCGATCGTAGAACAAGAACAAACGGAGAAGAAGAGAGCGATTGAGAACCGTGAAACCGAATCATACACAAACCTGGTACGAAGTTATGCAAAGTGAAGCCGGCGAGAGAACGAGCAAGACATCTGAGGCGAAAACCAATTTTGGATGGAGCGTTTGACGTGAAGGTTTTGGACGGCACGGTTGTCCTTGTTGTTGTTAGCTCATACAACCCCTGTTGACCTGTCTTTCTATCTTTGATTTTTTGTTTGATGTTAGTGTTTTCTTTTCCTGAGTTTATTTTGGTGGCTCAGGGTTTTGGGAGGTGACCCGTGTCTGGATGGGTTTAGTAGGCTGAAGGCCCATGTTGATCTTTTTCTGTTGCACCATGTGTTTCAATTTCACAGCTCCCCTAGACTCATGTTGTTGAGCTTTTATTATTTGTTTACTATTTCAATAACTTCTGTTAATTGTTAATTAGAGTTCTGTTTATTCCTTTTAAACTATGATTAAGTTTTTTTGGTTAATTCTTTGATAAATTTAATCTTTGATTAATTTTGTTAATAATTACTTTGTTTAAGTATTGAGTAACTATCTCGATAATCTTTAATTAGAATTTCTATTAACTAGGTTTTGGTTAATAATCTTGATTAATTTTTTCATATTAAATTTTAGTTAATTAGGATAGAATTTTGTCATGATTAACTTCTTAGTTAGATTCAATTCTTCTTAGTTTTTCATCATTAATTTTGATTAATCTAGGTTTTAGTTTTTTATTAACCTTGATGTATAGTTTCGATTAATCTTTGTTTATCTCTAATTGAATTTTAATTGATTTGTTGATTTAAACTTTAATTAATTCTTAGTTGATTTTGATTAGAATTTTAATTGACTTTCTTTTATTAAGTTCTTGCTAACTTTTTGATTCTCTTGTTAGCACTTGTGATTTTGGCTCAATTGATCTTGGATGTTGATTTGTGACGTTGGACACTTGAGTTGATTGGATTGATCGTGCGAAGCTTCTACAAGTCTCATTGAGTTTTTTGCGTGCTTTGAAGGGGCAACGAACCTTCTCCGTTAGGTACCACTTGAATCTTTATTTTTCATGCCTCCTTTTGGGCTTTATACAACGATAATTGTTGCACGTTTCACTTTGGTTTGTATGTGTGTATGCGTGATTGACTCACTTTAATTTTGGCTCGATTATTCCCACTTGAGTAATTATATCCCTCTCCCATAAGATTAAAATCAACCATTTTCAAAAGAGTAAACAAGCTTGATCCAACGTCAAACATTTTTTTTCAAAACAAATTCAATTAATCAATTCATCTCCAAGCATTTACTTGATCTATATATATCAAGTCCCTTTACCTAACTTGTAAGTCAAGCGCTTATGCCTCGCAATCGACCTTACCTTGAACCATTAGGACCTCCTTACCAATAGTCCTCAATCATTTCACAGGCAAATTCAAATCTCGATCAACATCGAGCATTTTTTCAAATCAAATTAACACATTTAATCATACTTAAACACTTTTCTTAAAAGAAGAAAAGGGAGTAGAATGGAATCTTCGATTCTTCTCCTCAATTGTTTGGGCCCGAGGAATCTTTCTTAAGTTCAAGCAATTGTCTTCTTTAAAAGACTCATAACACGTTTACACATCAAACCCTTTTTACAATAAATAAAATCAAATCTTCTTTTCTTAAACACTTGGATGAAAAAGAGAGAGAGTCGGTTCTTCGACTAGCTTTCCCGATTACTTGGACCCGAGGAATCTTTCTTAAGTTCAAGTAATTGTCATCTATTTAACATACTCTAACCATATTAAAACTCTTTCATTTTAAGGGTGAAAAAGAGAGAGAGCCGGTTCTTCGACTCGCTTTCCCGATTACTTGGGTTCGAGGAATCTTTCTTAAGTTCAAGTAATCGTCACTCAGTCAAAATACCAACATATTAATCCAACTCCTCGCCCCCGCGCGATCGAAACCCTAAAATACATTCAAATCAAAACCCTTTTCTCAATCAAAATCTCTAATACACTTAATTCATACTCAAACAACTTTCGCAAAAGAACATTGTTTAGTCCATTCTTCCGCGCATATGAACTAGTGCTTCAGCCTCCCTCAGCGAGCAGACAAGCCAATGTTTAGCAGTTAGAATGCGAATTGAACACTCGTTCGCTTAAAAAACACAAACCAACCGTAGTCCCACGAACTACGAATGCTCTGACTTTCCCATTGCACGAGGGAATATATAGGAACAAGGGTTCTAATCCTTGCCGAGCACCCTAATAAAAAAACCACCCCATTTCCCCCTTAGAAAGCAATATTACCTTAGAAGATAACAAGCAAACCTATCTAACTTTCTCACGAATCGAATCAAGAGGTTCTCGTTGAGTACAACGGACGTAGAGGGTGCTAACACCTTCCCTTTGCGTAACCGACTCCCGAACCCGAATTTGGTTGTGATGACCATTTTCTTATCCTTTTAAAGGTTTTATCGATATTTTCCTATTCCTTCCTTGGAATGAATAAAGTTCGGTGGCGACTCTGTTTCGAATAGTTTTTTTCCGCGTCCATCGCGAGGATCGTATTGTTCGAGGTACGACAATTCGTCGACGAGATTAAAGTGTGGATCCAATCACAAAACTTCCTGCAAAAGCCAAACTTTTTTAACACCAAAATTAAAAAGTCCAATCTAACGGTATCGAAATCCTTCGCGATATCCACTTTCAAGACCAAATTTCCATGCTTGTTCTTGTTATCAAGGACGTTGACGGCTTCAGAGGCAAGACATGTGTAGTCCTGTATGTTTCTCCCTTTAATGAAACCCCTCTGCTCCTTGGAGATAAGGAAAGGCATAAAGAAGCGAGAGGATCCGCCAAGATTTTAGTAATAATCTTATATTTGAAATTCGAGATGGTGATGAGTTTCAACTGATCTAAGGTCAGAGCTTCTTTTAATTTGGGAAACAATAAAACAGAATAGGCGTTGTAATTCGGAAGCAGCCACCCAGAGGAAAAGAATTGAGAAACCGCCGCGTAAACGTCATCTTTAATGATGTCCCAGTATAGATGAAAAAACACCCCACCAAACCCATCTGGACCGAGAGCGCTCAACTTGTTGAGATTCTTAACGGCACCAGAAATCTCCTCAATAGAAGGAGGCAAAGCTAAGAGCGATTTCATGTTATCATCCATCAAAATGGGAATGTTATCATCCATCATTGAAGAAGCTTGTTGAGTTCCTGCAAAATAGAAGAGATTAGTGAAATACTCAATCGGTGATGCTGCCATTTCCCCCGGATTGGTGATAAGAGAGTCTCTAACTTGAAGGGTTGTGATAAGATTACGAGTGCGATTTATCTTTGCCATTATATGAAAGAACGCCGTGTTCCTATCACTGGAAACGTGCCACAACATTCTAACCTTCTCAGCCCAAAAAATTTCCTACATACTCTGAATTTTCTCCAGCTGGAAGATAATACTTTTTTCCTAAGATCTAAGACTGTTCGAAGGGCCATCGAGACTGATCCTAGCTTGAATGGACTCCAACTGTAACATCGACTCGCTGATCTTATCATGAATGTTACCAAAAGTTTCCCAATTTCAAAGCTTCAGTCGATCCTTGAGAATTTGAAGTTTTTTGCTCAGAATAAACAAAGGGCAACCAATCACTCTGGATTTCTAACCGTCAGCAATAACTCCTTGGCAAGTATCGTGATGCATCCACATTTCCATAAACTTAAAGCTAGAAGCAAGCTTAAGAGAAGAGACAGTATCTTCAACTAATAAAAGGTGATGATCAGAATGCAAACGAAGCAAATGGTGGAAACCATGGTGTGACAAGCATCCAACCAACTGCTGTTATAGAAAAGTTTATCCAACTTTCTTTCGACAGGATCATTCCCCGACCTACTGTTAAACCAAGTGAAGAACGACCCATTAGCAATGACATCACCCAGGTTATTTTTATCTTTTCAAGCTTTAAAAAAAGATATAAAATGAAATTTAAAATCACTCTGTAATATTGTGTAATGGGAAACAAAATGTCTTTAAAATATCGATGTGTGATTTTGTATAAAAGATCACATTAAACTATACTCAAAATGCCATCAAATTGTTACATCAATCTATCATATAAGAAAATGAATGTCTCTGGAAAACCCAAAATTGACCCTCTGCTCCCACAAGCTTCCACGTGGCTTTCTAGCTGATCAGCATTTGTAAAAGATATGTGTTCCAAGTGTGTATTATTTATAAATGGTCTGTGGAAAATCACTCATGTTTTGCTTTTGGAACAACATTTACTAAACACTCTCTTCTTCAAACTTATAAAATATTATTAAATAATAAATCTTTTAAAAAAAACAACCTTTTCCAATGCATATCCCTCATTCAATGCAAAATCACTCATGTTTATATGGACCAGTGATTTATACTGATGAAGTTATTTGGTTTTGTCAAGATTGTGAACCAAAGAAAATATCTCAAAATTTGTTTCTGGTGTAGATATTATCATTGTTGCTTTGTTTTTGTTGTCACTGTTGCTTTACTTCTTTCTTCGCCGTTGCTTGGCTTCTTTCGTCGTCGTTACGCTACTTCCTTCGCTCCCGTTTGCATGTGTTTAATTGCTTTTCTTAATAATGCACTCCAAACCCGAAGAAAACTGAAACATTGTGTAAATAGATTGAAGGTAAGGAATCAACAGCACAAAAAGAATATTGATTATGTAGAGGTATCAATTTTGTTTTGCCTTCTTCGTTTGAAAATCCGTGAACTTTTATAGCTTAATGGTGAAGGTGATGTTCCGTGGAAGGCATGGTGTTGGTTATAATGTTTCCACCTTATTTCATGGATTTTTGGTGTTCTGCATCCGTATATAATTGTTTGATTTGTCTTTTCTTCTTGCAGTCGTGCAAGATTGATTCAGAAGGAAAAGCTAGGATGGTAACCAATTGCTTTTGTGTGGTCGTCAAGGTATGACTTGCACATTTAAAATAAAAATGTTTGGAGTCTGACATCATCATCCTATGTATTTATCCTTAACTATTTGCATTTTGCAGGATTTCAGCGAGTAACATGTATTTATCCAAATTGAAACCAAATAGCTTGTCTCTCTAACACTGTCCTTAAGTTTGAAAACTGACTTTTATTTTTTTTTTGTCAATATTTCTACTTTTTCAAGTAATGCAATGCGATCTTAATTGTGGTGAAGTTGCTGTTTTTTGCAGCCCAAATTGAAGTCTCAAACATTCATTTAAATCATGTGATGTTATAGCATGTATAACTAATTAGCAAAAGACTTTTATTAGAATATAGATAGGTCAATGTATGTTATACTTTTATTAGTGCTACATATTTTACTAATCTTACTTGATTTGAAGAATGTTAATGTTATGGTTACAACGATGGTTGTCATAAGAAATTGAAGAGGGGAGTAGATCTGAACTTCACTATCACAACCTAGACCGTTAGGTGCGATAGAAGAGTATTCTATGACAGCGAATGTCAGGATAAGGAAATAACGATATTCGCAAAACTAATCAAATCACTCATGTTGTTCATCGAATGTGAAGCGTGCCCGACCTAATCGAATCAAAAAGAGGATCATAGCACCGATACCGACAATAAAAGATAAGTTTTCTCCTTTTAATTTCTAGCTGGTTATGAGTTTTTGTGAGTATTTTAAGAATTTGAGACTGGAAATTGAATTTGAACAGGACAAGACTCCGCATAGGTGCATGCATCAAATGATTTTTCCTTGAAGTATAATTTACTAATTTTTTCATCCATGAACTTCTTTAACACATTTGGAATTGAGTTATTTTTTTTAACAGCAAAAGGGCTACTATAAAGTCTATCATGTATACCTATGAGCAAGGCTTTTCTGGATTCGTTGTAGTTTTAAGTCAGTCTCAAGGTAAGCTCACTGCAGGTATTTTATAGCTTAACCATAGCAAGATCAATCAAATTATGTGTAAAGCATTGTATAATAGTTTTGAAAGAAGTTTTAATAAAATTCTCTTCATGTCTGCATCTTTTTGTTATGCAGATTTCCCTGGTGCTGTCCACGTGATTCTTAATAAAATTCTTAGTATTCACACAATAAGAAGCTGAGACTTCTTACACGTAAAGCAGGATATAGTTAATGTTGTTCTTTCTTGAGCTCAATCTGAAAGAGGCACCATCATTGGCATTATCGACTGCAGCCGGTGTACAAGTAGAAAATTTAAGCTTTAAAGGACTGGCTAAAGGATCAGCAAGAGGTGGCGCTCCATCAACTTGGTTAGGTATCTACAAAATTGAAAAAGTCAACTGAAGGTTGCAGATTTGCTGACCTTCTTGCAGCATTTGTTGATGTTGTATATGACTCAGTCGACATTATTTCAGTATGTCGTCTCATATCCTTCATTTCCTACATATGTTAAGAATTAAACAAGCTTTATCTTATAATGTATGGAAAAGATATAACATCTTCAGATGGAAGTGATGAAAGTGCAAGGTAAAATGCATCGGTTCATGTTTCCATATTTTTTCATTAAGAACAATAGTTGTGAAAGTTATCACTCATTGTTTTCTATACTTGGAGGTTGTGAATCACGAAGTGTTAATTCCACTAAGGGAAAAGCAATTCTTTACTCACTGCTAATCTGACAGACCAGACACATTGTTTGCTAACTTCAAAACAATAAAAATTGTTTATGAAATTGTATATCTTATGTTATTTAGAATCCATGTAAAAATTTACGTGAAACTCATATTTTACTGTTTCTTCTATCTTTTTAATATGAGAGTTGATTCAAATGGTTATATTTGAAGACGAAATGTTTTTCAGTTCCAAGGATAGTATAATTACAGATGAGGATATTGATAGAATTATTGCCAAATGAGAATAGGTAATTGCGGAGCTTGATGCCAAGATGAAGAAATTTACTGAAGGAACAGGTGGAACTTAGTTACCTTTACTATTCTGGATATAATGGAACCGATAAAAAAGATCCACAGGTGGACACTTTTATTATAGATACAATTTTTTTTTATATCTCCATTCCAGACATCATATATTGAATTTAAATTTGTACTTTAATTCCTGTCGCAGAATGTCGGGGCCTATATCTTCCGTCCAGATGGCACACATCATATAAACCATGAAAAACAGGTTAGGAATGCTTTTCTGAAACGGAATATCCCTTCAAAGCAAGTTCCATTTCATTTTTCACAAATTATTGAAATTTTCAGGTTCCGGTGACTGTTCTGCATGGACCGACAATAGATGAAGTGCATCAACAAATCAATCCATGGATATATCAGGTGCTTTGCTTGTTTTAGCTGCAACACTTTCATCTTTAACAACATCGGAATATTAATTTCTCAATAGCAAACTTCTTTTCGATTTTGCAACAAATTGTCATTATGTGATGAATTGAAAAATATGTAACGCGGATTACTCGACAGTACAAACGAAAGGAACATGTTGAAGTCGAGTTTATTGTAAGCTTTCTTTATATGTATCATTTCTCATAGTCTTCTGTTTTGTGTAGCGTGTTCTTGATGCCCTTTTCCCCTCAGTACTTGGTGGGACTTGTGCCATACCCGGAGCTTTTGGTTGTGGAAAAGCAGTTATTTGTCAAGCTCTTTCTAAGGTGATACTAACACACCATGTCAAGGCACAATGATGATGTAATTATAAAACTTTTTAATAATTCAGCAGACCTATTAATTCTTTCTTTTTCACCTCTTTGACAGTTTTTAAATTCTGATGCAGTTATTTACGTTGGTTGTGTAGAACGTGGAAATGAAATGGCTTAGGTATGCTTCTTTTTAAGTTATAATGAGATAGTTTGACATGTGTGTTGCATGTGAGTTTTAATACTTTTTTCAAACTATATATTATATTCTAACTATTTTATTTTCGAATCTCAGGAATCACTTTAGCTGAGTATTTCAGAGATATGGGTTACAATGTCGGTATGATGGCAGATTCAACATCTAGATGGGGAGAAACATTGCGAGAAATCTCAGGATGATTGGTGTGAATTTCAATTATCCAGCAGCGGTTGTTCACCGGTTTCTTTTAGAAATAATTTCTTTCTTCTACACGGTGATTTAGTTTCTGATGTTGGAGTTTCTTTCTCCACTAATGTTAAATATGTAGATTTATACATAAATGACTAATGAGACACATGGGGAAACATTGGCATTCACTACTACGAAAAACCCATCTAGCAACGGTTGGGAATGACATATAATGATGCGGGCGAAGGCGTTGTTATGTAGATTGTTGTTGTAAGTTCGTCGTTTCTACAACGGTCTGGAAACCGTTGTTGTATTCTGGAAGCGCGCGATATATTGCAACGGTTAGGTATTTCAACTGTTGTAATATATGTTAACTATCACAACAGTTATCAGTATGAACCGTTGTCATATATGTTACCTATCACAACGGTTATTTGTCTCAACCGTTGTGGAATGTATCCTTAGTTTATTAAATACAAATGTATATTGCTTGTTTTACCATCCACCTTATTAAAGAAATACAACCATTAAAATTGGTAAAGAACTATATAATCTAAAAATTAAATTGTTCTTGAAAACCAACTTAAACACACCACTGTTTTCCGAATTGCATACATTTCATTCCGCACATTTTATGTTCCTTAACATAAAATTTATGGTTCGATGGTCGGTTTCCTTCAATCCATCGATATCTTTTGTTATAGTTTACCTCATCATCGCCAAAAATCGCCACGATTTTATCATCATAACAATGATCATGATCTTAACAACCACGTCGATTAGTGACGACGATGAGGTAAACTATAATAAAAGATATCGATGAATTGAAGGAAATGGACCATTGGACCATAAATTTTATGTTAAGGAACATTAAATGTGCTGAATGAAATGGATGCAATTCAGAAAACATTGACATGATAAAGGGTGGTTTTCAAATACATCCTAATTTTCAGATTATAATGTTCTATAGCAATTTAACTGATTGCATTTTCAATAAAAGGATAGTGAAACAAACGATATACATAGTATATAATAAACTAAATTTCATATACAATATCAGAATGAATTCATATATATGTACCTTATCAGAATGAATTCATATATAGGTACCACCATCATCATCACCATGTGAAACAAATCCTAAGAAGAGGGAAGCAATGATGAAAATTAGTTAGTATTAAATTTAACTATATACAATATACATAGTATATATATAATAAACTAATGTTCTATATCAATTTAACTGATTGCATTTTCAATAAAAGGATAGTAAAACAAACAATGTACATAGTATATAATAAACTAAATTTCATATACAATATAAGAATGAATTCATATATATGTACCTTATCAGAATGAATTCATATATATATATATATATATATATATATATATATATATATATATATATATATATATATATATATATATATGTACCACCATCATCATCACCATGTGAAATAAACCCTAAGAAGTGGGAAGCAATAAAGAAAATTAGTTAGTATTCAAAACAAAACAACCAAAAGTTGAAACAAAACCCTAAGAAGTGGGACTGTACCATTACAATGGAGTTCACCTTGCTTGTGAAGCATTGAAGTCGAATCTGCACAAAATGAGAACAATCAACAAAAACAACATGAAGCAAACGAGATAATGAGAACTATTTAACAAAAAGATTGAAGTAGAAGACTACCTTATTTTCCATAAACAATATGTACATTACGCTTGCTACCGCCAGCATCATCACCATGTTTATCTAGTTTTAGATTTTGCAGGAAGAACTACAAGGAGGAAGAAGCTTAAATCAAAAGCTTCATACTTCTTGTATTTCTTCTTGCAGATTCTAAAAAAAGATGAAGTTTGGGTGCTAGGGTTTCGCTGTGAAGGAAACGGCGCGACTGTCAAAAAGGGAAAGTTAATTCCCTTATATAGGTAAATGTTTCACAACGGTTTTCTTAAATAACCGTTATGATAGATTATATATTAATTTAATAATATCACAATGGTTAGTTATAATAACCGTAGCGATACCCCTTATACGTGGTACAAGGTTCGACACCAAGCAACAACATTTTCCTAAAATTATGCCTGGATTATAAGTGTTATCGCTACGGTCATTACTTATAACCGTCGTGATATTATTAACCGTTGCACTTCCCAACATATGAACGGCTTACAAGAAAATATAGTTCCAGAATATGAACGGTTTACAAGTTATCATCATTACAAGCATTAAACTATCAGTCTTTTCATCATCAACCTCATCTATAAATAGACAATTTTACATATCTAAATAATATATTCTTCGTAACAATGAGTTCAACAAATGAGAATCCTAGAAACCTCAATGAGGAACGTCAGGCGCCAATCCAGGAGGTCGTCCAACCAGCAATTGCCAACTTCAGGGATGCCTTAAGGGTAAGGAAGGATAAGAAGAAGAAGAAGAAGAAGCCGAAGAAGAAGAAGATAAAGAAGAAAATGAGGCTTGTATATTATGATTCCGATGAGGGGAGTGAGGAGAGATGTCTAGATTATGAAGATGCATTTGATGCTATGGGCTCTGACAATGATCTTGATATGTAATATGTTTATCAATGTACTCTCAATGGAATATTAAAATAAAATTATGTCTATATATGTTCATCTCTTACAGTTTTATTTTTAAAGTTATATATATATATATACTCTATTGCACTTAAAAATACTAAAGAATACATTGTTGTGAATCGAAGTGTGATACATGTAGTACAACGGTCTTCTAATACAAGCGTGTTAAAATGTAAAAATATGGAAAAAAATATAGAGCTGGGAATCGAAGCTTGTTACACAGCTTGTATTACAACGGTTATGTAATACAACCGTCGTTAAATATGGCGTTATAAATTTTTAATCCTGTTACAACGGTGGGATACGAAACCGTGGTAAAGCTGGCGTCGTTAAATGGGGTTTTCGTAGTAGTGATTGATCATTGCAAAGGGATGATATTATTGTTTTCCACAGGCCAAAATGCCTGCTGATAGTGGATATCCTGGTTACCTTGCTGCATGTTTAGCTTATTTCTATGAATGTGTTGGGAAAGTAAAATGTCTTAGAGGTCTTAGAAGAACAGGTAGTGTAACAAAGTGACAATAAAAATTCAGTTCTTATTCAGTTTAATTGTGGGCAATGAATTTTGATCAAGTATTTAACATTGTCACGCCATCTATTGCAATAACATAAATATAAACACCGAGGCCATCCCAAGAGTTTGTAACTGATAATGCAGTGAGCACCATGGATAACAAGACATTTTACAACACATGTGTTCATCATTAATAATGGTAAATTGTAACCATTCAGCTTTTATGCAATGCCTCTCACATACTGGTCCAAGTCCAAAGTTGTATTGAACAAATCAGACCTATGAAAATCCATCAAACCATTGAAAAAACCTTTTTTTCTTCCCCGATGAACAACTAAAAAAAATCCATAAATCCATTACACAACAGAAGTAAATATTGTGTTACCTGATAGGAGATTCGGGTGTACATAGTGGATTCTTGACAACATATTCAACATACAAATTGTAGATATACTTTAAGGACTCCTGAAGATCACCAGTTCTAGGATGAGTTACCAAGATAATCTGCATGAAGCATGGAAGTGTTACAATACAATTAATATGACAAGGAACAATATATGAATTTTTTTTCTTTGACTATTTTTCTGAAAGCACAATATGACAATTCTTGTGACTTTTTGCTGTAATATAACTGTTGAGTTTTAAAGTAGTCCATAGTTATAATAGTAATGTATCTTACTTTACACAAATTTTCTAATAAAACTCAAAATTTAAGTGAAATTTACCTAACTCAATTATCAACTACCATTGTGCTGACAGACTAGTGCCAGATAAAGATCATAACATCATAAAAACATGAATGTAAATCAGAAGCTCACAACTACATACTAAAGAATTGAGAGAACAAGAGAATATTATTCAGTCATCAGCCTACTTTCATAGCTTTCAGCCTTAGGATAAGCTTATTCATCTCACAATGTTATTTCTTTTATGTTTATCCACAGCTCTAGAGTAATTAGCCGTGTTGTCACTGGCTTATTTTGGTTGGAGGCATAGTAGTCCCCTCAATACAAGAATGAAAAATTAAAATAAAAAAGTTTGTGGTTTCCAAAGAATAAACCTGTTAACCACATTCACACTTTGGATCTAGCCGCCCATGTTAAAACTGCATACATGGAACACTTCGAGGACCACACGTTACTAATTTTAGTTTTCGCATTAAAAAATAAGATAATTTCTTAATACACCCCATAAGTTTCTTAGACATCGCACGAAATTCCACTTATGCCCCCTGATTCCGGATGTGCAAATCAGGACGCACCATGGCGTTAAAAAAAATATTTGTCCCGGATGTGCATATGGGGAAAGTTTCCGTATATGCAGATCCGGAAGAATTGTTGATATATTTGAACCTGCATGATCATTCCCCCCATTCCTACCATTCTCAACCTTTCTTTTTCCACACTCACTCTCACCAACCTAAAAAACCATACTTCATCAATACCATTTCTCACTCAAAAACTCCAACTTTTTGGTGCAACAAATCAAAGGGAGCAAGAGAAGATTGAATTTCAGGTAAATATTCAACTTCATCCACTACATTGCTCACATTATCAATCTACTTTTTGGAAAAAACAAGTTACGCGGCTTCCGGATGTGTAAATCTGGTACGTATTGAGCATGAACTTGTCTGAATGTGCACATCCGAAAAAATGCCTGGAACTTATTAATTTTAATTTTCAGTAATTTTTAATAGGGTTTAGTTATATATATTTATTGTTCTATTATTGTTTATAAATAGATATGGTGCACCCCGATAACATCTCAAAAGAATTAGTTTCGACGATTTCTCCGAAAGTTGAAGGGATTATCGTAAAGTCGGTTGATGTCGTCGGTGACTTTAATAACAAGCAAGAGTTTGATGATCGTGATAGCATGCTCGCATATATTCGTAGGACGACTATTGGCCTTGGTTTCGGTGTGAATATTGGAAGATCGGATAATGGTTCGAAAAGAAGAAGCGCTTTTGTAATATTGGGGTGCGAAAGAAACGGTAAATATCAGGTTCCTCTATGGAAGTTAAAAAAATACGAGATGCACCGATTCCACGAGTTCCTACTCCTAATGCACCGCTTTCGACACCGATTCCACGAGTTTCGACTCCGAATGCACCGCTTTCGACACCGATTCCACCTATAATTTCCTTTATCGACGAGATGCCGGTTTTTATGCACAAGCATATCGACGGTATCATCGATGTTGTAGGGGATGGTGTTTACTGGTAAAAATGGTAAACAACCGCTGGTCTATCAATTTCACATAAAACTGAGTAACTTTTAAGATCGACCACACAAATCCTAAGACATGTGCTAAAGTAATTTCTTGTGAAAACTTCTATACTTCGACTAAATAAAGGAATGGAAAAGGGCGTTCTTCAAGAAACTTAAAGTGACTAAAAAGTAAAAGACTTTGAGAAAAAGGTTAAAATTGAAAGGACTGGTAAAGGCATGAATTTAACTTGCGTGAAATTAAAGGAATGTATAAAGACTCTGAGTCGAAAGAGAAAAAGAATGTAAAGACTAAATGAAAGGCAGAAAAATAACTTGTACAAAGTGAAAGACAAACTCTTAGTAAAAAACTTAAAGAAATTGCATTGAATTGGAAATGGTGTTTACATCACATACATTCTCACAAATCTCGTTTCTCTACACGCGGATACTTTGAGTATTTTCTGAGTAACTTATACAAATTGAATAATACACACAGAAATATAACACTATGACTCCCTATTTATACATAATCAAAATAACCGTCAACAACAGCTATTTCTCCTAATGGCGACAAATGGCAATCTGCATGCATTCGCCCCTTTAGATGCATTCCACGCGTCTTGTTTTAAAACAGAATTTTCCTCCTGAATTTAAATTTCAAAATGCCCGTCGAAGACCATTCTTCATAATATTATTTCGAACATCTTCAACACTTAAAAAAATCTTCAACTATCCCATTCCAACCGAACGCTTGTTTTCGACAAACCTTCTTTCGCCAAAACTGAACTTCAGTCGAAATGTCCTGGAAAATCTCAAACTTCTAATCTCCTGAATAAAATCCAGGCATCGAAATTAGGAGCCTACAAATTGCCCCCTAAAAAATGCATTTTCAACAAAGAAAGAAAAAGCATTTTTTTTACAACATAATTCGACGCCTTCAATATTTCGACGAACGACTGTTCACATGACTTGACATCTGTGACGTCAGGGTCATTATTACACTTTTTCTGAAACGTCTCTTCAGCCCACGTTCTTAAGATTTTTTAATCATCACGATCCTATTCCCTAATAAATCGTGGATCAAAAATAATTGCCACCGTCAAATCCATCCACTCATAATTGCCACGTATCCCACGATTTTTTTCATTAAATGGCATCTTTCTTGAATTTCAGCCGCTTCCGTCTTCTTTTTACCATCTATAAATAAGTGAAAAAAAATTTCTATTCACTTTTCTCACTCTTCTTTCTCTTAAACAAGAATTCTCTTCACGCAAAAACTCCATATTCTTCATTCTCTTTATGATCTCTCTACGATCAGCCATGGCTTCTTCCACAACTCCTCAAGGAACTGACAACAAGAGTAAAGATTCCTAAAAATCCAACAACTTGCCACCTGTTTACAAGATCCTTGGTCCAAAAGTTGTGGGGAACCAGCAATACATATCAGAACCTCCAAATGAAGAGGAGAAAAGACGCATTTACCAGTCACAGGTATTGATTCCCATTTTAATTTCTGGTAAATCCCATGTAATGTTAGGACCTTTACCTGATTTAAAATTAGATCCCTTGAAAGTAAAGAAATTCTTCCTAGCTTATCATCGTTATAAGCCAATAGCCAATGGGGTTAGACCTATGACTGATCAAGAAAAAGCCATAGATGATAAATCCAAAGTAGATGGTCAAGGATCACCCTCCGGGGAAGCCGTAAATCTAGAATACATGAATAATTTTAGGATTTTTAGGTCTTGCCCCATGTCGAAAGACCCATCTGATTATTTAGCTTGGCTAGCAAAAATAGAGGCAGTCAAATCTGAAGCTTGGAAAACCATGGGTATTTTTTATCTTATCCAGCTGTCGAAAGTAGGACCTGGATATTGTCCATCTATGCTTTTAGCTTCCCTCTACTTTTGGGACAGTACCTACAATAATTTTCATCTCCCTTATAGAATGATCACTCCTACCCTTTTCGACGTAGCTGCCATTACTGGCCTTAGCCCACTTGGGATGGATTATGATCCCAACCTCTTGTCTGATGATTCCGTAGGCTTCGACACCAATAAAGCCACCTTCACCTCCTACATCGCAAATTATCATGATAAGGAAACTAAAGAAGTCTCTGATCAAGAACATGTGGCCTTCTTAGCACTCTAGTTGTCGATATGTGTCTTCTGCTCTAGGTCTCTTCAAGTGGCAAAAAGGTATATCACCATGGCAAGCCGACTCCATGCTGGACACCAGCTATGTCTCAGCGAAATCATTCTTGCCAATCTATATGAGTCCCTTGGCGAAGGAGTTACTTTGCTGAAGAACGTCAAAAATAAGGGCAATCTTCTGTTGTCAGGACCATTTTGGCTCCTACAATTGTGGCTCAATGCCATATTCGAAGCCTCCCTATCCAACAAAAACCTTGTGGACGAAGCTGCCCTGAAGGATAGAAGAGTCGAAGGAGCTAGACTGGCACTGCTAACTCTTAATGACGAAGGTCTGAGCCTCCAACAAACCTTTACTGGCTACGTTATGATGTTCGCCAAACGTCATAACTTTACTTCTAATATGGCTCCTTTTGCCAACAGAAAAATTGGGCCAGCATGGTTTACCAGGAAGCTCCCCGTAGAGTCAAAAACCCAAGAAGCAGAATTCCTCAATGTCTGGGAATCTTTCCTAACCCCTAGGCTCTTAGCCTCCAGGCTCAACCCCTTAAACCTGGAAATTTCACTTGTCAACTACCAACCCAACATGGTCTCTCGACAGTTTAGGTTAATTCAGATAAAACCCAAACCCCTCTTTTCGAGGAAAGGCTCTTTGATACACTACAATGTGATGCATAACGAAGCTGAATGCACCAAACTGCTAGAGAGATACTCAAATCTGGTCAAAATTCAACCAGTACTTTTTAAACCCAGCTTCCTCTATACTCAAGAGTTTGACAACTGGTGGAGAGAGTACTATAATTCACAATTTTTCGACGTGTCTTCCTTTACTATTCAACTGACCAAAGCTTTCGCCATTGTACAGTACAAGTCAAAGAAAGGTACTTCAAGACACATCAATGAGATCCAAGCATTCCAGAAATAGTTTGAAACTTCCTATAGGCCTAACGAACTTAGTCGAACCATAAGCGAAGCAGTCATAACTTTGAAAGAGAAATTTACAAGAAAACTGGATGAGTTAAAACTACCTTCATACGTTTGACCAAATCAACATTATAAGATAGCTTTTAACCTCTATCCACCAAAATTCCCTCCTCTACCATCTGCTGAATTTGGCGTGGCTTTTAGCCCTAATTTCCAGATTGGTTCACTTGTGGCGATTCCATGAAACTTCTTCGTCAAGACTATCAAAAACGCGCTTAGCGAGTGGTTCCGACTAAGTACACCTTGGACAATTTCAAAGGCCGTGTGTGGAATGAGGAGATACTCGACACCACTTCTTTTCATTTACACACGCACACACACACACACACACACATATATATATATATATATATATATATATATATATATATATATATATATCTTTTGACTTATGTTTAACTTTCTCCTTTCTTCTTAGCCGTAAAAATTCCTGTCAAGAAGTCAGCTACCGTCGATGGGTCAACTGTAGGGGATGTGGAAGACCAAAAAGACACTACCAATAAACCTGTGGCGAGGGTATGGTTTCGCCTTTCCCTTGATCACAATCCTTATATATTATTTTTTTTTCTGAGACATAATAATGAGATCTCTTTTTGTTTTACAGGAAAGTCGGAGACCTCCTTCGACGCCAAAGAAAAGAAAAGAAAAAGAACCTGATGCTCTAGTTGTTAAATCGGATGATGGTGATGAATCACCCGACCAAGCCAAACCTTCAAAAAAGAAGAAGAAACCCTCGAAGCCTCAACAATCCAAGCCTCCTGCCTCCAGGATATTAGAGAAGACTCCTCACAAAAATCCTGTCGAGCAAGTCACCCCAGCTCCAGCGGAAAGTGAGAATTCTAGTCTCAGGACTGAAATTCCCCAGGTATGTTCTTTTTGTACTTTGGCAGTTAAAGCTGTTTTTTTATGATAAAGTTTTTGACTTATTTATCTTCTAGGTTCTTGTCGATACTCATGGACATCCCATGGTCCAAGTTCTTCCTAAGACCAGCAGCGATCCAACTTACAAGCCAACAAGCCTCTCCAAGCCTTCCCCACAGGATTCGACCAAAGAATATGCCACTGAAGTGAGTCAGCCCACCACTATTTCTAAAAAACTTCCCAAGATCACTACCATAACCTCTACTTAAGATGTGATTGAAGAAGAAACAGGTCCTGAGGATGATATCTTGGTTGACATTGGTGGGGACACTGTGATGCCCAACGCAGCATTCACCACAGAAGGCGATCCTGAAGACAACTCTCCCATCAATTTAAAAGATGATGACGAAGAGAAAGATGGGGAGGTCGAAACTGATGACAAAAAGGAGGAAGAGAAAGTAGGCGAAGAGCCAACAACTCCAAAGGCTGCTGTGGACGAAGAAGGAAGAAGCGACAAGAAAAACCTTGATGATCATCTCAAAGCTGCTTCAACCACCACGACTTCGACCCGTCTCTCCCATGAGGAACTCGAAATTTTGAAAGTGCAAAGACCATTGGAATATCTAAAGGCCATGCTCAGTACACGTTATAACTTTGCTGACACCACTACCAGCAGTTCGACCACCTCAGGGGCTATGTCTGGCACAAAATCCATGGACGAAGTGTTGACCCAGATTCGACAGAAAATCCTCAATATTGATTTGTTCTAACTCCTAGAGAAAGATTCATCTGCTCAATTTGACTTGAAAAAGATCTTAAAACAAGTCAACGTTCTAGAGGCTCCTCCTGAAGTGACTGATGTTGTTGTGGATCTGACCACTTTAATTGTCCTGGTGGTGGCAGACTTTAACCGGCTTCCAGACTACTAAAAAAAGCTTGAAAATAAGACGGAAACCAAACTTGCTGAGTGGGATGCCGCTTCAAATTCAACTAACAAAGTAACTGCATTGGAGAAGACCTCTGAACAAAATAAGGAAGAGGCGGCAAGTTGTGACGAAAACATTCTCAAATGGGAGAAACAAATTGTTGTTCTTCAAAACAAAATCTCTCAGGCTAAAAAGCGCAAAGAAGAACTGCAACAAATCAACCAAGAGGAAATAGCTAAAGAGCTTGAAGTTGGAGTGCACCATGTCGAAAGGGCTCAAAAACTTGGCAAAGAAATCGAGGAACTTTCGACTAGCAAGGCCCTTTGTGAGCGTCGTCTTCAGATTTAGAAATCCAAATTTGAAAAACTGAAAGAGTCTTTCCCTGTTTAACATTTATAATTTTATTTGGCCTTTTAAGGCTTATTTTTGTAATGACATTAATCCATTTATTTGGCGAAAAGAATTTAAATTCACCATGTTGGTTATTTCCTTTGCATGACTATTCGACTGCTATTTTTACTTCTTGCAATATGGGTTTATATTTTTTCAAATATTTCCCGTTTATTTTTAGCACGCACTTATCCTTATCTAATTCTTCAGCTTCATATGCGCCGTTTGAAAATACTTTAGTAATTCGAAACGGGCCCTCCCACTTTGGGGGACCATATGCCCAAGGCCCTGACCTTTTGATCCATAGGCAGGATTACCTTCCAAACTAAATCTCCAGGCGAAAAGGTCTTAACCTTAACCTTTTTGTTGTAAGACTTCCCCACTCTTTTCTTTTGTTTCTTTAACAATTCCAAAGCGTTAAGTCTCTCCTCGTTCAAATCCACCAATTCGTCTAACATCATATTCCAATAAGACTCATAAGGAATTTCATGATGTCTCTGAATCCTTGTCGACTGAAGGTAGATTTCAATAGGTAATACTACATCATGACCAAAAGTCAATCGAAATGGATTAGTGTTAGTTGCTTTTATAGGAGAGGTTCGACATGCCCAGAGGATCTGGTCCAATGTCTTATGCCAATTTCTAGGCTTCTTTCCCACATGTTTTTTGATCAAACTAATCACCACTTTATTAGCTGCTTTGACCTGACCATTAGCCTGAGCATAATAAGGTGTAGAGGTTAAGAGTTTGAAACCCATTTCTCTAGCAAACTCCTGCATTTTTTGACCAGTAAAGACTGATCCTTGATCTGTTGTAATCGTTTCCGAGATTCCAAACCTATAAATGATATATTTTTGAATGAATTCGATCACATCTTCTTGATCCACATTTGGTAAAGGTGTCCTTCGATCCACTTCGTAAAATAGTCAATACCTACCAAAATGTATCTCTGATTCTTGGAGGATGCTGGTCGACTATAGAGTGCAGTTCGCTTGCAGGGATATGTTGTATGCCAGCGTGAACTTGGCATTCCTGACAGCCCTTGGCGAATTTAATGCAATTCTTTAGAATGGTAGGCCAATACATGCCTTGTCGAAACAATAGCCACTTCATCTTATGGCCTACTTGATGTGCCCCACATGCCCCACTATGGACAGTCGAAAGGGAAAGATACGCCTCTGATTCACTAAGGCATTTAAGTAAGACTCCCTCAGGGGTCTTTTTAAATAATTCATTACCTAGAAGAACATAACTTAAAGCTTGATACCTGGCCTTTCGCTCTGTGGACACTGTTGGATTCTGTAAGTATTCGACTATAGGCTTCCTCCAGTCTTTGTCCGTCAAGTTGTCTATTGCCAAAATCTCAAAATTTTCATCATCAGCGTATCCAAGCTTTGTTACTTCTAGATCCGATGGGCATAATCCAACAGACACGACTTTACCTCTAGCTTCGATTGCCTCTTATAAATTTTCCTTCGAAACCTTATACCCAGAAGCAATCTGAGCCAAGTCATTGGCCACTTGATTCTCTAGTCGAGGTATGTGTCGAATGCTTACTACTTCGAATTTCTTTAGTAGTCTGTTAGCTATTACAAAGTACATGATAAGATTTTCCTTAACACATTTGTACTCCTTCGTAATTTGCTTTATAACCAACTCTGAGTCTCCCATTATTTCGACTCGAGTTGCCCCCAATTCTAACAAAATTTCAAGTCCAGCTATTAAGGCTTCATACTCAGCCTCGTTGTTGGAACAAAGTCCTTCGACCTTGTACTTGAATTTTGTTGGAATTTTATCAGGAGAAATAATTAGCACGCCTATGCATGTTCCCTCTCTGTGGCCAGAGCCATCGAAGTATAACTTCCAAGGTTCCAGTTCGACGTAATTCAAAGTGCTTTCATTTATGGAGTGGTCGACTATAAAGTCTGCTACCACTTGTCCTTTAATTGCCTTTAAAGGCTTATATGTTAAAGAGTACTCAGACAATGCTAGTGCCCATTTACCAATTTGACTATGTAAAATAGGTTTAGACAACATATGTTTAATAGCATCAAAATGAGACGAAACATAAACATCAACTAGTTTTATATATTGCTTTAATTTTGTACAAGAGAAATACAAGCATAAGCATAATTTTTCTATCATGCTATACCTAGTTTCTGCATCATTCAAAACTCTACTGAGGTAGTAGATGGCCCTTTCGACACCATCCTCATCCTCTTGAGCCAACATGCTCCCTAAGGTTTTGTCTGATGCATCTATGTACAATCTCATACTCCTATTCCTACAAGGTGGTGAAAGAATTGGAGGATGACTCAGGTATTCCTTGATCTTGTCGAAGGCTTCCTGCTGATCTTGTCCCTATTCGAACCCATCTTTGTTGAATCGAAGTAATGGTGAAAGGCCTTCGTTTTTCTGCTTAAGTTCGATATGAACCTTCTCAAGAAATTAATCTTGCCCAGCAGTGATTGCAACTCCTTTTTTGTTGATCGCGCTTTCGCTTCCATGATGGCTTTGGTCTTATTCTGGTTGTTCTCGATCCTCTTTTTGTGGACCACAAAGCCTAGAAAATCCCTTTCCTGCACACAAAATGCACATTTAAGAGGATTCATTTTGAGACCATGCTTTCTCATCCTTTCAAAGGACTGTCGAAGATGGTCTAGGTGCTCTTCCCTGAAACAGACTTAACCACAATATCATCGATATATATTTGCATGAAAGTCTCTATATAATCATGGAAGATTGAGTTCATCGCTCGTTGATATGTTTCCCTAGCATTTTTTAGGCCAAAAGGCATTACTACCCACTCGTAGGTGCCTAAGGCTCCAGGACAACGAAAAGCTGTTTTGGGGACATCATCTTCAGCAATGAATATTTGGTTATATCCCGAGTACCCATCTAACATACTAAGATATTCATGTCCTGCGACAGAATCGACTAACATTTCTGCCACAAACATAGAATACTAATCCTTTGGAGTTGCAGAATTTAGATCTCTAAAGTCTATGCAAACTCTTAAAGAACCATTCTTTTTAATAACATGTATAATGTTAGCTAACCATTCGACATACCTAGCAGTGCAGATAAATTTGCATCGAAGGAGTCTTTTGACTTCCTCTTTTATCTTTGAGAGAATTTCTGGGGCAAACCGTCTTGGATTCTGTTTGACTGTCTTCTTCCCAGGCTTGATCGGTAACTTATGTTCGACTAACTCTCTACTTAAACCAGGCATCTCATCATAGTCCCAGGAGAAACAGTCTTTAAACTCCTACAACAACTGGGTGACTTCGACTTTAAGTTGTGGGTCAAGATTGGCGCTGACATATGTTGGCCTTCTGGTTTCCCCTTCTCCTAGGTCGATTTCTTCTAACGGATCCTGCGCTAGCATCTTAATGTTATTTGCCAGCGGATCCTTTTCAAATCCCAAAGGCTCATCATCATAGATGGCATCAAGTCTCTGGCCTTGTTCAACACCCTGAACCTTATCAAGTGGCTCTGGGTCGAAGTCCTTACCAGGACCTTCTTGGTGGAAACCAGAATTGGCTTCACCAGCTATGTATTCATTGGTAGCTTCCAAAGCCGCTTGTAGTTTGGTTTCAGCCACATAGGCCGAAATTCTTTTCAATGCTTCGAACTCAGTCATTGTCACTGAACTCACTTCCTCATCCTGTGGGGTCTACTGCAGGCTTGCCAAGGTATGAGAGCCTTTCTCTTGGCACCTCTTTATCCCAACAGAAACCATCGACGGGATGTAAGTACAATGAGCAAAATGTTTCATCATCTGGGACAAACTCAAAATTTGCTGGGCCACAAGGGGCAATGTGAGCCAAGTGTTTGTCGAACTGACGTCTGTCAACACGATTTATTGGTGATTTAAAATACCCCTGATTAGCTTCAATGTTCTCGACTATGCCATCTGACCTCCAGATGGTGATTCGTTAATGCATCGAGGATGACACTGCACCAATGCCATGTATCCACTCTCGTCCTAAGAGCACATTGTAGTTGGCTTTTGTTTCCACTACCATGAAGATAGTAGGCATAGTGGTTGTCCCAACTGTTAAGTTAACTTGTATCACACCTAGTGTAGAGCCAATTTTTCCTTCGTAATTTGAAAGAACCATATTGTGTGGCTTAGTATCAGTGTCATACTTGCCAATCTTGTTTAATAAGAAATGTGGCATCGGGTTTACTGTTGCGCCACAGTCAACTAATATCTTGTTCACTGGTACGTTCTCCACTTTTCCAGTGATGTAGAGGGGCTTTAGATGGCCTTTCATCGCCTTTGTAGGTCGCTCGAAGAAGGCGTTCTGCTCTTCAACGCACCCATTATTCATAATATAGTAGCACACAGGCTTATGTGTTACCATCTCTGCTTCTGTGCAAGCATCTAAATCTTCGACCTCTGTAATTTGGTCGAACTCCCTAGGCATTACAAACACCACATTGACTATGATGTTGAGAGAAGCATCAGACTCAGAATCGAAGTTGTCTATCATTTCTTCATCATCTTCGACAGTCTTTTCATTTTTGTCCTCTTGAGAGGAAAACAATTTTCGCCCCACGGGAACTTTTTCAGCAATCTTTATTTGATTCCCTCCGTTATTATCAGTAGGGACATTGGTACTGGACTATCCTTGGTCCTTCGACTGAGCCTCCCTGAGAGCCTTCCTTCTACGTTGTTCTCTCCTCCATTGAGATCGCGACATCGGGTTCTTCCCTTTATAGTTTTCAAAAATGTGAGCAGTTTTGTTGGAGGATTGAAACTCCTTGCGATAGGTGATTGAAGAGCCCCTGCTGACGTCAAAGTTTTTCCACTTCTGCTTTGCCTTTCGTACCCCTTCAATATTCTGCACCGCTTTTTTGTCGAACACAGTGCAGCACCTAGGGCAAAGCATTACTTCAGATCCCTTTCGTTGACATCTATGTATGAAGTCAACCAAACTTTCTTCCTCTTTTAGGAAGGCCAACTTATTGTATTCCTCTTGTCGGCGTTGCTCGCCGACTTCCATTGGCGCCTCTTCAGAAATTTCCACCATGTTAACTTCCATTTCGACATCCTCAGTAATGTCAAGCTTGCACAATTTCTCAATAGCCTTATCCATCTGGATGAAGCCATCGGCGGTTTCCTTGGTTACCAGCATGTTCTGGGAATCCGCAGCAACTCCCTCGTCAACACCTTTAATAATCCCAACACCATCAGTAGTGTTGTTGTTGAACACTTCGACAGAGCCAATAACCAAGCTCTTTAGGAATTTCTAGTCAAGATTTTCAATAACCCTGGCCATGACTGGTTCATTGTTGAAATCATCAGCGATCTCAATCATATTGACATCATTGTTGAGGCCTTCAACAACCTCAAGCATATGGACCTCCGTTGGCTCAGTATAATGATCATCAGCTACTGGCAGGGGGTCTGCATCGATCTTCATTTGACTTTTGGACTTCTCTCCAAACTTCAGCCTTCTTTCCTTAATTGCGTTCTGAACCAAATCTCTGTAAAGAAAACATTGAGAAGTCTTATGGCCCAAGAAATTAAGATATTTACAAAACCCTCTTTTTTTCCTTAGTTCTAAAGGAGGCAATTTAACACCAGGTGGCACTATCATCTGACCATCCTTAACTAACAAATCAAAAATTTTGTCACATTTAGTGACGTCGAAAGTATAAGTTTTCTTGGGTAATTTGTCATTTTTCTCAGTTTCAACATTCGAAGATGCCAACAACTTACAAGAGTAGGGTGGACCTTGTTTTAATTCAGCAAGATCGACCTCGCCTTCGTCAAAACTAACTGGTTCATCATGATATTTTTCGTCGTCGTTATTAACTTCGACGTAAGACACTCTTTTGTTTTTATTCGCCCTACCCTTTTCTTCCTTGAGGCGTTCTAACTGTCGAACCCTATCGGCTAACTGGGCTATATCTCTAAGATACTGCGCATCCAACTTCTTTCTAATGGAATAATCTAGGCCTCCAGCGGCCATTTCGACTAACACGTGTTCTGGTACTTGGGTAAAGCATCTAGCTTTAAGCAGTCAGAACCTATTTAGGTAATCATCAATTGGCTCTGTGAATTTATGTTTAATACTAGCCACATTCACCCCATTTTGGACCATTATCCTTTCGATCATAGCCGCCAGATTGTTATCTGCCACTATGTCGTTACGTCGAACTTGTTGTATGACATCATCAGCATCCTGATTTCTATTTACCAAAACCACCCTTGGTTGATCTCCTACAGGCACTGGCTGTTGAATCCTAGGGGGTTTGACTGCTACTTGATTTGGTGCGTTTACCTGAGGAATATTCCCTGGATTTTGTTGATTTTGGTTAATAGTGGGGTCCTCTTCGAATACCACCATGTGGTTCGCTGCAATGTACTCTCTTTGAGGGTGTCGAGGAGGATTAGGAACACCAAAAAAATTTGCAAGGTGCGTCACCTGCGCAGCCCTTTGCTGATTAGTCTGTGTAGTATTTTGGATTAGAGGCTGAAAAATTTCCCCTATGGTTTGAGACATCATTTGGACCATTTGGTGGTTACTTTCATCCATTTGCTGCCTTAAATAGGCTGCGGTGGTATTTGTCAAGCCTGACACTTGGGTTGAATATCCTACTCCAAAGGATTGGTTTCTACCCATATTTACTCCAAACCCTGACCCTTGTAAAGGTGATGTCATTACGGGTTCAGAATACACTGGGGGTGCATTTTGTAAATTCATCATCATGGAAGTTGGCATCCTATAAGGCTGCTCTCGACCATTTAAGGGCATTGAAAAACCTGGTGGGAACGGTCGATAAGTGGACGTTCCAATAGGAGGAGGAGTTACTAGGGGTCCCCTTGGCCCCATATAAGTCAAACTGGTTCAGTATGGGGAATGGAATGTGTTGGTGTCGAACTAGCCATAGAAGGCATAGTTTCGGATGCAGACGCAAGAACAGTTGGTCCCCCAGTCGAAGACACGGGGGTTGGTTCTACATTGACACCGGATGTATTTTGAGGATTTGAACTACTTGGCTTATTAGTACTTGCTATTTTCCTTGTATATTTTATTTTTGGTCTTTCTTCATTTGTGGTGGCTAGCTTTCCACTCCTTAATAACATACAACGAAGTACGTGACACAAAAAGGATATTCAAATCACAGAATTCTAAGTTTGCTAAAAATGTTACTTAACACTGTCCCACCGGGTATGCCAATTTGTTTACTGGTAAAAATGATAAACAACCGTTGGTCTATCAATTTCACATAAAAGTGAGTAACTTGCAAGATCGACCACACAAATCTTAAGACATGTGCTAAAGTAATTTCTTGTGAAAACTTTTATACTTCGACTAAATAAAGGAATGGAAAAGGGCGTTCTTCAAGAAACTTAAAGTGACTAAAAAGTAAAAGACTTTGAGAAAAAGGTTAAAATCGAAGGGACTGGTAAAGGCATGAATTTAACTTGCGTGAAATTAAAGGAATGTATAAAGACTTTGAGTCGAAAGAGAAAAAGAATGTAAATACTAAATGAAAGGAAGAAAAATAACTTGTACAAAGTGAAAGACAAACTCTTAGTAAAAAACTTAAAGAAATTGCATTGAATTGGAAATGGTGTTTACATCACGTACATTCTCACAAATCTCGTTTCTCTACACGTGGATACTTTGAGTATTTTCTGAGTAACTTGTACAAATTGAATAATACACACGGAAATCTAACACTATGACTCCCTATTTATACACAATCAAAATAACTGTCAACAACAGCTATTTCTCCTAATAGCGACAAATGACAATCTGCATGCATTCGCCTCTTTAGATGCATTCCACGCGTCTTGTTTTAAAACAGAATTTCCCTCCTGAATTTAAATTTCAAAATACCTGTCGAAGACCATTCTTCATAATATTATGTCGAACATCTTCAACACTTAGAAAAATCTTCAACTATCCCATTCCAACCGAACGGTTGTTTTCGACAAACCTTCTTTCGCCAAAATTGAACTTCTGTCGAAATGTCCTGGAAAATCTCAAACTTCTAATCTCCTGAATAAAATCCAAGCGTCAAAATTAGGAGCCTACAGATGGTAATTATGGTTACCGAGCCATTTTGGCTCTACTCGGTAGAGGAGAGGAAGGTCATGAACTTGTTCGTCATCAACTTATCCTAGAGTTGGAGACGCATAAAGAAAAGTAATAGGAAATGGAGGATGTGCGTTGACTACACTGATCTTAACCGGGTATGTCAGAAAGATGCTTATCCACTGCCTAACATCGACCAATTGGTCGACAATTCTGCAGGTTTCAAATTACTGTCATTTCTAGATGCTTACTCCAGGTACAATCAAATCCCCATGGCCAAGACCGACAAGCAACACACAACCTTCATGACCGATTCAGGAAACTACTACTATAATGTAATGCCCTTCGGTCTAAAGAACGCTGGCGCGACCTACCAGCGGATGATGAACAAAGTCTTCTGAGGAGAGATCGGCGACACGCTTGAGGTCTACATGGACGACATGATCGTGAAATCTGCAAAAGAAGTCGACCACGCTGCCCATCTCAAAAGGGTCTTCGACACAGCGAGAAAATGCAAGATGAGGTTCAACCCCAAGAAATGTAACTTCGGTGTCCGGGCAGGCAAGTTCCTCGGTTTCTACCTCACAGAGCGAGGAATCGAGGCGAACCCCGACAAGTGCAGGGAATTCTCCGAGCTCCCAATGCCGAACTCAAAGAAGTTGATACAATCGCTAAACGGGATGCTCACCTCGCTTTCCTGCTTTATTTCCAAGTCGGCACAATATGCACTCCTATTTTTCAAACTCCTATGCAAGAAAGACACGTTCGAATGGACCGAAGAGTGCGAGCAAGCGCTCCTCCACCTCAAACAAGTCCTCTTACAACCCCCGATCCTCTTGCGACCAGAGAACCCGGAGAACTTGTTCCTATACCTCGCCGTCAAGAGCGAAGCGGTCAGTGCGGTGCTAATCCGAGAAATCCCCGACGGGAAAAAGCCAATTTACTTCACAGCAAAGCCCTCCAGGGTCCGGAGCTTAGATACCAACAGATCGAAAAAGTTCTAGCCCTCTTCAATGTGGCCAGAAGACTGCGGCACTACTTCTTGGCCCACACGATCGTGGTAAGGACCGAACAGCTAGTGAGACAGCTCCTCGGTCGGCCAGACATGGCGGGTATGATGCTTAAGTGATCACTCAAGCTCACCGAGTTTGACGTCCAATACGAGGGAAGAAAGGCCCTGAAGGCTCAGGTGCTGGCCGATTTCGTGGAGGAAATGACCCTCCCAGAACCTTCGGCCGACGGATCCTAAAAATGGATGATCTACGTCGACGGGGCATCCAGCTCGACAGGAAGCCGAGAGGGCATCATCCTGGAAAACGAGGAGGGTATCTTAATCGAAGTCTCCCTCGCGTTATCCTTCCTGACGTCGAACAACCAGGCCGAATACGAGGCTTTCCTCGTCGGGTTACGACTTGCCGAGGACCTCGGCACCAAAGAAGTCAAAATATTCCCCGACTCCTAGCTCGTGGCCTCCCAGGTACGAGGAGAGTACCAAGCCAAGAACAACAACCTCATCGAATACTTGGCTCTGGTGAAATAAAGCATGAAGAAGTTCACCTCGGCAGAAGTGAATCACGTCCCACACGAACACAATACTCGAGCAGACGTCCCATCAAAACTCGCGAGCACAAAGAAAAAATGCGGGAACAAGTCCGTCATTCAAGAGGTACTTCAACGTCCGAGCATCATAAAAACCATCCCCGCGGCTGACGTGAACGCCATTAGAGACAACCACTATTGGATGACCCCGGTATACGAGTACCTCAGCACAGGAAAACTGCCCGACGACCACAAAGACGCTGGAGTTGTTAGGCGACGTGCCTGCTCCTATACGATTGTCGAGGACAAGTTATATCGACGCGACTTCTCGACTCCCCTCCTCAAGTGCGTCGAGGAATCCAAGGTCCCTAGCATACTCCAAGAGATCCACGAAGGGATCAATACGCAGCACCTCAGCGGACAGTCTTTAGCCCATAAAGCATTGCGAGCAGGGTACTATTGGCCCACCATGCAGCAGGACGCCAAGGAACACGTCCAGAAGTGCGACAGATGCCAACGACACTGGGACATGCATCTAGAACCCAGTGAGCTCAAAACACTGTCATCCCCATGGTCGTTTGCGTGGTAGGGCATGGACATCCTCGGACCCTTCACCGTGGGGTCGTACCACAATAAGTACCTGATCGTCGGCGTTGACTACTTCACCAAGTGGATCGAGGCCGAGGTCCTGGCTAAAATCACGACCCACAACATATTACGCTTCTACAAGAGGAGTATTCTTGCCCGATTTGGCGTGCCCCAGGCAATCGTCACCGAAAATGGGACACTGTTCACCGACAACGGGACACAGTTCACCGACAAGAACTTTCAGGACTTTGTCACCTAGCTGGGCACGAAGCAGCACTTCACATCGGTCAAGCACCCACAAACAAATGGACAAGCCGAAGCTGCGAACATGGTGATCCTGCGAGGTATGAAACGGAGACTGGGCGACGCCAAGAAAAGATGGGTCGAGGAGCTACACAGCGTCCTCTGGGCCTACAGAATAACCCCACACTCCACTACCAGGGAAACCCCATTCCTATTGACCTACGGAATTGAGGCGGTAATCCCAGTGGAAATCAGGAAACCCTCGAGAAGGACCAAGTCTCCCCTCGACGAGGAGATGAACGATGAGGCCCTAAGGGAGGAACTCGACCTGGTCGGGAGATACGGACGGTCGCATCCCTCCGCGAAGCCTCGCTCAAACAAAAGATAACTTTACGCCATAACAACAAAGTTATTAAACGAGAATTTCAGGTAGGCACCCTCGTCCTACGAAGGAACCAGAAAAATTTGTGTGAAGGCAACCTTGTCACAAATTGGGAGGGCCCCTACCGCGTCCGCGTAAAAACGGGGACAGGAGCTTACTACCTCGAAAACCTACACGGGGAGGAACTTACTCGACCATGGAATGCTGAAAAGCTTAAACAGTACTACAGTTAAACACTGCCCGCGACCCATCTGCGTCGCAACCACGGAGATGCACTAAGGTACAAGCGCGACTCCCTTCCGACGGGGACACCTCGACCGAGCTCCACCGTCATCGTACCAACTAGGCAGGACACCCAGCTTGCGATGAGAAGTCCACGCCACGAAGCTAAGACCTCGACCAAGCTCTTAGCTTTGTCGAAGGTCGGAATACAGCTCCGACCACTCGACCAGTTTCCTACATTGTCGAGAATTTACAAAGTCGAGTAAATGCCCCAAAATACTTAGACAAAAGCGAAAGTAACAGATATATAATTAACATACAAGCATCACACATAATATAAGAAAAGACGATGTATTCAAGTCGGGCAGAAGCCCATTGTTCAAAGAGTACATAAACCCCTGGCGCGTAGGCCGGGCAGAAGTTGATACAAAATCACGGCACGAAGGCATAACTACATAACAATCAAAATTGGCGCGCAAGCCAAACAAACTAGAAAAAACTATGAAAACTAAGCAGCTGCATTCTCCTCAGGCTGCTCGTCCACCATGGTTTGGTCGTCCTCATCCTCCTCGGCCACTGGCGCGACAATCTGGCCTTTAACCACCCGATGGTAAGGACCGGTCCCCTCAGTGACGAGCTCAACATCTGGGTTCACGAGCCGGAGCTGCTCCACCGCGGCAGCAAAACCAACCTCGACAGCCCCCAGGACATCCTGCTCGAGCTACCTGATCTTCGAGATCAATTCGGCCCGAGATGTCAGCAGGTTGTCCTCATCAGTTTCCTCTGCAGCAGGTCTGACAGCCTGCTCTAGCTCAACAATTCTTGCCAGGAGATTATTCCTCTCCTCAACAGTGTTCTTCAACTTCTCCTCCATCTTCCCGTGAAGCTCGGCCTAGGCTTCATTCTGCTTCTTGCACTCCGCGAGGTCGGCGGCTAGCTTCTGCATGTTCACCTCGACAAACGCGAGCTTACCTTACAAATTGGTCAACTCGGCCGACGAGCAAGTCTCGTCATTGAGAACTAAAGTCGCCTCGCAGACACGCATCACCGCGGCCATGTCCTCCGAAAAGGCCTTCCTCCTCGCGACGCGGTCAATGCCCAAGATGGCCTTGGACTCAGCGGCACTGACGATCGTAGAGTTGGCCCCAGAGAAGAGAGCAGGCTTGAGGAAGCAGGGGGAAGCATGTTTCTTTCCTAAAAAGTATTGTCAGTAAGATCGACATGTACATGCTTATTGATGTGTTGCCTCTTCGGAGAGCCCTGCGAGGACGAGGTGTTGCTGCCTTGTGGGGAGGAGGTTAAGCCCCTGGGCCCAGATTGGGGACCAGGCATCTGCTGAACTTGGGTGACTCGCCCCTTTCCGCCCTTCTTCATGCCTTAGGCGGCCACCAGCTTCTTGACACTTTCCTCTATGCTCGACATTTTACATGCAAAAGAAAAACAAGCACGTCAGTAGACCAACAACGAAAATATACAAGGGAACCGAGTAAAAGAATTGCCCGCCACCTAACAGCCAGAGAGCGTCCTCTTCAGATGCTGTCTCGAGGAGGGCTCTCGTGTTATTCAAACGAGCCTCCTCTAAAATCTCCTCGCTCTCGTCGCGGATAAAATTCCCTTCCGGAGTCACGAGCTGCGCAGGTTTGAAACCAGAGACGAACTTGACTATCTCTTGGTAGGCCAGCCGATCCTCCTCGACCAGCACGCCCTGGCTGAATATATAGATGTCCATGCCTTTCATGAAGTGCTCCTCTGTCCACTACAGGGGAAACTTCTCCTCGAGGACTTCTACCCGCTACCCATCTTTCTCTTTGGTCACACGGTTATACACTGTGTCCCTGACCTTGTGTGTGATGGGCTTGACAACATAATATCGGGACTTAAAGTGGCGGATGTCGCATTTGCGAAAATCAACCGGCGGAAAAGAACAGAAGAGTCGCCACCGAACATTATTTATCTCGACGCAGGGAAAGGAAACGATCGAAGAAAACCTCAACAAAGGGAAATGAATGGTCATCACAACCATAGCCTGGGTTCGGGAGTCGGTTACGCGAGATGAAGGTATTAGTACCCCCTCGCGTCCATCGACTCGATGGGATCCACGCTTGTTATTATCGATCAAAGGGTGTCGTCATCTGAATGCTTCACTGCTACTGGAACGGAACGGGAAACAGGAAATGGGGGAAAAAGGAAAAGAAGTGACTCGATAGGACATCACCGTCCTAGGCCTACGTATTCCCTCGGGAGTGGGAAAGTCAGAGTCAACGTAGTTCGGAGTGAATGGGGATTGTGCTCGCCAGGCATCGCGCTTGTGCCTACGTATCCTCAATTTAACCAGAAGGAGGAAGTCAGAGCAGTCGTAGTTCGACCTAACGAGGTCGACTTTGTTTTGTTTGGTGAAAAAGTCTCGATCGCACGCGGGCGAGAGAAAGGTTTGATAAATAAGGTTGTGCTCGCAAAGAACTCGCACGATCTCCTGCCTACGTATCTCCATTAACCAATGAAGAATCAGAACGACGTAGTTCCCCTTACTAGGGATGACTTTGCTTTGTTTATGTCTTTTAGTATAATACGCCAAGGTTCGCGTTCCAGCAGTTTAGGTGTCGCCGCTCGTTGTACGGAGTCTTACGCATTTACCTGTTTGCGGTAGAATGGAAGGGACACATCCTTTATAAAGGGAGTGAAGGAGATGAGAAGAGAATAGTTTGTTTTCACTTTTTTATGAGAAAGTGTTTTGACTGTTTTGTTTGCAATATGCAAAGTGTTAAAGTCTATGACATAGTGAACACTTTGTGTAACGATTCACAAGCCTCGCGCGGCAAAGCATACTATGTACTTAAGGCTCATGGCACACAAAGCACACTTTTAATTATTAAGTGTTTTGATATTTTTCTTTATAGAGAGAAGAGACTCAAAGTTGAAAGAAAAAAAAAACAACTAAGGGGAGACTAATTGTATTCCTAATGTTGTCATGCATTTGTTGGTCCTAGGGTTGAGTTAAGAAAAGGAATCTACTTAATGGACAAGTAGGGATTGAATTACCTAATGCTTATCTTACCTTACCTTAATCAAAAATTAAGGTTAAGCTAAGATCCCAAAGGGATGTGAAAGAGTTATTCAAACAAGCATTATATCACACAATCCACTAATGAAAGAATAAGAGAAAGCAAAATAGCAAAAAGAGATGAAAGAAGAATGAGTATTCATGTACTCAAGTGCCTTACCTTGCAAGCAACCTAAGCAACATTGATTAAACAGTGTAAAGTATAAACATTAGTTGCTAATTGATTAGAAAAGTTAAGCACATAACTCCTAAACTAAAACTAGTTTATTTGCATTAGTATTAAAGGTAACATACAACTATAAACAATGCAAGATGAGTTCTAAGAGTGGAGTAACATGTATCGGTCAGTGGGTACACCTAATTAGCTTCTACTTATGTTAGCATGTTAAAGGAGATCAAACTATGTCAAACTATGTCTCAAAATTACACACAAATGTACATTGTTCACAAACTTGAAAAAAATAGATGTTTAAGAATCATGTAAGTGAATTAAAACATGAGCATCCCTCAAGGTCAGAAGTGGGTGAGGTGTATTAAGGGGTGTAAAGGTCATTGGAAGAATATGGAAGTAATGTACTAAAGCATTCACAAAGTTTAAACAAGTTGAGCACAGGTATGGTCAACTAGGATGCAACACACAATTGTTGTTCATGCAAAAGACATGTGAGGATGAATGCATACTATGGTATGGTATAAGGTCAGAAGTGAGATCATGCTAAGAATGTGTAAAAAAAATCTCAATCATTATGGAAGCTCACAACATGTCAAGTTTTACAAGCTATGGCAAGGCAAGCACAAAACAATGTTTAAATAAGTCCTAGAAGTTAGCTACTTGTGACACAAGTAAAAGAGAAGTGTGAAGAGTGTATACACATGTTGAGTGAGCTAGGTCAGTACCTAATGACCTCTAATAGGTCATGTCTAAAGCCTATAAGATTTTGGAAAGAATGGAACATGGAAGAGTTAGACAACTAAGCAAACAAAGTTCAATTAAGAGATGTAAGTCAAGTTGCACTTTATGAAACATGGAATGCAATTACGAGCCATTATGCTTTATGCAAGTTATGTACATATGAAAAATGCATTTAGGATTCACTTAAAAGTGTGTTAAAGTTAGCATATCAAAGCATACTTGGAAGCCATACAAGCAAAGGCAAGTTTTAATCCTATTGCAACATTTAAGAACCAAAACAAGTTCAAACATGTGAAATGGAATTAGAAGTCAAGTGAGTTAGGTTAGGAATGCTACAAGTCAGTAACTATAACATGCCATATTGAATTCTCAAGTTCCAAAAAGAAATAGACAAGAGAAGTGTCTTAAAGGTGCACAAAATCAAGCCTAATTCTAAGCATCCTCAATCAACTAGGTCACCAAACAAAATTCCATGAGAAATAGCTACATGTCTTAGAAAATTATGGAATTTTAATCAAAGAACAATGAAGTCAGTAGCTAATCCTATTCAAAAGAGGTGCATAACATCATGATCAAATTTGCTCAACCAATCTCACACAAATGGAAGTTATCATTCAAAAGATCAACCAAAACAAACCTTCCAAAATGACTTCAAAAGTATGTTAAAAATCACAAGAAAAGTGTACAATACACTTGAAGATGTCCTATACCTTCATGCTCCATTATACACAAAAGTTGGGATTGAAACCCTTTGGAAAAAATCACTTTTGAACCCTTAAACCAAGACTAGATCCATCGGTACAGCTTTAAATCAAAATTCCAGAATAATTATCAACACTAATCAAAACTGGAATTAAAAATTATAGAAAATTAAATAAAGCATTTAGGATCATTCATGAATTTTTCCAGAATTTTTTACTGACTGTAGGTATTTTTGGTAAAGCAAAATTGACCGAGGATCACAAAACGATCAAGAACAACTTAGACCTTAAATCTCGAGATTGCCACATTTTGCCCTAATTCTAACCACAAACATTGTCTCAGGTAGGAGGACTTCAGATGCAGCTACATGATGATCCTAACCATATACAAGCTATGAATGGATGCATCAAAGTTCTAGAAAATTTACCTTGGCCGAAGATGCGATTCATATGTATAGAAACCCGGAAAACTTCACCGCAATATCTTCTAATCAATCTTGGAGGCAAAATAAATGCCTTAAGCTCCAAATTTACTCCATGATGAGCTATCTTATTCAAAATCGATCAATACGAATCGAAAATCTATGAACACTTTAATCATCACTAGTGGTCTTAACCAAAATCAAAATTATCAACAAAGGTCTAATTGGGCACTACCAAAAATTCTAATCAAGATATTAATCCAAGATAATTAACAATTATCGAAATCATCAAGATGAATAAATCATTAATCAAAAACTACTAATCTCAATTAGCAAGAAAACAATCAATAATTTAAATAGACTCTGGGAGGGGTGCAGAAAGTTGTGGCGTGTGTGAATAATAAACCATGGAGACAAGGCCCGGTCTAACTTGCACAAGATACAGCCAGGTCCACTACTGAAGTTAGCCTAAAATCGCCACACGAATTGCATCGTTCTTCACTCAGCCGTTTTCTCCTTCTCTCTCGTCCATCACCAATTTCACCGTCGGCGCGATCTCCATTCGCCGTTCCTCTTTCAATTCGCGACGATCTTCCTTTCCCTCCTCGTTCTACTTCTTCCCGAAAGAAAATGTCTCACCGGAAAACAACAACTTCGCAGCGCCGAAGTTCACCGTCAGCGGGGGGCGGCGAATGAAATCTCACATTTCTGGGTTTATCTTCCTCGCCTCACTCTCCTCCGCCCAAATCCGTCTCCCATTTCTTATGTTCCCTACATCGATCACGTCATTCGATAACCAGCAACAAGGCGGAAACAAAGGATTTGGAAGAGGATGCACCAACAGGCGGCTAATCGCTTCGGTCATGGTTTGCAAAGAATTGAAGACAAACGCTTTGAGAAAACCAGAGCTCTGAATTTGGTAAGCGCTTTGATTCCGCTGCGACCTTTTCCTTCCTTAATTCTGGTTGTGAATTATTGCAGAGTCTTGACTGAAATTGAATTGTGAACTCTGCGATGCTGAATTGTTATTGAATTTGGTTGCAGAGAATTGAAGGTGATGTTGAATATTGTTGTGAACAATTGAACCGAGAGAGAAAAAGGTTGAAGACGTTGATTGAAGGTCAATTGGAGGAGATGATGCAGGTTGATCGAAGAAGAAGAATAATTGAAGCCAAGAAGGAAGAAATCGGTTATGGTTCTCTTTTGGTAGTTTTCTGTTAGGAGGTTAGAAGTTAGCAATCATTATGACAATTAGCATCTGTTATAAATTTCTGGTGTAAATGGTTAGAGGAAAGAAAATGGATTGGAAACTGGTTAGTGAAAACTGATACAAAAAATCTTGGTATCAATTGGTTATTAGTATTGTTAGAAGTTAGGAAAAAAACTGTTATATAAATTATCTGTTATATCAGTTAGTTTTTGTGTTAGGAATTGGTTAGTTTCAGTTAGAAACCTGTTGTGAAATTCCCCTCTCAATTTTCTATTGTTGAACAATTGGTTTTTGAGTTCTCCTTCTGTTAGTGATTTTTCACTGAACCTTCATTTTGGATTTCTGTTGTGGATGTATGCTTGTATGGTTCTTCTTGCGCCTCCAATTCCATACACCAGAAAATAGCAGTAAAGGGACGGTGATTGATAAGAATGCCAAGCACTTGGTTTTAGCAAGAAGAAAACATTGAACCTTGAATCGCTGCAGATAACAAAGAACATAAACCAGGTATCCAACTCCATGCAGTTTGGATTGACATAAACTGAAATCCCGTTGCCAACGTTAACGGCGGATTCAACCAAAATGCTGCGATGAATTCCTTTTTCGGGTAACATGCAATGATAAATTTCCATGTGAAACCAAGAATCGCTGCACATATTATTGATGTTAGAAGTGGAGGTACCATTTGTTGGGCTGGCAAAGAAATAGATGTAGATGGAAGCAGATCAGACGGTGGAGTAGCAACACCTTTCCTACAACAATCATCTGTAATCTTAAAAGAGTAATTGGAATTCAACCCAGGATGTTGTTTTAAAATTGCACTAACATTCCTTTCCCATTCTTCTTTGCATTTTCTGATCATTCTCCTAAGTTCAGATACTAGCGCCTGGCCACGTCTACCATGATCAGCATAGCACCTTGATAAGATATAATAATAGACTTGAGATGGATATGTGCTAAACTAACACCCTGTATGTCCTCATGCTTTTTGTTTCTAAGAAATGACTCCAAAAGTGGTTAATAACGGACCTAGGAAAAATAAACTCGGTCTAAAATGGATTTACAAAATGGATATCGAATATGGACAAAAAGAAAGTGATATGGATACTGACATAGGAATTGATATAGGTAGAGATTTAATGGACACGAAACTAAAAGATAGTTAGAATGGATATTGGAGAGAAATGGTTAATCGGGTTAGAGAAATGGATGTGGACAAAGAAATTGGGTGTGGATAATGACATATGAAATATGGGTATGGACCAAAATGTGGTTTTGAATATGGATAAGAAAAATGATGAACTTTGTGATTTGGAATGGTTATCAAGTGAACATGACTCGAAATGAATCTAGAATTGACGTGAGCTAAGCAAAAAATGGATATAAGATGAATGTTGAATGAGATATGGGCTTTGAATTTTGAATTACAAGAAATCCACACAACCAGCTTTAACATGTCTAATTCCAATCAAACTCCCCATTCATACCAAACTCTTGTCCTCAATGAATTTCAACATTCCATCAGTAAGCCCAACTGACCATGACCCAATGCTCTGTAGATCCAAACTCAGATGCCTTGTCTCCCTCTATATACAAAAGAATGAACCCTAGTCTTCTGAGAAACACACTCTGATTCAAAACCTTAGTGAATTTTGGAGAAGCATAGCCCTGGTAGCTTGATGCAGCAGATGTCCTCGATTACCATGAACCAAAACCCTAGTTGAGAATCAATCATCAGGAGTACGTGATCCTCTTCAACTCGCTTGTCAATCTCAATCTCTTTTTGACATGGTGAACCATATGATGTGCCTTGAGACATGATGAGCCTTTGTGACTTGATTATTTGACCACATCTCGTCCTCTTTGCTTTGTCCAGTCAATGATAGTGATACCCTTGATACCATGTCTTGTGAGAGCCGATGATGCATATGCTAATGTTTATGTCCTAGATGCAAATGAAATATGGAGCACAGGCCACTTATTGGGAATAAATAAGAGGGCAAATTTTGAGGTGTTACAGTTGCCCCTATTCAATCAACTGTGGACCTGAATGGATGAGAGCAGCGGCTGTCAGAAATTCAAGGTACATAGGGATTGAATACAAAAATAACCAAAAAATTTACGCTCTGTGGGTAAAAAGAATGGATATATGACAAACACAGCAGTTGTGGGAAAAGATATTTGTGGAAAAGAGTCCGGAACTTACTAGAATTGAAACCCAAAGGATGCCTGTCGGGAATGGCTAAAGTTTTGCCTGTCGGGAACGGCTGGAGTTTAAAACTTATAGTATGCCTGTCGGGAACGGATGGGGTATGCATGTCGGGAACGACTAAGTTTTAAAACTCAAAAGGGCTTCGGGAACGGCTGAAGTTGAAAACCTATGGTATGACTGTCGGGAACGGCAAAAGCGGTCCTGTCGGGAACGGCTAGGTTTAAAACTCAAGGTCGCCTGTCGGGAACGGCTGAAGTTGAAAACCTATCATATGCCTGTCGGGAACGGCAAAAGCGGGCATGTCGAGAACGGCTAGGTTTAAACTCAAGGTCGCCTAACGCAAACGGCTGAAGTTGATAACCTATGGTATGCCTGTCGGGAATGGAAAAAGCGGGCCTATCGGGAACGACTAGGTTTAAAACTCAAAGGTCGCCTGTCGGGAACGGCTGAAGTTGAAAACCTATTGTATGCCTGTCGGGAACGGAAAAAGCGGGCCTGTCGGGAACGACTAGGTTTAAAACTCAAAGGTCGCCTGTCGGGAATGGCTAAAGTTGAAAACCTATTGTATGCCTGTCGGGAACGGCAAAAGCGGGCCTGTCGGGAACGACTAGGTTTAAAACTCAAAGGCCGCCTATCGGGAACGACTAAAGTATGTCTGTCGGGAATGGCTGAAGGTTTGCCTGTCGGGAACGGCTGAAGTTATCCTATAAAAAATGGTTCCTGAAATATACGGTTAAGATGTAAGATCAAAATATCTACAAACCGAAAAATGGGACTCTGGTGAGGAGAAAAGAGGTGAAGCCCTGGTACTGCTTGAAATGTCTGTTGGGGAATGAACGAGGTATTCTTTCTGGTTTTTTTTAGTCTGATTGAAGAGGAACAATTTTGGTCTTTCGCACAAGGTACCAAAACTGGCTTATGCTTCGTATGCATATGTTTGAATTTTTCCATAGCGCAATGCTCCATCTCGATGGAAATGCTATGCGTTTTTTGAAGATGCAATGATTACTATATCCAAAATGCAAGGAGGCCCCTCAACAAAATAAATGCTGAGGATATGAAGGCAACTCCGCTGGGGATAAAAAACCGGATTATCCTTGTGGTCGCTGTAGCGAGCGATTTTGGACGCGGTTCTTAAGCGCTGGTCGCTCTCTGCGGTTGAGCTTAAAACTACAGGTCGATTCATTTTTTATCCTATTGTGAGCTGAATAAGGAAGGGAAATAGATGTCTCCAATTAACCTTGCTTGCATACTGAGTTTAAACAGCAGTCTGTTAGGTTACGGATGCTATCAATGTGGGGGGCCTTTGTACTGGTTATTTGTATTTTCGCCAGTACTGTTTTCTTTCTTTTTTACCTGGGCAGAAGGTTTCTGGAGGGGAACAAGGATTAGAACGTTAGGACTGATGCTTTTTGAATTACTGCTTTTGATTGATGGAGATATGGGATTTGGGTTTTTTATTTAGTGTGCTCGCTAAGATCTTTTCTTTCGATCTTATGCCTACGTATTCCCGTTTACCGAAACAGGGAAATCAGAGCGTTCGTAGTTCCTCCTATTCTATGGGAGGAAATGGGTGTTTTTGGTGTTTTGGTGTCTTGTTCAAAGCCCAAGACGTGAAGCGAAAGGTGGTTTGTATCTTGTTCAAAGCCCAAGATGTGAAGCTGAAAGGTCTATTTGTGTCTTGTTCAAAGCCCAAGACGTGAAGCGAAAGGACCTCGACTTTAGAGAGAATTTGTCATCTCTAAAGAGGGGGAAGGAGAATTACTTTAACTGGGATACGCGGATCCGAGCAATGCCATAATTTTCGAAGAAAGGGTTTTAACCTGAAGGAGAAGACTTTAACTCAGTGTAGAGCAATGCCATCTTTCCTTAGGAATTTCTCATGCTAAAAGAGGGACAGTGGCATAGATATAGATGATCCAGAGGCTTGCCGCTTACAGCGATTAGATGAAAGGAAAGGAGTTGTTGATGTTTGCGTACTGTGAACGAGGCACAGTTTTGATGCTAAAAGGTTGATTGGATCAACCAGTGGTTTTCTTATACAAAGCCTAAGAGGAGGCTAATTTCTGCTAGGAAAATCATTATACAAAGCCTAAGAGGAGGCTATTTTGTGTCTCGTACAAAGCCCGAGAGAGAGGCTAAAAGTTTTTGACTCGACGATAGAGTCTTTGTGTCTCGTACGAAGCCCGAGATAGAGGCTATTGTTTGTTTGACTCTACGAGGGAGTCTTTGTGTCTCGTACGAAGCCCGAGATAGAGGCTAAAAGTTTGACTCAACAAGAGAATGTTTTTGTATCTCGTACGAAGCCCGAGATGGAGGCTAAAGGTTTGTTTCAGTTGAGTGACAGATCCAATATACTGATTTTAAACGAGAAAATCAGTTCTTATATGAGCAACACTGTACTCAGGGATTTGATCTGAGAATCAGGGATATTTCCTTCTCTTTGAGGAAACGGGAAATCCAAAGGGTATTGAGACTGTCCGAGTCTGCGGGTTTCCTTCCTATTTAACGAAGGGGTCACTTGAGAATGTCTTTGTGACTCAAGGAAGTTAGACTGTCCAAGTCTAGAGTTTTATCTTTTGTACTATGCTATGAGAAACAGTAGTAGACTCTATGAAAGGACTGTTCTATGAGGATGACTAGGTTCTGTTCCTATACCTCTAGGAGGTCGTCGGGACAATTTGTACGAAGCCCAAGAGGAGGCTGGAAACTTTTAAGAAGCCTATGGGTCCTTGTACGAAGCCCAAGAGGAGGCTATCATTCCCGAAGGAAGAGATCATTATACGAAGCCTAAGAGGAGGCTGTGAATACTTCTAAGAAGTCGTAGTGTCCTTGAATAATGCCCAAGAGGAGGCCGATGCTTTTAAGAAGCCCGTGGGTCTATCATCTCCTTTCCATTAGGAGAGATAACTCTTTTAAAGATAAAAACCACTGGTAAACGTGCGAGGTTTACTATCCAGCGACTTTTAACTTTTAAAGAGGGTTCCTTAGTTAAGGTCTAAGATTATGACCATAGGGGGTACCCAAACCCCGAGACATTCAAGGCAAACTATCCGCAAGGAATAGATCAAGTCAGGAAAGTTTGAGAATTTGGAAGAAACTCAAAGATGCCATTCACGGAGAATACATTCATCTTGGGGAATAGAGCTTCTTGACGATTCCTAAGGAGGACAGCCGAAGAGAAGACTGTATCTGGTGCTCCTATTGGGGATCTAGGCGTCTATTTCTACGAATAAATGAAACGGTGTCACCTAGTTCTAGACGTAGTTGCCGGGGAAACTCGAAATATCTATACTATTATTACACAGTAGATATGAGTTTATGAAGGGAGACTTACAGTGAGCAGCCCCACAATACAGTTTATAATATGAAAGCAGTAAATGAAAGCGATAACCACTTACTCGGTTGTAGTGCTTCCATGCTGTTTGGTTAGTTGTTCAACAAAGAAAGATTGAAAACAACAGTATATTCAAAATCAAAGGAGAAAGTGCTTTGAAAAAGAAAGATTTGGGGCTTACAGCTCAAGGAGAGCCCCAGGGTTTTATCAGTGAGCACACTGTTTGACTTTGTACAGCGGGACTTATACAAGTGACTGGGGCCCAAAAAGGTTTTCTGTACAAAGGGATGGGTCTTATACTCTCTCAAGAGGCCCAAAAAGGTTTAAAGAAAAGAGTGGGGCTTATAACACGAGGGTAGGCCCACTTGATTTTTCGTTTAAAAATGGCGATCGCGCCGAGGTTTTCTTTTAACGCGGAGGAACTTATACAATAAGTGAGGCCCAAAATGTTTTGGTTAAAAGGGGGATTGGGTCTTACACTCTAATAGAGGCCCAAAGTGTTTTGAATGGGTCTTATAGCTCGAGGAGAGGCCCAGATGATCTTTTTATTTTTAAACGGGCGACGATCGCGCCGTTTACTTGTACAGAGGGACTTATACAATGAGTGAGGCCCAAAAAGTTTTTGTACAAGGGGGGATGGGTCTTACACTCTCTCAAGAGGCCCAAAAAAGTTTTGAAAATGATTTATGAGGGTTGAATTAATCCAAAACCCTAATTTGTTTTCAAAATGTATTTTATTGAATAAAAATTCAATTAAAATGATCAAAAATTGTTTAACACATGGAAAACAAATTGTGATCTTGGATTAATGCTTCAAAAATTAAGTATTGACCTCCAAGTCGTGACAGTAAGTTCAAAGTGATTTTTGATTTGGAGGCGTTACAGATGAGTGGTGATGATCTGAACAGCTTCCCTACACCCTATGGATTGTGTTTGGATGGTTGGACTTGATTGAAATTGGCTGGATCATTTTGTGGTACCTCAGCTGCACTTTGGTTAAAACCTTGAGCAACCAGCTGGTGATTTTGTGAAATTGATGTTTCAGAAGTAATCTAAGTGTTTGATCAGCTCATATGTGATGTATGTGAGGTGTGTGAGTGATTGGTTTGATTGGAATTGCTCTCAAACTCAAAACCCGATAGTGACTTGCCTTAGAAGGCAAAATTGGAGTGAAAGAAGAGATTTTGAGGAAAGCATCTGTTAGATGGCTTTGGTGTACTCAAACTGACCACAATTGAGCTCTATTTATAGTAGAGCAAGTTTGTTTTGCAAGGAATAGTGCATGGCAGCTGGTAAGTAGGTTTGGCCAATGTTGGCAAATGAAAATCCAAGTCTCCTCTAGCCATTGACTAGAGGTTAGGGCACAGAGCTTTGGTCCCCTTGGTCTTGGATAAGTCTTGACTGATTTCAGATGAGAATGGCTCAGTCCATGCCACCTTGATGGTTTCATTAAATGCCTCATTCCAAATTTGAAGTCTTGTCCCTATTTTGGCCATTCTAGGTTCAACATGCTATTTCTTGTTCCATGGACTTTGGAGGCTTGGCTCAGTGATTGTCCCCTTTAGATTCAATCCTCTGAGGTGTCCAAGTGGATAGGAGCAATTGAATTTGGCTGATTTTGGCAAATCGACCAAAGTTGCAAATTCTGCCTTGCCTTGACAGATTTCAGCAAGGCAACTTGGCAATGTTGTATCTCATGGTGTAGGTTGAATTTGGCAATGTTCTTGGCCATTTTGGAAAGCTCTTACATGATACAACAACTGTTTGAACAAGTTTGGTTTTGATCCCTTTTGATTCCAAGTGAAAAATCCCCCTACATTTGGCAAAAAGTGAGGCAGAATCTGACTTAGTGAAAATTTCACTAAGTGTTGGAAAAAGTGACATTTTCACTTTTCAGCCACTTTGATCACTCCATAACCCAAAATCCTTAATGAATTGGAATGACTTGTAGTTGAAGTTTTTGTAGGTGATAATGAGGGCTACAAATCCATCTTTGGATGAGAAAAAATGGCCTTGTGGTTTAGGAGTTATGGTCCTCCAAAGTTGGTACCTTTGCCACTTTATTTTTAACTTAGAAAAATTTCTAAGTTTTATGGTTACCCCTTTTACAAGTTATCTCACTTTTCTTGATTTTTCTTGATGAATGATGATTCAAATCATACATTAACATCATTTTAGGGTTAAAAATCCATTTTGGTGAAAAATCTCAAAAAGTCAAAGTTGACTTTTGTGCACAGTTGACTTTTTATCAGATGAATTCCAAACTGTGCAATTCTTCAGGAAATCATGTCCTTGACCTAAATCAAACTTGATGGACATGTTCCATGGGTGTCATAGGGTATATTCAATCATGTATTAGGGTTTGGGAGCATGCCTAGGTCAAAAGTCAAAGTTACAGTTGACTTTTCTCTTAAAACCCTAATTGTGGTGCAGATGAAATTGAGACTTGTTGCTCAAACTTCTTGGATCAATCCATTGTTCCAAATGGATCAATATGGTATATTAGAGACCCTCAAATCATGTCTTGAGGTCTTGGCTCATGGTTTGTCCCAAAAGTCAACTTAGGGGTGAATTAGGTCAAGAAACCCTAATTCCTGATTTTTTATTAATGCTTCCCCTGAGGCAAAATTGACTTGATGCATGGGTTCATGAGGTTCCATGAAGTATATTAGGTCATGTTTTGGGTCATTGCCTTGTGCCCAGATGAAAATTTTCCATTTGGAGGCCCTGGTCGACCAAAACCCTAATTTGATGACACTGGCGATCTTGAGACTTTATCCACCTAGAAGGGAGCATCCTTGTGCTTAATCCTTGAAGTGGGAGTCCTTTTGATCCTTTGTAGTTACTTGGGAGGTTAGACAAGTTGAAGATCATGTCATTTCTTGATTGATCATTTGTCTAAGCACTCAGAGAGGGCTTGAAACCCTAATTTTGATTATAGTGGATGCTCACCCATCTTTGGGGAGACTGCTGAAGCATGATGGTTCATCCATATTGTGATGATGATTTTCACAATGATGGGAAATCTAAGTGGTCAAAATTTGGGGTATTACAGTCGCAAACCGTGCTGAGGAAACAACTATTAATCTGATCTTTTGACAGCTTGCTGGAAAATATTAACTTAGCTGGGGAAAACATTGGCACAATCTGAGCTTTGAACTGCCTAACTTACTTAGGATTACCGTAAGGAATGATGACCTTGCTGTGGAGGTATCATCTGAGCCAATCTGCTTGGGGAAGAACTATAACCATAGAACTCTGCTGAGGAAATGACAACTTTCTGACCTGGCTGCTAGGGAGTTGAGATCAAACGAACTCTTGCTGAGGAAGGAAATACCTGCTGAGGGACTGAGATCAACCATATTTCTTGCTAAGGGAAGAAGCACTTGCTAGGGGACTGAAATCAACCAAAACTCATGCGGGGATGACAACCTCCAGGAAGAACTCTTCTGCTGAGGGACCCACTTCTGCTTGGGGAGAGCCATGACCATGGACTCTACTGGAGAAATCAAACTTCCTGATGTCTTGCTAGAGGAAGGATATTCAGATACTCTGTTGGGGAGAGGCAGCATATTGAATCCTGCTGGGGAAAAGAGATCAAAGACACCTCATTGCTGGAAATGGCCTCTGTTTCAAGCTTCTAAGTTAATCAACTGCCCATTGATCGTCATGAGTGAACAACGATTCATTTAATTCTCCATTTGCCCCAGACTGTAAGGTCTATGAAATAATTTCGCCTCGAGAGGATTTTACATAAGACGTAGCATTCAAAATGCATCAGTGTCTTCAAACTCTTTGAGAGGTGCTTCTGACTAGTCATCTTTTGAAAAGGACAACTTCTCGTACTCTTGAGGTGGCCTGCCTTGAGTCTTGAAGAAACTTTGTCCCTAACCATTCTTAGAGAGATTTTCCAAATAAACCTGATTGCCCCATATTAAACGCTTTTGGAGAGATTTATCGAATCTCGACGTGATTGCCCCAGATTGGCTGAACCTCGAAGATATTTCTCGATGCGATTGCCCCGGATTAGTTACATCTTAACACAACTTGCTGGGAACGCTTTTGCCCCACATAGTCTTTCAGCAACATGTCCTCTGGAGTCCTCAAGCATTTCAACTTGGCAGGATCAAGCTTCTCGACTGATGTTCATCATGTAAGCTTCTTTGATGTCAAACAAATGTATGTAAGCAGAAAATATTTATTCTGAAAATTATTATTCAAATGCAACACACATGTTAATCTTGAAGTCTTTATTGAAAAGTTGTTGCAAAGCCATGTGAACGAATCACTGCTTAGGATACGACATTGATTTTTGAATGAAAGAAAACATGCACATGCAATACCAATAAACGTCTTTTAGCACAACTCATAGGAGTCAGGAACGCTATCTCATCAGAGTACGCTCTCGAAATAAACCCTGTTTCAATTAGGACTTTTTAGGGTTGTATCGTGGTCTGGTTTACGGTTTTGAGAAAAAAGGATTTAAGGCTCAAAGTTTATCGGTGCCCACCTACTCTTCGTGATGTCCTTCAGTCCTACGTTCAGCTAATTCGGCACAAGCGCTCATCTCTCAAAAAAGGTTTTATGATCTTTAAGGAACCCATGCAACTGATGGTTTGAGACTCAATGAGGTTTTAGAGTAACAATCACTCCTTTTGTCTTTTGTGTCTGTAGCCACACGACTTTGTTCTTGCATGAGGATTCTTCTTCGTAATCCTTTTCGTTTTTCTCTTTTTCATTCTTTTGATTTTTGATCCCTAATTTTTTCCTGGACTGATTCTTTTGAATCTTTTAGATTTTGAAGTCCAGCGGGATGCCCTAACTTTTTCCTAAGTCGCTTGTTTTCAAGTTTCGACTTAACAGGCTTTTTCTTTTTCTTTTGTTCTTTTTTTTTGAACAAATCGTGTGACACCGTTCTGTCTGACTTGTTGGAAGGATTGTGACTGCTTCACTCCTTGCGGTGAGGGATAACCATTGTGGTTCACATCTCTTGACCTCTTGATGAGAAAAAAGGTAATGGATCCTTATATGCGCACTCCTTTTAAAATTTGAACGCTTGGTCAAACCAACTGACAACTACCCTGCCCCTGGGTTAAGTATTAGGGTTTTTTTCAAAAGAAACTCCTACTTCGAGGCTCAAAGGGGTTAACAAGTGTTTATCTCCCTTATATCTCCGGTGTTTGAGGGTTGAAACAATGCTTGTACATCATCAACAAGGTTTTGTTCCCAAAAGCATACGACCAGAAAGTTTGCGTTTTTACTTCATCATTCTCCCTTTAATAGTTTAAGCAAGAAAGTCAGTATTGCAATGCACATAAACATTTAAGAGTGTACACGAATGGATTACTTCAAGAAAAACATGCTTATTGTATTATGATTGTCATTTAAAAAACAAATAAGTTCTAACATGCAAACAATGTTTAAACAAACAAATGAAAGCTACATGTGAAGATGTAGTAAAGAAGCTGGTGATTGCCATTGTTGAGGAGACTTGACTCCGTCTGGACTTATTGCTCTTAACGACATACTCATAGTCTGAGTGCTCACTCGGGAAGCTTCAGCTGATTGACTTCCTCTTTCAGCATTTTCGGGCTTTGGTTCAAAGCTTGCATGTCCCCCACAAACTGCCCCCTTTGGTTTCACATTTCCCTCAACTCTGCTTGAACTTTATCCATGGTCAACTTCCAGCTTCTTTGAAAAGTTAAGTCTGAAATTCTGAAGAATACCAGATCAGGATGAGAATAACCAAGCCTCGAACACCTGTTATGCAAATGAGTATGAAAATGCTATGCAAATGCTATGTTCGATTATTTTCGAGAAATCTTTCAGCTTTGATTCAAGTTTTCCACAGGGACACCACAAGGAAAAGATAGATAGCCCGGCTGCGAGACTCAAAGCTAAGATCCTTGGAAATAAAAGAACATGTATGTCTGGATGATGATATGGATGCAGCGGCATTAGATTAAGGCTTCCACAAATTCTTGATAACTGCTGTGCTGATGACTGAATAAGTTCACAGGTCTGCTCTGAAGAGAATACCGGAACACCAGAATACTGGATAATCAGAATACCAGAATAATCAGAATAACAGAATATCTGCATAATCAGAATCCCAGAATACCAGACTGATAAGTCCACACTGATAAGAAAATCGGAATACCGGGTAGGATGAAGGTTACGGTTACCTGGAAACCTGTAAACACCTAGTCCCCCTCACATGTGGTTCCTAGAAAACGGGATTCTCAGTTTCAGATTCTCGATTTGAGAAGCAATAGTACATTCATCCCTCAGGGTACAATACTATCGCCAAACAAAGAGGTCGTCCACTGATTCCCCCAAAAATAAGGTCATCCTATGCAAGTTCCCAGTTTCGGGTCCTCGGCAGGATACGTAATGGGCTTGCCATTTCTGGTCTGCCATTATCGCTCCCTGAAGGAGTGCCTACGCTGAGTCCTCAGGAAATGGTCACCAGGTATCGACAATCCTCTTCGGACCGCCTAGCCACCACATACGCAGGTAATGACCAAGCATCCTTGGAAAGATCTCATCTGGTTTGTGAGCTCAGGTTAGCAACACGTGTCACACGCCACGTGTACCAACAAAAGCCCACACTAAAAAACTAGGTACACTCGAGCCTGGGTACTGGGCTCACCACTCAAAACACCCTGCCCACCAAACAGAAAAGTCCAGATCCAGCATAGTATATAGTAATGAAATGCGATAAAGCAGTAAATAAACATGCAATAAAGTGGTAAACATGCAATGAAGCAGTGAACATGCAATAAAGCAGTAAATAAAGCATGTAAAGCATAAAGATAAACACCCAATAACCGAAAGCACACAAGCGCTAGGATTGACTCGCATAGTGGATGGACCAGTAAGAGGTCAATCTGTCCCCAGCAGAGTGCCAGCTGCCGCATCTGCGAAAATCAACCGGCGGAAAGGAAGAGAAGAGTCGCCACCAAATGTTATTTATCCTGATGCAGGGAAATGAAAAGATCGATGAAAACCTCAACAAAGGGAAAGGAATGGTCATCTCAACCATAGCCTGGGTTCAGGAGTCGATTACGCGATACGAAGGTATTAGCACCCCCTCGCGTCCATCGTACTCGATGGGATCCACGCTTGTTGTTATCAATCAAAGGGTGTCTTCATCTGAATGTTTCAATGCTACTGGAATGGAACGGGAAACGGGAAATGGGGGGAAAAGGAAAAGAAGTGACTCGATAGGACATCGTCGTCCTAGGCCTACTTATTCCCTCGGGAGTGGGAAAGTCAGGGCCAACGTAGTTCGGAGTGAATGGGGATTGTGCTCGCCAGACATCGCGCCTGTGCCTACGTATCCTCAATCTAACCAAAAGGAGGAAGTCAGAGCAGTCGTAGCTCGACCTAACGAGGTCAGCTTTGTTTTGTTTGGTGAAAAAGTCTCGATCGCACGCGGGCGAGAGAAAGGTTTGATAAATAAGGTTGTGCTCGCAGAGAACTCGCACGATCTCCTGCCTACATATCTCCATTAACCAATGAAGAATCAGAGCGACGTAGTTCCCCTCACTAGGGATAACTTTGCTTTGTTTGTGTCTTTTAGTAGAATACGTCAAGGTTCGAATTCCAGCAGTTTAGGTGTCACCGCTCGTTGTACGGAGTCTTACGCATTTACCTGTTTGCGGTAGAATGGAACACATCCTTTATAAAGGGAGTGAAGGAGATGAGAAGAGGATTGTTTGTTTTCACCTTTTTATGAGAAAGTGTTGATTGTTTTGTTTGCGATATGCAAAGTGTTAAAGTCTATGACATAGTGAACACTTTGCGTAACGAGTCACACGCCTCGCGCGACAAAGCATACTATGTACTTAAGGCTCATGGCACATAAAGCACACTTTTAATTGTTAAGTGTTTTGAGATTTTTCTTTATAGAAAGAAGAGACTCAAAGTTGAAAGAAAAAAAAACAACTAAAGGGAGACTAATTGTATTCCTAATGTTGTCATGCATTTGTTGGTCCCGGGGTTAAGTTAAGAAAAGGAATCTACCTAATGGATAAGTAGGGATTGAATTACCTAATGCTTATCTTATCTTACCTTAATCAAAAATTATGGTTAAGCTAAGATCCCAAAGGGGTGTGAAAGAGTTATTCAAACAAGCATTATATCACACAATTCACTAATGAAAGAATAAGAGAAAGCAAAATAGCAAAAAGAGATGAAAGAAGAATGAGTATTCATGTACTCAAGTGCCTTACCTTGCAAGCAACCTAAGAAACATTGATTAAAGAGTGTAAAGTATAAACATTAGTTGCTAATTGATTAGAAAAGTTAAGCACACAACTCCTAAACTAAGACTAGTTTATTTGCATTAGTATTAAAGGTAACATACAACTATAAACAATGAAAGATGAGTTCTAAGAGTGGAGTAACATGTATAGGTCAGTGGGTACACATAATTAGCTTCTACTTATGTTAGCATGTTAAAGGAAATCAAACTATGTCAAACTATGTCTCAAAACTACACACAAATGTACATTGTTCACAAACTTTAAAAAAATATATGTTTAAGAATCATGTAAGTGAATTAAAGCATGAGTATCCCTCAAGGTCAGAAGTGGGTGAGGTGTATTAAGGGGTGTAAAGGTCATTGGAAGAATATGGAAGTCATGTACTAAAACACTCACAAAGTTTAAACAAGTTGTGCACAAGTATGGTCAACTAGGATGCAACACACAATTGTTGTTCATGCAAAAGACATGTGAGAATTAATGCATACTATGGTATGGTATAAGGTCAGAAGTGAGATCATGCTAAGAATGTGTAAAACAAATCTCAATCATCATGGAATCTCACAACATGTCAAGTTTTACAAGCTATGGGAAGGCAAACACAAAACAATGTTCAAATAAGTCCTAGAAGTTAGCTACTTGTGACACAAGTAAAAGAGAAGTGTGAAGAGTGTATACACATGTTGAGTGAGCTAGGTCAGTACCTAATGATTTCTAATAGGTCATGTCTAAGGCCTATAAGATTTGGGAAAGAATGGAACATGGAAGAGTTAAACAACTAAGCAAACAAAGTTCAATTAAGAGATATAAGTCAAGTTACACTTTATGAAACATGGAATGCAATTACGAGCCATTATGCTTTATGCATGTTATGTACATATGAAAAATGCATTTAGGATTCACTTAGAAGTGTGTTAAAGTTAGCATATCAAAGCATACTTGGAAGTCATACAAGCCAAGGCAAGTTTTAATCCTATTGCAACATTTAAGAACCAAAACAAGTTCAAACATGTGGAATGGAATTAGAAGTCAAGTGAGTTAGGTTAGGAATGCTACAAGTCAGTAACTATAACATGCCATATTTAATTCTAGAGTTCCAAAAATAAATAGACAAGAGAAGTGTCTTAAAGGTGCACAAAATCAAGCCTAATTCTAAGCATCCTCAATCAACTAGGTCACCAAACAAAATTCCAAGAGAAATAGCTACATGTCTTAGAAAATTATGGAATTTTAATCAAAGAACAATGAAGTCAGTAGCTAATCCTACTCAAAAGAGGTGCACAAAATTATGATCAAAATTGCTCAACCAATCTCACACAAATGCAAGTTATCATTCAAAAGATCAACCAAAACAAACCTTCCAAAATGACTTCAAAAGTATGCTAAAAATCACAAGAAAAGTGTACAATACACTTCAAGATGTCCTATACCTTCATGCTTCATTACACACAAAAGTTGGGATTGAAACCCTTTGGAAAAAATCACTTTTGAACCCTTAAACCAAGACCAGGTCCATCGGTACAGCTTTAAATCAAAATTCCAGAATAATTATCAACACTAATCAAAAGTGGAATTAAAAATTATATAAAATTAAATAAAGCATTTAGGATCATTCATGAGTTTTTCCAGAATTCTTGAGTGATGGAGGTATTTTTGGTAAAGCAAAATTGACCGAGGATATCAAAACGATCAAGAACAACTTGGCCTTAAATCTCGAGATTGCCACATTTTGCCCTAATTCTAACCACAAACATTGCCTTAGGTAGGAGGACTTCAGATGCAGCTACATGATGATCCTAACCACATACAAGCTATGAATGGATGCATCAAAGTTCTAGAAAACTTACCTTGGCCGAAGACGCGATTCATATGTATAGAAACCCGGAAAACTTCACCGCAATATCTTCTAATCAACCTTGGAGGCAAAATAAATTCCTTAAGCTCCAAATTTACTCCATGATGAGCTATCTTGTTCGAAATCGATCAATACGAATCGAAAATCTATGAACACTTTAATCGTCACTAGTGGCCTTAACCAAAATCAAAATTATCAACAATGGTCTAATTAAGCACTACCAAAAATTCTAATTAAGATATTAATCCAAGATAATTAACAATTATCGAAATCATCAAGATGAATAAATCATTAATCAAAAACTACTAATCTCAATTAGCAAGAAAACAATCAATAATTTAAATAGACTCAGGGAGAGATGCAGAAAGTTGTAGCGTGTGTGAATAATAAAATATGGAAACAAGGCCCGGTCTAACTTGCACAAGATACAGCCAGGTCCACTACTGAAGTTAGCCTAAAATCACCACATGAATTGCATCGTTCTTCACTCAGCCATTTTCTCCTTCTCTCTCGTCCATCACCAATTTCACCGCCGGCGCGATCTCCATTCACCGTTCCTCTTTTAATTCGCGACGATCTTCCTTTCCCTCTTCGTTCTACTTCTTCCCGAAAGAAAATGTCTCACCGGAAAACAACAACTTCGCCGCGCCGAAGTTCACTGTCGGCGGGGGGCGGCGAATGAAATCTCATATTTCTGGGTTTATCTTCCTCGCCTCACTCTCCTCCGCCCAAATCCGTCTCCCATTTCTTATGTTCCCTACATCGATCACGTCATTCGATAACCAGCAACAAGGCGGAAACAAAGGATTTGGAAGAGGATGCACCAACAGGCGGCGAATCGCTTCGGTCACGGTTTGCAAAGAATTGAAGACAAATGCTTTGAGAAAACCAGAGCTCTGAATTTGGTAAGCGCTTTGATTCCGCTGCGACTTTTTCCTTCTTTAATTCTGGTTGTGAATTATTGCAGAGTCTTGACTGAAATTGAATTGTGAACTCTGCGATGCTGAATTGTTATTGAATTTGGTTGCAGAGAATTGAAGGTGATGTTGAATATTGTTGTGAACAATTGAACCAAGAGAGAAAAAGGTTGAAGACGTTGATTGAAGGTCAATTGGAGGAGATGATGAAGGTTGATCCAAGAAAAAGAAGAATTGAAGCCAAGAAGGAAGAAATCGGTTATGGTTCTCTTTTGGTAGTTTTCTGTTAGGAGGTTAGAAGTTAGCAATCGTTATGACAGTTAGCATCTGTTATAAATTTCCGGTGTAAATGGTTAGAGGAAAGAAAATAGATTGGAAACTGGATTAGTGAAAACTGATACGGAAAATCTTGGTATCAATTGGTTATTAGCATTGTTAGAAGTTAGGAAAAAAACTGTTATATAAATTATCTGTTATATCAGTTAGTTTTTGTGTTAGGAATTGGTTAGTTTCAGCTAGAAACCTGTTGTGAAATTCCCCTCTCAATTTTCTGTTGTTGAACAATTGGTTTTTGAGTACTCCTTCTGTTAGTGATTTTTCACTGAACCTTCATTTTGGATTTCTGTTATGGATGTATGCTTGTATGGTTCTTCTTGCGCCTCCAATTCCATACACCAGAAAATAGCAGTAAAGGGTACCGACGGTGATTGATAAGAATGCCAAGCACTTGGTTTTAGCAGGAAGAAAACATTGAACCTTGAATCACTGCAAATAACAAAAAACATAAATCAGGTATCCAACTCCATGCAGTTTGGATTGACATAAACAGAAATCCCATTGCCAACGTTAACGGCGGATTCAACCAAAATGCTGCGATGAATGCCTTTTTCGGGTAACATGCAATGATAAATTGCCATGTGAAACCAAGAATTGCTGCACATATTGTTGATGTTAGAAGTGGAGGTACCATTTGTTGGGTTGGCAAAGAAATAGATGCAGATGGCAGCAGATCAGCCGGTGGAGTAGCAGCACCTTTCCTACAACAATCGTCTGTAATCTTAAAAGAGTAATTGGAATTAAACCCTGGATGTTGTTTTAAAATTGCACTAACATTCCTTTCCCATTCTTCTTTGCATTTTCTGATCATTCTCCTAAGTTCAGATACTAGCGCCTGGTCACATCTACCATGATCAGCATAGCACCTTGATAAGATATGATAATAGACTTGAGATGGATATATGCTAAACTGACACCCTGTATGTCCTCATGCTTTTTGTTTCTAAGAAATGACTCCAATAGTGGTTAATAACGGACCTAGGAAAAATAAATTGGGTCTAAAATGGACTTAAAAAATGGATATCGAATATGGATAAAAAGAAAGTGATATGGATACTGACATAGGAATGGATATGGGTAGAGATTTAATGGACTCGAAACTAAAAGATAGTTAGAATGGATATTGGAGAGAAATGGTTAATCGGCTTAGAGAAATGGATGTGGACAAAGAAATTGGATATGGATAATGAGATATGAAATATGGGTATGGACTAAAATGTGGTCTTGAATATGGATAAGAAAAATGATGAACTTTGTGATTTGGAATGGTTATCAAGTGACCATGACTCGAAATGAATCTAGAGTTGACGCGAGCTAAGCAAAAAATGGATATAAGATGGATGTTGAATGAGATATGGGCTTTGAATCCTGAATTACAAGAAATCCACACAACCAGCTTTAACATGTCTAATTCCAATCAAACTCCCCATTCATACCATACTCTTGTCCTCAATGAATTTCAACATTCCATCAGTAAGCCCAACTGACCATGACCCAATGCTCTGTAGATCCAACCTCAGATGCCTTGTCTCCCTCCATATACAAAAGAATGAACCCTAGTCTTCTGAGAAACACACTCTGATTCAAAACCTTAGTGAATTTTGGAGAAGCATAGCCCTAGTAGCTTGATGCAGCAGATGTCCTTGATAACCATGAACCAAAACCCTAGTTGAGAATCAACCATCAGGAGTACGTGATCCTCTTTAACCCGCTTGTCAATCTCAATCTCTTGACGACATGGTGAACCATATGAGGTGCCTTGAGACATGATGAGCCTTTGTGGCTTGATTATTTGACCACATCTCGCCCTCTTTGCTTTGTCTAGTCAATGATAGTGATACCCTTGATACCATGTCTTGTGAGAGCCGATGATGCATATGCTAGTGTTTATGTCCTAGATGCAAATGAAATATGAAGCACAAGCCACTTATTGGGAATAAATAATAGGGAAAATTTCGAGGTGTTACTGCGGACAGAATCCATGAAAGCCCGGAATAGCCTGCTCGGTTGTTTAAAAGACAGCCAATTGTGCCTTCCCTCAATCGTCTGCCGCTGTAGGTGAAAAATACGGAAAAACAAAGGTATAGTAGCCCCGATGTCGAGGTGCTTACAGACGAGCTTGTACGCACGTATGAAGGCGAGCACGTTGGGGTGAAGCTGCGAGGGTGGTGCCAGACGTAGCCAAGTGAACACCTCTTGTTGGAAGTCGCTGAAGGGCAGGCGCCAGCCCGCCTCGTCGAAGGTGAACTCGTACATAGGGAATCTCACCCCCTTAAAGCTCAAACAGATACAGTGGTGTCCTCGAGGCTTGTACACCAGCCAGTTCTTCGAAGAACCCTCAAAATGGTCCTTGACGGTGGCGAAGGCGTCCTCGCTGTCCGTAGCAAATAAGGACGGAACATCTAGGGGCTCCTCCCCGGCCCAGTCTTCAGGCGTCCGCTCCTTAACACCAGTGCTCTGCGCCAACGGGGAGTCGGGCTCATTGTCGGTCTCTATGATTCCCTCGATCCTTGTCGCCATTTTACCTTAAAAGCAGAGGAAATTGGTGAATTAGACACTCCAGATGAAATTCACCCTTCCACCACAAATTAGGTGAAAGGGCGAAGAAAGGATACGAGGCACTGCTCGACAAGCGTCCTCGGGATGCATCCACGCCGAAGAAGGCATGGTTATGGGTCCCTCCCCGGACGTTTACTCTCCCTCCGACCAAGTTTCTCGCGGGTCCTAAGCTCTTGGACCTTCCCGCGCTAGCAGGAAACCGAAACATGAAACCCGAGAACACCCGCAGGCACTCTGGATCTTCATCCTACGTCCTCGGGGCATTCATCCGACGTCCTCGGGACATTCATCCAACGTCCCCGAGACCTTCATCCCGCCTCCTCGGGACCTTCATCGGGTCCTCGAGCCCTTCAACTTACTTGCCCGGGATATTCATCTCAGCTCCTCGAGACATTTATCGGAAACTCAAAGGAGTCCCGTCGTTTTCAGTGGAAACTCCGTGGCCTCCCTGGGAACTTCATTGGTTCACCAGAGGAACCACTATGGAACACAGTAAACAAAGAAAAAGTATCAGAAACTTACTTGAAACGGTGGTTATGGATTGACAATGTGGCGGCGTACGACAGACGGACGACGATGGAAGCTGAAGAGAAAGAGAGAAAGCTTTGAGCGGAGAAAGCGAAAACGTACCCAAATACTATTTATAGGACCATCACGGGACTCGAGGCATCAGTGCCTAGGATCCTAGCCGCCCTAGGCATTGATGGCGAGTGACACGTGGCACTCAGGACCCCGCGTCTGTCTTTTTATTTCCCTTTGTGCCCGCATGATGAACGTGTCCATCTCCTCTCATCTCCCGCATTGTCAACCAGAAATGACCTTTAGGATGCCAGAAGGACGCCAGTCCCCGCGAGGAGGAACGACCATCCCTGCTCCTAACCGCCTGCATTTTCCACCAGCTTGGCATTTCGGGCACGCTGCCCTGCTAAACGGATCCTCGACGATTGAGCTGTCTCTTAAGTCATTACTCCGACTCTTCGGAGCAACGACTTGGGGGGCTCCTGTTCTGGACTGGGCCAACGCCTGCCCACCAGCCGGGCAGGCCCAACCCAATGTCACAGTAAGCAGCCCATTAAGGCCCAATCCTCTCCCTCGCTGGGCACATCCAGGCCCCATCACCGCCGAGCAGACATTATTTGGCCCGGGGAGAGAACGAGCATCCTCCCCGCGTACTCCACGTGCTCCTCCCACGGGGACACGTCATCAGGTGACTACCCACCTCCAAAAGAGTTGGTCAACCCACCTTCCAGAGAACTCAGGATAATTACTCCAGGGCGAAGACCACGTGCTAGTCTTCCCTATGCCACGTAAGCCCTATCAGTTATCTGCATTGGGCATAGCAACCCAACCCAGTGCAGATGACCGTTGGCCCAGCGCTGGGGGAATAATATAAATACCCTCTTACACTAGAGGGTCAGGTATTCTGATTCTCACTCTCACTACCTTTCTGTACTTGCTTGCTCTGTTTCTGACTTTAGCATCGGAGTACCTTGCAGGTACACCCTCCATCGTTTCACCATCACCGGAGTAGCGGAGCTCACGATGTTTGCTAGCCACCGATCTACTTTCTGATCAGGTACGATCAGTGTCGTCGTCTGTGGGAACCTTTGCTTCCCCATTTTTCTTCCCGTAAAAACCAAAGCAACCTTCATTCTCTGACAATCATGGTCAGCCCTCGAACTGATGCCAACACTCCTGACACCGCCTTCGTACCATTCAACAACGACGATGACCACGACCCCAACATGGTCGTTAACTTTGAAGAAGGAGACCCCAGGGATGAGCGTACCGCTTCCCCGTCCTCTGATGACGCGGCCTTCAACGCAGCCTAACAAGATGGTAGCCCGACTATCTACCAACCGATCTCCGCGCCACCTAATGCTGATCCAAACACGGTGGCACTGTTCGCACTAATCAATCAGACCAATCTGTTGATCTCCCAATAGAGCGTGCAGATATGAGCACTCGAAAGGGAGCGATAACAACGCTCTCCTCCGTGGAGACATCATCGCCCCGTATCTCACAGTTCTTCTCCTCCCCCGCGGAGGACACGACAAGACGATTCTCGGGGCCCTTCCCCCCAACCAGCGGGGCGCCGCCCGCGTCTGGAACGACCCCAACCTGTGGTTGCCCAGAAGCGCAATCGGTACCCTCCTCGGAAGGAACGACGTTCACGTGTCCAAAAGAGAAGCAAGGTCGACGGATACGGCGAGAAGCCGAAGAGCCGACTAAGAAGTCCCCCCCGACGAAGCAGGTGCGGTCGTGGTGACCACTCCCCATCACAGTCACCAGTTAAGAGTGATGAAGACGACCAGCGTACCCCACTGTCCAGGGAAATTATGGAGACCCCTTTGGCCGTTGGGATGGAGAAACCTCCACCCTTGGTGACGTACAACGACACCGCCGACCACGTCAAGAGTTTTAAGGCAATGCTCGACTATAGGAACGTCTAGGGAGCTATCAAGTGCAGGCTTTTCCCGACCACCCTCTGGAAGGGTGCCATGGCGTGGTACAAGAGCCTCGCACCGGAGATCATCACCGCCTGGAAGGAACTGAAGAGACAGTTCTCCAGGCATTTCACTGCTTCCCGAAGCCACCCGAAGACGGTAGCCTCCCTGGAAGCCATCATCCAGGGAAAAGACAAATCCCTCCGAGATTACATCGAGAGATTCAACTGGGAAGCCATCCAGGTAGTCGCCACGGACGACATGAAGAAGTTTCTGATCGAGCGAGGACTACGACCTCGCACTGAGTTTGCTAAGGTTGTGGGCATCCAAAGGCCCCATAACTTGGAAGAGCTCCTCCACAAGGCCCAAGCATACATTCAGCATGAGGAGCTGGACGTCACCCATTGTTCCCGCGACTCGCAGTATCAAGAGGGCCACCGAATCTCCAGGCACGAAGACTCTACCACTCCCCGACGGGGGGAGAAAAAAGAAGAGAAAACCGTTTTAGGGACTCTCGGGAGCCGAGAGGTCCAGTTGACTGGTTCACAGAGTACACACTACTCACTGCTCCCCGCGAGCGAATTCTGGCTAAGAGCATCAACTTGGAATTCCAGAAATGAGGTGTCTGCTTTCCGAAGCTGACACCACTCAAACCAAACATTGACAAGTCCAAGTACTCTAGGTTCCATAGGAGCCACGAGCATGTCACCGAGGACTGCATCCACCTCAAGGATGCGACCTCAAGCAGTACATGAAGAGGAACGACGCCCCCAGACAGGATGCTCGGGAGACGTAAAGGGTCGAGGAGACGGTCCCTCCCACCGGAGAAAACGGACTGCAAGTCGCTTTGAGTGTCACTCGACCAGAGGACTTCTACTTCCCCGACGAGCCGGAAATACCTGTGGCCACTCGTAGCCCGTGGGAAAGTTTCCCCGCCGCAATGGTTATATCCAGCAAGGGGTTCAACAAGGTCTCTGTGGGGTCAATCAAGCGGAAGTTCGACGAGCTGATCGACGCGAGCTCGGCGCAGACTGCCACCTTCGAGAAGGTACAAGGGAAGTCGAACCCCATCATCTTCTACCATGAGGAATTGCTGGGCAGCACCCCCCAACTCCACCATCCCTCTCCTGATCAGGGCGCAGATGGCGAACTTCGACGTCCGCCGAATCCTGGTCGACCAAGGGAGTTCGGTGGACATCATGTACGCCCACCTCTTCGAGACCCTTCAGCTTAATGAAACACATCTGACCCCCTACGTGGGCTCAGACCTACAGGATTTCAACGGCACCACCACCAGACCGTGGGGATATGACGAGCTGATGGTTACTTTCGGGAGTGACGAGACTGCCCGACAAGTCAAGACCCGCTTCCTGGTGGTGAAGTGTCCTTCCCTGTACCAGTGCATCCTGGGAAGAACGACTCTGGCCGAACTCACAGCGGTACCATCCACAATCCATCTGAAGATGAAGTACTACATGACCAGAGGTCGGGTCGTCACCCTCCACGGGGATATTGAAGCTGCTAGGCGATGCTTTGAAGCTGCAACCAAGGGTCTGAGCTCGATCAACGTCAAGTCTAAAACCAGAGAGAAGCCAGCCCCAGACGTAGAGCAAAAGCCACTACCACGCGTCAACGCGGTAGACCTTGACAATCGTTTCCCCAGCAAGCAGGAAGAAAGGGGAGCAGCGGACAACGATCTCCCAGTTGAAGGAAATGGGCAGCCTCTCCACCCAACGCGCCCCATTCCATACAGAGACTTCGAGTTTATCACTTTCGGGGACGATCTAGACAGGAATGTGAAGATTGGTACCGGTCTCCCTAACCTGGCGAGGAAGCAGCTGAAGGCCTGCCTCCGAGAGAATGCTGACTTGTTCATGTGGAGCGCGTCGAAGATGCCTGGCCTCGACCCAGAGGTGGCCTATCACCAATTTACTGTAGATCCAACAGATAAGGGCATCTGTCATACCCCAAATTTGTCCTACCTGTGGATAGTTTTCATCTGAACATTCATCCACTAACCATCATATCTATATCCAACCCATTTGTCCATTTTCACTTTTAAGTAATCTATCTTTTTCTTTTATTCATTTTTTATAACCATTTCCATTATCCATTACAAATATCCATAGCCATTTTTATTCAAAATTCATTTTCTTTAACCCATGTCCATTTCTTTTAAATATCCATTTCCAAATCAATCCATTTTTATCCAAATATCTACTTTGAACCACTTCCATGTCCAATTTAGATATCCATTCTTTAACCAAAGTCTTTTTCAATATCCATGTTGGCCATTGTTTTTAATCCATATTTTCCAATAACCAAATATCCATATCCCTTTTTGTTCAAAAACATATTTCTCTAAACTCAAGTCCAAAATCCATTTCTCATACCCATTTTATTTCAAATTTATTATCCACATTTTAACCAAAATTCCACATTCACATTTCAAGTCCATCTCGATTAATTCATGGCAATGCAAGATTCAAATTCATTTTTCATTTCAAAGCTCATATTCCTTTTCATTCTTCATGTAAGTTAGAAAATAGAAACTAAGCCCAATATCATCACCATCTTATAAGGTCCATTACAAATTCACAAAAAAAGAAGGTTACAACAAAAAATTACATGAAAGCTGCAACGTAGGCCGTGGAAAAAGAAAACAAATTGGCATCTTCTACCAAAGCCATCACGTTCCAAAACTTGCAGCAACTAAACAATGACAACTGCAGTATCAAGTCAAAACTTCTGCTATCAAACATACACTCCATGCCAAAATCCTGTACCGCGCAAGACCCAAGTCTGCCGGCGAAAGCAACAACACAATAACCTGCCAAACTGCCATGAAAGCAACCTAACATCAAAACAAGACAAATTTGATGTATTACAAACTTAATGAATAAGCTTTGTAAGAATTTAAAAAGAGGACAGCAAGAGAAGAAAAGGGGGGAGTTGGAAAAGAAAAAAAACGTAACAGTTACACTCTGAAAGAAATCTTACAAAAACAATAAAACTCACCACTTGCTTGACCTCTCGATTTCCTCTTCTAAAACCAATTCAAAAACACCCTCCACCCTGTTCATCTTCTCACACGAACACATTTCCATCCTAAAACGACCGCAACTTCCATTCACGACCACCACCGATACTCCATCCGTCATCGCCGGTTTCGTCAACAAACACCTTCAGCGAACCTCCATCCCCAAGTTCATCTGAAACCTTTTCTTCACCATTAAAATAACACAACGACTTTCGCATCAACATTTTAACCGAACCATACCCTCTTCATCGTTCTTCAACAACACCACAACAATCGTAAACCTTCTTCACTCCTAAACCCATCAACACCATCACCATTTTCGAATCAACACCTCACATCATAAAACAAACATAACTCCATCATAAGAAACTCACAAAAACCATTCCCTCATTAACCTTTTTCAACAAACCAGTGAACACAACCAAACTCTCCATCTTCAATCTTCATCAAAAACTCACCTTCGTCCATCACCACCATCTCCGCCCACAACAACTTCCTCTCCCAAACCAAACTCGCCGACGAAATTAATTCCCGTCAAACCATCACCGTCTTAGTCCTCAACAACGGCGCACTCTCTTCCATGACCTCAAAACAAACCTCTCAAACTTTCACTCACACTCACACAAACACAAATTAAAACCTAAGAACAGAGAGTTTTAGATGGAGAGAAATTAAGATTCAATGGAAACCAATTGCAAGTCATAACGGTAGAGAAGAAAAGCAAACAAAAACGAAACCCAAATCGGATCCGAATCTGAATCATGTAGAGAGAGGGAGACGGATAAGTTTCAAAAGAAGGTTGGGGGCGAGAACTTTGCTAGATGTGTTTTCGAAGCTTCTGGTCTTCTTTCCTTTATGTTGACCTTGGAATTTTTTTTATCTCCAAAACCTAAACAGTGCCTTGATACTGAGTTAAGTTCTCATTTTTTTTCTTTTCTTTGGTTTTCGGATATGTTTGATTTTGGGTGGCTGGGCTTAAGGCCCGTTTTGGCTTCATACTACCACCCTTATGTTTTAATCACACCCTGCCTTGTTGTGTTGGTGTGGGATTCAAAGCCCATTTGAAATTTCTACACATACACCATCATGATTCTATGCCTTCCGTTTGTTTCATGATTTTTTTTTCTTTTGAGGTTTTTATATTTTTATTAGACCCGTTCTCCTTTTATTACTTTAATTATTTTCCATTTTGATTTCTCTTTTCGATTTTATTTTCGATTTCTTTTGGGCCAATGATATAAAAAAAATCTTGATTAAGTTGATTTATTGAAATCGATTCAAAATCTTGATTTATATGAGGCCACCTTTTTATTTTTTTATCGGTCAATGAAAGTCAAAAAAATCATAGCTTATCGATCTAAGATTAAAGACCTTGATTAAGACGAGACCGATTTTATTTTCACTTTTACTTTTCATTTTTTATGGGTCGATGAACATCCAAAACCAAATTTTGTCGGTTAAGAAGAGACTTCTCTTCAATTTCGATTTTATTTCACATTCTACTTTGCACTATATTCTTTTCATTTCCGATCAATGAAGGTCTTAAACATCATGGAACCCTTTTTTAGAGTTCTTGATTAAGACGAGGTCGTCACCTTTTATTTCCCGATTCACCCGATTAATCATTATCTTGTTTATTTTCCGTCAAATATTATCTCGATTATATTTTTTATTCATACTATTCATATTGGCCATATTATATTCATATTCATGTTTATCTAACAATCTTCTTTGTTCATACACTTAATCTGAATACACTAAATTGTCACCCTTTTTTCAATACAACTTTTGAAAGGAGGAGATTCTTTGAATCTAGCATTCCTCGGGTCTTCGAATGGATGGCTCTCGAGGCACGCCCCTTGGGTTGTCATTCATTCAATCTTTCGACCTTTTCAACTAAACCATTTCCAAACCAGTCCTCGAGTCGCCATCGAGCCCAATCGTAAGTCGAGCGCCTTTTGCCTCGCCATCACACGCACACTTGCACATCTCGAGGTTTCGTTACTAGGAGCACCCCTAGGGACTAGTATCAGTCCTCACCTCTTTTTCGATCTTTTTTTTTTCAAACCGTTTTCTTAATCAACTAAAGAAAGGAGGAGATTCTTGGAATCTAGCATTCCTTGGATCTTCGAATGAATGGCTCTTGAGGCACGCCCTTGGGTTGTTGTTCATTCAACCTTTCGTCTTAAAACACTTAATCATTATTAAATAATTTCATAATCAATAGAATGAAAAAGGTGTCGTTGAGATCTAACATCTCAGTAATACCCCGATTAATTGATTGCGAGGCCGACGTCTCGTTTATCGAATATTCGTCATTCTTACTCTAAAATACTTAACAAACCAAACACTCCCCACACAACCGAAACCCTAATACACTTAATCCACAACTCAAAGAACATTGTTTAAGTCATTCTTTCGCGCATATGAACTAGTGCTTCAGCCTCCCCTAGCGAGCAGACAAGCCAGTGTTTAGCAGTTAGAATGCAACCTAAACTCTCGTTCGCCTAAAACACGTCCAAATCAAACCTTTTTTCTCAATCAAATCTCTAATACACTTAATTCATACTCAAACAACTTTTCACAAAAAGAACATTGTTTAAGTCATTCTTCCGCGCATATGAACTAGTGTTTCAGCCTCCCTTGACGAGTAGACAAGCCAACGTTTAGCAGTTAGAATGCGAATTAAACACTCGTTCGCCTAAAAAACACGAACCAACAAACCGTAGTCCCACGAACTACGAATGCTCTGACATTCCCATTGCACGAGGGAATACGTAGGCCCAAGGGTTCTCAATCCTTGCCGAGCACACTAATAAAATACCACCCATCTTCCCCTTAAAATTAATCCTTTTACCTTAGAAGATAAATAAACAAACCTAGCTAACTCTCTCACGAATCGAATCAAGAGGTTCCCGTTGAGTACAACGGACGTAGAGGGTGCTAATACCTTCCCTTTGCGTAATCGACTCCCGAACTCGAATTTGGTTGCGATGACCATTTTCTTATCCTTTAAAATGTTTTATCGATATTTTCCTTTCCCTCTTTTGGGATAAATAAAGTTCGGTGGCGACTCTGTTTCGAACAGTTTTTTCCGCGTCCATCGCGAGGATCGTATTTTTCGAGGTACGACAGATGGCGACTCTGCTGGGGAAATCGCATTGCCCTATGCTAGAGAGAGTCAAGCCTAACTTGACTCGATTCGAGAGTGTTAGCTTCGCTTGTTTGATTTCTTGTTTGTTTTTTCTTATTACTTCTTTATTTGCTTTATATCGCTTTCTCTTTATTTTATGTTGATTATCATACTTGTTTGTTGGATTTTGGGATAGTATCACAAGTAAGGCTCCATACCCGAGTCTTGGAAAAAGAAGAGAGAACACCTAGTTTAGATTTTGGAAGTAATTATTGTTAGTCCCCAAGGACTCGCTCCTTGTGTGCCTAGCATGAAAGCTTCCCCTAGAGTAGACCTTTTCGTAGATCTTGTTGTAACGCAGCTAGTCTGTCACACGACTTGATTCATGAAGGGTCTGTGACTCTAGGAACCACTCTTAGCACTAGTTTCTATCTTGGTGGTCATTAGTGTTAGTCTCCGAGGACTCGCTTCTTGTGGGCCTAGCATGAAGACTACACTCAGGATATACCTTTTTGTATCCCCGTTGCAATGCAGCTAGCCTGTTGCGTGATGTTGATGCGATTAGTGTCTGAGACCCTGGGAACCATATCCATCAACATAAGAGTTATCCCGTGAGTGGGTTTATGGGTAAAGAATCTATAACTGTCCTTATAAAGCTTACCTGTTAGGAGGGTTGGGAAGTTACTTGTGATATCCTGGATCCTGGATCTTCCTGCATTCCATTTGTTTGCATATCATTGCATTTGCATCTCATTGACATTAGCATACCCTTCCAACCAAAACTCGTCTGATCCTCTGTCCATTTCCTGCCAGTTGATTTCCCGACGCTCATACTGAACCTGTGGTGGCCGCAAAGCATTTAAAGCAAGTTCAAGCAGAGATAAGAGGAGCATAGATACTTTGAAAGTTGTGATAGCTATGTCAGAGGATAGTTTTCAACATGATAGGATGAAGGATTTTGACCCCTCATCAGGTTTTGCTGTGTCGACCAACCCACTTATGACCGTCTACCTTGTGATCATCCTCCACGGGTGAACATCCCTACTCAGTCTCAGATGATGTCGCTGACTGATTCTATGGAGAAAAGGTTTTGTGCCCTCGAAGAGAAAGTTCAAGCTATGAAAGCGCGCGATACTTCTGGGCTCGATGCTGTTGATATGTGCCTAGTACCAGACTTGGTAATTCCTCCAAAATTCGAAGTACCCAACTTCGAGAAATACGCTGTTCTCAGTTGCCCAAAGCGTCATTTGGTGATGTTCTGCCGAAAGATGACTTCTCACATCCCCGACGACTAGTTGATGATTTATTGTTTTCAAGACAGTTTAAGTGGTGCATCTTTGAATTGGTACATGGATTTAGAAAGAAGTTGTATCCAATCATGGAAAGACTTGTCCAATGTTTTCCTAAAGCAATATGAATACAATTTGGACGTGGCTCTTAGTCGCATGCGGTTGTAAAGCCTATCTCAGAAGAGTAGAGAATCCTTCAAGGAATATGCACAGCGGTGGAGAGAGTTCGTAGCCAGGGTGCAACCACCACTCTTGGACAAAGAATTGATTGACATGTTCTTGGACAGTCTGCATGCCACCTATCTTGAAAGAATGGCTGACAGTTCATTCTCAAGCTTCTCTGACCTTATAATAGTAGGAGAACGCATCGAGAATTACCTCAAAGCTAAACAAGTCCAAGACGTCTCGAGTAATCAAGCTGGTGAGACTGAATCCTTCAGCAATCCCCAAGAGAAAGAGGATCATGAAATTGATGCAGTCATAGCAAATGTTGAGTATTCTCAAGGGGCACCAACAAAACTTTATGCCCCTTCAGCTTCTAGGGAGTTATCATTGTCAGCGCCATATCATCCTTATAGGCAACCAAACATGCCTAGGACATCCTGCCAGAAACCATGGATTTCTCCTCGCGCAAATCAACGAGTCCGTGGTCGAGGATATCAGAATCATCATCAGAGTCAGCATAGGCCTCGAAACAACTTGGAAAGAAGGACTGCTCCTCTTCACCCAGTTCCTATGTCGTACAGTCAACTTTTGCCGCATTTGGTCCGAAGCTCACTGGTAGAGCCCAAAGCTATCAAGCCATTGCCAAAACCATACCCGCCAGGGTACGATCCCAATGCGCATTGTGAATATCATACTGGATCCATGGGGCATTCAACTGAGGATTGCAAAGCTTTTCAAGCCAAGGTGCAACAGTTGATTGACAAAAAACACATATCATTCCCAGAAGGAAGCTTGGTTGTGCACGTCAGCTTCTCGCCCAAATGAGTTCCAAGACTTTAAGAGGCATCCCCTAAAGCCAGTGGTTCAGACAGGAAGACTTCCTCAGATACTGGCAACCATTGAACATTTATCATTTGCATTTGTAATTTCTTTATGTTAAGTGCTACTTGTTTTTGAATATTGTTGTTTTGAATGGTAATATTAATGATGTGATCATGCATTTTCTGAATTAATCATGTCGCATTCGCTCATTTTTCTTTACTTACATATATAAAAAAACAAAAACAAAAAACAACAAAATTCTTCCATATACTTCTTGTCCACCCTCTTTATCAAACTTTTGTTTAGCAAAGATTAGAGGGATGATGATGAAAACAAAATACCCATAATTGTTGATGGTATGCTTTCGGATGGAATCCTGCCAAGGATGTACAAATATTGTTTCAAATCCCCAAACACTGGAGAGATAAGGAGTTAGTCCCTAGTAAACCACTTCGAGCCTAGAGGTAGCAGTTTCCTTCGGATATTCAAACCCTTACACTCAACCTGGGGCAGGGTAGTGTTCAGTTAACCTGATTACGCACTCAGTTCACAAAAGGGAAATCCAAAAACATGACGGTTGTTCATCAATAACCATGACTTGACAGTCACAATTCTCTAACAAAGTCAAAAAAATAAAAACAAAAAAACAAAAAAACAAAAGCCTGCTAAGTCAAGCACCTCAAAGGAGACTCAGGCAAAAATCAAGGCAATCCCGATGGACTCGAAAAGCGAAATCAATCCATGCAAAAGATAGAGATCAAAAACAATACCAAAAGAGGCTTTCGAATCCTCAAGCAAAGAAAAATAAGAGTCAGTGGTCACCATATAAAAAACCAAAAGGTCGCTGACATCCATCAAAAACAAAATAAAGGTGACTGCCATTTCAAGCATACCTTGAACCGTAAACCCTTTTGGAATACAAACATGTGCAAATTTAACTGAACATAGGACTGGAGAACATCACGAAGAAAGGGTGGGGTACAAAACAGATCTTGGGCCTTATATCCTTTGTTTCTATAACCGTGAACCAGACCACGTTACAACCCTCAAAAGTCCAAATTGAGGCGGGATTTATTCTGAAAGCATACTACAGCAAGGTTGCGTAAACTGACTCCTAGAAATTTGCTAATCTTCTGAATTGGTGTCCCATTCTTGCCATATCTTACACATCAGCTAAATCAACATCGTCACATCATTCCGATAATGATTGATTTCTTGTCAAAACTTGCATGAGCATCGCATTAAAATTACCATTTGTGAACATACAGTTTTAACTACGAGTCAGTACTTGGCATCAAGGAAATTCCAACAAGGAGCAATTAAAGGGGGCTGGGTCATTCAACAATGTTGGCAAGAATTGACAACACCTCATAACCCTATGGAACAGGGGCATTGACATCCAATGATTATGGAATCAGTCAGTTTAAAGCAAGTCCTCAAAGCATTAGTTGATTATGGGGCAAATCATTCAAGAACAGGTTGATCAGGGGAAATCATCTCAAGAATCCACCAACCAGGGGCAGACCACCCAGAGGTTCGTTTGATTAAAGGAAAACCCTTCTAATGTTTAATCAACACAAGTTAAGTCGCTCCAACGCTCATTCTGGGGCAAGCTACCTCAAGGGTACTTTGAAGCCAAATACTTCAAGAGTCATTCAATGAAGGAAGAATCCTTTCATGACTTGGAATTCTGGGGCAAGCCATCTCGAGTTCATCTCATGGTATAATTGCTTCCAACTTCCTTTCAAGGAGAAATTCCTTCACGACTTGGAATTTTGGGGCAACCCATCTCGAGTTCATCTCATGGTACATCTGCTTCCAACTTCCTTCTAAGGACAAATCCTTTCACGACTTGGAATTCTGGGGCAAGCCATCTCGAGATCATCTCATGGTACAGTTGTTTCCAATTTCTTGTCAAGGAGAAATTCTTCATAGACCCAGACTGGGGCAAGATGAGCTACACAGGGGCAAATCTCTCCGTTGCTTTCAATCTTCTCAAGCAAACACCGTTAAGTGACCTTTGAGTTCAAGACGAGTGTTGGGGAATCCTGCTATCACCCCACAAATAACCTTTTGCCTTTCTTCTGACAAGAAACCTTGCTGCATAGGAACCTATCCATCCATTATCCTCTATTGGGGCATCTTTGGAAACCTTCATATCATTGCATAAGTCACTCATATGCATTAGTCATGTCGCTTCGCTCATTGCATAGACATGTGTATCATACCTCAAGCCTAAACTTCCAACAAGATTTGACGTCTCAAAGCCTGGTATCGCAAGACTTGACACCAAAGTCCAACTTAGCTTGGCAACCCAAAAGTCCACCCTGTTGGCATTTTCACAACCCAAAAGTCCAACTTAGCTTGGCAACCCAAAAGTCCACCCTGTTGGCATTTTCACAACCCAAAAGTCCAACTTAGCTTGGCAACCCAAAAGTCCACCCTGTTAGCATTTTCATAACTCAAAGTCCAACTTAGCTTGGCAATCCAAAAGTCCAATTTAGCTTGGCAATCCAAAAGTCCAATTCTTTATTGGCAAGTACCCAAAAGACCACACTTGTTGGCACCTCCGAATCTTTTAAGGTCCAGTTCTCGACTGGCAAATCATTTAAGGTCCAGTTCCTGCCTGGCAAATCTTTTAAAGGTCCAGTTCTCGACTGGCAAATCATTTAAGGTCCAGTTCTCGACTGGCAAATCATTTAAGGTCCAGTTCCCGCCTGGCAAATCTTTTAAAGGTCTAGTTCTCGACTGGCAAATCATTTAAGGTCCAGTTCCCGCCTAGCAAATCTTTTAAGATCCAGTTCTCGACTGGCAAATCATTTAAGGTCCAGTTCCCTCCTGGCAAATCTTTTAAGGTCCAGTTCTCGACTGGCAAATCTTTTAAGTTCCAGTTCTTGACTGGCAAATCATTTAAGGTCCAGTTCCCGCCTGACAAATCATTTAAAGGTCCAGTTCCCGCCTGGAAAATCATTAAAGGTCCAGTTCCCGCCTGGAAAATCATTTTAAAGGTCCAGTTCCCGCCTGGCAAATCTTTTAAAGGTCCAGTTCCCGCCTGGCAAATCATTAAAGGTCCAGTTCCCGCCTGGCAAATCATTAAAGGTCCAGTTCCCGCCTGGCAAATCATTTTAAGGTCCAGTTCCCGCCTGGCAAATCATTAAAGGTTCAGTTCCCGCCTGGCAAATCATTTAAGGTTCAGTTCCCGCCTGGCAAATCATTTAAGGTCCAGTTCTCGACTGGCAAATTTTTTAAGGTCCAGTTCCCGCCTGGAAAATCATTAAAGGTCCAGTTCCTGCCTGGAAAATCTTTTAAAGGTCCAGTTCCCGCCTGGCAAATCTTTTAAAGGTCCAGTTCCCGCCTGGCAAATCATTTAAGGTCCAGTTCCCACCTGGCAAATCATTTAAGGTCCAGTTCCCGCCTGGCAAATCTTTTAAAGGTCCAGTTCCCGCCTGGCAAATCATTTAAGGTCCAGTTCCCGCCTGCCAAATCTTTTAAAGGTCCAGTTCTCGACTGGCAAATCATTTAAGGTCCAGTTCCCACCTGGCAAATCATTTAAAGGTCCAGTTCTCGACTGGAAAATCATTTAAGGTCCAGTTCTCGACTGGCAAATCTTTTAAAGATCCAGTTCTCGACTGGCAAATCTTTTAAGGTCCAGTTCCCGCCTGGCAAATCTTTTAAGGCCCAGTTCTCGTCTGGCAAATCTTTTAAGGCCCAGTTCTCGTCTGGCAAATCATTTTAAGGCCCAGTTCTCGTCTGGCGAATACCCTTTTCACACCAGTTCTCGTCTGGTAACCTAACCTCCAATCCAGTTTTAGTCTGGAAGTTTGACCCAAAGTCCAGTCTTCATTGGCGACCATTAAAAGTCCACCGTCGTTGGCATCCTCATAACACCAAAATAACCAAAGTCTAATTTCATTTGGCAATTACTAAATTCAATCCCTGGTGATACCCACGACAAGGAACTTATCCCCAGCGCGCCCGATCATTTGCATCGTCATGTGCATAGCATGCTAGCATAACATTACATAATCATATCAAGCACTATCATATCATACGTACATTAGATTCCCTGGCAGTTGCATCTTAGCATGTGTTTCAGTGCATTTTGCAATGCATGGCATATCCGTCCCCCAGCATTATAGCATAGCAGGATCTAGGATCAATTCGCAAGCATCTTGGCCAGTCCTCCTTCAAAGCCGGCAGTATTCTTCAGAAGCTGATACCCCGCACATACTCAAGGAATTCTATTTCCCCAGCAAGTCATTCTTCAGCCATGCAGTTGATGATGACAATCCCCAGCAGCTGTTTCTATTCTTACTCCCCAAGCAAAGGATATCCTATAAAGTTTCTTGTGAGCTTCCCCCTGCAGAGCCAGCACATATCCTCCAACAGGAATCTTGCTCAACTATTCCCTCAGCAAATTTACCGCAGAGATACTGCTTTGGTATCATCAGAGAACCTTAATAGATAAGGGACTGCTTCGATCACCCAAAGAAATTGGAGTTATTTGTGTTCATTTTGGACCCCGCTACCTCGTTCTATCAGCTCTTACTCTACAACACTTTACCTTTTGTGAGACAAATTTTGGGGTCTTCTTATATCTAATTGACTTCTACCCTAAAAATGAACGCCATTCAGCAATTCATTTTCTCGGGTTTAAGCCAATTAGATAGGGGCATCTGTCATACCCCAAATTTGTCCTACCTGTGGATAGTTTTCATCTGAACATTCATCCACTAACCATCATATCTATATCCAACCCATTTGTCCATTTTCACTTTTAATTAATCCATCTTTTTCTTTTATTCATTTTTTATAACCATTTCCATTATCCATTACAAATATCCATAGCCATTTTTATTCAAAATTCATTTTCTTTAACCCATGTCCATTTCTTTTAAATATCCATTTCCAAATCAATCCATTTTTATCCAAATATCTACTTTGAACCACTTCCATGTCCAATTTAGATATCCATTCTTTAACCAAAGTCTTTTTCAATATCCATGTTGACCATTGTTTTTAATCCATATTTTCCTATAACCAAATATCCATATCCCTTTTTGTTCAAAAACATATTTATCTAAACTCAAGTCCAAAATCCATTTCTCATACCCATTTTATTTCAAATTTATTATCCACATTTTAACCAAAATTCCACATTCACATTTCAAGTCCATCTCGATTAATTCATGGCAATGCAAGATTCAAATTCATTTTTCATTTCAAAGCTCATATTCCGACGGGGGGAGAAAAAAAGAAGAGAAAACCGTCTTAGGGACTCTCGGGAGCCGAGAGGTCCAGCTGACTGGTTCACAGAGTACACATTACTCACTGCTCCCCGCGAGCGAATTCTGGCTGAGAGCATCAACTTGGAATTCCAGAAAGGAGGTGTCTGCTTTCCGAAGCTGACACCACTCAAACCAAACATTGACAAGTCCAAGTACTCTAGGTTCCATAGGAGCCACGAGCATGTCACCGAGGACTGCATCCACCTCAAGGATGCGACCTCAAGCAGTACATGAACAGGAACGACGCCCCCAGACAGGATGCTCGGGAGACGTAAAGGGTCGAGGAGACGGTCCCTCCCACCGGAGAGAACGGACTGCAAGTCACTTTGAGTGTCACTCGACCAGAGGACTTCTACTTCCCCGACGAGCCGGAAATACCCGTGGCCACTCGTAGCCCGTGGGAAAGTTTCCCCGCCGCAATGGTTATATCCGACAAGGGGTTCAACAAGGTCTCCGTGGGGTCAATCAAGCGGAAGTTCGACGAGCTGATCGACGCGAGCTCGGCGCAGACTGCCACCTTCGAGAAGGTACAAGGGAAGTCGAACCCCATCATCTTCTACCATGAGGAATTGCTGGGCAGCACCCCTAACTCCACCATCCCTCTCCTGATCAGGGCGCAGATGGCGAACTTCGACGTCCGCCGAATCCTGGTCGACCAAGGGAGTTTGGTGGACATCATGTACGCCCACCTCTTCGAGACCCTTCAGCTTAATGAAACACATCTGACCCCCTACGTGGGCTCAGACCTACAGGATTTCAACGGCACCACCACCAGACCGTGGGGATATGACGAGCTGATGGTTACTTTCGGGAGTGACGAGACTGCCCGACAAGTCAAGACCCGCTTCCTGGTGGTGAAGTGTCCTTCCCTATACCAGTGCATCCTGGGAAGAATGACTCTGGCTGAACTCACAGCGGTACCATCCACAATCCATCTGAAGATGAAGTACTACATGACCAGAGGTCGGGTCATCACCCTCCACGGGGATATTGAAGCTGCTAGGCGATGCTTTAAAGCTGCAACCAAGGGTCTGAGCTCGATCAACGTCAAGTCTAAGACCGGAGAGAACCCAGCCCTAGACGCAGAGCAAAAGCCACTACCGCGCGTCAACGCGGTAGACCTTGACAGTCGCTTCTCCAGCAAGCAGAAAGAAAGGGGAGCAGCGGACAACGACCACCCAGTTGAAGGAAATGGGCAGCCTCTCCACCCAACGCGCCCCATTCCATACGGAGACTTCGAGTTTATCACTTTCGGGGACGATCTAGACAGGAATGTGAAGATTGGTACCGGTCTCCCTAACCTGGCGAGGAAGCAGCTGAAGGCCTGCCTCCGAGAGAATGCTGACTTGTTCATGTGGAGCGCGTCGGAGATGCCTGGCCTCGACCCAGAGGTGGCCTATCACCAACTTACTGTAGATCTAACAGATAGGGGCATCTGTCATACCCCAAATTTGTCCTACCTGTGGATAGTTTTCATCTGAACATTCATCCACTAACCATCATATCTATATCCAACCCATTTGTCCATTTTCACTTTTAATTAATCTATCTTTTTCTTTTATTCATTTTTTATAACCATTTCCATTATCCATTACAAATATCCATAGCCATTTTTATTCAAAATTCATTTTCTTTAACCCATGTCCATTTCTTTTAAATATCCATTTCCAAATCAATCCATTTTTATCCAAATATCTACTTTGAAACACTTCCATGTCCAATTTAGATATCCATTCTTTAACCAAAGTCTTTTTCAATATCCATGTTGACCATTGTTTTTAATCCATATTTTCCTATAACCAAATATCCATATCCCTTTTTGTTCAAAAACATATTTATCTAAACTCAAGTCCAAAATCCATTTCTCATACCCATTTTATTTCAAATTTATTATCCACATTTTAACCAAAATTCCACATTCACATTTCAAGTCCATCTCGATTAATTCATGGCAATGCAAGATTCAAATTCATTTTTCATTTCAAAGCTCATATTCCGACGGGGGGAGAAAAAAGAAGAGAAAACCGTCTTAGGGACTCTCGGGAGCCGAGAGGTCCAGCTGACTGGTTCACAGAGTACACACTACTCACTGCTCCCCGCGAGCGAATTCTGGCTGAGAGCATCAACTTGGAATTCCAGAAAGGAGGTGTCTGCTTTCCGAAGCTGACACCACTCAAAAAATTACATGAAAGCTGCAACGTAGGCCGTGGAAAAAGAAAACAAATTGGCATCTTCTACCAAAGCCATCACGTTCCAAAACTTGCAGCAACTAAACAATGACAACTGCAGTATCAAGTCAAAACTTCTGCTATCAAACATACACTCCATGCCAAAATCCTGTACCGCGCAAGACCCAAGTCTGTCGGCGAAAGCAACAACACAATAACCTGCCAAACTGCCATGAAAGCAACCTAACATCAAAACAAGACAAATTTGCGGTATTACAAACTTAATGAACAAGCTTTGTAAGAATTAAAAAAGAGGACAGCAAGAGAAGAAAAGGGGGGAGTTGGAAAAGAAAAAAAACGTAACAGTTACATTCTGAAAGAAATCTTGCAAAAACAATAAAACTCACCACTTGCTTGACCTCTCGATTTCCTCTTCTAAAACCAATTCAAAAACACCCTCCACCCTGTTCATCTTCTCACACGAACACATTTCCATCCTAAAACGACCGCAACTTCCATTCACGACCACCACCGATACTCCATCCGTCATCGCCGGTTTCATCAACAAACACCTTCAGCGAACCTCCATCCCCAAGTTCATCTGAAACCTTTTCTTCACCATTAAAATAACACAACGAATTTCGCATCAACATTTTAACCGAACCATACCCTCTTCATCATTCTTCAACAACACCACAACAATCGTAAACCTTCTTCACTCCAAAACCCATCAACACCATCACCATCTTCGAATCAACACCTCACATCATAAAACAAACATAACTCCATCATAAGAAACTCACAAAAACCATTCCCTCATTAACCTTTTTCAACAAACCAGTGAACACAACCAAACTCTCCATCTTCAATCTTCATCAAAAACTCACCTTCGGCCATCACCACCATCTCCGCCCACAACAACTTCCTCTCCCAAACCAAACTCGCCGATGAAATCAATTCCCGTCAAACCATCACCGTCTTAGTCCTCAACAACGGCGCACTCTCTTCCATCACCTCAAAACAAACCTCTCAAACTTTCACTCACACAAACACAAATTAAAACCTAAGAACAGAGAGTTTTAGATGGAGAGAATTTAAGATTCAATGGAAACCAATTGCAAGTCTTAACGCTAGAGAAGAAAAGCAAACAAAAACGAAACCCAAATCGGATCCGAATCTGAATCATGTAGAGAGAGGGAGACGAATGAGTTTCAGAAGAAGGTTGGGGGCGAGAACTTTGCTATATGTGTTTTCGAAGCTTCTGGTCTTCTTTCCTTTATGTTGACCTTGGAATTTTTTTTATCTCCAAAACCTAAACGGTGCCTTGATACTGAGTTAGGTTCTCATTTTTTTTCTTTTCTTTGGTTTTCGGATCTGTTTGATTTTGGGTGGTTGAGCTTAAGGCCCGTTTTGGCTTTATACTACCACCCTTATGTTTTAATCACACCCTGCCTTGTTGTGTTGGTGTGGGCTTCAAAGCCCATTTGAAATTTCTACACATACACCATCATGATTCTATGTCTTCCGTTTGTTTCATGATCTTTTTTTTCTTTTGAGGTTTTTATATTTTTATTAGACCCATTCTCCTTTTATTACTTTACTTATTTTCCATGTTGATTTCTCTTTTCGATTTTATTTTCGATTTCTTTTGGGCCAATGATATAAAAAAAATCTTGATTAAGTTGATTTATTGAAATCGATTCAAAATCTTGATTTATATGAGGCCACCTTTTTACTTTTTTATCGGTCAATGAAAGTCAAAAAAATCACAGCTTATCGATCTAAGATTAAAGACCTTGATTAAGACGAGACCGAATTTATTTTCACTTTTACTTTTCATTTTTTATGGGTCGATGAACATCTAAAACCAAATTTTGTCGGTTAAGATGAGACTTCTCTTCAATTTCGATTTTATTTCACATTCTACTTTGCACTATATTCTTTTCATTTCCGATCAATGAAGGTCTTAAACATCATGGAACCCTTTTTTAGCGTTCTTGATTAAGACGAGGTCGTCACCTTTTATTTCCCGATTCACCCGATTAATCATTATCTTGTTTATTTTCCGTCAAAAATTATCTCGATTATATTTTTTATTCATACTATTCATATTGGCCATATTATATTCATATTCATGTTTATCTAACAATCTTCTTTGTTCATACACTTAATCTGAATACACTAAATTGTCACCCTTTTTTCAATCAAACTTTCGAAAGGAGGAGATTCTTGGAATCTAGCATTCCTTGGGTCTTCGAATGGATGGCTCTCGAGGCACGCCCCTTGGGTTGTCATTCATTCAATCTTTCGACCTTTTCAACTAAACCATTTCCAAACCAGTCCTCGATTCGCCATCGATCCCAATCGTAAGTCGAGCGCCTTTTGCCTTGCCATCACACGCACACTTGCACATCTCGAGGTTTCGTTACTAGGAGCACCCCTAGGGACTAGTATCGGTCCTCACCTCTTTTTTGATCTTTTTTTTTCAAACTGTTTTCTTAATCAACTAACGAAAGGAGGAGATTCTTGGAATCTAGCATTCCTTGGATATTTGAATGAATGGCTCTTGAGGCACGCCCTTGGATTGTTGTTCATTCAACCTTTCGTCTTAAAACACTTAATCATTATTAAACAATTTCATAATCAATAGAATGAAAAAGGTGTCGTTGAGATCTAGCATCTCAGTAATGCCCCGATTAATTGATTGCGAGGCCGACGTCTCATTTATCGAATATTCGTCATTCTTACTCTAAAATACTTAACAAACCAAACACTCCCCACGCAACCGAAACCCTAATACACTTAATCCACAACTCAAAGAACATTGTTTAAGTCATTCTTTCGCGCATATGAACTAGTGCTTCAGCCTCCCCTAGCGAGCAGACAAGCCAATGTTTAGCAGTTAGAATGCAACCTAAACTCTCGTTTGCCTAAAACACGTCCAAATCAAACCTTTTTTCTCAATCAAATCTCTAATACACTTAATTCATACTCAAACAACTTTTCACAAAAAGAACATTGTTTAAGTCATTCTTCCGCGCATATGAACTAGTGCTTTAGCCTCCCTTGACGAGTAGACAAGCCAACATTTAGCAGTTAGAATGCGAATTAAACACTCGTTCGCCTAAAAAACACGAACCAACAATCCGTAGTCCCACGAACTACAAATGCTCTGACTTTCCCATTGCACGAGGGAATACGTAGGCCCAAGGGTTCTCAATCCTTGCCGAGCACACTAATAAAATACCACCCATCTTCCCCTTAAAATTAATCCTTTTACCTTAGAAGATAAACAAACAAACCTAGCTAACTCTCTCACGAATCGAATCAAGAGGTTCCCGTTGAGTACAACGGACGTAGAGGGTGCTAATACCTTCCCTTTGCGTAACTGACTCCCAAACTCGAATTTGGTTGCGATGACCATTTTCTTATCCTTTAAAAGGTTTTATCGATATTTTCCTTTCCCTCTTTTGGGATAAATAAAGTTCGGTGGCGACTCTGTTTCGAACAATTTTTTTCGCGTCCATCGCGAGGATCGTATTTTTCGAGGTACGACATAGGGCTGTAGTGCAACGTAGGCGTATGCAGTCTCCCGAGAAAGCGGAGGCTGCTGAAAAAGCTATAAAAGACCTCTTAGAGGAAAACTTTATTTCGGAAGCCCGACACCACCTGGTTGTCCAACGTTGTTCTTGTTAAGAAAAGTAATGGAAAATGGAGGATGTGCGTTGACTACACTGATCTTAACTGGGCATGCTCGAAAGATGCTTATCCACTGCCTAACATCGACCAATTGGTCGACAATTCTGTGGGTTTTAAATCACTGTCATTTATGGATGCTTACTCCGGGTATAATGAAATCCCCTTGGCCAAAACCGACAAGCAACACACATCCTTCATGACCGATCGGGTAACTACTACTACAATGTAATGCCCTTCGGTCTGAAGAACACTGGCGCGACCTACCAGCGGATGATGAATAAAGTCTTTTGAGGAAAGATCGGCAACATGCTCGAGGTCTACATGGACGACATGATCGTGAAATCTGCAGAAGAAGTCGACCACACTGCCCATCTTAAAAGGGTCTTCGACACGACGAGAAAATGCAAGATGAGGTTCAACCCCAAGAAATGTACCTTTGGTGTCCGGGTAGGCAAGTTCCTCGGTTTCTACCTCGCAGAGCGAGGAATCGAGGCGAACCCTGAAAAGTTCAGGGCATTCTCCGAGCTCCCAACGCTGAACTCAAAGAAGTCAATACAATCGCTAAACGGGATGCTCACCTCGTTTTCCCGCTTTGTTGCCAAGTCGGCGCAATACGCACTTCTATTTTTCAAACTCCCATGCAAGAAAGTCCCGTTCGAATGAACCGAAGAGTGCGAGCAAGCGCTCATCCACCTTAAACAAGTCCTATCGCAACCCCCAGTCCTCTCGCGACCAGAGAACGGGAGATCTTGTTTCTAAACCTCGTCGTCACGAGCGAAGTGGTCAGCGGAGTGCTAATCCGAGAAACCCCCGACGGGCAAAAGCCGATTTACTTCACCAGCAAAACCCTCCAGGGTCCGGAGCTTAGATACCAGCAGATCAAAAAAGTTGCTCTGGCCCTCGTCAATACGGCCAGAAGACTGCGACACTACTTCTTGGCCCACACGATCGTGGTGAGGACCAAACAGCTAGTGAGACAGGTCCTCGGCCGGCCAGACATGGCGGGTAGGATGCTCAAGTGGTCAGTCGAGCTCGCCGAGTTTGACCTCCAATACGAGGGAAGAAAGGCCTTGAAGGCTCAGGTGCTGGCCGACTTCGTGGCTGAAATGACCCTCCTAGAACCTTCGGCCGACGGATCCCAAAAATGGACGATTTACGTCGACGGGGCATCCAGCTCGACAGGAAGCGGAGCGGGCATCATCCTGGAAAACGAGGAGGGTATCTTGATCGAAGTCTCCCTCGCACTATCCTTCCTGACATCGAACAACCAGGCCGAATACGAGGCTTTCCTCGCCAGGTTACGACTTGCCGAGGACCTCGGCGCCAAAGAAGTCAAAATATTCCCCGACTCCCAGCTCGTGGCCTCCCAAGTACGAGGAGAGTACCAAGCCAAGAACAACAACCTCATTGAATACTTGGTTCTGGTGAAAGAAAGGATGAAGAAGTTCACCTCGGCGAAAGTGAATCACGTCCCACGCGAACTCAATACTCGAGCAGACGTCCTATCAAAACTCGCGAGCACAAAGAAAAAAGGCGGGAACAAGTTCGTCATTCAAGAGGTACTTCCCCGTCCGAGCATCGAAAAAACCATCCCCGCGGCTGACGTGAACGCCATTGTAGATAACCACTGCTGGATGACCCCAGTATACGAGTACCTCAGCACGGGAAAACTGCCCGACGACCCCAAAGATGCAAGAGTTGTTAGGCGATGTGCCTGCTCCTATACGATTGTCGAGGACAAGTTATATCGACGCGGCTTCTCGACCCCCCTCCTCAAGTGCGTCGAGGAATCCAAGGTCCCCCAGCATACTCCAAGAGATCCACGAAGGGATCAATGCACAGTACCTTAGCGGACGGTCCCTAGCCCATAAAGCATTGCGAGCAGGGTACTATTAGCCCACCATGCAGCAGGACGCCAAGGAACACGTCAAGAAGTGCGACAGATGCCAACGACACGGGGACATGCATCTAGCACTGCCCAGTGAGCTCAAAACACTGTCATCCCCGTGGCCGTTTGCCTGGTGGGGCATGGACATCCTCGGACCCTTCACCGTGGGGTCGTACCAAAATAAGTACCTGATTGTCGGCGTTGACTACTTCACCAAGTGGATCGAGGCCCTGGCCAAAATCACGGCCCACAACATATTACGTTTCTACAAGAGGAGTATTCTTGCCTAGTTTAGCGTGCCCCAGGCAATTATCACCGACAACGGGACACAGTTCACATACAAGAACTTTCAGGACTTCGTCACCAAGTTGGGCACGAAGCAGCACTTCACATCGGTCGAACACCCACAAACAAACGGACAAACCGAAGCTGCGAACATGGTGATCCTGCGAGGTATGAAACGGAGACTGGGCGATGCCAAGAAAAGATGGGTAAAGGAGCTACACAACGTCCTTTGGGCCTACAAAACAACCTCGCACTCCACTACCGGGGAAACCCCATTCCGACTGACCTGCGGAACTGAGGCGGTAATCCCAGTGGAAATCAGGGAACCCTCGAGAAGGACCGAGTCTCCTCTCGACGAGGAGATGAACGATGAGGCCCTAAGGGAGGAACTCGACCTAGTCGAGGAGATACAGACGGGTGCATCCCTCCGTGAAGCCTCGCTTAAAAAAAGATAACTTTACGCCATAACAACAAAGTTATTAAACGAGAATTTCAGGTAGGCACCCTCGTCCTACGAAGGAACCAGAAAGATTCGCGTGAAGGCAAGCTCGCCGCGAACTGGGAAGGCCCCTACCGCGTCCACGCAAAAACGGGGACAGGAGCCTACTACCTCGAAAACCTACACGGGGAGGAACTTGCTCGACCATGGAATGCTGAAAAGCTTAAATAGTACTACAGTTAAACACTTCCCGTGGCCCATCTGCGTCGCAACCATGGGGGCGCACTAATGTACAAGTGTGACTCCCCTCCGACGGGGACACCTTGACCGAGATCCACCGTCGTCGTACAAACTAGGCTGGACACCCAGATCGCAATGGGAAGTCCACGCCACGAAGCTAAGACCTCGACCGAGCTCTTAGCTTCGTCGAAGGTCGAAATATAGCTCTGACCACTCGACTAGTTTCCTACATTGTCGAGAATTTACAAAGTCAAGCAAATGCCCCAAAATACTTAGACAAAGGCAAAAATAACAGATATATAATTAACATACAAGCATCACATACAAAATAAGAAAAGAAGATGTATTCAAGTTGGGCAGAAGCCCATTGTTCAAAGAGTACATAAACCCCTGACACGCATGCAGGGCAGAAGTTGATACAAAATCACGGCACGAATGCCGAACTACATAACAATCAAAACTGGCGCGTAGGCCAAACGAACTAGAAAAATTATGAAAACTAAGCAACTGCATTCTCCTAAGGCTGCTCTTCTGCCATAGTCTGGTCTTCCTCATCCTCCTCGGCCACTGGCGCGACAATCCGGCCTTCAACCACCTGATGGTAAGGACCGGTCCCCTCAGTGACGAGCTCAACATCTGGGTTCACGAGCCGGAGTTGCTCTACCGCGGTAGCAAAACCAACCTCGATAGCCCCCAAGACATCCTGCTCGAGTTGCCTGATCTTCGAGATCAATTTGGCCCTAGATGTCAGCAGTTTTTCCTCATCAGTTTCCTCTGCAGCAGGTCTGACAGCCTGCTCTAGCTCAGCAATTCTCGCCAGGAGATTCTTCCTCTCCTCAACGGCGTTCTTCAACTTCTTCTCCATCTTCCCATGAAGCTCGACCTGGGCTTCATTCTGCTTTTTGCACTCCGCGAGGTCGGCGGCCAGCTTCTGCATGTTCACCTCGACAGACGCGAGCTTACCTTGCAAATTGGTCAACTCGGCCGACGGGTAAGTCTCGTCATTGAGAACCAAAGCCGCCTCGCAGACACGCATCACCGCGGCCATGTCCTCCATCAAGGCCTTGCTCCCCGCGACGCGGTCCACGCCTAAGATGGCCTTGGACTCAGCAGCACTGATGGTCGGAGAGTTGGCCCCAGAGAAGAGAGCAGACTTGAGGAAGCAGGGGGGAGCACGTATCTCTCCTCAAAAGTGTTGTCAGTAAGATCGACATGTACATGCTTGTTGACGCGTTGCCTCTTGGAAAGCCCTGCGAGGACGAGGTATTGCTGCCTTGTGAGGAGGAGGTTGAGCCCCCAGGTCCAGATTGGGGACCAGGCATCTGCTCAACCTGGGTGACTCGCCCCTTTCTGCCCTTCTTCGTGCCTCAGGCGGCCGCCAGCTTCTTGACACGTTCCTTCATGCTCAACATTTTGCCTGCAAAAGAAAAAATAAGCACGTCAGTAGACCAACAAAGAAAATATACGGGGGAGCCGAGTAAAAGAATTGTTCGCCACCTAATAGCCGGAGAGCGTCCTCTTCGGATGCTGTCTCGAGGAGGGCTCTCATGTTAATCAAACGAGCCTTCTTCTAGAGGACTTATACCCGCTGCCCATCTTTCTCTTTGGTCACACGGTTATACACTGTGCCCGCGACCTTGTGTGTGATGGGCTTGACGACGTAATATCAGGACTTAAAGTGGCGGACAGAATCCATGAAAGCTCGGAATAGGCTGCTCGGTTATTTAGAAGACACCCAATTGTGCCTTCCCTCAATTGTCTGCCTCTGTAGGTGAAAAATATGAAAAAAAAGGTATAGTAGCCCCGATGCCGAGGTGGTTACAAATGAACTCGTACTCGTGTATGAAGACGAGTGCATTGGGGTGAAGCTGCGAGGGTGCCAGACGTAGCCAAGTGAACACCTCCCGCTGGAAGTCGCTGAAGGGCAAGCGCCAGCCCGCCTCGTCGAAGGTGAACTCGTACATATGGAATCTCATCCCCTTAAAGCTCGAACAGATGCGGTGGCGTCCTCGAGGTTTGTACACCAGCCAGTTCTTCGAAGAACCCTCGAAACTGTCCTCGACAATGGCGAAGGTGTCCTCACTATCCGTAGCAAACATGGACGGAACACCCAGGGGCTCCTCCCCGACCCAGTCTTTAGGCGTCTGCTCCTTAACACCAATGGTCTGCGCCAATGGGGAGTCGGGCTCATCGTCGGTCTCTATGATTCGTTCGATTGTTGTCGCCATTTTACCTAAAAAGCAGAGGAAATTGGTGAATTAGACACTCCAGATCAAATTCATCCTTCCACCATAAATAAAGTGAAAGGGCGAAGAAAGAATACGAGGAACTGCTCAACAAGCGTCCCCGGGAAGCATCCACGTCGAGGAAGGCATGGTTATGGGTCCCTCCCCGAACAATTACTCTCCCTCCGATCACGTTTCTCGGGGGTCTTAAGCCCTTGGACCTTCCCGCGCTAGCAGGAAACCGAAACGTGAAACCCGAGAACACCCGCGGGTGCTCGGGATCTTCATCCTACGTCCTCGGGGCATTCATCCGACGTCCTCGGGACATTCATCTAACGTCCCCGAGACCTTCATCCCGCCTCCTCGGGACCTTCATCGGGTCCTCGAGCCCTTCAACTTACTTGCCCAGGATATTCATCTCAGCTCCCCGGGACATTCATCGAAAACTCAAAGGAGTCCCACCGTTTTCGCCGAAAACTCCGTGGCCTCCCCAGGAACTTCATCGGTTCACTGGAGGAACCACTATGGAACACAGTAAACAAAGGAAAAGTATCAGAAACTTACATGGAATGGTGGTTGTGGATTGACAGTGCGGCGGCGCACGGCGGACGGACGACGATGGAAGCTGAAGAGAAAGAGAGAAAGCTTTGAGTGGAGAAAGCGAAAACGTGCAAATGGCACAAACCCGACTCCTATTTATAGGACCATCACGGGACTCGAGGCGTCCCTAGGCACTTTGTGCTCGCATGATGAACGTGTCCATCTCCTCTCATCTCCCCGCATCGTCGACCAGAAATGACCTTTAGGACGCCGGAAGGACGCCAGTCCCCGCGAGGAGGAACGGCCATCCCTGCTCCTAACCGCCCACATCTTCCACCAACTTGGCATTTTCGGGCATGCTGCCCTGCTAAACGAATCCCCGACAAATGGGCTGACCCTTAAGTCATTACTCCGACTCTTCGGAGCAACGACTTGGGGGGCTCCTATTCTAGATTGGGCCAACACCGGCCCACCAGCCAGGCAGGCCCAACCCAATGTCACGGTAAGCAGCCCAGTAAGGCCCAATCCTCTCCCTCGTCGGGCACATCCAGACCCCATCATCATCGAGCAGACATTATTTGGCCCGAGGAGAGAACGAGCATCCTCCCTGCGTACTTCACGCGCTCCTCCCGCGGGGACACGTCATCAGGTGACTATCCGCCTCCGAAAGAGTTTGTCAACCCACCTTCCGGAGAACTCAGGGCAGTTACTCCAGGGCGAAGACTACATGCTGGCGTTCCCTACGCCACGTAAGCCCTGACAGTTATCTACATTGGGCCTAGAGACCCAACCCAGTGCAGACGATCGTTGGCCCATCGCTGGAGGCACAATATAAATACCCTATTTCACTAGAGGGTCAGGTATTCTAATTCTCACTCTCACTACCTTTCTGTACTTGCTTGCTCAGTTCCTGATTTTAGCATCGGAGTACCTTGCGGGTACACCCCCACCGTCTCACCATCATCGGAGTAGCGGAGCTCACGACGCTTGCTGGCCACCGATCTACTTTCTGATCAGGTACAATCAACCATAAATATCATAGTTTAAAAAATTAGTAAGTAGTATTCTAAACTATTGTCAGTTTCAATTTCAAGTCTAAAATAATGAAAATTAACATAAACATGTTATGAATTATAGTACAATCTTAAACGAAAAAAAGTTTAAATTTCAGTTGCTTCATTTTTCCGGAAGTGTTCTTCATCGCCGCCATAATGTCAATGGTTTTCTGTGAAATATAAAATCATCCAAATATTAGTTATAACAACGATGATTCTGAGCTTCTACTTTTGACATATGAAAAGGTGTGATACCTTCACTTACCTAGAGAAAGCATTTGATTCTGAAATGTCCTTTATGCTTAGTTTATTAAATGCTGATGGTGAATCATCTAGTAGTTCAAATTCAAACAAAGCATCTTCAATAGCTTGATACAATTTCTTGTCCTCATCAGCATCATGGAAACACTTTCTTTCCTTTGCATCACCAACAACTTTTCTCCACACAGAGTTGCTATTCACCAATGTTGTAGCTCTTTGATTCCGTAGAGTTAACGATCTCCTTCACCGTTGCAACAACGTCTATAGCTGTTGTCTTTCCACGGCTATCATATTGAAGTTGAACATCACAAAGTTGAACAAAAAAACATCAAGAGTAACATACAAATAGAAAATTTAAGTAAAAGAAACACATATAAATGACCAAGAGATTTTAATCCATCCATAAGAGTCAAAAGAAACACATATCTCACAGCTCATAGTTATCAACTATTGCATATCATTTTTAGTTTAAAGTGTCCGAGTATAATGAATGAGGTTTAGAATTTATGTCTGTTATTCAACAAATAATTTTTCAATCATGCTCTCAAACTGATTCCTCGCACCAATAGTTGTTAGTAAAAACATATTTTCAACTGTTAATAGTATTATGGGTTCATATGCTACTCTTTAGGTGTAATGTTGTTATCTGTGTTGAGTATGTATTGTGATCCGACATGAGATCATAATGATAACAATGTTGGTAAAGCTTAATGTTCAGCCTTGTAAGGTGGTTACTCTTCCATCATCCAAAATTAGAAGGAATACATTGAAGACATCCGAGTGTGCCTTCTCAATATCGTTAAATAAAATTACAGCTTAAGGTCTACGACAAACTATCTCGGTAAGTTTCCCTCCCTCTTCCTACCTAACATATCCAAGTGGTGCTCTAATCAATCTTGAAACTGCATGCTCATTTCTTGTTGAACTTACTGCGTGCTCATTTATGAAGGCTACACTCAAAGTTTATCACAAGGCAATCAAGGCTATTTTTATCAATAAAAGGCTTCTCCTCATAGTTATCCACCTCATTGTAATCATTCCTAACCTTTCCATACCTACAAATTTACCAATATTTCTCAACATATTTCTGTCACTATGAATTTGACACTGAGAATCTTCTGTATAGACATTTGCAACAATAAACATAAATTTCAATAATCTTAATTGAAAATCTACAACATGGCCACTGCTGATTATATTCTAAATACAATAGACATTCAAATTAAACTGCCGCTCATCAACAATAAACATAAACTTCAATAATCCTAATTGAAAATCTTGATACTTGACAAAAAGGTAAATTTTAAACGGTTGGAGAAACTATTGTCAAATACTACAACATGGCCACTGATGATTTTATCCTAAATACATACAAATTAATTAAAATGAAATAGTAATGACAATAGTAATAACTTATAAGGATAGATTTTGTCAGTTTATTGATAGCTTTTGTTGAGATAGCAAAGGACGAAACCACATTAAAGAATAATGTTCTGCTTACCTATCTTTGATGCACTGGTTTTGTTTGAGGAGTTATGTCATATCACCTCCATCTGATACACTTAAAAGAACATTTGGTTACTGGGTGTGAATTATGAAATGACACAATATTGTAGAGCTTTGAGTAGGACTACACGATTTATTGTTAAAAAATAAGCTCTGACAGTTGTGAAGCCTAACAACCTTCTTAGCATAAGTTTGAACCTTCTAGAATTTCAATAATATACAAAAGTTTATTAACAATAAGTAATACTATTCTACATTCTATAGGACAAAAGCTCGTGAAGTAGACATATAAATTGCAAATAGGATGTATAAAGCCCCAAAAACATGTGCATTGAAGGCTCTGTTTTGCTTGTTCTTTCAATATCAATTCTGCCCAATAAGAAATTTAAAATGAACACCCAAAAACAAACCTTGATCCATCGACTGAGGCCTTCATGTTTGGCTTGTTATTCCAATGTCAATTCTGCCAAACAAAACCACATAAACAAAATTCAGCAATGACATGTAGATATAATATAATTCAAACACAACAAACCTCCACACAATCACAGAGTACACAATCCAACCTTTTCCCATCCTCCTGAAACAACCCACCCGCTATTTCTGATTACGTTTTATAAGGGTTGTTGTTGCATCCGATGCAGTTGGTTTTTTGACTTTCATCATCTAAAGTAAAAGCACACAATTGAGTTCAAAAAATGATATTATGCCTTATATTCAAAATAAGTATGACAACAAAGGTTTCTACCATTTCGAAGTCAGCATGTGCTTTGTCAAAATCTCCATTAGCCATGTAGGTCATTCCATGACGAAATACAGCTTGAATCTATACATGAGAAACCATATATGAAACCACATACTTTGCTCCAGATAATCAGGAGGTTTGAGGTGTTTGTTTCAGTTTCTTCAAGGGTAACAACCATGACATTTGATTTAGTCATATCTTACCTAAAGATAAACAACCATGAATGTGACATTAGATCAAACATGTTGAGGGCACCCTCAAAACTAATTTGAAAAGAGATCCAATAATAGTAGTAATAACAACAACAACAACAACAAGTGAAGCGTGACAATGGTTTCAAAAGAGAAGAAGAATAATATATCTTAAAGTTCCAGTAGTAACTGTCAAGAATTCTCGGTTCTTGTTCTCCACATTAGCAGAAATTACGAAATCAAGAGAGAAAGAAAATGATATCCAAAACTACAAGAAAACAACTCAAATTACCTGTGAGAACAGCCCAAAAGGCGTTTGTTCGGTCCTCATCCCCTGACCCCTGCCACCACAAGTTGAATATACTCTCATCTTAGATCCTAACTTTGCACCAGTACCAGTACAGACTTCACATGTTTCTAAATGGAAAAGCTCAAATGCTTTCTCTGCTTCAAAAATTGCCTCAGAAAACTCAAAGGAGAAATCATACCTGTTGATATTTGAATCAAAAGTCTTCTCAATTTACAGAAAACTCTCTTTAAAAGTACATGTGTAATTTTGTGTGTAAAACTACCGATACTAAATATGAATCCTTAACCGAAAACTCTCTTTAACTCGTTGTCACTCCCATCTGCAATAAGCATCCTTAACCGAAACTGAATCAGAAAAAAGAATTGAAATATGAATCTTGAGTCAACAGTAATCCAAATCCAGAAACCATAGATCGAATCAAATCGAAAATGCATATGAAATCCAAACGAAATTCTTAACCAAACTCGATAGCGGAACTGAACAACATCTTTCCCAAAGAATGCATATTGTGATGCGTCAAAAACAACACCTCCTGCATAACAAAAACTTCATCAAAGACATTTTAACTCAAATTAATTTACGAACCAGATCTACGTGACAAAAATTAATTGAAGATCACAAAAACAAATACCCATTAAACAAAACAGTTTCAAAAAAAGAAACAATTGCATCATAGTGACATCCAAACCTTTCACCTGCAAGTAGAAAATCAATAGCTTAGGTATCAACTTCAGCTAAAAAACCAACAAGAAATGAGGGATCTGGGGGAGATCTACGTGATTCTAAGTATTACCTTTTGCAATTCGTGTAGAAGATATGTCACTACTCTTAAGTATCAACTTCGTTCTTCTATCAACTTCTTCAACTGCAAAAAAATTACAGTTCAGTATTCATGAAAAAACCATAACTATTGAAACCCTGAACAACAATAATATTAAAAAACAACAACAGAGAAAATGGAAGAGAAATATTTGTTTCTTCAGAAGTACTGGTGGTAGTTTCTTCAGAAACACCAACAGCAGGTTTGGTACCTTTTGAATCGCTTTTGGATCTTGACGATAGAGAAAAAAAAGAGTTAGATTGAGAGAAGAAGAAGAAGACGGAAGAGAGGGAGTAACAGATGATGGAGCAAGAGAGAGTCAAAGAGAAGATAATGGATAATGATGAAAATCATTAAACGAATTGCCTTGAAGATAAAGGAAGACGCTGGAAAAAACAAAATCTTGGAAACCAATATTTGGCAGCATAATGCACATGTACGGCTTCCCAACACAAGTAGACCAAACATAATATTTACTAAAAGGCATAAAGTTGATATTCAACCAAGTAGCTATTTGGTTGTGCTTCCAAACACCAAAAAACGTTAACCAATGTAATAATGGGTTATTACTTTTAAACTATCTGACATATTAGTTGAATTTATGTGATTAAAGACAACATTTGTTCCTAATTAAGTGATGTGGAGAAAGTTTAAGAAATATGAATTTTGAATAAACCAGAACAATATATTTTTATATATTATAGATTTTTATATTGGTGGGTTTTTTAACATGTGCTTAACAAGTTAGCATCTACTATCAACCCATTAAAAGAAGATTGCATGCATTGCCTCATTTGCCCTTCCAACAAAAAACTCTTACACTATATTATGGATAAATTGGTAATTAACAAATGTCTCAATTAATTATCAATCATTCCTCTATTTACATGCCAAGTGTCAATCTTTCATATACACTCACTAGTAAAATACCCGTGCTCTCGTACGGTTAAAATTATTTGATATAATATAAAATATATTTAAATGTATATTTGGAACGTTATAAAATGCATTTATATATGTGTTTAAATTTAAATTAGCTATTAATTATAAAATGAATAATTTTTATATAAATTCAATTGTATTAAAATACAAATAGAAAAAAAATTTCTTGAGATAAAAAAAAAGAAATATTTAATATTTGATCATAAGGATTTTATCTTTCAAGTTAAGATAATTATTAATTAAAATAAAATATGTATTGTGTTTATAGTGACCCGGGAAATAGAAAGTTTATTTGATACAATATAAAATGTATTTATATACAGATGTATTAAATAATCATGCAAAAAAAAACTCGTGAGATGAAGAACGACAAAAAGAAAATTTTGATGCGATAATGACCCGTGAGATAAATAAATTATTTGGTGCGATATAAAATGTATTTAGATACAAATGCAAAATTTAAAATGATATGGTTAATTGTAAAATGAACAATAATCATATAAATTAAATTGAATTAAATAATTACATAAAAAGAAAAAAAAATGACTCATAAGATGGAGAAAGAAGAAAAAATAATATTTAAATATAAGATAATGGTTAATTAAAATAAAATAAATATTATGTTGATAGTGACCCGTGAGATAAATAAGTTTTTTATTTTATTAAAATCAAAAAATAGATTATTAGTATTTTTAGCGATAATAAAAAATATAGTGAAAAAAATTAAAATGAAAGTGAGAAAGTGTGGGAAACAAAAGTGAAAATGATTTAAAATTTGAATGAAGAGAGAGAATGAGTGTATATAATATTTAATTTGAATGGATAAATAGAAGATAGTAAATGTAGTCAATGTTAAGTTAACACATGACATGCAATTGTGAAAAGTTACTTTTGATTTTGGATGAATTTGTTAGTTACCGAAATAACCTTTACATAGTGTATTTTATTTTTGGTGAAAGGGCAATTTGGGCAATTCATGAAACCTTTTAGTAATTGGTAGATAGTAGATTCTCTCTCTTTATTCAAATTTCAAATCTCTCTCCTATTTCTTTTTCCTACACTTTTTCACTTTCATTTTATTTTATTTTCTTTATATATTTATGATCACTAAAAATATTAATAATCAATTTTTTAATTTTAATAAAATAACACTATATATTTATCTCACGTGGCAGTATCAACACAATATCTATTTTATTTTAATCTACCATTATCTTAATTTAAGAGATAAAATCTTTATTTTTAAATATTAATTTTTTTTCTTTTTTTATCTTGCGATTTTTTATTTTTTATTTTTATATAATTATTAAAATCAATTAAATTTGTATAGTTATTGTTCATTTTACAATTAAATAAATCATTTTAAATTATGTATTTGTATCTAAATACATTTATATCGCATCAAATAATTTTTTTATCTCACGGGTCATTATCGCATCAAAATTTTTTTTTTCTTCATCTCATGAGTCTTTTTTCTTCTTTTTGCATCATTATTTAATACAATTGAAATTGTATAATTATTTTTCATTTTACAATTAAATAAATAATTTCAATTTTACATCTGTATATAACTACATTTTATATTGTATCAAATAATTTTTTTATTTCACGGATCACTATAAACACAATATATATTTTATTTTAATCAATAATTATCATAATTTAAAAGATAAAATTCTTATTTTTAAATATTAAATATTCTATTATTTTCATTTCACGAGTGCCTTTGTTTCTTTATATTTCAATTTAAATGAATTTATATAATTATTGTTCATTTTAAAATTAATAACTAATTTCATATTTAAATATATATATAAAGAGATTAATTGGAATACACAGGCAGTATAAAATTACTTTACACTGACATCCAATTAAAATGAATCATTTTGACACATGTGAAGAGAAAAAGAATTAGTTATTAAAATAGTTTAGTTATAATTTATTTATTTTTACACATAATTTCATAATTATGTGTTAAAATGATTCATTTTAATTGGATGTCAGTGTAAAATAGTTTTACACTGATAATATATTTTAATTAATCTCATATATAAATACATTTTATATCATATTAAATTTATATATAATATATTTAAATATATTTTATACAATATCGAAGAATTTTACCCGTGCCCGCATGGTGTGTTATCAATGACAAACCACAACAGAAAGTTCCGGTTCCAATACCGTCGTAACAACTTTACCGACCCTCCCTCCTGGTTCTACTAGAACCTTCCAATTATTCCATTTCATCAAATTAGGTTTTTTTTCTAGGGTTTGATTATTCATCCCAAAAAAATCCCAATTCTCCTTCAAACAAAACTTTCTAATTTCTTATTCAATTCAGTCAACCAAATGGTTCGCTCTAGTAGCATCATCCTCTTTACCCACCTTGCTCGTCGATCACTCTTTCACGCCAATGATTCCGTAAATATCTTTCTTCTTCTGTTTATGAGTGTGTGTATTTTTTACTGACATTTTTCTATGAACTATGGTTTAACAAATTTATGGAATTTTTTTCTTCATTTTTTGCAGGTATATGAAGTAGCTTTTCAAAGGGGTTATAGGACATTGAATTTAGGATCATGTAGTTCATCTAGGGTTATTGGTAGTAATGCCCCAAATGGTATGCGTTAAACTGACATGTTATTTATTTTATTTTAATTTCTGTTTGGTAATTTGGGTGTATAGTTATTTCGGAAAGATCAATAAGTTGGCAAATTAATTGACAATTGATCATTTTCTTGGTTTTGTTGGAATGTAGAAGTGTTATTCTCTTTAAAAAAAAGGTTATACTGTTATAGTTTTGTATATTGATTTTGATTACCTTCCGGTTGCGTAGTTGCAGTTAAAGGCAGTGTTAATTTGAAGAACTGGTTGCTATTGGGAGCGGCTAATTCATATTTGGGGGCGTCTAGATCAATTCATGGCTCAGGTATAAATTATTAAATCATGTGTTACATGATGCTTGTCAATCCTGTTTAATTGCTCGTGAAATCACGCGGACTCGCGTTTGAGAGTTTTTTGTTGTTGTTGTTATTATTTATAGCTTATGTGTTGTCTACGGTACTAACTTCTATTGATTACGATTTAATAGAATGGTAGATTTATCTTGAAGTTCTTTCATTTTTCGTTGAAGTACGTCCTTGCTTCCTTATGCATAGTTGTTTATTGTTTCGTGCATGTCACTGACTTGTTTTTTTGCACACTCAAACTATTTTATAGCACCGTTAGCAAGGGACTATTATGATGTTCTTGGTGTGAGTAAAGATGCAAGCTCTTCCGAAATAAAGAAAGCTTACTATGGGGTAGGTTATTCCTCATAATTGTCAATGTACATGAGTATAGGTATTGGAGTATGGATTTTTGTGTGTTTTTAAATATCTAGCCCTTTGCATTGTTAAACTTTGTCGATTCATTAAGTTTCTAACATAACAGTAAAATAATCATATGGAAACTCAACAATTTCCCTTGTTGTGGTGGGACTGAGAAGAGTTTGTTTTATTTTGAGTAATTTCACATTATTATATACTATCGTGCAGACTATCTGTTTGCTTTTCTCGAATGGAGACCATAGCCAACCTCTATTGTGGTGAAAATTAAGATTGAAGTTTTGGGAGAAATTCAATCATTTAGTATTGTTATTTTTATTCCAATTATTATATTCTTAATTCAAAATTGAACTAGGATTAGTTTGCATTTGATTTGTTAAGATTAATTTAAGGATTAGATTATTTTTTATTTAAAATTGAAATTAAGGTTAGATCAAGTTTGATTCAAATTTGAAATTAGGATTATTCATCTGCTTTTCAATTTTCTTATTATTCCTCATTACTTCTCCATTTCTGCAGCTTGCAAAAAAGCTCCATCCAGACACAAATAAAAATGATCCCGAGGCTGAAAAGAAGTTTCAAGAAGTCACAGTGGCATATGAGGTGTACTATTGTTGTTTTTGTTTGTCATACTGCCATAGCCATATATCAAGTATTCAGAGTTTAACAGGCGTACACTATCAGTGTAAAAGTTTTACATTGACATCCAATGAGAGATCGCCACTTTTCCATGTCATACTACCAGTTTCAAAATACCCTTAAAAAGCTGGGCTGATGTAGGAAAATAGTAGATTTTCATGGATGTCGATGGAAAACTGTTTTACATTGACGACGCATATCCCCTAAATCCATATTCATGTCCCAGACTATTTACTGCTGACATTCCCTTTTATTGTGTGTAGGTTTTGAAGGATGAGGAAAAGCGTCAACAGTATGATCAGGTTTAATTCCTTATTGGCTATTTCTTAGAAACATCATTGTAACTATCTTTTCACTAAATCGGGACATATTGTAGGATAAGTTTATGTGAATTATATTGAATGAAAATTTGTACTGTAATGTGAATTTTAATGCATATGGAGGGAATGATATGATTTTAGCGTTGGCCTCTGTTTCATGGAGTGCTATAAATTTTTTAAAAGCTACTTAATAGAAAAAAGAAAGATGGAGAGAAGTAGAAATGCCAAGCTCGTTTTATTTTAGCTTTTTCGTGGTTTATTCTCTTTGTTTTCAGTTGACATTTCCCCCCTTTAAAGTGGAAGGAAGAAAACTTTATTAATAAGCATAGTAGATCGCTAGAAATTTTGAGATCTTCAGCAACATTTTATAGAATGTAGGTTTATTTGTTTCTATGTTTATGAACGGCGTATGCTTAATGTGCTTGTGAAGTTGTCCATGTTTCATAGTTGATTGTGTATTTTATTGAGTGGATTGTTGCTTTCTCTCTAGTATCTACCGTCTCTCTCATTTCAGTTACTTTGTCATGAATCCGTAGGTTGGACACGATGGCTATGTAAACCAACAAAGCACTGGTTTCGGAGGCGAGGGGGACTTCAATCCTTTCGAGCATGTGTTCAATGGCTTCAATCCTTTCAACAACATTTTCCGTCAAAGTGCTGATGTCAAGGTTTTCTCTTTCCTCATATTCAGACATGAGTAGTGCTAGCAAAGAAACACTGCCTTTGCAACACTCATTTATTAATTGGATGAAATACATGTGAGTTCCACCATTTTATATAGACCCATTTCCTAAATAGTGGGACTCACATGTATTTTACCCAATACAATAGTGTTGGAACGAGAGTGGTGCGATCACTCCTCTTCATACTCTATTAAGCATGCTTAGTGATTGTTTAATGAAAACCATATTAATAACTTTTTGATCACAGACTGTCATTGAACTATCTTTTACCGAAGCTATCCAAGGGTGCACCAAAACTTTGACATTTCAAACAGATGTACTTTGCAATGCTTGTGGTATGTTTATAAATAAGCTATGAATTGTTATCCTTCTCTGATATTTTGTATTCATTTAGGTTTGAATTCTGACAAGTCAATGCTCTTTAAAATTAACACATCTCTCACTTGCCAAACTGATTCAGGTGGGAGTGGTGTTCCTCCTGGTACAAGACCTGAAACTTGTACGCGATGTAAAGGATCAGGGGTGGTCAGTATCGTGTTGGAAATAATTTAATTCTTTTACAAGCTTCAGAAGTGTTGTTCAATTGATAATTTTCGAGATGTCCAGATATTTGTACAAACTGGAATATTCAGAATGCAGAGTCCTTGTGGTACCTGCAAGGGAACTGGAAGAAGTGTATCGGTATGGTACAAGCTTCCTTCCTTCTGTGATTTGCAATATTGATTCTTTTCTATTTAATACTATGTTATATAAGAAGGTTCAGAACTTCCAATATTGATGTATGAACTTCTTGTGTTTACGTAACTTGCTTATTGTTCTTGCATCCATTTACTCAGCATTCTGCAGTTATTTGTTCACTCTACCATTGATTTTTGTAATTAAAATAATGCAATGGATATGGGGGTTTTCATACTAATGTAAAATATGAAATTGTGATGATATATTGATTTTTGATGATTTTTAATCTTTTGTTACTGGTATCAGAGTTTCTGCAGGTCTTGCAAGGGTGCGAAAGTTGTCAAAGGAACAAAGACAGTAAAGTTGGATATTATATCAGGTAATTATTTCAAAAAAATTGGAATGCGTTGTTGTAATATGTGACGTAGGCCGTGGTTATATGGCATACAAAGAGATAAATGTTTCAATGATGTATGATTTTTCTTACATTTGCAGGAATTGACAATAATGAGATTCTAAAGGTGTTTGGAGGTGGTGGAGCAAATCCTGATGGACATCATTCCGGTGATCTATATGTTACTATCAAGGTACTTCAGTAGCTTAGAAGTTACTTCCATTTTTAAGTATTTCTTTATATTTTAAAGCCAAGTCAATTAAATTTCTTTCATCCATGCTTTTTGCAGGTTAGGGAAGATCCTGTTTTTCGCAGAGAAGGATTGGATGTTCATGTGAATGCTGTTTTAAGTTTTACTCAGGTAATGTTTCACGAAGAAAATTTTGAGCATTGATTTTACGAGGTTATTTGGTTGGGTATTTTGTAATCCACGTGCCTGTTTCATTGTAGATATTAGTTTATATTTTTTAGGAATTGTCTTGCTAGTAGTTTTTAGTAGGGGTGGCAAACGGGCATGTCCGCCTGTCGCGGTGAAAATTGGATACCATAGTTATTTGTTAACTAGGATCGTATTTTTAATGTCACCACCGGTCTTTGATTTTATCCAAGGGAAGGGAGAAAAACCGAATTCCCACAATGCAATGCAAATGCACTAAGGTTCTAAGTTCAGGGGTTGGTTATACCTAGGGAAGGTTTTAGCATCCTAGATATCTGTAGTACTCTACAGGAACCTCTTGATTTTATTAAGTTATTTGTTATCTATTTTGCTAAGGGTTTAAGGGTAGGTGATTTAGTTTTTATTCTTAAGTGTGCTCGACAAGATATCGCATCTTGTGCCTACATATCCTGTCAGGAGGGAATCAGAGCACTTGTAGTTCCTTGAAGGCCATTTTGTAATTTGGTTCGTATGTAGCAAATATGATGTAAACAATTCGAGTCTTGTGATGAGCTTGATATTTTAAGAATTTAGTTTGCCTTGGAAGAAACATGTAGCGTGACTCTCATGAAGAATTTAACTTTGATTTAAGAATTCAATATAAGTGCACTCCAAAATGATTCATACGTTTATGCTTTAAGATGATTTTGGGCAATTTGGATTTGAAATCGAAAGGGATTAAATGAAATGTTTTGCATCCTTGTATGAAAGATAACAAAATCTAAATCATGAACTTGAAGGTATTCTTGATATTATTCTTGAATTGAAGTACATCTTCATGAGTTCCACCATGAATCTTTGGTTTTAAATTTCAACTCAAACCCTTCACTCTGCTTCTTGAAATTCAATCTTCAACCTTGAGGAGCTTACTTGGGGGAGGAAGATACCAACTTGCAGTATAACTTTCACACAACCAGTGATCAGTCTTAGGGTACCAGATTCCATATCAGAGGGCATAAGGACTTAGTATTTGTAGGGCGTCTTCTGAGAAATATGAGGGAAGAGAGGTTTTGGTAGTGGTTTAGGGATCAGAAAAGGAAAAGGCATAATCTCACAGGAATCCACACACATCTTGCAAGGGCCAAGGAACCTCCACAAACACACATACAGCACAACCTTCAGGACCTTGAATTCTCTGCAGCGGCACCTGTCCTTAAAAAAAAAAAGAAACAAACAGACGAAGCTAGATAAAGCGGTTAGTTATGCTCGAAATGATTGGCCTAAGATGTTATGCAAAAGGGCAAAGCGGGGATCTTAGGGTCAAAAATTAGGGTGCAACAGATGCCCCTATTTAAGTTTCTCCTATTCGGAGAAATGGAGATTGAAATCTTCGTCTCGACGAGATAGGAGAGACTTAAATACAAACATGCACAAATTTTTGGCCCTAAGATGCCGCCAAATGCACATGATATGGTATGAAATGATATGATATGCAAGACAAAGATCCTGTGAGGAATAAATGTCACAGGGGGAAAACTGATGTGAAACGCTGAAACACAGCTAAAGAAAGGAAGACCCAACGAGGAATAGCTTAGCAAAACAAGACTCCACGGGAAAAGATCTAACTCCACTAGGGAAAGAGACTATCAATTGACAATCACAAGGTATCTCAAGCATAGGGTGATGAACTTGCGATGAAATCTTCTAACAAAAACTCTACTTGAGGGTCCCGCTTTGGTGGTCAACTGGAGGAATCTTCAAGAGATATCAACTGGAGGAGTCTGTTGTTGGGACTTATAACCTCTTATGAGAATACTTTCTTCGAGGGTTTTAATAAAAAATGTGTCAACTGTCGAAGATACTAGGGAATATGCTGAGAAAAATGACTGTCTGTCAAAGTTTAACGTAAACCAGGGAATTTACTGCCGAGACCCTGGAAAGAAACGACTGTTTGTCGAAGTTTGCTGGAGATCTACTGTCGAGAATAACCAGGAAAATTTAAAATGAAATACCTACTGCCGAGGTCTTCTGGAAATCTACTGCCGAGAATAACCAGAGAATTTAAAAATGAAATACCTACTGTCGAGGTCTTCTGGAAATCTACTGCCGAGAATAACCAGAGAATTTAAAAATGAAATACCTACTGCCGAGGTCTTCTGGAAATCTACTGCCGAGAATAACCAGAGAATTTAAAAATGAAATACCTACTGCCGAGGCCTTCTGGAAATCTACTGCCGAGAATAACCAGAGAATTTAAAAATGAAATACCTACTGCCGAGGCCTTTTGGAAATCTACTGCCGAGAATAACCAGAGAAATACCTACTGCCGAGGTCTTCTGGAAATCTACTGCCGAGAATAACCAGGGAAATACCTACTGCCGAGGTCTTCTGAAAATCTACTGCCGAGAATAACCAGGGAAATCCCTACTGCCGAGGTCTTCTAGAAATCTACTGCCGAGAATAACCAGGGAAATACCTACTGCCGAGGTCTTCGATCAAGTATTCTACTTGAAAGGGTAGAAAATAAATCATTGCTGCGAGGTTGCCTGCCTCAAACACAAATCTTGAATTAAACTGCTACGAGGTTGTCTGCCTCTATCACAAATCTTGAAATAAACTGCTATGAGGTTGTCGGCCTCTATCACATATCTTGAAATAACCGCTACGAGGTTGTCTGCCTCGGGCAAAGTCTTGAACTCCTCCTGAAAAGGTGAATACTTGCTGGAAAGCATCTTCACGGGGGATTGGAATTTCGCTGGAGATCTTAAGACTTCAGCTGGAATCCATAACTTGTTGGAGGTTTGGAAGTTTCACCGGGGATCTTCAAAAGAGATGCAAGTCGTCTGACTTGTAAAATATGTCTTCTCAAATAAAGAGAAAAGATCCTTCGAATCTTCCCCAAACTTCTCGAAGAGATGCCATTTGATGGAAGCGAATTGAATTGTGGACTCACTGGGGAGAATACCACTGAGAAGTAATATTGCTGTAGTTGAAAATTCATTGAAGTAATAAAATTCTTGCAATAAGGATTCTCAAATAAAGAGAAACATTTGGAAGGTTTTCAATGAACCTTTCTGACGGATTTCCGGCGAGATAATATTTGATGGAGAATGGTTGGTAACCTTGATAACTTCACTAGGGATAGACAAAATGTCTTGAAGAGACTGTCATTTGTCATCCGGATAGAAAATAGAGCTCAAATAAAGAGCTACCACTTGTTGTCTAGATTTAAATCCCATAATACTGCTGGAGGAATAACTTTTGTCTTCCATAGAGATCTTTGAATAAATTCTTCCTGGGGAGACAAAGTGCAAAATAAATGCACGCTCGATTCAGGTTCAACATCTCAGGGATATCCAAAATTTGTGATTGTCAGGGACCAAAGTTCAATCCAGGAAATAACTGGGAAGAAACGGTCAAACAAGGACTCCGTCCATTGAGGATTGAGCTCAACGGGGTTTATCTTTATCCACATATGGAAAAGAAAACTGAAGCAACCATCTTCCACGAGGATCGAACTCAGTGGGTAGTTTAGAAAGTATGTGCTCTTTCTGCCTAAAGCTGATAATTCTACTTGAAGGGAGCAGACAAAACCCCGTCACTTGGAGATAAGCGCAACCAAAGTGAAAGAAACAGACAAACAAACACAAAGATGCAAGATGCAAAATGCGCACATGCCATGAATCTATATGAATAAATGCGATGCTATGCTTATGTTTATGCTGACAAAACAACAAAGAAGAAGTAAGTTGGAGACGAAAAACAAGCATCTCGATACGGATACTCGGCTAATCTTCGCAATATAAGAAGCATCACTGGGGATGAACGGAAAGCCATATATGGGATCACAGTCCTACTTCAAGGCTTCAAACTTATCTGGGGAAAAGAGAGCACTCCACTTGGGGATGAACATCGTGACTTCACTTAGGATTGTCAAGAAAGATTCACTGGGAACGAATCAAATTCATGATTGAAAAAACTTCATGGGGGATAAAATAAATATCCACTGCGAGCTGAAGTAATCTGAATGAAAGTTGTGACTGGATAAAATAAATATCCGCTTCGTCGGGGAAACTTGAATCAATATAGTAATTGAAGATATCCGACATAAAACCTCGAGAGGATGAAATAAACATCCGCCTTCACTGGAGAAGATTGAGATAGTGAGAAAATCCGTTGAGGAGTGAAATAAACATTCGCTTCGCTGGGGAAGATTGAAACCAAAGAAATTCACTGAGGATTCTTAGGTTGTCGACCAGAGAAATCTTACGTCAAAATGTGCCATAACTTCTTGAAGTGGAGATTTGCCGGGGAATAGTTGCGGCTACCTGGAGCAAAGACTTGCTGGGGAGTCGTCACATTACTTGGGATATAAACTCTTTGAGGCGTGGATGAAGGATGAAAACCCTGCATTGATATTATATAGTAGTCGCCATTTTGAATAACAATTGTTGTGAATTGATCAAAATAATCTTCATTTCTCAAAATGCCCCGGATCATATGGTTTAAGAGAAGAAGTCATCCCAAGAGGATTTTACAGAAAACTTGGCACCCAACTGTTCCAATGTCTTCAAACTCTTGGAGAGATTGTCGAATCTCGACGTAACTGACCCGGATTGACTGTGTTCTGTAACCGAGTCTTCAAATTCTTCTTCAGACTGTGGAGAGATTTACCGAATCTCGACGTAACTGCCCCAAATCGACGGTGTTCTGAGTCTTCAAACTTTCTTCTTCAGACTGTGGAGAGATTTACCGAATCTCGACGTAACTGCCCCTGATTGACGGTATTCTAAATCTTCAAGATTGCTCCTAGGGTCAGACTGTGAAAGAAACAATCGGGAATCGACTTGCCCCTTGCTCAGTAAAGTCTTCAGGTACCGTGCCCCTGGGTATAGTCATCCTTTTGAAATAATTCGTCATTTACTCATCAGAGTTTCAAATCTCAAAAGATCTAGCTCATCACTGATGCTCGTATGCTAGCTTCTATGATGTCAAGCAATGTTAGCAAGTAGAAAGTGTTAATTCTGAATCTGCTAATGCAACACCATGTTTGTCTTGAAAATTTATTTAAAATATTTTTGGTTGAATTACCGATTTTATAATGCCAACGCAAATTTTGAGCATAGCCCATAGGAGTCAGGAAACGATATCTCAATGATCATGCTTTTTGAAATAAACCCTGCTTCACTAAGGTCTTCTGAGGGTTGTATCGTGGCTGGGTTCACGGTTTAAGAAACGAAGGATAAAGGCTCAAAGTTTATTTGTACCCACCCAATCATCGCGATATTTTACTCCATTTTTTTTTGAAAATTACCCTGCCCCAGGTTAAGAATGAGGGTTTTTGATTTAGAGAAGAAAACTCCTACTTCAAAGGTTCAAAAGGGTTAACGAGGGTTTATCTCCTTATATCTCCGTTGTTTAGGATTTTTGAAACAATGCCTTATATCACTAGCAGAGTTTTATTCAAAAGCATACAACAAGAGATCTTGCGTTTGATTTCATCATCCTCCTTCCAATTCTGTCAAGGCAAGAGATTGGGGTAGTATTGGCATTATAAAATAGAAAGAGCATTTAAAATGAGTGAAACAAATGGATTTCTTCAAGACAAACATTATTCATTGCATCAGTTATTCAAAATTAACGAGTTCTCACACGCAAAACAAGTGCATTAACGAACGTAGAAAATTACATATGAAAATAGCAAATAAGCTTAAAATATGACGAGACACAACCTAGAGAAAACCGTCCTCTGTATCAATCCACCATGTGCAAGGAGGGGATTGCTTCTTGTTCAAGTAAGAGATGGATCTCAACTTGGGGTTCGCACAATTCGAAAGACAAGACTCCCTTCTGAACCATCTCTTTCACTTTCTTCTTCAAAACATGACATTCCTCGATGTCATGGCCGGGTGCCCCTTAATGGAAGGCACAGAAGGTATCAACTTTGAAATAACTCCCACGGGTCACCGGGACGGATAGTGGAGTTTCCTTCTTGATTAAACCATAGTGTAAGAGGGTAGGGAACAGATTAGCGTAGAGCACAGGGATATCCAAAAATTCACCACTTCGTTCAACTGGCTGGTTGGCTGAGGAGGCAGAAAATCCATCCTGGTGTTGGGATATGGCCAACTGTTTGACCAAATCCATCAGGCTCCTCTTGGTAATCTTTAAGTCTGCAACCTCGTCGTGAAGTTCTTGCTTTTCATGCTCTTGAATGTCTATCAGATTCTTCATAGTAGAAAAAGTTTCCATGTTGGCCTTTAGAGTGGCAATCTCCGCTCGGAGTGCTTGGTTTTCCTGTTCCAAGTGATCCATCCCTTTCTTGCGACCGGCTCGAGTATCGTATCGATGATTCGGCTTGTCTGGCAAGAGAAACACGGATGAGAACCTGGAATGCAAAGGAATGCAAATGCAAATGATGCACATCATATCATAAAGATTCATGGAACTTAGTCTCATTTGTAAACATCGTAAGAATATCATAGACTCTTGAAAAAAAAAAACGTTGAAGTACTCTTACAATAGTCATAACTTGGATGATCTAAGGAGATTGGAGACTTTGCGGCCAGACAAAGAAGAATTCAAGACAAGATAAAAAGTTATTCTACTGCCGCCTACCATTATTCCTGAGGACTAGTTGGTGACACCTTATGAAGAATATTCTTAGCTGACCAAGTTACTATTTCAGGACAAAAGTTCATTTCCTATCTTAGGTTCATATTCAAGCCAAGATAACTACAAAAGGAGGATATATTGGAAAGAAGCTATTGCTTGCAAGAAAGGAAAGGTCCAAGACGTCTTTTCTCATTCTAATCTTCGGTCAACATTTCTAGAAGAAGCTCAATTGGAGGAAGTCAAAGGACTCAAAAAAGACCGTTGGAAGAGTCTCCTTAGATCCATCATTATTAGCTTTTATTTAGCTTTACGTTATGACTGTTGTAAGGCGTACATGCGCGTTTTAATTTTTGTATTAAATCAATCATTTAGTATTCTGGTACTAATGACTGTAACCGTTTTTTTTTATGATTATTAAGATGAGCCTTTTGATATTCCTTGATGATTATAAATAACCGAGTTCCATGAATCTTGTTGCATCATACGCATCATTTGCATTTGCATTTCTCTTGCATTCCAGGTTCTCATTCGTGTCTCTCTTCTCAGACTCCGAATCATCGATACGATACTCTAGTCGGTCGCATGAAAAGGATGGATCATTTGGAACAGGAAAACCAAGCACTCCGAGCGGAGATTGCCACTCTAAAGGCCAACATGGAAACTTTTTCTACTACTATGAAGAATCTGATAGACATTCAAGAGCATGAAAAGCAAGAACTTCGCGACGAGGTTGCAGACTTAAAGATTATCAAGAGGAGTCTGATGGATTTGGTCAAAGAGTTGGCCATATCCCAACGCCAGGATGGATTTTCTGCCTCCTCAGCCAACCAGCCAGTTGAACGAAGTGGTGAATTTTTGGATATCCCTGTGCTCTACGATAATCTGTTCCCTACCCTCTTTACAATATGGTTTAATCAAGAAGGAAACTCCACTATCCGTCCCGGTGACCCGTGGGAGTTATTTCAAAGCTGATACCTTCTGTGCCTTCCATCAAGGGGCACCCGGCCATGACATCGAGGAATGTCATGTTTTGAAGAAGAAAGTGAAAGAGATGGTTCAGAAGGGAGTCTTGTCTTTCGAATTGTGCGAACCCCAAGTTGAGATCCATCTCTTACTTGAACAAGAAGCCATCCCCTCCTTGCACATGGTGGATTGATACAGAGGACGGTTTTCTCTAAGCTATGTCTCGTCATATTTTAAGCTTATTTGCTGTTTTCATATGTAATTTTCTACGTTCGTTAATGCACTTGTTTGGCGTGTAAGAACTCGTTAATTTTGAATAGATAATGTTTGTCTTGAAGAAATCCATTTGTTTCACTCATTTTAAATGCTCTTTCTATTTTATAATGCCAATACTACCCCAATCTCTTGCCTTGGCAGAGAATTAGAAGGAGGATGATGAAATCAAACGCAAGATCTCGTATTGTATGCTTTTGAATAAAACTCTGCTGGTGATATAAGGCATTGTTTCAAGATCCTAAACACCGAAGATATAAGGAGATAAACCCTCGTTAACCCTTTTGAGCCTCTGAAGTAGTAGTTTTCTTATACAAATCAAAAAACCCTCATTCTTAACCTGGGGCAGGGTAATTTTCAAAAATGGAGTAAAATATCATGAAGATTGGGTGGGCAAAAACAAACTTTGAGCCTTATATCCTTTGTTTCTTAAACTGTGAATCAATCTATAATACAACCCTTAAAAGTCCTAATTGAAGCAAGGTTTATTTCAAAAGCATACTCATTGAGATATCGTTTCCTGACTCCTATGAGCTATGCCCAAATCCGCGTTGGCATTATGAAATCGGTAATTTAATCACCAAAATATTTTAAATAAAAACTTCAAGACAAACGTTTGTTGCATTAGCAATTTCAGAATTAACATTTTCTGCTTGCTAATATTGTTCGACATCCTAGAAGCTAGCATACGAGCATCAAGCGATGAGCTAAACCTTTTGAGATTGGAAACTCTGATGAGTAAATGGGAGATTATTTCAAAAGGATGATCATACACAGGGGCATGTTGCCTAAAGACTTTTCTAAGCAGGGGCAAGTTGCCTCCCAGCTATTTCTTGCACTGTCTGACCCCAAGGGGCAAGTTCGAAGACTAAAGACACCGTCAATCTGGGGCAGTTACGTCGAGATTTGATAAATCTCTCCATGTTCGAAGACTCAGTGTATAGAATACCGTCAATCCGAGCCGGTTATGTCGAGATTCGACGAATCTCTCCAAGTTTGAAGACTCGGTTATATGTAACACAATCAATATGGGCCAGTTACGTCGAGATTCGACGAATCTCTCCAAGAGTTGGAATACATTGGAACACCTCGAATACCAAGTTTTCTGTAAAATCCTGTTAGGATGACTCCTTCTCATAAACCATGGGATCTGGGGCATTCGAGAATTGAAGACCTTCTTCCATTCACAATAACTATTGTTCAAAATAGCGACTACTATACAATGTCAGTGCAGAGTTTTCATCCTTCATCCACGCCTAAGGAGCTTTTGACTCAAATACTATGACGACTCCTTAGTAAATCTTTACTTCAGGTAGTCACGACTAATCCCCGATAAATCTCTATTCCAAGAAGTTATGGCACGGTTTCTCCAGTCAGCAACCTAAGAATCCGCAGTGAATTTCTTTGGTTTCAATCTTCCCCAGCGAAGCGAGTGTTTATTTCACTCCTCAACGGATTTTCTCACTATCTCAATCTTCACCAGTGAAGGCGGATGTTTATTTCAGCCCCTCGAAGTTTTATCTCCGACATCTTCAACCGCTATATTGTTATCTTCAAGCTTCCCCGATTGAAGTGGATATTTAATTTATCAAGTTACAACTTTCATTCAAGACTACTGCAGTTCGCAGTGGATATTTATTTTATCCCCAGTGAAGTCGTCATTTCTATCGCGGTGAAAATTGGATACCATAGTTATTTGTTAACTAGGATCGCATTTTTAATGTCACCACCGGTCTTTGATTTTATCCAAGGGAAGGGAGAAAAACCGAATTCCCACAATGCAATGCAAATGCACTAAGGTTCTAAGTTCGGGGGTTGGTTATACCTAGGGAAGATGTTAGCATCCTAAATATCTGTAGTACTCTACAGGAACCTCTTGATTTTATTAAGTTATTTGTTATCTGTTTTGCTAAGGGTTTAAGGGTAAGTGATTTATTTTTTATTCCTAAGTGTGCTCGATAAGATATCGCATCTTGTGCCTACATATCCTGTCAGGAGGGAATCAGAGCACTTGTAGTTCCTTGAAGGCCATTTTGTAATTTGGTTCGTATGTAGCAAATATGATGTAAACAATTCGAGTCTTGTGATGAGCTTGATATTTTAAGAATTTAGTTTGCCTTGGAAGAAACATGTAGTGTGACTCTCATGAAGAATTTAACTTTGATTTAAGAATTCAATATAAGTGCACTCCAAAATGATTCATACGTTTATGCTTTAAGATGATTTTGGACAATTTGGATTTGAAATCGAAAGGGATTAAATGAAATGTTTTGCATCCTTGTATGAAAGATAACAAAATCTAAATCATGAACTTGAAGTTATTCTTGATATTATTCTTGAATTGAAGTACATCTTCATGAGTTCCACCATGAATCTTTGGTTTTAAATTTCAACTCAAACCCTTCACTCTGCTTCTTGAAATTCAACCTTCAACCTTGAGGAGCTTACTTGGGGGAGGAAGATACCAACTTGCAGTATAACTTTCACACAACCAGTGATCAGTCTTAGGGTACCAGATTCCATATCAGAGGGTATAAGGACTTAGTATTTGTAAGGCGTCTTCTGAGAAATATGAGGGAAGAGTGGTTTTGGTAGTGGTTTAGGGATCAGAAAAGGAAAAGGCATAATCTCACAGGAATTCACACACATCTTGCAAGGGCCAAGGAACCTCCACAAACACACATACAACACAACCTTCAGGACCTTGAATTCTCTGTAACGGCACCTGTCCTTAAAAAAAAAAAGAAACAAACAGACGAAGCTAAATAAAGCGGTTAGTTATGCTCGAAATGATTGGCCTAAGATGTTATGCAAAAGGGCAAAGCGGGGATCTTAGGGTCAAAAATTAGGGTGCGACACCGCCCCGTTTAGGCCCGCCCCGCAAATGCCCGCAATAAAACAGGTCGGGGCGGGGCGGTGGTCATAGTTGAGGATGCGGGCCTAAAACTTAAGTCCACCCCGCAAAAAAGTGAGGGCGGGGCGGGGAAAACCCGCGGGCACTGCAACTTTTAAGCTTAAAAATACAAAATTTTATGTAAATGCTCGTGCCCGCAAAAGCCCGCGAAGAAAACGGGGCGGAGTGGGGCGGACACATTAGAGGGTGAGGGCCTAAATTCTTGGTCCACCCCGCATTAAAGTGCGGGTAAAACGGGTATGTCCAACGGGCCAGACCCGTTTTGCCACCCCTAGTTTTTAGGGACCAAAGTCGTAGTTTTCTTTCATAATTGACTTATATCGTTGTACACTACTCACGAAATTATGCCCTATATGAATTTGAGATGTCTAAGTGGTATCGTAATTCGGTAGTATGTTTATCTTTTGATATAATTGAGAACGTTTGTAGGAGCTACTGTGCAAGCTTTGATGGCATGAAATTGTTTGCCAACTTATGGGAAAATTGATTTTCTATAATATTTCGCATGTAAATATTTATTTCAATTTTAATTGGACAGTGGCGTGGAGGCTTTTGTTTTGGCTGGTTATCTTGTCATAGTATTTTTGATCCCTGACATCTTGTTTGTTGTTTGTGGAACATTATTGATATTATTAGTCATAACAATTATGAGTAAGAAATATAAATAATAAACTAAATAGTTGAAATTTTTGTTTTTCTTTTAAATATTTATTTCAGGCGATTTTGGGGGCAACCATTGAGGTCCCATCTTTTACTGGAAATGTAATGCTTAAGGTAAGTATTGCTATTACAACTCATAATATAGAGGTGTTGGCAACATGCTTAGATGCTCTTTCTAACACTATTATTGGCAAAAACTCGTGGATTCTACTAATTTATTCGGGTCTCATTTCCTATATAGCGAGACAAAATTTCAAAATAATGTGATCTATATGAATTTTAGCCAATAGAAAAAGTGATGAAAAGAGTGTGTTCCTAACACTCCTTTGTATAATATTATTTCTTTTGGCATGTCTAGTTCTGTTTGAATGATGAGTTCTGTTTGGCAGGTTCCCCCGGGCACCCAACCTGGTCAAAAGGTGGTTTTGAAAAGGAAAGGTATAAGAAAAGGTATGCAAGTTGATATTATTTAGAGATATTTATCAATTTAGCTTCTCTCTTACTCTAAAATTTCAAAATAGAGGCGCTATCTTCTATAGCAATTTTGTGGTCGATGTTAACTCTGATTTGGAATATACGAACATGTTACTGCTTGGATTTTTATGGTGTTTCAGTAAACTGACTTCTTTCATTGATTTTGACTTGTTTTTTCTTTGAACAGGAACAAATACTTTCAAATACGGGGACCAATATGTTCATTTTAATGTCAGCATTCCAACGTGAGTTTCTCATAATATGGCGCAGTGTTATTTATGAACTGTGTTTTCCTCTTTGTACTACTGCATGTTTAGATTCGAATAATTGATCTTTTGATTCATGATTTGGTTCTCCATTCAATAAACCATGTTTGAAATGTTTTTTACAGAAATCTGACAGAGAGACAGCGGGAATTAATCAAAGAGTTTGCCAAGGAAGAGCAAGAGGAATCGGATAAACGGAAAGCTGCTTCATCTTCTAGTTAAAAACATTTGCAGAGTTTCCACTTGTCATTATTTATTAAGCACTTCCAGGCCATGCTCAACTAGGCGGGAGGGAACCCACTTGCTGATGAAGTTTTGTAGGTGCATTCATCAAGGTTCAGTGTTTTGTTTGGTCCTTCCACTTAGAAAGTATGTATTTTTTGGGTCACAAGTGATGTTCACAATTCAAATTATAATATCTAGAACTTAGAAAACAATACTCTCATATTGTAGTTAATGTTGTACATATTTTTTCTTAATAAACAAAAGTTGTCCATGTCTACCAATGGTTAGTTGGTCCAGTGGTGATTGACGCTGGAATTGGTAGGGAGGATCACGGTTCAATTCTCGCAATTGTAATAAAAAAAAGGGGCTGGAACTACTTGATGCTAGAACTGACCCTCAAACTGGATTAATCGGTCCAGTGGGCCGGATACTGGTGGTGTAAAAAAAATTGTCCATGTCTCAAATTTCTAAGTTTTTTTGTTAATAAAAACTTGAACTTTCATGGCAACCTCATCTGTGTCCTACACAGCTAAAATTAGGAGTAGATGGTTTCTGTGTTAGGATTGAGGATTGCTGTAAATACATTAATTTGTAATATACTTTTTTTATGGAACGGTGCAATATACTTCATATTTTTATGTTTTTGTACTAGTCACTTCATATTTTTATGTTTTTGTACTAGTCGTAATGTGAAATTTTGTTTTAACTAAATTAATGTGAAACAATGTATGAATGTTTAGTACAAATAAAAACTACTAAAAAAGTAAGTTATTTATGGGTTGGTTAAATATGTATTATAGTTGGAAAAATATATTGAATTGTCTAACTGTGATGTGGCACAATAAAATGATAAATTATGTCTATTGAAACGTGCTTGCTAATTATTATTAGTTAAAATTAAGCTATACTATTTTATAAATGATTTTACTTTAAATTTAGGTAAATTCTACTTATCATACCAATTAAATAGGATATTGGATTTACGTTTTAATCTCGTTCAAAAATATACTTAAATACTTCAATTGATATCCTTTTAAGTTTAATTTTTTTTAATAATTTTTTTTATGATATCAAAATTCTAAAGAATTTAAATGTGTTAATTGATTCTTTATTAAAAAAATTGGTTTAAATAAATGAAATTTAATTGTTTCAATTGATTTTTTTATTTTTAAATTGATCCTCTCTTTTTTCTTTTTAAAATGAAGTTTTAATCCCTTTATTTACTTTTATCCTTTAGTTTAATTTTTTATATAAAATTTCATTAAATGAGTGTTTTTTTTTTAGATATAAATCTTATTTTTGAGATTGTGACATTGAAATTTTACTTATTTCGCTATTTGTTTAAGTTTTAACAAATTATTAAATGAGAAAATGGAGGATATACTGACCGTGTAAATTACGACCATGAATTCTGCTACATTACACTTGTATTTTAAAAAATATTAAATGACATGATAAATTGTTGATTTTTTATTGGATGACAGTGTAAAACTATTTTACATGACATGATAAATTGTTGAATTTTTATTGGATGATAGTGTAAAACTATTTTACACTGTCAGTGCATATCAATTAAACCCTTATTAAATTATGAGTTTAATGGTAGTGTACTGTCAGTGTAAAAAATTATTACACATACATCCAATCAAAATATTTTAAAGTGTCAAATCATATAAGTAATTTAAAATTTAAAAGCTGATTTGGTGGAATACATAATTGTCATTGGTTAATAGTTTAAAAATACTTTACACTGTCAGTGCATCATCCTTTTTCTCTTAAATTATATCTTTATTTCTAAGAATATAATTTGTTCATGAAGTTTTTTTATTTTTATAATTTTCTACTCACATATTATTTTAATACATTTATTTTTTAAATTTAATTAAAATAAAATTTAAAAATATTTTTAAAATTTTTATTTTTTTATCAAACACACTAATAGAAATAAATAAAGTATTATAATTCTCACCCTATGTTCAAGAACCCATTTCAAAATACAAAAAATAGTGACAAATGTAGTACAATGTTAAAATTTAGACACCAATTTCAAAATTTAAAAGTTATAAGGATTAATTCACAATTTTTAAAACTTTTTAGAAATCAATTTCAAAAAATTATAAAAAAAACCAATTTGAAATTTACATTGTATAAAACAGTGAAAAAATTTAAAATTCTAAATTTTTAAAAATTCAAAACTTTCTCAATTTAACTTTGATAAAATATTTTATAAAATCTATTCATTTTTACAAATCCTCAAAAAAAAAAAATCAATACACAATATGAAAATAATTCAAATTCTCTAAACAAAACTCAATGGCATATATTAACTACTTGAACAAAGTCTAAACCATTTAAAATTCAATGTTATCTAGGAAGTGTCAATGCAAGCAAAAACACAACTATGGAGAGAAAACACAACTAGTTTATAATCAAAGTATACATACAAGCAAAAACACAACTACGGAGAAACAACAATTCACATTACATATAGTCTAGTCTCCAATACCAAGGAACATTGTTAACTGAAATACATATAACAATTCACATTATATATAGGGTAGCCTCAAAAACCAAGGACATTGTTTGTTGGTAAAAAAAAAATGCTTAGAGCATGAAGCATGAATTGGTTACTAACTTCTGCAACTAAGAACACAAGATGTAAATAATTTCCAGCATCTTGTGCATGTTTTTGTCTTTTTAACAAGTACCAGTGCAAATTTATAAGTGTAACGAGAACAAGTATTAGTTAGATTGAACCGTTCCATTCAACGTAGAACTCTTTCACAAACTCCTCCATGAACTTATGCCTTATCTCAGCCCTTCTTTTCCCAGCCTGAAATAGATCGCTTAAATTATAACTCCTCGACACATTTTAATGTAAATTTACGAATGCAGCAGTGAAAAATTGATAGGGTTGTTGAAAATAGTAATACAGCTGTATGTACCTTGGTTTTCATCATATCTTTAAGCTTGAGAAGCTTCTCGTGAAAATGATTAATTGTAGTTTGTTCCTCTTTGTTCATGTATTGCTCCTTAGATAAATCAGATCTTGGTAAAATGGCTGGATCGTGCAGCGCCCTCTTCTTACTCCCGCCAAAGGTGAAGCACCGTGCAATTCCTAATATTGGAAGCGGAGGAAGAAATTGATATTGATTCAAGTATATGACATTTAAGAACCAATTCCTAATACCGGTGTTGTGTCGGACATCAGCACGCGTACGAGACATAACATTTATATTGCAGAAATATGAAGCCTCGAAAAGCATTCATATATCTGCCATCAAAGGGAATTATTCCCTGTTTTCTAGTAATATGATAGCAGATTCTATCAAATACCTATAGCACCAATAGCATCAAGCCTATCAGCATCTTGGACAACACCAAATTCTGGACACCGTTCGGTATTTCCTTTTCCTGTCACCTCTTCTTTAAAACCTGAGTATTGTAGCAGCAACAACAATGAGTATTTTCCCATAATGCCTAAATTAATGCTGGAAACTGTATCAATTTCAATTAAAGAACATGAAAAATGTAAAACATAGGCAAGAAAATTTTAGCTTTGCCAACTTACCCATTCCTTTAATGATTTCCAAAATTTTTGATTTCTTATTCTCCTCAACTCCCTCTTCCGTGAGAAAATTTTCAACAGTTTCTTCCTCAGATGGGTCCCTAAATGACAGTGTTAGCTCATATGAGGAGAAGGGGAAAAATATGAATAAAATGAATGACAAAAGGAAGAAATTCGTAATCAACCAAAATTATAAAATTATAATACATACTAACCTTAGGTATTTGTAATCTCCTGCAAGTATCAACAAAGAAGTGAATTTATTAGCCAACTACAATTTGATTTTTTATTAATTAAAACAAAAACCTTACATGGACAAACAATTCTGCCAACAATTATAGCTGATAATTGATATTCGATTACCTATATCATGGAGAAGTGCAGCAAGCTCTACCTGAAATAGAAAAACGAGAATGAGGCGAGCATAGGAAGATTCGAAAAATATATACATTTTATAATGGTAAAGCAGAAATAGGAAGAACGTAGGATAGTTACGATTTCCATGGAGTGCGGATCAGAAGAGAGGCCTTCCTCCGAGGCAAGGGAGAGAGCAAGGTCACGAACCCTCCAAACATGCGCTGCATCGTGAGAAGCATCATTCCCTTTCATTGCTTTCTCAACCAACGCCTCAGCTTTTCTTACTCTCTCTTTCCTTTCCATCTCCATCCTCTCTCTTGTTCCAGCCACTGCAGCTGTGCACCTCACTCGGCCAATACACGTTCTTCTACTATCTTTGCAAAATAAAAATTTGCACCCTAGTCCATGAAACAGTTAGAGCTGTCAATTAAACTAACTTTATCCCAGTCAACCCTGGCCCAATGTGTGTCAAATCAAAGTCGTCAAAAACAAGTCCAAAAACTAGTTTCAAATTATACAAAATTTGCACAGAAAAAAAAAACTTATCATCAAACTAAGAAGTAGTTAAAGAAGTAAAGAGAAAAACAAAACTAAAAACAAATAAGTTCTTTATTGAGTATCTACCACAAGTTGGAATAGTATTGTCAAATAGCGGCGCTATAGCCCTACTGTTTAGCAGAATTTGAAGAAATCACTATTGTTCAGCAATATGCTAGTATTTAGTTCAAAGTGACGTCAAATAATAGTGGAATTTGAACAAAACTTCTATTTTCTGCAAATAAATGATTGCCAACAACGACCGAAAAGTAGTTATACGAGTAGGGAATCACTTCAAGATGTACAAATTAACCAAAAAAACATAGTATAGGGGAGTTTGATACCATCCCATACATATGTCTACAGACTTAAAAAAAACATAGTTAAATATAGTTCAGTGACATACTTGAATTCACATTCACAGTAAGGTTGTTAGTTTTCCCGAGTATGTCAGTGTTTCCCACTGGAGTCAACAATAATGCAACTTTAGTATCCTGTTTAAAAATCAACATGAAAATCAAAAGTCTCTCGGATGTTTGATCATTTCAATCTAATGAATGCACATAAACATTCTTGAGAACAACTCAACATTCAGATAAACAACAAATTCCAAAACAAAACTAGCATAGTAAAAGTGATTTCATTTGCAAGGAATCAAAAGAAAAAAACTTTCTAATCAAATCCATCCATTCTTTTAGTAAGCAAAGTAGAAAAGATAAATTTTACCTTACAGACAGCAAACATAGAAGATATTGTTAAACCCTAAGCCCCAAATGAATAAAAAAAATGAATTCATGGGAGATTGTATTATATTGAGGAGAAAACCTAACAGTGGAAGTGTGATTAAAGCCATATAGTAAAAATTAAATTGAAAAAAATAAAAAATTGAAATTGGAGATTTGTTTTATTGGTGTGGAAATTGAAATTAAAATTCAGTATAAGATTCTGTAAATATAATTAATGTGATTTTAATCTATATATATTATACTGAATTTAATAATTCCATATAATGTTTAAGATTTATTAATTCTATATAAAAAACATGTTACTGAATTATTTACTATTATGCTGGCTTAATATTCAAAATTTCCATAAAAAAGAGAATCTTATCATAAATATTTTTTATTGGGTATCCTAATATTTAGTATAAATTAAAGATTAATATATTTTTATTTAATTTATTTGGTAAAATTTATTAAATAATAAGATTTAAAATTTTAGTTTGATAACATCCAATAGACACCACAATTAGATGAATGCTTCGGTATCCTTAGAGCATTTTCAATGGTGCAACCAAATTTTGGGTTCTTTGTGGAGCCCATTGAGCCACATCATCTTCAAGCAACTCATCCAATTTTTACTCCAATGGTGCAACTCTAAATAACCTATTTTGGGTCCCACCACTTTAGTTAAGATATTAATATATTATTCATATTAAATTTTATTTTATTTAAATTATTTATATTTAAATTAATATAAATAAATAAAATTAAAATTAATCATAAAATTTAAAATAATAATTAAAATTAATCTAAAATACATGACATATAATTAAAAACAATAAAAATAAATAACTTCATATAATTCGTCATTTAAATTTCATCATTCTCATGTCCAAAACGTTCCCAAATATGCTCGACTAGATCTCCTTGAAGTTGGCGATGAACTTGTTTTTCATGAAGATTTGCTCTTCTTTGTAGCCTTGTTGCAAGATTCGGATGAGGACCGTTAAATGTTTCAGTCCTTGAGTTGTTGTCATCTACATTATCATAAGAGTAATCAAAATCACCTCCGTATGTGTGTCGTTCGTCTTCAACAATCATGTTGTGCAATATGATGCAAGCATATATGGTATGCTTAAGGGTTTCCATGTGCCAGGCACGCGCTGGACCACATATAATTGCAAATCGAGATTGAAGCACTCCAAACGCTCGTTCCACATCCTTTCTAGCCGATTCTTGATGTTGTGCAAATAGTTTTCTCTTTTCTCCTTGCGGCATTGAAATGGTCTTGACAAATGTAGCCCACTCAGGATATATATCACCCGCTAAATAATACCCCATGTTATATGGTGTTCCATTAATTGTATATTGCACACTAGGAGCATGCCCTTCCAAAATTTTGTTAAACATGTTGGATTGGTTTAGCACATTAATGTCGTTGTTTGAACCTGCAATACCAAAAAATGCATGCCAAATCCATAAGTCTTGTGATGTCACAACTTCAAGCATGATTGTGGGCTTTCCATGATCACCTCGACAAAATTGTCCTTTCCATGCAACATGACAATTTTTCCATTCCCAATGCATACAATCAATGGAACCCAACATACCTGGAAAACCACGTGATTCTCCCATTTGTAAAAGATGTTCAACATCATTGTTGTTAGGCTTTCTCAGATATTCAGCTCCAAATACAACATCCAGGCCCCTAACAAACCTTTCTAAGCATTTAACCGAAGTGCTTTCACCGATTCGAACATATTCGTCTACAATGTCAGCGGGAGATCCATATGCCAACATACGAATAGCAGATGTGCATTTCTGCAATGGTGAAAAACCCATTTTACCAGTTGCATCGACCCTCATTTGAAAATATTCATCATGATTTCCAGGGCGTCTACAATTCGAAGAAAGACATATCTATGCATTCTGAACCTTCTTCGGAATTGAACATCTGTGTATAGTGGATTTTCTGAGAAGTAGTCATTGAATAATCGACTGTGCCCTTTTTCACGACCTCGATCTACTGTTGTTCTTCTCTTTGGCCTAAAGGAATTTCCAGATTGACGTTCATTCTGAAGTTGTTGTTCTTCATCACTGTCGTCCATAAATTCTTCTTCAACCAATACTTATTATAATTTAAAGTGGTACTTGAAATTCTGGTATCAGATGTGTGATGTTAAGTGTGATGTCACAACAACACAATCTGCTATGAACAAGGCAATAAACAACAGTAAATAAACATAATGAATTGTTCACCCAGTTCGGTCTAACTACCTACGTCTGGGGGCTACCAAGCCAGGGAGGAAATTCACTATAAGTAGTATTAAATTACAGACTCAACAATCCCAGTTGACATCTACCTAACTTAATCACTACCCAATGACACTTCTACCTAAGAACCCACTTAGGTATGAGAAACCACTCGCTCCCTAAATCACCTCAGTGATACAATTCAAAGATTACACTTTAAAACCCACCTTGATCCTGCTTAACAGCTTTGATCAAGAACACCACACTCTTGCTTAAAAGCTCTAGAGTGAATACACTTACAACTCAAAATAGTAACACCAATTCAAACATGAATTGTTTACAAAACACACACGAAGACACAAATGACACTCAATCTTTAGCTCTCTTTCTTCGTTCTCTTCCAACAAGGGTTGAGGCTGCTTTTTATAGAATTCTGACTTGGGCTTGGACCTCTTTCAAAATAATCTGATTTGATTTGTTATTAATCATAATTTAAAACAGATTTGATCTTCTAATCTTTTTAAATCTTTTCAAATCAGCCCTAATGTTAGTTACATGATCTGCTCCATATCTGATTGAAAATATAAATATCTTCTCCAAGAAATTCGCATCCAATCTCTCTAACAAATCTCCTCAAAACAAACTAACACGCGCAGCCCTAAAACATCACAATCTGATGTTCTGATGTTCTGATAACTGACGTCAAGACATCAAGTTTAACATCAGCATATAAAACTTCAAACCTGCAACAACTAATGTTAGGAACCAATGTTATGACATCAGACATATGACATCAACATTGTTCAACTTTGTTTTACTAAAATTGCAGCCAATACAAGAACTAACAATCTCCCCCTTTGGCTAATTTTGGTTAAAACAATCTCTGCCAACATCAGAGGTACCTGCAGCGGAAAAACTTCATACTCCTAACATTCCAAAACAATCTGCAGCCATCACATTTTATCACATCCAAAATCTGCACAAAGTTAAACTCCCCCTCAAAACAAGAACCAGCTGTTCAAACATGTACACTCTCCCTCAAGCCTAGAACCACATCAGACACCTAGGCAACACATAGGCACATAGGCTAACTCTCCCCCTTTTTAGCCATAATTGGACAACTACTAACAAGTTATGCCCTCACACACCTAACACTTACAACAGTTAGTCCTACTAGCTCTCCTTGTCAGTCAACAGTCAGCACCACAGACAAGACAAATCACAAACCAGATAAGCATAAAAGAATTTTTATCCAAATTACACAACATGCTCACAATGAGCAGGAACAAAAACTACAAACTACAAAAGCAAGAAACAGCAGAAACAACAATTCAATCTTCATTATCATCAGAACCATCTGTAGCATCCTCATCACCTTCCTCTGAACCTGAATCTTCAGCATTGACACCCACATCATCTTCACCCTGTTCTAAGGATTTGATCATCTGCTCAATTTTCATCTTCCTAGCAGTGCTAGTACAGATCACCATATCAAGATCCTTGCAGGCAGCCTTCAATTCTTCAATCAACTCAGTTTTAGTACTGGTCTTCTTAACACCAGAACTTGATGTTACAACAATGTCTGGAACATGATTCCCAACAAACTGCTTGGGATGCAAGGACAAAGTTGACTCCCTCTTACATGCTACATCTGAACTAGTTAAAATTCCAGGATGTTGATCTAAGATCATTCCACAGACAAGGGAAGGAAATGCTATAGGCATCTTGATAGCATTAGTGGCACCATGCTTCACAACTTGATCAAATATGTAATTTCCATAATTGAACTTGACCTTTTTCCCAACAGCATAAATAAACCTTCCTAATCCCATAGCTATGGTGGTTTTGTGATTAGTAGGTACCCAGTTAGCAGCTCCAATTCTGTGCAAAATAGCATACTTGATACTGAGTTTGCTAGCTGTCAATTTACCTTTCAGTGGCCACACCTTCACTTGAGTGGTTGTGATCTCTTTACACACATCATTATCAGTCACTTCCAGTTCACAACCCTCTTGATCATCTCTTCCCAGATACTTATTGATGGTACTAGGAGAGAAATTAATACACTTACCCCTAACAAACACCTTCATGAAGTCCACACTTCTTTTATCAGAAATGTCTATAGGAATGTTAACAACAAATTCCTTAACAAGTCCACCATAGCACTTAGAGAATTTAGTCACTGTCTTCAACAGGCCAGCAACATGAATGAGCTCCATAATTTCTTTTATCTCCAATGCATCTTTTCCAAGCTCTCTTTCTAGAGCTAATCTCCTTTGACACACAAATTTCCATATTGGAGCACTGCTAGCATAATGAAAGGATATGTTGTCCACTGGCACTTCAGGAACCTTATCAGAAATTCTCTTCAAAATGGACTTTCTGACAGGGGTGATGTCTTGAACATCTTCCTCAACATCATACTCAGATTCAGATTCTTCTCTAATCTTTCTCTTTTTGGAAGTCACAACAACCTTGCTCCAAGATTTAGTTGGACCAACTACAAATGTCTTTTTCTTCTTGCCTTCAGCTGTCATCTTAGGAGAAGATTCCACAGTCTTTCCTTTTCTGGTCTTCAATCTATTGGCAATACCAGGAACAGCATTACCAATTACTTCATTATCAGATAAGTCAACAACATCCACCACATCAGCATTCTTCTTCCCTCTGGGACTAGGAGTAACATCCCTAACAGGTGATGTTCCAACATCATGTTCAACATCAACCTTATCTTCAACATGAGTATCCCTTTCTCTTTCAGCTTCAGCTTCAACTTCATCTTCAATCTCAACATCTTCAATGACTAAAACAGCCAATCTGTGAAGATTGGTTTCAGAAGTTTGCATGTCACCCTTTTCTCTAACAGATTGATCAGCAGGCATTTGACTCAGAGGTCTAGATATTCCCTTCACAAAAATTCCTTTCTCAAATATTTTTGTGACAATCTGATCAATACTTTTGTCCACATCTACCCTTTCTTCAATAGCTTGAGGAAGAGGGGTGGTAGTCTTAGGAGTAGGTTTGTCTCCAAACAAAACACTAGTGACAAACTCTCTACTTTTGCTATCATCAAATTTCTTACCCGTAGATTGATCAGAAGTATTACCTTTTGAAGGCCTCTTAGGTTGATACTTCTCAGGTCTTGTCTTTTCTGAGCCTGGAATCATAGAGAGAGGCGTTATGTCCAAGGCTTTATCCATCGAAACTTCTTTCCTTGAAACCCTAGATGTTGCATGCGAAGAGCTCCTTGAAGCAGATTCCTTGGAGGGAGATGACCCATGTTGAAACATTGTTCCTTTGAAACAGTTGATGTACAAGGATGAGTTGTGTCTTACGATCTTTGGTGAGAAGATGAACAGACTTGGAGTGTGGAGATTGATGTAGCGTGTGAGAGTAACAATAGGGAATGATAGCCTAAGGTAAGGGGACTGCTTTTGTTGGTCACTTAAAAGCCAATAAATGTATTTTCCCCACCAAAACAAATTTCCTTTTAAATTTTTGAAATTTAATAAATGCACACCATAATTCACTAACCTTTGAAGCCTTTTCCACATGCCCAAATTTCTACTTAAGACTTCACAAATTTCAGCACACATATCTTTAGGGAAATCGTCATTACCCTTCATACCTGACTGATCAACCTCTACGGCCTTGGTTTCTTCAATATTTCCTCTGAATAGTTGCATAACACTAGGTTATTTGGTGATCCTTCTAATGTCACATTCAGATGTCATAACACCATCCTTGACATTACATGATAAGCTGGACTCTAGAGGAACCCATAAATAACAGTTATCTATGGATCTAACTCCCCTCATAACGACTTCACTCTTCTCATTAGTCACTAAACATTCATCATTAGTGTAGCTAACCTTGAATCCTTCATCACATAACTGACTGATGCTAATCAAATTAGCAGTCAATCCTTTGACAAGAAGTACATTTTCAAGATTAGGTCCATCCTCACAATTCAATTTTCCAACTCCTTTAGCTTCCCCTTTTTCTCCATTGCCAAAAGTTACCTCATTTATGGAGTAAGTCCTGATATCCACCAAATGATTCTTGAAACCTGTCATATGCTTTGAGCAACCACTGTCAAAATACCAACCATCCATAGCTGGGGTTCTAACAGATGAGTGAGCTAATAGACATGTGACAATAGCTTTAGGAACCCATTGTTTAACAGCCTGAGGCCTGTTCTGCTTCTGTTGAGGAACAGATTTGGGATAACCATACAGTTTAAAGCAAGAAGATTGTATATGGCCAAATCTTCCACAATAGTAACATCTCACTCTTTGAATCTCTTCTCTGAAGTGATTGAAATGTCTCTCACCTTGATGATGATTTCTGTCATAATGCTGAGGCTGCCATCTGTTAAAATATTGATGTTGTCTTCTCCCATAATTAGGCTGTCTTCTGTAGTGATGAGTGTGTCTTTTGTAATGATTAGGCTGTCTTTTACCATGATGATGCGGCCTTCTTCTGCCATAACCATAAGGCACAACATTATTAGGTCCAAAACCAAACATTTTCCCTTGATGTTGAGACTTCAGATGGAACATGTTATGTTTGAGACCAGAAGTTTGCATACTCATATGGTATTGGGGAGGCATATACTGTCTAGCTCCAAAAACCTGAGGCTTTCCTTGAGGTTGAGGCATAAACTTCTTAGGTACATGACCATAGCCCTTTCCATTATTTTGTGGCCCAAGGTGAGGGACACCCTTCTTAATTCCATAACCATGTCCTTTTTCATGCTGATGAGGAATGTTTTGTTTAACCCCAGAAGAACTAGCCTCTGTAGATATCTTCCTCTCACCCTCATATCCTAGACCAGTCTTGTCACTTGCCCCTTTTCTAGCTTCAAGTATTTTATCCAGAGTGTCAGTTCCACTATTTAACATTCTGATGGATTTTGACATTTGATCAAGCTGGGATTTTAACAACAAAACTTCATTCTTAAGTTCAGCTTTCTCAGTCTCAAGCTGAACAATAATCTTCTTCTGCTTCTCCCATTCTTGAAGGACCTCTTCACTTTTCAGACACAGCTCTTGATAAGAAGATGCCAGCTCTTCAAAGGTCAATTCACCATCACTAGACTCTCCATCAGAGGCACATAGTCCAGTCAATGCCTTAACATGCTTGGCATTCTCTTCTTCACTTTCACTATCTGTATCAGACCAGGAAACAGATAACCCATTTTTCTGCTTTTTGAGGTATGTAGGACATTCTTTCTTGACATGACCATAACCTTCACACTCATAGCATTGAAATCCTTTGTCATGATTGGACTTTTCTTCATCTCTTATTTTCTTCACTTGATCATTAGACCTGTTGTTGTCAGATGTGATGTTCTTAACATTAGGTATATAGTTTCTGTCCATTCTCTTTAACACCTTATTAAATTGTCTCCCAAGCATTACAACAGCATTTGACAGTTCCTCCTGAGTTTCAAAATTACACTCCTTCTTACCATCTTTAGTATTAGACACCAAAGTTATGCTTTTGGTATTCTTTTCAGGCTCCTCATTCAATCCCAACTCAAAGGTTTGAAGAGAACCAATCAACTCATCAACCCTCATCTTGCTGATGTCTTGAGCTTCTTCAATAGCAGTCACCTTCATTTTATATCTCTTAGGAAGGGATCTGAGAATCTTCCTTACCAGCTTCTCCTCAGTTATTCTTTCTCCTAAAGCACTAGAAGCATTGGACAGCTCAAGAATATTCATGTGGAAATCATGAATGGTTTCATCATCCTTCATCTTCAGATTTTCAAACTTTGTTGTCAAAAGTTGAAGTCTTGACATCTTGACTTTGGAGGTTCCTTCATGAGTAGTCTTCAAGATATCCCATGCTTCCTTAGATACTTCACAAGTGTTTACCAGCCTAAAGATGTTCTTGTCAATACCATTAAAGATGGCATTCAAGGCTTTTGAATTTCCAAGTGCAAGCTCATCTTCTTCCTTTGTCCAATCTTCCTCAGGTTTTAGCTTTGTTGTACCATCCTTTTCAACAATAACAGGTGCTTTCCATTCTTTTAAGGCAACCTTCCAAGCCCTGTTGTCTAATGACTTCAAGAAGGTAACCATCCGTAGTTTCCAATAGTCATAATTAGAGCCATCTAGAATAGGGGGTCTATTCACAAATCCACCACTCTCCTTGTCCATTGCACCAGAAAGTATCAGCCCTAGATCTCACCCAGATGCAGAGCAGGATGCCTGCTCTGATACCAATTGAAATTCTGGTATCAGGTGTGTGATGTTAAGTGTGATGTCACAATAACACAATCTGCTATGAACAAGGCAATAAACAACAGTAAATAAACACAATGAATTGTTCACCCAGTTCGGTCTAACTACCTACGTTTGGGGGCTACCAAGCCAGGGAGGAAATTCACTATAAGTAGTATTAAATTACAGACTCAACAATCCCAGTTAACATCTACCTAACTTAATCACTACCCAATGACACTTCTACCTAAGAAACCACTTAGGTATGAGAAACCACTCGCTCCCTAAATCACCTCAGTGATACAATTCAAAGATTACACTTTAAAACCCACCTTGATCCTGCTTAACAACTTTGATCAAGAACACCACACTCTTGCTTAAAAGCTCTAGAGTGAATACACTTACAACTCAAAATAGTAACACCAATTCAAACATGAATTGTTTACAAAACACACACGAAGACACAAATGACACTCAGTCTTTAGCTCTCTTTCTTCGTTCTCTTCCAACAAGGGTTAAGGCTGCTTTTTATAGAATTCTGACTTGGGCTTGGACCTCTTTCAAAATAATCCGATTTGATTTGTTATTAATCATAATTTAAAATATATTTGATCTTCTAATCGTTTTAAATCTTTTCAAATCAGCCCTAATGTTAGTTACATGATCTGCTCCATATCTGATTGAAAATATAAATATCTTCTCCAAGAAATTCGCATCCAATCTCTCTAACAGATCTCCTCAAAAGAAACTAACACGCGCAGCCCTAAAACATCACAATCTGATGTTCTGATGTTTTGATAACTGATGTCAAGACATCAAGTTTAACGTCAGCATATAAAACTTCAAACCTGCAACAACTAATGTTAGGAACCAATGTTATGACATCAGACATATGACATCAACATTGTTCAACTTTGTTTTACCAAAATTCCAGTCAAAACAAGAACTAACAGTACTAATGACCATTTTACATAGGAGTTGATAAATTAAAGTGGCACTAATGTCCATTTTACATAAGTGATACTAACTACATTCCATATATTTTTTTTCATCTTATTACAATATTTTTCATGAATATCTCGTTGACTATCGCTCATAGTAGAAGTGTCTTTCATCATGATTTGCATTACCTTTAATTCTATCCCATCCTCCTTACATTGCGCTAGTCTTTCCATTGTTATTGCTCTTTTATTCCGTGTATCTTGCGTTGCATTTGGAATTTCCTTTGCCTTACCCTTCCTTTTTGCTGCTTGTTGCCCCATTGGACGCTCCATTGGCGATGATGAGTTATACTCATAACTTGAGTGTGACCCACTAGCATAATTCTTTGTTCTTTTTGAAGAATTTTCAATTGATGCTCCCATCCATTTAGGTTCATCTTTTAACAATCGCCATGCATACTCAAGATTGAATGATGTACCATCATCTTGAACAAAAAAAGCATGTGCATTAACCAATATATCTTTTTCTGATGTACCACTTTTTTTTCCATTAACAGCTTGATTGTAACACCCAACAAATTTTTGAACAAGGCTATTTATTCGATGTCATCGACATTTTAATTGACCTTGTAGCTTTTCTCGCGCCTGCCCACGATGTTGGTTATAATTATCGGTGATTCTTAACCAAAAACCGTCGGCTTTTTGATCAACTCCCACAATTGGATCCTTTGAAACATTGAGCCATGATTGTATAAGAAATGTATCCTCTTCCCTTGTGAATACCTCTCGAGGTTTTTTTTAACGGAACACCTTTGTTCTTTTTCAACGGTAATATTTTCAATACCAACATGAGTTGAAAATTGTGGAACTTGGCTATCGGACATAAACCCTATCGGTGTTTCGGGTTCATGATGAGAAAAATTCACTCCATGAGTAACTATTTAAGGTCTAAAATACATATTTGGGTTGTTTGGTGAGGGAAAAAATGTGGTAGAGTTTGTTGGTGGTGAGGGAAATTGGGAATTTTGAGGATTAGAATTTTGATAATTTTGCATAAAATGAAACATAGATTGTTGAAAATTATATTGATTAGGGTCCATTTGACCTTAACAATAATAATTTGAGGTAAGAAGATGCAAATTTGGGTAAAATATATGAACAATTAAAAGTTAATGAGATGAAATTGTGAGAGAAAAATTTGAATGTATAATTTTTACCATCCCATATTTATAGGTAAATAAATAATTGAAAGAAAAAAAAAGCAAAAGAGTCGTTACATAACATCTCTTATTTTTATTATTTTTTTTATTCAACATTACCGTTGCAATGCATTGCACCTTTGCGCCAGCATGGTAAACTCCAATGCTGTGTTTTTTCAAAAGAGACTGCTCCAGCTGGCGAACAAGGTAAAAATCCTTGCGCTGGAGATGCTCTTAGATTTAGTTGAATACCGATACTTTTATCTACTAAAACAATTACATTTAATTCCATGTCACTTTTTATATTTTTTTATTTAAAAATAAAATAATATTTTAAATTATTTTGTACTAAAGGTAGTGGTACCCAAATAACTATCATGAATATCTAAAAATTTGTCCCACAATTATTATAGGAGAATTAGTTTAAAATAATTACAATTGTAAAATTTGTAAAAAAAAACTGAACTAACAAACAAATAAATCAACTAAATTAAAATATAGGCAATAATTTCAGGTTCTCTAATATTATTAATCAAATTAAAATAGAGATAATAAATCAATGATGGGTTTTTATTTAAAATGGTCACAATAGTAAAACACTCAAAAATTAAAAAAAAAAAATCTAACTTGCAAACAAATAAATTAACTAAATTATAAATAGATAACAATTTCACACTACTTATATATTTTTAGTCAAATGAAAATACAGGTGATAATATAAGATGGTCGCAGTAGTAGAATATTCAAAAATTAAAAATTTATTTTATTTATAATATATTTATTTTATACTTTAAAATTATGATCAATATATTAGAACATTAATTTTTTAATCAAAATAAATTATATATATATATATATATAGTTCTGGACTGAGTCGGCGTCTGCCCACCAGTCGGGCAGGTCTAACCCAATGTTATGATGAGTAGCTCATTAAGGCCCAATCCTCTCTCTCGTCGGGGACATCCAGATCCCATCATCGTCGAGCAGACACTACATGGTCCGGGGAGATGTCACACGTCTTTCCCACGTACTCCACGTGCTCCCCACGTGGGGACACGTCATCAGGTAACTTCCCACCTCCGGAAGAGCAGGTCAACCCACTTTCCGAAGGTCGCGGGGCAATTACTCCATGGCGAAGACCACGTGCTGGTCTCCCCTACGCCACGTAAGCCCTGGCAGTTATCTGCATCGGGTCTAGTGACCCAACCCAGTTCAGACGACCGTTGGCCCAGTGCTGAGGGCATAATATAAATACCCTCTTTCATTAGAGGGTCAGGTATTCTAATTCTCACTCTCATTACTTTTCTGTACTTGCTTGCTCCGTCTCTGACTTTAGCATCGGAGTACCTTGCAGGTAGACCCTCCCCCCCACACCGTCTCACCACCACCAGATTAGCAGAGCTCACGACGTGCAGTTGGCCACCGATCCAATTCTGATCAGGTACGATCAGTGGCGCCATCTATGGGAACCCTTTTCTTCCCCATTTTTCCTCCCGTAAAACCAAAGCAACCGTTAATCTCTGACGATCATGGCCAGCCCTCGAACTAACGCCAACACTTCGGACACCGCCTTCTCACCATTCAACAACAGGGACGACCACGATCCCAAAGTGGTGGTTCATGGCGAAGAATGAGACCCCAGGGATGGGCGCACCGCCTCCCCCTCCTCTGATGACGCAGACTTCAACGCCGCCCGACTTGGTGATAGCCCGGCTGTCTACCAGCTTATCCCTGCGCGCAACCTAATGTTGATCTGAACACGGTGGCTTTGTTCGTGTAACACCCCAAATTCGATTATGATTAATTGTTGCTTATTTGAGGATATAAGGTGATTTTGACGATATGTGGTTATGTGGCACGATGCATTGTGGTGAAATTATTTTAATAATATTAATAGTAAGAATAATCATATAGTATTATTCAAATTATTGTTTATTATTTAAAATAATAGAAGTGGGAGTATTGAGGGTAAGTTGGTCATTAGGGATGGATAAGTGAGGATATAATGGGAAGAGCATATTTAAGGGTATTTAAATAGAGAATAGTGAAAGGAACTCATTATTCGTATTGTTTTTGAGGAAAAGGTAAAAGTGCTCTGAAGAACAAGTGAGAAGGAGGCTAGGGCATAGAAGAATTCCGGCGAAACTCCAAGAGAATATTGAAAGAATCAAGACTCTGAGGTATGAGGAGTATCACTTTGCAATATTTTTGATATAAAGATTAGGTGTTGGTGGGTGATTGGGGTTTTGGAGGAAAAACCTAGGGTTTAGAGGTTAAAGGTGATGATTTTGATTATTTGTTGTGTTGTGGTTATTGTGAATGATGTATGTGTGTTAGATATAGGTTATAGTGACTTAATTTGTGTTAATAGGGTTGAAACATGCAGTTTAAGGGTACGAAATCGAGGTGGGAGAAGTGCTGTCATCGCAGAAATTTTCGACCAATTCGCAAAGGGCGCTTAGCTCCGTTTAGCGCACTTAGCACGGTCCCTTCGGGCAGCTTATTTTGAAAACTTCGAAAATTCGTAACTTTTGATTCGTAAGTCCGTTTGGGTCGTCGTTCGAATCGTTGGAAAGCTGACTTTATGTACTTTATGTTAAAATTATTTTCAATGATAAATTTCCAAATATTCGACGAGGCATGTGTGTTTTCTTGTATGTTCCAATGTGTCAAACCGTGAAATGTGGACATCGGTCGCATGAATGTGTGTTGTGATTGTGAATTATGAGGTTGTATGATGTTGTTGTTAAGTTGTTGTGGCATACCATGCAATTGTGATAGTTGTTGCTTATAATGTTGCGTGAGGATGTTGTTGAGTGGTTATGGTATGATGTGGTGTGAATTAACCGGTAAAGGTAATAGTGGTTGTTTGTGATGTAGTCGAATGTTGTGGGGTATTGTTGTTGTAAATATGATGCTATGTGTTGAAGATTATATGATGCTTATGTTGATCTAAAGTATAACGATAGGGTGTTATTGTTTTATGATGTTAATTATATGTGGGAACTTATATGATGATTATGCGTTGATTGCTTATGAGGGTATGAGTTATGTGAATGATGTTACTATAATGATGCTATGACGGAATAAATAGATGATGTGCATATTTTGATGTTCACACATGCTATGTGACGAACATGATGATCAAATGAATTGGGATGATGTAGTGTGAAATGAAGTAGTGATGCTATGATATGATGTTTTGATGAATTGATGATGATATGATTAATATGATGTTTTGATGAATGATGATGCACGTAATGACTTTTGTTGATATTGATGACTGTGACGTTGTGCATCATGCATTCATAACATTTAGACTTCGGTCTATTGACGATTTTAGGACTTCGGTTCAGTGACGATGTTAGGACTTCGGTCCAGTGGTGGCTTCAATCCCATTATGCGGATTGGAGTATTTTGTGACGTGCTCCCTTGTGGAGGGTTGATGGCCTAGTGTCCATTATTTTGACGATTTGGTACCACATGCATTTTATGACATTGCATTTCATTCTTGGTGGCATTATATGATTGCATGTTTGTGATGTTGATGACTTGGTGATTTATATGATGTTTTGGGTGAGTTGCTATGATGTTTGTTTAAGACGAATGTTGACCCGTTAATGTCTTTCCTTTATATGATTTATATTGAATTGTGATTACTCACCCTGCCTGTTTGAATGTTGCCTCTACGTGGGTAACGTGCAGATATTCAGGAATAACTTCTCGGTGCGTGAAGTTCTAGCTTGGAGTTGTTTAGCGTATTTCCGTAGAGTTGTATGGTGTCTTGCTCTGATAGATGTAACATCGGGTGGGGAAACGCTTAAGTGAATATTATGTTGTTTGTTAGAATGATTCTTATGAGTTACCATATATCGATTTTAATTGATGATGATTGTTGACAATGACCCAAGGGTCTTGATGTTTTGATGAAATATAAGAAGATATTTGAATTTATGATTCCGCTGCAAAGTTTAAATTTAGTTGTGGATATTACTAAAGAAACTATTATTTTAAAAATGTTTTGAAAACCCGTGTTACGGGGCAAGATGTTTTAATTGATGTTTTATGAAGAAATGTGACACCTTTTTATGATGTACTCTGATTCATTTAAGTATACTTATCGTGTATATTATGATGGGTTAGAAGGGTGTTACATTAGTGGTATCAGAGCTGGTCGGTCTATCCGGCCAGGTTGTCTAATGATGTTTGTTCCTTAGTACGCGACATGTGTGTGAAACACTGTCGGTACTTGCTTATTTTCTAACCGTTTGCCTCTAGTTGTTGGCTTGAAACAAGTGGGGGAGAAGCTATTGCTTCTCTGAGATGTTTTGGTTGTGGAATGTTGGCTCAGTGTGTATTGGATTGCAAGAGTGCAAATGTTATTAGGACGGTGTTGTTCTCGATTCCGGAGGGAATACGGAGATAAGTCTTGTGTCAACTAAGGATTTGTGCATTAGGTAGTTTAGTGCACAAGATACAAGGAACGTTATTAGAGTTTGGGAGGTATGGTTTATGCCCCATCATGATTGTCGGTTATCTATTGGCAAATTAAGGAACTGATCACCCTTAATCTCTTGTTGATAGTAGACGGAATCATGTTGGATGAGATAGACTTGTCTTGCCAGCTTAGATGGTGTGTGCGGTAAAAATCGATTGGCGTTGAGATGAGTGCTTACAGATGGTTTTAATGAGTCGATGCCGATTATTATATTTGAAGATGAAGAGAGTTCGAGTTTCTTGTCTGTCGGTCAAGTTGGAATGTCTTGAGGGAGAATGATCAGGTATTGTCGATGTTTGCTTCTCGGGGGCATAGAGAGCAATGTGACGCTAGTGATATGCCAGTGGTGTGTAATTCCTGATGTTTTCCTGAAGATATCCACGAATTATCTCCAGAGCATGAATTTAAGTTTGGCAAAGGTGAAAAGTTGTTTGTTCCGTTAAGCAAGTGGATAAGTTTGTGAAAGATGGTGCAAAAGTGTTTACGACGTGGGTTTCTTTGAAGGCATAAGGAAATGCAGTGGTTGGTGATTTATCTAAGGTGTGTGACTTTTGGATGTGTTCCCATGAGATATCAGAGTTTTCTGCTAAAAATTGCAGAGCACGCTTAGCGCGGATGGGCTCGCTTAGCGCGGTCTGGAAGAATTTCGCCTCCTCGAGGCAGTGAGTAGCGCGCTTAGCGCGGGTGAGGCTCGCTTAGCGCGGTGAGGCAGTGAGTAGCGCGCTTGGCGCGGATGGGACCCGCTTAGCGCAGTTTGAAGAAAATTTAGCCGGTCGAGGCAGCAAGAAGGGCGCGTAGCGCGGAGGAAAGTTCGCTTAGCGCGATTTCCTGGAGCAGAAAACGTGTTTTCATTGAGGAAATTAAGTAGAATTATGTATATCTATGTTTCGTAAGGCTGGGATGTTGCTGTAACTTGTGTTATATGTTACATGAGGAGTATGATGGTTATTTAGTGATGTCGCTATGTTACGACATGCTAATTAAGGATAAACATGATGTTGATTATAAGGTCCAATTATAGTGATTTGTTAATGATGTTGTTGGGACGTAAACAAGGTGACTATCAAGAATAAAGGAGATAGCCAAGTTGACAATGAAGTAAGAAATTAAAGATATTCCGAAGACAGTTATCAGGACGAGGTACGGTCACCATAAGTATACTGTGATGTCGTTTGGTGTATCCAATGCACCTGGCGTGTTCATGGAATATATAAATCAGATTTTCCATAAATATTTGGATAAGTTTGTGGTGGTGTTCATTGACGATATTCTGATATATTCTAAGTGAGAAGAAGAACACGCAGAACAATTGCGAGTTGTGTTATAGGTATTGAGGGAGAAGAAGTTGTGTGCGAAACTGTCGAAATGTGAGTTCTGGTTGTAGACAGTATGTTCCTTGGTCAGGTGATTTCTAATGGTGAAATAGCTATTGATCTTTCTAATATTGATGTTGTGTTGTAGTGGGAGACTCTGAAGTCTGCTACTGAAATAAGAAGCTTTATGGGATTAGCAAGTTGCTATCGCATGTTTATTGAAGGTTTTTCTAAGTCGACATTACCATTGACTTAGTTGACTCGAAAGGGGTCAAGCGTATGTGTGAGATGTTGCATGCGAAGGGAGTTTTGTAGGCCGGAAGAAGAAAAGTGGCGACCGCTCCGATATTGACTTTTCCTAATCCGAGTGAGTCTTTTGTGGTGTAATGTGGTGCATCTAAGATGAGTCTTGGTGGAGCGTTGATACAGGATGGTCGGGTTGTTGCTTACGCTTTCAGACAATTAAGAGTTCACGAGGGGAATTATCCTATGCATGACTTGGAATTGGAAACCTCGGGGTTTGTGATGAAAATTTGGAGACATTATCTTTTTGGCTTTATGTTTGAAGTGTTCGGTGATCATGAAAGCTTGAAGTACTTGTTGAATCAAAAGAGTCGAATGTGAGGCATAAAAGGTGGTTGGAGTTGATGAAAGACTATGATTTTAATTTAAGTTAACACCTGGGTAAAGCAAAAGTAATAGCTGATGCGTTGAGTAGGGAGTTACTGCATATGTCGATGCTTAAGGTGAGGAAAACTGGAATTGATCGAGCAGTTCAGAGATGTGAGTTTAGTATGTGATGGGACTCCTGACAGTGTGAAGTCGAGTATGTTGGAACTGACTATGGGGATTCTGGGAGAAATCAAAGTATGTCAGCGATTTGACTTGAAGTTGGTTGATCAGTCGATTTTAATTAACTAAGGTAACGGAGGTGAATTCCGAATGGATGAAAATGGCGTGTTGAGGTTCTGAGGTAGAGTGTGTATACCAGATGTTCCAAAAATTGAGAAGAGTATTCGTGAAGAGGGATGTTATCGAATTATGTATGTGTGTTTGACTTATCAGAAGCTAAAGACGAAACATCAGAAGTCTTTGGGTCTGATGCAGGTGTTGAATATTCCAGAATGGAAATGGAATAGTATTTCCATGGATTTGTGTCAAGTTTACCGAAGGCCGCGATGGGGAGTGACTCGATTTGGATTATCGTGGAGAGATTGATGGAGTCAACTCATTCTTATCAATGAAGATTAATAATTCTATGCAGGAATTAACCGAGATGTATGTTGAGGGAACTACGGAGTTACTTGGGATGAAGATCCGTGATTTACGTCGAGGTTTTGGAAGAATTTGCAAGATGCGTTGGGCACTGAGTTGAGGATGAGTTCTACTTAGCATCCGCGGACTGATGGTCAGACAGAGAGGAGTATCAAGTCCTTGGGGGATTTGTTGATGGCTCGTGTGTTAGACATGGGGGTGGGGCATGAAGATCCGATGAGGGAGTCGTATCTGACTCTGTTTTCTTCGAATAATTTTTTAGGGCGAAAATTCTTTAAGTGGGGGAGATTGTAACACCCCAAATTCGATTATCATTAATTGTTGCGTATTTGAGTATATAAAGTGATTTTGACGATATGTGGTTATGTGGCACGATGCATTGTGGTAAAATTATTTTAATAATATTAATAGTAAGAATAATCATATAGTATTATTCAAATTATTGTTATCATTTAAAATAATAGAAGTGGGAGTATTGAGGGTATGTTGGTCATTAAGGATGGATAAGTGAGGGTATAATGGGAAGAGCACATAGGGGTATTTAAATAGAGAATAGTGAAAGGAACTCATTATTCGTATTATTTTTTAGGAAGAGGCAAAAGTGCTCTGAAGAACAAGTGAGAAGGAGGCTAGGGCATAGAAGAATTCCGGCGAAACTCCAAGAGAAGATCGAAAGAATCAAGACTCTGAGGTATGGGGAGTATCACTTTGCAATATTTTTGATATAAAGATTAGGTGTTGGTGGGTGATTGGGGTTTTGGGGGAAAAACCTAGGGTTTAGAGGTTAAAGGTGATGATTTTGATGATTTGTTGTGTTGTGGTTGTTGTGAATGATGTATGTGTGTTAGATATAGGTTATAGTGACTTAATTTGTGTTAATAGGGGTGAAACATGCAGTTTAAGGGTATGAAATCGAGGTGGGAGAAGTGCTGTCATCGCAGAAATTTTCGACCAATTCGCAGAGGGCGCTTAGCCCCGTTTAGCACACTTAGCGCGGTCCCATCGGGCAGCTTATTTTGAAAACTTCAAAAATTTGTAACTTTCGATTCGTAAGTCCGTTTGGGTCGCCGTTCGAATCGTTGGAAAGCTGACTTTATGTACTTTATGTTAAAATTGTTATCAATGATAGATTTCCAACTATTCGACGAGCCATGTGTGTTTTCTTGTATGTTCCAATGTGTCGAACCGTGAAATATGGACATCGGTTACATGAATGTGTGTTGTGATTTGAATTATGAGGTTGCATGATGTTGTTGTTAAGTTGTTGTGGCATACCATGCAATTGTGATAGTTGTTGCTTATAATGTTGCGTGAGGATGTTGTTGAGTGGTTATGGTATGATGTGGTGTGAATTAACCGGTAAAGGTAATAGTGGTTGTTTGTGATATAGTCGAATGTTGTGGGGTATTGTTGTTGTAAATATGATGTTATGTGTTGAAGATTATATGATGCTTATGTTGATCTAGAGTATAACGATAGGGTGTTGTTGTTTTATGATGTTAATTATATGTGGGAACTTATATGATGATTATGCGTTGATTGCTTATGAGGGTATGAGTTATGTGAATGATGTTACTATAACGATGCCATGACGGAATAAAAAGATGATGTGCATGTTTTGATGTTCACACATGCAATGTGACGAACATGACGATCAAATGAATTGGGATGATGTAGTGTGAAACGAAGTAGTGATGCTATAATATGATGTTTTGATAAATTGATGATGATATGATTAATATGATGTTTTGATGAATGATGATGCACGTAATGACTTTTGTTGATATTGATGAATGTGACATTGTGCATCATACATTCATAGCATTTAGACTTCGGTCTATTGATGATTTTAGGACATCGGTCCAGTGACGATGTTAAGACTTCGGTCCAGTGGTGGCTTCAATCCCATTGTGCGGATTGGAGTATTTTGTGACGTGCTCCCTTGTGGAGGGTTGATGGCCTAATGTCTCTTATTATGACGATTTGGTACCACATGCATTTTATGACGTTGCATTTCATTCTTGGTGGCATTATATGATTGTATGTTTATGATGTTGATGACTTGGTGATTTATATGATGTTTTGGGTGAATTGCTATGATGTTTGTTTAAGACGAATTGTTGCAGTGAGAATCAGATAACAAGCTATTAATTAACTTGCATCACAAGACTTTAAAATTCACCACCGACTTTGATTTATCCAAAGGAAAGGTTCAAGATTGATAAAAACCTAAAGGGGGGAGATTTAAGGTTCGGGGGTTGGTTATACTAAGGGAAGGTATTAGCACCCTTAATATCTGTAGTACTCTACAGGAACCTCTTGTTTAGTTTGTGTTATGTTATGTTTGCTTGTTAGGATATCTACTAAGGTTAAAGGTAAGGACCTAAGGGTATATATACTAAGTTTACTCGCCAAGACGTCGCATCTTGTGCCTACGTATCTGACTAAAGAATTAGAGCAACCATAGTTCACCTAACTAAGGGTGAGAGAGGAACCATTGACTATGGCAAAGTTCCAAGGGGAAATAAGTATGAGCTCATTTAGAGTTTAAGGAAACTCTCTAAGTCTAAGTTGTGGGGGTAAAGTGAATACTCAAAGTGATGAGTCTCACATAGAGTCCTAGAACTCAAACTTAATTCTAAGTTGTAAGGTTAAATGGCTATGAGGCCAAGGTGATAATGTACTATCTATGACCATGAGGTCAATAGAGAGACTTTGACTATGAGGTCAAAAAGGGAAGATAGATATGAGGCCAAGATGAAATCCTATGACTATGAGGTCAAAGGTCACTTATGACTATGAGGTCAAGGTTAAAGATGTAACTCTATGACTATGAGGCCATGAGAGATTCCTATGACTATGAGGTCAAAGGGGAATGGGTGCCTATGATTATGAGATCAAAGGTAGTAATAAGCTTTTTATGACTTTTGAGGTCAATAAAAAGACTTTCCTTTGGAAGAAAGGGGAATGATAACATCTCATAAACAAGAGTTACTGTGAGGTTGAAATATGATGGAACATATGAGTTCAAGAATTCCAAAACAGTAAGCATTAATCAACACATGAAATAAACTTTCAAATGTGAACATGGCAAACAACAAGAATAAGTGATCATGTAAATATGACAAGTATGGCAGAGAAGGCATTCACAATTTGAAGCAAATGCATTTGGAGTCATGCAAATCATCAACAAAGAACAAAAAACAGACAACATTCTCATGGTAAGATTTTGTTAAAGTCAGGAAACAAAGCTTCACAAATCACAACATACTTCAAAGAAAACTCACTTCAAAGTCAGTGGTCACATAAATATGCCAAGCATGGCAGAGAAGGCATTCTCACAGTTTGAAAACAAAAACATTTAGATTTATGCAACTTAGCAACAGAGGTTAAAAAATATAGACAACACTCTAATGATAAAGTTTTATTAAAGTCAAGAAGCAAAGTTCCAACAAAATTCACAATTTACAGCATACTTTAAAGAAACGTTTTTAACGTCTTTAAGAAAGCAGTTGATTTTATTTACAAAAGAAGTATAAAAATTAAAATTAAATTAGGAATATTTTATTGCCCTTTTTGAAAATACTAGGAAAAAAGAAAGAAAGAAAGAAAAAATGGAAATGAGAGATAAACGCATAAAAATAAAAAAAATAAAATTAAAGTGCCAACCATGTGGCACTCGCCACCTCTCTTGTGTGGCCGGCGCCATGGGAGCAAAACAAATGTGGCTTGCGCCACACACACCATGGCAGGCACCATGTGTGTCTTTTTGGTGTGTGTGTTCATTTCATTTTTTTTTGTGGGGCATGTATCATTTTATTTTATTATTTTATTTTACTAATGGTGTGGCGGACGCCACTACTTCTAACATGGCGAGTGCCAGTACAAACTTTTCTCGTTTAGTTCTATTCTACACAAACACGAATCCAGTTCACGATTTAATAAACAAAACTAACATATTACTGATTTAAGATTTGCAACATTTATCACAGGATCAGAGAACAACCAGACAATAACGAGATAACAGCTATGACAACATGATAATGATAACAATATGAAGCAGAATAATCATGGTATTTAAAAGATAACAGAATGAACAGAGTGTGATACCTAGTGGAGAAAGTCCACTGCTTCTTCACAGGTACAAGATTCTGGAAATGGTGGATGAGTTCCCCCTCCTTCAAAGATCAGCTGCTACAGAGTTAGCCCTTCTTTCCTTTAGTTTCTCAGAAAGAGTTATAAGTCACTGGTGGTTAGGATATTGGGTGTTTGATGGTTTGGAGTGTTTACAGAGGGAATGAAAATGGTGAGTTCCTTGCAAGTTTTGAAGATTACTTGCAGAACTAAGAACTGGAGAGGTGGAGATATTTTGAGAGAGTTCTCTTGGTATCTTTCTCGTTGTTTTTGTTGTGTTGAACAAAGGAGAAATAGTCTCCTTTTATAGGCAAAATCAAATGGTCCGGGTATTGGAGACACAGTGGACAAATGATTTATCCATAGGGGAAAAAATTAGGGTTTACATCTCAGTCAAACTTTGGAGATCGCCATGCTGAACCATGCAGCAGAGGATATGGTGCAGGTCTGTTACTTTCATCCATCAATGTCCACTCCGAAAACTCTTTTTATGGTGTCATGAGAGAGAAAGTAAAATGAGGTAATAGTTGGAATTAAGTATTATGGATTCCCTGAGCATGAATACGGATCTCCTATGCTGAGCCTCTTTCATTTCATTAATCCAATATGGTATCCCAGAAATCTTTTGGCTATGTCAGGAGGGAGTGAGCTCAAAGAGGCATTATTTAGTGACATCACACAATTGCTTTACAAGCAAGGTATATTCAGATTTTTTCAAATAATACAAGAGGCACATGGAAAGGATTAAGTGCATAATGCCTTGTTGCTTAACTATACGGAAACACCTTTTTAAATTCTCATAACTTTATGGCCTTTGATCAAATGAAACCATTTTGGGCCCAATGGAATTTTGAGATAAATCACATGTCCATGAAAAAAAGAAAATGTCAAGGGAACAAACTTGGGAAATTCCAAGTTACAAAATCAAATCCTCTCATGGCACCAATTTAAGATGTTGCACCTTGGTGAATATTTATCCAAATGAAAAATTCTTGCACTTAAGAGAAAAATCTTTAAGGCCCAAAGGTGGATTCCAAGGATGTTCATTAGCACATGGAATAATGTCTCAAGACTTGGGATCACACTTTGCTTGACATGAAAGGCATTTGATTTCTTGTTGAAAAATACTTCTTGGATGCATGTAGATTCCAATGGTTGCATTTAGGGCCAAGAGATATGTTAGGGATACCTTGTCCTCTTTATGTGAACCCTAAATTCCACAATAAAAATAAACAACTTGCAAAAAGAAATGGTTAGTTAACAATGCACACATGATTGAAGTCTAAATGTAAGTGCAAGATGATATGACATCTAAGGGGTAAAATTTGGGGTACAACAGTTGCCTCTATTTAAATAGCTTTACCGGATGGCACGAGGAATGGAAATCCTCGGGACATCAAGGTGAAAGGTATTTAAATATAGCAAATTGAAAATGTTTCCCTTAGATGGAATGCAGATGCTAAGGACAGGCAACAAACATGCATATGCTGACACACTATGAACTCTAGTATGATGATATGATGTCATGATAGTGCAAAGGTACAGACGAAACAGGACACCAGAGATAAAGAACAAACCACCACAGGCAGGCATAGCTGGGGAAGAATGAAGGTTAGTATCCATGAGGAAAACTCACTGGGGATACAGGCTAATCGACAACAGATACTCACTGGGGAGACTTTGAGGAAATACTGGGGATAGAAAGGTAAAAGAGGGAAACCCTTACTGGTCCTTACTGGAGATAGGAGCCAGAGAGGAGCTCTTCACTGGGAAAAGATCCAGAGAGATGAACGACAGGTTCATACGTGACCGAACGACACTGGGGAAAAGACACATTCTTACTGGGCATGAAACCAGATAGAAGACATGATCTCCACCGGGGATCAATTTGAAATAAAAGGATAGACATCAACAAAGGATTTTCTGGGATTTCTTATACTGAAGAGTTCAAACAGGATCTTCAAGAAAGGCCAGAAAAGACAAAGACAAACTCTTGCGTGCCAGATGAAAAGATGACTGGACTTTAGCTGGGAATAAGGCTAATGAACCATTAATGATTGAACCCGGGTACCAATATGAGTTGAATAGGACACTAATGTGGGGCTAATATTTTGGGATACCAGTATGAGCTGGACTTAAGACATCAGTATGAGCTGGAGGATACCAATATAAGTTAGCCTTTGGTTACCAATATGATCTGGATTTTGACTGCCAATGTGAGTTGGACTTTGGTTACACCAGTATGAGCTGGATTTTTGAGTGCCAGTATGAGCTGGACTTGGATTACCAGTATGAGTTGGATTTGGATTACCAGTATGAGCTGAATTTTTGGATACCAGTATGAGCTGGATTTTTGGATACCAGTATGAGCTGGATTTGGATTACCAGTATGAGCTGGATTTTTGGATATCAGTATGAGCTGGATCTTGAGTGCCAGTATGAGCTGGACTTTGGATACCAGTATGAGCTGGATTTGGATACCAGTATGAGCTGGAATTTTGGAAACCAATATGAGCTGGACTTGGATTACCAGTATGAGCTGGATTTTGGATACCAGTATGAGCTGGATTTTTGGATACCAGTATGAGCTGGATCTTGAATGCCAGTATGAGTTGGACTCTAAGTATCCATATAAGGAGGTTAAATATCCGATAGGTTATTACCGAGGTTTGTAGGTGAGACTTCCTGGGGAATAGTGATTTAAGAGTAAAAAATCTGGCGCACACAGGTAAAGATCGAACGCAAATAAGACACAGACAAAAAGTTGACAAACCAGTAAAATAGAGGTCTCGGGAGATAAGGACCCAACACATAAATGCAAAGATGTACAGTGCTATGGTATGATGCGAATGTTGAATGATATGCAAGAGACGACTCTAATAAGAGGCGACAGACTGGGGAAAGTGAGTGGAAGGATGACACGTCCATTGTAAAGAGTCACACTGAAATCTGAAGATAATCAGTCTTGGAGCCAATCCAGGAATGTCCTTACTTCGCTGGGGAAATGAAATTTCACACTTTCAACAAACATCTGTGAAGATACTGGGGAGAATCCCTTTATATCGTGGCATCTGGTCATTACCGAGAAATTCAGAGAAGTATTTGTCAATCTTTCTTTAATGACAAGCTTAGATGATTTATCAGTGTTTTCGTCATAACCAGAGTTTTGAGGGAAGCAATTGATTTCACTGAATCGTCCCTAATGTCAAAGCAAAAATTTATATTTTCATTGTGTTTTCTCAAAAGATTTTTTTTTGAAACATTTTCCACTTTCAAAACCATTATTAATGAATAAGTGAGGTTTTGCATAACAAGAAAAATAACGGAGCAATGATGAATATCAAACAAAGAATGGCTCAAAAATCTGATTTCATTAGAATGGTAACTTGCCAATAGCGAAGTTCTATAGAACATTACAATTGAAAAATGTCAATTTGGGAAAAGGTTACATCATACTCAATGACCATTACCCTCCTTAATGACTAAGACTCCTAAAATCTTTGCTGATGGTGAGGACAAATGAAACTTGAATTTCTTTATGAATTCCTGGATGTAGGTGACGACCCTATCTGACACAGTGAAACACCTTTGTCCCTAACTTTTTCCTGGACCGCCCTTTCAGGTTTTCAGTCCACCGGGACGCTCTTTTTTGCCTAGGCCGACCTTTCGGATTTTTGACCTAGCGAGCTCTTTCTTTTTTATTTGATCCCTAACTTTTGCCTGAGTCTCCTTCATAGGTTATAACCCACCGGGATACCCTTTTCTTGCCTAAGTCGCCATTTCTGGTTTTCAACTTAGCGGGATTTTTTAGGCGTAATATTTTCATACTGAGTCAGCATTCACAGGGTGTGCGAGTTGTTCACCATCCATCATTGTGAGGAATAAAGAGCCTTCTGAGAACACAGTCTTTACCACAAACAGACCCTCATAGTTAGGTGCCCATTTTCCGCGAGCATCCCTTTCAGATGGCAGAATCTTCTTGAGTACAAGCTCTCCTTCTCGAAATCCTCGAATATGGACCTTCTTGTCGAATGCCCTCTTCATTCTCTTCTGATACAAATACCCATGACACATGGCGGTCAGTCGCTTTTCGTCAATGAGGTTTAGTTGGTCATATCTATCTTTGACCCATTCTGCTTCATCGAGCTTGGTTTCCATCAGGATTCTCAAAGATGGTATCTCTACCTCAATGGGGAGGACAATATCCATTCCATATACCAGATCAAAGGGGGTTGCCCCTGTCGAAGTTTGAACCGAAGTTCTGTATCCGTTCAAGGCAAATGGTAACATTTCGTGCCAATCCTTATAGGTCTTGACCATTTTCTGCAAGATCTTTTTGATGTTCTTGTTGGCAGCTTCGACAGCTCCATTCATCTTGGGACGATAGGGTGAAGAATTGTGATGCTTAATCTTGAAATTGTCACATAACTCCTTCATTGTCTTGTTATTCAGATTAGTCTCATTGTCGGTTATGATTCTGTTAGGGGTTCCATAACGACAGATGATATTGTTTTTGATGAAATGGGCAACCACTTGCTTGGTCACATTGGCATAAGAAGCAGGTTCAACCCACTTGGTAAAATAATCGATGGCCACTAGAATGAAACGATGACCATTAGAAGCTTTCAGCTCAATAGCTCCAATTATGTCAATGTCCCACATAGAAAAAGGCCAAGGAGAAGACAATACATTCAACAAAGTCGGAGGAACATGCATCTTATCAGCATAGATCTGGCACTTATGACACTTTCTGGCATATTGGATACAGTCAGCTTCTATAGTCAACCAATAATATCCAGCCCTTAAGATCTTTTTAACCATAGCATGCCCATTGGCGTGAGTACCAAAGGCTCCTTCATGAATATCGTGAATCAACAGGTCTGCTTCTCATTTATCAACACATCTTAGCAGGACCATGCGTGATTTCTCATGTAAAGCACATTATTACTGAGGAAGAATTTGGATGACAACCTCCACAAAGTTTTCTTATTAAGACTGGAAGCATTGGCAGGATACTCTTGAGTCTTCAGATAATTCATGATGTCGTGAAACCACGGTTTACCATCTATCTCTTCTTCAACTGACTGGCAGTAAGCTGGTACGGTCTTGCGCTCGATGCTGATGAGCGGTGCTTCATTAACAAAGTTAACTCTCCACATTGAAGCTAGCATGGCTAATGAGTTGGCTATGTGGTTCTCTGAGCGAGGAACATGACGGAAGGTAATCTCATCAAAGTATTTGATCATTTATACAATATAAGCACGGTATGGGATCAGTTTCTCATCTTTAGTTTCCCATTCTCCCTTGACTTGATAGATAACCAAAGCAGAATCACCTAAGACTTCTAAAATTTTGATTCTGAGATCAATTGCAGCTTCTAAACCCAAGATACATGCTTCATACTCAGCAACATTATTTGTGCATCCGAAGTCTAATCTTGCTGTGAATGGAGTGTAACCACCATCAGGGTTTATCAACACAACACCCACACCATGTCCTTTATAATTGGAAGAACCATCAAACATCATTTTCCATCTAGAACCGGGTTCAGGACCTTCGTCAGGGCCTGGCTCTTCGCAATCTTTTACCACCATGATGTCTTCATCAGGGAAATCAAACTTGAGAGGTTCATAATTTTCAACAGGCTGATCTGTAAGGTACTCTGATAAAACACTTCCCTTAATAGCCTTCTGAGCAACATATTAGATATCATATTCTGACAGTAACATGTGCCAACGAGCAAGTCTCCCTGTTTGAGCAGACTTCTCAAAGATATACTTTATTGGATCCATTTTCGAGATCAACAAAGTAGTATGACTTATCAAATACTGCCTCAAACGTATGGCGGCCCATGCTACCGCACAACAGGTCTTCTCAAGCAGTGAATAACGGCTTTCGCTATCAGCGAACTTTTTGCTTAAGTAATAGATATCATGCTCTTTGGGACCGGTTTCATCATGTTGGCCCAAGACACAGCCCATTGATCCTTCTAAAACAGACATGTACATGAAGAGAGGCCTTCCAGGAACGGGAGGAACCAAGATTGGTGGTTCCTGCAGATAATTCTTGAGTTTCTTAAAGGCTTGTTGGCAATCAGAATTCCACTCTACAGTCTGATCTTTGTCGAGCAATTTGAAAATTGGTTCACAAGTAGGAGTCATGTTGGAGATGAATCTGGAGATATAGTTCAAACGGCCCAAAAATCCTCTTACTTGCGACTCAGTCTGCGGAGCTGGCATCTCTTGAATAGCTCTTACCTTATCAGGGTCTATTTCGATTCCTCGTTGGTTGACGATGAAGCCGAGCAACTTTCCTGATCTAACACCGAAAGTACATTTGGCAGGATTCAACTTCAGCTGGTATTTCCGAAGCCTTTTGAATAACTTCAGAAGATGATCCAAATGTTCCTCCTTAATCTGAGATTTATCAATCATGTCATCCACATATACTTCAATCTATTTATGGATCATATCATGGAATAAAGTCACCATAGCTCTTTGATAAGTTGCCCCTACGTTTTTTAACCCGAAAGGCATGACTTTGTAGCAATAGGTTCCCCATGGGGTAATGAATGTAGTTTTATCCATGTCGGTCGGATCCATTCTGATCTGATTATAGCCTGAGAAACCATCCATAAATGAGAAGACTGCAAATCGAGTTGTATTATCTACCAGAGTATCGATATGTGGTAGAGGGAAATCATCCTTAAGACTGGCTTTGTTGAGATCCCTGTAATCTACGCACATTCGCACTTTACCATTTTTCTTCATTACTGGCACAATGTTGGCTACCCATTCGGGATATTTTGAAACTGCCAAGAAACCTGCATCTAGTTGCATTTTAACCTCATCTCTGATCTTGAGAGCCATGTCAGGTCTACTTCTACGAAGCTTCTGTTTCACCGGAGGACAATCGGGTTTGAGTGGTAGCTTATGAACTACTATGTCTGTATCCAGGCCAGGCATATCCTTATAAAACCAAGCAAACACATCCACATATTCTTTCAAAAGCAGTACTAGCTATTATCTGATTTCTTCCCCAAGGGTTGCCCCAACCTTGACCTCTTTCTTCTTTTCTTCGGTACCAAGATTGATGATGTCAACCTGTTTCTCATGCGGTTGAAGATCTGTGTACTGATACTCACACATTTCTGCCAAATATCAGAGACCTCATAATCCTCCTCATCCTCAGCTTGATAAATAGGTGAATCAAAGTTAATAGTGAGAGTAGTGTCATTGAGTACAACGGGTTTGGTACTTATTCTGCATGATGGAGGGATTTATTTTTTTTAAAATGCACAAAACTCAAATGCAAGAAGAAAATGTTTTTTGTAGTTTTGAAAAGATTGCCATTTTTCCTTAAAAGCAGAAACAGTAAAATAAAGACAAAGAATCTAACAAAACAATCACTTTCATTAATTAATATGATTTAAAAGCGGTGGCCCATACAAAATAATCCGATAGCCTCGGGCAAGGCTACAGAATTGAAAACATCAACAAAAGCAAACAAATTACTCTGGCATAGGGTACAAAGTAGGGATCTCAATAGCCTCCCAATTACTCAAAGTGGCGCCACACTGAAAAACCAAGTGGCTGATGTCTCCGTCTTCAGCGTCTTCAATGATGGCATGGACTTGATGTCCTTCACTGATAAACACTTTCTGAATTGTCTTCGGTCTTCCAACTGTTGGAGCAACTTTTTCCTCAAGAGTTGGTTTGTAACCCAACCCTTGGTACTTTTCTCTTTCTTGGACTTCAACGACTTTGCCCCAGCCTTCTGGTATACCTTTTTGTAGGGCAGATTGAATGCTTTTGAAAGAAGTAAAAGATGGACAATCGGAGGCCACTGGCTCTTTATCATCGAGCATAACAACATTTGCTATCTCAAGAGCTTAGAAATAAGTCTCCAAAGCGTATTCATCAGGCTCAATATATCGAAAAGAGGACAGGTTGCTGGCCATTAGGTCTTCCTCACCATGTATAATAACCAATTTCTCCTCCGCCACAAATTCCATTTTTGATGCAAAGTTGATGTCACGGCGCCAGTCCCATGGATCCAAGGTCTACCCAACAAACAACTATAAGCAGGATTGATGTCCAAGACTTGGAAAATGATGTTGAACACTTGAGGACCAATCAAAACAGGCAACTCGATCTCTCCCATCACGTATCTTCTCGAGCCATCGAAAGCTTTAACAACAAGCGAAGTGGGTCTCATTACAGCTCCTTGGTAAGTCAGCTTTTCAAGGGTTCTTTTTGGTAGCATATTCAAAGATGAATCGGTATCCACAAGAACTCTGGCCAATGTATCCTCTTGACATTTTAAGGACACATGCAAGGCAAGGTTATGATTCCTACCTGCTCGAGGCAGCTCCTCATCACTGAAACTGAGCGTATTACAGGCTGTAATATTAGCAATGACATGGTCGAATTGTCCAGCAGTAATATCTTGAGCTACATGTGCTTGGGCTAGAACCTTCTATAAGGATGCTCTATGGACAGGTGAATTCACCAGTAAGGACAAGATGGAAATCTTGGACGGGGTCTGATGAAGCTGATCTACCACCTTGTAATCACTCCTCTTAATGATTCTTAGGAACTCATCATCCTCTTCCTTATTAATTATCTCATTTCTGTTGTCCTTAGGGGGTACAGAAACAGCGGTCTCCTTGGGCATAGTTTCTTTGAATAAAAGGGTGTAAACCCTACCGCTTCGGGTTATCTTTCCCGTTCCAACTATGTTTGTCACATCCTCAGTAATTCCCACCTCATTCCTTGGAACTACTTCTCCAACAGCAGTTCCCACCTCATTCCTTGGAACCACTTCTTTGCGTGTCTTGTTACCCACAATGTTCTCGTAGATCCACGGTACGGCCTTTGTGCCCCTGAACCTGAAGGGAATAGGTTGTTGGATGTTGTATGGCTTTAGGTGATTGACCCCGGAAGCAACAACAGACTCGGAATTGTTGAAAACTGGTACAGGCTTATTGAATACAGGAACCACAGAAACAGACTCAGGCATATTGAACACAGGTACCTGCTTTCTTGGATTTGGTAGGTTAAATACAGGCTCGACTACTGCAATTTCATTCTTCCTTCCTTTAGTGAATACTTGTAGAAAACCTTCGTTATGGATGTCATCTCGGATTAATTGGCAACCTTTGATGTTGATATTACACCCCTCACAATTACTATGACAGACTTTGACCAACCAAGCTTCGAACAACTTATCATGGAAGATCTTCATGGGAGTTCGTATCTTTGACGCGTCCATTAATAACACCTCATTATGTTCATCCTCAATGGCATTGGTGGCCCCATGTGTGGGCAACAGATTACTTTTCACATTCGGCTGATTATCCACAAAAGACAAGATCTTCTTCTCCATCAAACCTTTTACCACATATTTCAAAGCAAGGCAACCCTCCAAATCATGACCAGCTGCCCCTTGATGAAAGGCACAAGTAACATTCGGATTATGGAACATCATAGATATTTCTGAGGGTGGACTCATAGGTCTAGTGACAATCAAACCTTGTTGAACCAGGGAAGGATACAACTCAGTATAAGTCATAAGTATGGATGGGAATGAAGGTTTTCCTCCTTGTTTTCTGTAAGAAGTGTTCTGCTGAGGAGCTTGCTGTCTCTGTTGTTGATATTGTTGGGTATTTTGCATCTGCTGATAAGCTGGCTACTAATAGGCCGGTGCCTGTTGCGCTGCTTGGTGATTGAAGGTAGGTGTTACAGCTGCTATATAAGGTTGCTGAGCATACTGCATAGGGTAGGTCAGTTGTTGAGTGAAGTTTAGAACCGACTGTTGTTGGTAGATCGGCTGTTTCCACTTAGGGTTCTTTTTCTTTCCCGCCGTGATGGCATTGGTTTCTCTTTCTTTCTTCTTGTGGAAGTGGCTAGGAGCTTTCTTGGTATTGATACCAGTTGAACTGCTCTAAGAACTGATCACCTTTCCACTCTTCAATCCTGCCTCCACCTTTACACCAACTGCAACAATATCAATGAAATTAGCGCTGACGCCGCTGATCATTCTCTCATAAAATTCTGGCTTCACTGTGTCTACAAACCAATTAGCAAACTCCTTCTCAGACAAGGGTGGTTCAACTTGAGATGTTGTCTCTCTCCATCGCTGTGCATATTCTTTAAAAGAATCAGTATTGCTCTGGGTCATGCTCAATAACTGCCTACGATCGGGCGCCAGATCCATGTTGTACTTGTAATGCTTTACGAAAGCATCAGTAAAATCCTGGAAACAACGGACCTGAGACTGGTCCAGACTTAAGTACCATTTAGCAGCAGCCCCTTTTAAACTGTATTGAAAGCAATGTATCATTAATTTGTCATTCTTCATGTAGGCAGTCATTCTTCGGTAGTACATAACCAAATGAGATTTGGGACATGTTGCACCTGAGTATAAGTAAAAATTTGGCAGCTTGAACTTGGGTGGAATCACCAAGTCTGAGACCAAACACATGTCTTTAATATCAGTGCTGAAGGCATTGCTTCCTTCCATCGCTTTCATATTTCTCTGAACTGTCTCGACACTTTCTCTCAACCTTTCGTGCTGATCATCCCCTTCTTCTAAAATGTCAATGTAATCATAAACCGGAGGAGGGTTCTGAAAAACTGGGTGTACTTGTGTTTGCACCGCTGCTGGAGCAAAGGTGGGAACGGCCTGCAGAGTTTCATTAACCATAGGAACTGTTTGCTGAGTAGACAGGGGAACCGTAGCCCGTATGAAATCAAAAGGCATGCCCAAAGTGGGGTTCACAGCAGGGATAATGGGAGGCTCCACAGTTGTAGTAATGATTTCGGAGACCACAGTGGCCTGGGTTTCCATCTTTTCTTTCATGATGTTAATAGCCTCTAAGATCTGCCCCATCCCTCCGCGTATCTCATTCAATTCGTTGTTGACTCTATCCATTTCTCCGTACACTTCTGACATCTTAGTCGAGCTTGGGCCCGAGTGTTGTAGTTGTGTCTGGGATTCAGTGTGACGATTCTGGAGAGAACACGGTGACATGAGATAAAGACAAGGAAAAAAATGCACATGCTATGATGCAAATGAGGATGCCAATGCAAATGCAAGCTAAACTATCAAGAAACCAAAGAGATTTTGCAAATAATGTAGACAATGGAATCTTCATCAAAATAAACTTCTTCATTAAGGAAATCTTGGAAATATTACAGATGGAGTAGTACATCTTCATGATCCAAGTACATAAGTAGAAGTACAGTAATAACAAAAGGAAACATTAACAACAAAGGAAATAACAACAGTAACATCAAGGAAACCAAGGATTGGATCCACTAGTTGACGACCCTTCCCCTCCATTAATCATTCTCATCAATTTACTGATACGCTCCTTAGTCTCCTCCCTCGCAAGAACCAGTTCTCCTAAAGCTTCTACCATCCTTTGCTTTGCCTTTGAGGGTGATTCGTGGCGAGGAAATGGCTTCCTCATCACACGAGCTATGTCACGAGACCATTGTAAGTGGGCCTCAGTGACAGGGCATTCAGCTCTCCATAGTTGTCTGTTAATTTGACGCCAGGCGCGCTCCAATCGCATCTTCATCTCAAACCCTTCCTATTTCTCATAATACATCATCTGCATATCCTCATTATCTGAAATTCCTTTCTTTAGATGGCCCAGCTGGTGGCGAGCAAGGACAGGGTTGTAATTGATACAACCATTCCTCCCCATAAGGGGTACATTGGGGCATTCCCCACAGCTATGGATTACAATAATTCCTTCGTCAGTCAGATCATACCATTCAATGTCGGTATGCTTCAGTTCCATCAGATTTTTGGACCAGAGCTTGCTGTCCTCAACCTCCCAAAAGGCTGGTGTCTTTGGCAAGTAGGTTTTGAACCATTTATAGAAAAGAGCCACACAGCAGACAATTTGCCCACAACCTCTTGTATACCTGGTTGGAACCGGGTTGTTAACTGTAAATATCTGGATAGCTTGAACATCCACAAAGTTCTTTGCATTTGGGAACAAGAATAAACCATAGAGTAGTAGAGCAAAAGTTGACTCAAACAGTGCAGTATTTCCTCTGTTCCTGAAGTAAAGATCCTTTTTCCAGCAAGAATTGGGAGGTCAGTCCGCGCCTTCCTCCTTTGTTAGTCAGATTATCATGGATGTCAGACAATCTGATCCTTGTTGTTCTAGCGATGTCTTTGGCGGATTGCATTTCCTCGATCCCAGAAAAGATGGGAGCTCCCCTAACAGAAATCCCTATCATGGAAGAGAACTCTTCTAAAGTTGGCACCAACTGGAATTCAGGGAACACGAAGCAGCGATATGCCGGATGATATAGCTGCACCAGAACCTCCAGGGGCCCTTCAGTCACCGGGACTCTCATCAGTGGAATGATACACCCGTATCTATCAGCGAAGGCTGATTGGTCTTCAACCATGTCTCCCAACTATAACAACTGCTCCAATTATGGGAGTTCAAAGAAGTAAGGCCAGACTCTCTTTCCTGCAGCGTCCATTTCTACAAGATCTGCAAAACAAAATTAGTATCTTGATAGCTTAGCAAAGAATGCAAGATGTAATGCAACGTTTCATAGAATTCAGACACTTGCGAAACATCAAAGGATATCAAAAGACCTCATTCTCATTAATAAAAGATGAATTACAAAAGTTAATACAATTTCTAAGAGTCATATAAAAGCTAAACATCCTAAGGAAATTCTCCTAAGAGTCTCATGTTGAGTCTTCTAATTTTCTTCTCCATCTGGTCTCTTTCCATGATGAGGTTGTCGACGATGGACTTCCATGCAGTAGGCTGAGTGTTGGGACCTTCATGGGCTTTTCTTTTCTTGATTGAAAGCAATTCTTCGTCCTTGGCCTGTAGTTGGTTTTGGAGCTCTAAGTTCTCCTCAACAACCACCTGGTATTTGAGCTTCCAGGCTTCTCCTGACTGCTGGGCTTAGCTCAAGAGAATCTTCAACTCTTCCTCCTTTGACATGAAATACATAATACGTTCTTCCCTCAAAGCGATTGGTTCTTGCCTAGTGTACGGCATCTTCAGCTCAATGGCTCTTTTTCGGACCCATTGGAGATAGGGCTCCAAAGAAACACAATTAGGTTTTCCCAAAGAACTCCTTCCTCTCTTGCACCTGCTACCCCAAGCACTCAAGATTAACTTCTTCTGTTCTTTATTTTTGTCATATTCTTCAAAAAAGATGCTTTCCAGATGAATACCCAGAGGTTTTTCCTTCAGAGGGTACCCTAATTGGCGTCGAGCCAACACAGGGTTATAGCTGATTCCTCCTTTGATACCAAGAAGAGGTACATTGCCAAAGTTTCCACAGCTGTCGGTAATCAAAATTCCATCATACACACGGTTATACCAATCAATGTCTGAATGAGAAAGAGCCATAATCTTTTTAGACCACCATCCCTTCTTAGGATCCCAAAATGTGCCTGCCTTCGGTAGATGCGACACAAACCATTTATACAACACTGGAGCACAACAAGTGATTTGTCCTCCACCATGGGCATTCCTTGAATGGACCGAGTGGTAAGCCTCAGCAAGCAAAGTTGGCACAAGATTTCTCTTCAAGAAGATCTTAATTGCATTCATGTCCACAGAGTAGTCAATGTTTGGGAATAAGAAAAGTCCATAGATGTGCAATGCGAAGACGGCTTCGAATGCATCCCTATTCGAGTGCTTAGGATAATACTGGGCTTTTCCAAGTAAGAACTTGGCAGTTAATCCAAAGATTCCTCCCTTGGAAGTCAAGTTGCTTTTGATGCCAACTAACTCCAAGTGAGTTTTCTTAGCTATCTCTTCCTCTTTGGGGTTTCTCTCAAAGATAGGTAACGGGGACTCGTCCTTAATAGGCAAACTAATTATCTGAGAATACTCTTCAAGGGTAGGCAAGAGTTGATAATCAGGGAAAGTGAAGCAATGATACTTTGGGTCGTAGAACTGAAGTAATGTAGAGAGGAGTCCTTCATCAACATCTTTCTTTAACAAGGTCCACAATTTCCCATATCTGTCCTTGAATCCCTTAGGGTCTGTCAGCAAATCACCTAACCTCCTTAGGTCACTCAGTTTAGAGCTCTTGAAAGTATATTTCACAGTATTCCTTCTTGAACTGTCCATGATATCCCTATGATATTCACAAAAGAAGGTCTGAGTTCCATGAAATTGATATGAAATGATGTTTATGATGTATGAATGCAAAGTAAGCACACACAAAGATGCACACATATTAACAAATGTACACAAGCAAAAGGGTCTTAGGCTTAGGTTATGAGCATGAAGCCATGGTTTATCCTTCCCATTTGGTATGTACTATTGGTTTATCAACTATAGAACAGGGTTCTAAAAGTTCCCAGAGTCGACAACCCATCTTTCAGATTTTATCGATTTCCCGAATGACTTGGTAATTAATAAAATTCTCAAGAGAATCTCGTCTGAGTGCAGTATCGCATGAAAACCATTTCAGAAATAGACTCCATCATGGTCACCGCACTACATTCTAAAAGGCCAAGTGGGGTTTGGAGATAACTACGGTTCTCAATTTTGACGGCACCTATGTCTAGAGTAGCACGTTTTCACGAATAGAATCGTTCAACATGACTAGACTCTCAAGAGGGCCTCAATTGAGTGATGGTGTCTCAATTCAACTTCTTTGGGAATCGACTCCCTCAAAGCCTCCTTGAATATACCATCGTCCTATCATAAGTGCACTCAAGTCCGGGTTAGGACTTATCTCACCACTCAAAAGCACCATGCCCACGGAAGAAGCCAAGCAAATATACAGATATATACAAATATAGCAAACAAGCATAAATAACACAAGCAAAAACAAGGTGGGCTTAACCCTCAAAATTTCCCCAGTGAAGTCGCCATTTTTGTTGCGGTGAGAATCAGATAACAAGCTATTAATTAACTTGCATCACAAGACTTTGAAATTCACCACCGACTTTGATTTATCCAAAGGAAAGGTTCAAGATCGAGAAAAACCTAAAGGGGGGAGATCTAAGGTTCGAGGGTTGGTTATACTAAGGGAAGGTATTAGCACCCTTAATATCTGTAGTACTCTACAGGAACCTCTTGTTTAGTTTGTGTTATGTTATGTTTGCTTGTTAGGATATCTACTAAGGTTAAGGGTAAGGACCTAAGGGTATATACACTAAGTTTACTCGCCAAGACGTCGCATCTTGTACCTACGTATCTGACTAAAGAATCAGAGCAACCGTAGTTCACCTAACTAAGGGTGAGAGAGGAACCATTGACTATGGTCAAAGTTCTAAGGGGAAATAAGTATGAGCTCATTTAGAGTTTAAGGAAACTCTCTAAGTCTAAGTTGTGGGGGTAAAGTGAATACTCAAAGTGATGAGTCTCACATAGAGTCCTAGAACTCAAACTTAATTCTAAGTTGTAAGGTTAAATGGCTATGAGTCCAAGGTGATAATGAGCTATCTATGACCATGAGGTCAATAGAGATACTTTGACTATGAGGTCAAAAAGGGAAGATGGCTATGAGGCCAAGATGAAATCCTATGACTATGAGGTCAAAGGTTACTTATGACTATGAGGTCAAGGTTAAAGATGTAACTCTATGACTATGAGGCCATGAGAGATTCCTATGACTATGAGGTCAAAGGGGAATGGGTGCCTATGATTATGAGGTCAAAGGTAGTAATGAGCTTTTTATGACTTTTGAGGTCAATAAAAAGAATTTCCTTTTGAAGGAAAGGGAAGGATAACATCTCATAAATAAGAGTTACTGTGAGGTTGAAATATGCTGGAACATATGAGTTCAAGAATTCCAAAACAGTAAGCAGTAATCAACACATGAAATAAACTTTCAAATGTGAACATGGCAAACAACAAGAATAAGTGATCATGTATATATGACAAGTATGGCAGAGAAGGCATTCACAATTTGAAGCAAATGCATTTGGAGTAATGCAACTCATCAACATAGAACAAAAAACAGACAACATTCTCATGGTAAGATTTTTTTAAAGTCAGGAAACAAAGCTTCACAAATCACAGCATACTTCAAAGAAAACTCACTTCAAAGTCAGTGGTCACATAAATATGCCAAGCATGGCAGAGAAGGCATTCTCACAGTTTGAAAACAAAAACATTTAGATTTATGCAACTTAGCAACAGAGGTTAAAAAATACAGACAACACTCTAATGATAAAGTTTTGTTAGAGTCAAGAAGCAAAGTTCCAACAAAATTCACAATTTACAGCATACTTTAAAGAAACATTTTTAACGTCTTTAAGAAAGCAGTTGATTTTATTTACAAAATAAGTCTAAAAATTAAAATGAAATTAGGAATATTTGATTGCCCTATTTTAAAATACTAGGAAAAAAGAAAGAAAAAAAATGGAAATGAGAGATAAACGCATAAAAATAAAAATAAAAACAAAATTAAAGTGCCAACCATGTGGCACTCGCCACTTCTCTTGTGTGGCCGGCGCCATGGGAGCAAAACAAATGTGGCTTGCGCCACACACACCATGGCAGGCGCCATGTATGTCTTTTTGGTGTGTGTGTTCATTTCATTTTTTTTCGTGGGGCATGTATCATTTTATTTTATTATTTTTTTTACTAATGGTGTGGCGGACGCCACTACTTCTAACATGGCGTGTGCCACTACAAACTTTTCTCGTTTAGTTCTATTCTACATAAACACGAATCCAGTTCACGATTTAATAAACAAAACTAACATATTACTGATTTAAGATTTGCAACATTTATCACAGGATCAGAGAACAATCAGACAATAACGAGATAATAGCTATGACAACATGAAAATGATAACAATATGAAGCAGAATAATCATGGTATTTAAAAGATAACAGAATGAACAGAGTGTGATACCTAGTGGAGAAAGTCTACTGCTTCTTCACAGGTATAAGCTTCTGGAAATGGAGGATGAGTTCCTCCTCCTTCAAAGATCAACTGCTACAGAGTTAGCCCTTCTTTCCTTTAGTTTCCCAGAAAGAGTTATAAGTCACTGGTGGTTAGGATATTGGGTGTTTGATGGTTTGGAGTGTTTACAGAGGGAATGAAAATGGTGAGTTCCTTGCAAGTTTTGAAGATTACTTGCAGAACTAAGAACTGGAGAGGTGGAGAGATTTTTAGAGAGTTCTCTTGGTATCTTTCTCGGTGTTTTTGTTGTGTTGAACAAAGGAGAAATGGTCTCCTTTTATAGGCAAAATCAAATGGTCCGGGTATTGGAGACACAGTGGACAAATGATTTATCCATAGGGGGGAAAATTAGGGTTTACATCTCAGTCAAACTTTGGAGATCACCATGCTGAACCATGCAGCGGAGGATATGGTGCAGGTCTGTTACTTTTATCCTTCAATTCCACTCCGAAAACTCTTTTTATGGTGTCATGAGAGAGAAAGTTAAAAGAGATAATAGTTGGAATTGAGGATTATGGATTCCCTGAGCATGATTACAGATCTCCTATGTTGAGCCTCTTTTATTTCATTAATCCAATATGGTATCCTAGAAATATTTTGGCTATGCCAGGAGGGAGTGAGCTCAAAGAGGCATTATTTAGTGACTTCACACAATTGCTTTACAAGCAAGGTATCTTCAGATTTTTTCAAATAATACAAGAGGCACATGGAATGGATTAAGTGCATAATGCCTTGTTGCTTAACCATACGGGAACACCATTTTAAATTCTCATAACTTTATGGCCTTTGATCAAATGACACCATTTTGGGCCCAATGGAATTTTGAGATAAATCACATGTCCATGAAAAAAAGAAAATGTCACGGGAACAAACTTGGGAAATTCCAAGTTACAAAATCAAATCCTCTCATGGCACCAATTTGAGATGTTGCACCTTGGTGAATATTTATCCAAATGAAAAATTCTTGCACTTAAGAGAAAAATCTTTAAGGCCCAAAGGTGGATTCCAAGGATGTTCATTAGCACATGGAATAATGTCTCAAGACTTGGGATCACACTTTGCTTGACATGAAAGGCATTTGATTTCTTGTTGAAAAAGACTTCTTGGATGCATGTACATTCCAATGGTTGCATTTAGGGCCAAGAGATGTCTTAGGGATACCTTGTCCTCTTTATGTGAACCCTAACTTCCACAATAAAAATAAACAACTTGCAAAAAGAAATGGTTAGTTAACAATGCACACATGATTGAAGTCTAAATGTAAGTGCAAGATGATATGACATCTAAGGGGTAAAATTTGGGGTACAACACGAATGTTGACCCGTTAATGTCTTTCCTTTATATGATTTATATTGAATTGTGATTACTCACCCTGCCTGTTTGAATGTTGCCTCTACGTGGGTAACATGCAGATATTCAGGAATAGCTTCTCGGTGCGTGAAGTTCTAGCTTGGAATTGTTTAGCGTATTTTCGTAGAGTTGTATGGTGTCTTGCTCTGATAGATGTAACATCGGGTGGGGAAACGATTAAGTGAATATTATGTTGTTTGTTAGAATGATTCTTATGAGTTACCATATATCGATTTTAATTGATGATGATTGTTGACAATGACCCAAGGGTCTTGATGTTTTGATGAAATATAAGAAGATATTTGAATTTATGATTCCGCTGCAAAGTTTGAATTTAGTTATGGATATTACTAAAGAAACTATTATTTTAAAAATGTTTTGAAAACCCGTGTTACGAGGCAGGATGTTTTAATTGATGTTTTATGAAGAAATGTGACACCTTTTTATGATGTACTCTGATTCATTTAAGTATACTTATCGTGTATATTATGCTGGGTTAGAAGGGTGTTACAGTTCGCGCTGATCAATCAGACCAATCTGATAATCTTCCAATAAAATGAAAGGATTGGACTGCTCGAGAAAGAGTGACAACAACGTTCTGCCCCGCGGAGACATCGTCGCCCAATCTCCCGCAGCCCCTCTCCTCCCCGGCGGAGGACAGGACACGATGACTCCAGGAGCCCTTCTCCCTGGAGACCTGGGCACCGTAAGCGTCTGGAACGACCCCTGTAGCACCCCCAAATTTCGTAAGAGTATTTATTTAATTTATTTAAATATTATATTCGTGAATTTCTATGAATTTCGGTGAATTTGGATGTTTTGGGCATTTTGTGGAATTTTAGTTATTTAATTAAATAATAGTATATATTATGGAATATAATGTATTATTATTTATTTTAAATAATATTAGAGGAATTGAGGGTAAGATGGACTTTTGAGGAGGATTAGTGAGGGTATTATGGAGAAAGCCCAATTTTAGAGGCCCAAGGGTTAGGTTGTATATAAAGAAGAATTTGAGAATAGTATTCAGTTTTGTTGATCGTGAAAAGAAGGAAAAAAGTGAGAGCTCTGAGGAAAAAGGAAAAAGGCGAGGAATTCAAGAAGGTTTTCAAGGGTTCAAAGAGAAAGCTTCGAATCGACAATCTAAGGTATGAGGAGTATTGCCTTTCATTGTTTTTAATATAGGAAGTGATGTGTTTAAAGTGGATTTTGGGGTTTTTGAAGGGTTTATGAGTTATTGATGATTTAGAGGTAATTCTGAGGATCGATGATGGATTATTAAGGGTTTAATTGATTCGGGTAAAAATAAGCCTTCGAGGCAGGGCCGGATTTGGGCACGTGCAACCTGGCCCGTCGCACAGGGCCTCCGAAAAATGGGGGCTTCCAATTTTTTTTTAATAAACTATAAATAATAAATGATAATATATACAATCTGTTGCAGTATAGTTCAATTACTCGTCGACTGCCGCAGTGGAAAGGCGTCTTGTTTTGCAACATAAGGTCGAGAGTTCGATTCTTATGAAACCAGTTTTTATAATTAAAATGTATTATTTAAAAATATAAGTGCCAAAATGTAGTTTAAAAGATTCGACCACACGCCAATGTGGATAAACCAATCATCAATTTCTACCATACCAACCATGAACTCTAATATTGAAATGGTAAGTGTATAGTATTAATCAAAGATTTAAATCGTTCAACCTATATTAATTCATTAAACATTTAGATATTTTAAAAATAAATTTTGAAATATAAATAAATAATTAAAAATCCACAACTAATACAGTATATTATCAAAAGATATATAAATAATCTATTTTTTTCTTTATCTTGTAATATTATTATTAATTTTAATATATATATATATATATATAGTTTTTTTTATAAAGGCCAATTTTACAAATTTAGAACAGGGCCTCTAAATTTTCTGAGACGGTACTGCTTCGGGGCAAAACCTTCTTCGATGATATGTGGGATCTTGTACGAGAAAGGGATTTATGGGAAGCTTGAGAGTTTTGAAGGTTTAGGGATTTAAGGTTTCCCGTAGTGTTCCGAATCGACCTAATAGACGTAGGTTTTATGCCTGTGATTACCATGATGCCTTAGGAATGTTTTTGGGGGTAATTGGGGTTAGAATCGTAAGGATTTTTGGGGTTGTGGTGCTACTGATGCGTAGCAGCGATTGCAGGAAATCACAGGTTCGTAAAGCGAATACTCGCCCCAGGCTCGCAAAGCGAGCAGCGCAGCGAATGCGCGATGAATTTTGTGATGATACTGGGATGATTTTCTGAGATGTGTCTTGTGGGCTCGCACAGAGAATGTCCCAGCGAAGGGCTTCGCACAACGAATAGAGGAGCGGGGAGAGGTAGAATGGGGAACTCTCCGATTTTGTATGGGATTGGGGCTTCGCTGCCAGCTTTGCAAAGCGAAGGTCCCAGCGAGCAGGTTCGCACAACGAACTCAGTAGCGAACGTCTGCTGTTCGCGAAATTCGTTTATGATTCTTGTGCTGTCTTGATGTTTTGATGTTGTGATTTTCCTGATGATTTACCATGATGTTATTGATGATTATGACTGATGATTTCGTGATGTTTTGATGAATAATTGATGATCTGAATTACTATGAGTTTATTGATGATTATGACCATTTATACATGATTTTGATGGATAACTGATGATATGAACTACCATGATGTATACTGAAGATTATGAGCTGTGTATATATGATATTTGATGATTATTTATAATATGAATTACCATGATGTATACTGACGATTATGAGCTGTGTATATATGATATTTGATGATTATTGATGATATGAAAATACTATGATGTATATTGACGACTATGAGCTGGGTATATGTGATGTTCGATGATTAAATGACTATTTTGATGTGAATTTCCATGAGTTGTATTTGATGATTATAAGATGATGATGCATGATGTTTTGACGAATGAATGACGATATGATGAGATTATGATGACGTGATTAACATGAGATTTTGATGAATGATGATGCACATAATGATGTTTATTTGAGGATGATGATTATTGACGTTGTGTATTATGCAATCATATGCATTCTCTGTGACGATAATTCATTTCCATTGTGCGGATATGAGGTAATTATGACGTGCTTCGGTTCCTATGTGGAATCGATCCTATTGACGGGGATCTTTAGAGAGGTGATGGCCTAGTGTCCATCGATTATGACGATTGGTACCACATGCATGAGTCTTGTTGTGCATTGCATTTATATGACATTGATGTATTTTATGATGTTGTAATTTTGATGTTTTCCCTGTGATGACCCTGAAGATGTTGTATATGATGATGTCGTCATCTTATGCATATCTTATTTTTATATTGATTATAATGAATTGTGATTACTCACCCTGCCTATTTGAATGTTACCTCCACGTGGGTAACGTGCAGGTGATCAGGCTTAGCTGTGGATGCCTTCGAGGACTTTTGAAGTTTATTTGCTTTTGGTCGATGTAGAGGGTCTTGCTCTGATAGTGTAATATCGGGTTGGGTCGTCGAGTCGAACCATGCTGATTTCGTTATTTTGTTGTTATTTGATGATATGGTTTTAATTTAAAAAACCTTTTTGAGTGTTTGTGGTTATGGTGGATCTGCTGCCTATTTTGATGGCTTTTATTGGAAACCTTTTTATTTTGAATTATTGAGTTCTGCTGCCATATGAAGGCTTTTTGAGTAATTTTGATGAAAACCCGTTGTTTACGAAGCAAATGTGTTATTTGAATTTTTGAGAAATGTGCACCCTTTGAGGTGGTTCTGATGTTTACTATGATAAATTGTATATTTTGCTGTGTTTATCTGTAGGGTAGAAATGGGTGTTACAACCCCAACCCGTGGTCACCCGAAAACGAGATCGGTCCCTTCCTCGGAAGAAACGACACTCCCCTGTCCAGAAGAGGAACAAGCCCGGCGAACATGGCGAGAAGCTAAAGAGGCGACCAGGAAGTCCTCCCCGACGAAGCAGGCGCGACCGGGGTGACCAGTCCCCGTCACAATCACCCATCAGGAGTGACGAGGACGACCAGCACACCCCACTGTCCAGGGATATCATGGAGACCCCTCTTCCAGTCGGGATCAAAAAACCCCCGCCCTTGACGATGTATGACGGTACGTCCGACCCAGACGACAACGTCGAAAGCTTTGATGCGATGCTCGACTATCGCAACGTCCAACGAGCCATCAAGTGCATATTCTTCCCCACCACTCTGCAGAAAGGTGCCATGGCGTGGTACAAGAGCCTTGTACCAGAGTCCATCACCACCTGGAAGGAACTGAAGAGGCAATTCTCTAGGAATTTCACTGCTTCCCGACACCACCCGAAGACGGAAGCATCCCTGAAGGCCATCATCCAGGGAAAAGACGAATCTCTCAAGAATTACATCGAGAGATTCAACCGAGAAGCCGTCGAGGTATCCACCACGGACGACATGAAGAAGTTTTTGATCGAACAAGGAATACAACCTCGCACGGAGTTCGCCAAGGCTGTCGGCATTGAAAGGCCCCGCACCTTGGAAGCGCTCCTCCACAAGGCCCAATCATACATCTGGTATGAGGAGATAGAGGCCGCCCACTGTGCCCGTGAATCGCGGAATCAAGAGGGCCCCCGAAGCTCAAGGCACGAGGACTCTACTGCCCCCCGACGAGGGGGAGAAAGAAGAAGAGAATACCGTCCCAGGGACTCTCGTGAACTGAGATGACTAGCTGGCCGGTTCACAGAGTACACGCTACTCACCGCTCCCCACGAGCGAATTCTGGTCGAGTGCATCAACTCGAAATTCCAGAAAGGACGTATCCGCTTCCCGAAGCTGACACCACCCAAACCAAACGTTGACAAGTCCAAGTACTGCAGGTTCTTTATGAGCCACAGGCATATCACGGAGAACTGCATCCACCTCAAGGATGCGATAGAAATCCTAATCAAGGGGGGCACCTCAGGCAGTACACAAAGAGGAACGACTCCCTCAGACAGGATGCCCGGGAGACGCAAAGGGTCGAGGAGGCGACCCCTCCCTCCGAAGAGAATGAACTGCAAGTCTCTCTGAGTGTCACCCAACCAGAGGACTTCTACTTCCCTGATGAGCCCAAGATCCCTGTGACCGCTCGCAGCCCGTGGGAAAGTTTCCCTGCCGCAATGATTATATCCAGCGGGGGATTCAACAAGGTCTCCATGGGGTTGATCAAACAAAAGTTCGATGAGCCGATCGAAGCGAGCTCGGCGCAGACTGGCACCTTCGAGAAGGTGCGAGGAAAGTCGAACCCCATCACCTTCTACCTCGAGGAACTGTCGGGCGGCGCCCCAAACTCCATTATCCCTCTCCTAATCAGGGCACAGATGGCGAACTTCGATGTCTACCAAATCTTAGTCGACCAAGGGAGTTCAGTGGACATCATGTACGCCCACCTCTTCGAGACACTCCAGCTCAATGAAACACATCTGACCCCCTACGTGGGCTCAGACCTCCAGGGTTTCAACGGCACCACCACCAGACCGTGGGGCTATGTCGAGTTGATGGTTACTTTCGGGAGTGACGACACTTCCCGACAAGTCAAGACTCGCTTCCTGGTAGTGGACTGCCCTTCCCTATACCAGTGCATCCTGGGAAGAACGACTCTGGTTGAGCTCATGGCGGTACCATCTACAGTCCATCTGAAGATGAAGTACTACACGACCAGAGGTCGGGTCGTCACCCTCCACATGGATATTGAAGGTGCTAGGAGATGCTTCGAAGCTGCGACCAAGGGTCTGAACTCGATCAATGTCAAGTCCAAGACTGGAGAGAAGCCAGCCCCGAACGTAGAGCAGAAGCCACTCTCGCACGTCAACGTGGTGGACCTCGACAACCACTTCCACACCGAGCAGGAACAAGGAGAAGCAGGGGGCAATGACCTCCCAATCGAAGGCAACGGGTAACCTCTCCATCCAACGCGCCCTATTTCAGATGGAGACTTCGAGCTCATCACTCTCAGGGATAATCCGGATAGGAATGTGAAGATTGGTACCGGCTTCCATGACCTGGCGAGGAAGCAGTTGAAGGCCTGCCTCCTGGAGAATGCTGACTTGTTCGCGTGGAGCACGTCGGAGATGCCCGACCTCGAACCAGATGTGGCCTGCCACTAGCTTACTGTAGATTTGCCCGCTAGGGCTATAGTGCAACGTAGGCGTAGGCAGTCTCCCGAGAAAGCGGAGACTGCTGAAAAAGCTGTAAAAGACCTCTTAGAGGTAAAATTTATTGCGGAAGCCCGATACACCACCCGGCTCTCCAACGTTGTACTTGTTAAAAATATAATGGAAAATGGAGGATGTGCATTGATTACACTGATTTTAACCAAGCATGCCCGAAAGATGCTTATCCACTGCCTAACATCGACCAACTGGTTGACAATTCTATAGGTTTCAAATTATTGTCATTCATGGACGCTTACTCCGGGTACAATCAAATCCCCATGGTGAAGGGCGACAAGCAACACACAACCTTCATGACCGAGTCAGGCAATTAATACTATAATGTAATGCCCTTCGGCCTGAAGAACGTCGGCGCGACCTACCAGCGGATGATGAACAAAGTCTTCCGGGGAGAGATCGACAACATGCTCGATGTCTACATGGACGACATGATAGTAAAATCTGTAGAAGAAGCCGACCATGCCACCCACCTCAAAAGGGTCTTCGACACGGCGAGGAAATGCAAGACGAGGTTCAACCCAGAAAAATGTACCTTCGGCGTCCGGGCAGGCAAGTTCCTCGGTTTCTACCTCACAGAACGAGGGATCGAGGCGAACCCCGAAAAATGCAGGGCATTCTCCGAACTCCCGACACCGAACTCAAAGAAATCGATATAATCGCTAAACGGGATGCTCACCTCGCTTTTCCGCTTTGTGGCCAAATCAGCGCAATATGCACTCCCATTTTTCAAACTCCTACGCAAGGAGGCCACGTTCGAATGGATCGAGGAGTGCGAGCAGGTGCTACTCCACCTCAAACAAATACTCTCGCAACCCCCAGTCCTATCACGACCAGAAGAGGGGGAGACGTTATTCATATACCTTGCCGTCACGACCGAAGCGGCAGTGGCGGAACTAGACTATAAAGCTTGAGGTGGCCACAAAATTAATCTATAATTTATAAATCAAATATTTATACTATAATGTATATAAAATATCTAAATTATAATAAACACATAGTTGAGCATGAAATGATTAAAGAGTATTACATAAAAATACCATAAAATAATGCTCTACGGTTTTTGAGGAGCTTGAAATCATCAATAAAAAATAGTCTCGGAATCAATACTTGCAGCAATTTCTCTTTCAAATTATACTACATTAACAATTTTATACAAGAGGGATGCTACAACAAATTAAAATAAGTGAAAACAAGAATTTTAATCATAGTGAAAACAAGAATTTTTGTGAGAAAACTCAAAGAAACTTGTAACTAATGAGTACTAATAAAATAAAATCTAAATTAATCATAATGAAAACAAGAATTTTATATATTATGTGGATTGGGAGCAATTTATTTTGAACAATTTTAGATGAAAAAGATCAAGATGAACAAAACAAACTCACGGCGGTCTCTGGTGGTGGCGTTGGTGGTTGGCCGAACGAGTCTCGTACCAGTACCGGCGAAGCAGTGACGTAGGTTTTTTAGAATTTTTTTTTCTGGAACTTAAATTGAACGAGAAAGAGAGACTGCATCTTTTGGAATGAGATAAATTAGGGTTTGTTTGTTTAATAGTGTAATGGCAAAATTGTTATTTTTAATTATATGTAAGGTTATTTTAGTATTTTCACTATATTAAAAAAAAGTTTGGGGTGGCTGTGGCCCCCTCTGTCCCAACATTGTTCCGCCCCTACGAAGCGGTCAGCGCGGTTCTAATCTGGGAAACCCCCGACGGGCAAAAACCGATTTACTTCACCAACAAAGCCCTCCAGGGTCCTGAACTTAGATACCAGCATATCGAGAAAGTCGCCCTGGCCCTCGTCACCGCGGCCAGAAGATTGCGGCACTACTTCTTGGCCCACACGATCGTGGTGCGGACCAAGTAACCCGTGAGACAACTCCTCGGCCGGCCAGACATGGCGGGTAGGATGCTCAGGTGGTCGCTCGAACTCGTCGAGTTTGACGTCCAATACGAGGGGAGAAAGTCCCTAAAGGCTCAAGTGTTGGCCGACTTCGTGGCGGAGATGACCATCCCAGGACCTTCGGCCGACGGATCCCAAAAATGGACGATCTACGTCGACGGGGCATCCAGCTCGACAGGGAGCGGAGCGGGCATCATCCTAGAGAACAAAGAAGGTATCCTGATCAAAGTCTCCCTCACGTTATCCTTCTCGACGTCAAACAATCAGGCTGAATATGAGGCCTTCTTCGCCGAGTTACGATTGGTCGGAGATCTCGGAGCCAAAGAGGTACAAATATTCACCGATCCTAGCTTGTGGCCTCCCAAGTGCGAGGAGAGTACCAAGCCAAGAACGACAGCTTCATCGAGTACTTGGCTCTGGTGAAGGAAATGATGAAAAAGTTCAATTCGGCGGAAGTAAGTCACGTCCCCCATGAACACAATACTCGGGCAGACATCCTATCCAAGCTCGCAAGTACAAAGAAAAAAGGCGGGAACAAGTCCGTCATTCAAGAGGTGCTCCCACGTCCGAGCATCGGAAACACATACCCACGGCTGACTTGCACGCCATTGGAGACATCCATTGCTGGATGACCCCAGTATACGAGTACCTCAGCACGGGAAAACTACCCGACGACCCCAAGGACGCTAGAGTAGTTAGGTGACGTGCCTGCTCCTATACGATTGTCAAGGATAAGTTATATCGACACGACTTCTCGATCCCCCTCCTCAGGTGCGTCGAGGAGTCCAAGGTCCCCCGCATACTCCAAGAGATCCACGAGGGGATCAACGCACAACACCTTGGCGGACGGTCCTTGGCCCGTAAAGTATTGTGAGTAGGATACTACTGGCCCACCATGCAGTAGGACGCCAAGGAGCACGTCAAAAAGTGCGACAGATGCCAACGACACGGGGACATGCACCTGGCACCGCCTAGTGATCTCAAAACATTGTCGTCCCCATGGCCATTTTCCTGGTGGAGGATGGACATCCTCGAACCCTTCACCGTGGGGTCGTACCAAAATAAGTACATGATCGTCGGCGTTGACTACTTCACCAAGTGGATCGAGGCCGAAGCCTTGGCCAAAATCACGGCCCACAAGATACTACATTTCTACAAGAGGAATATACTCGCCAGGTTCGGCGTGCCCCAGGAAATTGTCACCGACAATGGGACACAGTTCACCAACAAGAACTCTCATGACTTCATTACCAAGCTGGGCACGAAGCAACACTTCACGTCGGTCGAACACCCACAAATAAACGGGCAAGCCGAAGCCGCAAACAGGGTGATCCTGCGAGGTCTGAAACGGAGACTGGGCGACACCAAGAAAAGGTGGGTCGAGGAGCTACACAGCGTCCTTTGGGCCTACAGGACAATCCCGCACTCCACTATCGGGGAAACCCCATTCCGACTGACCTACGGAACTGAGGCGGTAATCCAGTGGAAATAAGAAAACCCTCGAGAAGGACCGAGTCTCCCCTCGACGAGGATTTGAACGATGAGGCCCTAAGGGAGGAACTCGACCTAGTCGAGGAGACACGGACGGGCGCGTCCCTCTGCGAAGCCTCGCTCAAACAAAAGATAACTTTACGCCATAACAAAAAAGTTATTAAACGCGAATTTCAGGTAGGCACTCTTGTCCTACGAAGGAACCAGAAAGATTCGCGCGAGGGCAAGCTCGCCACGAACTGGGAGGGACCCTACCATCCGCGCGAAAAAGGGGACAGGCGCCTACTACCTCGAAAATCTCCACGGGGAGGAACTTGCTCGACCATGGAACGCTGAAAAACTTAAACAATACTACAGTTAAACATTGCCCGCGACCCATTTGTATCACGACCACAGGGGCGCACTAAGGTACAAGCGCGGCTCCCCTCCTCGAGACAAAAAAAAGCCTAAGTATCATGAATATGCTAAAGTATAGAAAGCGATAAATGCATACCTCAGACGTGTACAAAACTTAACAAAATCATTACCATACATCCGCAAGTTGAAACGAACGAACTTGGAAAATCACAAAAGCATCCTCAAATAAGTCAATCAAAATCTGTGAGCAAACAACAACCAAAAACATTCAAAAAGAAAAACTATAAAACATGCTTGTTTTACGTCGTAAGCTCGACGCCTTTACGGTGCTTAATTAGAAACTTCCTCCATTCATGCCATGGTGATGTCTCACCGCGCAACCAAAAGCAAGCGTCCTAACCAACACTTAAATAAACGTTACGGGAACAAAATATATACATCACTTAAACAAACATAATGGAAACAGACAATATATACGATATATACAAAACTCAAAAACAAAGAAACTATCGCAATGCGATTCAATATCAAAACCAATCCCCGACAACGGCGGCATTTTGTTGGTTGCAGAATAGGGCAAGCAAGCAAAAATATTTATTTTCGGAAGAATTCCCTCCGGGATTTATGTCGTGTCCACAGAGATCGGTTTGAGGGAAAGAATGTCGTTCGACAGTCTCTCGCGTTAATGAGTTTGGATTAAAATGGTTTAAAACATGAAAACAGAAAAGTAAACATTAAAACATAAAAACAAATTCACTTTTCAGCAAGACAAACTTATCCGGCATGCACATAATCGACTCCTCACAAACTTAAACTTACCGACCAGTTATACTCAACCTACAATACTCCTCAATATCACCCAGCATCGCTCACAACACAGGTTATGTCTAACGCAAAGTTGAGAGAACAACCGTGTTACCATTGCCGATACTTTCGTACGCTAGCTCAAGGCACAAAGGCATTAAGTTTTGACGCCTATTGAAGATTGCTAGCCCTAAATCTATCTCTAGAATCCAGAAATTAACAGACAATCATCCCTAATCGAAGTTTGCAACGGTTATCTCTAACGCAACCCAAACCCCGCGCATAAAGCAAAAATCAGAGACAATCACCAATAGAGATTTGTAAAGCAAGTTTTATACAATGCCATGGGCGACAAATATACATGAGATCATAGTCAATACATATACAAAACCCAAAAAAGAAGAAAAACACAAAGAAGAAGAGAAATGAACCAAAAATCTCGCGGTTTGTCAACACCGGTCGACGATCAATCCACCCCGGATCATCCGTATGCAAGCTTTCATGTTCTTTTCTAAGCTAATCTACTGAAAAAATGAAGTTTGATGGAGTTGGAGCAAGAATCCCCAAAACCATGCTCTAAAAAATGCTGAAAAATGAAGTTTATAGGTGGTTTTTACTGCCCAGGTTCGCACTGCGAACCCCCGTTCGCACTGCGAACATATGCCGCCTTAACTTCCTCCAGAATGGTGTTTTTCATGCTTCCAGGCACTTTTTATTCGCCCCGGGTTCGCAGTGCGAACTCGCTAGCGAGTGCTCGCCACGGGGGTTCGCAGTGCGAACATGACAGCAAACCAGAATTTGTTTTGATCATAACTCATGAACCGTAACTCCGATTGACGCACGGTTTAAAGCGTTGGAAAGCTTATTCAATTCTCTTTATGAATATGGAAAAATCCCATTGCTGGAACACCTGTAAAAATAAATGAAAATCAATTAAACTCAATGATATTTACACGGTACCGCACTATACACCGAAAACGTAAAGTAAACGCATTTACACATAATGTGGGGTTTATTCAACCAATTTTAACACAAAGTAATGATAAGTGCAACAAAACTTATATACAAAAATAGGTACATTTTGTACTTATCAACGGGGATACCTCGACCGAGCTCCACCATCGCTGTACCAACTAGGAAGGACACCCAGCTCGCGATGGGAGGTTCACGTCACAAAGCAAGACCTCGACCGAGCTCTTGGCTTCGTCGAAGGTCGGAATACATCTCTGACCACTCGACCAGTTCCCTACACTGTAGAGGATCAACAAAGTCGAGCAAAGGCCCCAAAATACTTAGACAAATATGAAAATAACGAATATATAATCAACATACAAGCATTACACACAAGATAAGGAAAGACAATGCATTCAACCTGGAAGAAGCACATTGTTCAAAGAGTACATACAAACATATCATAAGCCCCTGGCGTACAGGCCGGGCGGAAATTGATACAAAATCATGACACGAAGGCCGAACTACACAAAAGTAAAAAATGGCACGCAGGCCAAACCAACAGAACAAAGAAAACAAAATTAAACAGTTGTATCTCCTCCGGGCTGGTCACCCCCCATGGGTTGGTCGTCTTCGTTCTCCTCAGTTTCTGGCAAATTCACCCTACCGTCGACCACCTGGTGGCAGGGGCCTGTTTCTTCGGTTACGAGCTGGACACCGGGATTCATAAGTCGGAGTTGCTCAACAGCGGCCGCAAAACCCACTTCCATGGCCCCTAAGACGTCCTGCTCGAGGAGCCTTATCTTCGACACCAGGTCCGCCCGAGAAGACAGGAGCTTCTCCTTGTCGATCTCATCTTCAGCAGGTCTGGCAGCCTGCTCTAGCTCAGCAATTCTCGCCAGGAGATTCTTCCTCTCCTCAGTGGCGTTCTTCAGCTTCTCTTCCATCTTCCCGTGAAGCTCGACCTGGACTTCATTATGCTTCTTGCACTTCGCGAGGTCGGTGGCCAGCTTCTGTATCTCCGCCTCGATAGACGCGAGCTTACCTGCAAATTGGTCAACTCGGCTGACGGGCAGGTCTCGTCGTTAAGAACCAAAGTCGCCTTGCAGACACGCATCACTGCAGCCATGTCCTCCGACACGGCTTTCCTCCTCACAACGTGTTCAACGCCCAAGATGGCTTTGGACTCGGTGGCATTGACGGTCAGAGAGTTAGCCCCGGTGAAGAGGGCAGGCTTGAGGAAGCAGTGGGAACATATATTTCTCCTCAGAAGTGTTGTCAGTAAGATCGACGTGTACAGGCTCATTGACGTGTTGCCTCTTCGGAGAGCCCTGCAAGGTCGGGGTGTTGCTGCCTTGTAGGGGAGGACGAGCCCCCGGGCCCCGATTGGGAACCGTGCATCTGCTGAACCTGGATGACTCGCCCCTTCCCGGCCTTCTTCGCGCCTCGTGTGGCCACCAACTTCTTAACACGTTCCTCCATGCTCGACATTTTGCTTGCAAAAGAAAAATAAGCATGTCAGCGAACCAATGGCAGAAACATAGGAGGGGAGACCGAATGAAGGAGTTGCCCGCTACCTAGTAACCAGACAACTTCCTTGTCGGATGCTGTCTCGAGGAGGGCTTTCGTGTTAATCAACCGAGCCTCCTCTAAAATCTCCCCGCGCTCATTGCGGATAAATTTCCCGTCCGGAGTCACGAGCTTCGTGGGTTTGAAACCAGAGATGAACTTGACCAACTCCTAGTAGGCCAGCCGATCCTCCTCATCCAGTGCACCCGGGTTGATTATATAGCTGTCTGTGTTCCTCCGTCCACTCCAGGGGGAACTTCGCCTCGAGGACGTCTACTCCCTGCCCATCTTTCTCTTTGGACACACGGTTGTATACTGTGTCTGCGGCCTGGTGTGTGATGGACTGATGGGCTTGACGACGTAATATCAGGACTTAATGTTGCAGACAGAATCCATGTAAGCCCGGAATAGCCTGTTCGGTTGTTTAAAAGACACCCAATTGTGCCTTCCCTCGACCGTCTGCCTCTGTAAGTGGAAAATACGGAAAAACAAAGGTATAATAGCCCTGATGCCGAGGTACTGACAGATGAGCTCGTATGCGCGTATGAAGGCGAGGGCGTTGGGGTGAAGCTGCGAGGGTGCCAGACGCAGCCAAGTAAACACATCCCGCTAGAAGTCGCTGAAGGCCAGGCGTCAGCCCACCTCGTCGAAGGTGAACTCGTACATAGGGAATCTCATCCCTTTGAAGCTCGAACAATGCGGTGGTGTTCTCGAGGCTTGTACACCAGCCAGTTCTTCGGGGAACCACCACAACGGTCCTCGGTGGTGGCGAAGGCGTCTGCGACGTCCGTAGCAAACAAGGGCGAAACGCCCAGAGGCTCCTCCCCGACCCAGTCTTCAGGCGTCCGCTTCCTAACACCAGTAGTCTGCATTAACGAGGAGTCGTGCTCATCGTCGGTCTCTATGATTCCCTCGACCATTGTCGCCATTTTTACCTGAAAAGTAGAGGAAATTGGTGAATTTGACATTCCAGATCAAATTCACCCTTCCACCACAAATCAAGTGAAAGGGCGAAGAAAGGATACGAGGAACTGCTCAATAAATGTCCCCGGGAAGCTCCCGCTCTGGAGGAGTCTGGGCCCGCATGGTCGTGAATCCATCCCCGGACGTTTACATTCCCTCCGACCATGTTTTCTATGGGTGTTAAGCCCTTGGACCTCCCCGCGGTAGCGAGAAGCCGAAACGTAAAGCCCGAGGTCACCCGCGGACATGCTCGAGACCTTCATCCTGCTTCCTCGGGACCTTCATCAGGTCCTCGAGCTCTTCAACTTATCTCCCCGGGGGTATTCATCTCAGCTCTCCGGGACATTCATCGAAAATTTAAAGGAATACCGCTGTTTTCGCCGGAAACTCCGTGGGTCCCCCGGGAACTTCATCGGTTCACCGGAAGAACCACCATGGAACACATTAAACAAAGAAAAGGTGTCAGAAACTTACTTGGAACGGTGGTTGTGGACTGACGAAGCGGAGGCGTGCGATGGACTGACGAAATTGGAAGTTGAAAAAAGAGAGAGAAAAGGTCTGAGCGGGAGAGCGAAAACGTGCAAATGGCACGGACTCAACTCCTACTTATAGTCCTGACACATGACTCGAGGAGTCATAGGCACTTGAATACCCTACTCCTAGCTGCCCTAGGCATTAATGACGCCTGCCACGTGGCACCATAATCCTCCCGTGTGTCCTCTCAGTTTCCTTTCGTGTCCGTATGTTAAGTGCGTCCACCTCTTTTTGTATTCCCCGCCTGCGCCGACCAAGGTACCCGATGGGGACGGTCCCCGTCGAGAAGTGGTCTGACATCCACACAATGCCCATCTCGCCCGGCGTCCCCTGCCCTTAGCCACCTGCGTCCGCCGTCGACTCGGCATTTCGGGCACGTTGCTCTCACTGAGCGGGTCCTTGGCGAATGGGCTGACCCTTAGGTCATTACTCTGACTCTTCGGAGCAACGACTTGGGGGCCTCCTGTTCTGGACTGGGTCGGCGCCTGCCCACCAGTCGGGCATGCCCAACCCAATGTTATGATGAACAGCCCATTAAGGCCCAATCCTCTTCCTCGCCGGGGACATCCAGATCTCATCATCGTCGTGCAGACACTATATGGCCCGGGGAGATGCCACACGTCTTCCCCACGTACTCCACGTGCTCTCCCACGCGAGGACACATCATCAGGTAACTTCCCACCTCCGAAAGAGCAGGTCAAACACTTTCTGAAGGTCGCGGGGAAGTTACTCCAGGGCGAAGACCACGTGTTGGTCTCCCCTACGCCACGTAAGCCCTGGCAGTTATCTGCATTGGGCCTAGTGACCCAACCCAGTGCAGACGACCGTTGGTCCAGCGTTGGGGGCACGATATAAATACCCTCTTTCATTAGAGGGCCAGGTATTCTAATTCTCACTCTCACTACCTTTCTGTACTTGCTTGCTCCGTCTCTGACATTAGCATCGGAATATGACTATGGGAACACAATATTCTTATATTTGATTCAAGTTTTGAAAAATTATTTCAAGGTATTTTTATTCTCAGTAATCATGCTTACACATGCTTCTTCTATTTTTATTCAAATACTTAAAAGGTGAGAATATAATATTCACATGAAAATAAGTTCAACCAACTATAAATTCCTACTATCAATTACATTTTTTTTAATTTTTTAATTTTAAATTAAATAATTTTAAAGTTATTTTTAAAAAACTTTAATTTCTACCCAACACATAAGTAGGAATAATATTCCTTAAAATAATATTCCTGGAAATATAATTCCAAGAATTATGATTTGAAACCTTAAAACAAACGCACCCTTAATTAACTCATTAATTAATTTTCATTAATAATAATAATTAATTATATTAACATTAATTTACTAACTAATAAAAAAAACTATCTTAAAGTCACCTTCTTAATTAATGCTTAATTTTGCATTACTATAAGTAGAGCTATCAAAATGGGTTAATCCACATAATTTGGTTTGCCAGACCCGAAAAATCATAGGATTTGAGCCTTAAAATTAGAGCTCATATTTTTCAGGGCTTTAGGGCTAGCCCATATGAGCCGTGGATAGCCAATTAGACCCATATCGCTATAAATTTAAAAATAAAAAATATATATTAATATTTTATTTGTCTTCAAAATAACATATTGATTTTTCTCATCTCACTAAATTTTATCTCTATTCTATTCAATCTTTCTCTTTTAAATATTATACATTAATATAATCAACACTCTTTTCTCGTATTCTATTAGTTTCTCTTATGTTAAATATTCGAGTATCATTTTTTACAAGTTAGATATGTATTGTATTTAAAAACACATTATAGTATTTATAAAAGATAATATAGTACTTAAAAATGTATTATGTTTAAAATAATATAATTTTAATTTTATTTATAATAAATATTATATTTTGATTTTAATTTTTTATTAAAAAAAAGTCCATTTAGGACCGAGTAGTCCGAAGGCCATCTAGAGCCGGACTCGGGTAGTAATTTTTGAACCCATATTAAAAATGAGTTTTTTTTGTCCAGCTTTAAAGAGTCCGAGTCCACCTGGACATACCTGTTTAGGGTCGAGTAGTTCATTTTGACAGCTCTAACTATAAGTCTACTTCTTCCTTTAATTAATTAAAAAATAAATGTTTAAATAATTAAACCCATCACATAATCCATTACACCCACGGTAAAATAAAAACTATAACAAACTATTTCTGTTTTTTATAGTTAACATTGGTGAGATACCTGTGCATTCGCACGGACACCGATTTAATATGTAATTAATGATAAAAAAAATATATGAATTAGAAAAAAATCAAAACAAAAAGAATATTAAAATAGTAACCTTATAAAAATAATTGGAGTTGACAAAGCTAAATGTCATAGTAGTAATCTATCTAGAGAGATGTGTCTTAGTTGGATAAGAAAAATAAGTATATAAAAAATTGTTTAGAAAACTGGTGAAGTGATATGTGATGTAGAAAATGCGAAGTGAAGGACATTTGGCATAACAGATGACATTTTGCAGAGCAATACCTTTTTCAATATTAGTAAGGTTTCCCTTATAAACTTAGCCACACATGTGGAATTTTGAAAATGGTAAATGATATTATAATATATTAAATTATTGTCTGAGACAAAAGGAAATGGATACATTGTAATAAATTGTTTCTTTATTTATTGAATGCATACAATGTTTACGACATATAAAAACGTTATTGAAGCATTTAGATTTGCTGACTTTAAATTTGTTGAGGAGACATAGTTTCATAAAGAATATGATATACAAAACCCAGTATAATTGCATTAAAGTATCACAACCAAAGGGATACACAAAAGCAATGTCATTACATTAGGAAAGAACATTACATAATGAAATATCATTGTTAAAAAAAACATGAGAAGTTTCATGTTGTTACTAAGAAAAAGTCAAAAGGCAACGTTGTACAAAACAACACACTTCAAAAGCATCACTTTTCTAATTTGATAAGATTCTTTAGTTTGGTGGAGGAATGTTCACAATCTTCTAATTCCTTAGAAGGAGTATAGGCACCTGAAACATCTGTATCTACCCTCTTTGACGTAAAAATTGGCGTCACCGGGTCTGGTATATGGTTGGAGGTAACATCAAGTTCCTGAAATTCATATTTAACATATGTAAGCAAATTGAACTAAACAAAACAGATTATCAATTAACATAGATTAATTGAAGGAGCCGTTGTGTAAAGTTACATCTACTAAATCCCAGTCCCCTATTGCCATAGCTTCATCAACGCTTTTTTTAATCTACAAACAAAGAAAACAATAATTGAACATAATAATACATAACATGATATATGTTTATACAGAAGAAAAATGAAGATGAGACAAACAAAAACTGTAACACGTCCTTTGTAACCGGAGGCATTGAAGGTGTCTAATTGAGAATGCAAGAAAAAATGTTAGTTAACATTGAGTTCATAGATATGTAGAAGAAATATATAGTGTTGGAAGAGTTATATCGAATCTGAAGCAATTGACGATGAAAGGTGTTTCATGATAGTTTCATCCTGATATATAGAGACAAATGATGCATTTGCCCATGATGGTTGCCACTTCACCTTGAATCCCAACTTGACACCAACCAAAACATCAAGTGCTAAAAGATATTCAAGAGGGTCGGTGACTCCAGCCTATTTGGAAAGAGGTTAATAAAAATAAAACTATTTAGAAATTCCAACAAAATTGTGTATGTGAATATTACAGAATTTAGATTGACCTTAAGCATGTTGTTGTGCATTTGATCGGCAGATAATTTTAAGAGTTGTGAACACTCACGATCCCTTAGAACAAACGTCGCACGACATCCATCACTTACCACTTCAAGCAGAATCTTATACCTATTTATGCAAGTATTTTAGGTCCATATACTAAAGTAAATTAGTGAAGTGACGAAAATTGAAATGAAAGTGTGACCTGTAAATTTCAATATCGGTTTTATGGCCAGCACCACAAATGTAAGGTTGTTGATGTCCCTTGGCAAACCTTGGACATTCATAACATGCCTGATAATACCAATCGTCGTGGGATACTCTTAGTTTGTTCGTCGTTTCTACTGTAACACATTGAGTGATCTGTGGGAAAGAAAAAATCTCAATTTGGTACTACATGAGTATACCAAATTTACAGTCATAGATGTGTCATATCCAAAATTTATCATACCCTCTCATTCTTTTCTACAGAGTATTTGTGTGGATTCATGATCTTTTTCTAGGTGATCATCTGGCCTCTGGCCATGATCCTCTTGGACTTTGTTTATAAGGACCTGGTGTGTTCCCATTGTGGTTATGATCCCTGGCAAGTTGTGTTGAATTCTTGTGGAGAAAAAGAAAGATGTACCCTTATTCTCATGATCAAACTTCAAGACAAGATTGACTGCCAAGTTACTGGTGCATTTCAAGGCACAACCATTTGGTTTCAAGATGGTTTTAGACCATATTTCAAAGATGAGTCCAAGTACTGTTTCAAGTTGGTGTTAAAGATCATGTTGTCATGTTTAGTTTTGTTTAATCCAAGTTTGAAGTGGTTCCAAGATTGATGGGCGATTTTAGGCCATATGCAAGTAAAGTTTCAAGGATCTCATGTCAAGGCCAATGGTGATCAAAGTACATGCTCAGGTAATGTTAGAGAATTATATCAAGGCATAATTTGGATTTGTTACAAGTAGTTGTTTCAAAATCATGAGTAAATGGTTATGTTACTTCAAGCTTAAGGCATGCTTTTGCAATTTATGATGCAAGTTTATGCAAATCATGACTAAATCACTTTCAAATCATGTCTCGAAATAGATACCAAGCCTACTCTCAAGAAAAGTTTCATACATAAGGTCACTTATTTCTAAAGAATAAGTTAGTTAAACTCATTTGAAAGTTCATGGCAATTTTCAAGATAGGCTTTACAAACCATGATGGAAGTCCAAAACCGCTTTGAACGAGAAGTTTTCGAATCAAGTTGAAAAATCACTTAGGAAATTCTCAAACCAAGAACTCAATCATTGTCACATTATGTTACAAAGAAGGGGCAAGGAATGTACATGCCTTATACCAATCAAGATTCAAGAGTGATACAAAATTGTTTCTATCAAAAATCACATATGCATGTCAAGTCGTACAAAAGAATCGTACCATCACTCATATTACAATTCCTAAGGTTCCACATAACTAATATCAAGTAGGAATTACAAACTTAATTGAGTTTTAACATTATGTTCTATACTACCAAGATGGTCACAAGAATGATCCAAATGGCCATACAAAGTTACATGAAGCCTAATAATCATACAAGTTACTGCCAAGCATAAATCATGTGCCAAGGGACCAAGCTTCATATTGCTTTTTGAATACAAGCTGCTATGAGTTATGTGAAGACATCCACGACTAATTCACAGTGATATTCATTTTACAAATCTAAGAACAACATACAACAAGGTTTTACAACCTTTTGTTTTTACTTGCATCCAATTACAAATGAGACAATACACAAGGTTACATGAATGGATTAGGACACATTCAAATAACCCAAGTCACACAGTTAAAATTCACGCCGCAGGTAGCTCTTGATCTTTTTGGAAATCCCGTCGTGTGCTCTACGGCTAGCTTTCTTGCACCCTCCATTCCTTAAGCCCCTTGTGCCAAATACAACATGAAAAGGAAAAATGGAAGCTGGTTATCATGAGTAAAATAATGGCAGCATGTAGGAAAAATCATTCAAGACACACGTCAAACATGAATGTACACTTGGCAGTGATTCTAACACAATCCAAAGGTGTAGAATTACAAAGCTACATGAGTGCAGTTGTGTGATAAGTGCGAGTGGCAAGAGAAGATTGAAACCAACATGAATCTTAAATATTCAAAGTTGTGAAGAATATCCTGCTCAATCTGGAAAATGAAATTCTGGTGCAAACTAGACTTACTTACAAGCATTTTTTTGCCACTAATCAGATGGATGCAAGGAGTTGGTTGTGTTAAATGGATGTATACTTACACAGAGTTGTTGTTAGGTCAAGCATAAAAAAGATGGTGCCACATTCCTCTCAACATCCGCCATGCCTTAAATGCATCTCCATCAACAAGACGACCTCATGAAGGTGCTTAGTCCATAAGAATATAGGGCATCATACCACTCCACACCAAATTAAGGCAGGAACATGAAAATCCACACAAAAACACAAGACATTCAAACTAATATGGGAGCTTTCAAATCATCCTCAATCCATTTCAACAGCAAGAATTAAAAATCATTCAAAACAGTATGTCATTCATGAGGGAAAAGTACAAGGATCATGAAAGACTATTCAAATAAGCAGAGTTATTTTCAGAGTTAATTGAAGCAAAATGCAAGGATCATGAAAACACACATGGTATAACAAGACATACAAGATCATATCACCCAAAATTACAATGCATGAGGTGTTGTTTTTTTTTTTGGTCCAAAAGCCATAAGCTAAAATCTTGCATTTCCAAGTCCTCAACAACCCCCTAATGTTTCACCAAAACACTAAAAATGCTCTTTACCTTCATACCTCTCAAGTTACTTCTAAGTTTCCTTAGATGCCAAGTCTTCATAATGCCATGACTTTTTAACCAAGCTTCAATTTGGTGTCCATTACTCAAGTCAAAGCTCCTTGAGCTTAGTACCTTCAAACAACAAGAAAGCAATATATCAATGATAGGATTCATAACAATATGAACAGGACAGTATGAAAATCACAAAACCAAGGATTCAAAGCAAAATTCAAAGTCTTTCAGAAATATTCAAATAAGTCATAGAACGCACCAAGTTGTTCAAAAACAGTGATAAGTCAAAAGGGCAACCACATCAGCATGGTAAAAGGGTCCACAAGCCACGTTTGCACAGTGAAAAATCAAACAAAAAAATACACATTATAGAAGCAATTTTCAGGCACTACAGACAAAACCAAGAGTGAGTCACTATCACCCAAATCCCACGAAATTAGCAATCCTCCCATTCTCTAACGGAATTATTCCCTCACACGTACCACATTCCATATTTCTTAGCCTATAAATACACCTAACTATTCATTCATGAACAGACACAGAAGAACCTACCGTTACGCTGCAAAAATACCCTCCTAAACCCTAATCTAAAGCTCTATTCCTTTACCCAGATTGTTGAGTTTTCTCCTTGAAACTCAAACAATCTTGAGCTTAACCCCAGAAATCTAACCAACACCAACAAAAACAAGCAAAGAAGAAGAAGCAGAAAGGCAAATAGAGTGAAAGAGTCAAATTAATTACCTCGCCGGAATTCCTCATCGGACTAGCTCCGATCTTGTAAGATTTTTCTCCTTTCTCTGATTTCTTCTTGCCATGGTATTCGATTTGTCATGTTGAAAACCCTATCATAACTTTTTGACACGACTCATTATTACCCTTTAATTTCGAATTGAAATCTAGGGTTTTTGGTGTTTCCGTTATTGCTGCTTCCTTGTGTGCTTTGCTGAGGGTTTAGGATAATGGTGTAATGATTATAAAATTATAAAATTACCCTCAATTTTAAGCTCTAAAAATTTCTAAAAGAGTTAACAACTTTACTTCCACAATTACTCTCGATAGTAATCACTTAGTAACATTTTCTTTAACAGTTTACTATTCACATTATTATATAATTTAAACAAAATTTAATATATGTATTACTCCCTCCGTTCCAAATTATAAGTCACTTTGCCAAAAAAATTTGTCTCAAATTATAAGTCACCTTACATTCTCAATGCAATATAAATGACATCTTCCCCAATATACCCTCAAATATTTATTATTATTTATTCTTGCAACTCTTTTAATTTCTCTCTCCTATATAATTATGAGGAGCATTACTGTAAAGTTATACATAATTTGTCTTTCCCATAAAGTAATAATTAAGTTTCTTAATTTGTGTGAAAAACCCAAAACGTCTTATAATTTGGGACGGAGGGAGTAATACACATTGCATGTTTTGTAACACAAGTAATTAAAATTAAAATTAAAATTAATAAAAAAATGCTATTTATATTTTCGTGTGGTAAACATTTGTGTTATATTGATCAAATACTAGTATTTAATATTTGAAGCGTTAGATCAATCCAAAGGCTTAAATTATGCATCAGTGAAAGCTGTATACACACTAGCTGTGGAGGATTCGAATCCGTTCTCTTTCTTGTTTTGCGCTTTCGATTTCAATTCTCATGTTGTTTTCTTCGCTGACCAACGCCGGCACCATTGTTCTACGCGGCTGTAATCTCCTTCCTCCACGTCTCCGTCGCCTGTTTCCGTTTCACATGTTCCTTGCTTCACCTCCACCTCCAATGGACATCAACAACAATGTATACAATAATACCAATTCCTACGCTCGCGCCACTCCAAGGTAATTGCTTCTTAACTCTTCTTCAATTTAGGGTTAGAATTCAAAATCGACGACTTTATGTCAATGTTGTTGGGATGTTTTTGTAGTTTTATTGTATTGTGAGAGAATTTGTGAATTTCATAGGGGTTTGTGTTTAGTTTTGTTGAATCGACGAATTTGTTATTTTGTTGGAAGATTTATAAACTAGTGATGGATGGAGAAATTTTAATTTGTGTGCTATTATTCAATCGGTACCAAATAGATCAAATTTAGTGTTGAATATGTTATTAGTTCTAATAAAATTCATGAACCTTTTAACCTTCATAGACCTTTCAGGTTTAGTTCTTATTCAAATTTTAGCGGTAATATTTCTAACCATGTGTACAGCTACTATGCGTTAGAATTGTGTTTATTCTAGTGATTCAATTTGGATAAGTTTGTGTCATTGATATCTCTGTCTTGTGTGCACTTATTAGTAGCTTCCGTTATAGAGTAAAGCTGAGAGATTTATACTTTTCGAACTTTTGTGGGCAGTTCTGGTAATGGCAGAGGAAGGGCTTTTGATACAAAAAATGATAGAGAAAGAACAAGAGGACGAGGTGATGGTGGTGGTGGTCCAAGTGGCTCGGGAAAGGATAAAATTGATGCTCTTGGTAGGCTCTTGTAAGCACGACTTTGCCTTCTAATAGAAACAGAATGCAAGTTTCATTTGTTATTGTTCTTTTGTGTGTAAAATCAAGTGGATATCATATTATTGTTCTTTTCATGTATGGAAAGAAGCCTGTCTATGTGTCACACTTTGATTAAGGAAGGAAGCATTTTTATGGGATGTCTCTTGTAACTTTAGCCACTTAAAAGCAGACTCTTTTGAAAACTAATATGTGTTTTGTTTGCATGGAATTGGAGCAACATAGTGGATGAACTCTATGCTGTGACTTAATTAAAATTTTTTGTGCTTAATTCTTTACTAAGCAATTTACTCAAACTATGTGTTTGTTTAATATCTACAGGACACGGATTTTACGTCATATGGCATCTGAATTGAAATTGAATATGAGAAGTGATGGTTATGTGAATGTTAATGATTTACTAAAGCTGAATTTGAAGACATTTGCTAATATTCCTCTACGGTCCCACACTATTGATGACATTAGGGAGGTCAGTTGATCTAGTTTATGTATTTGTTTTTCTTTTTATGTTCGGCTTCACATGCTCATTCCATTTTATACACTTTTTCGTTTCTGTTTTAATTTGATTCCTAGAATCATTTTGATGGGTATATAAAAAAATAATTATAAAAAATAAGTTTTCTTCTTCATTTTTAGTTATTAATTTGAACACTTCACTGTAATGCTAAATTCATTGGAATTTTCTGAAGAAAAACATTTTATTCTAAAGTATCTCTTTGTCATCCTCAGGCTGTTCGAAAAGATAATAAACAACGTTTCAGCCTCTTAGAAGAGAATGGGGAGCTACTAATACGTGCAAACCAAGGCCACACAACAACGGTAAAGTGTTTTATTGTTCATCAAATACTAACTCATCTCATTTGCCTATGAAATTTTGTATAATTGAAGTGAGACTGTACCCGGTAACACATTCAAATGGTAATGCGACTAATTATTTTTTTGTATTCATGCTCAGATGTGATCAATGAAAATCTCTTTACACTAAATGACTTGCTAGTTTTTTCTTTCCTTTTGCATTTTTACAAAGTAATTTGACATGAAGTTACATTTCTGAAGTTCTAAATGACTGCATGTTTTGTTTTCTTTATATGAACTGCCTACACCGCTTTAGATATATTCATTAGTTAAATATTACATTATAAAGTCCACCTTTAATTGTTAGTATTGATACAATATGAGTCTAAAGCACTTAAGGTATGATATTATCAGTGGATAGTACCGAAAATAACTTATATTTGTGATAGGAACTCAAGGTTAAGAGTGTGTATTGTAAAGTGGCGTAAGAAGGGAAGTGAAAATGTGTAACAACTGATTTGTATAGTTGATTGTGTAAATAGCTCGGGGAGCAGAGTCAACTGTATACTGCCCTTGTTGGTGGAAGATATCTTTAAAATTACTGTTCTGCTTACAATGGCTAGTCCTATTACATAAATATCAGGTTATTAAGCATTTAGTTGTGAATTCATTCTATGGTCTTCATCTGATGTTAAAATACTGTCATTCACTTTTGATCTGCAGGCTGTCGAAACCGAAAGCTTATTGAAACCAATCCTTTCAGCTGAAGAATTTCCAGGTGCATAATTATTGAAGTTGTGTTGCTATAGAGTATAGTCTTCATTCATAATGAACTTAATACTTAGCAACATATTAACTACTAGATTATATACATATTTGTAACGCAACGAGATATGAAATTGTCTTTTGAATGATGGATATGTTGGCACATATCAGGTTTACCATGAACCATATCACATCAACACAATTCTACAACAACTGAAGAGTTGTATACTGCCTTTACAATTCACATTCTATTTGATTAGTTCTATACCTTGATTTTCCTGGATATGCAGTTTGCGTGCATGGAACTTATAGAAGGAATTTAGAGTCAATTCTATCATCTGGTCTGAAACGCATGAAGAGATTGCACGTTCATTTCTCTTGCGGTTTACCAACAGATGGAGAAGTAATAAGTGGTAATGCGATATATTTTTGAAAATAATCTTATTTACCCATGGAAAAGTTTAACTCTGGATATATTTTGGTTTTCTGTGATTCCCTTTGATGCACCTACCTAATATCTTTTCTAATTATATTTTGTTCACAGGTATGAGGGGAGATGTCAATGTTTTGATATTTCTTGATGTTAGAAAAGCATTGGAGGGTATGATAATATTCTAAACTATTTCTAAATTAAAATTTTTTGTTTGTTGCTTCTTTCTAATATCTTTGATCTCATTTCAGAAGGTATAAAGTTATACATTTCTGACAACAAGGTGGTCTTGACAGAAGGTTTTGATGGTGTTATTCCATCTAAGTATTTCCAGAAGATTGAATCATGGCCGGAAAGAAAGCCTATTCCTTTTTAAAATCACATTTTGTTTACTTATGTAAGGATATTATAAGTGGATGATTACTAAATGATTGTGTATATTTGTAGCTAATTTTTCACAAACTTTAATTGAAGTTGTTTTTATTATTAGATTACACCAATTTGATTCCTAATTTTTTAATGATTTGGATGAGCTTACTTTGGATCATGCTCATAATTTGTACAATAGATTAAGTATATAATTTAACAAAATGGTTGAAAATCATGATATTTCCAGTGTTTTAAAAACCGGACCGGTCATCAAACCGGTGAGAGTACTGGTTCACTGGTTTATCGGTCGAACCACGGGTCATCGGTCGAACCGCATGACCAAACCGGATTAAACCGGATTAAACCGGATAACTCGGTTGAATAAACCTGTCATTATAATAGGTATAAAACCGGTAAAACCGGTCGAACCGGATGATTCAGTCTCTAAAAACTATAACTAGCACTTAAATTTTTTGAAAAGATCATATCATAAATTCACAGGTTCATAATTTAAATTCAAATTTTAAAAGAGTCTAATTGTAAATTTTAAACAGAGTCTAAATTAAACAGAGTCTAATTTAAATTCATAGTTTTAATGTTAATAAAAAAAAAGTTTTTATGTTAATAATTAAAACAATACAAATATTAACATTATTTTAAATAATAAATTTTCCAAGTCTATATATATATATATAATGGAAATCAGTTAAGTCTAAAATTATATTATATTTAGTTTCTTAATTTGTGTTCTTAAAATTCTATACAAATATTGGTTTTTCAATCAATATAAATACAAAATAGTAAAAATAGTTTTGTGGATATTACAAAACTTAATTTGTGTATCACTTGAATTAAATGAGTGATTACTATTATTCTTGAAGAAAAGTTCCTATGTATTTGAATAAAAAAAATTTTAAAAAAAAATTTAAAAAAAAAATTTAAAAAAAAATAAAAAAAATATTTTTTTTTTTAAATAAGAAGTTGAACCGCCGGTTCGCCGGTTTTCCCGGTTTTTCCGGTTCTCACCGGTTCGACGACATGGCCGATCCAGCAAGCGAACCCGGCCGGTTACCTGGTCGGTTTCCGGTCCAACCGGTCCGACCGGCCGGTCCGGTCCGGTTTTTAAAACTATGGATATTTCTATCAAATTAACATTCTGATATGATTTTCATTATCATAAATATAAAGTGTAATATTTTGAAAATAGTGTAGAGTATTAAATAGAGGATATAATTAGAAAAAGAAAATTAATTCTATAGAAAATAAGAATAACATTCATTTTAAAATAATTTGTATGCTAAAGTGATAATTAATCAAAACTAGTATGTTTTTTGTTTTGATGTTAAGATGAAATGATAATAATAATTATTAGATATTTTTGTACAATTTTAATTATTAGAGTTTGAACCCTAATAAAGATGTCCAATCAAATATCAAATAATACTGCCTTTCATTTGTTGAATTGTGAACATTGCTTAAAATTTCATATTTATTTTTCGAAACATAAAAAAAAAAGTTGTTTATGTTCAATTCCAAACATCAAAAGTTCTTTGTATTGTTCATCTAAAAGTTGAATGATTATTCAATAATAAAATAATCATTAGCTAAATAGTAAAAATAGTAAGAAATTTCTAATGTATAATTGATCCGTTATTTTAAGTCATGTATGCAAATTTATTTATTGGTTCCTAAAATCTAATTAGTATGATTAAAATAACATATTTTGAATTTTAAAAGTGCAAAAACGTTCAATCAAATTATATTATGACTTAATTTTATTAGGTGAGTTTTTCAATTATCTCCAAAAATATTACTCAGGTTAAATTATAATTTTAGTGTCCTCCAATTTTATTTGATCACGGAATTATTCTCTTTATTTTAAATTTAAACAATTCTCATCTTTCTATTTTAAATTTAAATAGTTTTAATTTCTCTTTCACACTTTTTCATAGAAAATCGATAAAATATTTATTTTTTAACTTATATTTTTATTTATAAAACTCAAAAATATATTTCTATAGGTTGATATGTCATATTTCACAAGTAACTTGTAATTTAAAAAATAAAAAAATCAATAATTTTAAATATAAAAATATGAGAGATCAAAACTATTTAAATTTAAAATAAAAATAAAAATTATTTAAATTTAAAATAAAAGATCAATTTCTTGAATCAATAAAATAAAAGGACCAAAAAAAACTGTAACTAAACCTATTACTTAATTGAATTCACGTGTATTAGTGCATGAAAATTATTCTTGTTTTTATACGTTAAAAAACTACTACTTTCAGCTCAACAAGATTAGTGTTTGGTAAAAAACAAAAACCAAACCGTATAAATTTTCAACGTAACATAACCTGTTTTTCTTTATCAACAATGTCACATTTGAAGTTAAGGTACCCTGTTTCATCTTATGTCGCATCAGCCATTACCACCACCTCCACCACCACCATCGTTTCTCAAGAAACCATTAACCTCCATTTTCAAAATCCCAAACCAAAGCACCCACAACACTTCCTCTCCCTTCTCCTTCACAACTCTTCCCACCACCCATCTCTCCAACAACTCCACTCTCAAATCATCACCTCTTCCCTCTTCCACCATCACCCTCTCCACAACAACCCCACTTCCTTACTCCTCTTCAACCACCTCATCCGTTCCTACTCCCTCTCCTCTTCCCCCCATCACGCCCTTCAATTCTTCACCTACACTCTCAACTCCCTCACACACCCTCTTTCACTTGACTCCTTCACATTCACTTTCCTCTCTCACACTTGCGCGAATTCTAACTCTAGTTCTTTCGGGTTTCATCTTCATTGTCTTGTTTTTAAACTGGGTTTTCAATCTCATGTCTATGTTCAAACTGGGTTGCTTCGTATGTACTCAAGCTGGGGACTTTTGGTTTCTGCAGCGCAGGTGTTTGGTGAAATGCCGCTTAGAAGTACGGTTACTTGGAATGTTTTTATTAATGGTTTGATTAAATGGGGTCAGCTTGAATTCGCTCGGTCAGTTTTTGATCGGATGTTGGTTCGGAGTGTGGTCTCGTGGACTCTTGTTATTGATGGATATACGAGGATGAATAAGCCGTTGAAAGCTTTGGCTTTGTTTAGGAAAATGGTTGAAGTGGATGGTATAGAGCCTAATGAGGTTACACTTTTGACTGTTTTTCCTGCTGTTGCTAGTCTTGGGGATATCAAGATGTGTAGGTCTGTTCATGGGTGTGTGGAGAAGAGAGGGTTTAATGCGGTTGATATAAGGATTGCGAATGCGTTGATTGATTTGTATGCGAAGTGTGGATGTATAGAGAGTGCGAGTAGATTATTCTGGGAGATGCCTGACTGGAGGAAGAATTTGGTGTCGTGGAATTCTGTTATATCTGGTTTTGCTATATTTGGGATGGTGAGGGAGGCTGTGGAGACTTTTGAAAGAATGGAGAAGGCTGGCGTGCAGCCGAATCATGTGGCGTTCCTTAGTGTTTTGAGTGCTTGTAGTCACGGGGGGTTGGTTGAGGAGGGGCTTGAGTTTTTCGGTAAAATGGTGAATGCTTATGGACTTGTGCCGGATGTCAAACATTATGGTTGTGTGATTGATATGCTTGGGAGAGCTGGGAGGTTGGAGGAAGCGGAAAAGTTTGCTATGCAGGTTCCCCGTGAGGTTGCGAATGATGTTATTTGGAGGACGCTTCTTGGAGCCTGCAGCGTTCATGATAATGTTGAAATTGGTCAGAGGGTGACCAAGAAGATATTGGAGATGGAGAAGGGGCATGGCGGTGATTATGTTCTAATGTCCAATATTTTGGCAGGAGTTGGGAGATTCAAGGATGTCGAGAGATTAAGGGAAATGATAGATAAGAGAAATGCCTTTAAACTTCCCGGCTATAGTTTAGTCTAAAATTCATGTGATATATAATATTGGTGATAACATTTGAAGCAGATAAAGGCCCATCATGGAACATGGGAGAAGTACCTTGTGAGAGGGTCACTCAAACTAGACCAAAGGTCTATTGGTAGGTCATTGGTCTTTGCTTCAGATCTTCTGAACTACTTCAATTCATCAAATTGAAGTAATATTTACGGCCAAGTACATTGAATCGGGGAGGTTGCGCCATCTTGTTCAGATCTGAAGTTATAACTACAGATCTGTGATAGTACATGATCCATTTCTTCAGGGAGGATTAGTAGCAAACTGTAAATTGAAACATATTGCTATTTGCTTAGTGTTTTGAAAGCTGGCATATAAGGTAAGCAGATAAACTTGCAATTTTACATATATGTATTAGTCTAAGATTATGTGTAAATGTAACATTATGATTAAAAGCAAAAGTAGATTCGTTCACCTGAATTCATGAATATAGTGCTATCAATAATGTGTCATGTTCTTCAAATTTTAAATAGAATAATCCTCCCAATTTGACCATTAACATTGTGCTTAGGACACTGTCATTCATTATGTTCAAATATCAATCTTAGACACCAATGAGTTAAGACTCCCATGCCTCTGCTTACATACCACAATGAGTTCAACTTAAACATTCCATCTTTCTTTGTACCAAATTCAACTTAAGTCAAACAATTATTGTAAGACATGAAACTAATATATGAATACAAAATTGCCAATGTTTGGTATAACATATGTTAAGAGTCTCACATCGGATAATATATGGCCTGAGCATGTCTTTATAAGTGGGGGCAATCTTCACCTTACCAACCGGTTTTGTAGGGTTGAGTTAGGCTCAATCACATTTCTTAACATGGTATCAAAGTCTGGTTTAAGATCCAGTGGGCCACCTACTATTAGCTTTTTGCTATCGGACCACCCACCATTTTTTTCCACGCTTCAGCTGTCTAGTCCTGAGCGGGTTTTGTAGGGTTGAGTTAGGCCCAATCACATTTCTTAACAACATACAGATTTAAAAATGATATAAAAACTGCACAACATTCACCAAACGTTGAGGGCACAAGTTAATCTTCTTTTCCCCTAACATTGCAATTGATCTCCACTGTATCATCTAAAAACTGCACAACATTCTACAATAGGACATGGCTGGTAATCTATTTCTAGAATACACTATGAGCAAATAGACCTTTTAGCATTTTCACTTAAACTTTTCTATGATTGAGATCATTCTGACTATTAACAATTAAAATTGTAATTCTTATAAATCTTGAAACAAATGTTGCCATTAAGAACCATTGTAAATTAACATATCTGGGATAATTGAAAGATAGCTAATGGTTTCTAGACACTTTGTAAATCCTAATGATTGAGTCAAAGTTGAGGGACTAAGTTAATCTTTCAATTCACAACATTATACCAGTATTAGACCTTAATTCATGTTCTCTGCACCAAGTATTTTTGCGGACATATTATGATAGTTTGTCCCTAACAAATGACTAAATGCATACATGCTCGTTCAGATTAAGATGTAATAGTGCAAACATGCATCATTAACTCAATCCATGGACCTTAGTTAAGCCTAAGTGAATCTATTATATAGCAATGCGGCTTGAAATCTGTTGCACTGCAATAATAACTCTTTGTTAAATGCACAAATAAGTAGATTTACAATTGGAAAACAATAGTTAGGACCGAGGACTGAAGAATCACAACCTTAAATCCTTTTGCTGAAACAAAAATCATGTTTTGTAGCTTCAATTCAGTTGCAAATCATTAATAGCCCTTTTTTAATTGCACTTAATGGTCACACCTAGGATTACAAATGACAAGGAATTGATGTTAACTGAATTACATATTATGATGGACTGGCCTTTACACATGATCATTAATTGAATTCATGGACATTCAGGTTCAGAGTCAGATTTAGTGCAGACATTCATATGGTTATGTGAAGACATGGATATGAAGTTAAGACTAAGTTAAACAATTATATAGAAATAGACCTTAAATTCTGTTGGACTGCATTAATGGAGTTTTTTCTTAAGCAAACATTGGTCACACAAAGGAGTAGAACTAAGATATGTTAAGTTTAAGACTTGTTATCCAAGTAATAGAGTTGTGTGGCATGTAAAATGTCCATTAATGCAGATTAATGATAGACCTCTTCAGTTTTGTAACTGTTATAAAATTATTAGGGCAATAGTGGGGTAATTATTATATAATTAAGTGCAGTTTAATTTTATTAATTTTGAGTGTTTATGTTTAGAATAAATAGGGGAAGATAGGGAAAGAGTAGATTATCTTGGAAGTGGATAGGAAAATGGGCCATTTTGGTATTGGGAGGTGCAGACCCTCGAAGTTCTGCGGTACTATCCTGTAATTCAAAGGGATTTTCCCTATTTCCTTTTATATATAAGTTGGTTTTTATCAGCGGGTATCAGAGCAGTTCTGATCCAAAAGAGATTTTGTCGATGTGCTGGAAATTTTGGCATGAATATGGCTGCAAATTTGATTCCAAGATTTGATGGGAGGCCTAATTGTGGCTGATCCAGGCTAAGCAATATTTTGGGTCAAGAAGAATGAGTGAAGAGATGAAGCTTGAGTGGGCTGTTGCATTTGCATTGAGAGGAGATGCTCTTGATTGATGGATTTTTTAGAAGGAGAATCATCCAAATACTTGTTGGTGGAATTTTGTAAAGGCCATTCCCAAGATATTTCAACCAGAAGTTTGGGATTGTCTACTGGAGTCTGAAAACAAAACACAGGAAATTCAAGGCAGCGATGAAATTTGATTTTTTTACCAATATGCCACTTTTTGAAATGAAAAATACCAAAATGCCACACTTTGAAAAAAAAATACCAAAATGCCACACTTTTAGTTTGGGTTCGTCCTTCCAATAGACGACCCATTGAAGAGAAAATAGTGGCCATTGGTTGGCCGACCCATTGAACATTTCTTTTTTTGGTTTTAAAATTTAAGTGGGCCCCACACGTGCACATGCATGGGAGATTGGTGTTCATTGGGTCGGCCAACCAATGGCCGAACCCTTTCATGCATTATTTTTTCTTCAATGGGTCGTCCATTGGAAGGACGAACCCAAACTAAAAGTGTGGCATTTTGGTATTTTTTTTCAAAGTGCGGCATTTTGGTATTTTTTTTCAAAGTGCGGCATTTTGGTATTTTTCATTTCAAAAGGTGGCATATTGGTAAAAAAATCATGAAATTTAAGAGCCAATAGGATCTCCAACTGAAGAAAAGATTGGTGGTAAAGTTGAAGATTCACAAATCCAACAATATAGTGAAAAAGAAGTTTGTAAAGTCAATATCAAATCTGATTGCGAGGGCAACGAAGTGAAAAATACAGAATCGTTGATGGCTTCCAGTGAAGCAGCGGTTCAGAGAAGTGACGGAGAGTCGGCTATTTCTTCACAGACAAAAGACTCACCATTGTCGGTGCTTGCTACTATTCCTAAGATAAAAGTCTAAGAACAAGAAATTTCTACTATCGGTGGCACTGTGGCCATAACAATTGGTCGCGAGAGGACTGCCATTAGCAAGAAAATTTCCTATTGATGGCCGTAGCATTTGCATTATTTTGGCTGAGCAATATTTTGGGTCAAGAAGAATGAGTGAAGAGATGAAGCTTGAGTGGGCTGTAGCATTTGCATTGAGAGGAGATGCATTGAGAGGAGATGCTTTTGATTAGTGGATTTCTTGGAAGGAGAGTCATCCAAATACTTTTTGGTGGAATTTCGTAAAGCTCATTCTCAAGAAATTCCAACTAGAAGTTTGGGATTGTCTACAGGAGTCTGAAAACGAAACACGGGAAATCCAAGGTAGCGATGGAATTCAAGAACCAATAGCATCTCCAACCGAAGAAAAGATTGGTGGTAAAGTTGAAGACTCGCAAATCCAGCAATATAGTGAAAAAGAAGTTTGTAAATTGGATATCAAATTTAATTGCAAGGGCGACGAAGTGAAAAATACATAATCGTTTATGGCTGCCAGTGAAATAGAGGTCCAGAGAAGTGACGGAGAGTCGGCTATTTCATCATAAGCAAAAGACTCACTATTGTTGGTATTCGTTATTATTCCTAAGCTAAAGTATAGGAACAAGAAACTTCCACTACCGGTGCCACTGTGGCCACAACTATTGGTCACGAGAGGACTTCCATTAGCGGGAAAATTTCTTATTTCATGTACAACTCAACCTTTATTTTTCAAATTATGGGATCCAGGAGGATACATTTTTCTACGGTGTATTTCTTTCACCTTGAGGTCAAAGGTGAATCTTTAAGGGGGAGTACTGTTAGACTCTTCAGTTTTGTAACCGATACTACCCCTGATACTTTATATAAGAGACAATTCACTTTTTAAATTCATTGAATAATCAATGTATCTAGTCTATAAACCGACTAAATAAATTGGTTATTTAATGAACCTAAAAAATGAGTTGTGAATGGATGCAGTATTAAATTATTAGGAGAGTTAATGGGTAATCATTAGAATTATTATATTATTAATTAAGAGTGTTTAGGTTTAGAATAAATAGGGGAAGACGTTAGGGAGTTGATCATATTGGAAATGGATAGGAAAAAGGGCCATTTTGGCATTGGGAGGTGCAGACCCTCAAAGTTTTGCGATACTATTCTGTAATTCAAAGGGGTTTTTTCCATTTTCTTTTATAGATCAGTTGGTTTCTATCAACTGGTTTCTTTTGATGTTGTGGGAACACTAGATAGTGAGAAGTTGGCAGAATCGGTGAAAGCCTTGAGAAACCGTGCTGTTATATGGTGGCATTGGTGGAGTCAACGCCATCTACAAGCTAGTTGGCAAACGTTTCATGTTGCACTACTTTGGCATTTTAAGCCAGAGTATAGAGATATTCTACCTATATCCGACGAAGAAGAACTTGAATTAGAAATAGAGTCGACGATGCCTCACACATTTAACCTTCAACAAGAAGAAACTGCCCAAGGAAATTCTATCTCATTCAGACAACAGAAGAGAAAAACAAAGAAAAGGTAGAAACGACAAAAGTAAAAAGAGATACATAAGATTTCCACATGAATGTCATTGTGGAATAGCGACAAGAAACAATGACAGATTCTTGCAAATTTCTTGGTATCGACAAACACTTTGATGGACATGGTAGGAGTCTGGTGTTCGAGTCGAAGGTGAGACTGGCTAGAACAACTACCGAAGAGAGATGGATTTCACTAAAGTTGGACAACCTACCGCAACATCTGCTAAAGCTGCCAGATCTTGACAGGTCCTTGGTGAAGATCCAACCACTGTTAATGCATATTCCTGGCGTGCTATGTTTTTGGGTCAAACATGCCACCCAAAACAGTGTGTATGATCCATGCATTAGTTATCATGTTTCACGCCTTGCTCTGGCCCTCTACTTCAAGTTATGGGATCCGGGTGGACACTTATTTTATCCTTCACCTTGAGGACAAGGTGAATCTTTAGGGATGGAGTATTGATAGACCTCTTCAGTTTTGTAATTGTTATAAAATTATTAGGGCAATAATAGGGGTAATTATTATATAATTAAGTGTAGTTATATTTTATTAATTCTGAGTGTTTAAGTTTAGAATAAATAGGGGAAGATAAGGAAAGAATAGATTATTTTGGAATTGGATAGGAAAATGGGCCATTTTGGCATTGGGAGGTGCAGACCCTCAAAGTTCTGCGGTACTATTATGTAATTCAAAGTGGTTTTTCCCTATTTTCTTTTTATATATCAATTGATTTCTATCAATTAACAAGTTAATTTCTTTTTTGGACATATCCAACCTAGCTATTGCTCATCCTAGTTTGCATTGTTATACAATCCTTATTAAGTTTATGATGTTGAGGTCTACATGAGCATCATATCAATATCTAACTATTAAAATTAAAGTATCTGGAATTACCATTTCTAATCCTCTGATTAACAACTAAACCTATTCTTATTCCAGGATCAAATCTGTCTTTTGATTGCATACTTCATTTTTATTGATTCTGCATTTAATGCAACTGATGTGTCACTCTATTATTTTTCCTTACATCTTAATTACACGGTTAGAATCATAGTAGAATCACAAAACAACATATACACGGCTTTGCAACTTCTTTGCACAATATTCAAGCGCCTCTTTTCTTGGAAGTGGAGAGGTTTCTCTGATAATATCCATATAGAATATGGAAAGATTATGGTCATATTGAAGAACTTCAACCCTAACCCTGTAAGACCTTCACTCTCACATTCACCTTCACTGCAACCGGAACTCTTCACAGTGTATGCTCTTCGTATTCTTTCTTCCGCAACATTGTATATTTGTCTGTTTCACGCATTCGTTGCTAATAATTCTATACTCTGTGTTATTGTTTCAGATGCTTATTAGGAAATGTCTCGCCCGATTGAAGCCGTCAGGGACATCGATGATTCAAAGGACTTATGGAAAATAGTTGTTCGTTGCAAAAATCTATGGACTGTCGTGAGTACCTCCAACAAAGAGCATTTGGAGATGGTTCTGCTTGATTCAAATGTAATATAACATGGAAAGTTGTTTTACTTCATTGCATGTTTAAACTGAGTGATTATATTCTAAACTATTTTACTGCGTTGCATGTTTAAAGATCATGTTTATATTCTGATATAGTTGTATTCCAATGTATAAAGTCTTAAATTTCTTGTTGTAGGTTGATATGATTCAAGTCATTGTTCCGCCGCACTTGGTTACGAAGTTCAGAGCAGAACTGGCTGTTGGAAGTTCATACATTATGCAGAATTTCAAGGTTTCTTATAATGATTTTTCTTTTAAGTCGACCACACACAAATTCAAGTTGGTGTTCTGCGGGTCGACCTCTGTTAAGAAAACTGACTTGCCTGACATCCCTGTTAATTACTTCAAAATACTTGATTTGGCATCCATCTTGAGTGGACGATTTCAAACTGACGTGTTGGTTGGTAAGTGTTGTTTTAATGGATACGTACTGTTTCTGTATTATTATATTTGTTTGATTGTGTGACATGGTTAGATATCGTTGGAGGAGTTACTGAGATCACGCAGTCCCAGTTTAATACTGATAACAATAAAAGTAAAGTCGTGTTTACGATAACTGATATGAGGTATGGTTTGTGTTCTCATTTTGATGTTTGTTACATATTATTTGTCTGTATTCTTTTGATATGTTGTGACCTTGGATGTTTCCATTTGTTCAGCAAATCATTGGTCCAGTGTACTTTATAGGGCCAGCTTGCCGTACAGTTTTACGATTATTATAAGAATCACACAGAGGGTGAAAATGTTATTGTTTTGTTGCAGAATGCACGTATAAAGGCTGCTCAAGGTATACCAAAATCATTACCCTATAGTATACCATGCTGTTATGTATATCACAAATAATTTCATCTTACTTTGATGTGAGTTTGTTTTTATGCCTACTGCAGGAACTTATCCGTTGAATGTTTCCAATGCATGGAATGACACCAAGTTAATTTTAAATGACGCTAGCATTGCTGAGATTTCTAAGCTGAAGGAAAGGTAATTTATTGCCCACCTTATTGTTATCCATCTGTCTCACCAGTAAAATCATAGTTTTTGTTATTGTTTTTTTTTTCAGTCTTAAGGACGAATTGCCTCAGTTGTCTTCTTCTAGCATACAAGTGCAAACCACACAAAATTTACAATATTCAGAATTTGATAAGTTTGTGTGGAAGGCCACAATTCTTACTCTGGCTGAGATCCTAAACCTGCAGCATGTATGCCCTGTTTGTATACTTTCCTTTTATTAATATTGTAACCGCTATATGTTTGATAACTGTTCTCATTCTTGGTACTATAGGAAACAACCGTTGTGACTGTTGCCAAGTTGATGAAATTTGAGGTAGGCCAGGCAGGGTGGTTTTATGATGGATGTGGTCAGTGTGCAAAAAGTGTGTCTTTGAAGGATGGAAAGCTGAGATGTTTTGCGAATCACACAACGGATGAACCTGTGCCACGGTATGTCATAAACAACACTGATTGTACATAACTATTTATGTAGATGCTAAGCATTATGATATGAAATTTATTCAATTGTTGTAGGTACAAGCTAGAAATTTTGGGCAGTGATGGCAATGACAAAGCGAAATTCCTGTTTTGGGACGGGGACTGTGTGAAGTTAATTAGAAAGTTTGCCTTGCAAATGAAAACGCAGTTGATTGAGGTTAATGTTTTTGTTTGTTGTACATTTTTAAATGACATATATATATGTTGTATCATGACTGTGTAACAAGCATGTTTCAATTTTAACAGGCTGGTGATTATGACCCCCTGGAATTTCCATATAAATTTGATGCTATCTTGAAAAAGGAGTTGGCAGTAAGAGCTGTGTTTCAACCAAAATACGGCAAACTTTCTGTAATTGGATTTAAAGATGATGATGAATACTGTAAAAAGGTGCGGGAGTTATTCAAAATTGGAGAGGTAATATTTGTATACATCTTGCTCAAGATATAAAATTGTGTCATAATTAAATTTTGATGAGATTTTCTCATAATACTTCCAATTGGCAGCATACATCGGATCTGAAGATGCCTGAACCTTCTTCACAAGATGAATTGAGAAGTTATTCTGTATGTCTTTTCATCCATCGGTGAATAGCGAAAGAAATAGTTTTAAGCCTTTCATCTATTTTAATTAGATTTTTGTTTTGGTTTGTAGGAGGCTATGTCTGCAACTGCTGATTATGATCCTGCTATATCAAATCCTGTGTTGACTCCGTTAAAAAGAACTTTAACTGATTCTGTGGAAGATATTGAGAGTGTTCAACTGTCCTCAACCAAGTTATCGAAAGCCATAAAAGAGGAGAAGTAGCCACATATTAGCTGAGACATTTGTTTATGTTTTAGTCAATCATTTCAAGCTTTTGTTGGATTATGTTTATCTATTGTTATAAGAACATGCTGAATGTTTGAGAAATGTTGTTTCCTTTATATATTGAAAACATTTTGTCTTTTTATCCATATTGAATTGAATACTACCGTTTTTGTTCGTGATTTTGCTTTCCATCTAAATGATAAATAAAATAGTTTTTGTTCATGATTTTGCTTTGCATCTAATTGTTGATCAATAAAATAGTATTTTGTTCATGCATACTGAAGTTTTTTAGCTACATAACAGAAACAAAACTAATTTCATACTTCAGAATTATATATTAAAATCAGGATTGACTGTGAAATTCTATAACACATAATAAAGGAATGAACAACTTCATAATTAAAACAAACAGATATCATATAATATTTAGATGTTGCTTGGTGTTTTCGTACAAAGATTATATGATGTGTTTCAAGATACTTTTATTTACGGCGTCTGCCCAATCCGACATACAAAATTTTTTTGGAGGGAGATAAATCGTAGGATCCAGCTCCAACATACATATACCTGTTTTTTCCATTTGACTTCTGAGGACGTCATCTAAAAGTGTTTTTGATTGCCTCTTGAGCAAATTGCTATATAATAAGTGTAGCAAATATTATATATATTTACTGAGGTTATGAAGAAATTAATTATTAATTCTAAGGTTCTAATGAAAAACGTGTGTAGCCAAATATTAATAATTGGTCCATGTTCCAATAAAGAGATAGGTCAATGTATTTAATTGTATGTCAGTTTTTTTTTTCTGCATGCATTGCAGTGATGATTACTTGATGTCTACACAGTATTCTAAACACACTATGCAGAAACAATTTATTGTAGTGATTTTTTCACAGCCAAAAAACAAAATCAGAGAGTTATATTTGGTCTTACTTACATAACATTAACAATTCTTACATACATAACATTAACAATACAGTCTGCAGGACTTATTGCAGGATCCTTACTGTTCAGGAATTCTTCTTAGTTCCACAGCAAAAACCTTTGTCAAACACCCACCTTCAACAATATGGATTCGTTTAATCTGACAAAAAAAGATGTTTCTAAATTCGCACGTCACAAACGAAAGCGAATTCTTAGAGATAAAAGGTCGAAAAAGTTCAGGATTGATGAGAATAGTATTAACCACAACAGATGTTCTCAAACTCTTCATTACTCACCCAGGGTTTATGTCAGGACACCACTGTCTGATATAACTTCATCTCTGCAAAATGAAAGAAACCATGTTTTACGCACACCGTTATCTGTATCATCCACATCAAATGAAATTTGTGGTTCTGAGAATCAGTTTGTAGGAGGTTCTGAAAGTCATCATTACTCACCCAGGGTTAATATCAGGACACCACTGTCTGATATAACTTCATCTCTGCAAAGTGAAAGAAACCATGTTTTACGCACACCATCATCTGTATCATCCACATCAAAAACAATCAGTGGCTCTGAGAATCTTTCTACAAAACAAAGATCGGCATTAGCACGACAGAGGAGGAAATGTATTATGCAGAATAAGATGTACCAATCTAAGAATCTTGATGAGAATGTTATCAACAGCACAACATACCGTTTCAGGGTAAATACTCCATCTTTTTTGAATTTAAAAAGACCTGTCACTGATATAACCCCCTTAAATTCTTCGCAAGGTAACAACAACATTCATACAAAGCCAAGTGCATCAGTTGTTTCAGCTAAAAGGCAATTGAATGTGGGTGTTATTCAAGCTATGGCTGTCAGGCTCTTCGATAATTTTTCAAACGATTGTATTACTAACGCATCATCATCAACAACCAATGTTGATTTAGAAGGACCTCTAACGTTGGACGCTACTCCAAATGTCGACAATGTGCATGATGACAATATTGATGAAGTCTCTACCGATGATTCATTCAGCGATAGTTCATGTGAGTTCAATGTTCAAGATGCAAACTATGACACAAGTTCAACTATTGATGATGATGAAGATAATTCTCCTAACTCTACATCAGTGGATTGTGACAACATTGGTATGTACCACAAGTATCAAAAGACTAATTCTATATATCTATATTTTACATTACATACTGTCATGCTTCAATACTTTTCAAATTTGTTGTTGCTCTATTAGTTATAATCTATGATTTGCTAAAATTCATTTTATTTCCATAGATTATGTAGATATTGGTGATCCTGTAGTGGAATGCACAAAATGTGGAGCATTGATGTGGTATTAAGAAAAGACCGACAAACGAAAACACAGTGCTGTTCCTAAATTCAACCTATGTTGTGGTAATGGTAAAGTTGTGTTGCCACTTTTAAAAACACCACCTTTATTACTCAAACATTTGTTGTTTGATAATAATGAAACACAATGTCAGAATTATCAAAAGTTTTGCAGATTATATAACATGATGTTTGCTTTTACGTCACCGGGTATGAAAATCGACAATAGATTTCAAGCCGGTAGAGGCCCACCTAACATCAGAATACATGGACAGTCTTGCCATAGAATTGGGAGCATGCTACCTTTACCCAGACAATCACCGAAGTTTGCTCAATTATACATCTACGATACCGACAATGAGATTCAACATAGGATGCAAGGAATAGGGTAATTATTTGATTCATACTTTGATTCAAAACATTATTACTATTAATTTATTAGTCGACTACAGTTATTTCATGTTATTCTGCATATACATGTAACATTATATGTTTTGTTATAATATGCAGAAATAACCCAAATATTATTCCAGAAACAGTGGAGAGATTGAAACATATGTTGGATGAATATAACATACATGCCAAGTCTTTTAGGATGGTAGCAGATAGATTAAAGGATTGTCCTCATCCAGATCTGAAACTTAGATTAATATCTGATAGGTCAACGGATGAGAGGATTTATAATCAACCTACTATCTCAGAGGTAGCTGCTCTTATCGTTGGTGATGTTGATATAGGAACTAAAAGGGATATTCTTCTTGAGAGACAAAATGGAAAGCTGAAACGAATAAGTGAGTTTCATCCAAGTTACCTTGCATTTCAGTATCCACTTTTGTTTCCATATGGGGAAGATGGGTTTAGACTTGGTGTGCTTCTTAGGGAAAAAAATTCAAAAAAAAAAAGAAAAAGGAATAAGCTTACCATCAGAGAATGACTTGCCTTTAGGGTTCAAACCAGACATAACAAAGCGCATACTCTGTTGCGATCAAGAAGGTTGTTTCAACAGTTTTTGGTTGATGGGTTCACTATGATGGAGTTACAGAGGTTAAATTATCTTCGTAAACATCAGAAAAAGCTTAGAGTCTCCAAATACAGCAAGTTGATCGCATCCGAACAACACGGAACCACTCAAGGATCAGACAAAGGTAAGCGAGTGGTTTTACCATCTACTTATGTTGGGAGTTCGAGATTTATGGAACAACTCTATTTCAATGGAATGGCGATCTGCAACCATATTGGGTTTCCAGACATTTTTATCACATTTACTTGCAATCCAAACTGGCCTGAAATTCAAAGGTTGATTAGTAGGATTAACTTGCATCCACAAGATCGTTCAGATATCATCTCAAGAGTCTTCAAAATAAAATTTGATGAGTTGTTGTACGATTTAACAAAGAAGCATGTTTTAGGAAGAGTTCTTGCATGTAAGTGAAATTAAAAGATTATCATTGAATATTTCATTTTGTGACATGCTCATTTTGAATCTTTAACGTGTAAAGAAATGTTGTTCTTGATTGTTTTGTAGACATTTACACAATTGAATTCCAGAAACGGGGTTTACCACATGCCCATATTTTGCTATTTCTGCATCCGTCCAGCAAGTATCCAACTCCTGATGATATAAACAAGATCATTTCGGCTGAGATACCAAAAGAAGAAGATGATAGACAGCTCTATCTCTTGGTCAAGACACATATGATACATGGTCCATGTGGTCTAGCAAACGTATCTTCACCTTGCATGAAAAATGGAAAGTGCTCAAAATACTTTCCTAAACAATTTCAGACTCAGACCATTGTTGATCAGGAAGGATATCCAGTTTACAGGAGAAGAGATACTGGAAATAAAGTGATGAAAAATCAAGTTGTTCTTGATAACAGATTTGTAGTTCCTTACAACCCATATTTGTTGAAGAAATTTCAAGCACACATCAACATGGAGTGGTGTAATTAGAGTACCTCCGTTAAGTACTTATTCAAGTATATTAACAAGGGGTACGACAGAATAACCGCTGCTGTTGTCCATACTGACTCTGATGGAACTTCTGTTGAACGAAATGTTGATGAAATCAAGCAATATCTTGATTGTAGATATGTATCACCAAGTGAGGCATGTTGGAGGCTTTTTTCATTTCCTATTCATGGTAGGTCACCTGCAGTTGAGAGGTTGTATTTCCATCTCGAGGGAGCCAACTGTGTTTATTATACCGATTATCAAATCATTGATGAGGTTCTTGACAAACCAACTTTGAAAGATTCAATGTTTACTGCTTGGATAGAAGCAAATAAAACATATCCAGAGGCTAAGAATTTAACTTACACTCAGTTTATTTCCAAGTTTTTCTATGATAAAAGATATCGACAATGGAGACCGCGTAAAAGAGGCAATACTGTTGGTAGATTAATTTGGGTTCCTCCGAGTACAAGTGAGTTGTATTACTTGAGAATGATGCTTACAATTTATCATACCCCAAATTTTGACCACTAAGATTTCCCATCATTATGCAAATCATCAGCACAATATGGATGGACCATCATACCTCATTAGTCTCCCCAAAGGTGGGTGAGCATTCACTACAAACAGGATTTAGGGTTTCAAGCCCTCGCAGAGCTCTCAGACAAATGATCAATCAAGGAATGACATGATCTTCAACTTGTCTAGCCTCTCAAATATCCACCATGGATCAAGAGGACTCCCACTTCAAGGATTAAGCACAAGGCTGCTCCCTTCTAGGTGGATCAAGCCTCAGGATCGCCAGTGTCACCAAATTAGGGTTTGGTCGACTAGGGCCTCCAGATGGAAATTTTCCTCTGGGCATGAGCCAATGCTTCAAAGCATAACCTAAAATTCTCCATGGAACATCATAAACCCCATCATCAAGTCAATTTAGCCTCAGGGGATGCATACATCAAAAATCAGGAATTAAGGTTTCTTGACCTAATTCACCCCTAAGTTGACTTTTGGGACAAATCATGAGCCAAGACCTCAAGACATGATTTGAGGGTCTCCAACATACCACGTTGATCCATTTGCAATAATGGATTGACCCAAGAAGCTTGAGCAACAAGTTTCAATTTCATCTGAACCACAATTAGGGTTTCGCGAGAAAAGTCAACTATAGCTTTGACTTTTGACCAGGACATGCTCCCAAGCCGTGGGACACGATTAAATATACCCTATAACACCCATGGAACATGTCCATCAATTTTGATTTAGGTCAAGGACATGATTTCCTAAAGGATCGCACAGTTTGGAATTCATCTGATAAAAAGTCAACTGTGCACAAAAGTCAAACTTTGACTTTTTGAGATTTTTCATAAAAATGGTTTTTTAACCCTAAAATGATGTTAATGTGTGATTGGAATCATCATTCATCAAGAAAAATCAAAGAAAGTGGGATAACTTGTAAAATGGGTAACCATAAAAACTTAGAAAATTTTCTAAGTTATGGAATAAAGTGGCAAGGGTACCAACTTTGGAGGATCATAACTCCTAAACCACAAAGCCATTTTTTCTCATCCAAAGCTTGATTTGTAGCCCTCATGGCCCTCTACAAAAGTGTCAACTACACCTCATCCCAATTCATCATGGATTTTGAGTTATGGTTGGATCAAAATGGCTAAAAACTTAAAATTGACATTTTTCAGCACTTAGCCAAAAATCTGCCTTGTAATTTCAGCACAATGTCCCAACTTCAAGGCTGTTTTTCTCCATGATCCAAGTTGAACCAGGTCTAGTGTCAAACATCAAAGTTGAAGTACGTCATCTAAGCTTTCCGGAAAGTCCTAGAACGTCCATGTAGCATACTCGAGCAGGGAGTTATGGATCTTACAAAAAGGCTTGCTGCAGCTGAATTTTTCAGGGCAGATTTGCACATTTTTTGTGCCACACGAATTTTCAAGCCTTGTCATCATTTTGGACACATCTAAGGATCAAATCCAAGTGGGATGATCTGATCCATGAACCTCCCAAGTCCAAGGAACCAAAAAAAAGCATGCCAAAACCTAGAAATCCCTAAAAGAGGGACAAAACTCCAATTTTGGTTTGGAGCATTTAATGGATGCTTAGAGGTGGCATGAACTGATCTTCCTTCAACTGAATTCAGTCAAGATTCCTCCAACAACTAGGGAACCAGCAGCCTGTGCTCTAACCTCTAGTCAATGGCTAGAGGAGACTTGGATTTTCATTGGCCAACATTGGCCAAACCTCTGCTGCAGCCACCATTCACTATTGCTTGCAAAACAAACTTTCTCTACTATAAATAGAGCTCATTTGTGCTCAGTTTGAGTACACCAAATCCATCAAACAGATGCTTTTCTCAAATTCTCTCTTTCACTCCAAAATGCCTTCTTTAGTAAGGAAATTCTGAGTTTTTGAGTTAAAGAGCATTTCCATCACAGCTCATGATCCTAACACCTCATAAACATCATATATAGGTGATCCAAACTCTCACAAGTGACCTATAACACCAACATCACAAAGTCACCTCTCAAAACCTCAAAATGGCACTTTTTTGCATTTTCAAGCCATGTCTTGATTCAGTCACTTTCTAAACCAGATAAAACCTCAAACACACTCTAAATATCATCCTTGAACTGTCCCAAATGGTGCCACACATCTGGAACACCATTTGAGAGAGTTGGCATTTTGGCCACTTTTGACCATTTTGCGAGAAAGTGCTCAAACTTGCTCCAGAGGTTTCCAGCCGATTTCAACCATCCTAAAAGCTTCTAAGAGGTCATTTGAGGTTGTCCAAAGCATCAAATCATTTCTGGAACAAAGCACTTGGTAGGTTGCCCAAAATCTCCAAAAAAGAGGTAAAATTCACAACTTAAATTCTTTGAATCATGCTTTCCTTTGTTGTCCACATACATGCATCATATTGAATAATTCTTGAGGCAAAAATGTAGTCCTTAATGTTTATGTTGTGATCCTTCCACTGTTTGCATTTTAACATGTTTATATGTGGAATTTTGGTTGTTTTAAAATCATGTCCAGTTCTGGATTTTTTTATTGATGTGTTCTATACATTAAGTTTTAGTGTGCATGAGTAACACCATTGGATTCCTTGCGAAAAATCGGTCAAGATAGGTTTTTACGGATTTTAATTCCGATGAAAATTGAGAGAGTTACGCGCGTCGGAAATTTGACGCGAAACGGCGCCGAAAACAACGTGCAGTTCTGGTTTTTTTTATTTCTGTGTTTCTTGTGTTGATTTTCCGGGTGAGTGAGTAATACCATTGGATTCCTTGCGAAAAATCGCTCAAGATAGGTTTTTACGGATTTCAATTCGGATAAAAATCGAGAGAGTTACGCGTGTTGGAAATTCGACGCGGAACGACGTTTTCAATTAGTAGCAGTTCTGGTTTTTTAATTGCTGCATTTTGTATGTTGAGTTTCAGCATTCATGTTCGATACCATTGGATTCCTTGCGAAAAATCGGTCAAGATAGGTTTTTACGGATTTCAATTCGGATAAAAATCGAGAGAGTTACGCGTGTTGGAAATTTGACGTGGAACGATGTTTTCAAAACAGTGCAGTTCTGGTTTTTTTATTTCTGCATTTTGTGTGTTGAATTTCCATGTGCGTGAGTAATACCATTGGATTCCTTGCGAAAAATAGGTCAAGATAGGTTTTTACGGATTTCAATTCGGATAAAAATCGAGAGAGTTACGCGTGTTGGAAATTCGACGCAGAACGATGTTTTCAATCGATAACAGTTCTGGTTTTTTAATTTCTGCGTTTTGTGTGTTGATTTTCCGTGTGCGTGAGTAATACCATTGGATTCCTTGCGAAAAATCGGTCAAGATAGGTACTTCCGAATTTTAATTCCGATAAAAATTGAGAGAGTTATGAGTGTTTGAAATTTGATAAAAAACATGTTGAAAATTAAAGTTTCGGTACTAGTTTTTACCCCGTAAGAGATGTCGGAGATGATGTTGTGACATCTTTCCTCTTTTTCTTATTTTTATTTTCAAAACTCAACCAATTTTTTTTACATAGCAAAAAATCATAATTTTCCAATTCATACCCCATAATATTTTAATCCACAAAAAATCACAAAAAAAGTATAATTTTTAATATATTTAAAAATAGTGTTTTAAATTGTTTTAAATGCTTTTAAAATTATTTCTTTTTTTTCTTGATTTCTAAAACCAAAATGATCTTAAATATTTATGTGGATAAAATATTTTTTTCATAAACCTTAATCATTATTTAATGATTTTATTTGATATTTTTATCATTTTTTACTTAATTTTTCTTGGAAAAATGCCTTAAAAAATGAAATTGGGGTTTTCTTTGATTTTCACCCTAACAAATCTTTTTCAAACACTTTGAGCCTCTATTAGAGTGTAAGACCCAATCCCCTTTTAACCAAAACAATTTTGGGTCTCACTTATTGTATAAGTCCTTGTGTTAAAAGAAAACCTCGGCGCGATCGCCATTTTCAAACGAAAATCAACTGGGCTTCTCTTTGAGCTGTAAGTCCCATTTCTTTTCATTTTTAAACACTTGGGCCTCTATTAGAGTGTAAGACCCAACCCTTTTTTAACGAAACAATTTTGGGTCTCAGTTATTGTATAAGTCCCGATACGTTAAAAATCTCGGCGCGATCGTCATTTTCAAACTGAAAATATTTTGGACCTCTCCCTGAGTTGTAAGCCCCATCTTTTGTACAAAAATACACTTTGGGTCTCTAGTAGAGTGTAAGACCCAACCCCTCTTTTTTTTATCACTTTTTCATATTTTCTCATTTTCATATTATTTTTTTTATGATTTGGAAAATTAATAACTCCCTCAATTTTGATTATTTTTTATTGGTTCTTTTTCTGAAAAATCACAAAAATAGTAAAATATTTTATTCTACAAAAAAACCAAATTTATATTATTTATTTAATATAGTTGGTATTTTTGTGAATAAATTCATTTTTAATTGTTTTTAAACATTTTAAAAGTGAACATTCATCTTGAAAATCAAAACTAAATAAGTTTTAAATCATCTTGTGATTAAAACCTCATTTTTCAAACCTTAACCAAAAATCACAAGTGATTTACTTAAACTTATTTGTTTTTTTTTTGTCATTTTTTGTTAATTTTCTTTGAAAAATTACTTTTAAAAAGTGAAAATTGGGGTTTCTTTGATTTTTAATCATACTCAAATGTTTCAAGACTCTTTGGGCCTCTAATAGAGTGTAAGACTCAATTACTTTGTAAATACCAAAAATTTGGGCCTCAGTCACTTGTATAAGTCCCACGGTGTTTCCAAAAACTCGGCGCGATCGTCGCCCTTTTCAAAATTAACCATTGGGCCTACCCTCGAGTAGTAAGACCCATTTCTTTTCTTAAAACTCACTTGGGCCTCTTGAGAGAGTGTAAGACCCATCCCTTTGTACAGAAAACCTTTCTTGGGCCTCAGTCACTTGTATAAGTCCCTCTATACAAATTCAACAGTGCCCTCACTGATAAAACCCTGGGCCTCTCCTTGAGGTGTAAGCCCCAAATCTTTTTATTTCAAAGCACTTTCTCCTTTGATTTTGAATATACTGTTGTTTTCAATCTTTCTTTATTGAACAACTAACCAAAACAACATGGAAGCTCTACAACCGAGTAAGTGTTTATCCGCTTTCATTTACCGCTTTCATATGTATATAACTGTATTGTGGGGCTGTTTCACTGTAAGTCTCCTTTCACAAACTCATATATATATATATATATATATATATATATATATATATATATATATATATATATATATATATATATATATATATATATATACTGTATTGTGGGGCTGTTTCACTATAAGTCTTCTTTCATAAACTCATATCAACTGTGTAATAATGGTATAGATATTTAGAGTTTCCCCGGCAATTACGTCTAGCATTAAGCCCGTTGATCACTCTTAGAAATAGTCTAAGCTAGATCCCCATAGGATTACCAGACACAGTATTCCCTCCTCTTGGGGTTAAACAATATGGAGATATGAAAGGCAACATTCTCTGTGAACCCTTTCATAGACTGTCACTTGTAGAAGTTGTCAAAGAAACTCTATTCCCCAGAGATGATCTCTTCTCCGTGAATTGCATCTCTTGAGTTTCTTCCAAATTCTCGAACTTTCCTGACTTTGATCTATTCTCGGTGAATAGCATTGCCTTGAATTTCTCGGGGTTTGGGGACCCACGGGCTTCTTAAAAGCACTTGTCAAGAGACTCTACTCCCCAGAGATGATCTTTTCTCCGTGAATGGCATCTCTTGAGTTTCTTCCAAATTCTAGAACTTTCCTGACCTGATCTATTCCTTGTGAATAGCTTGCCTTGAATTTCTCGGGGTTTGGGGACCCATCGGCTTCTTAAAAGCATCGGCCTCCTCTTGGGCATCGTACAAGGACCCACAGGCTTCCTAAAGCAACCCCGCCTCCCCTTGGGCTTGGTACAAGGACCCTATGGCTTCTTAGAAGTATGTACAGCCTCCTCTTAGGCTTCGTATAATGATCTCTTCCTCCGGGAATGATAGCCTCCTTTTGGGCTTAGTACAAGGACCCGTCGACTTCTTAAAAGTTTCCAGCCTCCTCTTGGGCTTCGTACAAATTGTGCCGACGACCTCCTAAAGGTATAGGAACAGAACTTAGTCATCTGCATAGACCAGTCTTTTCCAGAGTCTACTACTGTTTCTCAAAGCATAGTACAAAAGATAAAACTCTAGACTTGGACGGTCTAATTTCCTTGAGTCTCAAAGACATTCTCAAGCACCCTTCAAGAATAGGAAGAAAACCCGTAGACTCGGACAGTCTCAATACCCTTCGGATTTCCCGCTTCCTTAAAGAACAGGAATAACCCGGATCCTTGACTCAAATCCTTGAGTACAGTGTTGCTCATATAAGAACTGATTTTCTCTTTCAAAATCAGTATACTGGACCTGTCACTTAAGAAAGTTACCTTAGCCTCCTCTTGGGCTTTGTACAATGATCCTCCCCAGCGGAGTCAAAAAACGTTTAGCCTCTCTCTCGGGCTTTGTTCGAGACACATAAGAGACTCCCTCATTGAGTCAATCACCCCTTTCGCCTCCATCTCGGGCTTCGTGCGAGATACAAAAAACTCTCTTGTAGAGTCAAACAGCCTCCATCTCGGGCTTTATACGAGATACCAAAAGACTCCATCGTCGGGTCAAAACCTTTTAGCCTCTCTCTCAGGCTTTGTACGAGACACATATTAGCCTCCTCTTAGGCTTTGTATAAGAAAACCACTGGTTGATCCAATCAACCTTTTAGCATCAAAGTTGTGCCTCGTTCACAGTACACAAACATCAACCACTCCTTCCCCTTCATCTAATCGCTGTAAGCGGCAAGCCTCTGGATCATCTACATCCATGCCACTGTCCCTCTTTTAGCATGAGAAATTCCTAAGGAAAGATAGCATTGCTCTACACTGAGTTAAAGTCTTCTCCTTCAGGTTAAAAATCCCCTTTAAAGGAAATTATGGCATTGCCGGATTCACACATCCCGGTTAAAGTAATTCTCCCTTATAAACAGTTGTGACAGACAAACCCTTCTTTAGAGATGACAAATTCTCTCTAAAGTCGAGGTCCTTTAGCTTCACGTCATGGGCTTTGAACAAGACACAAATAGACTTTTCAGCTTCACATCTTGGGCTTTGAACAAGATACAAATCACCTTTCGCTTCATGTCTTGGGCTTTGAACAAGACACCAAAAACACCCATTTCCTCCCATAGAATAGGAGGAACTACGAACGCTCTGATTTCCCTGTTTCGGTAAACGGGAATACGTAGGCATAAGATCGAAAGAAAAGATCTTAGCGAGCACACTAAACAAAAACCCAAAATCCCATATCTCCATCAATCAAAAGCAGTAATTCAAAAAGCATCAGTCCTAACATCCTAATCCTTGTTCCCCGCCAGAAACCTTCTGCCAAGGTAAAAAGAAAGAAAACAGTATTGGCGAAAATACAAATAACCAGTACAAAGGCCCCCCCCCACATTGATAGCATCCGTAACCTAACAGACCACTGTTTAAACTCAGTATGCAAAGCAGGGTTAATTGGAGACAACTATTTCCCTTCCTTATTCAGATCACAATAGGATAAAAAATGAATCGACCTGTAGTAAGCTCAAACCGCAGAGAGCGACCAGCGCTTAAGAACCGCGTCCAAAATCGCTCGCTACAGAAAAATGGCGCCCACCGTGGGGCTCGTCTTTCTTTTTCCTTCTTCCTTTTCATCTCTTGTGTGAATACCACAGATTGGGGCTTCCGCCGAGGAACCCATTTCTGTCAGGAACTTAGGATTCATAGCTTTAAAGGTCTAGGATGATTAGGACAAATATATATACCGCTTTTCCTAATTGCTATACGTGTTTATTTTTCTGCTAATGGGAATGCGGGTGATGCCGTATGTGGAAAGATTGAGTATACACTTAAGATAAGTGATGGCGACGAGGTCGACCATCAACCTCAGTGGAGGCTGACCAATGCAACCCATTCTCTCACCTAGACAATGAGCCGATTGTTAAGTCTGAGAAGCTGAGGAGCCAAACCCTTTCGTAGTGCGGAAACTATCGGAAATAGTTGTTACGCGATACTACCCTCATTTGAGGCTGGTGATCTATTCTCGGTGAATGGCACTTACTCTAAGATTGCTCTACAACTCGCTGGTGATCCGCTTGTTGTTTTGCTTTCCTGGGAGGAGCTGATGATAATGAGTACAGGTACAAAAATCACCTTAGTATAAACCTTTGGGGATGGGTAGAGCCTTGACTTCATGACAACGACCCTTTAACCCCATGTTTTTTCTATATTTTTGTGTGCTGCATTCATGCATTCATTTAATAAAACATTAAAACATTCAAAAAAAACTTCTCTTCTAGTCTCTCTGTTTTTCAAATTAAACTAAGACTGTGATTGCAAATATCAGAGAAAAGGATTACGCTAATGGATTTCGGTAGAAGGAGAACTCATATGTACACCTTCAAGGTTCCAAAACTTGAGGATTTGAGAAGGTTAGCAAGGATGATCACTAACCCTGAGGCTTTCAGATCCAAGCACGAAGGTTTGCCACCACTGTTAAGAGTCCATGTGATTGAGGGAATCATGGATGCAATCATTCAATTCTACGATTCGGTCTATCACTGTTTCACATTCCCGGATTACCAGCTAGCACCAATGCTGGAGGAGTATTCTCATCTGATTGATCTACATATCACCGATCGAGCTCCATTTTCTAGACTGGAAGAAATTCCAAAGAATCAGACTATTGCAAGAGCAATTCATTTGGACGAGTCTGAGGTCAGGACTCACATGACCACTAAGGGTGGCATCCAAGGTTTGCCAGCCCAGTTCTTGACAAAGAAAGCCCTGTACTTCGCCAGTATCGGGAACGTGACTGCTTTTGAAAGTATCTTTGTCTTGCTCACCTACGGGTTATTTTTGTTTCCCAACATCAATAACTTCGTCGATATTAACTCCATTAAGGTTTTTCTCATTGGAAACCCTGTGCCGACTTTGCTCGCAGATACGTATCATTCTGTACACTTGGGAAATTTGTACAGCGGAGGGGAGATCACGTGCTGTGTACCTCTGCTTTACAAATGGTTCATTTCCCACTTGCCCAAGTCTGCTGCTTTTTGGGATTGCAAGAGTGTCTTACGTTGGTCGCAGAAGATAATGTCTCTTACCAACTCTGATATAGATTGGTGTAATAGGATTTATGAGGGAATTAGGATCATTGACCGTTGTAGAAACTTCCCCAACGTACCCCTTATAGGAACTAAGGGAGGAATCAACTACCATCCGATATTGGTTCTTCGTCAATTTGGATACCCGATGAGACACATCCCACTGGGTGTTCATCTGGAAGGTCTTTTCTTCAAGGAAGGAGAAAGTGACAGAGCACTAAAGATGGAAATAGTGCACGCTTGGAAACACGTTCATAAGAAAGGACGAGAGTCTCTGGGAAAACCGGACTGTGTCTCGGTGGAGCCTTATCTCCACTGGGTACAAACTAGAGCTCTCAAGCTAAAAATGCCTTATCCTCGTTACGGAATTCTTCCGCCGAGGAAATCTGTCATGTACTTCATGACTGAAACTGAAAGGCTTCAGGTTACTCTCAACAAAGTTCAGCGGGAGAGGAGGTCTTGGAAGAACAAGTACCGCACCCTCGACATAGAGTGCATCAAAATACAGCAATTACTGAAAGAAAAAGATGCTTTGGTTGAAATTTTGGAGCAACATGCTGTAGAGAATCAAGATGATCAAAGGAATTTGCTCACTCCTTTCACCCGGCAAAGGAATGACAACCCGACAACGGCCCAAGAGCCCCGGTCAAAGAAAAGGAAGATACGAGAATCAGCACCCGAGTTCTCCTCAGAGAGGACTCGGGACCCATTAGCTTAGGTTTCTGTTTCTGCACTTTGTAATCTACTGTATTTCCATTTCTGTAATCCTTTGAATTCAATAAAATAGGGTTTCCCCACTGTTTGATATTTGCAATCTAATTGTAGAAGTTTAGTTTGATTAAACCTTAAACAATTAATATAATCATTGCATTCATCATTCTCACATCGCGTATTCTTCTTACCTAAGAATCTCACGTTTGTGTCTCGGTTCTAGAGTCAAACTGTCTCATTCGTATAATACTCGGGCCAATCGTCAGAAAAGGATGGATGATCTTGAGGAAGAAAACAGAGAGTTAAAAGAAGAGATCGACGCTCTGAGAGAAGATATGAGAAAGCTTCGTAACGACATGCAAGCCATGGCAGAAGCTCAGCTACAAAGAACTGTGATCTCAGAGATCACCTCAATGCCCATTGTGGAGAAGAATGGTCCTAGGTATCAGATGCCGAAAGATCGTCCCTGGGGCATGCCTGTCAACTATATCCCGGGAGGATATGTTCTGCCGATCACTGAGGATCAGGGAATCACAACAGAAGCCGTTGGGCCTGAAGGTTACAAACTTCGGGAAAGCGAAGATGCCAGGGGCATACTGAAGACTCCTGAAGGTTACAAACTTCGGGAAACGCCAAGATTTACTGCCGTAGTCACGGTACCACCCCCTGTGATGCACACTGTCCCGGAAGGACAGATTCCACCAATACCTGCTGGTAAAAAGGAAATTATGTTCGATAGAATGGATGAATTCCAGGAACAGTTCTTGGAAATGCAGAAGGAGCTGCAAGCCATTCGCGGTTAGGATCTATTCGGAAAGGACGCCGCAGACCTTTGCTTGGTCCCCAATGTGAAAGTTCCGCACAAATTTCAAGTGCCCGACTTTGAAAAGTACAAGGGTAACTCTTGCCCTCAAAGCCATCTGGTGATGTACGCCCGGCGGATGTCAGCTCAGATGGAAAATCAGGACCTACTGATTCACTACTTTCAGGATAGTTTAACCGGTGCCGCCTTAAAATGGTACATGGGTTTAAACCGTGCCACGATCAGTACTTTCAGAGACCTTGGCACTGCCTTCGTCCAACAATACAAATACAATTTGGACATGACACCCGACAGAGATCAACTCAGATCAATGTCGCAAAAGGACAAGGAAACCTTTAAGGAGTATGCTCAAAGGTGGCGTGAAATTGCCGCTAAAAATTTGTCCGCCTCTTGAGGAAAAAGAGATGACAAAGATCTTCTTAAAAACCTTAAGCTCATTTTACTATGACCGAATGGTTGCCAGTGCGCCCAGTGATTTCACCGAGATGGTCGGCATGGGCGTACGTCTTGAGGAAGCCGTCCAAGAAGGATGTTTGGTAAAAGACACTGGATCGACGAGCGGTACTAAAAAATACGGTAGTACTCTCCCTAAGAAAAAAGAGCAAGATATTGGGAATATCTCTCTCGGAAAGCAAAGGCGACGTTATCAGCCGGTAGCAGCTGTAACTCCTGCTATCAGCCCTACGCCTGTTCCTACGTATCAACCTCAGGTTGCGCAGAGCCAACCTGATCAGCAAAGGACACAACAGCCTCTTCAGCAGGCTCGTCCTCCATATAACAGCAACCGTACAACACGACCATCAGGGTTTGATCCTATACCCATGTTGTACGCAGAATTATTTCCGTTACTACTAGCTAAGGGGCACATCCAGACTAAGTCTCCTCTTACAGTACCGGAAAATCTGCCTTTTTGGTTTAAGGTGGATCAGACATGCCCTTATCATCAAGGAGGATCAGGGTATAACATTGAGACTTGTCTCAATTTCAAATCCGACGTGCAAAAAATTGTTAGGAGCGGGCTCTTATCTTTCAAAGATACGAATCCCAATGTTCTCACGAACCCGCTGCCTCAACACGAGAAGGCCGCAGTCAATTTGATTGAGAGAGAGTCTAGCAACGTTTATCAAATTCACGATGTACTCTTGTTGAAAACTAATCTGGTCAAGATGCATTGTAGACAGAGTGGATATGGTCATGTGCCACCTCATAACTATCACCAGTGTGATATCTGCTCTAAAGACAACCAAGGATGTTCTGTAGTGCAAGCAGCTCTACAGGAACAGATGGATCTCGGATGGATCCAAGAGCATCGAGTTCGTGGATTTAACATGGTCTATACGAATTCCAATGTCATTCAGAACCACGATATCCGTGCGATGAATGTCAACTTAGTGGCAATGCACTCAAGGCAAAGCCAATATCATAATCTACCGCGGCACGATTACAGTTGCTGTCTGACTTGCTCGGTAAACAAACAGGGATGCTCTTTCATACAAGAGGCCCTCCAGTGTCAGATGGATCTTGGATGGATCCAAGACTACCATGATAGGAACCATTATCAGATCAACATGGTTCAGATCTTCGATATTCGCGTGATGAATACCAGCCTGGTAGAGTTACATGCTGAGCAGGTCCGACTCGGATTCTTAATATCACATGACTATCAAAGCTGTAAAGCGGGTTGCAAAAATGATCAGGGTTGTACCCTTGTCCAGGAGGCACTTCAGCACTTGTTAAATCATTGGTGGATTCCAATCTACATGGATGAAGATACTCAGCAAATTAGTATCAGTAACAGGAATCCTACTCGGCATCAAAGTCAGGATGTCCGATCAGGGGAAGGTAACCTAGTGAGGTTACATTGTATTCAAAGTGGGCGTGGCCAGGTGCCACCACACAATTACGACCGTTGTAGCGTCTGTTCGGAAAGTAACCAAGGTTGTTACCTTGTGAGAGCAGCTCTTCAGGGTCAGGTGGATCGTGGAGAAATTCGTCCATATCCGGGTTCTGGACCCATCAACTGGACGCCGAACTACCTTGCCGATCAAGTTGAGGATGTTGTCACAATCTCTGGTCGTCACCAGACCAGGGATGTTTCTGCCATCATCCCTCTACTTGAAGAATCTAAAGTTCCCAACCGGGAACGAATCGAGATTACTTATGATGGTCAGAAAAATCAGAAAGTTCCCATAGTCATCTATCTACCGGGACCACTACCGTATGAATAAACTAAGGTTATCCCTTACAAATACGGTGCAACGACAGTTGAAAATGGAAAGGAAATTCCATTACCCTCCGTTGTGAACATTGCAGACATCAGTCGAGTAACACGGAGTGGTAGAATCTTCAACCGAGGGGTTGGGGAAGTTAACAAGGAAAAGGAACTTCAGACAGAAGCTCCCGATCTATCAGTCGGTCAATCCAATAATCCCGACCTTTCGAAAAACAATGATGAGATGCTGAAGCTCATCCAAAGGAGTGAATACAACATTGTGGATCAATTGTAATAGACTCCTTCAAAGATCTCGGTATTATCACTGTTACTCAGTTCAGAAGCCCACAGGGAGGCTCTACAGAAAGTCTTGGAGCAAGCCTTTGTGGAACAGGATGTAGCAATCAGACAGTTTGATAGCATAGTCTCTAACATCACTTCCTGCAATAATTTGGGATTTAGTGATGAGGAATTACCCGAAGAGGGTCGCCGTCATAACATGGCGCTCAATATCACAGTTAACTGCCAGGACGATGCTTTAGCCAGCGTACTGGTAGACACAGGGTCAGCCCTGAATGTTATGCCGAAGTCCACTTTGATGCAATTATCATTCAAAGGCCCTCCAATGAGAATCAGCGAGGTCGTCGTCAAAGCGTTCGACGGATCCAGAAAAACGGTTATCGGTGAAGTTGATCTTCCCATAACTATTGGTCCTCACACTTTCCAAGTCACTTTCCAGGTCATGGACATCCGGGAAACATACAGTTGTTTATTAGGAAGACCATGGATACATCAGGCTGGAGCGGTCACTTCAACCCTCCACCAAAAGCTAAAGTTCGTCAAGAACGATCAACTTGTCACAGTCTGTGGAGAACAAGCCTTGCTTGTAAGCAACTTGTCATCATCTACTGGTATAGAACCCGAGGAGGTTATTGGAACGCAGTTCCAAGCACTGTCGGTGAGCAAAGACAATCAGTTCAAAGGAGGAACCTCGATTTCCTCATACAAAGATGCTATCAAAGCGGTCGAGGGTACCGATACAAATGGATGGGGACAGCTTGTCATTCTTATTGACAATAAAACAAAGAAGGGTCTTGGTTTTTCTGCAACCTGTACCCAGACAGCTGCCAACGATGAAAGTCTTCATCCCCTTCAAAACTTCTTCCACAGTGGAGGTTTCCTTCACCCAGTGTCTCAGACAGTTCATGCTATCAATGAGGAAGATCCCTCTGGCACAGATGAAGAATGGAAGTCCTACCTTAACAAGGACGGTTATATGTCTCAGGAAGAGGTGCCTACGCCTTTTTACTTTCCTACAGAAAGTCCGAGACTTATACCAAGATCAGACGTCGAAATGATATACGGGGATTGTGATCCAGAAGGATGCCGTACTCCTCCAAATTCATTATAGGAAGACACTCCGATGAAAGATAATTTTAACTACAACTACTATGGTCCAATGGATGGCCTGCCAATGTGGCAGCCTTACCCAGGAAACTTGGGGCAAGAAAGTCAGCCGAACAATGAAAATCAGTTGAGTCTCATCGAACAGAATACCTGCGTCCCCACCATGTCATGGGATCAACACTCAGGTCATTCAGAAACTACTCAACATGACGATGAATTTGCAACGTTTGCAGGACTTGAATTCATCAACTATGCTTTTCCCGAGGTCAACGTCATCGAGAGGGATGACTCATCCAGTTCGAAAGAAGTGTGGGATACCTTGGGACAACCAAGTGGAAAATACGACTATATGGTCAAGTACACCGCTCCCGAAAGCTCTCGTATCAGGCTTGAAGATATCTAGCTAACTGGATGGGGAGATACAACTCAGAGCACAACTACTCTGCAAAATACAACAGAGGAATCCTCCTACGACAATTCTTCCTGGGAGACAGATTCCAATGATCCTGCTCAACCAGAAATCAGCATCATTTCTGAAGACAAATCGAGGAAGGTGCCAAACTTTGTGATTCACCGAGGAGTTCGCCGCCAATGGGTTGCCGTCGAGGTTCCGAAGGTCGTTCATCAGTCAAAGTAATTGCCATCTTTAGCCTTTCACCCTGCCCAGGTGAAACAGATGTTTTGATAGGGCTCGCTTTCTATAAAATTTCCCTCTTCGCTTTGCCCGAAGCGACAGAGTTTTGTTTTATAGGGATGTAGTTTCAAGGATCGACTTGTTCATTAATAAAATAACGTCATTCTGTAATTTCCGCATTAATTGTTGTTTTCTCTTTTTGCTTTTTCAGAAAATGGTAATCCTAAAAAATATGTAAAAATAAAAACAAGCAGTAAAACAAATACACTGCACACACTTGTATTTTCTCTATCTCTTCTAAACACGAATCATCACGTCATGCAGATTACTTGTTTTAAACCCCGTTGAAACATATGATCCGATGCCTTCTCCCGACTTTGAGTTCCCGGTATTCGAGGCTGAAGAAGAAAATGACAACGAAATTCTAGAAGAGATCTCCCGATTACTCAGACAAGAGGAAAGGTCCATTGAACCTCACAAAGAACTGTTGGAAACGGTAAACTTGGGTTCAGAGCAAGAGAGAAAAGAAATCAGGATTGGGGCACTGCTCAATCCAACTGTCAAAGAAAGTTTGATAAAGCTTCTCAAAGAATTCCCCGATGTATTCGCTTGGTCCTATCAGGATATGCCAGGGTTGGATACCAGCATCCTGGAACATTACTTACCGTTAAGATTGGAATGTCCGCCCGTAAAGCAAAGGTTGAGACGGACTCACCCGGACATGGCCATCAAAATCAAAAAGGAGGTACAGAAACAGATCGACGCAGGTTTCCTCGCTACATCTGAATATCCTCAATGGTTAGCCAACATCGTACCCGTTCCCAAAAAGGACGGAAAGGTCAGAATGTGTGTTGATTACAGGGATCTGAACAAGGCAAGTCCAAAGAACGACTTTCCTTTACCACACATTGACATGCTGGTAGACAGTACAGCAAAGTTCAAAGTTTTCTCCTTCATGGATGGATTCTCAGGCTATAACCAGATCAAAATGGCGCCGAAAGACATGGAGAAAACTTCGTTCATTACCCCATGGGGTACCTTTTGTTACAAGGTAATGCCGTTCGGTTTGAAGAATGCCAGGGCAACCTATCAAAGGGCCATGACTACTCTGTTTCATGACATGATACACAAAGAAATCAAGGTATATGTCGATGATATGATTGCTAAATCTAGAACAGAAGAGGAGCATGTGACCCACCTGTCAAAACTATTCGAGCGGTTGAGAAAGTACAAACTCCGCTTGAATCCCAACAAGTGCACCTTCGGTGTTCGTTCAGGGAAACTCTTAGGGTTCATCGTCAGCCAGAAAGGAATTGAGGTTGATCCTGACAAGGTCAAGGCCATTCAAGAAATGCCTCCTCCGTAAACTGAAAAACAAGTCAGAGGATTCTTGGGACGTTTGAACTACATCTCCAGATTCATATTCCTCATGACCGCCACTTGTGCGCCGATCTTCAAATTACTCAAAAAGAACCAGGATTGCGTTTGGTCAGAAGATTGCCAAACCGCCTTCAACAGTATCAAGGAATATCTATTGAATCCTCCGATTCTATCACCTCCAGTGGAAGGAAGACCACTGATCATTTACCTCACAGTTCTAGAGGACTCAATGGGATGTGTACTTGGCCAACAAGACGAAACCAAAAGGAAAGAGTCTGCCATTTACTATCTAAGCAAGAAATTCACCGACTGCGAGACTCGGTACACGATGCTTGAGAAAACTTGTTGCGCTTTGGCTTGGGCAGCCAAACGTCTTCGCCAGTACATGATTCGTCATACTACTTGGTTGGTCTCCGAAATGGATCCAATCAAGTACGTATTTGAAAAACCTGCTCTCACGGGAAGAATTGCCCGTTGGCAGATGTTATTATCAGAATATGACATAGAGTACCACGCTCAGAAAGCCGTTAAAGGAAGTATTTTAGCCGATCATTTGGCTTATCAACCGATTGACAATCAAGAATCAATCGGGTTTGACTTCCCAGACGAAGATGTCATGTATCTAAAAATGAAAGACTGCGATGAACCGCTACCCAGCGAAGGGCCAGAACCAGGTTCCCAATGGGGACTTATCTTTGACGGAGCAGTTAATCATTATGGAAATGGAATTGGGGCAATCATTGTTACCCCTCAGGGTACCCACATTCCTTTCACTGCCAGACTTACGTTCAAGTGTACGAAAAACGAGGCCGAATACGAAGCTTGTATTATGGGTCTCGAAGAAGCAATTGATTTAAGGATAAAAAACTTGGACGTATACGGTGACTCAGCCTTGGTTATCAATCAGATAAAAGGAGATTGGAACACATACCAATCAGGATTGATTCCTTACAAAGACTACGCAAGAAGGTTTCTACCTTTCTTCAACAGAATCGAGTTTCATCACATCCCTCGTGATGAGAATCACATGGATGATGCATTAGCCACTCTCTCTTCTATGATTAGTGTAGGTCAGAGGAATGACCTACCTAAGATTGACATAATGCGCCTTGAGCGGCCCGCTTACATATTCACGATTGAAGCAGTCATAGACGACAAACCTTGGTATCACGATATCAAATGCTTCCTTCAGAAACAAGAGTACCCATCTGGGGCACTCAGAAAAGACAGAAAAATCCTCAGAAGATTGGCTGGAAACTTCTTCCTGAGCGGTGACACTCTCTATAAGAGAAATTTTGACATGGTCTTGTTCCGATGCGTAGACAGGCCAGAAGCAGACATGCTTATGAAAGAAATTCATGAAGGATCCTTTGGCACTCATGCCAACGGACACACAATAGCGAGAAAAATTCTGAGAGCAGGGTATTACTGGTTGACCATGGAATCTGACTGCTACAAGTACATGAGGAGGTGTCACAAGTGTCAGATATACTCCGACAAAGTTCATGTACCGCCATCGCATCTCAAAGTTCTTTCTTCCCCGTGGCCTTTTTCCATATGGGGAATCGACATGATTAGCTTGATCGAACCTAAGGCTTCAAACGGACATCGGTTCATCCTAGTAGCCATTGACTATTTCACCAAGTGGGTCGAAGCAGCGTCGTACGCTAATGTAACCCAACAAGTGGTGGGCCGATTTATCAAAAACAATATCATCTGCCGTTATGGTGTTCCAAGCGAGATCATTACTGACAATGGATCTAACTTGAACAACAAGATGATGAAAGAGTTGTGTGCAGAGTTCAAGATTGAACACCATAACTCATCTCCCTACCGACCCAAGATGAATAGAGCGGTAGAAGCGGCTAACAAGAACATCAAGAAGATCGTTCAAAAGATGGTTGTAACCTACAAAGATTGGCACGAGATGCTACCATTTGCTCTTCACGGTTATCGCACATCTGTCCGCACTTCAACAGGGGCAACCCCTTTCTCTCTAGTGTATGACATGGAGGCAGTTCTCCCCATAGAAGTAGAAATCCCATCAATCAGGGTATTGATGGAAGCTAAGCTCACCGAAGCTGAATGCTGTCAAAGCCGACACGACGAACTGAATCTGATCGAAGAAAAGAGAATAACGGCACTATGCCACTGTCAGTTGTATCAACAGAGAATGAAGAAGGCGTTCGACAAAAAGGTCCGACCTCGTGTCTTCAGAAAAGGAGACCTCGTGCTCAAGAAGATACAATCTTTTCTCACTGATTCGCGAGGCAAATGGACTCCGAATTATTATGGCCCCTATGTGGTCACGAAAGCTTTCTCAGGCGGTGCCTTGAGACTTGCAACCATGGACGGAGAGGAATTTGCCTACCCCACGAATGTTGATGTAGTCAATAAATACTTCGCCTAAACTAAAAATAAAAAATAAAAAAAAAACGTCTCGGTGGATTGAAAACCCGAAAGGGCGGTCCAGGCAAAAGTTAGAGACTTATAAAAAATCATCCCGATGGATTGGAAATCTCATAGTACAATCCAGGCAAAAATTAGGGATAGTGGCAAGTAACTATGTTCAACAGAGGCAAGTCCCTCAGCAGCAGCAGCAGTTACATCATCTGTCAGAAAACTCCAGTCAAGGTCATCTTCGACAGAAGCTCAGGATGCCCCGAATTCAAAGTTGGTAGAAGGATAGTGGTCGTTATGTTTCAACGTAGCCCTTTTCCCTGTAAATTACCATTTTCTAACTTTGTATACACTCTTTGGAATCACGCGTTTGGCTGATCTCCATCTTATTAATAAAATTTGAGCCCTTGTGCTTTTGTTTGTAATTCTTACTTGTTTTCGCTTTACAGAACGACATTTTAACATGATTATCGATTCTTGAAATGAAACAAAAATGAATTTACTTGTTAAAACTTTTTCTGCTTTTTAAATTAAAGACGACAATTTCTTTTGACTGTTGAACATCAGAAGAACATCGACCGCTTCTCCAAAAGTAAGCGAACTTCAAAGTGCAGGATCAAAGTACTCCTTCTACGCCAGTGCGCCTGAATGAAGGGATCAACTATGTCAGAGACCTTTTTTCGACTGACACGCCACGACAGAGTTCTCATCTCCTAAGCCCGACCAACGGTAGCTCCCAACAGGGACTATCTCTCCTAAGTAAGGTGGAATTGCTATTCTGAACCAACGGTACTTCTTCGCCCCGCGATGGCCGAGTATCCAGTCGTGTTCACCTGTCAGTTTGTAAGTCGCGTCAGTTTTGTCAGCATAAATATACGTATATCATGCATTATTGATTTTCATTCACATTTCATATTGCATCACTATCACTCCAGTCGGTCTTGTCCCCTAGTGGTAGAAGTCCTCTCAATCGAGTTATCAGTTCCTGCCTCGTCAGGAAATACTGTGTCTGAACAATCTCTCTCCTCCAGTTTACTTCTGGAATGAAGTTGGTCCTTGACCACTTTGATAACTTGAACCTCTGAAAAGCCAGAGAAAACTTTCAACAAATGTCGCTCTTCGCCATCGAAGACGATATCCTTGCTTTCCCGGATTAAGGAAAATCCACAGAGAAAGCCTCTTAATCAAGAGATTCGGCGGTACGGCAGTTTTTCTCCGAAAAAACCACTGATGAAAAGGTCATCAGCACCTCAAAATTGGATCCCATCATATGGAATTTCTCCGGAAAGATCCCGAGAAAAGTATGATGTAAGCCCCCAAACGAAAACAGTCTCTCAAGAGACTCGCTTTCCCCAGTAGAATCGACAAATGACATCTCCAAAACAGAGAAGTTTGTGTACCTCTACAATTCAGACGAATGGGTTCCCCAGCAAGTCTGACATCAAAACTTTTTCCACTCAAATGGCATCTCCCCAGGAGAATTCGGCGAGAAGTTTGAAGGAAAACCGCTACTAACAGCGTTCCTTATCAGAAAGTTTATTGACAAAAGAAACTGAGACCAGTTCCTTGGTAGGAAACCAGGATCGAGGGGAAGTTTATTTCAACAACTAAGACCAGGTCCTTGGTAAGAAACTAGGATCGAGGGGAAGTTTATTTCAGCAACTAAGACCAGTTCCTTGGTAGGAAACCAGGATCGAGGGGAAGTTTACAAAAGAAACTAAGACCAGTTCCTTGGTAGGAAACCAGGATCGAGGGGAAGTTTATTTCAAAAGAAAACTGAGACCAGCTCCTTGGCTGAAGACCAGGATCGAGGGGAAGTTTACCTTTTCTAAGCATCTTCGCTTAGCTAAAGAAGATGAATGCGTAAGCTACCATTCATAACCACCATCAAAATTTCGGGTATTCCGATATTTAATCCTCTTACACCCCGAATGCCCGAATACCTTCGTCATTCACACCTTCGGGTCCAAGAAGATTAAATAGGGGCATCTGTCATTCCCCAAATTTTGACCACTAAGATTTCCCATCATTGTGCAAATCATCAGCACAATATGGATGTACCATCATACCTCATTAGTCTCCCCAAAGGTGGGTGAGCATTCACTACAAACAGGATTTAGGGTTTCAAGCCCTCGCAGAGCTCTTAGACAAAGGATCAATCAAGGAATGACATGATCTTCAACTTGTCTAGCCTCTCAAATATCCACCATGGATCAAGAGGACTCCCACTTCAAGGATTAAGCACAAGGCTGCTCCCTTCTAGGTGGATCAAGCCTCAGGATCGCCAGTGTCACCAAATTAGGGTTTGGTCGACTAGGGCCTCCAGATGGAAATTTTCCTCTGGGCATGAGCCAATGCTTCAAAGCATAACCTAAAATGCTCCATGGAACATCATAAACCCCATCATCAAGTCAATTTAGCCTCAGGGGATGCATACATCAAAAATCAGGAATTAGGGTTTCTTGACCTAATTCACCCCTAAGTTGACTTTTGGGACAAATCATGAGCCAAGACCTCAAGACATGATTTGAGGGTCTCCAACATACCACGTTGATCCATTTGCAACAATGGATTGACCCATGAAGCTTGAGCAACAAGTTTCAATTTCATCTGAACCACAGTTAGGGTTTCGCGAGAAAAGTCAACTGTAGCTTTGACTTTTGACCAGGACATGCTCCCAAGCCGTGGGACACGATTAAATATACCCTATAACACCCATGGAACATGTCCATCAATTTTGATTTAGGTCAAACTTTGCACAAAAGTCAAACTTTGACTTTTTGAGATTTTTCATAAAAATGGTTTTTTAACCCTAAAATGATGTTAATGTGTGATTGGAATCATCATTCATCAAGAAAAATCAAAGAAAGTGGGATAACTTGTAAAAGGGGTAACCATAAAAACTTAGAAATTTTTCTAAGTTATGGAATAAAGTGGCAAGGGTACCAACTTTGGAGGATCATAACTCCTAAACCACAAAGCCATTTTTCCCCATCCAAAACTTGATTTGTAGCCCTCATGGACCTCTACAAAAGTGTCAACTACACCTCATCCCAATTCATCATGGATTTTGAGTTATGGTTGGATCAAAATGGCTAAAAACTTAAAATTGACATTTTTCAGCACTTAGCCAAAAATCTGCCTTGTAATTTCAGCACAATGTCCCAAATTCAAGGCTGTTTTTCTCCATGATCCAAGTTGAACCAGGTCTAGTGTCAAACATCAAAGTTGAAGTACGTCATCTAAGCTTTCCGTAAAGTCCTAGAACGTCCATGTAGCATACTCGAGCAGGGAGTTATGGATCTTACAAAAAGGCTTGCTGCAGCTGAATTTTTCAGGGCAGATTTGCACATTTTTTGTGCCACACGAATTTTCAAGCCTTGTCATCATTTTGGACACATCTAAGGATCAAATCCAAGTGGGATGATCTGATCCATGAACCTCCCAAGTCCAAGGAACCAAAAAAAAGCATGCCAAAACCTAGAAATCCCTAAAAGAGGGACAAAACTCCAATTTTGGTTTGGAGCATTTAATGGATGCTTAGAGGTGGCATGAACTGATCTTCCTTCAACTGAATTCAGTCAAGATTCCTCCAACAACTAGGGAACCAGCAGCCTGTGCTCTAACCTCTAGTCAATGGCTAGAAGAGACTTGGATTTTCATTGGCCAACATTGGCCAAACCTCTGCTGCAGCCACTATTCACTATTACTTGCAAAACAAACTTTCTCTACTATAAATAGAGCTCATTTGTGCTCAGTTTGAGTACACCAAAGCCATCAAACAGATGCTTTCCTTAAATTCTCTCTTTCACTCCAAAATGCCTTCTTTAGTAAGGAAATTCTGAGTTTTTGAGCTAGAGAGCATTTCCATCACAGCTCATGATCCTAACACCTCATAAACATCATATGTAGGTGATTCAAACTCTCACAAGTGACCTATAACACCAACATCACAAAGTCACCTCTCAAAACCTCAAAATGGCACTTTTTTGCATTTTTCAAGTCATGTCTTGATTCAGTCACTTTCCAAACCAGATAAAACCTCAAATACACTCTAAATATCATCCTTGAACTGTCCCAAATGGTGCCACACATCTGGAACACCATTTGAGAGAGTTGGCATTTTGGCCACTTTTGACCATTTTGCGAGAAAGTGCTCAAACTTGCTCCAGAGGTTTCCAGCCGATTCCAACCATCCTAAAAGCTTCTAAGAGGTCATTTGATGTTGTCCAAAGCATCAAATCATTTCTGGAACAAAGCACTTGGTAGGTTGCCCAAAATCTCCAAAAAAGAGGTAAAATTCACAACTTAAATTCTTTGAATCATGCTTTCCTTTGTTGTCCACATACATGCATCATATTGAATAATTCTTGAGGAAAAAATGTAGTTCTTAATGTTTATGTTGTGATCCTCCCACTGTTTGCATTTTAACATGTTTATATGTGGAATTTTGGTTGTTTTAAAATCATGTCCAGTTCTGTTTTTTTTATTGATGTGTTCTGTACATTAAATTTTAGTGTGCATGAGTAAAACCATTGTATTCCTTGCGAAAAATTGGTCAAGATAGGTTTTTACGGATTTCAATTCCGATGAAAATTGAGAGAGTTACGCGCGTTGGAAATTTGACGTGAAACGGCGCCGAAAACAACGCGCAGTTCTGGTTTTTTTTATTTCTGCGTTTCGTGTGTTTATTTTCCATGTGCGTGAGTAATACCATTGGATTCCTTGCGAAAAATCGGTCAAGATAGGTTTTTACGGATTTCAATTCGGATAAAAATCGAGAGAGTTACGCGTGTTGGAAATTCAACGGGGAACGACGTTTTCAATTAGTAGCAGTTCTGGTTTTTTAATTGTTGCGTTTTGTACGTTGAGTTTCAGCATGCATGTGTGATACCATTGGATTCTTTGCGAAAAATCGGTCAAGATAGGTTTTTACGGATTTCAATTCGGATAAAAATCGAGAGAGTTACGCGTGTTAGAAATTCGACGTGGAACGATGTTTTCAAAAGAGTGCAGTTCTGGTTTTTTTATTTCTGCGTTTTGTGTGTTGACTTTCCATATGCGTGAGTAATACCATTGGATTCCTTGCGAAAAATTGGTCAAGATAGGTTTTTACGGATTTCAATTCGGATAAAAATCGAGAGAGTTACGCGTGTTGGAAATTCGACGCAGAACGATGTTTTCAATCGATAACAGTTCTGGTTTTTTAATTTCTGCGTTTTGTGTGTTGATTTTCCGTGTGCGTGAGTAATACCATTGGATTCCTTGCGAAAAATCAGTCAAGATAGGTACTTTCGGATTTTGATTCCGATAAAAATTGAGAGAGTTATGAGTGTTTGAAATTTGATAAAAAAACGTGTTGAAAATTAAAGTTTCGGTACTAGTTTTTACCCCGTAAGAGATGTCGGAGATGATGTTGTGACATCTTTCCTCTTTTTCTTATTTTTATTTTCAAAACTCAACCAATTTTTTTTACATAGCAAAAAATCATCATTTTCCAATTCATACCCCATAATATTTTAATCCACAAAAAATCACATAAAAAGTATAATTTTTAATATATTTAAAAATAGTGTTTTAAATTGTTTTAAATGCTTTTAAAATGATTTCTTTTTTTTCTTGATTTTTAAAACCAAAATGATTTTAAATATTTATGTGGATAAAATATTTTTTTCATAAACCTTAATCATTATTTAATGATTTTATTTGATATTTTTATCATTTTTTACTTAATTTTTCTTGGAAAAATGCCTTAAAAAATGAAATTGGGGTTTTCTTTGATTTTCACCCTAACAAATCTTTTTCAAACACTTTGGGCCTCTATTAGAGTGTAAGACCCAATCCCCTTTTAACTTTTGGGTCTCACTTATTGTATAAGTCCCTCTGCGTTAAAAGAAAACCTCGGCGCGATCGCCATTTTCAAACGAAAATCAACTGGGCTTCTCTTTGAGCTGTAAGTCCCATTTCTTTTCATTTTTAAACACTTGGGCCTCTATTAGAGTGTAAGACCCAACCCTTTTTTAACGAAACAATTTTGGGCCTCAGTTATTGTATAAGTCCCGATACGTTAAAAATCTCGGCGCGATGGCCATTTTCAAACTGAAAATATTTTGGGCCTCTCCCTGAGTTGTAAGCCCCATGTTTTGTACAAAAATACACTTTGGGCCTCTAGTAGAGTGTAAGACCCAACCCCTCTTTTTTTATCACTTTTTCATATTATTTTTTTATGATTTGGAAAATTAATACCTCCCTCAATTTTGATTATTTTTTATTGGTTCTTTTTCTGAAAAATCACAAAAATAGTAAAATATTTTATTCTATAAAAAAACCAAATTTATATTATTTATTTAATATAGTTGGTATTTTTGTGAATAAATTCATTTTTAATTGTTTTAAAACATTTTAAAAGTGAACATTCATCTTGAAAATCAAAACTAAATAAGTTTTAAATCATCTTGTGATTAAAACCTCATTTTTCAAACCTTAACCAAAAATCACAAGTGGTTTACTTAAACTTATTTGTTTTTTTTTTGTCATTTTTTATTAATTTTCTTTGAAAAATTACTTTTAAAAAGTGAAAATTGGGGTTTCTTTGATTTTTAATCATACTCAAATGTTTCAAGACTCTTTGGGCCTCTAATAGAGTGTAAGACTCAATCCCTTTGTAAATACCAAAAATATGGGCCTCAGTCACTTGTATAAGTCCCACGGTGTTTCCAAAAACTCGGCGCGATCGTAGCCCTTTTCAAAATTAACCATTGGGCCTACCCTCGAGTAGTAAGACCCATTTCTTTTCTTAAAACTCACTTGGGCCTCTTGAGAGAGTGCAAGACCCATCCCTTTGTACATAAAACCTTTCTTGGGCCTCAGTCACTTGTATAAGTCCCTCTGTACAAATTCAACAGTGCGCTCACTGATAAAACCTTGGGCCTCTCCTTGAGCTGTAAGCCCCAAATCTTTTTATTTCAAAGCACTTTCTCCTTTGATTTTGAATATACTGTTGTTTTCAATCTTTCTTTGTTGAACAACTAACCAAAACAGCATGGAAGCTCTACAACCGATTAAGTGTTTACCCGCTTTCATTTACCGCTTTCATATGTATATAACTGTATTGTGGGGCTATTTCACTGTAAGTCTCCTTTCACAAACTCATATATATATAACTGTATTGTGGGGCTGTTTCACTGTAAGTCTTCTTTCATAAACTCATATCAACTGTGTAATAATAGTATAGATATTTAGAGTTTCCCCGGCAACTACGTCTAGCATTAAGCCCGTTGATCACTCTTAGAAATAGTCTAAACTAGATCCCCATAGGATTACCAGACACAGTCTTCCCTCCTCTTGGGGTTAAACAATATGGAGATATGAAAGGCAGCATTCTCTGTGAACCCTTTCATAGACTGTCACTTGTAGAAGTTGTCAAAGAAACTCTATTCCCCAGAGATGATCTCTTCTCCGTGAATTGCATCTCTTGAGTTTCTTCCAAATTCTCGAACTTTCCTGACTTTGATCTATTCTCGGTGAATAGCATTGCCTTGAATTTCTCGGGGTTTGGGGACCCACGGGCTTCTTAAAAGCACTTGTCAAGAGACTCTACTCCCCAGAGATGATCTTTTCTCCGTGAATGGCATCTCTTGAGTTTCTTCCAAATTCTAGAACTTTCCTGACTTGATCTATTCCTTGTGAATAGCTTGCCTTGAATTTCTCGGGGTTTGGCGACCCATCGGCTTCTTAAAAGCATCGACCTCCTCTTGGGCATCGTACAAGGACCCACAGGCTTCCTAAAAGCAACCCCGCCTCCTCTTGGGATTGGTACAAGGACCCTACGGCCTCTTAGAAGTATGTACAACCTCCTCTTAGGCTTCGTATAATGATCTCTTCCTCCGGGAATGATAGCCTCCTCTTGGGCTTAGTACAAGGACTCGTCGGCTTCTTAAAAGTTTTTAGCCTCCTCTTGGGCTTCGTATAAATTGTCCCGACGACCTCCTAAAGGTATAGGAACAGAACTTAGTCATCTGCATAGAACAGTCTTTTCCAGAGTCTACTACTGTTTCTCAAAGCATAGTACAAAAGATAAAACTCTAGACTTGGACGGTCTAATTTACTTGAGTCTCAAAGACATTCTCAAGCACCCTTCAAGAATAGGAAGAAAACCCGTAGACTCGGACAGTCTTAATACCCTTCGGATTTCCCGCTTCCTTAAAGAACAGGAATAACCCGGATCCTTGACTCAAATCCTTGAGTACAGTGTTGCTCATATAAGAACTGCTTTTCTCTTTCAAAATCAGTATACTGGACCTGTCACTTAAACAGTTACTAGGCATGGCAACGAGGCGGGTCGGGGGCGGGTTAAGCTAGCCCCGCACCCGCACCCGCATCCCTGTTATAGACCCGCCCCCGCCCCCAAACCCAGTCGGCGGGTGAAAATTTACCACCCAGACCCGCCCCCGATAGAAACGGGTTTGCCCGCACCCGCACCTGCCCCCACCCGCAAAAAAATAATTTTTTAATAAGTAATAAAAATTAACAATTTTATTAAAAACTTAACCATTTTAATAATAAACCTATTTCTAATAATGTGAGTTTGAGTGAATGGTGAGAAATGACTAATGAGAATTTTTAATTACTTCTTCAAAAGTGAATAAATGTGATATAAAATAATTTAAATATGGGTATTAAGGTAAATAATATAAGACCGGGTGGGGGCGGGGGCGGGTGCGGGCAGGTAGTAGCATCCCCCCGCCCCCGCACCCGCACCCGCAATTACAAACCGGGTTTTACCCGCACCCGCACCCACACCCAAAAAAATTGGGTTTCCCCCGTTAATTTCGGGTCGGGTCCGGGCGGGCCCCTGCGGGCCCGGGTTTTCTTGCCATGCCTAACAGTTACCTTAGCCTCATCTTGGGCTTTGTACAATGATCCTCCCCAGCGGAGTCAAACAACGTTTAGCCTCTCTCTCGGGCTTTGTACGAGACACATAAGAGACTCCTTCATTGAGTCAATCACCCCTTTCGCCTCCATCTCGGGCTTCGTGCGAGATACAAAAAACTCTCTTGTAGAGTCAAACAGCCTCCATCTCGGGCTTTATACGAGATACCAAAAGACTCCATCGTCGGGTCAAAACCTTTTAGCCTCTCCCTCGGGCTTTGTACGAGACACATATTAGCCTCCTCTTAGGCTTTGTATAAGAAAACCACTGGTTGATCCAATCAACCTTTTAGCATCAAAGTTGTGCCTCGTTCACAGTACACAAACATCAACCACTCCTTCCCCTTCATCTAATCGCTGTAAGTGGCAAGCCTCTGGATCATCTACATCCATGCCACTGCCTTTCTTTTAGCATGAGAAATTCCTAAGGAAAGATAGCATTGCTCTACACTGAGTTAAAGTCTTCTCCTTCAGGTTAAAAATCCCCTTTAAAGGAAATTATGGCATTGCCGGATTCACACATCCCGGTTAAAGTAATTCTCCTTTATAAACAGTTGTGACAGACAAACCCTTCTTTAGAGATGACAAATTCTCTCTAAAGTCGAGGTCCTTCAGCTTCACGTCTTGGGCTTTAAACAAGACACCAAAAACACCCATTTCCTCCCATAGAATAGGAGGAACTACGAACGCTCTGATTTCCCTATTTCGGTAAACGGGAATACGTAGGCATAAGATCGAAAGAAAAGATCTTAGCGAGCACACTAAACAAAAACCCAAAATCCCATATCTCCATCAATCAAAAGCAGTAATTCAAAAAGCATCAGTCCTAACATCCTAATCCTTGTTCCCCGCTAGAAACCTTCTGCCAAGGTAAAAAGAAAGAAAATAGTATTGGCGAAAATACAAATAACCAGTACAAAGGCCCCCCACATTGATAGCATCCGTAACCTAACAGACCGCTGTTTAAACTCAGTATGCAAAGCATGGTTAATTGGAGACATCTATTTCCCTTCCTTATTCAGCTCACAATAGGATAAAAAATGAATCGACCTGTAGTAATCTCAAACCGCAGAGAGCGACCAGCTCTTAAGAACCACGTCTAAAATCGCTCGCTACACAATTGTCAAGGGACCTACTTGCTACGAGGATATCAAATATGTCGGTGGAAAGGTTCAGGATAGTTTTAGGGATGCATGCTTTGAGATAAGACTTCTTAGTGATGACAAGGAATATGTTGCAGCCATAAATGAGGCAAAGGATTGGGGTTCTGGGCATTATTAGAGAAAGTTATTTGTTACTATGTTACTATCCGATAGAATTAACAGACCACGACATGTTTGGAATAAGACTTGGCGAACTCTGTCTGGCGGTATTCTATATCAACAGCGACGGACCAAAAATATAAGAGGTAATTCTTTGTTGACACCTTATTATGTTGTTATTATATTTATATCAACAGAATGAAATTATAGTATATCTACTGGTTTTATAGTGTCCCATTATATAATTGGAAAATCACATATATTATTTGTAAGACATATAACCTTAAATGATTGTCATGGTTTGTTAGTATTTAACACAGAGGCAGCATTATACTGAAAGTTGTCTTTAAGATTGCAGTTATTTAAAATAATTTGCTGGTAATAGTGATTTAAATTTTATTCTTAATATAATACAGTCATTGATATGTTTTTGACAGATATGCAGTTAAGTGAGACTGAGTTAAAGAATTTGACACTCATTGAGATTGAGAATCTGTTACAAATAAATGGAAGAAGTTTGGATGAATTTAGTGGAATGCCTTATCCAGATTCATATGTCACAAGGCACATCGGCAATCGACTGATTTATTATGAACGTGATTATAATGTCGATGCTGAAAGACACAATTTCCAAGAACTTTTCCGTGCTCTCACAGGTTATACTAAGTTTTTCATGTTTAGTTTGTGAAATGAATGTTTTTTGTTTTTTACATTTATAAATCTCTATTTATAAATTACAGACGAACAACGTTCAATATTTGATATAATCATGGAAACCGTCAATAAACAGAGAGGAGGTGTGTTTTTCTTACATGGTTATGGAGGCACTGGGAAAACTTTTATGTGGAGAACACTATCAAGTGTAATTCGGTCACAAACAAAAATTGTTCTTACTGTTGCTTCAAGTGGAATTGCTTTGTTATTGTTGCCAGGTGGAAGAACAGTTCATTCCAAGTTCAAAATACCTGTCCCAACACATGACAACTCAACTTGCAACATTGACAAAGACACTGAACATTCACAATTATTTGAAGCAACGGATTTGATAATATGGGATGAAGCGCCTATATCTCATAAGAACTGTTTTGAAGCATTGGATAGAACCCTTAAAGATGTCATGAGCAAAAAAGGTCTTGGGAAGACAATTTTTGGTGGGAAGGTTGTTGTTTTTGGAGGAGATTTTAGACAAATTCTTCCCGTTGTTCCAAGAGGAGGGCGTTCTGATATTGTCCATGCATCGATTAGCTCATCATATGTTTGGGATTATTGTCAGGTGTTAACACTAACAAAAAATATGAGGCTTCAACAAGGAGCTGGCAATACAAGTTCTAGTGAATTGGAAGAATTCTCCAAATGGATTCTTAATGTGGGAGATGGTAAGATTTCTGAACCAAATGATGGATTGGTTGATATAGAAATTCCTCAAGAACTCTTAATATCTAATTTTAATGATCCCATAAGAGCAATTGTTGATAGCACGTATCCAAATTTGTCCGAAAAGTTCAATGATGCAGAGTTCTTACAAGGAAAAGCTATTCTTGCATCAACTATTGAAGTTGTAGACAAAATTAATCATTATGTATTAGAATTGATACCAGGTAAAACAAATCGTTACCTTTTCTCTCTCTCTCTCTCTCTCTCTCTCTCTATATATATATATATATATATATATATATATATATATATATATATATATATATATATATATATATATATATATATATATATATATATATATATATATATATATATAAAATACATTGATGTATAATACCTGACATATTTTATTTATGTTTTTCATTTTAAATATTTTTTCCAGGAGTTGAGAAAGAGTATCTGAGTTTCGATTCGATTGATAGAACAGATGCAAGTTACAGTGAAGCATATGAAGTCCTAACCCCTGAATTTCTTAATAAATTAAGAACATCTGGGATTCCAAATCATAGCATCAAATTAAAGGTTGGTACACCTATTATGCTTATTAGAAATTTGGATCAAGCTGATGGATTATGCAATGGAACAAGACTGATTGTTACAAGGTTAGCCAATCATGTCATCGAGGCAAAAATCATGTCTGGAAAGAACATAGGTAACATTTTTTACATTCCGCGAATGTCTATGTCACCTTCCGAGTCACCGTGGCCATTCAAGTTGATTAGGAGACAATTTCCTATCATTGTCTCATACGCAATGACAATTAATAAATCTCAAGGTCAATCGCTTGATAGTGTCGGTTTGTACTTGCCTACTCCTATTTTTAGTCATGGCCAATTGTATGTTGTAATTTCAAGAGTTAAGACCAAAAGAGGTCTGAAAATCTTAATACACGACAATGAGAATGCAATGTGTTCAACTACTACAAATGTTGTGTATAAAGAGGTTTTTCAAGCACTTCTGTAATTGGTAATCTTTCTAATCTTATATCTTTTGGAGAAAGTAATTTAATATCCATTTTAAATCTTTCTAATCTTATATTTCTCCCTCTTTTATTGCTTGATGAAAATGAGAAATAAATGCTATAGTTACTTTGGTATATTAATCGAATTAAGTATATTATCTTGAACTGATGCAGGCAATTTCTTTCCTGTGCAGGCCCCAAACTAATCATAAGTTCCAAACAAAGCAAGGGAATGTCTCACTCTAATCCTTATTCTCCAATGTTTTGGTATATGCTATTATATATAGAGATATGATCTCCATCTTACTGCAGCGATTTTTTTTTAACATTCTTCAAAGTAATGACTGTTAAAACACATGCTATTGATTTTTTGTTGCTAAGAGCATTGAACTTAAATGACAAGTTTAATTTTCAAACAGTTGATCTCAATTATTTCCTTATATCCAATTCCTACAATGCTCACCAAATATCCAATTCCTAATTGTAGGATCTTAACAATATTAATGCGAAGAAGACTTTTAGCAGGAAAAGTATAAATTCCTTATACGCATAAGTTAGCATTTATACGATGCAGTACAACAGATTATGATCAAGTACGAAATACAAGGTGCTAACACAAAATATCAATCATATTACAACAATCACGAAATCAATACAAACATTAATACGATGAACAGTTTGATCCATAAACATATCCCTGTTATCTGCGGCAACATTGGCGGTTAAGCAGAGTAACATACACCAGATCTGACAAAGGAATCATGAAAAACTGAAGAACATCTCCTTCTTGAAGTGTTCTGTCCTCCACAAACTCATTCCATCCTTCCGCAAAATGTATCTGAAAGTTATCAGATCTTCCAACTCTTTCAATCACACAGTTATAGCCTTTTGCATTATCAAAATCTACCATTCTTATAGCATTTAGCTCTTTAGTAAAACAACTTCTGGATATCTCCATTGGAATACATTGTTATACATTAAACGCAGGCTTATTAAATTATTATATTTAAACATCAATATCTATAAAATCATATTTCTGTACAAACGTATTATAAACATACCATGGAATTTTTCACTGACATGTTTATGTTGGTTACGTTCCATGTCCACGAAGAAAAGTTGTCACATTCATTGTTTCTGTCTGCTTCACTAAGCCACCCATCTCTTATGAGAGTTTGAAAGATCTGATCTTGCTCTTCCTCAAACTCTTCATGTGTTTTCCAAGCAAATTCAAGCGCATCTCGCTCAAGATCACTGTAACATTGGAAAGAACTTAATAATGCATCATTCAGACAATATTGGTGTAAGGGTATAGGCCAAAGAAAAAACTCCCTAACTAAGAAATCCTGTGCAAAAAAATACTTGAGAATGCACATAAGATATATGACAAACAGTCCTTGAAACGATACCCGAATTACCTCATTGAATGGGATTATACCATTGCCTAACTACCCAATAAGAGGCACTAAATAAGAAATTTGTCTCGAAGGTTTTGTTTGTATGATCATGCCATTAATACAACAAATTAACAAATGCAATTAAAAAAATATACGATGAGGAGACTAACTGCAATATTGCCAAGGGAAAAATATTTATTCAGCTATGAAATAGTGCCAGGATATATTAAGTCTTACAAAGAATGAGCACCAAACAAAACATGAAGACAACCATATATCATTCAATCAGCATTACTTACATATGTGTAAAAAACAGATGCATTAAACGTAATACTTATATTAAATGAGTCAATAATCTTATAACATTAAGCATAACCTCTTTTGTTAAATTCTAAAGATTATACTTCTAACAAAGTATATAAACATGTCAAATCATTGGCATCCAAATGTTAAAGAGAAATCAAGCCAATGCCTATGATGTCTGAGTTATACATCAATTACATTAGCAAAAACCAAAAAATGTTGATATTCAGCAACATATCCCATACAATGGAAAAAGGATTAGCTAAAACACAACTTGATTTAATATGAATCCATAACACGTCAACCCCTCCTAATTGTCAAGTACATATAGGGGGAAAACCTCATCATCTTGAAAACCAATGTATCTCCACTCTTAATTTGTTTATTTCTGCCATAATCAAACCATTCTCTTGCGAAAAACCTTTCGTACTGACTTGGTCTGTTGTTCCGTGTCGCCGTATGAATTGCCCATTTGAAGGACTCCCGAGTTTGAACATCAATTATTTTGATATCATGGCTTCTAAGACGGAGGCATTTCCGAGCCATATCTCTGGGGAAATGCTATAAATATATATATATATATATATATATATATATATATATATATATATATATATATATATAAGGAAACAACATAAATATATTTTCAGATAAATATTTGTTCTAAATTAAAAACAATTGTATATAAGGAATATTACCAATACATTACTGACTTTCACTTTTGCATCAACTACACTGCTTTCCCAAACAAAGACTCTGTTACCATTCTCCATTTGTTCGGACACTATGTTTGAATTTTTTCTATTCAACTCAGTTTGTCTTATTCCTTGGTAAGGCATAGCAATACCTCTTTTAGCCTGACTCTGCTTCTCTTTTCTGTTGCTGCAACAATCTTCTCATTACTTTTATCTTTGACCATCATCTCATTGCCTGTATCTTTAACCATATTCTTTTTCCCTTTGCCTGCAACATTCTTCCCATTGCCTTTATCAGCTACTTGCTCTTTCACATAGCCTACAAACATCACCTCCTTCCCTTTTGCTACACCTTGATGATCATCCCCTTTAGCTCCAACAATATTGCAGTTGCCTTTAGTTCCATTCAATTTAGCTTTCCTTTTAGTTTGGACCATCTTCCCATTACCTTTTCCAAACATCTGAGTAAATTATAACAAACATCAAATTCAATATACAGCATCAATACATATTTCCATTAGATTTTAAGTTAACACAGAAGTATAATAACATATACAACATCAAATTCAATATACCTCCTCATTTCTTGCCTGCACAGCCAAACGAAATTCATTACGAGGAATTTCTATGATTTCATCATCGTCACCAACAAGAATAGGATTAGTTGATAATCGTCTCCCTTTTTTATGTGTCCTGTCACCTATGTTCTTAGAATTACAAGGTTTTTTCACTTTCTTCATAGGTTTCTTTCCGGGTGCATGTCCAGTAACTTCTGTATACAGCTGATCTACTATCTCCTTTGCATATTGAAAACTTGCAATAAATAAAAAACATTGTCATTTATCTGTATGCCAATCACATCTTATAATACAATTCCTAAATCTGATTTGTTTACAAACCCTAAGAATTACAATCCGTTTATGTAAAACACAAATCCCATTTGTTTATAAACCCAATAAGTCAGTTGTAAAATAAAACATCTGAGATTAACTATACAACAATTCCCATGGTATCTTGAACAACAACAAATGAATATATAATCGTATGACAAACTTTTGCTCTGACAAATACAATCTAAATGAGAGGTTTACCTGATCGATTCTTTGTCGTCATCGTTCTGTTTTGCACAACTCAATTCCTTTGAGGCTGCCATTGTTCTTCACTAACTTGATGAAACATGCAACATGCATAAAGGTCAAATGACAAGGTTAATTGTAGGTATGGGCCTAATACCAACAAATGACCTGTTATGTAACATTAAAATAATTAAAATTAATTATGTTTTAATCAAATCATATGTTTAATATTTAACTAAATTCAAAGAATAATTATTAATAATTAATTTTATTTATTTTTATTAGTATAAATAATAATGTATTTATATGTAAGAATATATGAAGAGTTAAAAAAATAGATTTTAAAATGGTTGGTATTGGAAAGGCGCTAATAAAAATAATGAATGAAAAAATTTAATGATAATTGGTATACATAGTTTTGAATGGGAAACCTTTGGCATTTCAATACACTTACGCTGAACTTTCAAGAAAACGAAAAATTATTGTACATGGAACAAAGCAAACCCAGCACTCACTCTGAACTGTAAGTCTAATCTCTCTCTGTGCATATAACTGATTTAGTTTGTATATATTGTCTTATGTGTGTTCTTTTCTTCTTTAATGCATCCAGTTTCAATCAAGCAATGTCAAATGAAAATATACTGCTTCGTGATGCAAAGGGGAAGGCGGTTCTCGACCTCTCAAAGGAAGAGCATCGAACCCGTAAAACAACTCTGACCGACGATTCCGGGTAAGAATCATTCTCAAGCATGTTATTGCAGAATATGAATCATTTTCGAACAACATAATGTCAAGTACCCAGTATGCTCTGTATAGGACGATGATCAGCATTGCAACAAACAACACTTAATCTTAACCTAATATATATATTTCTGTTTTGTAAGGAATTTTTAGCAAAGGATGAAGCACACAAGCGGTCATATGAGGAGATTAAACAGAGGCAGTTAAGGTATGGGATAAAAGATTGTAAATAGATACTTGTCTGATTGTTGATTGCAATAAAAACATTGAGTGTTTGGAGAAAAGTTCACTGTTTCTATTTGATTTAGTTGTTTTTGTATCTCTATAACATTGTGTGTCCAGAAATGCACTGTTTATATAAAACAATTTTTCATGTTGTGTCTGATACTGCTCATTTGATTCTGTCATGGTGAGTTTAATTTCATTGTCATGGTTTGTATTAATACTGTTCATTTGATTCTGTCATGGTTTTATTAATAATTCTCATTTGATTCTTTCATGGTGAGTTTACTTTGTAATCATGGTTTGTCACGGTGCATATAAATAAACTCTTAAAGCTGATTATTGTTTGTTCTCCCAGAAATCTTGAAGCTTACTTGAGAGAGAAGAGAGAGTTGGAGAATAAGATGTCTCAACTTTACGGGGAGCCAAATAATGGAAACCTGGATATGGTTCATGGTGTATTAATCAAGAAGGTGAGATTTGTTGAACCACCATCAAATGTTTCAAGCCGGCCAATCCTACCACCTGTAACCTTGGACGGTGATTCACAGCACTGCACACGGAGGTATGTTTCATATTATTATGTTGTCGAAGTTTCGTAAAGTTATTGTCGAATCTAAATCTTATGCTATCATAACAGTAGGACCGGCAAAGCATTAGGAGACCAGGTTGAAGGTACAGTCCAATATGTAGATTCCGAAATGCCAGCTTTGGAAGTGCAGCAGCAGGCTACTCAAGTTCATGGATGTGATGCTGCACAGGAGTTGTCTGTATCTGCCGAGGATTCTTTGCAACAACATTTGAACGAAGCATATGAATGGGAGAAGGAAGTAAGTTGTGGCTTAAAATGGTCGAAAAATGTCATGGTGAGTTATCATAGTTATATTAAATTATGTCTCTGATTATGACACTTATTTATCTAAATTGAAACTTTTTTGTTCAATTCATTGCAGCACATTCCTTGCACTGTTAGCAGAAACTTTCTGGACATAAACCAGAGGCACATTCAGCTTGTGGATACAGACCGCGGAAGGGTTTACACTGTTAGAATTCACTGTGCAAAGCGTAACGGCAAGGTAAAAAAACTTGAAAAGTTCATGTGGCATGGGTGGTTGAGATTCGTAGAGGATAGGAAGCTTGAAAAGGGAGATTGTATTCGTTTCAAAATTAAACAATCCTTAAATAGGATTTATGTTTCGGTGGTCAAGAAGACGAGTGAATTTTGTCCGTAGTATGAGTTCCTAAGTTAATCAATAGTTTATCATTTGAAATGTTTTGTGGAATGGTTTTAATCTTTTGTTTTATGAACAATCAGCCTGAATTATGTATTGATGGATACCGATAAACATTAATTTTGAGTAGTTGCTCCTTTATATATTGAATGCCATTTCATTTCTAACATGCGAATTGGTGGTCTCTTTTTCATAAAGGGAAAACTATAAATTTTGTTCATGGTTTAGCATTTTATCTGATTGATTGATATATTAAGAAAACATTTCGTTTCATTTTGATCTAATATAATGGCATATCACTACCTATTTATTAAGAAATCATTCCCTTAAAAATATAATCAAAATGTATTTTTTATTTTCTAAAATCTATTACATTATATTGATTGCATTAATGATATATACCGATAAAAATGATACTTTAAATTTTTATTTTTGTAACACAATGTTTGAATCCATATGAGACCCGTGCGACAGCACGGGTATGTTACTAGTTCCCCATTAAAAATGGTTCGCTTATATGATTAGAATGTTGTCAAATTATGTTGAGTACTATTTTCCCCATTAAGAATTATGGGAAACAAATATCATCTCTTCAATGGTAATACCTTGAATTACCGATAAATCCTATGTTGTTATTGATTTGAATGTATGCAAATCAAGTCATCTGGTTTAGTTGATGTTAACAACAATAAATCTCCAGTCCACAGTCAACAAGCCAATATCAGCTTACTTTTAATTCTAGACCCATGGCACAATGGTTTGGTTATAAGCTAGTTAAATCCATACCTTTTACATTGCATTCCTATAAGTTTATGCATTAAATGAGGCTTAATACCCTTTTTGGTCTCGTATCTTAACCTTCGGGTTCATTTTGATTCCTTAACTTTAAAAAGGTCCATATTGGTCCCTTAACTCTTCAAAACGTTTCATATTAGTCCTTTTTGTCTAATTAACGGCAAATTTAGCGATTGATTTTTGAATTTTTCCGTCGTTAATAAGATAAAAAAGACTAATATGGAACGTTTTGAAGATTTAAGGGACCAATATGGACCTTTTTAAAGTTAAGGGACCAAAATGAACCCCCGATGTTAAGATACGAGACCAAAAAGAGTATTAAACCATTAAATAACATTGTATGAGACAAGTGATTATTTGATAATTTGACTTGATTGTATAATTACAGCAGATTAACACTTCCTTTACACTGGTTGAAAATTATTAGAAACTAAGTTGACATCGACAAAATTTTTGTAATGAAAGAGTCTGATTGGAGGCATTGGTAAAGGTGCATCAAACCTTATTGTTCCCACTAGCTTAGTATCCTTAAAAATCCATTTGTAATCAATGGGTTTCACACCTTCTAGTAATAGGAAAAATTCTCAAACCTTATTGTCTTGCATGGACTTATACTCCTCTTTCATTGTTTCAATCTACTTTTCTGAGTGGGAATCCTCCATGACTTGACGGAAGTTGATTGGGCTAGCTTCCATCATGCCATTATTTTCCTCATATTCTTGGAGAAAGAATATTTAATCGCCCTTAATAGCATTTCTCATTTTTCTAGTGGATCTCCGCAAAGATATTGGTTCTTGTAACACTTGTTATTGAGGATCATGAGTTTGTTCTTCAGAATTACCAATTCATCTTGAGTAGGAGAAGATTCAACAATGTCTTGTGGAGATTCCACACTTCACCAAAAGCAACCGTATGAACCGATTTTGGAATTATTACTAACTCTTCCTTTGAAACAAAGGCTCAAACCTTGTTCTTGTAACACCCTGATTTTTAACAGCGGGAGTGTAAATTTTTTTTTCTTTTTGAATGCCATACATAATATTGACAACCGTCTTTTCAGGAAAATAATAAAAATGATTAATCAGAGTACGAGCTTTCGATCTAAGTCTTTTCCATACATAGGACCAGCGTAATGCCCACTGTTATAAATATTTGTCCATACACATACAAATAAGCACTCAGCTTTAACAACAACAACAACAACAACATGGACAACCTCAAAGCATGACCCTAAGCTGATCTTGAATTCCTAGTCCCAAGACATTTCATCTTACAAGCCTTCACGACACCTGGATACCTTAACTATCACAACTTCTAAACCTGGGTGGTCGTTAGCCACATCATAATAATAGTAGAGGGTCACGATCTAAAAACAGCATATATGAAAGAATACACACATGCCAGCAAAACATGATATACATCACAACATGAATGAGATGACAATATGATATGCAGAGCAACATAAATGAGGTGACAGTATGATATATGCAACAATCACAACCTTTAATTTAACACACAAATGCAATGCACAAACATTTAATTTAACACACAAATGCAATGCACAAACATTTAATTTAACACACAAATGCAATGCACAAACATTTAATTTAACACCCAAATGCAATGCACACACATCCTAAATGCAGACCTATATGAATTTGGTGGTCCCAATTCGCCGGGTACCCTCACCATGCATGAATCCCGGAATTTAACCTCTCCGCAGAGAGTCGTGATACCCCCTTGGGTCCTCACTAACCGTGCTGCCTCGCAGACACAAAAGTGTTGCCCTTGCAAACACCCAGAGTTGCCTCCCTCGCATTCTCCTGACTCAATTTGATCTCAAAGGATCGATGACGGCTCAGTCACATCACCTGGTGCAGTAGAATTCCCTTCGGGATTAGGTGATGATTCAGAACCCATCACCCTGGCCCGTTCGGCGCCAACTACCTACACGCAACTATGGTATGCATGACTCACACATGCAAATGCAACAGTTTATATAAACACAATATGTATAAACACAATTCACAATCCACAATTCACAATTCACAATTCACAATTCAATTCATATATCTATCACAAATCATATGAACAATTCTCAATACCAACAGGTGGCTCAGACACACCTCGTGTTGTCCTCCTCGACATACACATCAACAGCAAATCATATATTTATCACAAATCATATGAATAATTCTCATTACCAACAGGTGGCTCAGACACACCTCGTGTTATCCTCCTCGACATACACATCAACAGCAAAACATATATTTATCACAAATCATATGAATGCACATCACAAGTTTAGCATCATAGCATAAACACACATCCCCAACTGGGCACACAATCATGTATATAACCACATATCCCCAACTGGGCGCACACAATCATGTATATAACCACATATCCCCAACTGGGCACACAATCATCACACATCCCCATAAGGGCAGACAATCATGAATACAACCACACATGCATTCAATCACATATAATATCGTTAGAAAGTGCCCTTACCTGAGCAAGCTTCCAACCCAACCAACCTACGCTACGTAAGATCAATTCGTCCCTCACGATGAAATCTCGTAAACGGATCCCACTGTAAACCTTTATAATACACAAAGACTTATGTTAAAACCACTCGAATATATCCTACAACCAGGCTGGGTCTTGGTTGCTAACCTACTCAATCAGGTTTTGGTTACGACACTGGTTTCTAACCTAATCGCTTTATAAAATAAAACTTTTCAAATAAGAAATAAATTAGTTTTTCTCTTAAAAGAATAAATATCAACCTTAACAAAAATTTTCCACAACTAATTTAAATTCTTTTACTTGAACCCATAATTGCGTCAAATTATTTTTCTCGCACTATGAATAAATTCAGCGAAACCGAAATATATAAATCACCAAAATAAGATTTTAACCCAAAAATAAAACCACCTAATATCCCATAAATACCAAATAAATAACCAAAATATTTATTTCACCAATATAAAATTTAATGATCTCCTTGTATCAAAATACTTTAATCATACCATAAATAAAATTAATTAAACAAATAAAATACTAACTAATATTCCAATTTCAATAATATTCCAAATTAAAATTTAGAATAAATAATAGTTTTCCAATCACAATAAATTATTTTGGATCTAAAAATATTTCGACACAAAACTAGTTAACAGTTTTTCCAACGGTACCAAAAATCGGCACAGATCGTACTTTAACATACTATTCCGAACGTATCCGGAAAATTCCGAAAAATAAAATAATTATCTAAATATATATATATAGATAAATAAATATACTTTCAGTTAAAAAAAACCGGGATAAAAATATCAAACGGAATGAAAATTACGAGACCGGAAGTAAAAACAGCGGGACGCCCAGCACAGAAAATGGGCATAACGCCCGTAACCAAGAAAGACACGTTCGTAACACAAAACCAAATACAAGGGGTGGGTCCCACCACCCACTCTCTCGTTATTATATTTTTTCTAAAACCAAATTTAAATAAATGAATAGTAAACATATACTAAAAACAAGTGAGGAAGAAAAAAAAATGTGTTACGGTCGTCACCCCCCTGTTACGACCGTAACACGCCTCTCGTCACGCTTTGGTTACGACCGTAACACGCTGTTATATTAGAAAAGTGCCCGTAACCAAGTCATGACGATCGTAATAAATTTTTTCTCTCCTTCTTTTATTTTCTTTTCTTACAATAATAAATTAAAATAATAAAAATAATAATAATCCAAATGATATACCCACAGATAAATTAAATTGGTACCAATATTTTTTTCTCTAAAAATATAATCTGATATTCGGATAGAAAATATTTTTGCTACCCATAATAATAATTCCTAACACAAGACTGAAAACAGGGAGTACTCTATCGATGTATAATTTACCAAAACTAACCACATAATTTAATATTAAATTAGAATAAATAATTAACAACTAAAAAATTAAATAAATCAAAGCATCAAAACTTACCAGTGTTTCTGTGCGTGAGTAAGAGACAAAAACCAAAAGAAAAACAATGAAACAAGTTTTTCATTATATAGATTTTTCAAATCATCCTCACCATTCAATTTCCAATGGCCAAGATTTCACCCCATAATTTCTCATTCTCTCTCCCACGTGCCTCATGATTATCAGACGAAAAATATCATGATATTAAATTTTATGCCGCCTCACTATTCATTCTAACCCGTTAATTCGTTCGGTCTCCTCGTTCGCTCACAGACGAGTCGTAAAACACTCCCGAATAACTTTTTCCGAAAATGGAAAAATTCTACTGTCATCTTTAAAATAAAACACAACATTATTTTCAACTAAATTTTTATTCCGGACAAATAAATTTTTCCGCCGCTTAGAAAAATAAAAATGAGATTAAATTTTCATTTCCGGCGATAAATAAACTCCTATTTAAAATTTCCGACGACACTCGGAGTCCGTGGAAAATAAAACGACGACTATATTTTTTTCTCGTTTTCTCAAAACATCAACAGAGTCACATTTTCAGAATTTCCGATACCATAGAAATATCTGAAATCAATTATAATCCTCGCCAATTGAAAAAGTCTGATCGATTGCCAAAAGAAAACCTATGGGTCAATCCGATCCACAACCGGAACCCCCTAGAAATATCGGGTATAATCTGCTCGCTACTCCAAATTTAGTAGAAAAACAGATTAAAATGATAAAACATCATAATATCATACGGACTAAAATATACGGGTCTTACAGTTCTCCCCCCCCCCCCCAAAAAAACTCAATATCCTCAAAGAATGTGGTTGTTCTCGTCTCAAATATTGAGTTTAATTTGAGATCATAAATTTGTAGCCCCTAGATCTCTGAGAATAACCAATAAAGTACTCCTAAAGACATCAGGAATGCCTTGCTTAATGATCATGAGACTCATACAATTGGAACGATCTCACTTCTCATAATCTTTTCTCTGCTCAGAGGTACTAGATTCCGTAGGTGAAGGTGGTTGCTCCATACTTAATGCAAGGTCAAGATCCACGCAGGCAAGATCAATTTCCATGTTCTCTTTCCAGTCCTTAAAATTTGTACTATTAAGGACCAAAACCGAATTCAGATCGGCAGATATCAAAGTAATTATAGTTGGAAATAGAACAAAGTAAACACTATAAATATATTTACATAAAAGAAAAACAAAATCATTAATATGTTCAAATAATGACATAACACATCTCAAGATACCCAGTGCACCATTAATATCGGGTCTTTGGACACTAATATCAATTGTTAATGATAATCTTGTTGTAATGGTCAAACATTGATAATAAAACATGTCAAATAATAAACCCCTCTTTGGATTGATTTATCATTCTCATGTGAAACCTTATAATTTTCACATGTTTACCATCACAGATGTGTATGAAATCCAGCCAAACATCAAGTTCTTTGGATCAGTTAATACTCGTATGGATAAACACACACACAAAATCGTTTAAGATTTCTTGTAAGTAATCTCTAAAAAATCAGGCCACTTTGGTGACCATTTATTTTTAATTGACTCATTTAAAATGTTATGTATAAAAAACAACTGTAGCCAAAATTTGAACAAAATTGTACTAAAATTAATGAATAAAACAACTAAGGGACATAGCCATGCAAACTAGTACGACGTGTTCATGTTCCAATTTGTGTCTATTTTGATATGAGAAACACAACAAAAATAATATATTAATGAATTTTTACAAAAAATAAAACAAAAAAACGACATTGAATTAGTCAGGGTGACGGTCTGGCTGTCATAGGCCATGACGGTCGTCACCAAACGATGACCGACAAAGATTACTCGTCACCCAACGATGACTGTCGTCATTTAGAAAGGGGTTACCTGTCAAATAGTGTCGATAGTCGTCTGCAAGGTCACGTCCATCATTTGGAATTTGGAGCGTGAAGGTCAGCCCGTTACCACGGGTGACGGCCGTCATCGCTCCCAGATTGTGATTTTCTATAGAAACAACGACAAACTCAAAAAATTCCAAAATTTGGTGAGTTTGTTTCAGTAACAACACGAATATGATGAAACACGTCATCAAATAAAAACAATATCAAGATTTACAACATACAAGAAAATGATCCTTGCACAACTTAGAAGATTAAAAGAGATCCCAATTTTAGAACCCTAATTTTAAAATTCGCAAAAAATCAAATTAAAACAGGCATGAGTGGCTCTGATACGACTTGTTATATTTTATCCTAACTATATGATTTCTATCCATATAGAAATCAAGAACACAATCCTAAACTATTCTTTTAGAACGCATATCTTATGAACCCATGCCTGAATTCAAGATGAGAATGAAAGCGTACGCGTACCTAAGTTTGTCATTAGAATCGCTGAAGGTCTATGGGTTTGTGATTTTCTGAATTGTAGAGTACCTTAGAGTTTCTTGATTCTCTTATGATGGGGATGAAGAGAGAAAGCTAGATAAATTGTATGAATCATTTCTCTACAAAATGGAGACCATGACCCATATAAGTAACTTCCTTAGGATTACTACTCAGTTTTCAATATTTCTAATTTGGCCACTCACCAAATTAAGATATTGACTTATGGAATCTATACAATAACCTTTCATGAATATTAATTAGACCGCTTTAATTTTGTCTAATTAAATAATGACTCTAACACATTAATTGTGACCAAAAATTCTAAGTTTAACTTATTTTATTATAATTTTTTAATTATTCAAATTGTTTTTAAATGAAGGTTGAAATTAAACGTATAATTATTAATCTTACTGTATTAAGTTCGTAATAAAATTTTAAAATATTTATTTTAATAAATTGTCAACAAATAATTGTGTACGACATATATCTATAGAATTTAGCTTCATATTATTAATTAATTTAATAAATAATTCTATTGTAGGTTTAACCACCTTAATCAATTAATTCAAAATTTCACCAAAATTTCACCGATTCGAACTTCCATCTTAAATTTAAAACATTACATTTAATTGAATAAACAAAGTATAAGGGTGAAATCTCTTTACCTTTATTATAAAACAATACACTGTCTCATTAAAGCTAGAAAGCTAAGTGGACCCACAAATAAAAGAAGATTTGAGTCAATGAAATGAAATCTTAATACCATTTCTTCCTTGAGAGCTAAAATATTGTTATCAATGATTTAAACAATTCTAATAATGACATTTTCTTACATTGATTATGTAAGCTTTGTAGTCTAATAAAAAATTATTGCAACAAGCATTAGCAACAACATTCCAATTGGTTATAGTTGACTAAATGCATACGAATCTTGCATAAGTTTGGTCATATAGTATCTTGAGATACCCATCCTTTCTTCTCCAACTCCTGTCTAAGTGCCTGTCAACAAACCAGAATTTTTTCATCACATAATTAGGTAATTTAGAAAAATGAATCATCATCCAAAATCCAAGAATCACTCTATTTAACATAGCTATAGCGAAAGCACATGTCAATGATAGAGTTTTACCTTGATTCTTTTTCTATTAACATCAAAATCAAAGTTTCCCAACCTTGATGCAGATCGATACTCTACGATCGAACCTTTACCCGGTGGGAACCAAAACTCAACGTCGTCTACAAACTGTTTACATGGCAATGTGAGGGAAGCGTGGATTAGAGCATGTTCTTGAAATCATATAAATGTATTAAATGATTATGATGAGTTTCATTTTCCTTATTCGTGAGTCTCGCAAACATACCCCTAAGATTGAGCTTTGATACTCCACTCGAACATAGTCTTTTTTCCTTTCGACTATTCTTGGTGTAAATTTGTCCGGTCTTGTTGATTCTATCTGTAAAGTTTTTCACAATGGTGAAGTGCAGATAACATGTTATAACAATTCAGTTATAGTAATTGTTGAGTGAATCCCTAAATTGATTCCTAAAACTAAAATATCGACAAACATCTGACTAAAGTTGTGAAGAGTTTAATTTTCACGCACCGTCAGTGTAAGAAGTCTAATGCTGTCAATATGTCTGTGACTTTAAAAAGTGTTTAGAGTGTCTAATATTTCTAATGATCCGAAGATTATGATTGATTAATAGTACAACAAAATCTTATTCGCCCCTAAAATTGAATACTAAAAGTCAAATTTGGTCCCTAAAAAATAGTTGTATATAGTGTTTGTTTCTATAGCTATATGCAAACTATCATATATGTAGCAGTGTCATATATTTTTTACATTATCAGTGTCGGAGTATCCGTGTCTATGTTGAAGTCTGTACTTTATAGTAAAACATGTGCTTTGAATTAGATTTATTACCACTTCTATTAGTTCCTCCATTGCCTCTTCTCTGCTCACAGGACTTTTCCTGCTTTCAGGGTTATAGTTCCTGTACAATGATTATAAAATTTAAATAAAGTAACACAATTATTGATCAATAGAGTTTAACTTTTGGTAGGACCAATATTAAAGTCAACATTCAACACTGAATAACCCAATTCAACATTGGTTGGTTCAAAACATGATAAATTATTAGAAGTAAACTATCGCAATGTGATACACAAAGACCATATTAATAATCTAAGGGACCAATCTCACCGTCCCTAGCAGATGACCCATTTAAAGCCAGAGCAAATCTCAGATGCCCATTTAAAGTCAGAGCAAATCTCTATATGGATTACAAATATCATATTAATAATCTAAGGGATCAATCCCATTTAAAGTCAGCAAAAATCTCTATATGGACTGATCCAACACAAAAATTGTTAGTACCTAGGAGGATTTGAACCTGAAACCTTGAAAAGAGCACACTCTCAAGCCCCGGACATTCACCAACCGGCCAACCCTGGAGAGTTACTAACAGGTCAACTCCAGGGTTGACCATATTAATTATTATTTCTCCTAAATCTGGTTTAGCAGCCCCAGCTCAAAACCCATTTTAACAAGTTACTGAATCAAAACTAAAGACAAAAAAAATAATAATAATAAAAAAACTTAAACCTGTTTAACATCATGCTATACCTTCAATTCAATGAAAACCAGAAATTGTAACTAAATGCTATAATCTCAAAAACTAAGGTTAAAACAAACATGAGAAAAAGAAGGAAAATTTACCAAGGAGGAGCATAATGAATAAGATCACTGATATTCTCAGAGGTTGATACACAATTCTTAGTTGCTGGACATAGAGCCAACGCTGATGAACTTTTCTGAACTCCAAGATATTCAGGCTTTTTCCCACTGCATCAAAATAATTTACTTAATCGCTTATTTAACAACTACAGTATAACTTTTTCACCACTCATTAAAAAAAATAAACAAAATCAAAAGGTTCTAAACACTAATCCAGATACCAAATCTTGAATGAAAAACCTAATTTCGTATTGACATTTAAAAATTAAAATAATTAGAAGAAAAAAATACCTTAAATTGAAGATGGCGCCAATGGTTGCTAATTCGCTGCTTCTCAAAATGAGTTGTCTTGAAATGACAAAAATTTGAAGTGTGAGAGACTTGTGTGAAGAAAAAATTATTAGGAGGAAGTGAAAGAGAAAGAGTACCTTCGATTGATTTGAGGGGTAGGGTTGCTGTTGTCCTCCTCCTCCTGCTTCTTCATGTGAAGAACACGAGGAAGAGAGAAAGTCTTGTTATTATTGATTGGTGTTTTGGGGTGGAACTTGAGGTTGCAGAATGTGGTTGAAGAAGAAGATGACGCCATTGTAAGGGTAGAAACCTGAACTTGAGTTTTTTTGTTATGCGAATGCAAATGATAAATTTGACCTCAAAATTCGAAATATTTATAAATTATAAGAATGGATGAAAAGAAACATGGAAAATAAACTCATGGGACGGTGGGTGAGGGTCTCTTTGTGTTTCACATTCATCTTTATTTATTTTATTAAAATTAATATTTCTTTTTATTTTGTATATAGCCGGCCAAAAAAATGTTAAAAATATTATAGTGAAAAAAACTAAATTTTTTCAAAGGAATGAAAAAAAATAAAAAATAGTTGTATATTTAATATCTTTTAAGGACTTAATTTTTTTTAATATTATAAAAACGTGTATATTTAATATTTTAGTAATTAAAATAATTAATTATTTTAAAAAATAATTTTTTATTTACCTTGTAGTAGACACATCAAAAGAGTATTCAAGCGTCATGAGAGTTTTGCTATTTGTGTTTTGTAATGTGTTTTACTTATGTAAAACTTATTTTTTGTTATACTTTTCTATTTAGAAATATTTTTTTTGTATTTGGTGAAGTTTTTCACATACAAAATGTTGATTCTTATAATTATAAGTATATGAGAGAGTGTTTGAGTAAAAGTGAAAATTTCAAACTCATTTGCGATCATTTGTGTATTCTCCTTTGATCGCAAATGAATTTTAAAAATTGGATTCAGTTTGAAAAGGAGTAGTGTTGCAACACAAAATACTATAATTTAATAAGATCAAACAAGGATATACAAATGATCTCAAATGAATTTGAGTTCCTCGCTTTCACTCAAACACTCTCTTAAATATTTGTAAGCATCAATATTTTAAATGTGCCAAACTTCACTAAAATAGACCCAAAACTTCATCTTTCCTAAATAGAAAAGTATAACAAAAGATAGAGTTTTACATAAGTAAGACACACTACAAAACAAAAATAGCTAAACTCTTAGGATGCGTAAATTCTCTCTTGATGTGTCTATTACAAGGTAAGAGATCTCTTTATATAGAGATTATGATCCAACCAAAAAGTTTCTTAGGGTACAAACAAATTTTGACCAAATCTAACCTTCAACATACTAAATCTTTTATTAAAAGCAAATATACTTAAATCTTTTTTAGTGGATTCAGATAATTAAATCTTTTTCAACTGAAATCTTTTTAAAACAAATAAGTAGTGTAGTGATATATTTGTGAAGGGTCTAATAAAGACGAGAGAGGTACAACCCTCAGAAAGGGAGACACCATTAAGAACCATCTCGCCCTAAGTGCTCCCTTCTCGCTTAGTCATGGGAAACGTGCGAAAAGACATTCCTCGGTTAGAGAGAAGCTAGAGTCAATAGAATTATTTACATCTTCCAAGGAAATAGGGATTTAACAGTCCACCACTGGCTAAGTTAACAATTATCATTTCCAAGAAAAGCCTAGGCCCGATAGCGTTTATAAATACCTTACCCTTCGAGGGTAAAAGATAAATCATAACCTACACAACGTACTGCATATACTCAGAGTTTCTCACCTCACACGAGTTTGCGTTCTCCATAGCCAAAACACCACCCAACATGGTTACTCACCACCGCGAGCAAGCTCTACACCACCTTCAATTACTAAGGCATCTAGTTATCCCCTACCCACGTGGGGATAATGTGCACTCATGTACCTTTTGGCAAGTACAGTGACACCCACTGAGGAGTCCCGGGTAAAACTAACATGGATCACACCTCCATTATCATTCTCACCACCTTCCTTAAAAATGGCCACCAAAACTCGATATCCCGTGATTAACACCGTAGTTAGAGGTTTCTCCGATGAAAGCAATTTCAATTCCTCTCAAACGAAATACACCATGCAGGTGCTAACTGTAATGCCTCAAATTGGTTTCAAGATTACTGATTGGCCCCAAAAATCAACACAGGTCTTTTCATCATGTCTTGTCCCCACTCACACGCTTTTAAGGAAACTTCCTAGAAGGTCAACCATACAAATATTACTCCTAATCAAGCACGTTTAACTATGATCATATTTCACTACTAGAAAATATACCTTCGGTGAGACAATATTACAACGACTATTTTTCCACTGTAGTCATATCACATCTTTTACGTGCATGTTTTTATTTATTTTTATTTTACTAAGAAACTTTTCATCACGTTTCCTAAAAACAACTGTGGTCATAGAATTTGGATGACAAGCTTCGAATCCCAGCATCAACATTTTTCCATTTTTTTTCCAATAAAAATAAGTGTGTGTCCCTTCACATTTATTCTTATTTAAAAATTGAAATTATAACAACTACGGTTGTTTCACTCAACCGTGGTTATATGTTCCATAGTTCACTACGGTTGAAGCTTGAAATCGTTGTGAAATTAGTTCCCTCAAAATTAAAACATAACAGGTACTTCATTTTGTTCATAACACACAATGGTGCCCTAGCGAACGAGTCGACATCGATATCGAAATCTTCACTATCTTCATTCATTTCGAAAAATGAATATCATTTATGGAAACAAAATCGCCATCCTCTTCGAATTACGGTAAAATACCATTCTCTCTCTGACGCTTTTGAATGTTTATGTTCTTCGCTAGGGTTATTTACCATTCTTTGTCTCTCTCTCTGACGCTTATGAATGTTTATGTTCTTTGCTAGAATGGTGTGTGTATTGACATTGTCATGTGTTTTGTTCATGTTGCCATGTTCATGTTTTATTCAGATTTTGTGAATATGCTTTAAGTTTTGGTGTTGGATATACATATGTGTATAATCATATTAGGATGTTGTGTGTGTAGCATTAGTGCTCCATTCATAATATTCTTTTGATATAAATTTGAGAATTTGTTATGGATCGTAGTTGGATGAAAGTCGGTAGATTATGCCTGGTGTATGAGAAAGGAGTTCTTGAATTCCTTGAATTCGCCAGAAAAAAATGTTCCCGACAATAATGGTATCTTTTATTGTCCTTGTGTTGTTTGCAGGAATATCGAAAAACGGTCAAAGAAAGAAATATTACATCACCTATGTTATGATGGAATATGTCAAAATTATACAACATGGACGTGGCATGGAGAAGTAGATAATAATCGAAATGCGGCATTAAAAATAGATGACGATGATGAAGATATGGATGATCGACTAGAAGATATGATCCGTGATATTGGAGAATCGTCTTATATGAAAGCCCATATTTATGATACTTTATGTATCGACAAATATATGCCTTTATATAAGTGGTGCACCAGTTTTACACGATTGTATGTGTTGTTAAAATTGTTTAATCTGATGGCAAAAGGTGGGTGGTCGGATAAAAGTTTCATAGAATTGCTTGATTTGTTGAAACAAATGCTACCAGAAGATAACAATTTGTCGGATTGTTGTTATAAGGCCAATAAGATATTGTGTCAAATGGGTTTGGAGTATGTCAAAATACATGCATGCCCTAATGATTGCATATTATACAAGAAATATTATAAAAACTTGGATTAATGTCCAGAATGTGGTGAGTCGCGCTACAAGTTGTAGAACAACAATGGCGATGAAAATGACAGTGTTAGTAAGAAGTGTCCTCCTGCTAAAGTGTTATGGTACTTGCCAATAATTTCAAGGTTGAAGAGACTTTTTACTAATGTGAATGACGCAGAGAATATTAGATGGCATGCAGATGAAATAAAATGTGATGGAAACATTCACCATGTAGCTGATTTGCAATGGAAGAAAATTGATTCATTGTTTCCGGATTTTGGCCTTGATCCAAGAAACCTTAGGCTTGGGCTTGCCACAGATGGAAAGAACCCCTTTGGTAATCTAAGCACTAACCATTCTTTGCGGCCTGTTCTTCTCACGATTTACAACCTATCTCCTTGGTTGTGCATGAAGCACAAGTATATGATGTTAAATATGATGTTTTTTTGAACTAGGACAACCTGAAAATGACATAAATGTTTATCTAAGTTCATTAATAGAGGATTTAAAACTTTTTTCGGATAAAGGTGTTGACGTTGATGATGCATATTCTTATGAAAAGTTTAAGATGCATGCAATGTTATTTAGCACAATCATTGACTTTCATGCATATGGTAATTTGGTTGGATATAGTGTCAAAGGATATAAAGCGTGTCCTATATGTGAATATAATACTTGTTTTCACCAGCTTGAGTTTGGAAAAATGACTGTTTACTTTAGGCATCGGAAATTTCTAAAACCCAATCATCCTTATCATAGATTGTGGAAGACTTTTAACGGAGAGCTAGAAATGAAGTTTATCAACGAAAAGAGCACCTTACTGTTGTCTTTGGAAAGAATAAAGACGGTCTCGTTGAGAAAAATATTTGGAAAAAGAGGTCGGTGTTCTTTGATCTTCCATATTGGTCTAAACTCGATGTAAGACATTGTCTTGATGTGATGCATGTGGAGAAAAATATGTGTGATAGTTCGATAGGAACACTTCTAAACATTCCAGGCAAGACTAAAGATAATAATAATTCCCGTTTATATATGGTGGAGATAGGTATACGACAACAGTTGGCTCCAGAAGATAGAGGAAAAAGATCTTATTTGCCTCCGATATGTCACATTCTATCTAAAAAGGAAAAGAAAAGTTTCTGTGAGTGTTTACATGGTAACAAAGTTCCCCAAGGTTACTCTTCAAACATTAAGAAACTTGTATCAATGAAAGATCTCAAGTTAATTGGATTAAAATCTCATGATTGTCATGTCTTGATGCAACAACTTCTACCAGTGGCTATCTGTGGCATTCTTCCAAAAAATGTAAGAATAACTATAACTAGATTGTGCTTATTCTTCAATGCTATATGCAATAAAATTCTTGATTTCAAAAAATTAGATGAATTAGAACATTATACTGCAATAATATTGTGTCAATTGGAGATGTATTTTTCTCCATCATTTTTTGACATTATGGTTCACTTACTTGTTCATCTAGTAAGAGAAATCAGATATTATGGCCCAATTTATTTAAGGTGGAAGTATCCTATATAGCGATACATGAAGATATTTAAAGGATATACGAAGAATCATCACCGATCGGAAGGCTCGATCGTTGAAAGGTACATCACAGAAGAAGCTCTTGAGTTTTGTTCAAACTATTTGTCGGAAACAGAGTCTATTCGAATTCCAAGGTCTCGTTGTGCTCACAGATTTGAAGGTAGAGGTACTCAAGGTTTAAATGTTAAGTCATTGGGTTGGGATGTAGTACTTCAATCAGATTTCTATATATTGAATAATCTTAGTGTAATTGAACCTTACATAGCTACTCATAAAACAATTATACAGAAAAAAATTTCTCGAATGAATGACAAGTTGTTGTTGACACGACATAACAAGGAATTCATAAGTTGGTTTAATAAGAGGATTTCTAATGATTATTGTGCATCCGAGATAATTAAATGGTTGTTTTACATGCCAAAATTTACTATGATAACTTAGACGACATACAACATTTCTAATTATTCCTTTTATACAAAAGCAAAAGATGATTGTGTTATAATGCAAAATAGTGGAGTTATGGTTAAGGCCGAATCCATGTATTTCTCTAGTTCAAAAGATAATAATCCTATTTTGGCAACCACCGCATTCTATGGTGTCATTGAGGAGATTTTTGAGACTGATTATATTATTTTCAAAGTGCCTTTATTTAAATGCAAGTGGGTTCCCGATAACAATGGTGTACAAATTGATGAGTTAGGATTCACACGGATTGACCCTGGCAAGGAAACTTATAACATCGAACCATTCATCATGGCTACTCAAGCAAAACAAGTTTTTTATGTGACAGACCATGCAGACTTATCGAGGAGATGGTCAATTATTCTCAAAGGAAAACATATTCCTCCTAGTGATGTTGAAAGTTTTAGTATTCCTTCCATTCCTTGTTCTCCAGCATAAGTGCCTACTTCATATAAAGAAGTTGATAGAGATGATGTACATGTTATTCGTAACGATCATCAAGAAGACATATAGGAAAACTAAGAAGTGAGTATTTTATATTCTTGATTCATAATTTATTATATGTTATAATTTCTAATGATGTTATTTTCTAACAACTATTATTATTTGAAATTATAGGTGTTTAAAGTCAAGACACCAAGACAACAAGATACTATTATCTAATCAAATGATGTGTACATTATAGGTTGTTTTGTGCCATTTTGGTTTTTATGTAACATACAATTTTTGGATCATAATGGAATTATGTCATTGATGTAATACAATTTTTGGTCTAATTCAATTCACAAATTGTTGTATTGATGTTTCTGGTTTGATACGATTCAGAAACATCCAGGTTAAAAATTTGGGAATACTATAAAATTGAAATATATATATATATATATATATATATATATATATATATATATATATAATATCAAAACAGTTTTTAATTCAACCGTTGTTATAAGTAGCGCGCTATCCAAAATAATAAAAGGCAAAAATGTCATTGTTGGGATTCGAACCCATGATCTATAAATTATTCCACAACGGTTGTTTGCTTTAACTGTTGTTATAAGTAGCGTGCCACCTAACTTATAACCATGGTCACTTGCTCATTGTGAAAAATAACATACATATAATCACACGCTAACTAACAACGAACGTGAAACTGTCATTATATGTGTTTTCTGTAGTAGTGTTTATTAAACTATCGAAACGAAGATGCATCTTATTGGTTTAGGTAGTACCAATCAATCCTTATAAGCCTTTCTTCAACCATGCAATCCCATACGTGCACAACCTCAAGATCCCTCTCATTTCGATGTGAATTTGATTTTTGCCTAGAAGCTTCCAAAATCCACTGATTGTCATGCCTTGTGTGTTGGGTGTGAATATGGAAGTAGAAAAACAGTCTAGAGGGGGATGAATAGACCCAAATTAAAAAATTCAACCTCTGTTTTCCAATACTAGAGTGTTTTCAAAAATGAGATGCGAGTGGAAAGTTTGATGCGAAAATGAAAATTATACTATTTAAATATTGAACAAGTCAACACGGATTATTTCACAAATATCAAAGATTATAATGATTGAAACACTTGGTATGAATTGATTCAATTGAATAATGCGCGAGAAGTGTTTACACAATGATTCAATTTGAGAAAATAAAACTCCTAATTTGGATCTTGACTTGTATACAATAAACTTGCTAAACTCTTCCAAGTAATCTTTACTCGAATACGTTTCTTGAATATTCCAATAACACCAATTCTACTCCAAGTCTTCGTGTGTAGCAATCAACTCCTTGATCCTACCAATTCTTTGAGCGGTGAAATTATCCGAAGATCTGAGAAGAACTCCGCCTTATCCGTAGCTTTCCACGCAGTTACTACTAAGGAAATTCTGGAGAGAAGAACCTACTTCTTTTCAATGGAACTTGTCACCACTATTGACAATCCATCAATCTTGCTAAAAACCTGAAAAACTTAATAATATATCTAAGAACAATTAGTTTCAAGTGCGCGTCTCCTTCAATCAATCTCAGTAATCTTGTTTTCAAGATCTGAACTCGATATTGAAGTTAAAGATGCAAGAATTTCGTAGCAAGACTTTGAACACTGAAAACAGAGGAAATTGATTTTCACTAAAAATCACACTGAAAAACATGTTCAAAATGATTGATTCTTTTGTTTAAAGATGATGACAAAAAGGTTTTATATGTGCTTGAGATTAAGCACACAAAACTGTTGAAAAAGTTAGTTAGATTCGAACCAAGAGAAAAATATGACTTGAATCAAATGAGCAAATGAAGTGGAATGGAAGAAATAACACTTAAAAAAAATACAGTTGATTCAGATTAGACAAAGTGTGATTCGAATCAAATTCTAGGTGATTCGAATCATGTTTAAAATTTGATTCGAATCAAATGCCACGGAACTGACCAGGAATTTATGAAAAAGAAATTGATTTGAATCATATACAAATATTGATTCAAATCAAATAAAACAGAATTTGTCTCCAGGAAAATGATTAGAATCAAGTGTAAAATTTGATCATAATCAAATGACTCAGTTTCACTTCTGTCCAATTTGACCAGGATAAAAAATTCGGTGTAAAATTGAATGATTCAAATCAATCTTGTAAAATCTCAAAATTTCAAAATTTCAAAAGAATTTTGAGATTTTACTTTTGAATCAACTTTAACCAAAAACATAAACTGATTTCATTCCACTAACATATGTTGTTGATCAAAGAACATTTAGATCAAGATCAAATCTAACCAAAGTTTTATGCATGCTAAAAACGAATCAATTCAAACTCAATTCCGAGAAATGCAATCATGAAGGAGACTCAACAAATCGAAATAAAAACAAAGATGAAAGCGATAAGACAAGTAACAAAATAATCGGATAGAATTTTCCTATGAATTAAGTAGGGACATGTAACTACAATCTCCCCCTTTTTGATGCTTGGAAAGCTTTCACTTGGAATTGAGTCGACCTTTGAGAATAACATGTATGTTCCCCCTGAGACATTACACAAACTATTCACAGTATAAAAACGCATAAAACAATTATAAACCCATTACAAATTCTCCCTCTTTGACAACATAAAAAGAGATAGTTTGAAATGCGTCTAAAACAAGAATTCAACCACTAACAGATAATTCCAAAGAACATAAGAGCTAAACAACTAAGAAGCATATACAACAACCATGATCTCATATAAAACGAAGATAGACATGTCACAAGCAACATAATGCAAATAGACATGCAACACAAACATTCAACAACTATCAATAAAGTGATCAAACTTGTAAATAAAGGTATGCATTAACAATCATAAATAATGCATGAATAAGTAATCAAAGTTCTAATGCACATAATTAGCAACACACATTTAAAAGACTTAAATGCAAATAAGAACAATCAAAGACATAAGCTAGAGATGAATGAGTGAGATATGGATGAAATAATGCAAATAAAAACAATCAAAGACATAAGCTAGAGATGAATGAGTGAGATATGGATGAAATAAGCAAACCAATGCATATCTCTAGCACAAATACATAAAAAGATACAAGGATTATAGAGACATACCATTGTAGTTTTGTAAAAGCTACGATTTGATACAAAATAGTGTTAGTGAAATCAAAATATATATAGCAAACGAAACTAAAAACCAAATCCACTTTCTATTTAAGGAATGAAGAGTCTAAGACTCACAAATCCCTACAAATCTTGTGGAAGGATTCCAATGACAATGGTTTTGTAAAAATACCAACAAGCTGGCGTTTGGAGTCAACGTACTCAAAAACAACATCTCATTTTTCCACGCGATCATTTAGGAAATGGTGTCGGATCTCAATGTGTTTAGTCCGTGAGTGCAGTACCGGATTCTTAGTATGACTTATATCACTAGTACTATCACACTTAATTGGAACGTAACCAAGTTTTAAATCCTAGTTCAATAATTGTTGGTTAATCCATAATACTTATGCACAACAATTATCGGCGGATACATATTTAGCCTTAGTGGTAGAAAGAGCAACATTATGGTACTTCTTACTATGCCAAGAAACTAAGCAGCTTACAAATAAGTGGCAGGTACCACTAGTACTCTTTCTATCCGACTTACGCCCTACGAAATTGGAATCAGAATAGCCCACTAAGCTACAAGAACTTCCTTTAGGATACCAAATATTGTGATTGAAGGTTCCGTTAAGATATATCAAAATACGTTTAATGATCTAAATATGGGAATCCTTAGGCAATGCTTGATATCTAGCACACATGCACACACTAAACATGATATCAGGCCTACTTGCGGTTAAATAGATTAAGGATCTAATTATACCTCGATATCTGGTTATGTCGAAGTCCATTCCTCTTTCATCATTGTCAATAAACACATTTGAAGTAATAAACACCATACTTATACACCAATGGCTTCAATTTGCAAACTTCCTCTTTTGATATCTCCTAGGATTTGATCCAACAGACGATCTTTTGCAATTGTCCACTCTCGAGGCAACTGGTTTGAGGTATCTTGTTTATCATTCTCATGTAAGCTTCCCTCTTTATCTTCCGTAATGTCCTCGTTCTTTATTGAAGGTGGAAGATCCTCTTTGGAACTTTCGTCGTTGATTAACTTCTTCGTTATCAAACCCGAAATATCATAACAAATGCCTTTCCCCGTCTTTTGGGCATGGAATCATCAAAAGCAACATGAATAGATTCTTCTAATGTAAAAAATAATTTAATGTGAATAAGATAAATAAAATGCAACTACACGAAGATAAAGGAGAATGAAACGATCATATCGATTATGATGATCTAGGACTAAAATTTCTGCACAAGTAACGTTAGGAAGTAACAACAAAAATAGAGAAAAAAGAACACAATACGATCAAAAATATGATTGGATACATATTTCTTTACTTCTCTTGAGAATCCATTAAGAGCCCTAGACACTCGTGCACAAAAAAAATAATAGATAGAACTAGGCACCCAATTTTAGTTGGGTCCTTAGAGGTTAGTTGAGACACACTTAGGAATCCATGTCATTTTACCATTGGGAACTTGAATGTTCCTAACATGACAAAGAGGCCTAATGTGAACCTTATCTCCATAATAATGGCAAATATCTTTAGACGAAACAATTCTTCTATTTCTCCTTGTGACATGAGGGGTTTTCTTAAAAACTTTCCCTCTTTCACTTGAAGAAATAGAACAAGCATTAGATAGTGAGGCAACATGTGTTAAATGTCCCTTAAGAGTTTCAATTTCAAGTTTTAAAATTGGAAAATCAAAACATTCAACAACTTCTATCTTTTCATCTAAAGTATTCGAAACAACAAAATAATCATCTTTAAGAGATCTATGAGCTTCCTTTAAACAATCTAAAACACAATTAAGATATTTATCTCTTTTTCAAGTGTGTTGATGATTTCTTTTTGGAGAGAAACTTTCTTAAACTCTTTAATGGAATCATCATACAAGTCATTGAAAGCATTAGACAATTCATTATAAGTATACTCATTTTCAGAATCAGAATTATATACCTTTAAAGTTCCACCTTTCTTACATGCCATCAAGCAAAAGTCGGAACACTCATCATTTAAAATCGAGAAGGAATTTGAGGAGGAGCTCTCAACCTCTTTTTCCTATGCGATGTAGGCCCTACGACCTTTGGAAGATTTTCCCTTTGTTTTGTAGAAAGCATTGTCTTTACTTTTATGATGTTTGGTGAGATTTGGACAGGTAGTTCTATAGTGTCCCAATTTACCACATTCGTAACATGTAATCTCATCATCTTTTTTCTTGTGACCCTTCTTTGGTGGATGAATATTTTGAAATTTTCACTAGACCTTTGTCGGTATGCTTGAGCTTGTTTCTCTTAAGATATCTATTATAGCGTCTGAAAAATAAACCCATTTCTTCCTTTTTAGAAACTTCTCCGTCAGAGTTGTCACTTTCTTCTTTGATTTCTTCCCTTTATAAGATGAAGCTTTCAAAGAAAGATCTCGTTTATCTTATTTTTCTTTCTCTTTCTTTTTCGATTTTACTTCGCTATCGGCGACTCATTTCATCTCATTCTCATGCTCACCTAATTTCCCAAACACTTTTGTAATGTCCAAAGTACTAAGATCATTTGCTTCTTTTATTGTAGTGACTTTTGTTTACCACTCCCTGCACGTGGATCTCAATATATTGTTAGTACAATATTTGTTGGAAAAGGTTTTACCTAAGTCTCGTAGTTTTTTTATTAAATGGAGGAATCTAGTTTGCATGGAATGCACATATTCTTTGGGTTTCATACTAAATAGTTCAAACTCCTATGTAAACATATTGATTTTAGAATCCTTGACGTCCTTCATTCCCTCATAGAGAGTTTAGAGAGCACCCCACGTACCTTTAACACTCGTATGATGTGAAATCGAATAAAACACTTTAGCACTAAGTGATTAAATAATTATGTTCCTCACATTCAAATCATATAAATCCTTTTTCATTACATCATCATTCCAATCTTTTGGATGTTTAACAACTTCGTCATCGTCCTTGGAAAAAAATGGTCTCATGTGATCTAAGTGGACGGCGTGCAGGTGAGAGAGAACCTGACTGTTGAGGTATTGCCCGTGCGGATAGAGGATCGAGAAGTGAAGTAGTTGAGTGGTAAGGAGATTTCATTGGTGAAGGTAGTGTGAGGAGGACTGGCTGGTGGAAGCGTGACTTAGGAATTAGAGAGCCAGATGAGAGAGTCGTATCTAAATTTGTTTCCTTCAAGTAATTTTCGAGGGCGAAAATCCGTTTAATGGAAGGAGTTGTAACACCCCGAAATATGATTATTTTATCTAATAAAATTATTTATATTTTTTATTTAATTAAATTGGTATGTAGTGTGTTTTAATTAAATACATTAGCATGTATGTGTTGTATGGTGCAGTATAGTGAGAGTGTTGACGGGGTGGTAGAAGGACTAGAAAACTAAAATAATTAAATAATTAGAATTATAGTTATTTTGATTTATTAATTAAAATAAAATAGAAAAGGAGATTTTGGGTGGAATAATAAAAAAACTAGAGAATATGGGGAAAGTGGTGAAAATTGTAACATAAGTTGGGCCTTAGTACAATTTTTAAGAGATTAAATAATTAGCTTAGAATATATAGTAGTTAGTAGAGTTTTGGGAGGAAAAGAGGAGTACGTGAAAAACATATTTTTGGTGGAAAGAGGCCAGGCTAGTACTAAGGAGAACCTGCATTGATAGAGCTTGAAGGTTTTTTGTTGAAAACCTTAGATAAGAGGGGGATTACTCCTAATATGGTGTAGCTTGCGGGATTGGGTAGAGGGAAGTCCTTAATCTCTCAATATTTTCCTTAATTTTTCCCTTTTGATGAATGATGGAGGAATATGTGTTGAGTCTTATAATTGTATGATATGTGTGTATAATATGTGAAATTCGTGCACTATTCAACCATAAAAATTATGTGTTCTTGTTGATTAAATTGGTATAAAAGTGTGTTCATATGTAGTGTGAATGTGATGAAAAAAATATTAAATCCATATTAATTGAGAGAAAAGTATGTTAATTGATAGATAAATAAGGTATTGTTGTTAGATAATGTTTTCCCAGTTGTTGCTTTGTTTATAAGTTAGGGTTTTACATCAAGGAGTTCAAGTGTTTGATCAATCAGAGTTTAGTGTGATTCTCAACATCTCAAGTTCTTCCACTCATTCATGGTGACCAAGTGTTTCCCCTTCATCAACAATAAAATTTGAGCTTGCACCAATTAAAGATCATCAAGTCCCAATTCATCAGGGGCCCCAAATTAGGGTTTTGGTCAAAAGCTGACTGGATGTTGACTTTCTCACCAGAGCATGATCTCATGGCTTGGAATATGATTCAAGGCCTTCAAATGCATCTTTTAAGTCCATTCATAAGGTTTAATTAGCTCAAGAAGTATGGTCAATTGATGATTGCAACATTTGAATCCATCTGATACAAAGACAATAGAGGCTCAAAGTCAAAGTTTGAATTTTGACATTTTTGGTCAACCATGGATTTCTCAAGTCAATAATCATGAAAATATGGAAGATGATTTAATTGTATCAAGCTTAATCAAGAAAATCAAGAAAAAGATCCAAGTTGTCAAATTAGGATTTTTGCAAATTTCTCTAAGTACAAATTTCCATGATCAAGTGACCTACTTTCCAAGGCCATAGTTTTTGATTCAAGCATCCAATTGAAACACTTGACGGTTTCTCTTAAAGATGACATTTGATATTACAAGTTGGTGAAAATTGGGAGCCAAAAGCTTTCTTTAAGTGGATGAAATTAATGTTAAAAGTTAGGGTTCCAAGTTGTGTGAATTTCCAAACACTTAGAAATTTTTTCAAAGTTTTTAACCTTGTCAAGTGCATGACTTTGTGGATTCTTTGTGAACAATTCATGCCACCAATTTTGATGCTTTAGGGCTGCAATTAAAGATCACATTTCATACTTCATCTTAGTGGAAAATTTGTCCCAAAAAGCTTTTTCCAATTGAGAAATATTGATAATCAAAGTTGAGGTTTCATCGTGATGACCAATTACAAATGAACCAGAATTTTTCTAAGTATTTAAACTAAGTTTGGTCACATGAATTTGGAGTCACTTTTGGGCACTTTCCAAGCATTTCCAAGACTTGTGATCAACTTGAAGCTTGTTCATTTCCATCAAATCTTCATATTGGTACCAAATCCATAGGAGATTGATCTTCATACAAAGGGTAAAAACTTGATCCAATGTGCCACCTTGAAGTATGTAATACCCCGTATTTTAATTTGCTCTGGATAATATTAGTTGTGATCAACTGGGTTCCGGTGTACTCTAAGAAATTATCTGCAAAGATAATTAGAGTAACTGTTGAGCTCAAAGCAAATCCAATTAATATTATATGACTCTGAGGTTTTATTGATTGGAGCCATAGAGACTATTTGGACATTTAGTAGTGCTACTAATTATTGATGTTTCTCTATATCTTTTCATTTCCTTTTCCTCTCCATTAAAAAGAAAAAGATAGAAAGAAGTTAGAGAGAAGTTGGAGAAGAGGAAAAGAAGAGAAAACCTAGAGGAAGAAGAAGAAGCTTGGAATCATCATCTACTCTTCATCTTTTCATCTCATCTTCCTCATCATAATCCAACTCTAAGGTGGGTTCTAGAATAGAGACATTGTTATATAAATTTCTTAAGTTTCTAGAGTTAGGTTGGATATTGAGAAAATGAGTAATTTTGCAAATCAATGAAATCTAACGGATAAAATGAGGTATAAATGGCATAGAATGATTAATATATGTTTGATCATCTGTTGATACTTGTTTGTGTGTTTGATTATGTTTTGAATGAGATTGAAGTGGAAGAAAGTTCATGAAAACAAGTATTTTTCTGTCTACGTCCAGAGTAACCGGTTACCCTCTGGGGAGTAACAGGTTACCCTTTGAAAAATGGTATTCTGCGCAGAAAATGAATGCAGTAATCGGTTACCTTATGGTGAGTAACCGGTTACCTAAAAGTGTCTCTAACTCTCAAATTGGTTATGTGTGAACAGTAAAGCTTGAGTAACCGGTTACCATATAGTGAGTAACCGGTTACCACTGTTATACTTTGAAAAATTATCTTTGAAAATTAATATCTTTCAAACCGTGTTTCCGATCGAGGTGTTCTTGGTACCGATGGAAAGCTATGAGAATATTCTACACAATGGAAGTGAAAAATATCAATTTTATGGCCCGATTAAATAATCGGAGGAAAACCCAAAAGTGGTATAACTTATGTTTGAATTATCACATGTAATTCTATTGTGCAATTGTAATATGCCTTGCCTATCTTATTGTTGTTAAGCATGATATTGAGAAATATGCCTACTTAAAAGATAAATAGGAAGTGTGAGAATAACTTACACCAAACTATATTAGAACCTAGTAATGGGCTAGGAAATTGGTAAACAATCTAATGTTAACGCTCGCGCATGAAAGGTCGAAGCGTGTAACCAAATACCGAGTGGTATAGAAGAGAATGGAACACTATTATGGAACATGGGTACTATGTTAGGTATTGAAAAGGCAAATGAGGCCAAAAGGCGTATGTGGCCTAGGAATGATGAATACAATCACGGTTGTATGAGAAATCACAAAATCGTAACCATTCCCCTATTATGTGTAGCCCATGAGTAACGAGCTCCTCTGGAACGAATGCACTATTACTTGGTAGGTTTGATTCCCAATGTTATAGTACGAATGGAACCTATATGGTAAAGAGACTTGTGATGGTATACAGACCGTGTGAAGTGACGACTTAAGGCGATAATGTCCCTTAGCTCCGAATCCATCTTGTATGCCAAGTAATTACGAGGATCCATGACTCGCTCCGAATTTTAGACGTAGAAGCGGACGGGAAAAAGGGATGCCTTGATAAGGTTATCGATAGTGATGATTATTGAGTTAGTAGACTCATAACAAGTTTCCATATAGTGTGAGATTATGAGATTGTGAACTCGAAGTCATTTCCTTTCCCATGGACTTGAGTTAGGATTTGGTTAGAACCTTGTAAAGCCGAGAGAATCCATAAGATAGGGAACTCACTGAGATTTAATATCTCACCCCATGTTGTTGATTATATTACAGGTACCACAGGTTCCTCGAAGGGTAAGGATAAAGTCGTTTGATTTTCCTCACTTTCCTTGGCTTTTTGGGATGGCAAGACTTTCGCTTTGGAGTTTTATTTTGAGATCATTGTATTGATCTAGTTCTTAGTGTATTGGGACATCTTGTATATATTATGCCGTAGAATTTTAGTACTTTGTATTTTGGGCATGTAATATATACAATGTGTTAACTAGGAACTTATGGTATTTTAGTACCAAAACTTGGATTCATGTATAATATATATGCTTTGATGTATGTTGTTATATATGGGTGTTACAGTTGGCATCAGAGCAGGTCATATCCTTGACCTAGCCATGAAATAGTATAAGTATTTCTTTCCGTTTCATATTGTTCACTGTTGATTTTGGCGAACAACCTCTGGTTTACCAATCTCTTATAAAATTGGGTTACTTGCAGGACCAACCACACAAATCCTGGGATACATGTGCAAATTTGTCTAACTCTTAGGAGAATGGTGTTTTAATGGTTTTGTTTTGTTATATCTTTTATGTATGAATGGGTTGGTTAAAGAACTAACTAACAACTTCTGGCGAAAAATAAGTTGAATGAAAGTAAAACTTGCATAAAATAAATGACAAAGGATAAATGACTGGAAAAGTAAAGGTAATTATAAAAAACTTTGAATTTTTATAAACTTAGAAGATGGTGTTCACACGTACATTTTCCAGATAACAAACTCTTTTCTCTCACACGGGTACTTTGAGTATTTACAGGAATTTTGTACAAGTTTTCACACACTAAAATTCTACAACAACTATCCTATTTGTATACAAATATGATAACTACCAAACAACGGAAAAATTCTAAATCTTTGACATTTGGCCTTCTGCATGTCTTCTTTTCTTATGAAGCTTCCACGCGTCTTCTGCCAAACGTTATAACTCTTGAATTTGAATTTTCCCTTTGTGTCGAAGCGTTGCGCCTCTTCACTTTGTCTAATTGTCGAAAAGTAACAAATGTCCCTTAAACCTTGTCTGACGAAAACTTCTTTATGTTTCTGTCGAAATGTCGAAACGTTGTTTTTGTCGAAGTGTCGAAAACTTCTTTTGAATACCTTCGTTTTCTTTCTTCTTCATATGTAGCCATTTTCTTTAGTTAAAGAACATCATTTTGCCTACCAAAACATGGTGTCGAAAATATATGTCTACAAATTGCCCCCCAGCAAAGATGTTTCGACTTATTTTTGGAGAAACCATCATTTGCTGTCGAAAATATTTCGACGCCATGTTACCTGTATTAATGATGTTGGTTTTCTAGACGTGACCTTTTGTTAAGTCCCAAGAAAATCCATCATTACACTTTTCTTAAAACGTCCCATCTAATCCCACGTTCAGACATGATCTCCATAACCCTAAAACCTAGCTAGCCATGCTTTTCTCAACTTTCCATACTCTTTGATCATCACCGTTGAAATTTTGACGCGTGTCCCATGATCAATATAGAAACTGGAACGCTTCCTCACCTTTCCCTCTATAAATACTCATTTCCAAATCTTTTAAACACTTTTGCGTTCCTGACCTTCTTCTTCTTCACAAACCCATTTCAAAACCTTCACACTTTCTTCTGAAATTTCTTTGCTTCCTTCATCAATGGCTCCTCGCAAAGCTCCTATTAACAAGAAAACCAAGAAGGCCAAGAACACTACCGTTCTCCCTTATGCGCATGAGTTGCCTGGACCAGTGATTGTGAGCAATCAACAGTACATTCCAGAGCCTCCAAATGAAAGAGAGAAAGCAAGCATTTATCAATCCCAGGTACTCATTCTGGTTCTTATTTCTGGCACTTGCCATGCAATGTTGGGTCCACTCCCTGACCCCAATGCTAACGCTGATCGTTTAAAGGATTTTTTCCCTACGTATTCTCATTCAAAACCCATAGGTGCTGGAATAAAACCCAAACCTAGTGAAACGTCCTCAAAAAATCCTGATAGCTCCTCAGCTTCTGAAGAAATAGATTTAGCATATTTGAACCAAGCTAGGATCTTTAGAAGTTGCCCTTTGACAAAAGATCCTTCAGACTATTTGGCCTGGCTGACTAAGGTCGAAAAAATTAAAGGGGATTTCTGGAAGCAAACTGGCATTTTCGACTTGATCCAGCTGTCGAAGGTGGGCCCTAGTTATTGCCCAAACATGCTCCTGGCTTCCCTTTACTTTTGGGATAGCACCTACAACAACTTCCATCTTCCCTGTGGAATGGTCACTCCAACCTTCTTCGACATAGCTGCCATAGTTGGCCTTAGCCCTATAGGATTAGACTTCGACCCTACTGTTTTGGATGAAGATACTATAGGTTTCAACACCAAACATGCCTCCTATTCCTTGTTTATTGCTCATTATTATGACAAAACAACTACAGAAGTCTCTGATGTAGAGCACATAGCCTTTTTGACCCTCTGGTTGTCGAAATTTGTCTTTTGCTCTCGTTCTCTTCAGGTTGCCAAAAATACCTTACCATAGCTAACCAACTTCATGCTGGGAAAAAACTTTGTTTAAGCGAAATGGTTTTGGCGAACCTTTATGAATCCATTAGCGAGAGTGTGGAATTTTTGAAGACTATCAAAGAGAAAGGAAAACTAAGCTTGGCAGGGCCTTTCTGGCTTCTACAGTTATGGCTAAATGCCACCTTCGAGGCTTCTCTGCCTATCAAGAATAAAGTAAATGACGAAGAAGTGAAGGACAGAAACGTCGAATGGCCTAGGTTGGTAAAACTAACTCCATCTGACGAAGGGATTAGCCTTCGACAAGCCTTCACCAGTTACGTAATGATGTTTGCCAAACGATACAGCTTCACTCCGTCCATGGCACCCTTTGCCAACAGAACCATTGGTCCCAAATGGTTTACCAAACAACTTCCTTTTGAGATGCAGAAAGAAGAAGACACATTTTTGGTTATCTGGGAATCGTTCCTAACACCAAGACACCTTTTCTCCCATCACAACACGAATAACACAAAAATTTCCCTTATTGTTTATCAACCCAACCTAGTGGCTCGACAATTTGGGTTAATCCAAATAAAAACAAAACCCGTTTATACAAAGAAAGGCTGTATTATTTTTCACAATTCTTTTCATAATCTGGAGAAAAGCATAGAGTTATCAGAAAAATACTTTGATGAGACTTTAGAGATTCAACCGATGGTTTTTCGACCATCCTTCCTCTGCACTCAAGAATTTGATGTTTGGTGGAAAGACTACTACCTCACTAGATTCTTCGACGTGACGGCCTTTACGACTCATCTGACGAATGCTTTTACTTTTGTGCAGGATCGAACAAAGAAAGGTACTGAAAGACATATTAAAGAAATCCAAAAGTTTCAGCACTATTTTGAAACTATTTACCGGCCAAATGATCTTAGTCGAACCATAAGCAAAGCAGCAGTGACTTTGAAACACAAATTTACAGCAAAATTGGAGAAGCTGGTGTTGCCTTCATATGTTCGTCCAGAAATACGTTACGATTTTGCATACAGCTATTATCCACCAAAGTTTCCCCCTCTACCTTCTGCTGAATTTGGTGTAGCATTAAGCCCTCCATTCCCAGATTGGTTTATTTGTGGATCTCACCTAAAACTGCTCCGTGAATCTTGTAAAAAACCTGCTGAGCGTGTGGTTCCGACTAAGTATCATTTGGACAATTTCCCAGGACACCTTCATATTGGAATAAAACATGTTCGCGTGGAATCTCCCATTCTTGAAGGTGTTTAAAGAAACACAATTTTTCTTTACTTTATTCTAACTTCCTTTTTCTGTTTTTTCCTTTTGTATTCATTTCTTTATTCTTCTTTCTTTCTTCCAGCTGTCAAGATTACTCCTAAAAAGGCTTCTGTCAGAAGTAATTCTAGAAAGGTGGTCGAACGACCAACCTCTATAGTCGAAAAGGTTTTACCAGAAAATATCAACTTTCTTCCATGTAATAAATTCTGTTTAACTTGAACTAAAATAATTTTCTCCTGTGTTTTTAGGTGAGTCAAAATCCACCACCCTCCAAGAAAAGAAAACAAGAGGAGAAGGTAAAGGTGGTCGATGAAGAATCTGGGGATGAATCTCCAGACCAACAACTTCTCAAGAGAAAGAAGGTCCTGAAGATCAAGACAGTTGCCTCCCAAAGGTCCATTGTCCGCTCGACCAAGAAAACTCCCCCCACCAGTCCAGTTACAAAAGTTCTTATCAAAGATACAGAAAGTGGGAATTCCAGCTTTAACACTGAGATCCCTCAGGTAAACCTTTATTTCGACTGGTGATATTCACTTTTACTTGCATTTTCTTTTCCTTGACTTTTTGCTTGTTCTCAGATCCAAGTTGATGTCGAAGGACACCCCATAGCAAAAGAAATGCCAATATTGACAGGTGGTCCTACCTTCAAAGCAGCTAGCTCAATGCCTACCTCTTCCAAAGTTTCGACAAAGAACTCATCAAAGGAAAAAGAGCAGGACACAATTGATCTTGATTCTGAAAAGACTTTAGCTGAGAGACTCCAAGATGGAGTCGACCCTGATGCTGGTAGCTATGAAAGGCAAACCATTGATGAATTCGACACTGACCTGGAAGAGCACTCTGATAATTCTCCTGTTCGTCCAGCATTAAATACTGAAAAGGATGGTGATGAGTCGCCAGATCAGGCAAAACCCACGAAAAAGAGGAAGAAGGTAAACAAAACTCTCTCACAGAAACCTCCTACTCCCAAAGTTTTAAAGAAAATACTATCAAAGGAACCAGGTGAGGGAATCACCCCCGCTGCAGCGGAAAGTGAAAGTTCTAGTCTAAAGACCAAAATTCTAAAGGTATGATTTTTTCTCTTCCTCTTGATGCTAACAAACTGCTGTACTTGTATTCGCTCCTTTGATCTACTTATCCTTCAGGTACCTGTCGATATTTACGGACAACCTATGATCCAAGTTCTTCCCAAGACCAGTAGTGATCCTACTTATAACCCAGCCAGCGCCTCCAAATCCTCCCCTAAGAGTTCAACAAAGGAATCAGCCACTGAAGTAGATCAACCCATTGCCATTTCTATACGAATTCCAAAAGTAGTGGAAGAAAAGATTGGTCCCGACACTGAAGACTTCATCGAAACTGATGGGGACACTGTGATGGCTGCCACTAGAAATGAGGCTGAAAATCAATCTCCCCTCCATTCAGAATTTGCTGACGAAGAGCGAGACAAGGAGGCTGCAAGTGATGCCGAAGAAGAAGAAGAAGAACATGAAAGGCCACCAACTCCTGCTGCTGATACTGGCGAAAAGACAGACAACGTCGAAGAAAATCTTGGTAAAACAACTACAGCTGCTTCGACCGGGATGACTTCGACCCAGTTCTCTCATGAGGAGCTAGAGAGTATGAAGGTACAAAGACCTTTCGAATACCTGAAGACCATGCTCAGTTCCCGCTACAATTTCGCTAACACTACTATCAGTAGTGTAATACCCCAAATTTTGACCACTTAGATTTCCCATCATTGTGAAAATCATCATCACAATGTGGATGAACCATCATGCTTCATCAGTCTCCCCAAAGATGGGTGAGCATCCAATACAATCAAAATTAGGGTTTCAAGCCCTCTCTGAGCTTTAGACAAAGGATCAATCAAGAAATGACATGATCTTCAACTTGTCTAATCTCTCAAACATCCACAATGGATCAAAAAGGACTCCCACTTCAAGGATTAAGCACAAGGTTGCTCCCTTCTAGGTGGATCAAGTCTCAAGATCGCCAGTGTCACCAAATTAGGGTTTTGATCGACCAGGGCCTCCAGATGGAAATTTTCATCTGGGCACAAGGCAATGATCCAAAACATTACCTAATATACTTTATGGAACCTCATGAACCCATGCATCAAGTCAATTTTGCCTCAGGGGATGCATTCATAAAAAATCAGGAATTAGGGTTTCTTGACCTAATTCACCCCTAAGTTGACTTTTGGGACAAACCATGAGCCAAGACCTCAAGACATGATTTGAGGGTCTCTAATATACCATATTGATCCATTTGGGACAATGGATTGATCCAAGAAGCTTGAGCAACAAGTCTCAATTTCATCTGCACCACAATTAGGGTTTTAAGAGAAAAGTCAACTGTAACTTTGACTTTTGACCAAGACATGCTCCCAAACCCTAATACATGATTGAATATACCCTATTACACCCATGGAACATGTCCATCAAGTTTGATTTAGGTCAAGGACATGATTTCCTGAAGAATTGCACAGTTTGGAATTCATCTGATAAAAAGTCAACTGTGCACAAAAGTCAACTTTGACTTTTGAGATTTTTCACCAAAATGGATTTTTAACCCTAAAATGATGTTAATGTATGATTTGAATCATCATTCATCAATAAAAATCAAGAAAAGTGAGATAACTTGTAAAAGGGGTAACCATAAAACTTAGAAATTTTTCTAAGTTAAAAATAAAGTGGCAAAGGTACCAACTTTGGAGGACCATAACTCCTAAACCACAAGGCCATTTTTTCTCATCCAAAGATGGATTTGTAGCCCTCATTATCACCTACAAAAACTTCAACTACAAGTCATTCCAATTCATTAAGGATTTTGAGTTATGGAGTGATCAAAGTGGCTGAAAAGTGAAAATGTCACTTTTTCCAACACTTAGTGAAATTTTCACTAAGTCAGATTCTGCCTCACTTTTTGTCAAATGTAGGGGGATTTTTCACTTGGAATCAAAAGAGATCAAAACCAAACTTGTTCAAACAGTTGTTGTATCATGTAAGAGCTTTCCAAAATGGCCAAGAACATTGCCAAATTCAACCTACACCATGAGATACAACATTGCCAAGTTGCCTTGCTGAAATCTGTCAAGGCAAGGCAGAATTTGCAACTTTGGTCGATTTGCCAAAATCAGCCTAATTCAATTGCTCCTATCCACTTGGACACCTCAGAGGATTGAATCTAAAGGGGACAATCACTGAGCCAAGCCTCCAAAGTCCATGGAACAAGAAAGAGCATGTTGAACCTAGAATGGCCAAAATAGGGACAAGACTTCAAATTTGGAATGAGGCATTCAATGAAACCATCAAGGTGGCATGGACTGAGCCATTCTCATTTGAAATCAGTCAAGACTTATCCAAGACCAAGGGGACCATAGCTCTGTGCCCTAACCTCTAGTTAATGGCTAGAGGAGACTTGCATTTCCATTGGCCAACATTGAGGAAACACCTGCTGCAGTTGCAATTCACTGTGGATCCTAAAACAAACTTGCTCTACTATTAATAGAGCTCAATTGTGGTCAGTTTAAGTACACCAAAGCCATCTAACAGATGCTTTCCTCAAAATCTCTTCTTTCACTCCAATTTTGCCTTCTAAGGCAAGTCACTATCGGGTTTTAAGTTTGAGAGCAATTCCAATCAAACCAATCACTCACACACCTCACACACATCACATATGAGCTGATCAAACACTTAGATTACTTCTGAAACATCAATTTCATGAAATCACCAGCTGATTGCTCAAGGTTTTAACCAAAGTGCAGCTGAGGTACCATAAAATGATCTAGCCAATTTCAATCAAGTCCAACCATCCAAACACAATCCATAGGGTGTAGGGAAGCTGTTCAGATCATCACCACTCATCTGTAACACCTCCAAATCAAAAATCACTTTGAACTTGCTGTCACGACTTGGAGGTAAGCACATACTTGGTCATCTCTCAATCTATGCATATTGCCTCGCACAATAATTTGGCCATATGTTCATAATCATGCATGGAATGTTTTCCCTCAATTAATTGCATTGTTTGAATCGTGTATCAAAAATCCTAGCCTTCATGCAGAAATTAGGGTTCTTGAGGTTTCTTCGTGATTTCTTGTTGTATGTTTAATTTAAATGAAATTAAAGTACATAGACATGATCGTGAGGTTGAGACGAGCATAATGATATGTGGATTGCATGATATGATTACGTATTCATGGAGATTGGATAGAAAATGCAAATCTGAGAAACCAAGAACACGCGCGTGTTCTTCAGCTTGTTCTTGGCGCCATTTTTAGAAATTCAAATATTTGAATTTTGTGATTTTTGTTTAATTGATTCAAAAATTAATTTCTCTCTGAGTTTTAATGATTTTGAGTTGATTCTTTTTTTAACAATTCACAAAAATGTTACAATATTTTATTTTCATAAAAAATCCCAAAAATATTATTTATTTCATATAATTGATATTTTTGCAAAGAATTAATATTTTAATTGTTTTTGACATTTTAAATATTTTTTCTACATTGATTTTGCAACTTTTAATGCTTTCTAATTATTTTGTCAGTCAATACTTAATTTTTGAAGCATTAATCCAAGATCATAATTTGTTTTCCATGTGTTAAACAATTTTGATCATTTTAATTGAATTTTTATTCAATTAAAACACATTTTGAAAACAAATTAGGGTTTTGGATTAATTCAACCCTCATAAATCATTTTCAAACTTTTTTGGGCCTCTTGAGAGAGTGTAAGACCCAACCCCCTTTTTTGAAAACCTTTTTGGGCCTCAATTATTGTATAAGTCCCGTTGTATTTCAAAAATCACGGCGCGATCGTCGCCTTTTCAAAATAAAACCTCTGGGCCTACCCTCGGGTAGTAAGACCCATTTCTTTTCTTTAAAAACTTTTTGGGCCTCTTGAGAGAGTGTAAGACCCAATCCCCCCTTGTACAAAAACTTTTTGGGCCTCACTTATTGTATAAGTCCCTCTGTACAAGTAAACGGCGCGATATTCGCCCGTTTAAAAATAAAAATCATCTGGGCCTCTCCTTGAGCTATAAGACCCATTCAAAACACTTTGGGCCTCTATTAGAGTGTAAGACCCAATCCCCCTTTTAACCAAAACATTTTGGGCCTCACTTATTGTATAAGTCCCTCTGCGTTAAAAGAAAACCTCGGCGCGATCGCCATTTTTAAACGAAAAATCATTTGGGCCTACCCTCGTGTTATAAGCCCCTCTCTTTTCTTTAAACTTTTTTTGGGCCTCTTGAGAGAGTGTAAGACCCATCCCTTTGTACAGAAAACCTTTTTGGGCCCCAGTCACTTGTATAAGTCCCGCTGTACAAAGTCAAACAGTGTGCTCACTGATAAAACCCTGGGCCTCTCCTTGAGCTGTAAGCCCCAAATCTTTCTTTTTCAAAGCACTTTCTCCTTTGATTTTGAATATACTGTTGTTTTCAATCTTTCTTTGTTGAACAACTAACCAAACAGCATGGAAGCACTACAACCGAGTAAGTGGTTATCGCTTTCATTTACTGCTTTCATATTATAAACTGTATTGTGGGGCTGCTCACTGTAAGTCTCCTTTCATAAACTCATATCTACTGTGTAATAATAGTATAGATATTTCGAGTTTCCCCGGCAACTACGTCTAGAACTAGGTGACGCCGTTTCATTTATTCGTAGAAATAGACGCCTAGATCCCCAATAGGAGCACCAGATACAGTCTTCTCTTCGGCTGCCCTCCTTAGGAATCGTCAAGAAGCTCTACTCCCCAAGATGAATGTATTCTCTGTGAATGGCATCTTTGAGTTTCTTCCAAATTCTCGAACTTTCCTGACTTGATCTATTCCTTGTGGATAGCTTGCCTTGAATGTCTCGGGGTTTGGGTACCCACTACGGTCATAATTTTGGACCTTAACTAAGGAACCCTCTTTAAAAGTTAAAAGTCGCTGGATAGTAAACCTCGCACGTTTACCAGTGGTTTTTATCTTTAAAAGAGTTCTCTCTCCTAATGGAAATGAGATGATAGACCCGCGGGCTTCTTAAAAGCATCGGCCTCCTCTTGGGCATTATTCAAGGACACTACGGCTTCTTAGAAGTATTCACAGCCTCCTCTTAGGCTTTGTATAATGATCTCTTCCTACGGGAATGATAGCCTCCTCTTGGGCTTCGTACAAGGACCCGTCAGCTTCTTAAAAGTTTCCAGCCTCCTCTTGGGCTTCGTACAAATTGTCCCGATGACCTCCTAGAGGTATAGGAACAGAACCTAGTCATCTTCATAGAACAGTCCTTTCGTAGAGTCTACTACTGTTTCTCAAAGCATAGTACAAAAGAAAAAAACTCTAGACTTGGACAGTCTAACTTCCTTGAGTCTCAAAGACATTCTCAAGTGACCCCCTTCGTTAAATAGGAAGGAAACCCGCAGACTCGGACAGTCTCAATACCCTTTGGATTTCCCGTTTCCTCAAAGAGAAGGAAATATCCATGATCCTCAAATCAAATCCCTGAGTACAATGTTGCTCATATAAGAACTGATTTTCTCTTTTAAAATCAGTATATTGGATCTGTCACTCAACTGAAACAAACCTTTAGCCTCCATCTCAGGCTTCGTACGAGATACAAAAACACTCTCTTATTGAGTATCAAAGACTCTCTTGTTGAGTCAAACAATAGCCTTTATCTCGGGCTTCGTACGAGACACAAAGACTCTATCGTCGGGTCAAAAACTTTTAGCCTCTCTCTCGGGCTTTGTACGAGACAGAAAATAGCCTCCTCTTAGGCTTTGTATAATGATTTTCCTAGCGGAAATTAGCCTCCTCTTAGGCTTTGTATAAGAAAACCACTGGTTGATCCAATTAACCTTTTAGCATCAAAGTTGTGCCTCGTTCACAGTACACAAACATCAACAACTCCTTTCCTTTCATCTAATCGTTGTAAGCGGCAAGCCTCTGGATCATCTCTATCCATGCCACTGTCCCTCTTTTAGCATGAGAAATTCCTAAGGAAAGATGGCATTGCTCTACACTGAGTTAAAGTCTTCTCCTTCAGGTTAAAACCCTTTCTTCGGAAATTATGGCATTGCTCGGATCCGCGTATCCCGGTTAAAGTAATTCTCCTTCCCCCTCTTTAGAGATGACAAATTCTCTCTAAAGTTGAGGTCTTTCAGCTTCACGTCTTGGGCTTTGAACAAGACACAAATAGACCTTTCAGCTTCACATCTTGGGCTTTGAACAAGATACAAACCACCTTTCGCTTCACGTCTTGGGCTTTGAACAAGACACCAAAACACCCATTTCCTTCCGTAGAATAGGAGAAACTACGAACGCTCTGATTTCCCTGTTTCAGTAAACGGGAATACGTAGACATAAGATCGAAAGAAAAGATCTTAGCGAGCGCAATCAATAAAAAACCCAAATCCCATATCTCCATCAATCAAAAGCAGTAATTCAAAAGCATCAGTCCTAACATCCTAATCCTTGTTCCCCGCCAGAAACCTTCTGTCAAGGTAAAAAGAAAGAAAACAGTATTGGTGAAAATACAAATAACCAGTACAAAGGCCCCCCCACATTGATAGCATCCGTAACCTAACAGACCGCTGTTTAAACTCAGTATGCAAGCAGGGTTAATTGGAGACATCTATTTCCCTTCCTTATTCAGCTCACAATAGGATAAAAAATGAATCGACCTGTAGTTTTAAGCTCAACCGCAGAGAGCGACCAGCGCTTAAGAACCGCGTCCAAAATCGCTCGCTACAAGTAGCTCGACTACCTCAGGGACTACTTCTGATGCCAAGTCAATGGACGAATCGATGGCAAACATTCGAAAGAAGGTCCTTGATATTGACTTGTTTCAACTTCTGGAGAATGACTCTTCTGCTCACTTCGACTTGAAGAAAATCCTGAAGCAAGTCAACGTCCTGGAGGCTCCTCCTGAAGTCACTGATGTGGTGCTGGACCTCACTACTTTGATAAATCTTATGGTAACTGACTTTAATCGACTTCGAGAGTGCTCCAAGAAGCTTGAAACCAAAACAGAAACCCAACTTGCTGAGTGGGAAGCTGCGTCGAATTCGTCCAACAAGGTAACTAAAATGGAGCAAGTGTCTGAGCAAAATCAGCGAGAAGCAGCTTTGTGTGGCGAAAACATTCTAAAATGGGAGAAACAAATTTCTATCCTCCAAGGCAAAATTTCACATGCGAAAAAACGTCAATCAGAGCTGCAGAAGAATGACCAGGAAGAAATCCGCAAAGAGCTGGAAGTTGGTGTGCACCATGTCGATAGGGCCCGTAAGCTTGGCGAGGAGATTGGGGAGATTACTAAGAACAAGACACTTTGTGAGCGACGCCTTCAAATTTAGAAGTTGAAATTCGAGAAGCTGAAAGCATCATTTCCCGTTTGAACACTTGTAATTTTTGTTTGGCTTTTAAAGCCCTTTTTTGTAATGACAATGGATCCGTACTATTTGGCGAAAAGATTTTTAGTCCGCCATATTGCTTTTCTTTTTACAATTATTCGACTGCTATTTTAATTTCTTGCAATGTTGGCTTATATTTTTTCAAATACTTGCCATTTATCTTCAGTATTCTTTTATCTTTATCTATCTCTTCGACCTCATATGCGCCATTTGAAAAAACTTTTAAAATTTGGAAAGGTCCTTCCCACTTAGGAGACCATTTTCCCATTAACCTATCTTTTCGATCCATAGGAAGAATTACTTTCCAAACAAGATCCCCCACTGAAAGGGTCTTAAATTTTACTTTCTTATTGTAAAACTTTTCGACTCTTTCTTTTTGTCTCTTTATCAGGTCTAACGCACGCAATCTCTCTTCATCCAAATCAACTAGTTCATCCATCATCATGCTCCAATACATTTCTGATGGAATTTCATGATGCCTTTGAACTCGTATTGACTGTAAATAAATTTCGACCGGTAGCACTGCATCGTGTCCATAAGTCAATTTGAATGGAGTAGAATTTGTTGCTTCTTTAGGAGACGTTCGACAAGCCCATAAAATCTGATCCAAAGTCTTATGCCAGTTTTTAGGATTTCTACCCACGTGCTTTTTGATCAAATTTATCACAACCTTATTTGCTGCTTCGACTTGTCCATTTGCTTGGGCGTAATATGGTGTCGAAGTTAAGAGTTTAAAACCTGTGTCTTTTGCAAACATTTGCATGTTTTTTCCAGTAAACACAGATCCCTGATCAGTAGTTATTGTTTCTGGTATCCCAAATCTGTAAATTATATGTTTCTGGATAAACTCTATAACTGCCTCTTGATCCACATTTACCAGTGGTATAGCTTCAATCCACTTAGTGAAATAATCTATTCCAACTAAAATGTACTTCTGCCCCTTTGAAGAGGCTGGTCGAATTTCACTAATTAAATCCAACGCCCAACCTCTGAATGGCCAAGGTTTTATAATTGAAAGCAACTCAGTTGCAGGAACATGTGGTATACCTGCATGCACTTGGCATTCCTGACAACCTTTTGCAAATTCGACACAGTCTTTCAACATTGTTGGCCAGTACATTCCTTGTCGAAATAACACCCATTTCATTTTGAGGCCTGCTTGGTGTGCGCCACATGCACCACTGTGCACGTTCGACAAAGCTATGTAAGCTTCATCTTCGCCCAAACATTTCAGCAAGACTCCTTCTGCAGTCTTTTTAAATAATTCATTTCCAAAAAGTACATAACTTAAAGCTCTGTACTTTACTTTTCTTTCGACTTTCTGATTTGGGTCTTGTAGATAATCCTTGATAGGTTTTCTCCAATCTTCAATTTCTGAATCATCTACATTGAAAATTTCAAAATTTTCCTCATCCCCATAACCTAATCTTATTGTCTCCAAATCTGAAGGAGCCAATTTGGTGGATATGACTCTTCCTCTTACTTCAATAGCTTTCTCCAAGTTTTCCTTCGACACTTTGTAGCCTGACGCAAGTTGAGCCAAATCATTCGCTTCTTGATTCTTCAATCTAGGAATGTGTCTGATGGCCACATTGTCGAATTTTTTGAGAAGTCTGTTAGCTATTACGAAGTACATAATCAAATTCTCTTTGACACATTTATATTCTCTTGTCAATTGTTTTATCACCAACTCAGAGTCGCCCATTATTTCGACTCTTGTTGCCCCCAATTCCAACAATATTTCAAGTCCGGCAATCAAAGCTTCATATTCTGCTTCATTATTTGAACACAAGCCTTCGACTTTGTACTTGAATTTTGTTGGAATTTTGTCAGGAGAAATAATTAGCATCCCAACGCCAGTTCCATTCTTATGACTGGAACCGTCGAAATATAACTTCCATGGCTCTAATTCGACATATTTTACTTCATTTTCATTTATGGAATGGTCAGCTATGAAATCAGCAACCACTTGTCCCTTAACAGCCTTCAAAGGCAGATATTTTAAGGAATATTCTGTCAATGCCAAAGCCCATTTTCCAATTCGACTATGTAAAATGGATTTAGATAACATATATTTTATTACGTCGAAATGAGAAGAAACAAATACATCAACAGGTTTTATATAGTGCTTTAACTTTGTACAAGAGAAATATACACACAAACATAATTTTTCTATCACATTATATCTAGTTTCAGCATCATTTAGGACTCTGCTGAGATAATAGATGGCCCTTTCGACGCCATCCTCATCTTCTTGACACATCATGCTTCCCAAAGTTTTGTCTGACGCTGAAATGTATAATCTCATATTTCTTTTTCTACAAGGAGACATCAAAACTGGAGGACTAGCCAGATACTCTTTGATCTTGTCGAAGGCATCTTGTCGTTCTTGCCCCCATGTGAAATCTTCCTTCTTTAGTCGAAGTAGAGGTGAGAAGGCTTGTGTCTTCCCACTAAGGTTGGAAATGAACCTTCTAAGAAAGTTGATTTTCCCTAGCAGAGACTGCAATCCCTTCTTTGTCGATGGCGCTTTCGCTTCCATTATGGCTTTGGCTTTGTTTTCATTTATTTCGATCCCTTTCTTGTGGACCACAAAACCTAGGAAATCACCCGCCTGCACACCAAAAGCACATTTAAGGGGATTCATTTTTAAACCAAACTTTCTCATCCTTTCAAAGGACTGTCGAAAATGGTCTATATGACTTATTCCTGAAACAGACTTAACCACAATATCATCAATGTATATTTGCATAAAAGTGTCGATAAAGTCATGAAAAATTGAATTCATGGCTCTTTCATAAGTTGCTCCAGCATTTTTTAAACCAAAGGGCATTACTACCCATTCATAGGTTCCTATTGCTTCAGGGCAACGAAAAGCTGTTTTGGGAACATCTTCTTCAGCAATAAAAATTTGATTATAGCCAAAGTATCCATCAAGCATACTCAAATACTCATGGCCTGCTGCAGAATCTATGAGCAATTCTTCCACTGGCATAGGATATTCATCCTTAGGGGTAGCTGAATTTAAATCTCTAAAATCAATGCATACCCTCAGCTTGCCATTTTTCTTAATTACATGAACAATGTTTGTAATCCATTCGACATACCTGGTGGTGCGGATGAATCTGCATTTTAGAAGTCTTTCGACTTCTTCTTTTATTTTCGACAATATTTCTGGTGCGAAGCGTCTGGGAGTCAGCTTTACTGGCTTCTTTCCCTCCATTATTGGCAGCTTCAATTCGACCAAACTCCTGTCTAATCCTGGTATATCGTCGTAATCCCATGCAAAACAGTCTTTGTACTCATTTAGCAATTAGACTATTTCGACTTTGAACTGAGGATCCATCTTGGCGCTGATGTAAGTTGGCTTTCTTTCTGCCCCCCGTCCTAAATTGATTTCCTCTAGTGGCGCCACCATCTTCATGTTAGTCGACGCTGGATCCTTTTCAAACCCCAAGGGTTCGTCATCATAGATGGCGTCATGCTTCTGATTCTGCCATTCGTCAGTCTGATTATTGTCATAGCCCTTTTCAATATCCCTTTGGGAACATTGTTCTCCAAAATCTTCTTTGTTGGCTTCGACAGCCATGTATTTCACTTCGGCCTCTAGGGCCGCTTTGAGTTTATTTTCGGCTATATAAGCCGTAATTCTTTCGATCGCTGAGGCTTCACCCATCACAATCATCAAATTCACTTCCCCAACCGGTTGGCTCAATAGGCGAAGTTCCCCATACGTGACTTGGTTCGCCAATTACTTCTTTGTCCCATTGAAAACCACGTGTTGGGTGGAGGTACATGGAACAATAGGCGTTGTCAGTTGCCTTCAAGTCGAATTCTGCTAGGTTGTAGGGGGGTATGTGAGCCAAATTCTTGTCGAAACTTCGACTATTCACATTGTTTACTTCAGTCATAAAATAGCTTTGATCTGCTTCAATATTCTCAACAATCCCATCTGGCCTCCAGATGGCTATTCGCTGGTGCATGGATGATGGTATAGCTCCTATCCCATGAATCCACTCTCTTCCAAGCAGCAAGTTATAATTCGCCCTTGAAGCTATCACTATGAACATTGTTGGTCTTGTTATTGTTCCAATAATCAGGTTCACTGATGCGTGTTTTTTTCGCAAGTGTACGAACGCGTCAGAGTAATATAAAAGATTATCGTATCCACAGAGACCAAGTGTCAATCTATCGCTATCTATTGTTAAGGTGTGTATCTAAGGTGATTGAAAATATTAGTTTTGAAGAGTGCACGGTAGTAAATAAAGTAATTAAAATTAATTGATAAAGACAGGTTCGAATGCAATTCACATAACCAATCGATAATCCAAGTACTTGCTAATAGAACTACTTACGGGCAATGTTTTCTACTTTGAAAAGAACTAATTTGACAGGAACTGTCGCTTTCGCGTATTCAGAACCGAGTTGTACCCCCTAATCAAACCCTCTTATTGTCACGGATAAAAAGGCGCGCATTGCGTTAGAGTAGTAAACCTATTTTTAAGAAATATAGTATCTTGACCAAGTTGAAAAGTATTTTAACCTGGATTTTCTAAAAAAAAGAGGTTCTTACGAACCAGACTTTAAACTTCTTAACGCGTCCGAAAATGGTTTTAAAATCTCTTTTCCTTTTAAATTAAAAACTCCTAATAAACTAAACAAAGCGCTTTCGCTGTTTTTGAAATAGTTTAAAAACAATTAAGTTTAGATAGGCGTTGGACGGCTTTCGATCTTACCCAACGGAATTTAAGAACAGGAAAACTTATATTGAAAGTTAAAATAGCCCTTAAGTGTTTCCACTAACAATTGTACAGATTATCGGTTCGGTTATGATCTTCACATTCTAACCTTTATAAAATTAGCCAGACATGGTAAAGTAAAAGTTCATTTTTAGATTTTTCATAAAAAAGTATTTAAGTGCGAGTGCGGAAAGTAAATGAAAGTAGTGCGAGTGCGGAAAGTAAATGAAATTAAAGCGAGTGCGGAAAGTAAATGAAATTAAAGCGAGTGCGGAAAGTAAATGAAATTAAAAGACAGTGCAAGAAATAAAGTTGACAAAAGGTAAAGTAATAAAAACCTGCTCCAATCGGAGTGGTTGAATACAATGCAAACTGAAAGTAAAATGGCGGCAGGATTAACTTCCTTCCAGAGTGCTCCAAGACTTAATCTCACAGGCTCTTACAGACTCGATCTCTCGAATGTAGTAACACCTCGATGTGAAGCGATTACCACTATTACACTGATATATGCTTATGAACAACTAAACTTGGATGAAGAAAAACGAAAATCTAAAGTCCTATTTATAGGCAAGGAAACATGTGGAAAAGACAAGGATGCCCCTAGCATTTGAATTTGGGAGGGAACTCGTTTTGTTCTTGTGGCGCCCGCCACAACACCATGGCGCCCGCCATGAGTGTAAACTTGCTTGGGCAGTTGGAGATCGTGGGGAAAAATAGTTGGGAGGAGTTTGAGACATGGCCACGTCATGGAAGACCCTGTGGCGGCCGCCATAGTGGATGCCATAAGTGTAAAATGCTGATTTTCTCTATTTTAGCTCATTTCGACTTCCTTTTCGCTCCTTTTCTCGCTCGGGGCTCTGATTAGACTAAAAACCTGAAAACAAAGAAAAACATAATAATAACATAATAAAATGACATTAAAAGACTAAGAATGCATGCGAAATCGGAGTCAAAAATACGGTGAAATTCAGTGTCATCAAATTCTCCCACACTTAGACCTTTGCTTGTCCTCAAGCAAAACATTTAAAGCTCAAAGTAAGAAAACTAGTGCTGACACGTGATTCGGGCAAAAAGGGCTTCTAAGTTCAAGTCAGGATGCAGTGACAGGTACTAAGTGAACCAAGGGTATCGTAATGACACTTATCCGCAGAGGCGGACATAAACTTCATTCTTATATTAATCAACCGTACCATCCCACAATAACTAGGCCTACCTCTTCATCTCTTTTTTTGGGTCCTTTTCATTCAGGCGCAATCACATTAAGCCCGTTATCCGTACATGTTTCATAGTAGAGTGACCTGTTAGTGATTCTGATCCAAAACATAGGGTTTCTGGCACATAAGACTGTGTAAACCCTTTTATTTAACCCAAATGCAGTTGTGGGGGATCGGATCGTAATCCGCCCTACCGAGTTCAGCACCAGATACCTCTGAACCAACTAACAATGGGTGAGCTAAAATTATATTTTTTTGTGTGGCAACAATTCAACTTTTTGGGTTAAACGACCTTGTGAGGGTCATCTATCTGGAGTTTGCCTTATTCTGTATTTATTTTACTGGATCATTCACTTATGTTCATCGGTCCCCTACGTAGAACATGCTTAGGCCGGAGCTGACTGCAGAAATAAACTACTTAGGACAAATTTGGAAATGATGATTAAGGCCATGGTACATGGGGTTTTAGAATGATTCCTATATTCGTGAAGTCTACGGTGCTAAAACGATACTAATGTTTCAAAAAGTTCACCTAAGTCACCACATCCTAATCCAAACCTGTCTTAAAGCCCAAAAAACGTGTAGAACAACAATGTTTTCTTTTTGCAAAAAAATTTTTTTTTTAGGGCTAAAGAAATGGGGGAAAAATGAGGGTGCACTAGAGATACACTGTACTGGTGACTCGTCAGACTCATGCATTTTCTAGAAAAAAGACATAGACAAAAACAAGAAATAAACAACTAACTAAAAAAATGGAAATAGAAAGCAATAAAATCCCCTCCCACACTTAAATCGAACATTGTCCCCAATGTTTCGAAATAAGATAAGGAGAGTAACCTGTAAAACTACTGAAGTGGACCACTGGTGCCCTCGTCGTCCTGCTGGGAATGCCTGGGACGACGGGATCTGCTACGATGCTGGTCTTTCCGGTCCAATCGGGCTGATAAGGCTGCCTGGGCATCTCTGACCTGTCGAAGGTTACCTAGAACGGAACCTTGAGTAGCCTCCATAAGCTCGTAATGCCGGCGGTTGAAGTCTTGCTGACGGGATTGCTCGTTTGCTATCGCAAGCAAGGTGCGAGAAACGGACTCGAAGGATCGATCTGTCCTCCGCCGTGATTCTTCCATGAAGCTCATATTATCCGTCAGTTGTTGCTGAATGGTAGAGAGAAGGTCATCTCGCCTTTCTTCTCTAGCCATAAGGTCACGCCACATCTCCTCAGTGACATAGGATCCAGGGACTGAACCTGCAAAAGGGTTAGAGGAAGAGGGTGCGGTGTGTGGTGGTGAAGGATGATGGGGGGACACATGAGGTATGGGAGACTGATCTCTCCGCTCAAATTCTTCGTCAGTGTCGTGTCCCTCCGCATCAGGAATATTAGGAGGAAGTGGACCTAGAACAGGTGGAGCATTTAAATCATAGGTCCAGTTCCTTTCATTACGTACATCGGTACGTCTACTGCAGGGCAAGGCAACAGATGGGATAGCTACACCATGGATCATCAATACAAAACCACCCTCTCTTCTCGCTCGGCACAATTTCATATCTTTTAGAAATTTTAGGTTGATTGTGCGAGGAGTTAAGGGCTCTAGTGTGGCTATCTTATTGTTCAAGTTAAGGGCCCGAGCAATAGACGTAATCAGTCCTCCAAAAATAATCGGTCCTGCTTTATTAATAGTAACAGACATGTGAGAAAGCATAAACGGGACCGGATTGATTCTTCTATTAGTGAGACTTCCTTGTAAAAACTGAAGCTCTTTAGCATTAACCTTATTTGGATTATCCCGGCCAAAAATAGTACATGCCAACAGGTATCTAAAAACTCTGATGGCCGGGTTGTGGATGGTCGATGCAAGAATTCCTTCAAAAGAAGTTATTAAATTATTTGACAATCTCTGCCAAAAAAGAAATGCATCGACCGACCATCCGTCATCCAAAGGGGTCTCACAAATAGCACCTTCCCAAAGAGGAATCCCTAACAGACTTGTTAGTTCGTTGGTACTGTACTTATATTCTATTCCAAACATTCTAAATTGGACAGTACCGACTGTGCTAGCAGTGTTAGGGTGGACAGTGTAGATCAAAGAACTTAAAAACTCAACTGTCAGTTTCTCAAAGGTTGGTTCTCGGTTTTCAAAAATAGAGTGCAGTCCCAAAAAATCAAGTAAATGATAAACACTATGATAAATACCCAAGGTATAGAGACAGTTGTCGTCCACGTACCTCGTCGAGAGAATTTCTCGACCTTGAAGCCTTTGAATATTCCTCCTCTGCCTATCCCCGGGTTTTCCTTCTCGCAAAATATATCCTTCGAACTCCATAGCTTGCTCCTTGAATTGATTTGAAGATAGTGAAGATGGGTTTAAATATAAGTTGGTAAAGGTGAGATTTTTATGGAATTTAATTGGTGGAATTTCAAATGGAAGTTTGAAAGGGTTAATGGATAGTGGGTATTAAATAAATGTGGGAGCTTTTGTGAGTTTTAATGGAGTTTTGGAAAAGGAGAAAAATGGGTTTTGGGAGTTTAGAGGTTCAAAAATGGTGGAAGATGTAGTTCTCCCCCGTATTTACCAGGACGCCGTGGCGGGCGCCATAAGGCTATGGCGGGCGCCATAAGGTCATTTTCGGACCTGGGCCAAAATTTTGAATTTTGGAATGGGTCTCTCTTACCTTTTGCGTCTCGGGGGTCCCGATAGCGTTCTCATTTGCTTTCTTCTTCAACACGGGACTTGCACAATTTTTTGTGGAAATAAAAATCAAATATTAAGAAAAATAACATTATTATTGGATATATATATATAAAAGGAAAAATAAAAACACACATAATATATATATATATATATATATATATATATATATATATATATATATATATATATATATAATCAAAGTACATAGGAAATATAGGAAATGCGAAAATACGAAATGTGTCCAGACATGCTAAAAAGTAAAGAAAACGCAGAAATACTGAATAGTAAATAATAGAGTAGTAAGTCAGGGCAATATGATCAATCAGCTGGCTCCTCTGCCTGGCTGGATCCACGAAGCTCAGCGATCTCGCGACGAAGCTCTCCGATCTCCTGGTATAAAGAGTCTGCCTCAGTAGCATGAGTGAGATCAGATACCTCAATCTGCAAAGCAAGATCAGCTACCTCCTGCTTGAGCTTGGCAGTCTCTCTGCGGAGCTCAACAACCTGGGTGTATAAATCGGGTGGCTGCAAAGACAAATTATTAGATAATACAGTGATTTTGGGAGACGGAGGTGTAGGGGTGTACTCAGCAATAGGAGGCGATCTAGGCTCCTCAATAGTCTCTCCATAACCCTCCAAAGCATATCTCCAATTAGCTGGGTCATAAACACTGGTCATCATCGGATCAGGCAGCAAAAAGTAATGAACAGCCTCGTTGTCGATCAACAATCTGAACTGGTTGGGGTTTGCAGAGGCTCTCCTTATCAACCCTCTGTCTAGGCAGAAATCAACGTCCATGGTGGTGTATTCACAGAAAACCCTGAGATGTAACAACTTACGTGAAAGGCCTAAAGCAGCAGCAATCTGGGTAACAATACCTCCCACATGAATAATACCTACTGATGACCTGGCAATACTGCTAAGACCTTTCAGCAGAAAGTTCCCACATGCCACAGGACGTGACTGGGTCGCACAAAACAGTAGAAAGATCTCCTCCTCACTAAGCAAGGTCTCAGCATCTGGCAATCCAAAGAAAGAGTGTGCTATGATCATCTGAAAATACCTCAATGCAGGGTTATGGATAACATGTGAGAACTGGGTGGAAGGATCCTGACTCCCTCCACCAGAGATATCACTCCAGAACTTCTCCACTTCCCTACTCAGAAAGTATCCCATAGGTGTCTCAGGAATAGCATCAGGGGTCGTCTGAAAACCTAATAAATCACCAAACTCCTTATGAGTGAAGGAGTACTCAGTCCCAAATAACCTGAAAATAGCACATCCATCTGGTCCGGCCCAGGGGTCATAAGAAAACGAGCTGAGGAACTCCAAAGTGAGGTTCCTATAGGTGTTGTTCAGGTCGTCGAACTGGTCCCATTGAAGCTGGTGGCATAAGAATCTGACACTAGGCTCAATGCCTAAAGCCTCCATGCAAGCCTGATCTGGGTACCTCGTAGGTGCCATAGGACGTCTGAAGTGGACAAAGTAACGCTCTCTCTGGGCGTCATTCCTGAAAGTCACATGCATGTCGTCAAAGTTCTGCATTCTGCACAGAGTTAGGAAGAAAGTCCTGTAAAACACAAACATTTTAAACATTAGTCCTGACAAAATATAACAAGAAATAAAATAAAACAAAATGTAGAAAGAGTAAATAAGGTAAGAAAATCATGGGTTGCCTCCCATGCAGCGCTTGTTTAACGTCGTTAGCTTGACGACTGGAACTTAAACATCTCTTGTCGGGATTGGTGGATCACTTAGAGTGTGGCTGGAGTAGGTTGTTGGAATGTCTCCTCCTTCGTAGAGCTTCAGTCTTTGTCCATTGACGATGAATGGTTTACATGTCTCCTTTTTTATTTCAACAGCTCCAGACCTCAGAATTTTTGATACTTTGAAGGGGCCAGTCCATCTTGAACGGAGCTTTCCTGGGAAGAGTCGTAGCCTAGAATTGAACAGGAGAACAGGGTCGCCTAAGTTGAAGTCTTTTCTTACGATTCTTTTGTCGTGCCAAGCTTTTGTTCTTTCTTTGTATATTATGGCATTCTCGTAGGCTTGCTGTCTGAGTTCTTCCAATTTGTGGATGTCAAGGATACGTTTCTCACCAGCAGTTAGGTAATCCAAATTCAAAGTTTTAATGGCCCAATAGGCCTTATGCTCTAACTCAAAAGGTAAATGACAAGATTTTCCATAGACTAGTTGGTAGGGGGTTGTTCCTATAGGGGTTTTGAAAGCGGTTCTGTAGGCCCATAAAGCCTCTTGAAGCTTTTGCGACCAATCTTTTCTGGATACAGAGACAGTTTTTTCTAAAATTTGTTTAATCTCCCTATTAGATACTTCCACTTGGCCACTAGTCTGTGGGTGATATGGTGTTGCTACTCTATGCTTAACTCCATACTTGCTTAAAAGCTTATCAAATATTCTTGATATGAAGTGAGATCCTCCATCACTTATAACTAAACGGGGTGTTCCAAATCTGGGGAATATATAATTTTTAAATAATTTAATCACTACTCTAGTGTCGTTTATGGGTGCAGCTATCGCTTCAATCCATTTAGACACGTAGTCTACTGCAACTAAGATATACTTGTTTCCTAAAGATAGTGGGAATGGTCCCATGAAATCTATACCCCATACGTCGAAGAGTTCTACTTCTTGGATGTTTCTTAAAGGCATTTCGTCGCGTCTTGATATATTTCCTGTGCGTTGGCATCTATCACATTTGACAATGTAAGCATGGACATCACGCCACATGGTAGGCCAGAATAGGCCAGCTTGAAGAATCTTGGCGTAGGTCTTAGAGGTGCTTGCATGTCCACCATAAGGTGCAGAGTGACAATGCTGAATTATACTTTCTACCTCGTCTTCTGGAACGCAACGGCGGAAAATGCCATCTTTACCTCTCTTGAAAAGAAGTGGCTCATCCCAATAGAAATTTCTAACATCACTTAAGAACTTCTTCTTCTTGTGGTAATCGAGGTCAGGGGGTATGATATCAGCGGCTAGGTAATTAACAAAATCAGCGTACCAGGGCACGTTACTTACAGCTAAGGATTTTTGGAAGTGCTCATGAGGGTCTGGTTCTTTATCTTCAATGGTTTCCAACTGGGCTATCAATCTATCATAGGCAAAATCATCATTTATGGGTACTAATTCAGGATTCAGGTATTCTAGCCTAGATAGGTGATCGGCTACTACATTTTCTGTGCCTTTTTTATCTCGGATATCTAAGTCGAACTCTTGTAGCAACAAAATCCATCGAAGTAACCTGGGTTTAGCATCTTTTTTACTTAGTAGGTAACGGATGGCAGCATGATCGGTGTAAACTATAATTTTGGCTCCTACTAGATATGATCTAAATTTGTCTATAGCGAAAACTACGGCTAGGAGTTCTTTCTCGGTTGTTGCGTAATTGAGCTGGGCGGCGTCTAGGGTTCTACTAGCATAATATATTACATGTAATCTTTTATCTTTTCTCTGACCTAGAACGGCTCCTACAGCGTAATCACTGGCGTCACACATTATCTCAAACGGTTCAGACCAATCAGGGGGTTTCATAATGGGTGCTGAAATCAATGCTTGCTTCAAAAGGTTGAATGCTTCATTGCATTTTTCATCAAAGATGAATTCAGCATCTTTCATTAACAGGCCAGTTAAAGGTTTTGTTATTTTGGAGAAGTCCTTGATGAAACGGCGGTAGAATCCAGCGTGTCCAAGGAAACTTCTAACTTCCCTGATAGTCTTGGGGGGTTTTAGGTTCTCTATAACTTCTATTTTTGCTTTATCTACCTCTATACCTCTTTCGGAGATTATATGTCCTAAAACAATTCCTTCAGTCACCATGAAATGGCATTTTTCCCAATTCAGCACAAGGTTCACCTCCACACATCTTTCCAGGATTTTCTCAAGGTTGATAAGACAATTTTGGAAATCAAAACCGCAAACCGAGAAATCATCCATAAATACTTCCATGATTCCATCTAGATAATCTGCAAAGATTGACATCATGCAACGTTGGAAAGTAGCAGGGGCATTACAGAGTCCAAAAGGCATTCGTCTGTAGGCAAAAGTTCCAAAAGGGCATGTAAAGGTAGTTTTTTCTTGATCTTCTGGATGTATAGGTATTTGGAAGAATCCCGAATACCCGTCTAGATAGCAGAAGTAAGAATGTCTGGCAAGACGTTCTAACATCTGGTCTATGAACGGTAAAGGGAAATGATCCTTCCTAGTTGCTTTATTTAACTTTCTATAGTCTATGCACATACGCCAACCTCCTTCTATCCGCTTTGCTATTTGTTCACCTTTCTCATTTTGCACAACTGTGATGCCTCCCTTCTTGGGTACCACATGCACAGGGCTCACCCACTTACTGTCCGAGATCTGATATATTATACCTGCTTCAAGCAACTTCAGAACTTCCTTTTTGACAACATCACTCAGTATAGGGTTTATCCTTCTCTGGTGCTCTCTGGAAGGTTTTGAATCTACTTCGAGCGAAATCCGATGCATGCATAAGGATGGACTTATACCTTTCAGATCAGAGATATTATATCCTAAGGCTGAGGGATATCTTCGTAAAACGTCCAAGAGTTGATCTGTTTCTTTTTGTCTCAAGGCAGCACTAACTATAACCGGACGATTCATTTCTTCATCAAGAAACTCATATCTCAGGTTCTTAGGTAGTTCCTTAAGTTCCAAGGCTGGTTTAATAGGGCAAGGCATAGGATCTGGGGTAAGGGATAAACATTCGTAAAGGTTATCACCGATGTAGGGTTTCTTATAATTGCCATCTTCCAAAATAAGAGTTGATGGCAGCTTAATTGTTTCAATGACTTCTTCTTGCTCTAACTCCCTAACACATTCATCAATGATATCTATCGCATAACACGCATCTCCTATCACAGGTGCCATAAGAAATTTTGAAAGTATAAATTCTATCTTCTCGTTCCCTACCTCAAAGGTTAGCTTCCCCTTTTTGACATCTATTATGGCTCCAGCAGTCGATAAGAATGGTCTACCTAGAAGAATTGGTATGTCATCATCTTCTTTAATGTCCATGACAACAAAATCAGTAGGGATAAACAGCTGACCTATCCTAACAGGGACGTCCTCAAGTATGCCTATCGGATATTTAACAGATCTATCGGCTAATTGAAGTGACATCTTGGTAGGTTGCAACTCTCCTAAATTTAACCTTTCGCAAACCGCTAAGGGCATTAAGCTCACACTAGCTCCTAAGTCTAGAAAAGCTTTTTCGATGACATGACTCCCCAAAGTACAAGGAATGGAAAAGTTTCCAGGATCTTTATCCTTTTTTGCTAATTTATTTTCGGCAATAGAATTACATTCCAAGGGTTTCGGATCATCAAGTCTACGTTTATTGGTAAGGATGTCTTTGAGAAACTTTGCGTAGGATGGTATTTGGGTAATGGCTTCTGTGAACGGGATTTCTACGTGAAGTTTTTCTATAACTTTAATGAATTTCTGATACTGATTATTGATCTGGGTTTGTTTAAGTCTTTGCGGATATGGTATTGGTGGTTTGTATGGCGGGGGTGGTATATAGGTTTTGTTTTTGGGTTCTTCTCCTTTTTCTTGACTTTCCTGGTTTACAGATTCCTCTGGTTTCTTCTTTTTATCTGGGATGTTGTCATCTTCCTTAGAAGTTTTGGGATCACTCAACCTCGGGTTACAAGGTTCATCATAAGCAGTCCCACTTCGTAGGGTAATGGCATTTGCTTGTCCTTTCGGGTTTTGTTGAGGTTGTCCAGGGAATTGTCCTCCAGGTGTGGTCTGAGGGGCTTGGTTTAAAGCTACCTGCGAGATTTGGGTTTCAAGCATCTTATTGTGAGTGATTATTTGGTCAACCTTGGTTCCTAACTGGGTAATTAGTTCGTTAACATGAACGTTTTGGTTCATGAACTCCTTGTTTTGTTGGATTTGAGCAGCGACAAAATTATCCACGATTTTCTCAAGGCTCGGTTTTGGTGGTACAGGTTGCATAGGTTGATTTGATCTTGGGGCTTGATAACTTGATTGTGTCGGAGGGGCAGTATTTTGGATAGGGTTATTATTCTTATAGGAAAAGTTTGGGTGATTCCTCCATCCAGGGTTATAGGTATTTGAAAATGGGTTTCCTTGGGTGTAGTTCACTTGTTCAGAGCTGGTCTCGTTTAACAGACTGCATTCTGCGGATTGGTGTCCTTTCGTCCCACATATCTCACAATCTGACGAAACTGCGGCTGCAGTATTCGGGGTTGTACACATATGCTCAACTTTTAGGGCTAATGCGTCCATTTTAGCTTGCATCATGTCTATAGAGCTTAACTCATGTATTCCTCCTTGGGCTTCCTTCTTTTCCACTGTCGCTCGTTCTACTCCCCACGGTTGATGGTTTTGGGCCATATCTTCGATAAGGGCACTAGCTTCAGGGTAAGGTTTGTTCATCAGTGCGCCACCTGCGGCGGCGTCGATGGTCATCTTAGTGTTATAATGAAGTCCATTATAGAAGGTTTGAATGATTAACCAATTTTCTAAACCATGATGTGGGCATGCTCTTAACAGCTCTTTATATCTCTCCCAGGCTTCGAACAACGATTCTCCTTGGTTTTGGGTAAATCTAGTTATTTGGTTTCGAAGAACAGCGGTCTTACTCGGGGGAAAATATCTGGCAAGGAATACTTTTCTAAGGTCTTCCCAACTTGTTATGGAATTTGGTGGAAGGGAATCTAACCAAGATAGGGCCTTATCTCTGAGGGAAAAAGGAAATAATCTTAAGCGAATCGCCTCAGGAGGGGCTCCATTGGTTTTAAAGGTGTCTGCTAGTTGGAGAAAGTTTTTCAAATGTTGGTTTGGGTTCTCTGTAGCAAGACCTGCGAATTGTCTCTGCTGTACTAACTGCAGCAGGGATGGTTTGAGTTCAAAATTGTTAGCTGGTATGGCTGGATTTACTATGCTAGAACTAGGTTCCTCGTTGGATGGTTGGGCGAAATCCTTAAGAGGTCTTTGATTTTGATCTTCGGCCATAGCTTTCCTAAGTTTACGGAAATATAAACGTGTGCGAGCGTAACGTTCTGGTTCAGCTAGAGGGTCTACTAAACTTCCGGTACTACGAGTTTTTCGCATTGACCGGCGGGTAACTTCCTTAGTCTAAACGGTATAACAACAGGGTACGAAATTTGACGAAATTGGTCCCCGGCAACGGCGCCAAAAACTTGATGCGTGTTTTTTTCGCAAGTGTACGAACGCGTCAGAGTAATATAAAAGATTATCGTATCCACAGAGACCAAGTGTCAATCTATCGCTATCTATTGTTAAGGTGTGTATCTAAGGTGATTGAAAATATTAGTTTTGAAGAGTGCACGGTAGTAAATAAAGTAATTAAAATTAATTGATAAAGACAGGTTCGAATGCAATTCACATAACCAATCGATAATCCAAGTACTTGCTAATAGAACTACTTACGGGCAATGTTTTCTACTTTGAAAAGAACTAATTTGACAGGAACTGTCGCTTTCGCGTATTCAGAACCGAGTTGTACCCCCTAATCAAACCCTCTTATTGTCACGGATAAAAAGGCGCGCATTGCGTTAGAGTAGTAAACCTATTTTTAAGAAATATAGTATCTTGACCAAGTTGAAAAGTATTTTAACCTGGATTTTCTAAAAAAAAGAGGTTCTTACGAACCAGACTTTAAACTTCTTAACGCGTCCGAAAATGGTTTTAAAATCTCTTTTCCTTTTAAATTAAAAACTCCTAATAAACTAAACAAAGCGCTTTCGCTGTTTTTGAAATAGTTTAAAAACAATTAAGTTTAGATAGGCGTTGGACGGCTTTCGATCTTACCCAACGGAATTTAAGAACAGGAAAACTTATATTGAAAGTTAAAATAGCCCTTAAGTGTTTCCACTAACAATTGTACAGATTATCGGTTCGGTTATGATCTTCACATTCTAACCTTTATAAAATTAGCCAGACATGGTAAAGTAAAAGTTCATTTTTAGATTTTTCATAAAAAAGTATTTAAGTGCGAGTGCGGAAAGTAAATGAAAGTAGTGCGAGTGCGGAAAGTAAATGAAATTAAAGCGAGTGCGGAAAGTAAATGAAATTAAAGCGAGTGCGGAAAGTAAATGAAATTAAAAGACAGTGCAAGAAATAAAGTTGACAAAAGGTAAAGTAATAAAAACCTGCTCCAATCGGAGTGGTTGAATACAATGCGAACTGAAAGTAAAATGGCGGCAGGATTAACTTCCTTCCAGAGTGCTCCAAGACTTAATCTCACAGGCTCTTACAGACTCGATCTCTCGAATGTAGTAACACCTCGATGTGAAGCGATTACCACTATTACACTGATATATGCTTATGAACAACTAAACTTGGATGAAGAAAAACGAAAATCTAAAGTCCTATTTATAGGCAAGGAAACATGTGGAAAAGACAAGGATGCCCCTAGCATTTGAATTTGGGAGGGAACTCGTTTTGTTCTTGTGGCGCCCGCCACAACACCATGGCGCCCGCCATGAGTGTAAACTTGCTTGGGCAGTTGGAGATCGTGGGGAAAAACAGTTGGGAGGAGTTTGAGACATGGCCACGTCATGGAAGACCCTGTGGCGGCCGCCATAGTGGATGCCATAAGTGTAAAATGCTGATTTTCTCTATTTTAGCTCATTTCGACTTCCTTTTCGCTCCTTTTCTCGCTCGGGGCTCTGATTAGACTAAAAACCTGAAAACAAAGAAAAACATAATAATAACATAATAAAATGACATTAAAAGACTAAGAATGCATGCGAAATCGGAGTCAAAAATACGGTGAAATTCAGTGTCATCATTCACCTAGATTACTCCCATGGTATTTCCTACTTTTCCCTTGTAATTTGACAAAACCATGTTGTGGGGCTTTGTGTCTGAGTCATCCTTTCCAATCTTTTTTACCATGAAATGGGGCATCAAATTCACAGCAGCACCACCATCTACTAATATCTTGTTGACACCAACGTTCTCCACTTTTCCTTTTATGAATAAAGGCTTCAAGTGTGCCTTCATTGCATCATCTGGTCTTTCAAAGAAAGCGTTTTGCTCTTCGACACAACCATTGTTCATTATATAATAACATACAGGCCTGAGCCCCATGCTGTCATCTTCAACATCATCTTCTTCGCCTTTGATTTCCATCACTCTATCATAGTCTCTAGGCAGCACTGAAACCACATTGCATGTGACATCGAAAGATGCTTCTGAGTCTGACCTAAAATCATCAGTCACTTCATCGTCTTCTGGCACCTTGTTGTTAGGCTTCGACATCTCTACCATGTTGCTGGGTTTATCTTTTTGAGAGGGCTCGTTTTTGAGAGCAGACTCTTGGTTCATTGTTTGCATGTTTTTGCTTGACTCAGCTTTATTTTCATCAAGAGTGTTTTCCTTGAATTTGTTCTTTTCTGCAGCCTCCTTTTCTGCTCTTTTCTGCCTTTGGAACCTTCTCCATTGAGACCTTGACATTGGATTCTTTCCTTTATAGTTTTCTGATGGGTATGGTCTTGGCTTCTGTTTTTCGACCTCCCTTTTTCCTTCCATGGATTAACCTCTCTGCATTTCAAAGTTCTTCCATCTTTTCTGCCCTTGAGCATCTCTGATTGGTTGGACCCACTTGTCATTCTCAGCTTTGACAGATGGCTTGTAAGTCCTACGACGTCCTTCGCCAAACCTTTGGATGTGATGCTCACTCCTCCTTGGATCGAACCTTTCATTTCTGGCTGCTGGGATTGCCCCCCAGTTTCCTTTTCTTTTGGCTTTCTCCACCCCCTCCAGATTGCTTGCTGCTTTCTTGTCGAACACCGCACTACAACGTGGGCACAACATGACTTCAGCCTTCTTTCTCTGGCACCTTTGGATAAATTCGACTAAGCTCTCATCTTCCTTAGGGTAAGCCAACTTCTGATACTCTTCTCGACGGCGTTCTTCGTCAGTTTCTGATTGTTTCTTCTGAGAAATTTCCACCATGTTAATATCCACATTCTGGTCATCAGTGATACTTAGTTTATTCATTCTTTCAATAAGTCTTGCCTCTTCTTTAGCATTTCCTTTCGCCTGGTCGAAGCTTCCCCCTAAGGGTAGGTCCTTGGAGGTGAGTTTGCAGCATTGCCTGACTGAGTTTTCTTTAGGGTCTTCCATTGTTCTACGCAAAATCCCATAAGAAGCAGGCTTTACAAGGCCTTCAGCAGCCTTTGCCTTTATTCTGGTAACGTTCTTATTGACTGGTTCCATAGTGGTGATCTTGCCAGCAACTCCAATTGTCTCTGTTTTGTCATGACTAAGGCCTTCAGTAGCCTCCTCTTTGATGATAGGGGCATTATCATTTGCTCCTTCATCAATATCTTCAAAGACATCTCCCCATCCAGTTGGCTGGATTTTGTCGATGTCAATATGAGAACTTGGGGGTGCAGAGTATTTCACGAGATAGTCAAATTTTCCACTGGGCTCCCCCAAAGTATCCCAAATTACTCCATCTTCAGCAATTTTGTTGTTATTCTTTTCGTCGAAACCTTCAGTAATTCCATCTGCATTTTGGTTGTTGAAACCTTCAGTAGTTTCCTCCTTCTTCTGACTGTCGAAGACTTCAGTATCTCCAACTTTGTTTTTACTGTCGAAACCTTCAGTAGTCTCAACTTTGTTGATATAGTCATTCAAATTTCCTACATCAAGATTTTTAGTAATCTTGATCAACACTTGCTGGTCTACAAAGTCCTTGGATAGATTTTTCTCCTCAGGCTTGTCTAGGAGATCATCAGCAACCTCCACCATGTTGATATTATTGTCGAATCCCTCAGCAGCTTCCACCATTTCAAAACTACAATCAGAGGCTACTTCGACCTCCACCATATTCACAGTGGAAGGTTCAGCATAATTGGCTTCGACCACCTGCATGGGGTTTGAGTCAATCCTCATCTGTTGCTTTGATTTGTCTCCAAACTTCAGTCTTCCATCGCGGATTGCATTCTGAACAAGATCCCTGAAAAGGAAACATTGAGAAGTTTTATGACCCAAAAAATTGTGGTATTTGCAAAAACCCCTATTTTTCTGTTGGTCCACAGGAGGCTCTTTAGTGCCTGCTGGTTTATTAATTGACCATCTTTGACTAATAAGTCGAAAATTTCGTCACACTTGGTGACGTCGAACGTATAAGTTCTTTTAGGAAACCTATCATTCTTTTCAGGTTCGACTGGATTTTTTCCATTCGACGGAGTTAGTACTTTACACGCGTATGGTGGGCCTGACTTTAGTTCTGCCAGATCAATTTCTTGTTCGTCGAACAAAATTAGTTCATTTTCGTCACCATCATCCTCCTGGCATACTCCTACATAGGCCACTCTCTCCTTTTTGTTTTTGTTTGATCTAAATTTCTCAGCTTTTAACCTTTCAATTTGTCTTACCCTATCTGTTAATTGTGCCATGTCTCTCAAATATTGAGTGTCTAATTTCTTTCTTATAGAATAATCTAGACCCCCTGCAGCCATTTCGACTAACTCTTGTTCTGGCACTTGTGTAAAACATCTTGCCTTAAGCAACCTGAACCTATTTAGGTAATCATCTATAGGCTCTGAAAATTTCCTCTTAACACTGGCTAATTCCTTCAAACTTATCTTAGTCTGACCCATATAAAATTGTTCATGGACCAGTCTTTCTAATTGGGTCCATGTGAATATAGAGTTCGCAGGCAAGGATGTAAACCAGGTAAACGCATTTTTTGTCAAAGAACTTGGGAAGTATTTCATTTTCAAATTTTCATTATTGGCTATTTCTCCTGCTTCGATCAAATAACGCGCTATATGTTCTATGGTGGATTCACTAGTGTCCCCTGAAAATTTGGTAAATTTGGGGACTTTCCACCTTGGGGGTAATTCCTGTTGTAGAATATATTCAGATAGTGGGGAAGCATAACTAGGCCTTTGTAATCCTACGTTTACCCCATTTTGCGCCATTATCCTTTCGACCATGGCTGCTAAATTGTTTTCGGAAGGCAGATGGTTATATCGTATTCGCTGTCGCAAGACATCATCAGCATCTTCGCCTCTCTGGACGATTACCCTCCTAGGTTCTTGTTGAACGGGTATTTCGACACGAGGCTGTTCGACCACTGCCTCTTGGTTTCTAGGGTTTGCCTGAGGATTCTCTAAAGGCCCTTGATTTATTGTGGGCTCCTCTTCGACATTCACTACTGGGTTTTGAATTACTTGTTCTCTTTGTCGTGTTTGAGGAACACCAAAAAAGTCAGCAATACGTGTCATTTGCGCAACCAATAATTGGTTGGTTTGGGTAGTGTTTTGTATTAAAGGATTAAACACTGCTCCCATTTGTTGTGTCAACATTTGGACCATATCATGATTACTTTCGTCCATTTGTTGTCGAATTACTTGCGCAGAATTATTTGTAATTGTTGGCATTTGGAAATTTGGTAGGGGTTGGTTTAATCTACTCATACTTCCGCCATATCCCGACCCTTGTAGTGGTGAAGACACGTGGACCATGGCATCAGAATACAAGGATGGTGCATTTTGCAAGTTTGCCATCACTGATGTTGGCATTCCATATGGTTGTTCTCTACCAAACATAGGCATGGAAAAATTTGTCTGAAATGGCCTATAATTATGTCCTCCAGGAGGAGGCGTCCCCATGGGCATTGAATGTCCCATTGTGGAAGAACTAGGCATGTTTTGGGAGAGCGAAACCGCTGGTATAGATCCTGTTGATGAAGGCATAGCCTCCTCCAAAATAGGGTTTGAATCCACATTTCCCCCTGTCGAAGGGATAGGGTTGGAAACTGGAATGGTTTCATTTGGATTTGGATTATTTGGCCGATTCGCCATTCTTCTTACTCTTGTTCTTTTAGGTCTTTCTACATCGGTTACGGCTAATTTACCGCTTCTCAAAATCATACAATGAAGTAGAAACTATTTGGCTAAGAGTTATTCTGTAAAAAATTCTAAAATTTTGCACTCGTCCCACTGGGCGTGCCAATTTGTTCGCTGTTGATTTTGGCGAACAACCTCTGGTTTACCAATCTCTTATAAAATTGGGTTACTTGCAGGACCAACCACACAAATCCTGGGATACATGTGCAAATTTGTCTAACTCTTAGGAGAATGGTATTTTAATGGTTTTGTTTTGTTATATCTTTTATGTATGAATGGTTTGGTTAAAGAACTAACTAACAACTTCTGGCGAAAAATAAGTTGAATGAAAGTAAAACTTGCATAAAATAAATGACAAAGGATAAATGACTGGAAAAGTAAAGGCAATTATAAAAGACTTTGAATTTTTATAAACTTAGAAGATGGTGTTCACACGTACATTTTCCAGATAACAAACTCTTTTCTCTCACACGGGTACTTTGAGTATTTATAGGAATTTTGTACAAGTTTTCACACACTAAAATTCTACAACAACTATCCTATTTATATACAAATATGATAACTGCCAAACAACGGAAAAATTCTAAATCTTTGACACTTGGCCTTCTGCATGTCTTCTTTTCTTATGAAGCTTCCACGCGTCTTCTGCCAAACGTTATAACTCTTGAATTTGAATTTTCCCTTTGTGTCGAAGCGTTGTGCCTCTTCACTTTGTCGAATTGTCGAAAAGTAACAAATGTCCCTTAAACCTTGTCTGACGAAAAATTCTTTATGTTTCTGTCGAAATGTCGAAATGCTGTTTTTGTCGAAGTGTCGAAAACTTCTTTTGAATACCTTTGTTTTCTTTCTTCTTCATCTGTAGCCATTTTCTTTAGTTAAAGAACATCATTTTGCCTACCAAAACATGGTGTCGAAAATATGTCTACACATATGCGTTGTGTCACCTTTGGTCTTAAGTGTTATATGTATGACATTAAGCATGATCAACTTAATCCTATATGTATGAAGTTTAGGAACATGGATGACGGACGCAGAAATAATCGTGGTAGACCCATACCTACTCCGGCAGGGACAAATCCGCCAGACGGCGATGAGCATGTCCCATGGCCCCAGTTCTTACAACAGATGCAGCAGCAGCAAAACCAGTTCATGCAGCAGATGGTACAACAGATGAATGGGGGTCTTAATCCTCTAGTGGTTGTTCCAGATGCTGTAAGTGGAAGCTTTCGAGATTTCATCCGCATGAATCCTTATGAATTTCACGGTGGATTAGATCCTGTGAAAGCTCGTGAATGGGTGGCTGGTATGGAGAGAATCTTCCTGATAGTTCAATGTAGTGAAGAGAACAAAGTGGTGTTTGCTTCTCACTTGTTGAAAGGTCTTGCTATGAGGTGGTGGGAAAGTGCTTCAGCTTTGATGACTATCCAAGAGGTGCCTAAAGTCTGGGAGCAATTTAAGATTACGTTTATGGAGAATTATTTCCCTGGTTTTTTTAGGACTCAAAAGGAGTTCGATTTTCGACAGTTGAGGCAAGGTACTTTGACTGTGGCTGCTTATGCTGAGAAGTTTGAGATCATGGCTGCTTACTATAGGCAAGCCATGTATGCTCCGGATGAAAAGTGGAAAATTGACCAATTCCTCTTTGGATTGAAAGCTGAGATTTCTCACAGCGTGTCTCAAAGAGAGTTCACTAGTTATGCTGAATTGCTAAGGCAATGTTATGTGGCTGAGAACAGTTTGAAGAAAGTTCAGGCAGAAGGAGATTCGCGTAGGTCGAATTCTAATGTTCGTGGAAGATCCAACCAACAATTTAGGCCTAGGCAAGAAGCCTTCAAGGGGAAACAAGTTCAGGATTCTAGGGCAAGTACACCTCCTGTGTGTCATACTTGTGGTAAGATGCATTTTGGTAGATGTCGCTTCGAAGGAGTGGAGTGTCATCGATGTCGTAAAGTGGGTCATATGGCTAAAGATTGTCCTCACAATGGGAATTATGCACAAGGAAAGAGTATCGGGCGAGTTTATACTTTGGATGCAAAGAAAGCAAAGGGTGATAACTCTTTGATTGCCGGTACGTGTTTCATTAATGGGAATCCTTGTTTTGTATTATTTGATTGTGGAGCGACACACTCCTTTGTGTCAATGCAATGTGTGAAGCGACTTGGGTTGCAAACTATTCCGTTATCTCCTCCCATGGTGGTTACCACTACCATGGATGAGATAGTAGAAACACCTTTAATGTGTGAGAATTGTGTTTTGTCTATGGATGGGAGAGTTTTTCAGATTGACCTTATTTGTTTGCCGCTTAAGAAAGTAGATGTTGTTTTGGGAATGGATTGGCTTTCTGCTAATTCGGTTTTCATCGGGTGTGAGGAGAAGCTAATCATCATTCCATCTACTAGAGCTACTCCGAAGGATGTATTAACAACTATTTTAGAAGGTACGGTTGGAATGATAAATTTCTTGTTTGAGAAGGAAAAATCTGTTCTTTTGGTTCTCACTAAGGAGGAGAGTAACGACCTTCAAGTTTTGAGTATCCCTGTAGTCTGTGAGTTTTCAGAAGTTTTCCCCGAGGATGTCACTTCTCTTCCTCCGGAGAGGGAAGTGGAATTTTCTATTGACCTGATACCGGGAACGACTCCTATATCCGTTTCTCCCATCGGATGACACCACTTGAGTTAAGAGAATTGAAGGAGCAATTGGAAGAATTAATGGTTAAGCATTTTGTTAGACCCAGTGTTTCACCCCGGGGAGCTCCAATATTGTTGGTAAAGAAGAAAGATGGTGGAATGCGGATATGTGTTGATTACCGGCAGTTGAATAAAGTCACCATCAAGAACAAGTACCCATTACCAAGGATAAACGATCTATTAGATCAATTGAAAGGAGCCAGTGTGTTCTCGAAGATTGATTTACGGTCGGGTTATCATCAGATCCGTGTCAAGAGTTCGAATGTATCAAAGACTGCGTTTAGAACCCGTTATGGCCATTATGAATTCTTAGTAATGTCTTTCGGTGTGACGAATGCTCCAACAGTTTTTATGAATTATATGAATAGGATATTTCAAGCTTACTTGGACCAATTTGTTATGATCTTCATTGATGACATTCTTGTTTATTCTCGTACTTCATAAGAGCACGAGGGACATTTAAGAATCATTTTATCGATCTTACAAGAGAAGCAACTTTTTGCCAAGTTGAGCAAGTGTGAGTTTTGGATGTCGGAGGTAAGTTTTCTTGGTCACGTCATATCTCAGGGAGGTGTGGCGGTTGATCCATCAAAAGTTGAAGCGATAATTAATTAGGAGAGACCGAAGAATGTTTCAGAAGTTAGAAGTTTCTTGGGACTGACAGGTTATTACAGAAGGTTCATCAAGAGCTTTTCTCAATTGGCTTTACCAATGACTAAACTTACTCGAAAGGATTGTCCTTATGAGTGGGATTCGGCGTGTGAACGAAGTTTTATGAGTTTGAAGGAAAGATTGACGATTGTTCCTGTTTTGATCATTCCTGATCCTAACAAGTCGTATGAGGTATTTTGTGATGCATCAAAAATGGGATTAGGAGGTGTCTTGATGCAAGAGAGTCACGTGGTGGCTTATGCTTCTTGACAATTGAAAGTCCACTAGAAGAATTATCCAACGCATGATCTAGAATTGGCGACGGTTGTTTTTACTTTGAAAGTGTGGCGTCATTATTTGTATGAAGTACGTTTTGAGATGTTTAGTGACCATAAAAGTTTAAAATATCTTTTTGACCAAAAAGAGTTGAATATGCGTCAAAGGAGATGGATGGAATATTTGAAGGATTATGACTTGGAGCTAAAGTACCATCCGGGTAAAGCGAATAAAGTAGCTGATGCATTGAGTAAAAAAGTGTTACGCAATACCGAGTTGATGATGTTAGAGTATGCCTTATTGGAAAAGTTTAGGGATCTAAATCTTCAATTTGTTTGGACTCCTGATGGTGTGATTATGGGAAACTTGAATGTTAATTCTACTTTTAGAGAGGAAATTCAACAAGGGCAAATGTTGGATGAGAAGTTACAAGAAGTGTTAGTTCAACCGGGTTTCATGCGAGCTACTGACGGAATCATTTTGTTTAACCAAAGGATTTGTGTTCCGGATGATGCGGTGTTGAAAAGAAGGATATTGGAGGAAGCGCATAAGAGTGCTTTTACTATACATCCTAGTTCTTTGAAAATGTATCAAGATTTGAAGAGGGACTATTGGTGGTCCGGTATGAAAAGAGATATTGCGGTGTATGTATCGGAGTGTGCGATATGCCAACAGGTAAAGATTGAACATCAAAGACCGGGTGGATTGTTACAACCTTTAGAAATTCTGGTATGGAAGTGGGATAGTATTTCTATGGACTTCGCAGTTGGATTACCCCGTACTCAAGGTGGTTATGATTTTATTTGGGTAATTGTAGATCGGTTGATGAAATCTGCGCATTTCTTGGCCGTAAAGACTATATATAAGGCAAGTCATCTTGCAAGGTTGTTTGTTTCAGAAATTACGAGGTTACATGGTATTCCCTCTAGTATTGTGTCTGATAGAGATCCAAAGTTTACTTCGAGGTTTTGGAGAGCTTTTCAACAAGCTATGGGAACAAAGTTGTGTTTGAGTACGTCGAATCATCCGCAAACGGATGGTCAGACGAAACAGACGATACAAACAATGGAAGATATGTTAAGAGCTTGTGTGTTTGGAAGTGGAGGAAATTGGATAGAACTTTTGCCGTTGATTGAGTTTTCGTACAACAATAGTTATCACGCAAGTATTGGTATGGCTCCTTATGAGGCATTATATGGAAGGAAGTGTAGGACGCCTTTGTGTTGGGCGGAAGTTGGCGAATATAGAATTTTAGGACCTGAGATCATCCAGGAGACTACGGAAAAGATTAGAATGATTCGTGATAAATTTAAACAAGCACAAGATCGTCAGAAAAGTTATGCGGATAACCGAAGGAGACCTTTAGAATTTGATGAAGGTGATCACGTGTTTTTGAAGGTTACTCCGAGATTGAGATTGAAAGGACCGTTTAAGTCGCGGAATTTAAGTCCGAGATACGTGGGACTGTATCAAGTTCTAGAAAGGATTGGCGAAGTAGCTAACAGATTAGCCTTACCGCCTTTTCTGTCAGAAATGCATGATGTTTTTCATGTGTCTCAGCTTCGGAAGTTTGTTCCAGATCCTCTTCAGCCGATTCTACCAGATGCAATTGAGATAGAAACAGATTTGACGTTTGAACCTCAACCAAGCCGTATCACAGGAAGAGAAACTAAGGTACTACGGAATAAAGAGATTTATCTTGTGACAGTTCAGTGGGATGAGACGCATCCGGGCGATGCAACTTGGGAACTAGAATTAGAGATGCGAGATGCTTACCCTCATCTTTTTAGGTAATCTTTAAATTTAAGGACGAATTTCTATTTAAGGAGGGGAGGATGTAATACCCCGTATTTTAATTTGTTCTGGATAATATTAGTTGTGATCAACTGGGTTCCGGTGTACTCTGAGAAATTATCTGCAAAGATAATTAGAGTAACTGTTGAGCTCAGAGCAAATCTAATTAATATTATCTGACTCTGAGGTTTTATTGATTGGAGCCATAGAGACTATTTGGACATTTAGTAGTGTTACTAATTATTGATGTTTCTCTATATCTTTTCATTTCCTTTTCCTCTCCATTAAAAAAAAAAAGATAGAAAGAAGTTAGAGAGAAGTTGGAGAAGAGGAAAAGAAGAGAAAACCTAGAGGAAGAAGAAGAAGCTTGGAATCATCATCTACTCTTCATCTTTTCATCTTATTTTCCTCATCATCATCCAACTCTAAGGTGGGTTCTATAATAGAGACATTGTTATAGAAATTTCTTAAGTTTCTAGAGTTAGGTTGGATATTGAGAAAATGAGTAATTTTGCAAATCAATGAAATCTAACGGATAAAAGGAGGTATAAATGGCATAGAATGATTAATATATATGTTTGATCATTTGTTGATACTTGTTTGTGTGTTTGATTATGTTTTGAATGAGATTGAAGTGGAAGAAAGTTCATGAAAACAAGTATTTTTCTGTCTGCGTCCAGAGTAACCGGTTACCCTGTGGGGAGTAACCGGTTACCCTTTGAAAAATGGTATTATGTGCAGAAAATGAATGAAGTAACCAGTTACCTTATGGTGAGTAACCGGTTACCCAAAAGTGTCTCTAACTCTAAATTTGGTTACGTGTGAACAGTAAAGCTTGAGTAACCGGTTACCATATAGTGAGTAACCGGTTACCACTGTTATACTTTGAAAAATTATCTTTGAAAATTAATATCTTTTAAACCGTGTTTCCAATCGAAGTGTTCTTGGTACCGATGGAAAGCTATGAGAATATTCTACACAATGGAAGTGAAAATATTGATTTTATGGCCCGATTGAATAATAGGAGGAAAACCCAAAAGTGGCATAACTTATGTTTGAATTATCACATGTAATTCTATTATGCAATTGTAATATGCCTTGCCTATCTTATTGTTGTTAAGAATGATATTGAGAAATATGCCTACTTAAAAGATAAATAGGACGTGTGAGAATAACTTACACCAAACTATATTAGAACCTAGTAATGGGCTAAGAAATTGGTAAACAATCTAATGTTAACGCTCGCGCATGAAAGGCCGAAGCGTGTAACCAAATACCGAGTGGTATAGAAGAGAATAGAACACTATTATGGAACATGGGTACTATGTTAGGTATTGAAAAGGCAAATGAGGCCAAAAGGCGTATGTGGCCTAGGAATGTTGAATACAATCACGGTTGTATGAGAAATCACGAAATCGTAACCATTCCCCTATTATGTGTCATCCACGAGTAACGAGTTCCTCTGGAACGAATGCACTATTACTTGGTAGGTTTGATTCCCAATGTTATAGTACGAATGGAACCTATATGGTAAAGAGACTTGTGACGGTGTATAGTGTAACACCCCATATCTATACCCCCAGGCAATTAAAGCGATAACAAATTAATCAGAGTATAATAAAAACATTCACGGCATAAACGGGAGGCGTCACATCAATTTAAACGAAATTACAATAACCTGCTCATAAAGATATGAAACAATCAGGTAGCACACAACAGAGGAACTTAGTTCCTAACACCCACAATTCAGATACAGAATAAAAGCGGAAAATCTGCAACTGAAATCTCATATATATGATATAAAAAGTTTGTCTGTCATATACAGATTCATACATGTACAATCCAAAAAGATATGTATACATATACACATAAATCACAAACGATCTCCCCGACTACCTGGTGCTACATATCAGAGCCGACCGACAAAAGAATGAAGACATAATCTTCACAAAAAGACCTCCAGCATCTAATCTACAATGCCTCATAGAGCATTCAAAACAGCAAAAGGGTGAGAAACACAATTATAATATAATTGCATACAATTATATAATAACACAAAAATACACATGTAAAACATTCTCACCACAATTTACACCATAATTCACATACAAAACAACACAGTGCATATCTCATATATCCATCACCAAGGTATATCAATCATGCTCAATGCATTTATCACCAACATATATATATATATATATATATATATATATATATATATATATCAACTCATCAATTTCATTCACAATTCCACACATAATCAATCCATTCATAATTTATGCAAATGCACAGAGACCGACACAACGACTTTATGCAATGCAATGCGGTACCGTTCCATCCATCATCTCATCATTAATTCACTCAGGAATTATTGGAATCATCGCTTGTTACTTAGTGTAACTCCCTGTCGGGCAAACGATGTTCCCCGTCGCTTTAGGTCCTCTTGGTATAAGGCTCACAACGTTTATGGATCGCTTTAGGTCCTCTTTGTATAAGGTTCACGATCCGATCACTTTAGGTTCTCTTTGTATAAGGCTCACGATCGTCTATAACGTCGCTTTAGGTCCTCTCGGTATAAGGCTCACGACCGTTATAGCAGATTCCCTCTGGAATCGTTTCGTCGCTCACACCCACTAGGGCATACGACATCACAAGAATGCATATCATGATGCTTGGCATACAATGACTCATGACAATCAAATGCACACATATATGCAACCATGTGAACCACTCCAACATCCATAATCATGCATATCCAATCAAATACAACACATTGCATTTACTTGCCCTTAGGCCACAAACCATCATCACAACATTTCATCACATGCATTCGCATCATACAACAGCACACAAGTCATACGATATATATCAAAAGCATATTGCATGATAACACATCAATTACACACAGTTAAGACGGTAAAAGTCGACAAAATGACACATTTCCAAATTCCCGACATGATTAAATCGGCCACAAATCTCAAAACCATTTTAATAAGAAAGAACATCTCAATAGCTTTCTAACGGTACCAAGAACGACTCGATCCGAGTTACAGATCAAAAGTTACGACATCGAACGCGAAAACGGGAACAATTATGCACCCTCTCTGGTCATACGCGTATTGCCTTGGGCCATACACGTACTGCCCAGCTCGCTCGTCCATCCCTACACGTATTGGCCAAAGTGCTACGCATATGGGCAGAGACTGATTTCTCCCCAAAAATTCCAATAAAAACTCCATACGCGTAATGCCTCACTTGTTACGCGTAATGCCTTGCCAAGTATGCGTACCATTACGCAAATCAGCAGAAGGCCGTGCAAAAGGGGTTTCATACGCGTAATGCCCTCATTTCCCCTTGCCAAACGCGTATTGCCCAAACCAATACGCGTAATGCCAAGCCTGTTACGCGTATGGGCAGAGAAACCCAGAATTTTTCCTGCAGAATTTCTGCTACGAAAATCAACCAAAATCATCTCCAAATCTCGCCTAAACATCAGCAAATTGCCAATTGAATGCACAACAACATCTATCTAACATGTTTCAGCAATAAGGAACCTTAAAACATGATTTTCGACACAAATTGCATCAAATTCTAAAAATCTCAACATATTAATGGTTTTGGTTCTATATTCAATTTCAACCAAACATCACACAAATACATACATACATAATTATACACAAGTATAGGATAATCGAGTTTCACACCCTTACCCGATTAATCGTGTTTGAAAAGTCGGTTGGATCATTTTTTTACTCTCCAAGTGTTTCCTCTTCTCTTCTTTTCTTTCTCTTTTCCTTCTTCTCCTTTTCTTTCTCTCTATTTTTCTCTCTATTCTATTTTATGAAAAACATAATATCTAACCAAGCCAAAAAGACCAAAATACCCCTACACTAAAATATCTCGCAAACGCTCTCAAAACGCGATAAAACATAATAACGATGAAAAATAATATATTGCCAAATAAAAGTCAAGAATAAAATAATATAAAAATAAAAATAATTAAATCGACTTGATTAAATAAATCTAACAAAAACTGGGGCGTTACAACTCTCCCCCACTTAGAAATTTTCGTCCTAAAAAATATTACCTGAGACGAACAACTCCGGATACGACTCCCGCATCCGACTCTCCAACTCCCAAGTCAAATTGCCCTCAGCAGCGCCTCCCCACGCTACTTTCACAAGCACAATATCCTTGCCTCTTAACTACTTCAACTCGCGATCCAAAATTCTCACTGGTAATGCCTCAACCGTAAGGTTCTCCCTTACCTCAACTTCATCCATCAGAATCACATGCGACGGATCCGGAGCATACTTCTGAAGCTGTGAAACATGGAACACATCATGCAAATTTGAAAGACTCGGCGGCAACGCCACCCGATAAGCCACAACACCCACTCTCGTGAATATCTGATAAGGACCAATAAACCGAGAAGTAAGCTTCTTCGACTTCAATGCACGCCCAACACCCATCACCGGTGTAACTCTCAAAAATACATGATCGCCCTCTTGAAACTCAAGATCTTTCCTCCTTCGATCATGATAACTCTTCTACCTACTCTGAGAAGCCTTCATTTTCTCACAAATAAGTTTCACCTTTTCCGTAGTTTGTTAAATTAACTCCGGTCCAACCACCGAACTCTCACCAGATTCATGCCAACACAAAGGTGTTCGACATCTCCTTCCATACAACACTTCAAAAGGTGACATTCCAATAATCGAATGGAAACTATTGTTATACGTGAATTCCACCAACGAAAGATAACTATCCCAAGCACCACCTTGCTCAAGAACACAAGCTCTCAGCAAATCTTCCAATGACTGGATAGTTCTCTCGGTCTGACCATCCGTCTGAGGATGATAAGCAGAACTCAACCTCAACTTGGAACCTAACGCCTTTTGCAAACTTTCCCAAAATCTGGAAATAAACCTCAGATCTTGATCTGAAACAATACACAACGGAACACCATGTAGCTTCACAATTACACGGATATAAATCTCAGCCAACTTCTCCAAAGAAAAACTGATGTCAATCGGAATGAAATGCGTCGATTTAGTCAGCCTGTCCACCACCACTCAAATGGCATTATGTCCCCTCTGTGTATTCGGCAACCCTGTCACAAATTCCATAGAAATGTTGTCCCATTTCCACTCGGAAATATCCAATGGTTGCAATAATCCACTAGGCTTCTGATGTTCTACCTTTGACTTCTGACACGTCAAACACGCATAAACAAACTGAGCCACATCCCTCTTCAATCCGGACCACCAAAAGATCTTCTTCAAATCTTGATACATCTTATTAGCTCCCGGATGTATACTCAAATTACTCCGGTGTCCTTCCTCTAAAATCATCTTTTTCAATTTTGAATCATCAGGAATACAAATTCTACCACGGAATCTCAAAACACCCTTACCATCCACTTTAAAGTCACCATTCTCACCTTTATCCCCAACCGTCATCAAATCAACAAATTTCACATCCAGCTTCTGTTTCTCGCTAACGGTTAACAGAAAATCATTAGTGACCCTTAACATACCAAGCCTTACACTGTCAGATGTCAATTCACACACCAAACTCAAATCTCTAAATGCTTCCAAAAGTTCCCACTCTTTAACCATCAAAGCAGACATATGCAAAGATTTCTTGCTTAACGCATCGGCTACCACATTAGCTTTACCAGGATGGTAATTCAAGCTAAAATCGTAGTCCTTCAAAAATTCCAACCATCTCCGTTGCCTCATATTCAACTCTTTCTGATCAAACAAGTATTTCAAACTCTTATGATCACTAAAGACTTCGAATCTTGAACCATAGAGATAATGCCTCCAAATTTTCAACACAAAAACCACCGCAGCTAATTCCAAATCATGAGTAGGATAATTCTTCTCATGAACCCTCAATTTCCTCGAAGCATAAGCCACAACCTTACCTTCTTGCATCAACACTCCACCTAAACCAATCAAAGACGCATCGCAATACACCACAAACGGTTTACTAGGATTCGGTAAGATCAAAATCGGAGCTGTAGTCAATCTTTTCTTCAGCTCACTAAAACTTTCCTCACACTGAATATCCCAAATGAACGCTTGACCTTTACAAGTCAGCTGGGTCAAAGGAAGTGCTAACTTGGAAAAACCTTTAATGAATCTCCGATAATATCCAGCTAAACCCAAAAACCTTCTAATTCCAGTAACAGATCTAGGAGCCTCCTATTGTAGAACTGCATCTACTTTAGATGGATCCACAGCAATACCATTACCTGAAATCACATGCCCAAGAAAACTCACTTCTGACAACCAGAACTCACACTTGGACAACTTGGCAAAAAGTCTCTTTTCCTTCAAAGTTTGCAACATAATTCGCAAATGCTCTTCATGATCCTCCTAGGACTTTAGAATAAATCAAGATGTCATCAATAAACACAACAACAAATCGATCCAAATGCTCATGGAAAATACGATTCATATACTCCATAAACACACCCGGCGCATTAGAAACCCTGAACTGCATCACAGAATATTCGTAATGCCCGTATCGTGTCCTAAAAGTCGTCTTCTGAATATCGTCCTCTTTCACTCTAATCTGATGATACCTTGACCTCAAATCAATTTTACTAAACACACACGCACCTACCAACTGGTCCATCAGATCATCAATTCTCGGAAGAGGATACTTATTCTTAATCGTCACCTTATTCAGCTGGCGATAATCAATACACAATCGCATACTTCCATCTTTCTTCTTCACCAATAAAATTGGAGCACCCCAAGGCGATACACTCGGCCTCACAAACCTCTTCTCTAACAATTCATTCAACTGCTTCTTTAACTCAACCAACTCAGATGCCGACATACGATATGGTGCCATAGATACAGGTCTAGTACCAGGAACTAGATCTATAGAAAACTCCACCTCTCTTTCTGGTGGCACATCTGAAATATCCTCCGGAAACACCTTTGGAAAATCACACACAACTGGAAACACATCAATTGCAACTTGACTATCCACAGTCAATGATGCAAACAACCCAAACAACTGAGCTTCATCCGTCAAAAGTTTCTTAAACTCTTTGGTAGATAAGAAACTCGATTCCTCATCTTCTTCAAGAGAAGGAAATCTTACCAACTTATGATAACAATCGATATGAGCTCGATTAAACTGCAACCAATTCATTCCCAGAACCACATCTAAACCCTCCAACGGAAGACACACCAAATCCATCTCAAAATCTTTACCATAAATGGTCAGAGGACAACTTAAACAAACCAAAGAAGTAGTTACCGATCCCATTGCTGGAGTATCAATAACCATCTCTCCACTCATCAAAGACAACAAAAGATTCAAACGCTTCGCACACTCAGACGAAATAAACGAATGAGTCACACCGGTATCAATAATAGCAACTAAAGGCGTACTATTAATAAAATAAGTACCTTTGATCAGACGATCTGCACTAGAAGTCTGAGTTCCTGCCAATGCAAATAATTTCCCTCCAGCTGAAGCTTGCTTTGGTTTCGGACACCTCGTACTAATATGACCAGCTTCCCCACAGTTGAAACACTTCACCACATTCTTCTTGCACTCAGCTGTGGCATGTCCTAAACCTCCACAATTGGAACACTTCCTCATATCTTTTCTACATTCAAACTGACGATGTCCTAAGTCACCACACCTAAAACATCTCAGAGGATTAAACATACCTCCCCCACTTGGCCTTTTCTCAAAATTACCCCTTTGCTTACCCTTATCAGCTGGTGACACATAAGGACCACCACGAAACAGTTGCTTTCCTTTCATTTCGTTCACACTCTTATAATGAATAGAACGAGCTTTGCTATCCTCCTCATAAATTCTACAACAATCCACCAAATTTGAAAACCTCATAATCCTTCGATAACCAACTGCCTGTTTGATCTCGGGACGCAACCCGTTCTCAAACTTCACACATTTGGAAAACTCCGCAGTTGCTTCAGCATAATATGGATAAAACTGAACAAGCTCCACAAACTTAGCAGTGTAATCAATAACAGACATGTTACCTTGTTTCAACTCTAAGAACTCTATCTCTTTCTTTCCTCTAACATCTTCAGGAAAATACTTCCTCAAAAACTCACTGCTAAACAAAGCCCAAGTGACCACTTCACCTGCAGCTTCCCACACATAACGCGTGCTAACCCATCAATCATCACCCTCCTCCTGCAACATGTGAGTACCCAGTCTCACCTTCTGTTCCTCAGTACAATCCATTACTTGAAAAATTCTTTCAATCTCCTTAAGCCAAATCTGAGCACCATCAGGATCATATCTTCCTTTGAAGATAGGCGGTTTGTTCTTCCTGAACTCATCATTCCCACCAGCATTAGGTGCACCCCGCACATCCTGAGTCATAGCTTGCATAGCAGCAGCCAAAGCAGCGTCATTACTACCAGCCATATTTTGTTCATATCCAATAACAGCAACTATGGTTAAACAAACAGCTCACCTAAACACAAAGACCGACACGGACTGGCACGGACTGACACAAACTAACACGGACTAGCTCTGATACCACTTAATGTAACACCCCCAATCTATACCCCCAGGCAATTAAAGCGATAACAAATAATCAGAGTATAATAAAAACATTCACGGCATAGACGGGAGGCGTCACATCAATTTAAACGAAACTATAATAACCTGCTCATAAAGATATGCAACAATCAGGTAGCACACAACAGAGAAACTTAGTTCCTAACACCCACAATTCAGATACAGAATAAAAGCGGAAAATCTGCAACTGAAATCTCATATATATGATATAAAAAGTTTGTGTGTCTTATATAGATTCATACATGTACAATCCAAAAAGATATGTATACATATACACATAAATCACAAACGATCTCCCCGACTACCCAATGCTACATATCAGAGCCGACCGACAAAAGAATGAAGAGATAATCTTCACAAAAAGACCTCCAGCATCTAATCTGCAATGCCTCATAGAGCATTCAAAACAGCAGAAGGGTGAGAAACACAATTATAATATAATTGCATACAATTATATAATAACACAAAAATACACATGTAAAACGTTCTCACCACAATTTACACCATAATTCACATACAAAACAACACAATACATATCTCATATATCCATCACCAAGTTATATCAATCATGCTCAATGCATTTATCACCAATATATATATATATATATATATATATATATATATATATATATATATATATATATATATATATATATATATATATATATATATATATATATATATATATATATATATATATATATATATATATATATATATATATATCAACTCGTCAATTTCATTCACAATTCCACACATAATCAATCCATTCATGATTTATGCAAATGTACAGAGACCGACACAACGACTCTATGCAATGCAATGCGGTACCGTTCCATCCATCATCTCATCATTAATCCACTCAGGAATTATTAGAATCATCGCTTGTTACTTAGTGTAACTCCCCGTCGGGCAAACGATGTTCCCCGTCGCTTTAGGTCCTCTAGGTATAAGGCTCACGACGTTTATGGATCGCTTTAGGTCCTCTTTGTATAAGGCTCACGATTCGATCGCTTTAGGTCCTCTTTGTATAAGGCTCACGATCGTCTATAATGTCACTTTAGGTCCTCTCGGTATAAGGCTCACGACCGTTATAGCAGATTCCCTCTGGAATCGTTTCGTCGCTCACACCCACTAGGGCACACGACAACACAAGAATGCATATCATGATGCTTGGCATACAATGACTCATGACAATCAAATGCACACATATATGCAACCATGTGAACCACTCCAACATCCATAATCACGCATATCCAATCAAATACAACACATTGCATTTACTTGCCCTTAGGCCACAAACCATCATCACAACATTTCATCACATGCATTCACATCATACAATAACACACAAGTCATACGATATATATCAAAAGCATATTGCATGATAACACATCAATTACACACAGTTAAGACGGTAAAAGTCGACAAAACGACACATTTCCAAATTCCCTACATAATTAAATCGACCACAAATCTCAAAACCATTTTAATAAGAAAGAACATATCAATAGCTTTCTAACGGTACCAAGAACGCCTCGATCCGAGTTACGGATCAAAAGTTACGGCATCGAACGCGAAAACAGGAACAATTATGCACCCTCTCTGGTCATACGCGTATTGCCTTGGGCCATACGCGTACTGCCCAGCTCGCTCGCCCATCCCTACGCGTATTTTCCAAAGTGCTACACATATAGGCAGAGACTGATTTCTCCCCAAAAATTACACTAAAAAATCCATACGCGTAATGCCTCACTTGTTACGCGTAATGCCTTTCCAAGTACGCGCACCATTACGCAAATCAGCAGAAGGCCGTGCAAAAGGGGTTTCATATGCGTAATGCCCTCATTACACTAAAAAATTATATTGATATTTTCTACGTTTTCAGGTATTTATTTAGTTATTCAAGAGCCTTGTGTGAAGGAACGAAGCAAAACATGACGAAATGCGGAAGGAATGAGGTTGGTTCAGGCTTGATGGCGACCACCATGGCGTTCACCATGAGGTGGCCATGAGTGGTCCACGCACTAACGGTCAAAAGACCAAGTCAAGTCCAGTTTGAAGGCATGACGCTCGCCACGAAGGTGTGGCGGTCGCCACTTGTTATAGACGCTAAACAATCACAAAAAGGGTTTCTCTTGGTCTCCAAGTCTCTTTTTTCTCTCCTAAAAAGTCGCCCACAAATTCCAGCAGCTGCATCATGACTTTAGGGTTCCTAGTTTTCTATAAATAGGCTTCTTAGTTAACTTGTGAAGGCATCCAAGCTTAGTACAACACTTAAGGTATATACTATCCATTTGTACGCTTTAACTCTCCATACCAAAGGTTTATTGCATTGTCGATTGAGTCTGTATCAAGCTTGGAGCAACCCCTGTACAAGTTTTATTTCTCGCCGTTACTTTATCGCTTTGAAGATTATCAGCTTTTATTTCAAGTTTGCTTATGTACCAGACCAAAGTCTCTTCGGAGCAGGTTTTTATTAAATTGCTTTATTTACTTTCGTCGCCTTTATTTAATTTCCTATTCGTCTTTTACTTTCGCTTAAACCGCACCTTTTAATTAGGTTCGCCATGTTTTATCCCATTATCAAATTATTCACATTTATTTACGTCATTATGTCAAACTAATTTTATTGGTGTTGGGATGTGAGGAATTTAATTAAACGTATCTTTATCGTTCTTGTAGAATTACCTTTGGGAATGTTTTGGTTTTTTAAACAATTTTACTAAGTCTTACTTTAATCTTTCCCTACGAAAGTGAGACAGTGAAAACATCGGGTAAGATCGAAAGCCGTCTGGTATAAACGATTTAAATTGTTAAGTTCTTAGTTAATAAATTCCGCGAAAGCCTTTTATTAATTAACCAGGGAAGTCTAAGGTTTCTAGCAAGTTGGTTTTAAAACTATTCACGAACACGCGCGTTTATAGGTTTAGGATCCGGTACTTAAGCGAAAGCTTAAAAGCCCTTTTTAAATTAAACTTTCCAATCAAAAATCACTTTTCTATTTATTAACGAGTTTGATTTCTTAAAAATAGGCTTACTACTTTAAGTAATAAGCACCTACTATGAGTGACGATGGAAGGTATATATTAAAGAGTAAGTTCAGTTCTGTGTGCGTGAAAGCAACATTTCCCGTTAAATTGATTCTTTTCGAAATAGAAAACATTTCCCCATTGAAAATTCCTTTTTAGAAACAATAAGAGTACAGATAATTAATAGATCTCCACATCTTCGCACTGTATGTCCAATATTTTTAGTTTTTATTTTAGCGCATTTTTTTATTATTACCGAATTCAACTTCTTTATTGCTCGCCGTAAATAAACATCGTAGCAATCTGTAACGATATATTTTGACTATTGGTCTCTGTGGGATCAATATCTTTTAAAACTACACGATAGGCTGTGCACTTGCAGTTAGATTTTAAACAAGCAAACCATACCTGATCAAGGATATTTCATTGGTGAAGATAGTGTGGGGAGGACTAGTTAGTGGGAGTGTGACTTAGGAATTGGAGATCCAGATGAGAGAGTTGTATCTAAATCTGTTTCCTTCAGGTAATTTTCGAGGGCGAAAATTCGTTAAGTAAAGGGAGTTGTAACACCCCGAAATATGATTATTTTATCTAATAAAATTATTTATATTTTTTATTTAATTAAATTGGTATGTAGTGTGTTTAAATTAAATACATTAACATGTATGTGTTGTATGGTGCAGTATAGTGAGAGTGTTGGTGGGGTGGTAGAAGAACTAGAAAAACTAAAATAATTAAATAATTAGAATTATAGTTATTTTGATTTATTAATTAAAATAAAATAGAAAAGAAGATTATGGGTGGAATAATAAAAAACTAGAGAATATGGAAAAAGTGGTGAAAATTGTAACATAAGTTGGGCCTTAGTGCAATTTTTAAGAGATTAAATAATTAGCTTAGAATATATAGTAGTTAGTAGAGTTTTGGGAGGAAAAGAGGAATACGTGAAAAACATATTTTTGGTGGAAAGAGGCAAGGCTAGTACTAAGGAAAACCTGCATTGATAGAGCTTGAAGGTGTTTTGTTGAAAATCTTAGGTAAGGGGGGGGGGGGGGGGGGGGGAAGGGGGGATTACTCCTAATATAGTGTAGCTTGCGGGATTGGATAAAGGGAAGTCCTTAATCTCATAATGTTTTCCTTAATTTTCCCCTTTTGATGAATGATGGATGAATATGTGTCGAGTCTTATAATTGTATGATATGTGTGTATAATATGTGAAATTCGTGCACTGTTCTACCATAAAATCATGTGTCTTGTTGATGACATTGGTATGAAAGTGTGTTCATATGTTGTGTGAATGTGATGAATAAAAATATTAAATCCATATTAATTGAGGGAAAAGTATGTTAATTGATAGATAAATAAGGCATTGTTGTTAGATAATGTTTTCCCAATTGTTGCTTTTCGATTTGGGGTATGGGAAGTAAAAATCATAGTTATGAACTAGACTCCAGTGGCAAAAGTGCAACTTTATTTCTACTTCAGGGTGACAGGCATCACCCTAATGACGCCGTGGTCGTCATGTGCTGCGAAGTGATGACGGACGTCAGCTACCTGACGGGTAGACCGTCATGGTCCCCAGGCATAGTTAGTTAGGATGGTTACCTTATGGATGACGTGTGAGGTGACGTGTACGGTGACAAGCGTCACCTCAGTGATGGGTAACCCGTCATGCTGCCATAATGAGCATTGTATGCTCAGTTGCTTGGATTTGAATGTCGGTTCTGATTTTTGATGTTGTGCTCTGATAGGCTACTGGTTGACCACTTTTTGGAGGTGTATGATAATGTTTATTATGTTATTATGAATTAATTCACTTCTGTTGTATGGAGAATGTTGTTGTGCATAATATTGAATGTATGGTGATCATTGGTGATATTTCATTTTATGGTGTATCATTCAGTATGATGTACGAACTTTGGTCCACTTTTGGTGTGCTCTGTCCGATGGTGTGGATCAGGAACGAGTAACTGGTTCTAGATTGGAATCGGTAAGGCGTTACTTATGTTGATAGTAGCAAATTGGTGTGCTCTGGTCTTATGGTAGGGATTTAGAAGCGAGATGAACCTCTGTTTTTGTCCATAATGGTACCACATGCATTGTTGAGTCGTAGTGTTGAGTACATTTGCATTCATTATTGACATATATATTGATTGATTATGTTGATATTGTTGATTGATAACACTTTGGTGATGTATGCGATTGAATTGTGTTGAATAATTATTGATGTTTGTTTAGGCTACCCTTGCATACTTTTGCACCATTATATATTATGAGCATATTCTCACCTTTTTGTTGTTTGAGTGATTCCATTATCCTTCATGGGGTACAGACGAGCAGGTAAATGAGTAGTTGCTTAGAAGTTGAAGGATGGCGTTGAGGCTGATTTTCTTTTTCTTATTTTTATGCGATATTTAGATTTCGTTGCTATGATATGTAACACTGGGTGGGTGAACGTTTTGTTTTGCTATTTGCTATTATTTTTTATGTTACTGGTGTTGAAGGGATTTTTCCATAACCTTGTTTTATGTTATCAGACTTCATTAGTTGTCGAGTGATTTCCATTGATTTATTTCCTCTACGACGAGCCTATGTTAAGGCGAATATGTGATGACAAGTGTTTAACTTATTGCATGTTTTATCTAATTCGTGTTACAAAGAAGGTTCATGTTGTGTTTGAATGACACTATGTGTGTGTTGTTGTTTTATATTCACATTATTTCGTGTTTCAGGGTTTAAGGCGTTACTTGACACCCTATATGAACCAACTTACAGTCGATCATATGAAACTTCTGCTCCCCGGACCCTCTTCTCGAGAGGTCGAGGATTCGAAGGCTCACTATGCCCTAGTCGAGGCAAAAGTGGTCAATTTCAAAAGGGATTATTCCATGTTGCACGATCGTATGGGAGAAGCTTTCTCTTTCAAGGATAAAGTGAAACAATTTGGATCTCCCAGAGTTTTGGTCGATTGCATACCTGAGCTTGAGAAGTTGTTCAAAGAGAAATATCGAAGTGCTTTACATATGGAACTCAAGTCAGAAACTTCATCTTATGTAATCCAAAACCTCATTTTAAAACTTGAGGAGAAATAGGCCAACCAAACTAATGATATGAGGGTTCTCCAAGAGGAACGGGTTACCTTGAGTAACCAAGCGCGGGGTGTAACACCCTAAATTTCGTAAGAATATTTATTTAATTTATTTAAATATAATATTCGTGCATTTTTTGTGAATTTTGGTGGTTTATGTTGATGTTGGTAATTTTCATGGAGTTTTGGTTATTTAATTAAATAATAGTATATATTATGGAATATAATGTATTATTATTATTTATTTTAAATAATATTAGAGGAATTAAGGGTAAGACGGGCTTTTGAGAAGGATTAGTGAGGGTATTATGGAGAAAGCCCATTTTAGAGGCCCAAGGGTTAGGTTTAACAAAAAGGAGAATTTAAGAATAGGATTCATTTTGTTAAACCGTGAAAAGAAGGAAAAAAGGTGAGAGCTCTGAGGAAAAAGGGAAAGGCGAGGATTCGAGAAGGTTTCTAAAGACTCATTAGAGAAAGCTCTGAATCGACAATCTAAGGTATGGGGAGTATTGCCTTTCATTGTTTTCAATATAGGGATTCGATGTGTTTAAAGCGGATTTTGAGGTTTTTGTGACTTTTGTGGGTTTATGAGTAAATTGATGATTTAAGGGTATTTTGTGAATCGATTATTAAGGGTTGAATTGAATCGGATAAAAATAGACCTTGAGGCTGATTTCCCTGTCGATGTTGTCCGACCTTGTGGTGAAAGGGGTTTATGAGGTTTATGGGAATCTTGAGAGTTTGCGAAGGTTTAGGTGATTTGAGGTTTTGAACAGTGTAATGGATTGACCTAATAGTCGTAGGTCTTATGCCTTTGATTTCCATAATACCTTAGGAATGTTTTGGGGATGTTTTTGGGGTGATTGGGGTTGAAATCGTAAGAACTTTTGGGTCTGATATGCTACTGATGCATAGCAGCGATTTCCTGAAATCGCAGGTTCGCAAAGCGAAAGTTTCCTTCGCAACGCGAACACTCGCCCTAGACTCGCAAAGCGAGCAGCGCAGCGAATGCGCGATAATTTGTTTGATGATATTGGAATGAATTATGAAGTGTAACTTTTGGGCTCGCAAAGCGAATGTCCCATCGAGTGGATTCGCAAAGCGAATGAGGGTGGCCAGCGATATACATAATGGGAACTCTCTGGTTTTTGTATGGGATTTTGGGGTTCGCCGGTCAGCTCGCAAAGCGAACATTCTGGCGAACGTCTGCTGTTTCGCGAAATTTGTTTTATGATTCTGTGTTGTCTTGATGTTTTGATTATGAGATTTTTCTGATGATTTACTATGATGTTACCGATGATTATGAGATGATGTTTTGTGATGTTTGACGAATATATGATGACATGATTAGTATGAGAACTGATGAATGATGATGCACATAAATGATTTTATTGATGATGATGACTAATGACGTTGTGTATCATGCATTCATAGTATTTTAGTGATGATGTTAGCCTTCAATCCCATTGCGTGGATTTGAGGTAAATTTTGATGTGCTCCGGTTCTTGTGTAGAATCGATCCTAATGACATGGATCTTTTGAGGGTGATGACCTAGTGTCCATCGACTGTGATGATTGGTACCACATGCATGAGTCTTGTTGTGCATTGCATTTATTTGGCATTGATGTATTTGATGATGTTGTGATTTAATGTTTTCCTTGTGATGACCCTGAAGATGTTGTATATGATGATGACGCCATTTTATGCATATCTTGTTTTTATATTGATTATAATGAATTGTGATTACTCACCCTGCCTGTTTGAATGTTGCCTCCACATGGGTAACGTGCAGGTGATCAGGCTTAGCTGTGGATGCCTTCGAGGACTTTTGGAGTTTACTTTGCTTTTGGTCGATGTAGAGGGTCTTGCTCTGATAGTGTAACATCGGGTTGGGTCGTTGAGTCGAACCATGTTGAATTGTTAATTTGTTGTTATTTATTGGTTATGGTTTTATTTTTAAACCTTTTTAATTTGATTATTGTGGTTATGGTGGTTCCACTGCTATTTGATGGCTTTTTGATGATTTTGAGGAAAACCCGTTGTTTACGGAGCAAATGTTTTACTTTGAGTTTAATTGAGAAATGTGCACCCTTATGAGGTGATTTTACTCTGATAATTTGTGTATTTTGCCATGTATATTTGTGGGGTAGAAAAGGGTGTTACACAGGGTTTCTCTGAAGATATCCTGAAAGAAGTTGCCTTCTGGAATGTTTTGGGCCAACTGGAGTCTTTAGTACATGGCCTCCAGGTTTTCCATGATTTTTTCTCTTTGTTTGATCACATTTATATGTAATATGCAATTTTAATGTTTCAGATGATATTTTCCATACCATGCATTTTGTTTTAATTAAATTATATTGTATCAATACACTCTATTTAGTGTTTATTGGTGTTGCTTCGCCTAGTGGTGGGGCTCGAATCCAGCGAGATGTGGTCGTACTTTTGAAATGCGCTTCGTGTCATGGAGGACCTTTCACCGGCTGAGGGTAGGATCCCCATCCACGTGCCCCGAGGAATGACTCGGATCGAGCTGGACGTCTTTAGGCTCTATCGTCTAACGCCATTGAATTGACTAGATTCGAATAGGGGGTGCGTCAGTTACACAGAAATGCGTTTAGCCTGTATAAAAAATGCGTGGAAATGCATGAAATGAGTCTTAAGCCATATCAGATATGCAGTCATGCGAGTAAACTTTCTTTAGTATCCTGTAAAAAATAGACAGAAAAAACGCAATAGAAAAACGATGACAAACAAATATTTGTATTCATACTAGAGTTAGTTAGTCACACTGAGATGATACTGAAAACAATTTATTAACTTTAATATGACTTTAACTTGGCGACAATACATGCCCTCATTATTTGATCGCTTTCGAGGGATTCTAGAAAGTATGCCCCTCTCCTGGTGTTGTCCTGCATTTGGTAGGGACCTTGCCAATTAGTTGCTAACTTTTCATTCCGAACCTTATTTTTCCCGATATCCACCCTTCGAAGCACTAAATCTATGCCGTGGAATTCTCGGGGATGAACACGACAATTGTATCCAGAAGCGGCGCTTTACTTGACAATGACACTTGTAAGGCAATTACTAACCTCATTTGTTTTCTAAAGGTCAATCTTTTCTCTAATAGCGTTTCCGTTGCTTTCTATCGATAATGGATTAATTGTCCTTCAGCTCAACTCTTCGATTTCTACGGGAATGACAAAGTCTTCATTCACAGGAAAATTTAATAAGGCTAGTGATTTTTTTCCTTCATACATACTAATGTATGCGAATCACTAAACACACCAATCATTGAATGTTTTTAGTACTTCATCTCATTATCAATGGTTACAGTAGATATAATTATTTGTATTTGATTACACAATCTGAATCTCTTAAAAAAATTCAAGAAATTGGAAGCAATGCGCTCGTGGACAGTTTCAAAAGATGCTAAATACTAAATTATTATGTGGGTTTTAGAGCGCAAAGGATACTACACGCGTTTTATTAATAGTTACGAAAATATAATGTTCAGACTTTACTGCGATAGATTAAGGCTCTGTTTGGTTAGTCATTTTTTGAACTTATAGCTTATACGCTTATATAACAATAAAAAACCTGTTTGGTAACACTATTTTTATCACGAGCTTATAACTTATTTTAGTAACTTATAACTTATTTTTTATATGCTATTTCAAATAGCGTTTTAGCTCATAGTATATAGCTTCTCATTTTTCCTTCCATTTTTATCCTTATTATTTTAACAAAAATCCACTACTATCATTTATAATTTATTTTAATTTAAAATAAAACAATTAAATATTAAATATCTTTTATGTCATTTTAATTTATCAAGTAATTAAATCGCTAATTTTAACAAACACTTCAATTAACTTATTAAATAGAAGCTAAATCGCTATTTTTATCAAATAGAAGCTAAATGATTAACTTCATATAACATTGAAATTTATAATAAATAGTTAAATATTCTTAAATGTAATTTTGCACTTATTATTTTTAAAATTAGTTCTCTTCCACCCATTTTAGAGTCAATTTTATTGACTTGACAATGAATAAATTGACAAACTTAATATAGCTATCTCACATTTTACGGACAATTTTACTGATGTTATCACTGTATATTTATCTACTTTGACATCACCAAAATTAACCTCATTTGAGATAATAGATTAAGATATTAAAAATGTGTAAAAGAAATTAAGATATTGGAAGTAAATTAAAATTAAATCTTAAAATAGATGAATCAAATCTTTATTTTTTTATAAAGATCAAATTCATTTATAGCAAATAGAAGAACACAAATTACATTATTTAATAAAAAATAACACTATTAGCATTTATATTTTTTTTATAAAAAAATTTAGAGTTTAAGAGTAGTGTATAAATAGTATAAAACTATATTACACATACAATTAATCAAAATTTTTATATTTGCCAACATATTTCATTATCTGAAAAATTTATTTGAATTTTAAAAATAATTGTTATTTAAAAAAGTTACTACTTGAACAAGTCGGCCCAATTTATTTTAATTTTAGAAACAAAATTTTTAAAATATAAAAAAAAGATAAATTAACTCGAACATAATTATTAATTAAAATAAAATATAAATATTCACACTAAATTAGCTCCTAAAAAGTTGAATGATCTAAAGATTAATTCGTTTTAGAACTTATCTATACAAGTTTAACCCAATCGAGTTGGGTCGAGTAGTCCATCAACGGACTGAACGCTTCGCCCCTAGTAAAACCGTTTTAGGGTTTGTACTTTTATTGCGCCTATATAACCCTCTACGTTGTGTTTCATTTCAAGATAACAAAATTTAGGGTTTCGCATAACCGATTCAAATCCTTCCCATTACCCTAAAATCCGCTTGAGTTTTTCAATTTTGATTCAATTTTTATCACATATTACGTATACGCATGTTGCAACCCCGGGATTCTACGATTTATCGATGACGTGAAAGCCCCATTGCACATGCAAAATCGATGCCATTCGTGTTGCAGTTCATCTCGTAATTCCACGATAGATCTGTGTCAAAGTAATGTCAACATTTGTTAATTCGAGATTTTGAATTTTTCTTTCGGTTAGTTTTTTATTCTGAAAATCCCTCTTTAACTCTTCAGCTTGTTTTCGAGCATAGATCTGTTTCAGTAGATTTTAAGCATAGATCTGTTTCTTTCGGTTGTTCTCGCATTGTAGTTTTTGCATCTTTCTTATCCACCCTCTGGAAACAATCTTTACCATATTAAATGTTCTGCTTCTGGAAAATGGTGATTGTTACCGCTGTTAAACGTTCTGAGCCTCTCTAGTATGTGTATTAAGTTAAATTTTAATTGAATCATGGTTTTGCCGATGATGATTTAATCCGATTGTTGGAGATGTTGTGGAATCAAGATCCTGTTTACAGGATGAACCTACTTGGCGAAGCTACATTCATTTGACATTAATGGATTTAACTGAGGCAAAAATGTTAATCTTGATTTCTTGTTGATACTTTATTTGTTTTCTGTTTTATTTTTTTAATTGATGAGTTTCACTATACTCTGCTGTATATACTTAAATTTGTTCAGGACTGAAAAACTCAAATATTCTTGTGTTGTCATCAGCTTCATCCCTTGTTTATCCGCGACCTGGGAGTTAAATAACAGCACTAAGTTATTCTACTTTTTGATATTTTAATAGTTTAATACGCATGGGTTCAGGTCGTGGCGTGAATAATTGTTGGCTGGTAATCGGAGTTGGCGATGGAATTTTTAGTAGATAGAGAAAGGAGAAGATTTAAGAAATAAAATTGGAAATGGAAGCATTGAAAATGCATTGAATTTGAGACTGGTATGTTTTTATTGAGTAATTAATAATAGTAATTCGTGGCATATATGACACATGATTTATGGAACGAGTGATATCAACTCAAAACATGAGCTAGTCACTCAACCAAGGAAAATTGGGCACCAAAAGAGCAGCCAACTCCCTTCCAGCGAGCAAGAGGATTAACAAAACCTGAACCAAAGCTATCTTTAAGAAACCCCAACTGCAATAAATACCCGGCACCGGAATTAGAGTTGAAACAGAGACAAAAAGAATTTGGACTACGAATTGCAACATAAAGCTTTAAATTTCTTGAAACCACTGCCCAATGCTACAATCAATCCGATTTGCTTTTAGTTTTAGCCATTTCCATGATGTGAGTATTGCCTTGTCTACAATGTTTTCAATGTGGATCTCCTCATTTTGAAATGATTTGGCGTTTCTTGATTTCCAGATGCCTTTCCAGATGCCACCACACGCAGGTGAACCAAATCATCGATATTTTCTTTGATACCCAACTCTTGCCTCCAAGCCTCCAAGCAAGTTTTCAAATTGAATCATGTACTATCGTCTATTGTTATAACCTGTTGACTTTACTCTAATCTACTTGCGAATAAAGCTCCACACTCCTGAAAAAATTGGACATTCAAAGAAAAGGTAAAAAACCGACTCTTCCATCCCGCACTCTTCCGCACAGTTGTCCTCCCCATGAATAACAATTCCTTTTTTGGCCAAATTGTCTCTTGTTGGAATTTTGTTGTGGAACATTCTCCAGACCAGACTTGAGATTTTTAAAGGGATCGTCTTGTTACAAACGTTCGACCAAATATGATCTTGAGATGAGCGGGATTCAGCCATTAAATCGTTATAAATTTCTTTAACCGAATATTTATGATTATTCTCTACTCTTCCTATGTCAACTTTAAGAATATCCTTCCACCAATTTGAGATGTTCATATTACTATGACTTCAACTCTCCCTGTCACTATATCCATTTGATAGAGCTTTGTACCATATCCCTCTTTTTTCTATTGCAACTTTCCATTTCCATTTTCCAAGAATAGTTGTGTTGAATGTTTTCAGATTCCTAATGCCTAAACCTCCTTCTTCATTTGGTCTACATATCAATTCTCACTTAATCCAATTTATCTTTCTCTCTTCCTCATAATCCCCGAAGAAATTGTTTGAAAATAGATTCTAGATTAGATATTACACCTACCGACGCTTTGAAGAACGAGAGGAAGTAGAACGGGATCGTGTACAAGACTGATTTTAAGATAACAATTTAACCTCCAATTGATAGATGCTTGCTTTTCCATCTTGATAACCTTTATTTTACTGTTTTGATCACTTGGGCCCAAGTTTCTTTTCGATTCAGATTCGCCCCAATTGGCAAACCCAAGTATGTGAATGGTAATTTTCTGATTCTGCAATTCAGAATTCTCGCAGCTTCTGATATCCAATAATGAGGTATGTTGATTCCAACGATAATGCTCTTGTGAAAGTTAACTTTTAGTCCAGACATTGATTCAAATAGCAATAACACTGTCTTAATAGATTGTATGTTTGTCCACCTTTTTTCGCTTAATATCAGGGTGTTATCTGCATATTGCAGATGAGAAAATCTGTCATTGCTTCCCTCAAATTTGAATCCAGAGTACTTTCCCAGCTGGATAACCTTTTCCATCATCACATTTAATCCTTCTGCTACTATTAAGAATAGAAACGGAGAAAGAGGATCTCATTGTTTAAGACCTCTACCCATTTTGAATTCTTTTGTAGGGCTTCTGTTGATTAATACCGACATAGATGATGAGCTTAAGCATGCTAGTATCCAACTTCTCCATTTTTCTTGAAATCCCATTTTATCCATTACGTGTGTCAAAAAATTCCACTCCACCGAATCAAACGCCTTTTCAAAGTCCACCTTAAAGAGAATCGCCTCTTTCTTCTTTCTCCTTGTTTCATCTACAATTTCGTTCGCAACCAAGACCCCATCAGTGATCTATCTACTTGTGAGGAAAGCTGTTTGAGACGCGTAAATTGTACGATTCAGCACTTTCTTCAATCTATTTGCCAGTATTTTAGATATAACTTTATAAATGCATCCCACCAAAGATATTGGTCTGAGCTCTGAAATCTTTGTAGCATTCCTTTTCTTTGGAATGCATTGGTGCGAGAGTTTTCTAGCAGGGACCTATAGTTTTTGGAGCAGTACGTTTAGGCTGGAGAGTTTTTTTATTAGTTTTTTACAGATTTTTTATGTTTCATTCTGCTTATCTGGATTTTCGGTTGTAATCTTCTGTGGCATGACTTGTGCCTAGTTTAATATAAGTTTTTTTTTGCTGTTTAAAAAAAAAAACTCAAAGTTATGTAACTTTCCCTCCTTAAAGGTAGTTAATCCAGATCCATTCGTGTTGCAGATCATTCTCAGAAACTTTGGTTGATTATGTGTCAAAGTAATAGCTACATTTTTTACTAACTAACAAAACATTGTTTTAATGCAAGACAGAAAAGAGATAATACTATTGAGAATGGATCGTTTCCTATTGAAATTATCTTAGGGCAAAAAAAAGTGAAATTGACAAAGGCCTAATGACTCCTCGATTTAAAATATTAAATTATTAAATATTATATTAAAATTTATAAACCGATAAACATAATGTAACTATAGCTTCTATTAAATAAAATATACTTACACCTTTTGATTGATAAAATTAGCTATAATTTTTGGATTAATCAAAATGTATCTAACTAGTTAGATTTTTGGCCCAAAATCATTTATTTTCTTTAAACAATATAAAATTGATAATTTAAAATGAGTTATTTGATCATATATAAAATGAAGAAGAAAAAAAGGTAAATATTAATTTTATTAAAATTTAAATAATAAATTAATTAATATTTTTAATTATAATAAATAAATAAAGTTAATTAAAGATGTTGTAAAACTCAAGATTATTTAAATTGAAATATTAAATATTCTTTTTTTCTCTTTCATAAGGTGTTCTCTTTCTTATTTATATTTTTCATAAAGTTGATTAAAAGATGTTGATTAAATTGAATTATTAACTATTCTTTAGTCAACAACTTATTTGTATTTTTTTTTTATAAAATAAATAAGTATTCTTTAATCAACATTTTATTTATATTCTTCTTAGTAATTCAATTTAATAAACATCTGCATTAAAAAAATAAACTTTTTTAATTATAATAAATTAATAAAGTTGATTAAAGATGTTGTAATAACTAATTCAATTTAAAGAATACTTAATAATTCAATTTAGTCATCATCTAATGTGTATGCTCTTTTTATGCATCACTGGATTCTTTGACAAGGTTTATATCAGATTTTTTGTCAATCATCAATCTCACAAGTTTGATTGGATCCTTTAATAAGTTCATAATAAAAAAAGTTTGACATGCAGACAAAACACCAACAATGTACTTAACTTCACACGTTGACAATGCAACCACCGATTCCTTCTTTGAGCACCAAAAAATGAGACCTCCGAGATATTTGAAGAAATATCAAGAAGTATTTTTTTCTGTCAACTCTGTCTCCACACCAATTAAAGTTTGAATATCATATCAGCTCTGAATGAGATATAACACCAGAAGGGAACCAAATTTCATACCTTAGGGTCCCATTTATATACCTCAGTATCTTGACAGTTACTTTGTAATGTGACCATTTCGGTTTGTTCATAAACCCACTCACCAATCCAGCTGCATAACAGATGTCAAGTATGGTATTGCAGAGATATCTCAACGAGCCTACCAACTGTTTAAAAGTAGTAGCATCTACATCATCACCCTCAACATCAGAATCCAACTTGTGATTTGTTTTAGTAGGTGTGATTGCAGACTTGAATGACTTCACCTTCATAGTCTATCTCACTGATATTGTTCCAACATCTGAATAAGATTCTGAACAAGCACTCTATGCTCATGATGAGGATAACAAGAACATAACAAGTATAATTAACAACAACAAATTTTTAAACTTACAACATACCAACCGTTTAAAGGAGTACCAAGTGAGTTTACGGTATGAACTACCGTAAAAAAGTTTCAAATGATTACAACATAAAACTAATAAACTGACATTTCAAAAGAAAATACTAAAATTGAAACTGAAACTGAAAGAACTGAAAGCTAAAATAAAAATAAAATGATTTACAACGTTGGGTTGCCTCCAAACCAGCGCTTGTTTAACGTTGTTATCTCGACGTCTGTTTCAAGTGAATTCAAGGTGGTTTCTCTGAAAAGATCGAAGAATCTTTTCCACTATCACCTGGTCTTGCCTCGTCCTTTTGTTCTTTGGCACTAACATCCATTTTGAAGCATATTCCTTTGGTGATTGGATGTTTGATGTCTTCAAACAAATTGAAATTGACCTTTTTGTGTTGCACTCTAACCTTTATTAATCCATCATCTACATCTATCATTATTCTTGTCGTCTTTATGAAAGGTCGGCCCAGAATTAGAGGAGTGTCATCATTTTCCTCAATATCCATCACCACAAAATCTACAGGAAATAGAAATTTATCAACTTTAACCAATACGTCTCCAGCTATTCCTGAAGGTCGGGTGATGGATTTGTTTGCTAGTTGTAGTGTCATCTTCGTATGTTTAATGTCCAGATCACCTACCCTCTTAACCACTGATAAAGAAATGAGATTTATGCTGGAACCGAGATCAATCAATGCATTTCCAACATTTATGTTTCCTATAGTAATAGGCAACGTAACTCTTCTAGGATCAGTTTCTTTTTGTGGAAGAGTTTTCTAAATAACAACACTATAACCAACATCCACTTGAATTACTTCTTCATCCATGATTCTCCGTTTCTTTGTTAGAATTTCTGTCATGAACTTTGCGTATGTTGGGATCTGTTCAAGTGCTTCAGCCAATGGAATGTTAACTTGTAACCTTCTGAAAATATCTAGGAACCTCATATATTGCCTTTCTTGGCTCTTCTTGGTAGGAGCATGAGGATACGGTAGGTGTTGTGCAAGCTGATTAATCATCTTATTTTTTTCTTATTTCAACCACAACTTTTTCTTTCTCTGCATTTCACCAACTCTTGTTTCAATCATTCTACCACTCCTTGTTGTGATTGCGTTGCAATGTTCCTTTGGATTTGTCTGTGGCGTGGCTGTGAATGTACCTCCTTGTTGATCTTCCAGGTGTTTTCCAATTTGTCCAACTTGTGTTTCTAGGTTCCTGATCGAGGCATCCGAATGCTTCTGGTTTGTAATAGATAATTGCATGAATTGGTTCAACATGTCTTCCAGTTTGGATATTCTGTCCGACTGCGTTGTATGCTGTGTTTGTTGATGAAAATTCTGATATTGGTTAGGCCTGTTTGATGTTCATGCTTCTTGCGTCCAACCTTGACCATAGTTGGCGTTATTTTTGCGTTGATAATTTTGATTTCCTTAGCATGGTGCTGATCTTTGTTGGTTTCCCTTGTAATTAACCTCTTCATTCATTGGAGGGCAAAAACCTGTTGGATAATCACTTGTGCATAGCTCGCACAAGGCTACTTGTTGTGGTTTGTTGGCCGAGCTATGCATCTCCTTGAGCTATTGTGGAAGTTTGGACAGCTGCTTGGTTAATTCCTCTACGTTTGAGTGCGAATTTTGTTTTGTGCCAGTATTGCATCATTTGGGCCTAACTCCAATAATCCTGGTTTTCGTTGTGCAGTACCTCTATTATACTGAACTTGATGGTCATTGAGAGCCATACGATTGATGATAGACACTGCCTCTTCTGCACTTTTGGATAGTAACGAACCACCGACAGTTGCATCAAGTAGAAGTTTTGGTTGTGGTTGTAATCCATTGTTGAAGATATGGATTTGTGTGAGTTCATCGAAGCCATGATTCAGACATTTTCGTAGCATAGACTTATAGCGCTCCCATGCTTCACATAAGGTCTCTGTTGCACTTTGAGCAAATGCGGTTATTGCTGTTTTGGTGTCCGTGAATCTGTTATGTGGGAAGAACCGATTCAAAAATTTTCCTCCAAGACATTCCAATTGGTCATGGTTTGAGTGGGTTGGTCTAGATACCAATCCTTTGCTTTGCCAATTAGTGAGTGCGAAAACAATTAGTGAGTGCGAAAACAATTGCATGAAGACTGCTTCTTCTCCCGCTTCAGGTGCTCCCAACGTACCGACCAATTCATAGAACTTGATGAGGTGAGTGTACAGATCTTCATAATCTAGGCTTGCAAAGGGATTTACATAAATGATCTGCAATAATCCTATTTTCATTTCAGCTTATTGGTTAGTTAGATTGTTGGTGAGGCGAGCCAACCGTCTAGGGCTGCTTTGACAAGGTCCTCCATTCACGATATCAGGTCCACCTTCTGCCATGGTTTCTTTTGTTGAAGTTGTTGAGGTGGAAACTCATTTCTTTTGAGATCTTTGTTTGGCAAGATTTTTCTTTTTCTTTGTTTGTCATTTGTTTTGCTGGATTGTTCTTTCGATTTCAGGATCAAAAGGCAGTAAGTACTCCGGTTTTGTACCTCGCATACACAAAGCTTGCAATTTCTAGCCAATACAATGTTAGGAGAATGTAAGATAAAGAAAAGAGAAAAGATATATACAGTTTTTTTTACAAATGTACAAATTAAAAAGATATCAACAGTTGTTTTGCTCGTAAATCTAAACGCCAGTCCCCGACAACATCGCTATTTTGATGTTGAGTAAATCAAAAGAAAGTATTGAATATCGTATCCACAAAGACCGACACGATATTACCAACGTTAAGACAATTGTTATCTTTTTAAGTGAAGTTTGTAAATTGGTTTGCTTTTAAAGTAACAGGATATAAAATCGAAACTTGTTAAAGTAAAGTTTAAATGATAGAGAACTTGTTAGGATTGAAATTCCATTACCGTGCACGTATGCTTTTGGTTGATACTTCTTTAAAGAAACTTGCTTTTCACATTATCTTTATTAATTCACTCACAACAACATATATGTCTATATGCTTGTTGAGATTTCAATTGATTTAGTTTAACCGATGATTTCTCGATCAATTAAACTAAACAATCGCATTAAGAACCGAATGTTGTGTATCTAAGTTAAACCCTTAGTTCTATGTCTAGAACGAAGCGTTAACCGATTATAACCTTTAAATTTAATATGAATGTATTTTTCAATCACAATTCGTATTCATAGGTTTAGAATGACAAAACAAAGATTTAATTGATAATCATGAATAGCATAATTTCATGAAAGAAGGAATCAATAATAATACATACGATTACGACAATTTCCTTCCAATCCTACCAAGAGAAGAGTTAGCTATCCATTGTCATGGTAGCCTGCACAAAAAGGAAGAATTGGAGATGAATTTGCATCAAGGATGATCTCTCAATTCTTGATGCGAACCCAACTCGATTCTCTTCGCTCTCCTATCCTTACAAAAACTATATTATAACTCTTTATTACAAATTAATTTTCTAAAAGTGATTTTCCTCAAATGTTTCTGTTGCACTCCTTTTATACTGGTTGAGATGAGGTACTTTCGCTATGCGAAGTTTTGACCCTTATGTAAAGTCACATTGCTTAGCCATGAAGAATTTTAAACCGCCCTTGGGAACCGCCATACTTCGCTATGCGAACTATTCTCGCTTCTGTCGCTTCAAGCGAAGCTGGGTGATTTTGATTTTGTTTCTTTCTGTTGTTGCTCGCTTCAGCTTCGCGTTGCGACCTTCGCTATGCGAAGTAAATTTCGTTATGCGAAAGTTGCAGGGCATGAATTCTTCTTGCTTGTAACTGATGTTTTCCTTTGTCAATTCCTGCAAAAACATAACCATTCAAAAGTAACATTCTTTTGGATCATGGTTAGTCAAGTTTCATCATTTATAGTTAATGGAAGCAAGCATTTGTCAAGTTTTTAAAGGTTTTTGTCAACTATTTGGACTTCCATCATAGGTATACAATTTCTTTCCTAGAAGCAGACTATTCCACCTACTAGAGCTTTGTTGATCGTCAATATCAATATAACGACTAACTGCTATCCACGTCTCACTCCACGCTTTCTATTGTTAACTACTTTTCCTATTTAAGAGGAAAGACATACCATTTCTCAGGTATCCTTTTCCATTCTCAATCATATATCACTTTTCACTCTCTTAATGATTTGGGCGTTAGAGTGCTAATCTTGCAAGTCAACTCTCTTTCCCCCACATCGGAGGCTCAGGTCAACCCAACAATCTCTACTTTTTCGTTCACTGATCGTTTCTAATTCCACCAACATAACACTTATAAATCAACAATTTAAAAAAAAAATAGTTTAGATTAATTTATCAAATTAGATAATATAACTTTATTAATCACATACTTTCCCCTTTTTTAAATATTTTCTTATAAAGAATAATTGAGTTTTTATATTCATTGATATATATATATTATTCAACAAATCTAAAAAAGATTTTTTTTTTTTGTATAAAAGGATGAAGAGATTGTCTCGTTAAATACTCAATCGTATCTCTACATGGACAAAAATAAAAATAAAAATAAAATAGAACTATTGTAATATCATATTAAAGATTACAAAAATAAAATTTAAATTTACGGAGAGAGACTTAATATAATTAAAAATCCTATTGGATGTATGTTTAATTTTGGGTGTATATAATTGTTATTGATATGTTTGGTTGCTCTTAAGTAGAATTAACTATGCTTTTTAGAATTGATTCTACTTAAAATTAGAATTTGTAGTATGAATTCTATACGTGGCATATGTAGAAGCCAAATAGAAACTTCGATTCATATCTTCTGTGATTGCCATATTGCTTCTGTAGTCTGGCGGGTTATTATGGAGAAATGTCAGATCATCACTTTTCCAAAATTCACAGAGGATATTTTCAGGATGGCCTCCCTAGGGTGCACCCCAAGCTTCAAGATATCGTAAGTGCTGCCCTGATTCACAATGTCCATCTAATTTGGCTAGCCAGAAATTAGTTGTGGTTCAACAATGCTAAAACTAATGTGCATGTGACTGTAAAATTTTAGTTTCTATGAAGATTAACTCTTCTATCTCTAATTGTTGGATTGTCCATCATAGGATTGAACATGAAATCTTAGATAACCTGCAGATTGAAAAAAGGTTTCGTAAATTGCTCTCAAAGTGAAACTTCTTTCGATTATGATAGTGATAGAAGAGGCTAATATGCAAGGTTGGTGGAATGTTTGGATAGAAACAAACTCCCAAATTGCTCTGTGATGTATAATAAAAGAGAAACTCATACCTTAAGATCTCTGTAACATATGGTTTAATTGTCGACGTCTTCAGGCCAACAAGGTCTATACCCATATTTATAGTGAATGCAAGAGGTGTGCAAACAGTCTTTCTAATCACAATCATAAGATCACAAATTTTACGTGGTGGGAGACACTACCTCAAATCATTACGGACGTATTTTTCAAAAATGAGTTGGATTTTTCAAACTTCAAATTTGCTTAAACTTGATTTTTAAAGAGTGATGATTTCTAGTTATGGAGATAAGTAGATCCAGGTTTTGAGTTAGATTTATTTATTTATTTTAGTTTGATTTCAGAGTGAGGTTTTATTTTTTTATTTTTTTAATGATAATATTTATTTATCAAAAAATGATATTTATAGTTTGAGTTTAAACATGATTTTTGTTAAGCATAACAAGTGTGAGTAGTATAGATAATAATTTCATATTGGATATGAATGTGGTGACTTGAGCATTTATCACCTTAAGATTTTGGATGAGTATATGAGGTGTCTCAATTCAAATCATATTTAACCCAATTCAATTTTACATAATGAAACCATTCAATTTTTTTTTTTACATTGAATCAACTAGAAAGCTTTCTATTTCGACCGAATTAAATCATATTTAAACATGATGATATTAATAAGAGTTTAATGGTAGTGCACTGTCAGTGTAAGACAATTTTATACATGCAATCAATTAAAATATTTACAATTGTCATGTAATATCAATATTTTTAAAATAAAAATATATTTTATTATGATACATGATTGTGATTGATTGACACTATATAATATTTTACATAATCAAATGTATTTCCTTTTTTTCTCTATTAATAATAATTAAAATGAACTAACATCATCAATCAGTGATGATAATAGTAGTAGTTGAAAATGAATAAATAAACGTAATTGGGATCCAAAAACGAGCCAAGAAGTGGGAGCAGTTGGTGTTTGGGTGAACATGACGATTGGTTCCTTCTTCATCAAAGCCTCCCGGGCTCTCACCACTCACCCTTTCGCCTCCAACTTCCTTCTTCTCTGTACTATCAGGTGCTTTCTTTTCTCTCATTCCCCTTTCTCTTCTTTATCATCAATCTTGTAAATTAACAAATATAGATAATAACTTCTTATTCCCCAATTTGAGGAAAAATATTTATAGATCATCTCCAAGATTACAACTAGTAATTCATCATTTACTTAACAACATTAACGGTTGAACCAATTGTATGTTAAGTATTAACAAATGTGAGCAGTGTGGATAATATCCACACATTGGATAAGAATGTGATGACTTGTACATTTATAAGTGAGAGAACCGATACACCTATTACCTTAAGATTTTGGGTGAGTATGTGGTGTGTCTCTCACAAACATTGAGCCTTTCCTTCGAGTGAAGGACCGACTTACTTGTATCGAAAGAGTGTCAACGGTGTTATACACCTATTACCTTAAGGTTTTGGATGAAGTAGTTGCTTACAATTACAATTAAGGATAAGAATATGTTGGGCCGAGTTAGGCTTGCTAAAATAACCAAAGTTTAAGCCTGACCTATAGTTTGTCGAACTCTCATTTTGTGCATTTATGCCAATAGAAATACAACAATAGTTAACAAATCTTTCTATTTCATTGAATCTACTTGCTCTTGGAAATTGCAGCGGTGGAGGTGTGGTGGCACTCTCAGAATCACAATCAGAAGCTGAACTGCCTATTGTTGAAGATCATGAGCCCCGCAAAAAGAAAGTAGTTGTCCTTGGAACTGGATGGGCTGCTACCAGTTTCCTTAAGGGTTTGGATGCATCATTATATGATGTTCAAGTTGTTTCTCCTCGTAACTACTTTGCGTTTACTCCCTTATTACCAAGTGTCACTTGTGGGACAGTCGAAGCTCGGAGCATCGTAGAACCAGTTCGAAACATCATTAAAAAGGTGGAAGAAACAAAACAAGAGTTCAGAGTTTATATTGTATATGCTTTTTTTAAACATTAATTACATATATACTGTTAATGTAAATGAAAATAAAGTGTTCTTTGATCCTTAACTCAAAACATGATCATTAGAGTGAGGAGAACTTTGTTATGTGTATTGAAATGTTTTCCTTTTCTTTTTGTTGCTTTTCAAGGGTATTTTGACAAGTCTTTTGATTATGAAGTTTATTTTGTTTCTTTTCCCGTTGCAGAGAAAAGGAGAAATAAAATTTTGGGAGGCAGAATGTGTCAAGATTGATGCTGCAGGCAAAAAGGTTTTTTGTCGGTCTAATATTGAAAACTTAGTGGGAAGTGGTGAGTTTTCTCTGGATTATGACTTCTTGGTTGTATCGGTAGGAGCACAAGTAAATACTTTTAATACCCCGGGTGTCAAGGAGAATTGTCATTTTCTGAAGGTAAGCTTATTTGTTTTTGTGTATAGTCATTAAAAGTCTATTTTTTCCGCAAATAATCCAAAATGTTTTATATCATCGCTTATAGGATGTCGAGGATGCTCAGAAGATCAGACTGTCTGTAATAGATTGTCTTGAGAAGGCTGTTCTTCCCAGTCAATCTGAAGAGGAGCAAAGGTCAAATCTTCATTTTGTAATCGTTGGAGGAGGTCCAACTGGTGTTGAATTCGCTGCAGAGCTTCATGATTTTATCCAAGAAGATTTGATCAAATTATATCCAACCGTTAAAGATAAAGTGAAGATAACGTTAATTCAATCCGGAGATCACATTTTGAACATGTAAGGGAGATTTTTTATGTGTCAATTATTTTCTGATGCTTTTTAAATCTAAAATTAATATTGCCTTAGTAAACTCACAATTCAGAGAAAATATCGGCTTCAATCTCGTAGGTTTGATGAAAGAATAAGTTCATTTGCTGAGCAGAAGTTTAAGAGAGATGGCATAGAAGTTCAAACTGGATGCCGGGTTTTAGGTGTTAATGACAAGGAAATTACAATGAAGGTGAAATCAACAGGAGCGGTTAGCTCTGTGCCTCATGGTTTGATTATCTGGTCCACTGGAATTTCTACTCTTCCAGTTATAAAGGACTTTATGGAAGAAATTGGTCAGGTGCTGTTTTATTCCATGCATTCATGAAACACATATTTCCGATTCGTTCTTCTTCACTTCGTGTATGTTTGTGTTATGGAGACGATAACCAGTACTTTCCTTTAGTATTATGCTAGTTCCAGTATGTAATTAATTATTTTCTGTCAGCTGAAAATCACAATTAATTATGATATGGGTAATTTATAGAAGCATGAATTGATCTATGTGCAGACTAAAAGACACGTACTAGCAACTGACGAATGGTTGAGAGTAAACGGATGTAAAGATGTGTTCGCCATTGGTGATTGCTCATCAATAAAGCAACGTAAAATCATGGTATCTCTTAAGCTTTTAACTTAAGACTTCTAAACTTTAAATAGTATTGACTATTGAATTTATTTATGCGATGATTAACCTATTATCTCTGCTTCTAGGATGACATCTTGGACATATTTAAGGCCGCAGACAAAAATAACTCGGGTACCTTAACTGTAGAAGAATTCAAAGAAGTGATGGACGACATAATCTTAAGATATCCTCAAGTTGAATACTATCTACAGAAAAAACATATACTTGATTTGAGGGTTTTGTGGAACGACCCAGAAGGAAATGAAAGAGAAGAAATAGACATAGAAGGGTTTAAGCTTGCCCTTTCTGTTGCAGATTCACAAGTGAAGACTCTTCCAGCAACTGCACAGGTATGCATCATTTCGTCCATAACTGAATACTTCCTTATGCAGACTTTTCTGTCAAAGTATCATGCAAAATAAGTTTTTAATGTATCAGGTTGCTGCGCAACAAGGTGCATATCTAGCTAGTTGCTTTAACCGCAATGATCAAAGTGAAAAGCATCCAGAAGGACCTCGACGATTTACAGAATCTGGACATCATCGGTTTCTTCCCTTCCGGTAAACCATGTGCTTCATAATGCTTATATTGTTTTCTGTATTTCTGAATTTATGATGATATCTTGTTATTATGAAAAGGTATAAGCATTTTGGGCAATTTGCTCCATTGGGTGGGGAGCAAGCAGCAGCAGAACTTCCTGGAGACTGGGTTTCCATTGGTCACAGCACTCAATGGCTATGGTATTCTGTATATGCAAGGTATTGTTTATGATGCGAAACAAACTTTGCTAGTTTTCTTTTTTGTTAACCATATTATTTATAGATACAAAACATTTGCTGTGTTATTCAACCTGCAGCAAGCAAGTGAGCTGGCGCACACGGTATTTAGTCGTGTCCGATTGGACTAGAAGATTCGTATTTGGGAGGGATTCAAGTCGAGTTTAATTTGACCAACATACAGAACAAAAGTGTGAATTATTTTGTGCCTTTGTTTCTCTAATAATTTTTGTACCTAATACTTTATAGTGATTTCAACTCTTGATTGGAAACAGTTTGAGAAATCATGTCCACCATATAAATAGTCTAAGTTCATCTCTTCCCATCTATCATCACTAAAGTAAATTGATTTCCTTCATTCTTACATTTGGAAGTATCCATTAACTTTGATTCATTAGCACCTACAAACAGAACTTGATCATCTAAAGATTTCACCTTTTTCCACTTTCTCTTCATCAAGTCAAGTTTGTAAACATTAAATTGCTTTGTTCTATAAGGACAAATTTCAACCTGATCCGATAAATTGCTTCCTTCATAAACTACTTAACCATTAGCATGAACGAAATTACCAATGAACCTTTCTATCAACAAGAAATCCCTCTTGGATATCACCAAATAAAGTTTAGTTGAAAGCTTATTATATTTGTTGTTAAAGAGAACAAGAATGTTACTATGAACATTGTTGTCGTCGTTTTCATAGTATGATTCTTGGTTGAAAGAAGGAAGAATAACATTCACCAGTACAAAACCTTCAAATAAGTACCATCAAGCATTGTCATCAGATAAATCTTTAAATAAACTTTTTGATACCGCGTCTCATTTTGAGTTACGAAACTCAAGATATGTCATTTTCAGCACTACTAGAATTCTCATGACAGCAGATCTCGCTAGGTGAGAATCTTGCCCACTCAGTGAGATTGATAGCATTGAAACTCCAAAATCTCACTTTAAAATCCCTTTTCTTCAACCTTTAACCATCCAAACCATACTCACTCATGACATGATATACTCAAACATTTAAGCATTATTCTAGAACATATGTATAACCACACTTCATCATTAGACCAATACTTGGGATTGAAGTATGGTTTCCTCCTCACCAAAAGGTAGGACATTGGACTAGCTTCCAACGTATTCGAATTCATATTAATCGGAGCTATGATTCCCGTTTTATGATGGAAATATGGAAACAAACAACTTTCTCAAAACAGAGCATTCTTGCTTAACGAGACTCAGTGAGCCTCCCCACGAGCCTTAAGCGAGCTACCAACGAGACAAAACAGAAAGCCCAAAGCTGGAGAATTTCTATTCCTCGCTTAGCAAGCTTCAAGAAAGACCTCACTTAGCAAGACAGTTCTCTCGCTTTGTGAGAATAATAAAACATCGCATCCAACAACATGAACTCTCGCTTAGTGAGATATCCCCTCACCTAGCGAGGATGGAATGTCAGAACCAGTGAAGAAATGCAACCGGAAGGGAAAAGAAGCAACCACAATAACATATAACACCTTGTTACACCAAAACAACATCAAACAACATGGGTTATCATAAACACGCATACAAGCAACAAGTAGAACATGTATCAACACGAATTTCCAAGATGATAACAAAATACATAAAACCCTAATTTTTCTCATCTCATGCAATTTCTCCCCCCTCCCCTTAAAGGCTAAACTACCTAGAACCCATTTTAAGTAAGATTATTGATAAAGAAATTGAGTGGATTGCTTTCTTGATCAAGCTTTTCCTCTTCTCCAAGTTTTCTTCTTCTTCCTCCAAGCTTTTTCTCTTTCACCTCTTTCTTCTCTTTTCTTCTCTTATTTCCTTTTATATTTCTTTACTAATAAAAATGGCATATGAATGGTAAATAGAGTGAACAAAAAATATCTTGGCACAGAAGTATCTTACTTCCAATCCTAGACTCAGGTTTTTATTTAGCTAAGGAAGTAGTTGTTTAGGCTTGGAATTTGTTATGGTGAGGCTCGTGTTAGTTTTAGAGATGAAGTGAAGAGTGAAGAATTATGTTATCATATGGATGAAGGATGGTTACCCTTAGATTGATTTGAATTGTTGAATGGCTTTTTAAATGTGAGTAGTGTAACGCCCCGGTTTTTGTTAGATTTATTTAATCGAGTCGATTTAATTATTTTTGTTTTTATATTATTTTATTCTTGACTTTTATTTGATAATATATTATTTGTCATCGTTATTATATTTTATCGCATTTTGGGAACGTTTGCGAGAAAATTGAGTGTAGGGGTATTTTGGTCTTTTGCTTGGGTAGATATTATGTTTTTCATTTAAATAGAAACATAGAGAGAAAAAGAGAGAAAAATAGTAAGGAAGGAAGAAAAGAAGGAAAAGAGAGTAAGAAGAAGAAAAAGAGGAAAAACTTAAAGTTTGAGAGATCGATTCAACCGACACTTCAAAGCACGATTAATCGGGTAAGGGTGCGAAACTCGGTTATTCTATGTTTGTGTATGATTATGTATGTGTGTGTTGGAAGTTTTAATAGTTTTTCAATTATAGGTCGAAATGAGATAAACTAGTAGAAATCGATGTTTTCACGGTCGGAAATCGATATAAATTGCGTTGTATGATCACACTGTGCTTATGAACAATCGTTGATACCTGTTTTGCTGTGAAATTGATTTGGATGGAAAGTGGGTTTTCGGAAAATGTTAGGTTTTGTGTAGAAACTTTGTGGAATTGTTGGAAATTATGTGTTTTGATATTTGTGGGTTGAACTATGATTTAATCATGATCATAAACCTTTATTTACTGATTTGGTGTGAATTGAGGGTGGAAAATGGGGGTTTTGAAGTTCTGTCACGAAGGGGGAATTTTTTTGCATAACACAGAGCGCGCTTAGCACGGCCACTCCCGCTTAGCGTGGTCTGCAGAATTTTTAACCCTTCCAACTGTAATACCCCAAATTTTGACCACTAAAGTTTCCCATCATTGTGAAAATCATCATCACAATATGGATGAACCATCATGCTTCATCAGTCTCCCCAAAGATGGGTGAGCATCCAATACAATCAAAATTAGGGTTTCAAGCCCTCTCTGAGCCTTAGACAAAGGATCAATCAAGAAATGACATGATCTTCAACTTGTCTAATCTCTTAAACATCCACAATGGATCAAAAAGGACTCCCACTTCAAGGATTAAGCACAAGGCTGCTCCCTTCTAGGTGGATCAAGTCTCAAGATCGACAGTGTCACCAAATTAGGGTTTTGGTCGACTAGGGCCTCCAGATGGAAATTTTCATCTGGGCACAAGGCAATGATCCAAAACATAACCTAATATACTTCATGGAACCTCATGAACCCATGCATCAAGTCAATTTTTCCTCAAGGGATGCATTCATCAAAAATCAGGAATTAGGGTTTCTTGACCTAATTCACCCTTAAGTTGACTTTTGGGACAAACCATGAGCCAAGACCCCAAGAGAGGATTTGAGGGTCTCTAATATACCATATTGATCCATTTGGAACAATGGATTGATCCAAGAAGTTTGAGCAACAAGTCTCAATTTCATCTGCACCACAATTAGGGTTTTAAGGGAAAAGTCAACTGTAACTTTGTCTTTTGACCAGGACATGCTCCCAAACCCTAATACATGATTGAATATACCCTATGACACCCATGGAACATGCCCATCAAGTTTGATTTAGGTCAAGGACATGATTTCCTGAAGAATTGCACAGTTTGGAATTCATCTGATAAAAAGTCAACTGTGCACAAAAGTCAACTTTGACTTTTTGAGATTTTTCACCAAAATGGATTTTTAACCCTAAAATGATGTTAATGTATGATTTGAATCATCATTCATCAAGAAAAATCAAGAAAAGTGAGATAACTTGTAAAAGGGGTAACCATAAAACTTAGAAATTTTTCTAAGTTAAAAATAAAGTGGCAAAGGTACCAACTTTGGAGGACCATAACTCCTAAACCACAAGGCCATTTTTTCTCATCCAAAGATGGATTTGTAGCCCTCATTATCACCTACAAAAACTTCAACTACAAGTCATTCCAATTCATTAAGGATTTTGAGTTATGGAGTGATCAAAGTGGCTGAAAAGTGAAAATGTCACTTTTTCCAACACTTAGTGAAATTTTCACTAAGTCAGATTCTGCCTCACTTTTTGCCAAATGTAGGGGGATTTTTCACTTGGAATCAAAAGAGATCAAAACCAAACTTGTTCAAGCAGTTGTTGTATCATGTAAGAGCTTTCCAAAATGGCCAAGAACATTGCCAAATTCAACCTACACCATGAGATACAACATTGCCAAGTTGCCTTGCTGAAATCTGTCAAGGCAAGGCAGAATTTGCAACTTTGGTCGATTTGCCAAAATCAGCCAAATTCAATTGCTCCTATCCACTTGGACACCTCAGAGGATTGAATCTAAAGGGGACAATCACTGAGCCAAGCCTCCAAAGTCCATGGAACAAGAAATAGCATGTTGAACCTAAAATGGCCAAAATAGGGACAAGACTTCAAATTTGGAATGAGGCATTCAATGGAACCATCAAGGTGGCATGGACTGAGCCATTCTCATCTGAAATCAGTCAAGACTTATCCAAGACCAAGGGGACCAAAGCTCTGTGCCCTAACCTCTAGTCAATGGCTAGAGGAGACTTGGATTTTCATTTGCCAACATTGGCCAAACCTACTTACCAGCTGCCATGCACTATTCCTTGCAAAACAAACTTGCTATACTATAAATAGAGCTCAATTGTGGTCAGTTTGAGTACACCAAAGCCATCTAACAGATGCTTTCATCAAAATCTCTTTCTCTTGGCAAAAATGCCTTTCTTAGCAAGGTAGCTATCGGGTTTTGAGTTTGAGAGCAATTCCAATCAAACCAATCACTCACACACCTCACATACATCACATATGAGCTGAGCAAACACTTAGATTACTTCTGAAACATCAATTTCACAAAATCACCAGCTGGTTGCTCAAGGTTTTAACCAAAGTGCAGCTGAGGTACCACAAAATGATCCAGCCAATTTCAATCAAGTCCAACCATCCAAACACAATCCATAGGGTGTAGGGAAGCTGTTCAGATCATCACCACTCATCTGTAACACCTCCAAATCAAAAATCACTTTGAACTTGCTGTCACGACTTGGAGGTAAGCACATACTTGGTCATCTCTCAATCTATGCATATTTCCTCGCACAATAATTTGGCCATATGTTCATAATCATGCATGGAATGCTTTCCCTCAATTAATTGCATTGTTTGAATCGTGTATCAAAAATCCTAGCCTTCATGCAGAAATTAGGGTTCTTGAGGTCTCTTCGTGATTTCTTGTTGTATGTTTAATTTAAATGAAATTAAAGTACATAGACATGATCATGAGGTTGAGACGAGCATAATGATATGTGGATTGCATGATATGATTACGTATTCATGGAGATTGGATAGAAAACGCAAATCTGAAAAACCAAGAACACGCGCGTGTTCTTCAGCTGTTCTTGGCGCCATTTTTGAATAATTCAAATATTTGAATTTTGTGATTTTGTTTAATTGATTCAAAAATTAATTTCTCTCTGAGTTTTAATGATTTTGAGTTGATTCTTTTTTTAATAATTCACAAAAATGTCAAAATATTTTATTTTCACAAAAAATCCCAAAAATATTGTTTATTTCATATAATTGATATTTTTGCAAAGAATTAATATTTTAATTATTTTTGGCATTTTAAATATTTTTTCTACATTGATTTTGCAATTTTTAATGCTTTCTAATTATTTTGTAGGTCAATACTTGATTTTTGAAGCATTAATCCAAGATCACAATTTGTTTTCCATGTGTTAAACAATTTTTGATCATTTTAATTGAATTTTTATTCAATTAAATACATTTTGAAAACAAATTAGGGTTTTGGATTAATTCAACCCTCATAAATCATTTTCAAAACTCTTTGGGCCTCTTGAGAGAGTGTAAGACCCATCCACCCTTGTACAAAAACTTTTTGGGCCTCACTCATTGTATAAGTCCCTCTGTACAAGTAAACGGCGCGATCGTCGCCCGTTTAAAAATAAAAACCATCTGGGCCTACCCTCGAGTAGTAAGACCCATTTCTTTTTTCTTAAAACTTTTTGGGCCTCTAATAGAGTGTAAAACCCAATCCTTTTTTTGACCAAATCATTTTTGGGCCTCAGTGTATTGTATAAGTCCCGATACCGTAAAAAACAAATGGCGCGATCGTCGCCTTTTCAAAATAACTTTGGGCCTACCCTCGTGTTATAAGCCCCACTCTTTTCTTTAAACCATTTTGGGCCTCTTGAGAGAGTGTAAGACCCATCCCTTTGTACAGAAAACCTTTTTTGGGCCCCAGTCACTTGTATAAGTCCCGCTGTACAAAGTCAAACAGTGCGCTCACTAATAAAACCCTGGGCCTCTCCTTGAGCTGTAAGCCCCAAATATTTCTTTTTCAAACCACTTTCTCCTTTGATTTTGAATATACTGTTGTTTTCAATATTTCTTTGTTGAACAACTAACCAAACAGCATGGAAGCACTCCAACCGAGTAAGTGGTTATCGCTTTCGTTTACTTCTTTCATATTATAAACAGTATTGTGGGGCTGCTCACTGTAAGTCTCCTTTCATAAACTCATATCTACTGTGTAATAATAGTATAGATATTTCGAGTTTCCCCGGCTACTACGTCTAGAACTAGGTGACGCCGTTTCATTTATTCGTAGAAATAGACGCCTAGATCCCCAATAGGAGCACCAGATACAGTCTTCTCTTCGGCTGTCCTCCTTAGGAATCGTCAAGAAGCTCTACTCCCCAAGATGAATGTATTCTCCGTGAATGGCATCTTTGAGTTTCTTCCAAATTCTCGAACTTTCCTGACTTGATCTATTCCTTGTGGATAGCTTGCCTTGAATGTCTCGGGGTTTGGGTACCCACTATAGTCATAATCTTGGACCTTAACTAAGGAACCCTCTTTAAAAGCTAAAAGTCGCTGGATTGTAAACCTCGCACGTTTACCAGTGGTTTTTATCTTTAAAAGAGTTATCTCTCCTAATGGAAGGGAGATGATAGACCCACGGGCTTCTTAAAAGCATCGGCCTCCTCTTGGGCATTATTCAAGGACCCGTCGGCTTCTTAGAAGTATTCACAGCCTCCTCTTAGGCTTCGTATAATGATCTCTTCCTCCGGGAATGAGAGCCTCCTCTCGGGCTTCGTACAAGGACCCGTCGGCTTCTTAAAAGTTTCCAGCCTCCTCTTGGGCTTCGTACAAATTATCCCGACGACCTCTTAGAGGTATAGGAACAGAACATAGTTATCCTCGTAGAACAGTCCTTTCATAGAGTCTACTACTGTTTCTCAAAGCATAGTACAAAAGATAAAACTCTAGACTTGGACAGTCTAACTTCCTTGAGTCTCAAAGACATTCTCAAGCACCCTTCATTAAATAGGAAGGAAACCCGCAGACTCGGACAGTCTCGACACCCTTTGGATTTCCCGGTTCCTCAAAGAGAAGGAAATATCCCTGATCCTCAAATCAAATCCCTGAGTACAGTGTTACTCATATAAGAACTGATTTTCTCTTTTAAAATCAGTATATTGGATCTGTCACTCAACTAAAACAGTTACAATAGCCTCAATCTCGGGCTTCGTACGAGATACCATAATCCTCCCCAGTGGAGTTAAACAACCCTTTTCGCCTCTCTCTCGGGCTTCGTACGAGACACATAAGAGACTCTCTCGTTGAGTCAATTACCCCTTTTGCCTCCATCTCGGGCTTTATACGAGATACAAAAAGGTTCATATTGAGCCAAACAAATTCTAGCCTTCATCTCTGGCTTTATACGAGATACCAAAAGACTCCATCGTCGGGTCAAAATCTTTTAGCCTCTCTCTCGGGCTTTGTACGGGACACAAAATAGCCTCCTCTTAGGCTTTGTATAATGATTTTCCTAGCGGAAAGTAGCCTCCTCTTAGGCTTTGTATAAGAAGACCACTGGTTAATCCAATTAACCTTTTAGCATCAGAGCTGTGCCTCGTTCATAGTACACAAACATCAACAACTCCTTTCCCTTCATCTAATCGCTGTAAGCGGCAAGCCTCTGGATCATCTACATCCATGCCACTGTCCCTCTTTTAGCATGAGAAATTCCTAAGGAAAGATGACATTGCTCTACACTGAGTTAAAGTCTTCTCCTTCAGGTTAAAACCCTTTCTTCGGAAATTATGGAATTGCTCGGATCCGCGTATCCCAGTTAAAGTAATTCTCCTTCTCCCCTCTTTAGAGATGACAAATTCTCTAAAGCCGAGGTCTTTCAGCTTCACGTCTTGGGCTTTGAATAGGACACAAATAGACCTTTTAGCTTCACATCTTGGGCTTTGAACAAGATACAAATCACCTTTCGCTTCACGTCTTGGGCTTTGAACAAGACACCAAAAACCATTTCCTCCCATAGAATAGGAGGAACTACGAACGCTCTGATTTCCCTGTTTCGGTAAACGGGAATACGTAGGCATAAGATCGAAAGAAAAGATCTTAGCGAGCGCAATCAACAAAAAACCCAAATCCCATATCTCCGTCAATCAAAAGCTGTAATTCAAAAGTACCAGTCCTAACATCCTAATCCTTGTTCCCCGCTAGAAACCTTCTGCCCAGGTAAAAAGAAAGAAAACAGTATTGGCGAAAATACAAATAACCAGTACAAGGCCCCCCTCATTGATAGCATCCGTAACCTAACAGACCGCTGTTTAAACTCAGTATGCAAGCAGGGTTAATTGGAGACATCTATTTCCCTTCCTTATTCAGCTCACAATAGGATAAAAAATAAATCGACCTGTAGTTTTAAGCTCAAACCGCAGAGAGCGACCAGCGCTTAAGAACCGCGTCCAAAATCGCTCGCTACAGAAAAATGGCGCCCACCGTGGGGCCGTTCCTTTCTTTCTACTTCTCTTGTGTGAAAAATCACACAAATGGCGACTCTGCTGGGGAGTCTCCTTTTCTGCCTTAGGGCATCATCCCCGTTTTCTACGGAAAATAGGAACTCTACCGAAGAGAAAGATTGACCTATGCTGGTCCATCTCTTAGGCAGGGAACCACAGATTGGGGCTTCCGCCGGGGAACCCATTTCTGTCAGGAACTTAGGATTCTTAGCTTTATAAGTCTAGGATGATTAGGACAAATATATATACTGCTTTTCCTAATTGCTATACGTGTTTATTTTTCTGCTAATGGGAATGCGTGTGATGCCGCATGTGGTGAGAATGAGTATACACCTAGAAAAGCCAAACCCTTTTGTAGTGCGGAAGCTATCGGAAATAGCTGTTACGCGATACTACCCTCATTTGAGGTTGGTGATCTATTCTCGGTGAATAGCACTTACTCTAAGATTGCACACAACTCGCTGGCGATCCGCTTGTTGTCTTGCTTTCCTGGGAGGAGCTGATGATAATGAGTACAGGTACAAAAATCACCCTAGTATACACCTTTGGGGATGGGTAGAGCCTTGACTTCATGACAACGACCCTTTGACCCCATGTTTTTTCTATGTTTTTGTGTGCTGCATTCATGCATTCATTTAATAAAACATTAAAACATTCAAAAAAAAACTTTCTCTTCTAGTCTCTCTGTTTTTCAAATTAAACTAAGACTGTGATTGCAAATATCAGAGAAGAGGATTACGCTAATGGATTTCGGTAGAAGGAGAACTCGCCAGTATACCTTCAAGGTTCCAAAATTAGGGGATTTGAGAAAGTTAGCGAGGATGATCGTTAACCCAGAGGCTTTCAGAGCCAAGCACGGTGGTTTGCTACCACTGTTAAGAGTCCATGTGATTAAGGGGATCATGGACGCGTTCATTCAATTCTACGATCCGGTTTATCATTGTTTCACATTCCCAGATTACCAGCTTGCACCAACGCTGGAGGAGTATTCTCATCTGACTGATTTACATATCACTGATCGAGCTCCATTTTCTGGACTGGAAGAAATTCCAAAGAATCAGACTATTGCAATAGCAATTCATTTGGACGAGTCTGAGGTCAGGACTCACATGACCACTAAGGGTGGCACCCAAGGTTTGCCAGCCCAGTTCTTGACAAAGAAAGCTCTGTACTTCGCCAGTATAGGGAACGTAACTGCTTTTGAAAGCATCTTTGTCTTGCTCACCTACGGGTTATTTTTGTTTCCCAACATCAATAACTTCGTCGATATCAACGCTATTAAGGTTTTTCTCATTGGAAACCCTGTGCCGACTTTGCTCGCAGATGCGTATCATTCTGTACACTTAGGAAATTTGTACAGCGGAGGGGAGATCACATGCTGTGTACCTTTGCTCTACAAATGGTTTATCTCTCACTTGCCCAAGTCTGCTGCTTTTTGGGATTGCAAGAGTGTCTTACGTTGGTCGCAGAAGATCATGTCTCTTACCAACTCTGATATATATTGGTGTAATAGGATTTATGAGGGAATCAAAATCATTGACCGTTGTGGGAACTTCCCCAGCGTACCCCTCATAGGAACTAAAGGAGGAATCAACTATCCTCCGATATTGGTTCTTCGTCAATTTGGATACCCGATGAGACACATCCCACTGGATGTTCATCTGGAAGGTCTTTTCTTCAAAGAAGGAGAAACTGACAGAGCACTAAAGATGGAAATAGTGCAAGCTTGGAAACATGTTCATAAGATAGGACGAGAGTCTTTGGGAAAACTGGACTGTGTCTCGGTGGAGCCTTATCTCCATTGGGTACAAACTAGAGCTCTCAAGCTCAAGATGCCTTATCCTCGTTACGAAATTCTTCCACCGAGGAAAACTGTCATGTACTTCATGACGGAAACTGAAAAGCTTCAGGTTACTCTCAACAAAGTTCAAAGGGAAAGAAGATCTTGGAAGAACAAGTACCGCACCCTCGACGTAGAGTGTATCCAAATACAGCAACTACTAAAAGAGAAAGATGCTCTGATTGAAATTTTTGAGCAGCATGCTGTGGAGAATCAAGATGACCAAAGGAATTTGCTCGCTCCTTTCACCTGGCAAAGGAATGACAACCCGACAACGGCCCAAGCGCCCCGGTCAAAGAAGAGGACTCGGGACCCATTAGTTTAGGTTTCTATTTCTGCACTTTGTAATCTACTGTATTTCCATTTCTGTAATCCTTTGGAATTCAATAAAAAGGGGTTTCCCCACTGTTTGATATTTGCAATCTAATTGTCGAAGTTTATTTTGATTAAACCAAAAAAAAAGAACAATTAATATAATCATTGCATTCATCATTCTCACATCGCGTATTCTTCTTCCCTACGAATCTTACGTTTGTGTCTCGATCCTAGAGTCAAACTGTCTCATTCGTATAATACTCGGGCCAATCGTCAGAAAAAGATGGATGATCTTGAGGAAGAAAACAGAGAGTTGAAAGAAGAGATCGACGCTCTAAGAGAGGATATGAGAAAGCTTCGTAACGACATGCAAGCCATGGCAGAAGCTCAGCTACAAAGAACTGTGATCTCAGAGATCACCTCAACGCCCATCATAGAAAAGTATGATCCTAGGTATCAGATGCCGAAAGATCGTCCTTGGGGCATGCCTGTTAACTATATTCCGGAAGGATATGGTCCGCCGATCACTGAAGATCAGGGAATCGCAACAGAAGCCGCTGGGCCTGAAGGTTACAAACTTCGGGAAAGCGAAGATGCCAGGGGCATACTGAAGACTCCTGAAGGTTACAAACTTCGGGAAGCGCCAAGACTTACTATCGTAGTCACGGTACCACCCCCTGTGGTGCACACTGTCCCGGAAGGACAGATTCCACAGACACCTTATGATAAGAAGGAAACTATGTTTGACAGAATGGATGAATTCCAGGAGCAGTTCTTGGAAATGCAGAAAGAGCTGTAAGCCATTCGCGGTCAGGATCTATTTGGAAATGACGCCGCAGACCTCTGCTTGGTCCCAAATGTGAAAGTCCCGCACAAGTTCCAAGTGCCCGACTTTGAAAAATACAAGGGTAACTCTTGCCCTCAAAGCCATCTGGTGATGTACGCTCGGCGGATGTCAGCTCAGACGGAGAATCAGGACCTGCTGATTCACTACTTCCAGGATAGTTTAACCGGTGCCGCACTCAAATGGTACATGGGTTTAAACCGTACTACGATCAGCACTTTCAGAGATCTTAGTACTGCCTTCGTCCAACAATACAAATACAATTTGGACATGGCACCCGACAGAGATCAACTCAGATCAATGTCACAAAAGGACAAGGAAACTTTTAAGGAGTATGCTCAAAGGTGGCGTGAAATTGCCGCTCAAATTTGTCCACCTCTTGAGGAAAAAGAGATGACAAAGATCTTCTTAAAGACCTTAAGCTCATTTTACTATGACCGAATGGTTGCCAGTGCGCCCAGTGATTTCACCAAAATGGTCGGCATGGGTGTACGTCTTGAGGAAGCCGTCTGAGAAGGACGTTTGGTAAAAGACACTGGATCGACAAGCGGTACTAAAAAATACGGTAGTGCTCTCCCTAAGAAAAAAGAGCAAGATATTGGGAATATCTCTCTCGGAAAGCAAAGGCGACGTTATCAGCCAGTAGCAGCTGTAACTCCTGCTATCGGCCCCGCGCCTGTTCCTATGTATCAACCTCAGGTTGCGCAGAGCCAACCTGACCAACAAAGGACACAACAGTCTCTTCAGCAGGCTCGTCCTCCATATAACAACAACCGTACAACACGGCCACCAGGATTTGATCCTATACCCGTAACGTACGCAGAGCTGTTTCCGTTACTGCTGGCTAAGGGGTACATCCAGACTAAGTCTCCTCTTTCAGTCCCGGAAAATCCGCCTTTTTGGTTTAAAGCGGATCAAACATGTCCTTATCATCAAGGAGGTTCAGGGCATAACAATGAGACTTGCCTCAATTTCAAATCCGACGTGCAAAAGCTTGTTAGGAGCGGGCTCTTATCTTTTAAAGATACGAATCCTAATGTTCTTACAAACCCGCTGCCTCAACATGAGAAAGCTGCAGTTAATCTGATTGAGAAAGAGACTAACAATGTCTATCAAATTCATGATGTACTCTTGTTAAAGACCAATCTGATCAAGATGCATTGTAGACAGAGTGGATATGGCCATGTGCCACCTCATAATTATCACCAGTGTGATATCTGCTCTAAAGACAACCAGGGATGTTCTGTAGTGCAATCAGCTCTACAGGCACTACAAGAAAAAAGGAGGTTTACGACACTTGAGTTACGACAGTTATCACAAAACCGTCCTTATTCCTGGATTGCGACGGTTGTCACGACAGTTAAGGTCAACTGTCATAGATTTTTTGCGACAGTTATCAAAAAACCGTCCTTATTCCTGAACTACGACAGTTCTCACGACGGTTTGAGCCAACCGTCGTAGATTTTTAAGGCATGTTGTATAAAATAATTGCGACAGTTACCAAAGAGCCGCCCTCTTTCCACACTCGCGACAGTTAAGACGAATTGTCGCAATTACTTTAGCCAATCATAATCACTATTTTTTCCTTTAATTTCTCACTTTTTTCTTTCATTTTTATTTTCCAACCTTTTCAATTTTATTAATTAATTTTAATAAATAATTATTATAATTATTTATTTACAATATAATAATAATATCCATACTACAACATTCTATAAAAAAAATAGAAATAAAAAAATATATCATAATAATCAAATTTAAAAATCTCTATCATAATAATCAAATAAAAAAATCCCTATCATCATAATCAAATAAAAAAATCTTTTATCATCATAAAATGAATAACTCTCTCTCCCTTTCTCTACTCGTAACTCGTATTTTCCCTTTCAAACCTATCTGCTGCCTCAAATTAACCTCCGCTCCAACCATTTCACGGTGTAGCTCTGGTCACCATACTAAAAAAACACAAATTAGTGACGGATTTTAGGGAGGGAACAAAATCCCTCACAACTTACGATGGAATTAGAGACGGATTATTGTCTCTTTTAACAAATGTAAATTGACAAACATTAGTGACGGAATAAATATCGAAATAATTCTTCACTAAATTTCCTTCACAAATTCCCTCACAAAAATGTTTAGTTTTAATTTTGTTATGAATTCTATGACAAATATTTAGCTCTCCCTTAATACCCCATCATAAAAAATCGCCACTAATGTGAATTTTAGAGTTTGCGAGGGATTTATTCCGTCATAAATTAATTTTTATATTATTTATTTATTAATAATAAACAACTATCTTTTATTCTTTAAATAAAAAAAGTATATTTATATTATATAAAAATGAAAATATATTTTGTATAAATAAATTAATAAATAAATAAATTGATAATTTAGTTAAAAATAAATTCCCTCCGATTTGTTTTCATTTCCCTCCTATATCCTAAATATTTTCCCCCTTCTATTTTCAACTAAGATAAAGAAATTTTAAAATAAATAAAAAATGTTATATTTTTAGAATCTCCTGGACCACAAAAGAACGATCTTTCTTTCTCTCTCATTTTCACTCCTCACGTTCTCTGTGTTCGATCTCCCCCTACGCCATTCTCTCTCTCTCAAAGCCCCCTCTCCCTCAAAGATCTGTCTTTCTCCTAGAACAATTTCATCTACCCTTCTAACAATTTCATCGGTATCAAACACAATATCGCCAACAACACCACATTGATGCGGCTCTAGTTTAGGAACCCTAGATCCTTTAGATCTAACACATCTCCTCTGGCAATGGCTTCTAAGAATCATTTATCTTTCTACTTGCTAACTTACGTTTAAAGATTTATATTTTCCCTCTCTTGTCTCTGATTTTTGTTTTTCTTGATTTTTGTTTGTTTTGATTTCTTTGCTTAGGGTTTAAAGAAACTGAAGGTATACTTTCAAGGTACTTCACTAATTCAATTTGTTATTCATATGTGTTTTTTATTTGATCAAATTTTCGACAAGGCCATGTTTAAGGTAGTTGATATGTTAATGTTACTGCTACTGTAACTTTGTTTTCTCTAATTTTGATTAGTCTTTTTTTGTCTGATATTTTAAGTGGATTTAATCCATATTTTGGGATTTTGACAGCAGAATGATTATGTGCATAATGAGGATGAATATGATTAAAAATTGGGGGAAAAAAAGACAAGATCTCTGTTCTCTTTAGCTATGTAAGTGTTTATTTGAAACTTTTTTATTTTAAAAGTATATTATATCAATCTTTATGTGTGTGTTGTTTTTGTGCTTTTTTTAATAACTTTATTTGTAATATATGATGGGGTGGGTGTAAATATGGTGATGTTGAGCCAACAGATGATGCAGGGTCTATTCATGGATTTTGGAGACAAATTTGCCTTAGCTTCTAGTTGTTTCGATATTGAGATTGAAATATTTAGTATTGATTTGTATCTTTACAGCTTTACTATGATTTTAAGATCATGAAGGAGGAGAAAATTCATAGTAAAATCTTTACTATGGTGTGTTTGGACTTGGGAATAGACAATATGAGCATTTTAACAAAGTTTGCATTTAATTGCTTTTACATTCTTGTGGTTTATTTGACAATTGTATTATAACAAATTGCAATATGACACATATACTTACTGCTCATGCAGGACTAATGTTTGTTGTGCACAAGAAACTTGCATCATAGAGTTATTAAACTCATTTAAAATTAGACATTTCAACTTTAAACTACACTAGCGTCCAGACGGGCACTCGCGTGCCCGTCTGTCCGCTTTTTTAATGCACACACGTAAAAATATAAAAAACAATTTTTTATTTAATATAAATTTAAATATTTAAATGGAAGTTAGTAAGTTATGTGAAAGATGATAGTTATAGTTCAATGGAAGTTATCGTGGAAGTTACAAATTTTAAAATAAGGCAAAATGGGTAGAAAAAAAGCTACACCAAATCTATGTTTTGCCTTTATATTAGTATAGATTAGCTGGTCACATATTTTAGAATTTTATACTTTTCTTCTAAAGTTTTATTTTAATTGATGTATGACATGAGATTGCTGGTAGTGACAGTGGTGGAAAACAAAGTATGAAAGTTCAAAGAAGGAGACATTAGGTGTGGGTTGCTTAGTTGATGTGTATCGCAAGTGTGCTAAAGCTTTTGGTGCTTATGTGACTTTAATTAGTGAATAGCCTAACAAAGAAAAAGAAGCTGTATATAACTTGGGGTGTTGATCAAGATAAGATGCAGGTATACAATTGTTCAAAATTCATAGTTCAAACATGAAAAAAATATATAATTCTTAGGTTTTGCCAATATGCTTATCAAATAAGTAACTAATTAATGTAAATGGTTTTATAGGTTGTAAGCAATGGGTACTTGGGATAGTATCATTGATATAGTTTCAGTAAATTATTTTAACTTACCTTTAATTGGATTATTGAAGTCTCATGAAAAATTTGTAATAGTTGGTGCACTAGAGAAGCCTTTGAAGCTCCCAGTTTTTCTTTTACTATTGGGTAAGCTAGCATATATATATGAAAAGCATTTTTAAGATCTCTTAAATGAAAAATATTTTACTATTTGTATAACTTCACTTTCTCTAGTGAGCAATGTCAACTATTATTTTAGTTTGTTTTGGTATGAGTTAATCTTGTCCTTTCTACTTATTTTCATTTATTGTTAACTACAATTATATTATGCTATGTGATATAATAACTTTGCCAACTATACTTGGGAAATTAACCTTGATTTGAGATAAAACTAAGAAGCATATTAGGTCATTAGTGTTGATATAGTCATCCTACCTTGTGTTTGTCTTAGATACAATAAAAACAATACACTATACAATAGTACCATACACACAAAAACTCAAAAGAATACACAATTAACATGATTGATCACTAACATTTGTCTATATAGGAAAGTTCATTGATTTATTTTGCCAGTTTCTTTTATATAAATTTTCTTTTGCATTGGAACCAGATGTCTTGTTACACTATTAGATTGGGAAATTTACAGTTTAATACCTTAATTGGGCATTGATTGGTTGTGTATGGCTTTCAATTGATTTTTAGAATCATAGAGATATCACATTTTGTTTCCACAACTCATTTATTTAATTACTTGTTCTAGATGGATTTTAAACTATCAATCTGACATTTTGGAAAATGTTATGCAGATGGCTTTTGAAGGTTGCAAAGAAATTGCAAACTACAATGGAGGATATATTTCATAGCTCTGTTATTTGTGATATAGGAATGAAAAGATATAGGTAGGTCAAGAGAGAAAGAGAAAATTGGTTATTTTCAAAAGTCAATTGTAATATTATAGTTTCAAGAATAATATTCGTACTATTAGTAATGACTTATATATATCTTAGTGATGAATATTTATGAATAAAATCTGTGTATTATTGAATATATTTTGTTTGATATCATAGAAAGTTACCTGCAATTAATTTTTTTTTTAATTTTAAAAATAAATTACCTGCGGATTTACCTGTGGAAAGGATATTTCCTACGAATTTACCAACAAATGAACCTGTGAATTAGAAAGTTGCGACGGTTTGAACCGTCGTAATCAACAAAAAAATACTAATCAAATGGAAATTTGTGACGGTTAATAACCGTCGTAATATGCAGATTACGCCAGTTTGCTACCCGTCGCGAAAGATAACGACGGTTTGCATGACGGTTTTGATAACCGACGCGAAACGGCCTCGCGACAAACGTTTCTGCGACAGTTCTACAACCGTCGTGCGTTGCAAATTACGGCGGTTTTAACCGTCGTAACCTGCCAAAAAAACCGTCGCAATCTGCCAATTTTCTTGTAGTGAGGAACAAATGGATCTTGGATGGATCCAAGAGCACCGAGTTCGTGGAGTTAACATGGTTTACACGAATTCCAACGTCATTCAAAACCACGACATCCGTGCGATGAATGTCAACTTGGTGGCGATGCACTCAAGGCAAAGCCAGTATCATAATCTGCCGCGACACGATTACAGTTCCTGTCTGATTTGCTCGGTAAACAAACAGGGATGCTCTTTCATACAAGAGGCCCTCCAGCGTCAGATGGATCTTGGATGGATCCAAGACTACCATGATAGGAACTCTTATCAAATCAACATGGTTCAGATCTTCGATATCCGTGTAATGAATACCAACCTGGTAGAGTTACATGCTGAGCAGGTCCGACTCGGATTCTTAATCTCACATGATTATCAAAGCTGTAAGGCGGGTTGCGAAAACGATCGAGGTTGTACCCTTGTCCAGGAGGCACTTCAGCACTTGTTAAATCATTGGTGGATGCCAATTTATATAGACGAAGATACTCAGCAGATTAATATCGATAACAGGAATCCTACTCGTCGTCAAAGTCAGGATGTCCGATCAATGGAAGGTAACCTAGTGAGGTTACATTGTATTCAAAGTGGGCGTGGCCAGGTGCCACCACACAACTATGACAGTTGTAGCGTCTGTTCAGAAAGTAACCAAGGGTGTTACCTTGTGAGAGCAGCTCTTCAGGATCAGGTCGATCATGGAGAAATTCGTCCATATCCAGGTTCAGGACCCATCATTTGGTCGCCGAACTACCTTGCCGAGCAAGTTGAGGATGTTGTCCCGATCTCTGGTCATCACAGGACCAGGGATGTTTTTGCCATCATCCCTCTACTTGACGAATCTAGAGTTCCCAACCGGGAACGGATCGAGGTTACTTATGATGGTCAGAAAAATCAGAAGGTTCCTATAGTCATCTATCTACCGGGGCCACTACCGTATGAATCAACTAAGGCAATCCCTTACAAATACGGTGCAACAATAATCGAGAATGGAAAGGAAATTCCATTACCCTCTGTCGTGAATATTGCAGACATCAGTCGTGTAACACGGAGCGGTCGAATCTTCAACCGAGGGGTTGGAGAATCCAACAAAGAAAAGGAACTTCAGGCAGAAATTCCTGATCCACCAGTCGGTCAATCTAGTAATCCCGACTTTTCAAAAGACAAAGATGAGATGCTGAAGCTCATCCAAAGGAGTGAATATAACATTGTCGATCAACTGTTACAGACTCCTTCAAAGATCTCAGTATTATCACTGTTACTCAGTTCAGAAGCACACAGAGAGGCTCTACAGAAAGTCTTGGAGCAAGCCTTTGTGGAACAGGATGTAACAATCAGACAGTTCGATAGTATTGTCTCTAACATCACTTCCTGCAATAATTTGGGATTTAGTGATGAGGAATTACCTGAAGAGGGTCGCCGTCATAACATGGCGCTCAACATTACGATTAACTGCCAGGGCGATGCTTTAGCCAACGTACTGGTAGACACAGGGTCAGCCCTGAATGTTATGCCGAAGTCCACTTTGATGCAATTATCATTCAAGGGCCCTCCGATGAGAGTCAGCGAGGTCGTCGTCAAAGCATTCGACGGATCTAGAAAAACAGTTATCGGCGAAGTTGATCTTCCCATAACTATTGGTCCTCACACTTTCCAAATCACTTTCCAGGTCATGGACATCCGGGCAACATACAGTTGTTTATTAGGAAGACCTTGGATACATCCGGCTGGAGCGGTTACTTCAACCCTCCACCAAAAGCTAAAGTTCGTCAAGAACGATCAACTTGTCACGGTTTGTGGGGAACAAGCCTTGCTTGTGAGTAACTTATCATCATCTACTTGTGTGGAACCCGAGGAGGTTATTGGAACTCAGTTCCAAGCACTATCGGTGAGCAAGAACAATCAGTTCAAAGAAGGAACTTCAATTTCTTCATACAAAGATGCTATCAAAGCGGTCGAGAGTACCGATACGACAGGATGGGGACGACTTGTCATTCCTAGTGACAACAAAACAAAGAAGGGTCTTGGTTTTTCTGCAACTGGTACCCGGACAGCTGCCAACGATGAAAGTCTTCATCCCCTTCAAAACTTCTTCCACAGTGGAGGTTTTCTTCACCCAGTGTCTCAGACAGTTCATGCTATCAATGAGGAAGATCCCTCTGACGCAGATGAAGAGTGGAAGTCCTATCTTAATGAGGACGGTTATATGTCTCAGGAAGAGGTGCCTATGCCTTTTTGCTTTCCTACAAAAAGTCCGAGATTTATACCAAGATCAGATGTCGAAATGATCTACAGAGATTGTGATCCGGAAGGATGCCGTGCTCCGCCAAATTCATTAGAAGAAGACACTCCGATGAAAGACAACTTTGACCACAATTACTATGGCCCGATGGATGGCCTGCCAATGTGGCAGCCTTACCCAGGAGACTTGGGGCAAGAAAGTCAGCCGAACAATGAAACTCAGCTGAGCGTCATTGAACAGAGTACCTGTGTCCCCACCATGTCATGGGATCAACACTCAGGTCATTCAGAAACTACTCAACATGAAGATGAATTCGCAACGTTCGCAGGACTAGAATTCATCAACTATGTTTTTCCCGAGGTCAACGTCATCGAGAAAGATGACTCCTCCAGTTCCAAAGAAGTTTGGGACACTCTGGGAGAACCAAGTGGAAAATTCGACTATATGGTCAAGTACACCGCTCCCGAAAGCTCTCGTATCAGGCTCGAAGATATCCAGCCAACTGGATGGGGAGATACAGCTGAGAGCACAAATGTTATGCAAAATACAACTGAGGAATTCTCCTACGACAATTCTGCCTGGGAAATAGATTCCAATGATCCTACTCCACCAGAAATCAGCGTTATTTCTGAAGAAAAATCAAGGAAGGTGCCAGACTTTGTGATTCACCGAGGAGTTCGCCGCCAATGGGTTGCTGTCGAGGTTCCGAAGGTCGTTCGCCAGTCAAAGTAATTGCCATCTTTAAACCTTTCACACTGCCCAGGTGAAACGGATATTTTGATAGGGCTCGTTTTCTGTAAATTTCCCTCTTCGCTTTTCCCAAAGCGACAGAGTTTTGTTTTATAGGGCTGTAGTTTCAAGAATCGACTTGTTCATTAATAAAATAACGTCGTTCTGTAATTTCCGCATTAATTGTTGTTTTCTCTTTTTGCTTTTTCAAAGAAAATGGTAATCCTAAAAAACAAAACTATAAAAAACAAGCAGTAAAATCAAAACACTGCACACACTTGCATTTTCTCTATCTCTTCTAAACACGAATCATCACGTCATGCAGATTGCTTGTTTTATACCCCGTTGAAACATACGATCCGATGCCTTCTTTCAACTTTGAGTTCCCGGTATTCGAGGCTGAAGAAGAAAATGATGGCCAAATTCCAGAAGAGATCTCCCGACTACTCAGACAAGAGGAAAGGTCCATCGAACCTCACAAAGAACCGTTGGAAACGGTAAACTTGGGTTCAGAAAAAGAGAGAAAAGAAATCAGGATTGGGGCACTGCTCAGTCCAACTGCCAGAGAGGGTTTGATAAAGCTTCTCAAAGAATTCCCCGATGTGTTCACTTGGTCCTATCAGGATATGCCAGGGTTAGATACCAGCATCGTGGAACATCATTTACCGTTAAGATCGGAATGTCCGCCAATAAAGCAAAGGTTGAGACGGACTCACCCGGACATGGCCATCAAAATCAAGGAGGAGGTATAGAAACAGATCGACGCGGGTTTCCTTGCTACATCTGAATATCCTCAATGGTTAGCCAACATCGTACCCGTTCCCAAAAAGGACGGAAAGGTCAGAATGTGTGTTGATTACAGGGATCTGAACAAGGCAAGTCCAAAGGACGACTTTCCTTTACCACACATTGACATGCTGGTTGACAGCACAACAAAGTTCAAAGTTTTCTCCTTCATGGATGGATTCTCGGGCTATAACCAGATCAAAATGGCGCCGAAAGACATGGAGAAAACTTCGTTCATTACCCCATGGGGTACCTTTTGTTACAAGGTAATTCCGTTCGGTTTGAAGAATGCCGGGCAACCTATCAAAGGGCCATGACTACTCTATTTCATGACATGATACACAAAGAAATCGAGGTATATGTCGATGATTTGATTGCAAAATCAAGAACAGAGGATGAGCACGTTGAACATCTGTCAAAATTGTTCGAACGTCTAAGAAAATTCAAGCTCCGCTTGAATCCCAACAAGTGCACCTTCGGTGTCCGTTCGGGGAAATTACTAGGGTTCATCGTCAGCCAGAAAGGAATTGAAGTTGATCCTGACAAGGTCAAGGCCATTCAAGAAATGCCTTCTCCGAAAACTGAAAAACAAGTCAGAGGATTCTTGGGACGTTTGAACTACATCTCCAGATTCATATCCCTCATGACCGCGACGTGTACGCCGATTTTCAAATTACTCAAAAAGAACCAGGATTGCGTTTGGTCAGAAGATTGCCAAACCGCCTTTGACAGTATCAAGGAATATCTGTTGAATCCTCTGATTCTATCACCTCCAGTGGAAGGAAGACCACTGATCATTTACCTCACAGTCCTAAAGGACTCAATGGGATGTGTACTTGGCCAACAAGACGAAACTAAAAGGAAAGAGTCTGCCATTTACTATCTAAGCAAGAAATTCACCGACTGCGAAACTCGGTACACAATGCTTGAGAAAACTTGTTGCGCTTTGGTTTGGGCAGCCAAACGTCTTTGCCGGTACATGATTCGTCATACTACTTGGTTGGTCTCCGAAATGGATCCAATCAAGTACGTTTTCGAAAAACCTGCTCTCACGGGAAGAATTTCCCGTTGGCAGATGTTACTATCAGAATATGACATAGAGTACCATGCTCAGAAAGCCGTTAAAGGAAGTATTTTAGCCGATCATTTGGCTCATCAACCGATTGACGATCAAGAACCAATCGGGTTTGACTTCCCAGACAAAGATGTCATGTATCTAAAGATGAAAGACTGCGATGAACCTCTACCCAGTGAAGGGCCAGAACCAGGTTCCTAGTGGGGACTTATCTTTGACGGAGCAGTCAATCATTATGGAAACGGAATTGGGGCAATCATTGTTACCCCTCAGGGTTCCCACATTCCTTTCACTGCCAGACTTACGTTCAAATGTACGAACAACGAGGCCGAATACGAAGCATGTATTATGGGTCTCGAAGAAGCGATTGATTTAAGGATCAAAAACTTGGACGTATACGGCGATTCAGCCTTGGTTATTAACCAGATAAGAGGAGATTGGAACACATACCAAGCAGGATTGATTCCTTACAAAGACTATGCAAGGAGGCTGTTACCCTTCTTCAACAGAGTCGACTTTCATCACATCCCTCGTGATGAGAATCACATGGCTGACGCATTAGCCACACTCTCTTCCATGATTAGTGTAGGTCGATGGAATGACATACCTAAGATCGACATAATGCTCCTTGAACAGCCCGCTTACATCTTCGCGATTGAAGCAGTCATAGACGACAGACCTTGGTATCACGATATCAAATGCTTCCTTCAGAAACAAGAGTACCCATCTGGGGCACTCAGAAAAGACAGGAAAACCCTCAGAAGATTGGTTGGAAACTTTTTCCTAAGCGGTGACACTCTTTATAAGAAAAATCTTGACATGGTCTTGCTCCGATGCGTCGACAGACCAGAAGCAGACGTGCTCATGAAAGAAATTCATGAAGGATCCTTTGGCACTCATGCCAACGGACACACAATGGCGAGAAAAATTCTCAGGGCCGGGTATTATTGGTTGACCATGGAATCTGACTGCTACAAGTACATGAGGAGGTGTCACAAGTGTCAGATATACTCCGACAAAATTCATGTACCGCCATCACATCTCAAAGTTCTTTCTTCCCCGTGGCCATTTTCCATATGGGGAATCGATATGATTGGTATGATTGAGCCCAAGGCTTCAAACGGACATCGGTTCATCCTTGTAGCCATTGACTATTTCACCAAGTGGGTCGAAGCAGCGTCATTCGCTAATGTAACCCGACAAGTGGTGGTCCGATTTATAAAAAACAATATCATTTGCCGTTATGGTGTTCCAAGCGAGATCATTACAGATAATGGATCTAACTTGAACAATAAGATGATGAAAGAGTTGTGTGCAGAGTTCAAGATCGAACACCATAACTCATCTCCCTACCGACCCAAGATGAACGGAGTGGTAGAAGCGGCTAACAAGAACATCAAGAATATTGTTCAAAAGATGGTTGTAACCTACAAAGATTGGCACGAAATGCTACCCTTTGCTCTTCATGGTTATCGCACATCTGTCCGTACTTCAACAGGGGCTACCCCTTTCTCTCTAGTATATGGCATGGAAGCAGTGCTCCCCATAGAAGTAGAGATCCCATTAATCTGGGTATTGATGGAAGCGAAGCTCACCGAAGCTGAATGGTGTCAAAATCGACACGACGAACTGAACCTGATCGAAGAGAAGCGAATCATGGCACTATGCCACGGTCAGTTGTATCAACAGAGAATGAAGAGGGCGTTCGACAAAAAGGTCCGACCTCGTGTCTTCAGGAAAGGAGACCTCGTGCTCAAGAAGATACAATCATTTCTCACTGATTCTCGGGGCAAATGGACCCCAAACTATGATGGCCCCTATGTGGTCACGAAAGCTTTCTCAGGCGGCACCTTGAGACTTGCAACCATGGATGGAGAGGAATTTGCCTACCCCACGAATGTTGATGTAGTCAAGAAATACTTCGCCTAAACTATAAAAAAAAACGTCTCGGTGGATTGAAAACCCGAAAGGGCGGTCCAGGCAAAAGTTAGAGACATGGAAAAGATCATCCCGATGGATTGGAAATCTCATAGTACAATCCAGGAAAAAGTTAGGGTTAATGGCAAGTAACTATGTTCAACAGAGGCAAGTCCCTCTGCAGTAGTTACATCATCTATCGGAGGAAATCTCCAGTCAAAGGTCATCTTCGACGGAAGCTCAGGATGCCCCGAATTCAAAGTTGGTAGAAGGATAGTGGTCGTTATGTTTCAACATAGCCCTTTTCCCTGTAAATTACCATTTTTTAACTTTGTATATACTCTTTGGAATCACGCATTTGGCTGATCTCCATCTTATCAATAAAATTTAAGCCCTCGTGCTTTTGTTTGTAATTCTTTACTTGTTTTAGCTTTACAGAACAACGTTGTTTAAACTTAATCAGCGATTCTTGAAATAAAACAAAAATGAATTTACTTGTTAAACTTTTTCTGCTTTTAAATTAAAGATGGCATTTCTTTTGACTGTTGAACATCAGAAGAACATCGATCGCTTCTCCCGAAGTAAACGAACTTCAAAGTGCAGAATCAAAGTACTCCTTCTAAGCCAGTATGCCTGAATGAAGGGATCAACTGTGTCAGAGACCTTGTTTCGTCTGACACGCCTCGGCCGAGTTGTCATCTCCTAAGCCCGATCAACATAGCTCCCAACGGGACTATCTCTCCTAAGCAAGGTGGAATTGCTATCAACGGTACTTCTTCGCCCCGCGATGGCCGAGTATCCAATTGTGTTCATCCATTAGTCTGTATGTCGCGTCTGTTTTGTCAGCATATACATACATACATCATGCATTTTTTATTTGCATTCACATTTCATATTGCATCACTATCACTCTAGTCGGTCTTGTCCCCTAGTGGTAGAAGTCCTCTCAATCGAGTTGTCAGGTCTTGCCTCGTCAGGAAATACTGTGTCTGAACAACCTCGCTTCCAGTTAATTCTGGAAAGAAGTTGGTCCTTGACCACTTTGATAACTTGAACCTCTGAAAAGCCAGAGAAAACTTTCAATAAACATCACTCTTCGCCATTGAAGATGATATCCTTGCTTTCCCGGATTAAGGAAAATCCACAGAGAAAGCCTCGTGATCAGAGATTCGGCAGCACGCCAGTTTTGCTCCGAAAAACCACTGATGAGAAGGTCATTAGCACCTCAAAATTGGACTCCATCATATGGCGTTTCTCCGGGAAGATCCCGAGAAAAGTATGATGAAAGATCCCAAATGAAAACAGTCTCTCAAGAGACTCGCTTTCCCTAGTAGAATCGACAAATGGCGTCTCCAACAGAGAAGTTTGTGCAACTCTACAACTCAGACGTTGGGTTCCCCAGCAAGTCTGACATCAAACCTTTTTCCGTTAAATGGCATCTCCCCAGGAAAATTCGGCGAGAAGTTTGAAGGAAAACCGCTACACATAGCGTCCCTTGTCAATAAAGTTTATTGACAAAAGAAACTAAGACCAGTTCTTGGTAGGAAACCAGGATCGAGGGGAAGTTTAAATCAGAAACTAAGACCAGTTCCTTGGTAGGAAACCAGGATCGAGGGGAAGTTCATTTCAGAGACTGAGACCAGTTTCTTGGTAGGAAACCAAGAACGAGGGGAAGTTCAAAAGAAACCAAGACCAGTTTCTTGGTAGGAAACCAAGAACGAGGGGAAGTTCATTTCAGAAACTAAGACCAGTTCCTTGGTAGGAAACCAAGAACGAGGGGAAGTTTATTTCAAAAGAAAACTAAGACCAGTTCCTTGGTAGGAAACCAGGATCGAGGGGAAGTTTACCTTTTCTAAGCATCATTGCTTAGCTAAAGAAGATGAATGCGTAAGCTACCATTCATAACCACCATCAAAATTTCGGGTATTCCGATATTTAATCCTCTTGCACCCCGAATGCCCGAATCCCTTCGTCATTCACACCTTCGGGTCCAAGAAGATTAAATAGGGGCATCTGTAATACCCCAAATTTTGACCACTAAAGATTCCCATCATTGTGAAAATCATCATCACAATATGGATGAACCATCATGCTTCATCAGTCTCCCCAAAGATGGGTGAGCATCCAATACAATCAAAATTAGGGTTTCAAGCCCTCTCTGAGCCTTAGACAAAGGATCAATCAAGAAATGACATGATCTTCAACTTGTCTAATCTCTTAAACATCCACAATGGATCAAAAAGGACTCCCACTTCAAGGATTAAGCACAAGGCTACTCCCTTCTAGGTGGATCAAGTCTCAAGATCGACAGTGTCACCAAATTAAGGTTTTGGTCGACCAGGGTCTCCAGATGGAAATTTTCATCTGGGCACAAGGCAATGATCCAAAAAATAACCTAATATACTTCATGGAACCTCATGAACCCATGCATCAAGTCAATTTTGCCTCAAGGGATGCATTCATCAAAAATCAGGAATTAGGGTTTCTTGACCTAATTCACCCTTAAGTTGACTTTTGGGACAAACCATGAGCCAAGACCTCAAGAGAGGATTTGAGGGTCTCTAATATACCATATTGATCCATTTGGAACAATGGATTGATCCAAGAAGTTTGAGCAACAAGTCTCAATTTCATCTGCACCATAATTAGGGTTTTAAGGGAAAAGTCAACTGTAACTTTGACTTTTGACCAGGACATGCTCCCAAACCCTAATACATGATTGAATATACCCTATGAAACCCATGGAACATGCCCATCAAGTTTGATTTAGGTCAAGGACATGATTTCCTGAAGAATTGCACAGTTTGGAATTCATCTGATAAAAAGTCAACTGTGCACAAAAGTCAACTTTGAGTTTTTGAGATTTTTCACCAAAATGGATTTTTAACCCTAAAATGATGTTAATGTATGATTTGAATCATCATTCATCAAGAAAAATCAAGAAAAGTGAGATAACTTGTAAAAGGGGTAACCATAAAACTTAGAAATTTTTCTAAGTTAAAAATAAAGTGGCAAAGGTACCAACTTTGGAGGACCATAACTCCTAAACCACAAGGCCATTTTTTCTCATCCAAAGATGGATTTGTAGCCCTCATTATCACCTACAAAAACTTCAACTACAAGTCATTCCAATTCATTAAGGATTTTGAGTTATGGAGTGATCAAAGTGGCTGAAAAGTGAAAATGTCACTTTTTCCAACACTTAGTGAAATTTTCACTAAGTCAGATTCTGCCTCACTTTTTGCCAAATGTAGGGGGGTTTTTCACTTGGAATCAAAAGAGATCAAAACCAAACTTGTTCAAACAGTTGTTGTATCATGTAAGAGCTTTCCAAAATGGCCAAGAACATTGCCAAATTCAACCTACACCATGAGATACAACATTGCCAAGTTGCCTTGCTGAAATCTGTCAAGGCAAGGCAGAATTTGCAACTTTGGTCGATTTGCCAAAATCAGCCAAATTCAATTGCTCCTATCCACTTGGACACCTCAGAGGATTGAATCTAAAGGGGACAATCACTGAGCCAAGCCTCCAAAGTCCATGGAACAAGAAATAGCATGTTGAACCTAGAATGGCCAAAATAGGGACAAGACTTCAAATTTGGAATGAGACATTCAATGGAACCATCAAGGTGGCATGGACTGAGCCATTCTCATCTGAAATCAGTCAAGACTTATCCAAGACCAAGGGGACCAAAGCTCTGTGCCCTAACCTCTAGTCAATGGCTAGAGGAGACTTGGATTTTCATTTGCCAACATTGGCCAAACCTACTTACCAGCTGCCATGCACTATTCCTTGCAAAACAAACTTGCTATACTATAAATAGAGCTCAATTGTGGTCAGTTTGAGTACACCAAAGCCATCTAACAGATGCTTTCATCAAAATCTCTTTCTCTTGGCAAAAATGCCTTTCTTAGCAAGGTAGCTATCGGGTTTTGAGTTTGAGAGCAATTCCAATCAAACCAATCACTCACACACCTCACATACATCACATATGAGCTGAGCAAACACTTAGATTACTTCTGAAACATCAATTTCACAAAATCACCAGCTGGTTGCTCAAGGTTTTAACCGAAGTGCAGCTGAGGTACCACAAAATGATCCAGCCAATTTCAATCAAGTCCAACCATCCAAACACAATCCATAGGGTGTAGGGAAGCTGTTCAGATCATCACCATTCATCTATAACACCTCCAAATCAAAAATCACTTTGAACTTGCTGTCACGACTTGGAGGTAAGCAAATACTTGGTCATCTCTCAATCTATGCATATTTCCTCGCACAATAATTTGGCCATATGTTCATAATCATGCATGGAATGTTTTCCCTCAATTAATTGCATTGTTTGAATCGTGTATCAAAAATCCTAGCCTTCATGCAGAAATTAGGGTTCTTGAGGTCTCTTCGTGATTTCTTGTTGTATGTTTAATTTAAATGAAATTAAAGTACATAGACATGATCGTGAGGTTGAGACGAGCATAATGATATGTGGATTGCATGATATGATTACGTATTCATGGAGATTGGATAGAAAACGCAAATCTGAAAAACCAAGAACACGCGCGTGTTCTTCAGCTGTTCTTGGCGCCATTTTTGAATAATTCAAATATTTGAATTTTGTGATTTTGTTTAATTGATTCAAAAATTAATTTCTCTCTGAGTTTTAATGATTTTGAGTTGATTCTTTTTTTAATAATTCACAAAAATGTCAAAATATTTTATTTTCACAAAAAATCCCAAAAATATTGTTTATTTCATATAATTGATATTTTTGCAAAGAATTAATATTTTAATTGTTTTTGGCATTTTAAATATTTTTTCTACATTGATTTTGCAAATTTTAATGCTTTCTAATTATTTTGTAGGTCAATACTTAATTTTTGAAGCATTAATCCAAGATCACAATTTGTTTTCCATGTGTTAAACAATTTTTGATCATTTTAATTGAGTTTTTATTCAATTAAATACATTTTGAAAACAAATTAGGGTTTTGGATTAATTCAACCCTCATAAATCATTTTCAAAACTCTTTGGGCCTCTTGAGAGAGTGTAAGACCCATCCACCCTTGTACAAAAACTTTTTGGGCCTCACTCATTGTATAAGTCCCTCTGTACAAGTAAACGGCGCGATCGTCGCCCGTTTAAAAATAAAAACCATCTGGGCCTACCCTCGAGTAGTAAGACCCATTTCTTTTTTCTTAAAACTTTTTGGGCCTCTAATAGAGTGTAAGACCCAATCCTTTTTTTGACCAAATCATTTTTGGGCCTCAGTGTATTGTATAAGTCCCGATACCGTCAAAAACAAACGGCGCGATCTTCGCCTTTTCAAAATAACTTTGGGCCTACCCTCGTGTTATAAGCCCCACTCTTTTCTTTAAACCTTTTTGGGCCTCTTGAGAGAGTGTAAGACCCATCCCTTTGTACAGAAAACCTTTTTTGGGCCCCAGTCACTTGTATAAGTCCCGCTGTACAAAGTCAAACAGTGCGCTCACTGATAAAACCCTGGGCCTCTCCTTGAGCTGTAAGCCCCAAATCTTTCTTTTTCAAACCACTTTCTCCTTTGATTTTGAATATACTGTTGTTTTCAATCTTTCTTTGTTGAACAACTAACCAAACAGCATGGAAGCACTCCAACCGAGTAAGTGGTTATCGCTTTCGTTTACTGCTTTCATATTATAAACTGTATTGTGGGGCTGCTCACTGTAAGTCTCCTTTCATAAACTCATATCTACTGTGTAATAAAGTATAGATATTTCGAGTTTCCCCGGCAACTACGTCTAGAACTAGGTGACGCCGTTTCATTTATTCGTAGAAATAGACGCCTAGATCCCCAATAGGAGCACCAGATACAGTCTTCTCTTCGGCTGTCCTCCTTAGGAATCGTCAAGAAGCTCTACTCCCCAAGATGAATGTATTCTCCGTGAATGGCATCTTTGAGTTTCTTCCAAATTCTCGAACTTTCCTGACTTGATCTATTCCTTGTGGATAGCTTGCCTTGAATGTCTCGGGGTTTGGGTACCCACTACGGTCATAATCTTGGACCTTAACTAAGGAACCCTCTTTAAAAGCTAAAAGTCGCTGGATAGTAAACCTCGCACGTTTACCAGTGGTTTTTATCTTTAAAAGAGTTATCTCTCCTAATGGAAGGGAGATGATAGACCCACGGGCTTCTTAAAAGCATCGGCCTCCTCTTGGGCATTATTCAAGGACCCGTCGGCTTCTTAGAAGTATTCACAGCCTCCTCTTAGGCTTCGTATAATGATCTCTTCCTCCGGGAATGAGAGCCTCCTCTTGGGCTTCGTACAAGGACCCGCCGGCTTCTTAAAAGTTTCCAGCCTCCTCTTGGGCTTCGTATAAATTGTCCCGACGACCTCCTAGAGGTATAGGAACAGAACATAGTCATCCTCATAGAACAGTCTTTTCATAGAGTCTACTAATGTTTCTCAAAGCATAGTACAAAAGCTAAAACTCTAGACTTGGACAGTCTAACTTCCTTGAGTCTCAAAGACATTCTCAAGCACCCTTCGTTAAATAGGAAGGAAACCCGCAGACTCGGACAGTCTCGACACCCTTTGGATTTCCCGTTTCCTCAAAGAGAAGGAAATACCCCTGATCCTCAAATCAAATCCCTGAGTACAGTGTTACTCATATAAGAACTGATTTTATCTTTTAAAATCAGTATATTGGATCTGTCACTCAACTGAAACAGTTACAATAGCCTCCATCTCGGGCCTCGTACGAGATACCATAATCCTCCCCAGTGGAGTCAAACAACCCTTTTCGCCTCTCTCTCGGGCTTCGTACGAGACACATAAGAGACTCTCTCGTTGAGTCAATTACCCCTTTCGCCTCCATCTCGGGCTTTATACGAGATACCAAAAGACTCCATCGTCGGGTCAAAATCTTTTAGCCTCTCTCTCGGGCTTTGTACGGGACACAAAATAGCCTCCTCTTAGGCTTTGTATAATGATTTTCCTAGAGGAAAGTAGCCTCCTCTTAGGCTTTGTATAAGAAGACCACTGGTTAATCCAATTAACCTTTTAGCATCAAAGCTGTGCCTCGTTCACAGTACACAAACATCAACAACTCCTTTCCCTTCATCTAATCGCTGTAAGCGGCAAGCCTCTGGATCATCTACATCCATGCCACTGTCCCTCTTTTAGCATGAGAAATTCCTAAGGAAAGATGGCATTGCTCTACACTGAGTTAAAGTCTTCTCCTTCAGGTTAAAACCCTTTCTTCAGAAATTATGGCATTGCTCGGATCCGCGTATCCCAGTTAAAGTAATTCTCCTTCTCCCCTCTTTAGAGATGACAAATTCTCTAAAGCCGAGGTCTTTCAGCTTCACGTCTTGGGCTTTGAACAAGACATAAATAGACCTTTTAGCTTCACATCTTGGGCTTTGAACAAGATACAAATCACTTTTCGCTTCACGTCTTGGGCTTTGAACAAGACACCAAAAACCATTTCCTCTCATAGAATAGGAGGAACTACGAACGCTCTGATTTCCCTGTTTCGGTAAACGGGAATACGTAGGCATAAGATCGAAAGAAAAGATCTTAGCAAGCGCAATCAACAAAAAACCCAAATCCCATATCTCCGTCAATCAAAAGCAGTAATTCAAAAGCACCAGTCCTAACATCCTAATCCTTGTTCCCCGCCAGAAACCTTCTGCCCAGGTAAAAAGAAAGAAAACAGTATTGGCGAAAATACAAATAACCAGTACAAGGCCCCCCCTCATTGATAGCATCCGTAACCTAACAGACCGCTGTTTAAACTCAGTATGCAAGCAGGGTTAATTGGAGACATCTATTTCCCTTCCTTATTCAGCTCACAATAGGATAAAAAATGAATCGACCTGTAGTTTTAAGCTCAAACCGCAGAGAGCGACCAGCGCTTAAGAACCGCGTCCAAAATCGCTCGCTACACCAACCCGAGAGCAGCGCGCTCAGTGCGGGGCGGAGCCCGCTTAGCGCGATCTGGGACTTCAAAATTAAAACTAGTTTCGAAAATCCGTAACTTTTGATCCGTAACTCAGATCGGGACGTTCTTGGTACCATTGGAGAGCTAATGAGATGTTGTTTCTTATAAAAATAGTTTTGAGATTAGTGGCCGATTTAATTCGGTCGGGAATTTGGGAAACGTGTCATTTGGTCGACTTTTGTCGTTGTAATTGTGTGAGATGGATGTGTTATCATGCTATATACTGTTGATATATATAACGTATGGCTTGTGTGCTGTTATATGATGTGAATGCATGTGATGAAATGTTGTGATGAAATGTTGTGATGATAGTTTGTGGCCTTAGGGCAATTAAATGCATTGTTTTGTGTTTGATTGCAATGCATGATTATGAATGTGGTGAGGGTTCACATGGTTGTATATGTGTATGCATTTGATTGTCATGAGTCTTTGTATGCCAAGCATCATGATATGCATCTTGTGATGTCGTGTGCCCTTATGGGGTATGACCGACGAAACAATTCCAGAGGGAATCTGCTGTAACGGTCGTGAGCCTTATACAAAGAGGACCTAAAGCGACGTTATAGACGATCGTGAGCCTTATACAAAGAGGACCAAAGCGACCGGATCATGAGCCTTATACAAAGAGGACCTAAAGTGATCCATAAACATCGTGAGCCTTATACAAAGAGGACCCGACGGGGAACATCGTTTTCCCGACGGGGAGTTACACTAAGTAACAAGCGATGATTCCAATAATTCCTAAGTGAATTAATGATGAGAATGATGGATGGAATGGTACCGCATGCATAGAGTCGTTGTGTCGGTCTCTGTGCATTTGCATAAGTCATGAATGGATTGATTATATGTGGGATTTGTGAATGGAATTGATGATTGATATATATATGTTGGTGATAAATGTATTGAGCATGATTGATATGTCTTCGTGATGAATGTATGAGATTATAATTGTGTTGTGTTGTATTTGAATTATGGTGTACGTTGTGGTGAGAATGTTTTGCATGTGTATTTCGTATTATTATATAATTGTAGGCAACTATATTATAATTGTGTTTCTCACCCTTCTGCTGTTTTGAATGCTCTATGAGGTATTGCAGATTAGATGCTGGAGGTCTTTTTGTGAAGCTTATGTCTTCATTCTTTTGTCGGTCGGCTCAGATATGTAGCACCGGGTAGTTGGGGAGATCGTTATGTTATTCTGTGTACATGTATCTTTTGGATTGTACATGTATGGCTCTGTATATAACAAACAAACTTTTATGTTTATATATGAGATTTCAGTTGCAGATTTTCTGCTTTTATTCTGTACCTGAATTGTGGGCGTTAGGAACTGAGTTCCTCTGTTTATGTTGCTACCTGATTGTTGCATATCTATATGAGCAGGTTGTTGTATTTCATCATTTTGATGTGACGCTCCCGTTTATGCCATGAATGTTTTAATTATACTCTGATTATTTGTTATCGCTTTAATAGCTCGGGGTATAGATTGGGGGTGTTACAAGTAGTGTTAGCTAGCAATTACTTGGAGTTAATTTGGTTAGTGTTAGTTCTTTATTTTTAAGGGTTGGCATTAATTTTGTAAAACAAATAATAGCAGCAATATGTTAGATAGGATATTTTATCTTGCTAAAGAAGAACAGGTTGAGCAAGAAGTCCTATTGTGCAGTGGAACATGTTGAGTTGAAGTGGTTTCAACATCTGGAACAACATGTCGTATTAAGATGTCCCATGAAGGTCCATTCGACATCGCGCCAGAACTGAAGTGAATTAAAGATTCTGTTATGTCTTAACAGATGCAGAATATTCAGGGTATACTTTGCAAATTCTATGTGGCGCTGAATTAAAAGGTCTGAAGATTCAAATTTGAAATTGAGAAGTATATTGAAAAATATACACATTCTAAATATGGAGATATTTTAGGAAGTTAAAGATTGAAGACCTATTATGTAGCAGAAGTTTCTGCTGATTTGTAGCAGCTTATTTGTTGTGATTTTGAAGGCCCAGATCCAGTTGGGAATAGGTTATATATAGATGCATTGTAACCTAGAATTGTAACTCAACCAAAGATGTAAAAGTTCTATTATTAGGGTTGGTTCCTGTACCACTCGACATGTGAGTTGGACAGTTTGTTAGTGTGATCCTCGAAGCTGTTAAGTAAGAGGAGTATTGTTCTTGGAGGAAGCTTTTAAGTAACTGTATGTTGTGTCTTGGAAGTGTGTCTTCCTTGTTGAATTGTTGTATAGGTAAAAAGCCGTTGATGCAGTGGCGGAGTGTTGACTGCTAGACATCATTGCGATGATTGAGAGTGAGAAGGGTTTCTCATATCTAGAGAGGATCTAGGTAGAAGGGTCACTGGGTAGTGATTAAGTGATAAGCTGTAAACGGGGAGTTTAGCTTTGAATTGATACTGCTGATAGTGGACTTCATCCCTGGCTTGGTAGCCCCTAGAGTAGGTGTGTTAGACCGAACTGGGTTAACAATTCTGTGTGCTTTGTTTTTATCTTTTTAGTACCGTGCTTTTTGTTATATACCTTGCCATGTGTGTTCATGTCAGACCAGATGTCGAATGTCATGTTATAGGATATCTGAATTCTGCACATGTACCAGAATTTCAATTGGTATCAGAGCAGGTCATTCTGTTCTGTATTTGGATGAGATCCGAGGGAAGATACTTTCTGGTTCATGGTCAAGGTAGAAGCTTTCTACTGAAAAGTTGTTTGGATTTGGAGAAGTTCATATAGTTATGAGAATGGTCCCTAGAATTGGAGGATGGACTGTTCGTGACAGGCAGTGGCATGTGCTGAAGGCTTGGAGTTTTGGTTGAAAAGCTGTTGTGTTATGGTTATGTTAGGGTTGATTTATTTTCAAACCTGTGGTATTGTGGTGTCACCTGGATTATGATGCTAGGGCTGATATGTGACACCTGAAGGTTCTGAGGAGTTTGCGTTTTGATTCGCTGCGTATCTATCTGAAAACTCCCGTGGTTATAACTGAGAAGGTTGTTCTTCTCTGAGTGTATATCCTATGGTGATGGGATATATGTAAGACTGCTTCAACTTACTTTGTCAACGATACTTGAAGATTATTGTTCAAGTCCACTCATAAAGGCATTAATAAGTGAAGTTGTAAGGAAAAGATCTGAAGATAGTGAGAAGTAATTCACTTTTGCTTCTTTTCTTAAAAAGGCTAGTCTCCAGTCTTTGATCTCTTGATGTGTTCTTTGGAATGATGTCCTATCTTGTTTTAGAACATCACGTCAGAATTGTGCAGAATTCTGTTGTCTAAAGGAATGGCATAGCAGATGCTCTGGGTGCTAAACCAACGTGGTTTGATCACATGGGTTTAGAACCTACTCCTGATCTGGAAGAAGAGGCGTCTGGGTGGTATGTCTAAGAAGTTTCTGGCCCTGGAACTTATCTTAGATGTGTGAGTTGGTCAAGGTGTGATCAACATGTTATTTACTCCTGAGGTCAGTTTATTTCTGGTCCTTTCTGCAGGAGTGGAGAACCTGAGATTCAAGAAGTATTATCTCTGGCAGACTTCTTGGACATGAAGGTCAAAGATCCCAAAGTCATGATTTTTCTCTGTTATTTGAAAGCATTATCTAAATGATCTTATGAAGCTAGATTAGTACCAACTGTGTGTGATTAAGGATTGATTTGATCCAATCACAGTCTGTGCCGCTATTAAAGGGGAGAATGATAGGGAATGCTTTCCTTTGGAGAGTTGGATGAGAGAATATTGTTCTTGTGATCTTCTGTGATGTGATGGGTTATGATTTTTGTTTCTGGTCCTGAGGCTTAAAGAGGGAAGCTTGGAGATTCTGTTTTGGAATGTGGTGTTTTTTCTTAGTGCAGCTGGACTCTGTTCATGATGTCAAGACTGGTGTCTTAACATCTGTTGACAGAACATTCTGTTCAGAATGTTATGGTTTTTGTCTCCTGAGATCACAAGCCTCTACCTAATTTATGTACTGATGTGAGGGTCAAGCAGTAGGTGATTGTGTTTAGCAGGTGTGTTGAACAGAGAGTGCGCTCTTGAAGACATGAAGATGAGTCTCATGTTCTCCATTCATTTAAGGTGTTCTTCTTGCAAAGGAGTACTGGTGGTCTTAGATAGAGAAAAGTTTATCAGATTGGGATCATGTGAGTATTGGTACAAGGGATGATTGTGTTCAACTTGTGAGTTGAACAAAGAGTGAGCTCTTGAAGACATGAAGATGCGTCTTATGTTTTCCATTCTTCAAGGTACAAAGAAGCACATGTTATTCTTGATAGGGGGAGAGTGTCAAAATTTTATGCAGTTGGACGTGTGATGTTAAGGGGGAGATTGATAATTCTGCAGCTTTTGGTGTTGGCACTTATTTTGAAGCAAATTAGGAATTTTCATACATGAGGATTAAGTGTGCTGGGATGTGTCTTGTGCAGTTGTGATCTTTATTGCATATGTTTAGTTTAAAGGAAACAAAATTAAAACAGAATTTTATTGCACTGCTGAAAGCATACAAGATTAGAAAAAGCAACAAACAAAGAGTCTAAAGATTATCCCAACCCCCCGAATCAAGAAATGTTTTCCAATCTTCGTCCCATTCATCATCAGAAGCTTGAAGTTGCACTGAAGGTTTTTTGATGGCCTTCATCCTTGTCTCTGATGTTTTTCTTGTTCTTGTGGCTCCTGAAGTTTCCCCAGCTGTGGACAGTGTTTTGTTCTTCAACTTCTGTGGATCTAGTTTCTTGACTTCCTACATGTGCCTTTTTCCTGCATCCTTGTTAGACTGACTCATGGTTCTATCTGTGATGTGTTGTTAGAAGCAAGGAGGCTTGGTGTTTATACTGCAAAAGGAGTCCTTGTTTGTATCGCCTGACCAGTCAAAGTGGTCTTTGTCTTGGGAACTTGTTTTTCTTGGGGCCTTGTCACATTGGATGTCAGAACTTCGTGTTTGGTGCCTTGGTAGGTTAAGAGGTTGTCCAATTGTGGCTAAAAAGGGGGAAAGTGAGCCTAGGTATTGTCTAGTTGTCAGATGTTTGTTTTCGGTACAGCTGCTGATGCTGGTTGTGATTACCTAAATAAAATGCAGAAGGTGTGTTCTTTTATCTTATGCTGATGTCCTACATATTGTTACAACATCATTGTTTGTTGTGTATCATGGATGAAGGTCTGGGACTGTGCTTGTGGAGTTGGAAGAAGCAACATTATTGTCTGAAGTGGCAGTTCTGACATAATGTGGATTAGAATGGGCAAATTCTGATCTTGATGTCAAGTAGTTTGGTCTGGAAATACATGAATATTTTCATGATGAAAACTTAATTAGGTGCTTGTGAATGTAAGGACAGAAGGTTGTTGTCAGTGGTGTGATCTGATCAGAATGGCTGAAGATAAGGAGGTTTCTTCTAATACAAGTAAAAGGTGGTGGCAGTCCTTATCTTGTGTTGCAAGTAATCTAAAGACATTTGTTATGGAATATGTGAGAAATTCCAAATCAAGTGGGCTTTTATATTGGACTTGGCAGACCATGTATCTGAAATAAACATGGTGAGATCATGCTCAACAAATACAAGAAGTGGTAGTATTTAAGTGTTGAGAATGTGGCAATATCGTTGTGCTATCATCTGGTATCAAGTGTTCATCTTCATAAGGAGCATTGGTTATTCATGTCAGGGGGAGTTAAGGTTGTTGTCTATGGTCTATTACTGCAAGGGTGCAGATTTTTGTGTAGCTTGCGTCCTGCCCAAGTTTGTGCAGAGTGATGTCAAACAACATGATGGGACATGTACTACTGAGTGTGGTTGGGTGTTCCTAAGGCTGGTGTGCTATCCTAGCTGCGTGAAGCTAGTGCTTATGCAGGAGGAGTCTGAAGAGCAGAATTGTTGTATCTGGGAGAATTTATTTTTCTCTGCTGTTCTGAAGGAATCTAGAAGGGATTGTGAGTTGTGCTGATCGATAGAAGTTGTCTCAGAATCCAACAGAAAAGAAAACGTGCTTGTGTTTTGGAATGTATAATTTTATGTGGAGTCTTGGGTTGATAATGTTGTGAGCAAGCAGACATTGTCTGATGAGATGTCAGAACATGGTACATGACATGTTTTTCTTGAGCCAAATAAGGATTTATTCTGGACGGTAGTGTAAGGATAAGGTGAAACACGTGTCTTTGCCTATGCATGGAATGTTATTGGCTCAATTTATGGTAAGAATCAGTTGAGAAGCAATAAAGGTGGTCAAGACTGTTTTGGACGGGAGACATTGAATTTGGATGGAGTTTTTGGTACCTAAAATAGCGTTTCTTTGACCAAGAACCTTGACATATTCAAAGCTCATTAATTCCAAAGTAACTGGTCAGCTATTTATAGGGGTTGTTCTTTTCTCCTTCAGCCAGTGAGTGTTCTTGTTCCATAAGTCTTATGGCGTTTGTTTGTTTTTGGGTGAGCACTACTTGGGTCTGGTTCTGTGAGGGCTTTCTTTGCCAATTTTTGGCTAAAAAGGGGAAGAAAGGGTTTGCTAAATGATTTGCGCAGATGCTATGTCTGGAGTCTGCAGTTCCAGATGTGTTTCAGAGATGTCAAAGAGGGTGTCCTATCCTTAAGTTGGTGTTGAGTCTTTGTGACTTGTGTCCTGAGTTATGAACACAATTGTGACTTGTGTTCTGAGTTACCTGGGCTGATAGATTGGCACTTCTTAAGTTTCATCTTATGCCACAGGTCGACTAGGGGCGTCTGATTAAATAAGGTGTGCAGAAATCTCTTATGCCACCATTGGTCTTTTATGTTAAGACAGATGTTTCTTTTCTGGAGGAGTCTTCTACATTTGTTCTGGGTCTGTCCTGGAAGGAAAAAGAAATGTGTTGTATTGAGGGGGGTGTCAGATATCTTCTTCCTCATGTGCACCAAATGACTTCAGAACTTTCTACTTCTTAGATCCTAATGTGCTGCCTGAAGTTGTTGTGCTATGGTGCTCGGAGGTGATGTTATGGAGCTCATAGAATATGCTGGAAAGAGTTGTCAAACATGATGTCCTAACATCATTCAAGATTCTCCATGGTTGTTGTACACAGTAGCTACTGATGGTTACTATTAGGTTCAGTAGTTGCTGATGACTACTGACAGTAGTATAGGGTTGTAATTGCTGCTGTAATCTGAGTTGTAATGTTTATATATTTGTTTTAGCCAAAATTTGCCAAAGGGGGAGAATGTTAGTTCTTTATTTTTTAGGGTTGGCATTAATTTTGTAAAACAAATAATAACAGCAATATGTTAGATAGGATATTTTATCTTGCTAAAGAAGAACAGGTTGAGCAAGAAGTCCTATTGTGCAATGGAACATGTTGAGTTGAAGTGGTTTCAACATCTGGAACAACATGTCGTATTAAGATGTCCCATGAAGGTCCATTCGACATCGCGCCAGAACTGATGTCAATTAAAGATTCTGTTATGTCTTAACAGATGCAGAATATTCAGGGTATACTTTGCAAATTCTATGTGGCGCTGAATTAAAAGGTCTGAAGATTCAAATTTGAAATTGAGAAGTATATTGAAAAATATACACTTTATAAATATGGAGATATTTTAGGAAGTTAAAGATTGAAGACCTATTATGTAGCAGAAGTTTCTGCTGATTTGTAGCAGCTTATTTGTTGTGATTTTGAAGGCCCAAATCCAGTTGGGAATAGGTTATATATAGATGCATTGTAACCTAGAATTGTAACTCAACCAAAGATGTAAAAGTTATATTATTAGGGTTGGTTCCTGTACACTCGACATGTGAGTTGGACAGTTTGTTAGTGTGATCCTCGAAGCTGTTAAGTAAGAGGAGTATTGTTCTTGGAGGAAGTTTTTAAGTAACTCTAAGTTGTGTCTTGGAAGTGTGTCTTCCTTGTTGAATTGTTGTATAGGTAAAGAGCCGTTGATGCAGTGGCGGAGTGTTGACTTCTAGACATCATTGCGATGATTGGGAGTGAGAAGGGTTTCTCATATCTAGAGAGGATCTAGGTAGAAGGGTCATTGGGTAGTGATTAAGTGATAAGCTGTAAACGGGGAGTTTAGCTTTGAATTGATACTGCTGATAGTGGACTTCATCCCTGGCTTGGGCCCCCAGAGTAGGTGTGTTTGACCGAACTGGGTTAACAATTCTGTGTGCTTTTTTTTTTTATCTTTTCAGTACCGTGCTTTTTGTTATATACCTTGCCATATGTGTTCATGTCAGACCAGATGTCGAATGTCATGTTATAGGACATCTGAATTCTGCACATGTACCAGAATTTCAGTTAGGATAATTAGTTGTGCATCAATTAGGGAAATAAAGCATTGTTAAGTTAGTTTTTTAGAACGTTGGCAAAGTTAGTTTTATGGAAACTACTAGATTGGTTTAATTGGAAATGACTGTTAGGAATTTCTTGTGGACTTTATCATGTCATTTTCCTCTGTTGTCAATTCCAGTCATGAACTCTTAACAAACTGTTATGTGTTTGTATGTGAAGTTGGAAGTTTGTTTAGAACTTTTTTAACTTGAAATCTCGTGTGTGATTGAGTCGTGTGAGCTGGAAATGAAATATGGATTATTTAAAAATGCTTGGACTTGGATTGTGAAGCGAATAATTGCACTGCTGCACTTGGTTGGTGTGTTCTGTTATGCAAATGTGACTTTAGCTTTATCATGAATTTCTTCTGAGTGTGGCATATAGTTCAAACTTTTGTTATTTCCTTGGTTGGGTTTTCAATCCATATTCTTGTCTACAACATTATTGTTGTAACTAATAACCTTATCATCCTGTGTATACAGACAATCAAGCAGAGGGGCACGATCATTAGAATTTCAAGCCAAGCATCTACATTGCCTGCCTTTGGAGGCTTCAATGAGTCCAAAAGATTCTAGCTCCTCGTCACTCTTGGATTTGCTTTCATCCACCAAATTGAGACTAACACAATTCTCTCCCATTGTTGGCTCACCAGGATTATCATCAAGGACTCCTTCGACATCCACAAGTTGATCGAAATCCACTTTGCCAGTTAGGAAATTTGACTCTCATAAGATTCCTATTCACGCCACTAGATACACCTTGTGTTACTAATTGCGCAGCTCAAATTTTTTGTACTACTGTTTATATGAGTTTGTCGAATTATATTGAGTTCGACATAATGGTGTACCATAATAATAAGGTTGTTGCAACCGAACCTGTGGTCCTGCCGTAGGAAGCTGATCAAGGTAAAAGTGAATGTATATTGGTTTGAAGTTATAGGTATTGTAATGATTATGTGAGTTTGTACATGTGTGTGTATGGTATGAGTCCTAATTGTGTATGCTAGTATGATTTTTGCAGGGCTGGTTTTGGTCAATGTATGTGGCAGATGTAAGGTTTTGGCATGGGTGGACAAGGTTTTGGCAAAGGAAGTTTTTTCATGGCATGGTGCGTCATGGTCATGAAGCATACTTGCACACCTACTTGGATGTGGAGCAATTAGAATGGAGAAGGCTCACAAGTAGGTCTAGGGTTAAGAGTAGTAGGGTTGACTTTGGTCAAAGTTGACCAAAAAGTCAACTGTTGACCAAAGTCAACAATTGGTTAACGAATGTAATTTTTGTATTTCTTTTGTAATGAAAATTTTCCCTTTGAAATAAAGATTGGACCCTTTAAATTGTGGTAACTTGTTTTACAAGACCTTTTTTTCCCTCCATTTTCTCCATTTGAATTTTGAAATTTGAAATATCCACCTTGCATATGAATGACTTTAATTCATCTTGAATGCTTTGAAGATCTTGAATCACATGATTAATATTGGAATGAATACAAGCCTTGAAGCTCTTGAAAATGTGGACTTGATGCCTTGAATAATGCCATGGCCTCCCATCCAAACTTAACCATTGAATTGCTATAAATGAATTTGAAATAGACTTAACCATGAAGTAACCTTACCATTTGAATGAAACTTGAATCCCAAGTAAGCCTCTAATGCACCATTTGAATCATATCTTAATGAACACATAACTAAATGATAGGTAATAACCAAATAACTTGTCCATGAATGAAACATGTCTTCTATGGATCTTGAATGCACTTAGAATGGGCCATATGAGCAAATTCCCTTTGCCCATAACTTGTTCCTTAAGTAGTGGTGATACTTTGGACAATCAGATGCATCAATGGATAGTCCTCATGAGGAAATCACTTGAAGGCCACTTAACCAGGGAAATAAACCCTAACCAAGTGATGATTAACATAATAAGATGATTCTTTCGATGGTTGTATAGCCAATGACTTGAATATTCACCAAAACCCTAATCATGAGGGATGAAACCCTATCTCCATGATTTTTGTATCCACTTGAGCCACACCTTATATGAGGATGAAAACCTTAACTTACACCAATGAAAACCCTAGTCCACTTGCAGCTTGAGGAAAACTAAGTTCACACTGATCAAGAATCCAAAACCTTAGTCCAACCATAACTGATGAAGAAACAACTTGAATCAACCTTGAATAAAGATGAGAACCTCACAGCAATAAAGAATCCCTAGCTTGCACATAATACCTTGATCCCATGCCTTAAAAGTCTTAATGAAATGCATGATTGTGACTTTATGACCTAATGGAACATGCATATGAAAGTGAAGCAAAACCCAGTTAGGGTTAGAAATAAGAGGGTAAATTTTGGGGTGCAACAAGGCACGTCACAGATAGAAGCATAACATCAAACAAAACAAAGAAACAACACACGAATTGCAAGCAGCAATACACGGACAAACAAATTGGAAGCAGATTAAAAAGAAACAAGGTATCAACAACAGTCACAATACACACACGAAAAGGAGAAGAAAATCGTGGCATCGGTGAAAAGAGTAGGAACTAAACTGAGAGTGTACGTGATTCCATTTCCAAGTAAGTTGTCACTTCAATTTCATTGCTTTCCTGTAATATAGGTTGCGTTGATTTTGAGTTTTTGCGAGACCGAGTTGAATCCAAAACAAATCACTTGAAGGAGGAAAGCGGAAACGAAGCTTTTGAGAGAGGGTGTCACAGTGGTTCTCTCCGCCGCCACCAGCTTGAAGCCATGGCGCGGCGGAGCTCGCGTAGTTTCGGCGAGAAGCATGAGAGAGATAGAGAGAGAGAGAGAGAGCAGGGAGAGGCATGAGTAAATGAGAGAAGAAAAAGGTGGAATGAACTTGCTGATCTTTTTTTTCTTTTCACATTTGTGCTTATTGCTATGGCTCGGATAGGCCTTCAACTTTAAGCCCCAGCCCATGTATTTTTTAAGCACCCCAATTATTATTTTGCACCCTGAATGTTTTTGATTTTGGGCCTATGAGCATAGGCCGTTTGCTAGTTACAGTTCTCATCTTCTTGCCACACCCCTTTTCTTATTTAATTTTTGTTTTTTCTTCTTTCGATTATTTTTGTTATTTTCTTGACTAATTTTAATATTAGTTCAATTTAATTTTGGTTTAACCTTGATACTAATTTTAATGTTGATTTAGGTTAATTGTGATATTATATTTTTAGGATTAATTTTGATGTTAGATTAAAATGGTGATTTTAATCTTGATTTTGATTTTGTTTAAAATTTTGATCTTGATATTAATTTTGATACTAAATTTATGATTAATTATCGAGTTATATTTTGGTATTAATTCATGATTTAAATCTGTGACTAATTCTAGGTTTAAGTTTGAGATAAAATTCTTGTTATAGAATTATGAGGATGCGATCAGTTTCTTATAAGCTTGTGACTATTTTTTTATGCATACTTGTTGATCAATTCTGCCATGACTTTGATACATGTGCTTGATGACTACTCTTGATACGTGATGCTATTGATTGCTTGCCGTGTGATTTCCATTTTCCCTTAGAGTTCTTGATTCAATTTTATCTTTGATAAATTGAATTAAGATAGACCTTAGGCTTTGATCAAAACATGACAACTTCTAGGATAGAAATTTCCCCTTGTCCCTTGTTTTAGGACCATTTCATATGATAATATTAGGATATACATTCCCTTTTTCTATTGATTCCTTTTCTATTAAAACAAAACCTTTTCTTAATAAAAATACAAAAATGTACTTAACAAGTACGATACGCATTATGCATCACGAGCCTTAAGTACATGGGAAAAGATGAGCAGGAATTTTTGTTACTTCTTCTTAGGGTATTTTGTACATGAGACGCTTGGCTCATTTGTACGAAATACTCACTCTCATTGCCATAGACTTTAGTATAATATGTATCTCTAACCTTTTCAAATCTTAATAAAACACCTCACAAGTTCAAACCTTTTTGCTTTCAGGCTTTTCCCTTTAAAACCTTTTCAAAAAGGGCATATTACTTTCGTTCTACCGAAAAAAAACAATGTCTCTAACTGCTAGAATACGAACTTAGCACCGTCCATAAAAAACATACAGCAAACCAAACTTTTTCAACAAGAACTATGGAGTTCTGATTCCCTCAGGGATACGTAGGCACTAGGTTGCAAAACTTGGACGAACTCAATAATAAAAACCTTTTGTTTTTCCCATATATTTATCCATTTTCCCCTTAGCAAGCTTTGAGACATCAAATACTCTTTCATGTCTGGATAACTTAGATGGTTCCCATCGAGTATAATGGATATATGGGGTACTAGTACCTTCCCCTTACATAACCGACTTCCGAACCCAATATGGTTACGATAACCATACCATATCCTTCCCTCTGTGGGTTTTCTCGATGTTTTCCATTTCCCCTTATGGGAATAAATAAAGTTTGATGACAAATCTCCTAATTCCATTCGTGATCGTGCAACCCTATTTTGCGCATCGCAAAATCGTATTTTTTGAGGTACGACACTCATTGGTCCACCTTACTTTTGAACTCTTATCTTGAGCCTAGTATCGTAACACATAAAATAACCTGGAGTGCTCGCACGCTCGAGATGATAAATAAAGTCGCCATCGAACTTTATTTATTCCAAAAGGAAAGGGAAAACATATATAAAACCCTTAAAAGAAAAAGAAAATGGTCGTCACAACCAAATTCGGTTCAGGAGTCGATTATGCAAGGGGAAGGTATTAGCACCCCTCACATCCGTTGTACTCAATGGAAACTATTTAGTTAGATTTACGAATAGAATGTTAGCTTTCGTTACTTGATTTCTTTGAGTTACTAAAATGTTGAAAGGAAAAAAAAAGAAAGGGTCGCAAAAAGGTTTTTATTAGGGTGCTTGAAAAGATCGCGAGTCTTTCTCTTACGTATCCTCAGGTACGACGAGGAAGTCAAATATACTTAGTTCTTCATAGAAAACTACGTATTGGTTGGCTGATTTTATTGAACGAATGTTTATATTGTATTCTAGTGGTTAAACATTATTTGTATGCTTGCAATTAGAGGCTTTAGTGTTTGTTTGTATTGTCGTAGAACAGACTAAATAGTGTTCTTTTAAGAAAAGGTTTTCGATTGTGTGGGGGTGAGAAAAATATAGGTTTGATTGGTTGAGTGTATTTGAGTGGAAGACGATTATTCACACAGCGAGCTCTACAGCTAGTGTTCGAATACTCTAGGAGAAAAGAGGTTTAAACCCAATTAATCCTTTTTCGTCCAAATTTATTATAAAGATATGAGGCGAACTGAGTAGTGGTTCCTTAACGGAAGACGAGTATTCACACAATGAATTCTACAGCTAGTGACCAAATACTCGGGGAAGAAAGAGGTCTACACCCAATTAATCATTTTTTTTCTATGAAAGAACGAACCAAATTTGATTAATTATTACATTTTAATGCAGATGACAAGTCTTCAAATAGTGAGCTTTACAGCCAGTGTGTGAATACTTGAGGTGAAAAGAGGTATACACTTAATTAAACCTTTTTCATCAGGTTTATTTGAGAAAAAGATTTGACAATGAGTTTTAAGTTTAAAAGAAGTTTGATAATAATTAAACATTTTGACTCGTATTTGAAAATGTGTTTGAATTTGATTTTGAAAAATATTTGAAGTTGGATCAAGATTTTTTTTACATAATTTAATTGATTTAATTATTATTAAAGAGCTTTTTAATTAAACAAATTAATAGAAATCAAGAAATAAACAAAATAGAACAATAAAATAAATGAGTAAAAAGGGGTATGCAACATAGGGATGATAAGAGACAAGCAAAAGTATGTAGTATGGGCCCAAAGGCCCAATACAACCAAACAAAAATAATTAATTAAAAAAAGAGAGTTTCTTACCCCACCCCTTGGGGTTCTTACGCACCATGTGCGTTTCCAAAAATACCCCCTGCTTCCGGAGATGTAGCTCCGGGCACACCTTTTTTTTACTCAACGTTGGTTTTTTCCGGAGCTACATCTATGAAATGTTTCCGTTTATATAGCTCCAGAACAAATTAGAATACATGCGTGCCAGATTTTATTCTCCTCCCTCATTCTTCATTTTTCATCTTCTCATTCTCAAGCTCTCTCAGCTCAAAATCTTTTTCCACCAAACTTCATTATTTTTAATCAAGTTCGACAAGAAGCGTTCATTTCAACAATCAAGAAACACCAACATATTCAAAGCTTGATATAATCGGTAAGTTTTTGAGTTTTCGAGGTATTTTCGAGTATTTCCCGTAAACGAGTATGAATATAGTTTTAGGGGTAGATATCCTTAAATAGTTTTAGAAACATAGTTTAGAGACAATGTAGGTATTGTTTGTTGGCTGAAACGGATGACCAGGGCTTCAAAAATCACATTTTCATGGGTAGGGGACGCCATTTCCGTAACCTTTGAGTTGTAGGTTGTTCCGGATATACATCTACGGAACAATTTAACGTTAGGGCACTTCCGTAGATACAGCTCTGGAACAACCCAAACGTTGTAAATTCTGGATTCTTCCATAGATACATCTACGGAACTTGTTCCATGTGTGTATATCCGGAAGTAGAAAATGGTAATTTTTTTTCTTTTTTGTTTTTTTGATTTATTTGTATCTAATTGTTTTTTCTTGGTTGTTCCGTTGCAGACATTATGGCAGATAGAGACGATAGATTGCGACTTGGACGAGTTTCGTAGCATGCATCTGTGAGACGCGAACGGAGCCAGGCCACTGTTACCAAGGCTAATACAGCTGAGGCACCGCCTACTGGACATCCTTCTTCATCACATGTCCAGGACACTTCATCAACCTCGTATCCCACCTCATCATTGACTTCTTCATCCTGGAGGCGTCGGGATTCAGCTGAGGGTTCATCATAGGCTTCATTATCCTGCAGGCCTCGTCGGGATACTCTTGTTCCTTATCCTGCCGATGATGTTGCTCCGGTGCCACCTCCAGAGGGTGATGACCCACCAGCGGAGGATTCTGGTCACGACGATGATGATGAGTCTGAGGGTTTCCCAGGGGGTCCCTTAGATATATCACTACTGATAGGGTACGCTGACCATACTTCCAGACATGTTTGGGATGAAGAGGTAACATTACTCAGATTGTTTATTTTTTTTTACATTGGAAATTTATAATTTGTACCATTATTGATTACTGATATTGTTTCTTATTAATGAAAATTTTTCAGACTCGTGAGCCGCTGAAGTTCTACAACCATGGGCGTAAGATATATTCTTTGGTGCAGGCACAGGAGTCTTGGTTTCAGGATGTCCTTGTCGCCTCTGTAGCGAGCGATTTTGGACGTGGTTCTTAAGCACTGTCGCTCTGGGGTACTACAGGCCGATTCATTTTTTATCCTATTAAGCTGACTAAGGAAGGGAAATAGATGTCTCCAATTAACCCTGCTTGCATACTGAGTTTAAACAGATGACTATTGGTTTATAGATGCGGTTTAGATTGTGGGCCTCTCTCTGCTTATTTTGTTAAGAATGAAATGACGGGACTATTCATGGGGACTTTGGATAGGTACTGGATTTGATGTTTTTCGATTGATATATGAAGATATGGGATTTTGGGTTTTTGATAGTATACTCGCTAAGATTTTTCAATCTTATGCCTACGTATTCCCGTTTAGCGAAACAGGGAAATCAGAGCGATTGTAGTTCCTCCTATTCTATGGGAGGAAAAAGGTGTTTTGGTGTCTTGTTCAAAGCCCAAGATGTGAAGCTAAAGGGGTGATTTGCATCTTGTTCGAAGCCCAAGATGTGAAGCTGAAGGGTCTATTTGTATCTTGTTTGAAGCCCAAGATGTGAAGCTAAAGGGGTTTTGACTTTGGAGACAATTTGTCATCTCTAAAGAGGAGTTGTTGATGTTTGTATACTGTGAGCAAGGCACAGATTGATGCTAAAAGGTTGATTGACTCAACAGGGGTTTTCCATATACAAAGCCTAAGATGAGGCTATTGACCCAACAAGAGGGTGTTTTTATGTGTCTTGTATGAAGCCCAAGACGGAGGCTAATGGTTTGAGTAAACAAGAGAATCTTTTATACTCAACAAGAGAGTGTTTTGTATCCCGTACGAAACCCGAGATGGAGGCTACAGGTGATTGACTCAACAAGAGAGTCTTTTATACTCAACAGGAGAGTGATTTGTATCTCGTACGAAGCCCGAGATGGAGGCTGAAAGGTTTGACTCAACAAGAGAGTCTTTTATACTCAACAAGAGAGTGTCTTTGTGTGTCTTGTACGAAGCCCAAGACGGAGGCTAAAAGATTCATGACTCAACAAGAGAGTCTTTTATACTCAACAAGAGAGTTACTATATGTGTCTGGTACGAAGCCCAAGACGGAGGCTAAAAGATTGGTGACTCAACAAGAGAGTCATTTATACTCAACCAGAGAGTTATTTGTATCTCGTACGAAGCCCGAGATGGAGGCTAAAGGGTTGGTGACTAAACAATAGAGTCTTTTATACTCAACAAGTGAGTGTTTTTGTGTGTCTTGTACGAAGCCCATGATGGAGGCTAAAAGATTGGTGACTCAACAAGAGAGTCTTTTATACTCAACAAGAGAGTTATTTGTATCTCGTACGAAGCCCGAGATGGAGGCTAAAAGTTGGGTGACTCAACAAGAGAGTCTGAAAAGGTTAGCTCCGCTGGGGAGAATCATTTGTACAAAGCCCAAGAGGGGGCTATTGTGCTGGTGACTATTTCAGTTGAGTGACAGGTCCATGGTGTTGGATAAAAGAGAAAATCAGTTCTTATCTGGATAATGTTGTGCTATTGACCAGAGGATCAGGGTTATTTCCTGTTCTTTAAGGAAATGGGAAAATCCAAGGGTATTGAGACTGTCCAAGTCTACTGGTGTTTTGAGAAATAGATTCTCAGACGATGGATGATCATTGTATAATGCCCAAGAGAATACTGGTATGTTAAGGGATGAAGGTTAACCCATTAACTAGTCTGACACTTAACTCAGAAAGACAGCTCTAGCAAATTGATGACTAGGTTCTATTCCTATACCTGTAGAGGTCTCTGGGTCCTTGTACTAAGCCCAAGAGAAGGCATGAGAACTTCTAAGAAGCCGAAGGGTCCTTGTACAACGCCCAAGAGGAGGCGGGGATGCTTTTAGGAAGCCTGTGGGTCCCTAAACCCCGAGAAATTCAAGACAGGCTATTCACAAAGAATAGATCAAGCTAGGAAAGTTCGAGAATTTGGAAGAAACTCAAGAGATGCCATTCACGGAGAAAAGATCATCTCTGGGGAGTTAGAGTTTCTTTGACAATTTCTAAGAGTGACAGTCTGAGAAAGGGTTCACCGAGTATGCTGCTTTTCACGTCTCCATATTGTTTAACCCCAAGAGGAGGGAAGACTGTATCTGGTAATCCTAGGGGGATCTAGTCTTGTTTGTATTTAAGAGTGACCAACAAGGCTTTACCTAGTGCTAGACGTAGTTGCCGGGGAAAACTCAAAATAACTATACTAGTATTACACAGTTGATATTTGACGAGTATATAAAAGTTTGTGAAAGAAGACTTACAGTGAAACAGCCCCACAATATAGTTATATATATGAAAGCGGGTAAACACTTACTCGGTTGTAGAGCTTCCAAGCTGTTTTGTTAGTTATTCAACAAAGAAAGCTTTGATAACATCATTATATTCAAAATCAAAGGAGAAAGTGCTTTGAAAAGATTGTCGGGACTTACAGCTCAAGGAGAGGCCTGAGGTTTTGTCAGTGATTGCATTGTGGTATGAATTTGTACAGCAGGACTTATACAAGTGACTGAGGCCCAAAAAGGTTTTCTATACCAAGGGATGGGTCTTACACTCTCTCAAGAGGCCCAAAAAATGTTTAAAGGAAAGGAATGAGGCTTATAACACTAGGGTAGACCCAGATGATATTGTTTTAAATTGGCGATCGCGCCGAGATTTTTCTTTTAACGCAGAGGGACTTATATAATATCTGAGACCCAAAAAGTTTTGGTTAAAAGGGGGTTGGGTCTTACACTTAATTAGAGGCCCAAAGATGTTTTTATACAAAGGGTGGTGGGGCTTACAACTCAAGGAGAGGCCCAAAGTTTTGAAAACGACGATCGCGCCGTTGTTTTAGAATGTACAAAGGGACTTATATAATAAGTGAGGCCCAAAATGATCTATGTACAAAAAGGGTTGGAACTTACACTCTATTAGAGACCCAAAGACTTTTTAAGAAAAGAAATGAGTCTTATAGCTCAAGGAGAGGCCCAGTTGATTTTGTTAAAAAGGCGACGATCGCGCCGTTGTTTTTGAAAATACAGTGGGACTTATACAATGACTGAGGCCAAAAATGTGATGTATTTACAAAGGGGTTGGGTATTACACTCTCTCAAGAGGCCCAAAAATGTTTGAAAAACTTTGATGAAGGTTGAATTAATCAAAACCCTAATTTGTTTTCGAAACGTATTTTAATTGAATAAAAATTCAATTAAAATGATCAAAATTGTTAAACATGTGCAAAACAAATTGTGATCTTGGATTAATGTCTCAAAAATCAACTTTTGATCCACAAAATGATTGGAAGTCATTAAAATTTGCAAAATCAAGAAGGAAAAAATATTTTAAATGTAAAAAACAATTAAAATATTTATTCTTTACAAAAATATCAATTATATGAAATAAATAATATTTTTGGGATTTTTTGGTAAAATAAAATATTTTAGCATTTTTTTGAATTATTAAAAAAAGAATCAACTCAAAATCATTAAAACTCGGAGAGAAATTAATTTTTGAATCAATTAAATAAAATCACAAAATTCAAATATTTGAATTTTTGAAAAAGGGTGCCAAGAACATGGCAAGAACACGCGCCCTTCCTCTGTTTCTGCAGATTTACATTTTCTATCCAATCTCACTGAATACTTGTTGATATCATACAATCTACATATCAATCTACTCGTTTCCACCTCACGATCATGTGTATGGTCTTTAATTTCATTTATTTTAAGCATGGAATAAGAAATCAAAGAAAAACCTCAAGAACCCTAAATTCTGCATGAAGGTTCAGAAATTCCATACACGATTTATACAAAGCAATTGATTGAGGGTAAACACTCTATGCATGATTATGAACATAAGGCCAAATTATTGTGCAGCAAAAAATGCATGGAACATAGAGTTAGAAGAGCTCATGCTTACCTCTTGTAGCTGGTGATTGTGTTTTGTGTTAGAGGTGTTACAACTAGGTTCCAATGATGTGGATAGCTTCCCTAGGTGCCATGGAGTGTGTATGGATGCTTGGAGTGGATTGAAATGATCTGGAACTTTAGATGGTACCCCAACTACAAATCTTTCAAGAACTTGAGCAATTGGATAGTGATTTTGTGATTTTGGTGTTCCAGATGTTATGTGAGTGTTTGGATCACTTCTATATGATGTTTATGAGGTGTGTGTGTGATTGGTTTGATTGGAATAGCTCTCAAACTCAAAACCCGATAGTGACTTGCCTTAGAAGGCAAAATTGGAAGTGAGAAGGAGATTTTGAGGAAAGCATCCATTTGATGGCTTTGGTGTACTCAAACTGAACATAATTGAGCTCTATTTATAGTAGAGCAATTTTGTTTTGCAAGGAATAGTGAATGGCAGCTGCTGGATAGGTTTGGCCAATGTTGAGCAATGAGAATCCAAGTCTCCTCTAGCCATTGACTAGAGGTTAGGGCACAGGCGGCTGGTTCCCTTGGTCTTGGATAAGTCTTGACTGAATTCAGTTGGAAATGTCTCATTCCATGCCACCTTAGTGCATCCATTGAATGCTCCAAAACAAAATTGGAGTCTTGTCCCTCTTTTAGGGATTTCTAGGTTGGCATGCTACTTTTGGTTCCAGGGACTTTGGAGGCTTGGGATCAGAGTTGATTCCTCCTTGGTCCCCCCTGAGGTGTTCAGATGGATAAAGTTGTTTGTCATTTGCACAAATTTGGCAAATCGAGCAAAATGCACAAATCTGTCTTGCTTTGACAGTTTTCAGCAAGGCATATTGCCATTGTCATATCTCATGGCTCAAGTGGAATTTGATGGAGTTCTGGGCCATTTTGGAAAGCCCTTATATGATACAACAACTGTTTGATCATAGTTGGTTTTGATACTTTTTGGATCCAGGTGAAAAATGCCCCTACATTTGGAAAAAAGTGAAGGCAGATTCTGACTTAGTGAAAATTTCACTAAGTGTTGGAAAAAAGTGACATTTTCACTTTTTGTGATTTTGATCATTCCATAACTCCAAATCCATGATGAATTGGAATGAGTTATGTTTAAAGCTTTTGTAGAGGGCCGTGAGAGCTACAAATCCAGCTTTGGATGGGGAAAAATGGCCTTGTGGTTTAGGAGTTATGATCCTCCAAAGTTGGTACCCTAGCCACTTTATTCCATAACTTAGATAAATTTCTAAGTTTTTATGGTTACCCCTTTTTCAAGTTATCTCACTTTTCTTGATTTTTCTTGATGAATGATGATTCCAATCACACATTAACATCATTTTAGGGTTAAAGAACCAAATTTATGAAAAATCTCAAAAAGTCAAAGTTGACTTTTGTGCACAGTTGACTTTTTGTCAGATGAATTCCAAATTGTGCGATCCTCTATGAAATCAAGCCCTCGACCTAAATAAAACTTGATGGATTGATTTCATAGGTGTTATAGGGTGTATTGAATCATGTCCCAAGGTTTGGGAGCATGCCTGGGCCAAAAGTCAAAGGTACAGTTGACTTTTCCCGCGAAACCCTAACTGTGGTTCTGATGAAATTGAAACTTGTTGATCAAACTTCTTGGATCAATCCATTGTTGAAAATGGATCAATGTGGTGTATTAGAGACCCTAAAATCCTCTCTTGAGGTCTTGGCTCATGTTTTATCCCAAAAGTCAACTTAGGGGTGAATTAGGTCAAGAAACTCTAATTCCTGATTTTCGATGAATGCTTCCCCAGAGGCTAAGTTGACTTGATAATTGGGTTTATGATGTCCCTTGGAGCATCTTAGGTTGTATTTTGAAGCATTGGCTCATGCCCAGAGGAAAATTTCCATCAGGAGGCCCTGGTCAACCAAAACCCTAATTTGGTGACACTGGCGATCTTGAGGCTTAATCCACTTGGACTGTTGCTAGATTATGCTTGATTCTTGAAGTGGGAGTCCTCTTGATCCATTGTGGATGTTTGAGAGGTTTAGACAAGTTGAAGATCAAGTCATTCCTTGATTGATCCTTTGTCTAAGAGCTCTGAGAGGGCTTGAAACCCTAAGTTTGATTGTAGTGAATGCTCACCCATCTTTGGGGAGACTTGTGAGGTATGATGGTTCATCCATATTGTGATTATGGTTTGCACAATGATGGGGAATCTTAGTGGTCAAAATTTGGGGTATGACAGATGCCCCTATTTAATCTTCTTGGACCCGAAGGTGTGAATGGCGAAGGTATTCGGGCATGTAGGGTGCAAGAGGATTAAATATCGGAATACTGAAAATTTTGATGGTGGTTAAGAATGGTAGTTCACGTATCCTTATTATTTTGCTAAGCAATGATGCTCAGAAAAGGTAAAAACTTCCCCTCGATCCTGGACTTCAGCCAAGGAACTGGTCTCGGTTTCTGAATTGAACTTCCCCTCGATCCTGGTTTCCTACCAAGGATCTGGTCTCAGTTTCTTTTGTAAACTTCCCCTCGATCCTGGTTTCCTACCAAGGAACTGGTCTAAGTTTCTGATGTAAACTTCCCCTCGATCCTGGTTTCCTACCAAGGAACTGGTCTCAGTTTATTTTGTCAATAAAATTTCTTGACAAGGGACGCTATTAGTAGCGGTTTTTTTCCTCAAACTTCTCGCCGAATTTTCCTGGGGAGATGCCATTTGACAGAAAAACTTTTGATGGTAGACTCGCTGGGGAACCCAATCGTCTGAGCTGCAGAGGTGTTCAAACTTCTCCGTTGGAGATGCCATTTGTTGACTCTACTGGGGAAAGCAAGTCTCTTGAAAGACTGGTTCCTGTTTGGGGATATTACATCATACTTTTCTCGAGGTCTTCTCAGAGAAATGCCATATGATGTACCTCAATTTTGAGGTGTCGATGACTTTGTTAACATTGACTTTCTGGAGAGAAGAACCAATGTGTTGCTGAGAGTCTTTAGTTGAGAGGCTTTCTCCAGGGATTTTCCTTAATTCGGGAAAGCGAATATATCATATTCAATGGTGAAGAATGACATCGGCTGAGGCTTTTCTTGCCCTTTCAGAGGTTTAAGTTATCAAAGTGGTCGAAAATCGTCTCTAATCCAGAAATAAACTGGAGAGAGATTACTTAACTGATTCACTTCCTGACGAGGAAAGAACTGACAACTCAACTGACAAGAGGACTTTTATCACCAGGGGATAAGACCGACTAAAGTGATAGTGATGCAATATGAATATGAATGTAAATAGATAATGCATGATGTATGTGTGCATATGCTGACGAAACTAACGCGACACACAGACTAATGGATGAACATGACTGGATACTCGGCCACAGTGGGAGACAAAAAGTATCACTGCGAAAACCGTTGGTCGGGCTTAGGAGATAAGAACTCTGCCGGAGGGTGTCAGATGGAATATTCGCATCTGACACAGCTGACCCGTCATTCAGGTGCACTGGTTTAGAAGGAGCACTTTGATTCTGCACTTTGAGGTTCGATTACTTCTGGAGAAGCGATCGATGTTCTTTCAATGTTCAACAGTCAAAAGAAATTGCCATCTTTATTTTGAAAAGTAGAAAAAATTCTAACAAGTAAATTCATTTTTCGTTTTATTTCAAGAATCGTAAATCATGTTAAAATGTTGTTCTGTAAAGCTAAAACAAATAAGAATTGCAAGCAAAAGCACAAGGGCTCAAATTTTATTGATAGGATGGAAGTTAGCCAAGCGCGTGATTCCATGGAGTATTTACAAAGTTAGAAAATGGTAATTTAAGGGAAAAGGGCTACATTAAAACATAACGACCGATATCCTTCTACCAACTTTGAATTCGGGGCATCCCGAGCTTCCATCGAAGATGACCTTGACTGGAGTTTTCCCTGATGGACGGTGTAACTGCTGCTGAGGGATTTGCCCCTTTGTTGGATGTAGTTACTTGCCATTAATCCCTAACATTTTCATGGATTGTACTTTGAGATTTCCAATCCATCGGGATGATTTTTGATCATGTCTCTAATTTTTGCCTGGACCGCCCTCTCGGGTTTTCGATCCACCGAGACTTTTTTTTTTCAGTTTAGGAGAAGTATTTCTTGACTGCATCAACATTCGTGGGGTAGGCAAATTCCTTTCCGTCCATGGTTGCAAGTCTCAAGGCGCCACCTGAGAAAGCTTTCTTGACCACATAAGGGCCGTCATAATTCGGAGCCCATTTGCCCTGGGAATCAGTGAGAAATGATTGTATCTTTTTGAGCACAAGGTCTCCTTTCCGGAAGACGCGAGCTCGAACCTTTTTGTCAAAGGCCTTCTTCAGTCTTTGTTGATACAACTGACCATGGCATAGTGCCGTTATTCGTTTCTCTTTGATTAGGTTTAGTTCATCGTGTCGACTTTGACACCACTCAGCTTCTATAAGCTTAGCTTCCATCAATACCCGGATTGATGGGATCTCTACTTCTATGGGGAGCACTACTTCCATGCCTTATACTAGAGAGAAAGGGGTCGCCCCTATTGAAGTGCAGACAGATGTGCGATAACCGTGAAGGGCAAAGGGTAGCATATCGTGCCAGTCTTTGTAGGTTACAACCATCTTTTGAACGATCTTCTTGATGTTCTTGTTAGCCGCTTCTATCGCTTCGTTCATCTTGGGTCGGTAAGGAGATGAGTTATGGTGTTCGATCTTGAACTCAGCGCACAACTCTTTCATCATCTTATTATTCAAGTTAGATCCATTATCAGTAATGATCTGGCTGGGAACACCATAACAACAGATGAGATTGTTTTTGATAAATCGGACCACCACTTGTCAGGTTACATTAGCATATGACGCTGCTTCGACCCGCTTGGTGAAGTAATCAATGGCTACCAGGATGAACCGATGTCCGTTTGAAGCCTTGGGCTCAATCATGCCAATCACGTCGATTCCCCATATGGAAAAGGCCATGGGGAATAGAGAACTTTGAGATGTGTTGGCGGTACATGGATTTTGTCTGAGTATATCTGACACTTGTGACACTTCCTCATGTACTTTTAGCAGTCGGATTCCATGGTTAACCAATAGTACCCTGCTCTTAGAATTTTTCTCGCCATTGTGTGTCCGTTGGCATGAGTTCCAAAGGATCCTTCATGGATTTCTTTCATCAACATGTTTACTTTTGGTCTGTCCACGCATCAGAGCAAGACCATGTCAAAATTCCGCTTATAGAGTGTATCACCGCTCAGGAAGAAGCTGCCTGATAGCCTTCTGAGGGTCTTTCTATCTTTCCTGGATGCCCCAGGTGGGTATTCTTGTTTCTGAAGGAAGCATTGGATATCGTGATACCAAGGTTTGTCATCTATGAGTGCTTCAATCATGAAGATGTAAGCGGGCCGTTCAATGCGCATTATGTCAATCTTAGGTAGGTCAATCCATTGACCTACGCTAATCATGGAAGAGAGAGTGGCTAATGCATCAGCCATGTGATTCTCTTCACGAGGGATGTGATGAAACTCGATTCTGTTGAAGAAAGGTAACAGCCTTCTCGCGTAGTCTTTGTAAAGAATCAGTCCTGATTGGTATGTGTTCCAATCTCCTTTGATCTGATTAATAACCAGGGCTGAATCGCCATATACATCCAAGTTCTTGATCCTTAAGTCGATCGCTTCTTCGAGACCCATGATACAAGCTTCGTATTCGGCCTCGTTGTTCGTATATTTGAATGTCAGTCTAGCAGTGAAAGGAATATGGGTACCCTGAGGTGTTATGATGATTGCCCCAATTCCGTTTCCATAATGATTGACAGCTCTGTCAAAGATAATTCCCCATTGGGAACCTGGTTCTGGCCCTTCACTGGGTAGCGGTTCATCGCAATCTTTCATTTTTAAATACATGACATCTTCGTCTGGGAAGTCAAACCCGATTGATTCTTGATCGTTAATCAGTTGATGAGCCAAGTGATCGGCTAAAATACTCCCTTTTACGGCTTTCTGAGCATGGTATTCGATGTCATATTCTGGTAACAATATCTGCCAACGGGCAATCCTTCCCGTGAGAGCAGGTTTTTCAAAGACGTGCTTGATTGGATCCATTTTGGAGATTAACCAAGTAGTGTGACGAATCATGTACTGGCGAAGATGTTTGGCTACCCAAGCTAGAGCACAACAAGTTTTTTCAGGCATAGTGTACCGAGATTCGCAGTCGGTGAATTTCTTGCTTAAATAGTAGATGGCAGATTCTTTCCTTTTGGTTTCGTCTTGTTGGCCAAGTACAAAACCCATTGAGTCTTCCAAGATTGTTAGGTAGATGATCAGTGGTCTTCCTTCCACTAGAGGTGATAGAATTGGTGGGTTCAACAGGTATTCCTTGATACTGTCGAAGGCGGTTTGGCCGTCATTTGTCCAAATACAGTCCTGATTCTTTTTGAGTAATTTAAAAATCGGTGTACACGTCGCGGTCATGAGGAATATAAATCTGGAAATGTAATTCAAACGTCCAAGGAATCCCCTGACTTGTTTTTCAGTTTTCGGAGAAGGCATTTCTTGAATGGCCTTGACCTTGTCAGGATCAACTTCAATTCCTTTCTGGCTGACAATGAATCCTAAAAGTTTCCCTGAACGGACACCGAAGGTGCACTTGTTGGAATTCATGCGGAGTTTGTACTTTCTCAGCCGCTCGAATAGCTTTGACACGTGGGTCACATGCTCCTCTTCTGTCTTAGATTTTGCAATCATATCATCGACATATACCTCGATTTCTTTGTGTATCATGTCATGAAACAAAGTAGTCATGGCCCTTTGATAGGCTGCCCCGACATTCTTCAAACCGAACGGCATTACCTTGTAATAAAAGGTTCCCCATGGGGTGATGAACGAAGTTTTCTCCATGTCTTTCGGCGCCATTTTGATCTGATTATAGCCCGAGAATCCATCCATGAAGGAGAAGACTTTGAACTTGGTTGTACTGTCTACCAGCATATGTCAATGTGCGGTAAGGGAAAGTCGTCCTTTAGACTAGCCTTGTTCAGATCCCTGTAATCCACACACATTCTGACATTTCCGTCCTTTTTTGGAATGGGTGCGATGTTGGCTAACCATTGAGGATATTCCGATGTGGCGAGAAAACCTGCGTCAATCTGTTTTTGTACATCCTCTTTAATTTTGATGGCCATGTCCGGGTGAGTCCATCTTAAACTTTGCTATACTGGCGGACATTCTGACCGTAACGGTAAATGATGCTCCACGATGCTAGTATCCAACCCTGGCATGTCCTGATAGTTCCAAGCGAATACATCAGGAAACTCTTTGAGAAGCTTTGTCAAACTTTCTTTGATAGTCGGACTGAGCAGTTCCCCAATCTTGACCTCTTTTCTCTCTTCTTCTGAACCCAAGTTTACCATTTCCAACGGCTCTTTGTGAGGTTCAATGGACCTTTCCTCTTGTCTGAGTAATCGGGAGATCTCTTCTGGAATTTCTTCATCATTTTCTTCTTCAGCCCCAAATACCAGGAATTCAAAGTTGGGAGAAGGCATCAGATCGTATGTTTCGACAGGGTTTAAAATGACACAATCTACATGACGTGATGATTTGTGTTTAGAAGAGATGGAGATAATGCAAGAGTGTGTGCAGTGTATTTTTTATTACTGCTTGTTATGATTATTTGTTTTGTTTTTTAGGATTACCATTTTCTGAAAAAAGAAAAGAGAAAACAACAAACAATGCAGAAATTACAGAACGACGTTATTTTATTTATGATTTTGTCGAATCTTGAAACTACAGCCCTATAAAACAAAACTCTGTCGCTTTGGGAGAAGCGAAGAGGGATAATTACATAAAGTGAGCCCTATCAAAACATCTGTTTCACCTGGGAAGGGTGAAAGGTTAGGATAAAGAGGGCAATTACTTTGACTTATGAACAATCTTCGGAACATCGACTGCAACCCATTGGCGGCGAACTCATTGGTGAATCACAAAGTCTGGAACCTTCCTTGATTTATCTTCAGAAATAACGCTGATTTCTGGTGGAGCTGGATCGTTGGAATCTGTCTCCCAAGCAGAGTTGTCGTAGGAGGATTCCTCAGTTGTATTTTGTATAGTATTTGTGCTCTCAGGTATATCTCCCCATCCAGTTGGCTGGATGTCTTCGAACTTGATACGAGAGCTCTCGGGAGCGGTGTATTTGACCATGAAGTCGAACTTGCCACTCGGTTGTCCCAAGGTGTCCCACACTTCTTTGGAACTGGAGGAGTCATCCCTCTCGATGACGTTGACCTCAGGAAAAGCATAGTTGATGAACTATAGTCCTACAAACTTTGCGAATTCATCGTCGTGCTGGATATTTTCTGAATGACTTGAGTGTTGATCCCATGACATGGTGGGGATGCATGTATTCTTTTCAATGATGCTCAGCTGATTTTCATTGTTCGGCTGATTTTCTTGCCCCAAGTCTCCTGGGTACGACTGCCAGATAGGCAGACCATCCATTGGGCCATAGTAGTTGTGGTCAAAGTTGTATTTCATCAGAGTGTCTTCCTCCAATGAGTTTGGCGAAGCATGGCATCCTTCTGGATCACAATCTCCGTATATCATTTCGACGTCTGACCTTGGTATAAATCTCAGACTCTGTGCGGGATAGTAAAATGGTGTAGGCACCTCTTCCTGAGACATATAACCGTCCTTGTTAAGATAGGACTCCCATTCTTCCTCCGCATCGGAGGAATCTCCCTCGTTGATGGTATGTACTTCTTGAGACACTGGGTGAAGGAAATCTCCAATGTAGAATAAGTTCTGAATGGGATGAAGACTTTCACCGTTAGCAGCTGTCTGGGTACAGGTTGCAAAAAAACCAAGACCCTTCTTTATTTTATTATCAGTAGGAATGACAAGCTGTCCCCATCCCTTTGCATTGTTACTTTTAATTGCTTCGAGAGCATCCTTGTACGAGGAAATCGAGGTTCCCTTTTCTGCTTGATTATCATTGCTCACCAAAAGCGCTTGGAACTGGGTTCAGATTATCTCCTCCGGTTCCACACAGGTGGATAATGACAAGTTACTCGCGATCAGTGCCTGTTCTCCACAGATCGTGACGATTTGATCGTTTTTGACAAACTTCACCTTCTAGTGAAGTGTCGAAGTGACTGCCCCAGCCTGGTGTATTCAAGGTCTTCCTAATAAGCAACTGTATATTGCCCGGATGTCCATGACCTGGAAAGTGACTAGGAAAGTGTGAGGACCGATAGTTATGGGAAGGTCAACTTCGCCGATAACTGTTTTCCTAAATCCGTCAAATGCTTTGACGATGACCTCACTGCCTCTCATCGGAGGTTCTTTGAATGATAGTTGCATCAGAGTGGTCTTTGGCATGACGTTGAGAGCCGATCCGGTATCTACCAGTACGTTGGCTAAAGTATCGTCCTGGCAGTTAACTATGATATTAAGCGCCATGTTATGGCCTTTGCCTTCTTCTGGAAATTCCTCATCACTAAACCCCAAGTTATTGCAGGAAGTGATGTTAGAGACGATACTATCGAACTGTCGTATTGACACATCCTGTTCCACGAAGGCCTGCTCTAAGACTTTCTGTAGAGCCTCTCTGTAGGCTTCGGAACTAAGGAAAAGCGATAACACTGAGATCTTTGAAGTAGTTTGTAACAGCTGATCAACAATGTTGTATTCACTCCTTTGGATGAGCTTCAGCATCTCATCATCGTTCTTTGAAAGGTCGGGATCACTAGACTGACTGACTGTGGATTAGGAACTTCCGTTTGAGGTTTCTTTTCTCTGATGGGTTCTCCAACTCCTATGTTGAAGATTCTACCGCTCCGTGTTACTCGACTGATGTCTGCAATATTCACGACGGAGGGTAATGGAATTTTCTTTTCCATTCTCAACTGTTGTTGCACCATATTTGTAAGGGATAGCCTTAGTTGATTCATACGGTAATGGTCCCGGTAGATAAATAACTACAGGAGCCTTCTGATTTTTCTGACTGCCGTAGGTAACTTCAATTAATTCCTGGCTAGGAACCTTGGATTCGTCAAGTAGAGGGACGATGGTACAAACATCCTTCGTTCTCTCATGATCAGAGATTACAATAACATCCTTAATTTGATCAGCGAAATAGTTTGGCGTCCAGTTGATGGACCCCAAAACTGAATTTTGTTGGATTTCTTTGCGGTCCAACTGACCCTAAAGTGTCGCTCGTACGAGGTAGCATCCTTGATTATTCTCCGAGCAGACTCTACAACGCTCGTAATTGTGTGGTGGCACCTGGCCACGCCCGCTTTGAATGCAGTGTAACCTCACTAGGTCTATTTCTATAGATCGGACATCCTGACTTTGATGCCTAGTAGGGTTCCCATCAACCACACAGATTTGTTGTGTGTCTTCATCCATATAGATTGGAAGCAACCAATGGTTCAACAAGTGTTGCAAAGTTCTTTGAACGCGAGTACACCCTTGGTTACTCTCACAACATACTTTACAGCTTAGATAATCATGTGAAGTGAGAAAACCAAGCTGGACATGTCTGGCGTGTAACTCCGTCAAGCTGGTATTAATCAAACGAATATCGAAGATCTGTACCATATTAATCTGATAATTATCCCTATCGTTGTAGTCTTGGATCCACCCAAGATCCATCTGATGTTGTAGGGCCTCTTGTACAAAAGAACATCCCTGATTGTTTGTTGAGCAGATCAGACACGAATGGTAAACGTGCCGCGGCAGATTATGATACTGGCTTTGCCTTGAGTGCATCGCAACCAAATTGACACTCATGTCTAGAACATTGTGATTCTGAACGATGTTGGAATTCGTATAAACCATGTTAACCCCATGAATTCGGTGTTGTTGGATTCATCCGAGATCCAACTGTTCCTGTAGAGCAGATTGCACTACAGAACATCCTTGATTGTCTTTAGAGCAGATATCACATTGGTGATAGTTATGAGGTGGCACATGGTCGTATCCACTCTGTCTACAATGCATCTTGACAAAGTTGGCCCTTAATAAGAGTACATCATGAATTTGATAGCTGTTGTTAGACTCCCCCTCTCTCAAATTAACTGCAACTTTCTCATGTTGAGGCAGCGGGTTCGTGAGAACATTAGGATTTGTATCCTTGAAGGATAAGACCCCGCTCCTAACAAGCTTTTGCACATCGGATTTGAAACTGCGACAGTTTTCTATGTTATGCCCTGGTCCTCCTTGATGATAACGGCAAGTCTGATCCGCTTTGAACCAAAAAGGAGGATTTTCTGGTATTGTAAGAGGAGACCTGGTTTGGACATGCCCCTTGACCAGTAATAATGGAAACAGTTCAGAGTACAACACTGGTATGGGATCGAATCCTGGTGGTCGCGTTGTGCGGTTGTTGTTGTACGGAAGATGAGCCTGCTGAAAAGGTTGTTGTGTCCTTTGTTGAAACTGTTGTGGATTCGTTTGGCTATGAGCAACCTGAGGTTGATAGGTAGGAACAGGCGCAGGGTTGATAGTAGGAGTTACAACTGCTACTTGTTGATACCGTCGCCTTTGCTTTCCGAGAGAGATATTCCCAATATCCTGCTCTTTTTTCTTAGGGAGAGCACTACCGTATCGCTTTGTATTACTTGATGATCCAGCGTCTTTAACTAAACGTCCCTCTCGGACTGCTTCCTCAAGACGAACTCCCATGCCTACCATCTCGGTGAAGTCACTAGGGGCGCTGGCAACCATTCTGTCGTAGTAAAATGAGTTTAAGGTTTTCAAGAAGATCTTTGTCATCTCTTTTTCCTCAAGAGGTGGACAAATCTGGGCGACAATTTCACGCTATCTTTGACCGTACTGCTTAAAAGTTTCCCAGTCCTTTTGTGACATTGATCGGAGTTGATCTCTGTCTGGTTCCATGTCCAGGTTGTACTTGTATTGCTGAACGAAAGCAGCGCCAAGATCTCTGAAAGTGCTGATCTCAGTGCGGTTTAAACCCGTGTACCATTTGAGTGCGGCACCGGTTAAACTATCTTGGAAATAGTGGATCAACAGCTCTTGGTTTTTTGTCTGAGCTGACATTCACCGAGCGTACATTACCAAATGACTTTGAGGGCACGAGTTACCCTTGTACTTTTCAAACTCGGGTACTTGGAATTTGTGCGGAACCTTTACATCGGGGACCAAACAAAGGTCTGTGGTGTCCTTTCCAAATAAATCCTGACCGTGAAGGGCTTGCAGTTCTTTCTGGATCTCCAGGAACTGTTCTTGGAACTCATCCATTCTGTCGAACATACTTTCTCTCCTTCCAGAAGGTATTGGTGGAATTTGTCCTTCCGGGACAGTGTGCACCACAAGGGGTGGTATCGTTACTACGGCAACGAATCTTGGTGCCTCCCGAAGTTTGTAACCTTCAGGAGTTGTTGGTATGCCCCTGGTATCTTCGCTTTCCTGAAGTTTGTAACCTTCAGGCCCAGCGGCTCCTGCTGAAGTTTCTGGATCTCCAGTGATTGGCAGAATATATCCTTCCGGGATATAGTTAACTGGCATGCCCCAGGGACGATCTTTCGGCATTCTGTACCTAGGATCATACTTCTCCACTATGGGCGTTGATGTGATCTCTGAGATCACAGTCCTTTGTTGTTGTATCTAAGTTTCTGCTAGAGCTTGCATGTCATTATGAAGCTTTCTCAGATCCTCTTTCAGAGTGTCGATCTCTTCTCTCAACTCTCTGTTCTCTTCCTCGAGTTCATCCATCTTTTTCTGAAGATTGACCCGAGTATTGTACGAATGAGACAGTTTGACTCTAGAATCGAGACGCAAACGTGAGGTTCGTAGGTAAGAAGAATGCGTTATGTGAGAATGATGAATGCAATGATTATATTAATTATTTATTTTTTTTGTTTATTCAAAGTAAACTTCAACAATTAGATTGTAAATATCAAACTGTGGGGAAACCCCGTTTTATTGAATTTAATGGATTGCGAAAATGGAAATACAGTAGATTACAAAGTGCTGTAAAAGGAAATCTAAGCTAATGGATCCCGAGTCCTCCCTGGGGAGAGCTCGGGTGCTGGTTCTGGTATTTTCCTTTTCTTTGACCGGGGCTCTTGGGCCGTTGTCGGGTTGTCATTCCTTTGCCAAGTGAAAGGAGCGAGCAAATTCCTTTGGTCTTCCTGATTCTCCACAGCATGTTGCTCTAAAATCTCAATCAGAGCATCCTTTTCTTTTAACAGTTGCTGTATTTTCCTGCACTCCACATTGAGAATACGACACTTATTCCTCCAAGACCTCTTCTCCTGTTGAACTTTCTTGAGAGTAACCTGAAGCTTTTCCATCTCACACATGAAATAAAGGGCATAGTCCCTTATTGGAAGAACTTCTTGACGAGGGTAAGGTATCCTCAGCTTGAGGGCTCTGGTTTGTACCTAGTGGAGATAAGGCTCCACCGAGACACAGTCTGGATTTCCCAGAGACTCTCGTCCTTTTCTAAGAACTTGTTTCCAGGCATGCACTATTTCTATCTTTAGTGCCCTGTCACTTTCTCCTTCCTTGAAGAAAAGACCTTCCAGATGAGCATTACGCGGGATATGCCTCATCGGGTATCCGAACTGACGACGAACTAAAATTGGATGATAATTGATTCCTCCCTTAGTGCCAATAAGGGGTACATTTGGGAAATTTCCACAATGGTTAATGATCCTGATCCTGTCATAGATTCGATTGTACCAATCGATGTCAGAGTTGGTAAGAGACATGATCTTCTACAACTAACGTAAAGTATTATTTTGATCCCAAAATGCAGCAGACTTGGGCAAGTGGGAAGTGAACCATTTGTACAGCAGGGGTACACAGCATGTGATTATTCCTCTGCTGTACAAATTCCTTAAGTGTACTGAATGATAAGCATCAGTGAGCAAAGTCGGTACAGGGTTTCCAATCAGAAAAATCTTAATGGCATTAATATCTATAAAGTTATCAATGTTGGGAAAAAAAATAACCCGTAGGTGAGCAAAACAAAGATGCTCTCGAAAGCAGGCACATTCCCTATACTAGCAAAGTATAGAGCTTTCTTTGTCAAGAACTGGGCTGGCAAACCCTGGATTCCACCCTTAGTGGTCATGTGAGTCCTGACTTCCGACTCGTCCAAATAAATTGCTCTTGCAATGGTCTGATCCTTTGGAATTTCTTCCAGTTCATAAAATGGAGCTTGATCAGTAATATGTAAATCAGTCAGGTGAGAGTACTCCTCCAGCGTTGGTGCTAGCTGGTAATCCGGGAATGTGAAACAGTGATAGACTGGATCGTAGAACTGGATTAATGTGGACAGGATTCCTTCAATTACATGAACCCTTAATAGAGACAGTAGTCCTCCATACTTGGCTCTGAAAGCCTCGTGGTTGGTTATCATTCTCGCCAATCCTCTTAAATCCTCTAATTTTGGAACCTTGAAGGTGTACTTATAAGTTTTCCTTCTACCGAAATCCATTAGCGCAATCCTTTTCTAACATTTGCAATCATTGTCTTAGTTTAATTGAAAAAGAGAGGCTAGAAGAGAAGATTTTTTCTGTTTTTTAATGTTTTTTTAATGAATGTATGAATGCAGCACACAAAAACATAGAAAAAACATGGGGTCAAAGTGTCGGTGTCATGAAGTCAAGGCTCTACCCCCCCCAAGGTTTATACTGGTGATTTTTTGTACCTGTCCGCAAAATCATTGACCCCTCTTGGGATAACAACAATAAGTGGATCGCCAGCGAGCTGATGTATCTTAGAGTGATCTCAAATGAGGGTAGTATCGCGTGACACCTATTTCCGATAGTTTCCGCACTACAAAATGGCTTAAGTCTAACAAAAACCCTCAACTTCTCAGATAACCCAGTCGACCACACTACTTTCAACAACCGAAGTCGTATAGGTAATGTATCTGCAAAGGGAGTCTCTACTGAGTTTGATGGTCGATCGGAGACTCTTAACTGGGATTCACTCCCCACAAGATTACCCGCATTGCCATCACCTATCTTAGGTGTATACTCAATCTTTCCACATGCGGCATCACACGTATTCCCATTAGCAGAAAAATAAACACTTATATTAATTAGAAAAGCAGTATATATATTTGTCTTAATCATCCTAGACCTCTAGTCTTATGATCCTATACAGACAATGACTCCCCAGTAGAGTCGCCATTTCTGTGAAACCTTAAGGTTTTCTACCTTACAGATCTTCGTATCCCCAGTGAAGTCGCCATTTTATCTTTGCAGTTTTCAGACTTAAGATTTCAACCAGAGAGATAAGAGGGACAAGATGCCCTGACGAGCCCCACGGTGGGCGCCATTTTTCTGTAGCGAGCGATTTTCGACGTGGTTCTTAAGCACTGTTGCTCTGGGGTACTACAGGTCGATTCATTTTTTATTGTATTAAGCTGACTACAGATGCGGTTTAGATTGTGGGCCTCTCTCTGCTTATTTTGTTAAGAATGAAATGACGGGACTATTCATGGGGACTTTGGATAGGTACTGGATTTGATGTTTTTCGATTGATATATGAAGATATGGGATTTTGGGTTTTTGATTAGTATGCTCGCTAAGATTTTTCAATCTTATGCCTACGTATTCCCGTTTAGCGAAACAGGGAAATCAGAGCGATCGTAGTTCCTCCTATTCTATGGGAGGAAAAAGGTGTTTTGGTGTCTTGTTCAAAGCCCAAGACGTGAAGCTAAAGGTGTGATTTGTATCTTGTTCGAAGCCCAAGATGTGAAGTTGAAGGGTCTATTTGTATCTTGTTTGAAGCCCAAGATGTGAAGCTTAAGGAGTTTTGACTTTAGAGAGAATTTGTCATCTCTAAAAAGGAGTTGTTGATGTTTGTATACTGTGAGCAAGGCACATATTGATGGTAAAAGGTTGATTGACTCAACAGCGGTTTTCCTTATACAAAGCCTAAGAGGAGGCTATTGACCCAACAAGAGGGTGTTTCTATGTGTCTTGTACGAAGCCCAAGACGGAGGCTAAAGAATTGAATCAACAAGAGAGTCTTTTATACTCAACAAGAGAGTGTTTTGTATCCCGTACGAAGCCCGAGATGGAGGCTACAGGTGATTGACTCAACAAGAGAGTCTTTTATACTCAACAAAAGAGTGATTTGTATCTCGTACGAAGCCCGAGATGGAGGCTGAAAGGTTTGACTCAACAAGAGAGTCTTTTATACACAACAAGAGAGTGTCTTTGTGTGTCTTGTACGAAGCCCAAGACGGAGGCTAAAAGATTCATGACTCAACAAGATAGTCTTTTATACTCAACAAGAGAGTTACTATATATGTCTTGTTTGAAGCCCAAGACAGAGGCTAAAAGATTGATGACTCAACAAGAGAGTCTTTTATACTCAACCAGAGAGTTATTTGTATCTCGTATGAAGCCCGAGATGGCGGCTAAAGGGTTGGTGACTCAACAAGAGAGTCTTTTATACTCAACAAGAGAGTGTTTTTGTGTGTCTTGTACGAAGCCCAAGACGGAGGCTAAAAGATTGGTGACCCAACAAGAGAGTCGTTTATACTCAACAAGAGAGTTATTTGTATCTCGTATGAAGATCGAGATGGAGGCTAAAAGTTGGGTGACTCAACAAGAGAGTCTGAAAAGGTTAGCTCCGATGGGGAGAATCATTTGTACAAAGCCCAAGAGGAGGCTATTGTGCTGGTGACTGTTTCAGTTGAGTGACAGGTCCAAGGTGTTGAATAAAAGAGAAAATCAGTTCTTATCTGGACAATGTTGTGCTATTGACCAGAGGATCAGGGTTATGTCCTGTTCTTTAAGGAAATGGGGAAATCCAAGGGTATTGAGACTGTCCAAGTCTACTGGTGTTTTAAGAAATAAATTCTCAGACGATGGATGATCATTGTATGATGCCCAAGAGAAGGCTGGTATGTTAAGGGATGAAGGTCAACCCATTAACTGGTCTGACACTTGACTCAGAAAGACAACTCTAGCAAATTGATGACTAGGTTCTGTTCCTATACCTGTAGAGGTCTCTGGGTCCTTCTACTAAGCCCAAGAGAAGGCATGAGAACTTCTAAGAAGCCGAAGGGTCCTTGTACAACGCCCAAGAGGAGGCGGGGATACTTTTAGGAAGCCTGTGGGTCCTCAAACCCCGAGAAATTCAAGACAGGCTATTCACAAAGAATAGATCAAGCCAGGAAAGTTTGAGAATTTGGAAGAAACTCAAGAGATGCCATTCACGGAGAAAAGATCATCTCTGGGGAGTTAGAGTTTCTTTGACAATTTCTAAGAGTGACAGTCTGTGAAAGGGTTCACCGAGAATGCTGCCTTTCACGTCTCCATATTGTTTAACCCCAAGAGGAGGGAAGACTGTATCTGGTAATCCTAGGGGGATCTAGTCTTGTTTGTATTTAAGAGTGACCAACAGGGCTTTACCTAGTGCTAGACGTAGTTGCTGGGGAAAACTCTAAATAACTATACTAGTATTACACAGTTGATATTTGACGAGTATATAAAAGTTTGTGAAAGAAGACTTACAGTGAAACAGCCCCACAATACAGTTATATATATGAACGCGGTAAATGAAAGCGGGTAAACACTTACTCGGTTGTAGAGCTTCCATGCTGTCTTGTTAGTTGTTCAACAAATAAAGATTTGATAATAGTATTATATTCAAAACCAAAGGAGAAAGTGCTTTGAAAAGATTGTCGTGGCTTACAGCTCAAGGAGAGGCCTGAGGTTTTATCAGTGATTGCACTGTGGTATGAATTTGTACAGTGGGACTTATACAAGTGATTAAGGCCCAAAAAGCTTTTATGTACCAAGGGATGGGTCTTACACTCTCTCAAGAGGCCCAAAAAATGTTTAAAGGAAAGGAACGGGGCTTATAACACGAGGGTAGGCCCAAATGATTTTGTTTTAAATTGGCGATCGCGCCGAGATTTTTCTTTTAACGCAGAGGGACTTATACAATATCTGAGGCCCAAAAAGTTTTGGTTAAAAGGGGGTTGGGTCTTACACTCTATTAGAGGCCCAAAGATGTTTTTATACAAAGGGTGGTGCGGCTTACAGCTCAAGGAGAGGTCAAAAGTTTTGAAAACGACGATCGCGCCGTTGTTTTAGAATGTACAAAGGGACTTATACAATAAGTGAGGCCCAAAATGGTTTATGTACAAAAAGGGTTGGGACTTACACTCTATTAGAGGCCCAAAGACTTTTTAAGAAAAGAAATGGGTCTTATAGCTCAAGGAGAGGCCCAGTTGATTTTGTTAAAAAGGCGACGATCGTGCCGTTGTTTTTGAAAATACAGTGGGACTTATACAATGACTGAGGCCCAAAATGTGATGTATTTAAAAAGGGGTTGGGTCTTACACTCTCTCAAGAGGCCCAAAAATGTTTGAAAAAGTTTGATTAGGGTTGAATTAATCAAAACCCTAATTTGTTTTCAAAATGTATTTTAATTGAATAAAAATTCAATTAAAATGATCAAAATTGTTAAACATGTGGAAAACAAATTGTGATCTTGGATTAATATTTCAAAAATCAAGTTTTGATCCACAAAATGATTGGAAGTCGTTAAAATTTGCAAAATCAAGAAGGAAAAAATATTTTAAATGTCAAAAACAATTAAAATATTAATTCTTTATAAAATATCAATTATATGAAATAAATAATATTTTTAGTATTTTTTGGTAAAATAAAATATTTTAACATTTTTGTGAATTATTAAAAAAAGAATCAACTCAAAATCATTAAAACTCAGAGAGAAATTAATTTTTGAATCAATTAAATAAAATCACAAAATTCAAATATTTGAATTTTTGAAAAAGGGCGCCAAGAACATGGCAAGAACACGCGCCCTTCCTATGTTTCTGCAAATTTGCATTTTCTATCCAATCTCACTGAATACTTGATGATATCTGTAATACCCCAAAATTTGCTCTCCCCTTTGTCATCATAGCATGGCATTATCATTTATCATATCATATCCACCTCATTAACATTACATTGCAAAATGAAGCATGGCATCCTTCTTACCATCAGGGCATGTGATCAGGTGGAAGGTGGACAATCAAGGAATCATTCAAAGCACAAAAAGGTCAATCAAGTTGGCTCTAGGCAAGCCAAGAGGTCTCTCATGTATCATACTATCTCAATTGATCATCCAAAACCTCAAGGAAGTGAGATTCAATAGGAGATTGAAGCATTACATACTTCAACATGCAAGAGGTTCAAAAAAACTGAAGGAAAACCCTCAAAAGAGATAGCTCATTGATTCAAAATCATCCTCAAGTGGCATTTCTCATCATCCTTTAAGAGGATACACAACATACTCTGAGGAATTTGGATTTGGAAGATGTGCAATTTCCTCCTAACCAGAGGGGGTCAAAATTAGGGTTTCTAATAAAATCAGGATATCTCTGATTTTTTGGACAAAGCTTGTTGTCATGGTATTCTACATGTTCTTAAGTGTATGTATGTGGAAAATTGCATCTCAATTGGTTTTAGAAGTGGTTCAATTGGAAGAAAGATCAAGAATCAGGGAATTTGGGGCCAAGTCAAATAATCAGAGGAAAAAGTCAACTCTTGACTTTTTGAGGCCAAATTCATGAAATTCATGTTACATATGTCCAATGTGCAAAATTTGGTCAAGAAACTCCAAAGGAATCATGAAAAAATCAAGATGTGGAAAGTTGCCATTTTTGGAAGAGGAAGGGTTACTAAAAATAGCAAGTTTTGGCCATTTTGCATCAGAATTTGAACCAAGGCCATTCAAATTTGGAGTACCAAATGAAAATTCCACTCTGCCTCAATGAAAGGCCTTGCTTTAAGCTTCAAATCCATGTGTGGAACATCTCCATTGGATAAAAAATGAGGGAGATATGATTGATCAAAGTTTGAGCAAAGTAGGTTCAAAACTAGGTCATGACCAAGATTTTCAGGGCACGCGCGCAGTCATTTTAACAAACATGTGGTGGGCCAAATGTCCACTCATTTTACTCATGGTTAAAGGCTTCAAATGAAAAATCTTGCAACATCAAAGTTGTTCCCCTATGTGAGATCTTCAAGATTGATGTTCATGATTTTTTCATTTGATCAAAGGACAAGGAGTTATGATAGCTCAAAGATTGGTCAACACAACTGAAAATCCATGCCATGCACACCTTGCCATGCCATGCCACAAATTGCTCGACCATGCACCAGTCGTTTTTCCATCTGTTTATGATGATTTTTAGACATGTTTGAGGTACCTTTTCAACTCAAGTCCAACACCAAAATTGTCCTATGATGCTTCCTCAATCCATTGACACCAAGATGATTCATTTTCGTGCCTTGGTCATAAAGAAATCCATGTTCAAACATCACCATCTGCATTGATGCATTGACTGCCATGTGTAGCAGTTCACACATTTTTTTTGGTTCAGTCACACCACAAACACTTCATCATCACCAGCTGATTTCTTTTCCTCATTTGCCCAAACATTCTTGCACGTGCTTTCTCTTTGTTACTTCTTACATGAGAAGGGAAACTTGCAAAACTTCCACCACAAGCTACTACTGCATAACACCACCTCACCATTATCCTCACCATAAGTGACCATGAGCTCTTCCACACTAAAACAAAACCTCTCCAACTCGTGTCACTAACTGTCATGACTCATTCTGTTAACTCAAACTCAGTTAACTAACTCAGTTAACTATAGTTCTAACCATCAACCACCAGGGTCAAATCATAACCACGCCTATATAAACAATTCTAACAGATTTGGAAAGGGAGATTCTCATTGTTTCACTCTCACTCCAAAAGCACTCTCAACTTTCTCTCTGAATCTTCTCTCTACCTGCACGAACTCCTCAAGTTCTTATTCAACCTTCACAATCAAGCAAGAAGACATCACTGAAGCATGGAATAGCACAGTTATCTCCAATTTCAGATTCAGATTTCCTCTTATTCTCAAGATCAAATAGCATTTATTTTGCTCAAATTGAAGTTCTAGAAGTTCAAGAACAAGTTCTCATCTCTGGTTTTCTCAAAAATCCAAAGATCTTCAAGTTTCAGGTTCCAAAAGTTCTCAAACTTTGCTTGCACGATTTGATGTTATTTTAACTGGTTGATGTGTTATTTGAGCTTATTAGAAGCTATATGAAACCGGTTAGTTGATAGAGCTTCTTAGAAGCTTAGATCCAAAACCTAGGGCTAATTTCATTGCTTCGATTCTCTCTGTTTGTGTGTTGTTTGTGAAAAATAAGCCTAGATTCATGATCTATGTGACTTCCTGAACATTTTGATGTGTATTGCATAAATTTCTGGAATGTTTGATTGATTGCAGTGCCGGAGAGTGGCCGGGGAAGGTGACCGGAGGTCCCTCTCCGGCCGGTGAGGTTTCATTAGGGTTTATATGCCAGATTAAGTCGTGTCCGTTGATTTGTTTTGATCCAAGGGTGGTGGTGGTGCCAGCGAATAAATGGAGAGGGTGTGTGTCACGTGCTTCATTTTTTCCATCTGATGATTAGCGTGCGCGTGTGTACATGGTTATTAGTGTGTACTAGCAATGTGAGATGCTTGATTTGATTACCTTGACTTTTACATTGACCTGACCTAATCTGATGGTTGTGAGTGAGTCAAAATGGTTGACTGATGGTACACGCTTGTTATTGTGTTTGGCGTGTAAATGGACCTTGTCAGATTGATATTTGCACCCCACTGTTTGGAAGCCCAATGAATATGCACTGTCCAATTGCTATGTTCATACCCCCTTCCCTTTGCATTTCATTTTAATATTTCTCATTTTTGCTACACGTTTCATGATTAATTTTTAAAAATACCAAAACATATTGGAAAATTCTACAAAAATTCATGTGTATTCTTAAAACATTTAGGAAATTTTTCATGATTTTATTTTCTGATTTTATGACCTTTTTGCCCCTGTTCCATAATTTTCTTTGAATTTCCACTTAGATGCATTCTAAGCATGATACATGAATTTGTTTAATTTTGTTCTTGCTCATTACCAACTATTTTGACATGATTCTTTTTGCATTGATTCACTAATACATTGAAGCATGTTATATGATTTTTGTTTGATTTTTTAGGTCACTTTATCATATGTCTTGATGCCTATATTTGCTCCACTTTGCATGATGTTTCAATTTGACCTAATTGTTTTGTTTGAAGTCATTTTGCTCTGAATTTTTACATGCTATCTTGATGTATGATGCATTTCTGACCTAGGCATTCCAATGATATGCTGGCATAATTTTCATGAATCCATTTGGTCTTTGTTTGATGCATCACATTGGATGTATAATCCATGGCATGTCATTACAACTTTAGTGCATGTTTACATGAATTCTTTTGTGCACATTTGTATGAGCATTTGCATATGTTATGAGCCATTCATATGATATTATAGGTCTTTGATACACATTATAGGTCATCTTTACATGTTCATTTCAATTTGAACTTTGTGCATCATTAACATGTATTGTTTGCCCTTTCTTTTTGAACTTTCATTTCAATTCTTCTTATATTACTTCTTGAATGTCTTGAAGTTACCTCATAAATACTTTTGAGATGTTTATAAACCATTTTCCATTTAGTTTCAATTCTGGTTGTTGATTTACATGTTCCATTTATGCATGTCCTCTTCATTTCTTTCCATCTTTCATCTACCCCTTCTTCTTGTAACATGTTTAAATGCTAATGGGTGATGATGGTTGCTTATTCACTTGCACTTGTATGATAATAACCATTGGTTTCCATATGATGCCCATTCTGGTTGTGGTTCTAGGATTTGTTTTCTCATTTAATTCTTGTGAGTTTTATGATGCATTACATGTTCTTTTACTTCTTATACTTCTTATACATGTTTACTAACCATGTAGGGGCTTCGGTAAGTTTCAATTGAGTGTGGATAAGGAATCCATATTCAACTTCTATCCTTTCTCTTTTACAATTCCATTTTGTGTTTTGCTAAGCACTTATGTGCTTTCTTTTAATAACTCATTACTTTCCCTTTTTGAATTACAATTCATCTTCTACTTTGGAAGTGAATTGTTTAATTCTTTCTTTCTTTAGACTTTAGGTTGAAACCTCACAAACCTTAGGATCACTCCCTTAACTAATCAATTAGGATTGAGTCTTAGTCCATATAGATTTTTACCTTTATCCTCCCTTGAGTCTCTTTTCTCATCTCAAAGAAAATTCAAAATATCTAATAAAGGTAGGCATTTATTGCATTTAGGCCTTTCATGTAAAGAAAAGATTATAAGGGGTCTTCTCTTATAATCTTAAGATGTGTAGCATATGGCCCATCTTAGGTCAATGTGTTACATATTTGATCTTGTATGAGGGACTTAAATGCAATACTTGTTGAAGGTGCAAATAATAAAAAACACTTCTTCACTTCATAATCAACAAAACACTTAATAAACACAAGTATGCTAGTGTGTTTGAACCTTGATAATTGGAACTAAGTGTGAGGGTCTTCTTCACCCTTAGTGTGCTTTCTTACCCATTCCATCTTGGAATGTGAGAAGGTACACATTCCAATGACTAAGATCCAGATACACTGTCGTATGCAAACAAATCCAAAACACTTCCTTCTAAAAGACAAAAACAAACAATAACGTCTTTCCTTCGGGAATTCTTTTCTCATCTCACTCATTCTCAACGCACGAACGCGCTTCTACTCGTTCTCTTGCAAGATGGTAACGCACTCGGACCAGCGAGCCTGCAACACCTGAGCTAGGACGTAAGCCGTTCTCTAAAAAACGCAAACAATCCATCCCTAGTGAGGGGAACTACGTCGCTCTGATTCTCATGTTCCCGATGAGATACATAGGCAGTGGGGTAGGGCCCATGCGAGCACTTCTTTTATTTTCCCTACATTTGTTTCTCGTTCCTTTTCCAGTTCTCTTTTCGTTCCTTTTTCCACATCTTTTCCTACACCCTTTGATCGAAACAAGCAAGCGTGGATCCCATCGGGTACGATGGACGCGAGGGGGTGCTAATACCTTCCTCTCGCGTAACCGACTCCCGAACCCATTTCTCTTGGTCGCAAGACCATGCTTTTCCTTTCTCTCAGGTTTACGCGGTGTTTCCTTTCCCTCTCTTGGGATAAATACACATTGCTGGCGACTCTGTTTCGGTGCCACTTTCGCGTTTGTACTTGGATGAAAATCCCGGGAGCGACAGCTGGCGACTCTGCTGGGGATAATGGGTTGACCTATTGCTGGTCCATCCTAAGCAAGTCAATCCTAGCGCTTGTCTGCTTTTCTTTCATTGGGGGTTTACTGTTGTGCTGTATTTACTGTTTTATTGTATGGTTATTTACTGTTTTACTGTACATTACTGTATTTACCGCATTTTAGCATTACATATCATATATTATATTGTGTTGCACTGTTTTGTCTGTTTGGCGGGATGGGTGTTCTGAGAGATAAGCCCACTACCAAGGCTTGAGTACATACATAGGTATTAGAGTGGATAGTCATGACGCTTGCGTGGTGGTGACCACGTATTGTTGTTCATGAGACCCACAACCAGACGAGGTTCTATCAGGAGCTTTCTGCTACTGCATGTTATGCAGGCCAGTGGTTATTCTCTTGAGGAACTGTCGACTCTGGTGACCATTCCCGAGGACTCAGTTGCGGCACTCCTCCCGAGTTGTGACAGTGGCAGACCACATTCCGTGGCAAACCCATTGCACATTCTCGATCCGAGGACCCAATGCTGGGAACTTGCTATAGGACATCCCTTTTTGAAAGAGAATCAGCGGAGGCACTCCTCGATTGGCGGTAGTACTGTACCCTGAGGGATGAATGTACTATTGCTTCTCGACCTCAGTGCCAGAAGCTGAGGACCTTTTTGTTTTGGAGAATCAGTTGAGGCCTCCTCGATTGATGATGATGCCAAACCAGAAATGGTGAACGTATCATCATTTCTCGACCTGAGAGCCCGGGATATTGAACATCCTAGTACCCACATGTGAGAAGGGCGGGTTGTTTACAGGTTTGCAGGTAACCATGACCTCCTACATACCCGGTTTTCTATCATCATTGCACAAAAAGGAAGTTTCATCCTATTGTATTCAGATGGTTCTTATCTATGGTTCTATATTAGTCTCAGAGCTACACTGACACCGTTCACAGTTCAGCACAGACACCTGATTACCTGATCACATTGCCCTTTGCATTGCATTATCATATCCTAACATACATGTTTATTCATTTCCAGGTGCATATATTACCCTTGATTCCAGTCATCAGGTCCCTGCAAAGATGAACACTAAAGAGAGGAAGAATATCATCAGCTATAAGTTCCTTACGCCTACTTTGGGCCCTATTGTTGTGCTGAAGGGAATGGCGAGCCCGGTAGCACGAGAAGCTTTTGAAGAGAAATATGGGTGGATTTTATCTATGGTTCGTAATGTCAGTGATTATGAAGCCAGAGGTCTCCATACGTTGATGCAGTTCTATGATCCGCCTCTGAGATGTTTTGTATTTCCAGACTATGTGTTGGTTCCTACCCTGGAGGAGTATTCCAACATGTTGGGGATTGCTATCAAGGAGGAGCCCCCTTTCTTTGGATCAGTGGGGGATCTTGACTTTGGGAAGTTGGCTGGTGCTCTTTATTTGAGCAAATCAGAGCTAAGTGACAATGTCTCCAACAAAGGAAAGATTCGTGGTTACAAGCTGGAATATCTGATTAAGAAGGCCCAGGAAGCAGCTAAAGGCGAGAATTGGCTTGTTTTTAATGCTTTGCTAGCCCTTTGTATATACGGCATAGTGTTGTTTCCCAACGAGCCGGATTTTATTGATACGGACGCTATACGAATATTCATGATGAAGAACCCGGTGCCAACGCTACTGGGAGATCTTCACTACTCATTGTACAACCGAAATGAAAAGAAAAGAGGAGGGATAATTCGTTGTTGTGCACCCTTGTTCTATAAGTGGTTTGCGGGCCGTTTACCACAATCAGGGGCTTTTGTGGATTCCAAAGATTCTCTAGAGTGGAAACAGCGTTTAATGGGATTGGTGGCCAAGGACATCGTATGGGTAGATCATGGGCTGATTGGTAAGAATATTATCCACAGCTGTGGTAAGTTCCCTAACGTTCCACTGATAGGAAGACTGGGTGGGATTAACTACAATCCTTCTTTGGCCATTCGACAATTTGGGTATGCCCTGACAGGTCCGCCTATTAAGAGAGATGTGGAGGAGTCCCTCTATTTTCATACATCAGAAGGATGGGAAGCAGCACAGAAAGCTTCTGAAAGCTGGGGTAGCATACTGAAAAAGGGGAAAGTTACTCTAGGAAAGCCTAACAACCGGGTTTATCCAGCATATGAAGAGTGGGTGAAGAAAAGAGTTGAAGATTTTCTCTTGCCTTTTGGTAAGGCACCCCTTTTGTATCCGGAGAATGAGAAAGCAAAAAGCACTGCTACGGTGGAAGAAGTTGACAAGTTGCAAGCCTTGGTGAAAAAGCTCCAAGGAGAGAATTCCGAGTTGAGTAGCCGTCTTTAGAATGCTCTACATGCCAACAAAGAGCTGGAGCGGAAAGCCCAAGATGCTGAACAAATCCTAACTGCAAAAGAAAAAGACTTTGCTGGAAGAGCCCAACATTTCCGGAAGATTAGTAAAGGTGCTGATGATGCTACTCAAGCCCACAAGCAAACCAAACAGGCGTTAGCACAGACCAAAGTAAAGTTAACAAAGTTTCAGCACGCTTGGGACGAAGTTAGGATAGAGAATGCTGAATTACAGGAACGGTTGCAGATTAAGGACGAAGAGCTTGAAAAGGCGCCTGAGCAGAGGAGAAAGTATCGGGAAAGCCTCGGTAAGAGTCAAGAACAGCTAGAAGAAGCTAGAGGTGAGCTGAGGAATACCAAGAAAGAGCTTGAAGAAGTCATGATAGAAAAGGAGATACTCAAGACGCAAGCCGGCATAAAGAGACACAAAGGAGTGTGTGATGACGAGGCTCTGATGCTGCATATGGGTTCTTTAACTGAAGCTCTTGAGAAAAGGGATGTCTTGATCAAAGAAATGATTGAAAAGCCGAATCACCAGCGTACCCGTATACTTTTTGAGGAGATCAAATACTCAAGTGATAAGCTGAAGGGTGTGGAATTGTCAGACTGATGTTCTTTTCCTTATATTTTGTTATTAATGGTTACCATCAGGCTTGTTGATGGATCCATTTTTCCTTGTATTGCAGTTGCGGATGAGCCTTTCTTAAATGTACTTGAATACTTTGTTGAATGAGTATGAGCAGTTTTATTCAGAATTATTCCTTATCAGATAGCTGCACACAAGCACATGACCACGACACGTCTCTTTATATCACAATTTCTGGTCTTCAGATTTCTGTGGTTGGATTGGAATCAGGGTATAAAGCACCTCGGAAATGACAAACATGGCATTGCATGGCATTGCATATCATTTTGCATTTTTTGTTACTTGCTTTTCAGGTACTCGTTGCGGGGTCTCTAACCTTTATTTGGTTTCAGGCAGTATAGCGGAGAGTCATATTCACCGATATTCGACGCGAAGGAATCAAGTAAGAATCATGGATCAAGTGCAAAGTGATTTGGCGGAAATGAGGGCGCGTATGGACCAGTTCATGACCCTCATGACTGGCATGGCGCAAAATCAGGAGAGACTGAGGCTTCTGGTAGAGCGTCCCGACAATGGGCCCGAAGGTGATCATCATGACAATTCACAGGGACATGGCATTCCTCCTCCCGGTGGCAACCCTCCTCCTGGTGGTAACAATCGGGGTAATGGAAATGGTAGGCAGGCTGGTGTTACTCTTGAAGATACTCTGGAAGACCAATTTACTCTGCTGGATGCTGATGTGGGTAATCAAGGGGATCGAAGGTATGATGAGTTAGCAGAGAAGATCAGGGCCATAGAATGCAAGAACTCTATGGGTATTGATGTTACCAGCTTGGGGCTGGTCTCAGGAGTCAGAATTCCCCCTAAATTCAAACCTCCCACTTTTGATAAGTATCACGGCAATGCGTGTCCCCAAACGCATCTTCAAGCTTACTTTGGGAAGATTTCAGCCCATACGGATGACGAGAAGCTATGGATGCACTATTTTCAGGACAGTCTGGCGGGGGCGTCTTTGACCTGGTACATGAAGTTGAGTAGAGCTGCTGTGAAGAATTGGAAAGATCTGGCAGAAGCGTTCCTGAAGCAATACCAATATAATATTGACATGGCGCCCAACCGCACCCAATTGCAGGGATTGTCACAAAATGCCAAGGAGAGTTTCAAAGAATATGCACAGAGGTGGAGGGAAATGGCTGCCCAGGTTCAACCTCCCTTGTCAGACAGAGAAATGGCAGATATGTTCATGGGCACCTTGCAAGGGGCCTATCTGGATAGATTAGCTGCTTGTCCGTCAACTGGATTTGCTGATATTGTGATTGCGGGAGAAAGAATAGAAAGTCTGTTAAAGCTTGGAAAGATCCAGGATGTGAGTGGGGCTGGCTCTTCGGGGACGAAGAAACCGTTCGCTAGTAACCAGAAAAGAAGAGAAGGTGATACGAATGCTGTGTTTAGAGGACGAGGCAGAGGGCGTTCTCGAGCTTATTATCAGGTAGATGCTGTGACAATCCCCACACCGTCTGTTCAGAAACAACAACCCCAACAACAAGTTCAATAGCAACAACCTTTTTTCCAGCAAAGGTCTAGACAGAGGGATCGTAAGATGGATCCTCTCCCTATGACTTATGCCGCGCTGTTGCCCCGGCTACTTGAGTTAAAGTTGGTAGAACTCCGTACTATGAAAGCTCCGGTTGCTGGAAACCTGCCACCTAACTTCGATGCTAATGCTCGTTGTGAGTTCCACTCCGGTGCTCAGGGGCACTCCATTGAAAAATGCTGGGCTTTCCATCATAAAGTACAAGATTTGATTGATGCTAAAGCCATCAATTTCTCTCCCGCTCCTAATATTACTCAGCATCCCATGCCTGATCATAGTGCAGCAAATGTGTACGCTATTGAAGATGGGAGGAGATTGAATTTGGTGTTAGACGTTCATCAAGTGAAAACTTCTTTGTTGGTTGTAAAAGATCGTTTATTGAAGGGACAGGTGTTCCCGGGCTGTAATCAAGATTGCTCTGAGTGTATGAATCAGGAGAACGGCTGTGATAAGTTGAAGATGGGTTTACAGAATCTGATCGATGAAGGATGTCTACAGTTCGACAGAGTCGTGAAAGACACTGATGAGATATCAACCGTGACCATCTATTACACTCCCGCTGAGATTCAAATGCCGGTCAATGCAGTTCCCGTGGCGAGTGTTGCGCCAGAAGGGCCTAGTCCTGTCACTATCACGGTGCCAGGACCAATTCCGTTCACATCTACGAAAGCTATCCCATGGCACTATGGGGCAGATGTATATTACGAAGGTAAAAAGCAGGAAGTTGAGCCGTCAGTCAACCCAAATATTGATAATGTAGGGGGTGTAGGGGGCTTTACAAGGAGTGGAAGGTTGTTCGCTCCCCAAACCTTGAGAAGTGATAAGGAGGTAGAAGCTGCAGCAAAGGCTAAGGGTAAACAGGTGGTTGAAAGTGCGCCTACACCTGAAGCAGAGACAAAGATTATTTTTGATAAGGAAATGGAAGAATTTATGAAAATAATCAAGAAGAGCGATTATAAGATTGTGGACCAACTGAATCAGACCCCTTCAAAGATTTCAATTCTGTCACTATTGATGTGCTCTGATGCGCACCGGCAGGCGTTGTTGAAAGTGTTGAAGAGTGCGTACGTGCCACAAGAAATTACTGTTAATCAGCTCGAGGGCGTAATCTCCAATGTTAATGTCAGCCATGGCTTGGGCTTTACAAGTAGAGATTTGACTGTTGAAGGAAGAAACCATAATAAGGCTTTGCATATCACGATGGAGTGTAAGGGCGCAGTGTTATCTCATGTACTGGTAGACACTGGTTCATCACTTAATGTCTTGCCCAAGAAGGCATTGATGAAGCTGGAAGTTGATGGTTTGATCTTAAGGCCTAGTGAATTGGTGGTCAGAGCATTCGATGGGACCAGACGATCTGTGTTTGGTGAGGTGGAATTGCCCGTACAAATTGGACCACAGCTATTCAAATCCACGTTCCATGTAATGGACATACAACCTGCATATAGCTGCCTATTGGGACGCCCTTGGATTCACGGAGCCGGGGCTGTTACTTCTACTCTACATCAAAAGCTGAAGTATGAGTTTGAAGGGCAGGTTGTGACAGTGTGTGGGGAGGAAGACATCTTTGTGAGTCACTTGTCCACATTCAAGTACATTGAAATGGATGGGGAAATTCATGAGATGCTGTGCCAATCATTTGAAGCAGTCAATATTGACGATGCACCTGAGTCTTCTTCTGTACCAGTTGGGGCTGGTACCTCCATTTCATCTTACAAACAAGCTGTCGAAGTCGTCAGGGCAGGCAACGCCCAAGGTTGGGGCAGGTTGATAGAGACCCCAATGAAGGAAGGCAAATTTGGTATTGGTTATCATCCCTCTACAACTTCAGATGCGGGGAGCAGGGGACCCATTACTTTCAATAGTGGGGGAATTATCTACATGGACCAGTCTTGTGCAGCCACGGAGGATAGTGTTGACAGTGATTGTGACCTGGACAACTGGGTACGCCCTCATGTTCCGGGACAACAAGTGCAAAACTGGTTCGTTGAAGAAGTCATCCGGGTTACTCTTCAGACAGAGTAATTTTTCTTTGTTTTTTCTAACCATAATGCATGACAAAATCTTGCGCTCTGCCCAAGGCGTATAGATTCATTTGTAGGGCCACCATGGTTGCATTTGCAATGTTTAATCATTAATAAAGGACGTTTTGCAATCAAATTTTGTTCTCTGTCTTTCAGTTTTTATTTTTGCACAAAAAATATAAAATGGCAATGTTTCATTTTCTTTTGTTTTGCTTAAAAATAAATTCTAAAATAAGGCATGAACCTGTTCATGCAGACTTGATCCTCCGGATACCACTGATAACGATTTTGATATGGCCATGTATGACTTTGACAATCCGATTTATCAAGCCGAAGAAGGGGATGAGAAAGATTGTGAACTTTCTGAAGAACTGGCCAGATTGTTGAAACAAGAGGAAAGGGTCATCCAGCCTCATCAGGAGACTGTAGAAATCATCAATATTGGTACCAAGGACGCCAAGAAAGAGATCAGGATTGGTGCCAGCTTGCAAGCAGATGTGAAGCAAACTTTGACGGAAATGTTGCGCGAGTATGTTGACATCTTCGCCTGGTCGTATCAAGACATGCCGGGGTTGGATACGGATATTGTCGTGCACAGGCTACCATTGAGAGAAGAATGTCCGCCAGTCAAGCAGAAACTTCGTCGGACTCACCCCGACATGGCCTTAAAGATTAAGGAGGAAGTCCAGAAGCAGTGGGACGCTGGTTTTCTTGCTGTGACAAAGTATCCTCCATGGGTAGCCAACATCGTGCCAGTACCGAAGAAAGATGGAAAAGTGAGAATGTGTGTGGATTATCGAGATCTTAATAAAGCTAGCCCGAAAGATGATTTTCCACTACCTCATATTGATGTGCTGGTCGACAATACAGCTCAATTTTCAGTGTTCTCCTTTATGGACGGGTTCTCCGGGTACAACCAGATCAAGATGGCACCTGAAGATATGGAGAAGACCACGTTCATTACTCCGTGGGGTACATATTGTTATAAAGTAATGCCTTTTGGGTTGAAAAACGCAGGGGCAACGTACCAGCGGGCGATGGTGACATTGTTTCATGACTTGATTCATAAGGAGATCGAATGTTATGTAGATGATATGATTGCCAAGTCGAGAACAGAAGAGGAACATCTGGTTAACCTGAAAAAGCTGTTTGAAAGGTTGAGAAAGTTCCGTCTGAGATTAAATCCAAACAAGTGCACGTTTGGGGTGCGTTCTGGAAAGTTACTGGGTTTCATTGTGAGCGAAAGAGGAATCGAGGTTGATCCTGCCAAGGTGAAAGCAATACAAGAAATGCCTGAACCGAGAACAGAAAAAGAGGTTCGTGGTTTCTTGGGTAGATTGAACTACATTGCAAGGTTCATATCTCACCTAACAGCCACGTGTGAACCAATATTTAAATTGTTGAGGAAAGATCAAACGGTCAGGTGGAATGACGATTGCCAATTGGCATTCGATAAGATAAAAGAATACTTGCAGGAACCTCCGATTCTAATACCTCCAGTTGAAGGGAGACCGCTGATAATGTATCTGACAGTGCTTGAAGGTTCCATGGGTTGTGTTCTCGGTCAACATGACGAGACAGGTAGGAAGGAGCATGCTATTTACTACCTGAGCAAAAAGTTCAATGATTGTGAGTCCCGATACTCAATGCTTGAAAAGACATGCTGTGCACTTGCATGGGCCGCTAAGCGATTGAGGCAATATATGGTTAGGCACACAACCTTGTTGATTTCAAAAATGGATCCTATCAAGTATATTTTCGAGAAACCAGCATTGACAGGCAGAGTTGCACGGTGGCAAATGGTCTTGACAGAGTATGACATTCAGTACACTTCACAAAAGGCCATCAAAGGAAGTATCCTGTCCGACTATCTTGCGCAACAGCCGATTGATGATTACCAACCCATGAAATTTGACTTCCCTGATGAGGACATCATGTTTCTCAAAGCTAAAGACTGCGAGGAACCACTCCCGGAGGAGGGGCCAGACCCTGAGTCCAAATGGAGTCTGATGTTTGATGGGGCTGTCAATATGAATGGGTGCGGAGTTGGAGCAGTTCTTATCACGCCGAAAGGTGTTCATATGCCTTTCACTGCCCGAATAAATTTCGGATGCACCAACAATGAAGCAGAGTATGAAGCTTGTATAATGGGGATCGAGGAGGCGATTAATCTACGGATTAAAACCCTTGATATATTCGGTGATTCAGCTTTGGTAATCAATCAAGTGAAAGGGAGTTGGTACACGCACCAAGCAAATCTAGTGCCGTATAGAGATTATACGAGGAGATTGCTGACATTTTTCACAACAGTGAAACTGTACCACATTCCTCGAGATGAGAATAGGTTCGCTGATGCCTTGGCCACTTTGTCTTCCATGATCAAAGTGCAAAGATGGAACCATGTACCTAAGATTGAGGTATCCCGCCTTGACAGACCAGCATTTGTGTTTGCGGTCGATGCAACGTCTGATGACAAGCCATGGTTTCATGACATTAAGTGTTTCTTGAAAAGTCAAGAGTACCCGTCCGGGGCATCGCCCAAAGACAGGAAGACGTTGAGAAGGTTAGCTGGTAGTTTCTTCCTGAACAAAGATGGCGTGCTGTATAAAAGAAATTTTGACACGGTCCTGCTTAGATGTGTGGATAGACATGAAGCGGACTTGTTGATGATTGAAGTGCACGAAGGCTCTTTCGGTACCCATGCCGGAGGGCATGCAATGGCTAAAAAGTTGTTAAGATCGGGATATTATTGGTTGACTATGGAGTCAGATTGTTGCAAATATGCCCGCAAATGCCATAAATGCCAGATCTACGCAGATAAAGTGCATGTACCTCCAAATCCGTTGAGTATCATGTCGTCGCCTTGGCCGTTTGCCATGTGGGGCATTGATATGATCGGAAAGATTGAGCCTACAGCTTCCAATGGTCATCGTTTCATCTTGGTGGCAATTGATTACTTCACCAAATGGGTTGAAGCCTCATCCTATGCCAATGTTACAAAATAAGTGGTCGCTCGTTTCTTAAAACGGGATATCATTTGCCGATATGGAGTTCCCGAAAGAATCATTACTGATAATGGTTCTAATTTGAATAATAAGATGATGGCTGAGTTATGCCGGGACTTCAAAATCGAACACCACAATTCTTCTCCGTACCGCCCAAAGATGAATGGCGCGGTCGAAGCGGCCAACAAAAATATCAAGAAGATTGTACAGAAGATGGTTGTCACGTACAAAGATTGGCATGAGATGTTACCATTTGCTTTGCATGGGTATCGAACGTCGGTACACACGTCCACTGGGGCAACCCCATTCTCACTTGTATATGGTATGGAGGCAGTGCTACCGGTTGAAGTAGAGATTCCGTCCCTCAGAGTCATGATGGATGTTAAGCTAGATGAAGCTGAATGGGTACGAGCCATATTTGATCAGTTGAGCCTTATGGAGGAAAAGCGATTGGCGGCTGTATGTCATGGGCAACTATACCAGCGCAGAATGAAGCAGGCATTTGACCAAAAGGTGCGTCCTCGGGTTTATAAAGTCGGAGATGTGGTACTCAAAAGGATCCTTCCTCCCAATACAGATCACAGGGGCAAATGGACTCCTAATTATGAAGGTCCATTCGTGGTTAAAAAGGTCTTTTCGGGCGGAGCTTTATTGCTTACAACCATGGATGGCGAAGACTTTTCATCCCCTGTCAACTCGGACGTAGTCAAAAAATACTTCGCATGAATAGACCCGCTGGATAATAAAAATAAAAAAATCCAGGCAAAAAAGGGCATCCCGGCGAACCAAAAACAGAATAAGGTTCGGGCAAAAATTAGGGATATAATTGAAAAAAATTGTACACCCGGTAAGTTGAAAACCCGAAAGGGCAACTTAGGCAAAAAAGGGTATCCTGGTGGATCGAAAACCTGAAAGGGCGGTCCACACAAAAGAGGGATTTAAGCGAATGACTACAGTCTGAGTTATCTGTACCCATTACCGTTTGAACAACTGACGTTCTGAAGAATAGGAATCGGTCTGATCATTCCTCAGAAGGCAAGGTCGGGGAGTTTTGAAGACATACTGGTCATAACAGAATGGAAACTCAGTGGAATTCCGTTTTCACATTGCCATTAGGATAGTTTCTTTTCTCAATTTTCAGCGATCACCTCTTTCCAGGGATTACTTCCAGATGTAATTGCCTATTCTGGGCTCTCAGTCAATAAATTGAATTTCAGTAAAAAGCCTCCTATTTTTGTTTTATTGCTTTGTTTGCAAAAACGTCCTAATTTTGATAAAACATTGCATTTGAAAACATGGCAGCCTTGCAATAACATGCGCAGAAAAAATATTTGAAATTACTTCGAATGTTGAATACTCCCGGATGGTGGATTCTAGCCACGCAATATTCGGGGCATGTGGGCATATTCTTTTGTTGCAGGTAGCAGGTGCAGATGATTTTAAGCACAAGACTAGCAATAAATCACCCCACGCAAAAGACTGGGGCAATTATGGGTAAGGAGATCGGCGTTCATCGGGTCGATCTCAGTGAATTAAGTTCAACTGGGTACCGTTGTATCTTATTAAGTCGATTATCTCATTCAGTACTTCCAACAACTACAAGCTTTTCTGTGTCGATAACGGTCACAGGTTCCCCAAAAGGGTGGTCTCGTCGACACCGAAACTGATGGTCATTATCCCCAGCGAAGTCACAAGAGTTGGAAGAGGCTAGATCTTCTGTAAAATCCTCTTATGACATCCGCTTCGGGGACAAATTGTTGGTTTTCTTAAGCATGGGGCATGTTGTTTCCCCAGCATGAAGTGTTGATCACCCCCCAGTAGAGTTTGATGGTCATTATCCCCAGCGAAGTCGCAGGAGTTTGAAGAAGCTAAATCTTCTGTAAGATCCTCTTATGACATCCTCTTCGGGGACAAATTGTTTGGTTCCCCAGCATGAAGTGTTGATCATCCCCAGTAGAGTTTGAGGACAGTTGGTCTTCTGTAAAATCCTCTCAAAAGGCATTCCCCAACACGAGACGCTTTAAAGCAGTTTTCTCCAGCAGAGTTTGTTATAAACCCGTCATCCCTAACGGAATTGTCTAAAGGGAAGCTCGCCTAACATGGGGCATTGTAGTACTTATCCTAAGCTCGACAGTCACATTCTTCAGCAGACTACTGTGGATTTGCTTTGGGTTTCCCCAACAGATCTCTAAGGACTCTTTCTAGCAAGTTGCAGTGGAATGTTCTAACCAGGATTTGCATATCCCTGGCAGAGTAGCCCTGATACCCAGCAAGATCGTATCTCTGGTCATGGTATCCCCACAGAGGTCAGCATCGAATCTTGTCAGCAATACTCCCCAGCCGAGTTATAAGGTTGATAATCCCTATAAAGGATCTTGGGTTGAATAAATCCCCAAGCAGAGTTTTAATGGCTCATTTCCCCAGCAGGACGTCATTTAAAAATTCTCATCCCCAGCGGAATCGCTGTGACCAGAATTCATTCCCCCAAACAGATGGAATAATTCCTGGCAGAGTCGTCATTCCCTCATATCTTAAAGTCCAATTTATTTTTGGCAAGCTTGACAATTCGAAGCAGACGGATTGTTCATCCATTCGCCAGCAGAGATATTATCCTTTTAGGAGTCTCCGAGATTAAATCATTGATTGTGGTTCCTCAGCAGAGTCGGCAGAGATGTCTGGCGCAGAGGCAGAGAGTAATTCGATTTTAAAATTCTAAAAGTCCAACAGTGGATTGGCAAAAGTCCGTCTTCGGGTGGCAAAAGTCCAACAGTGGATTGGCAAAAGTCCATCTTCGGGTGGCAAAGCAGCTAAAAGTCCAACAGTGGATTGGCAAAAGTCCGTCTTCGGGTGGCAAAAGTCCAACAGTGGATTGGCAAAAGTCCGTCTTCGGGTGGCAAAAGTCCAACAGTGGATTGGCAAAAGTCCATCTTCGGGTGGCAAAGCAGCTAAAAGTCCAACAGTGGATTGGCAAAAGTCCGTCTTCGGGTGGCAAAAGTCCAACAGTGGATTGGCAAAAGTCCGTCTTCGGGTGGCAAAAGTCCAACAGTGGATTGGCAAAAGTCCGTCTTCGGGTGGCAAAAGTCCAACAGTGGATTGGCAAAAGTCCGTCTTCGGGTGGCAAAAGTCCAACAGTGGATTGGCAAAAGTCCGTCTTCGGGTGGCAAAAGTCCAACAGTGGATTGGCAAAAGTCCGTCTTCGGGTGGCAAAAGTCCAACAGTGGATTGGCAAAAGTCCATCTTCGGGTGGCAAAGCAGCTAAAAGTCCAACAGTGGATTGGCAAAAGTCCGTCTTCGGGTGGCAAAAGTCCAACAGTGGATTGGCAAAAGTCCATCTTCGGGTGGCACGAAGCTTCAAAGTCCACCAGTAGCGTGGCAGGCCAGTAGTCGTCTGGAATTGCATAAAAGACATTATCAAAGTCCACCAGTAGTGTGGCAGGCCAGTAGTCGTCTGGAATTGCATAAAAGACATTATTAAAGTCCACCAGTAGTGTGGCAAGCCAGTAGTCGTCTGGCGTCGTTCAAAAAGACATTTCCAAAGTCCACCAGTAGTGTGGCAGGCCAGTAGTCGTCTGGAATTGCATAAAAGACAGTATTAAAGTCCACCATCAGCGTGGCAAGCCAGTAGTCGTCTGGCGTCGTTCAAAAGACAGATCTCTCCGACGTTTCATCGAAGATTCAATCCAGCAGTCTTGTTGGGTTTATATCCCTTTTCTTCTTCACCATCCAGAGCAAATTTTTGGTTATATTTGGTATTCAATCACTATATACCTTGAAAGTCCGAAAGCAATTGCTTTCAGGCATTCAGGTCTACAGCGCTTGAATAGGGGCAGCTGTAATACCCCAAAATTTGCTCTCCCCTTTGTCATCATAGCATGGCATTATCATTTATCATATCATATCCACCTCATTAACATTACATTGCAAAATGAAGCATGGCATCCTTCTTACCATCAGGGCATGTGATCAGGTGGAAGGTGGACAATCAAGGAATCATTCAAAGCACAAAAAGGTCAATCAAGTTGGCTCTAGGCAAGCCAAGAGGTCTCTCATGTATCATACTATCTCAATTGATCATCCAAAACCTCAAGGAAGTGAGATTCAATAGGAGATTGAAGCATTACATACTTCAACATGCAAGAGGTTCAAAAAAACTGAAGGAAAACCCTCAAAAGAGATAGCTCATTGATTCAAAATCATCCTCAAGTGGCATTTCTCATCATCCTTTAAGAGGATACACAACATACTCTGAGGAATTTGGATTTGGAAGATGTGCAATTTCCTCCTAACCAGAGGGGGTCAAAATTAGGGTTTCTAATAAAATCAGGATATCTCTGATTTTTTGGACAAAGCTTGTTGTCATGGTATTCTACATGTTCTTAAGTGTATGTATGTGGAAAATTGCATCTCAATTGGTTTTAGAAGTGGTTCAATTGGAAGAAAGATCAAGAATCAGGGAATTTGGGGCCAAGTCAAATAATCAGAGGAAAAAGTCAACTCTTGACTTTTTGAGGCCAAATTCATGAAATTCATGTTACATATGTCCAATGTACAAAATTTGGTCAAGAAACTCCAAAGGAATCATGAAAAAATCAAGATGTGGAAAGTTGCCATTTTTGGAAGAGGAAGGGTTACTAAAAATAGCAAGTTTTGGCCATTTTGCATCAGAATTTGAACCAAGGCCATTCAAATTTGGAGTACCAAATGAAAATTCCACTCTGCCTCAATGAAAGGCCTTGCTTTAAGCTTCAAATCCATGTGTGGAACATCTCCATTGGATAAAAAATGAGGGAGATATGATTGATCAAAGTTTGAGCAAAGTAGGTTCAAAACTAGGTCATGACCAAGATTTTCAGGGCACGCGCGCAGTCATTTTAACAAACATGTGGTGGGCCAAATGTCCACTCATTTTACTCATGGTTAAAGGCTTCAAATGAAAAATCTTGCAACATCAAAGTTGTTCCCCTATGTGAGATCTTCAAGATTGATGTTCATGATTTTTTCATTTGATCAAAGGACAAGGAGTTATGATAGCTCAAAGATTGGTCAACACAACTGAAAATCCATGCCATGCACACCTTGCCATGCCATGCCACAAATTGCTCGACCATGCACCAGTCGTTTTTCCATCTGTTTATGATGATTTTTAGACATGTTTGAGGTACCTTTTCAACTCAAGTCCAACACCAAAATTGTCCTATGATGCTTCCTCAATCCATTGACACCAAGATGATTCATTTTCGTGCCTTGGTCATAAAGAAATCCATGTTCAAACATCACCATCTGCATTGATGCATTGACTGCCATGTGTAGCAGTTCACACATTTTTTTTGGTTCAGTCACACCACAAACACTTCATCATCACCAGCTGATTTCTTTTCCTCATTTGCCCAAACATTCTTGCACGTGCTTTCTCTTTGTTACTTCTTACATGAGAAGGGAAACTTGCAAAACTTCCACCACAAGCTACTACTGCATAACACCACCTCACCATTATCCTCACCATAAGTGACCATGAGCTCTTCCACACTAAAACAAAACCTCTCCAACTCGTGTCACTAACTGTCATGACTCATTCTGTTAACTCAAACTCAGTTAACTAACTCAGTTAACTGTAGTTCTAACCATCAACCACCAGGGTCAAATCATAACCACGCCTATATAAACAATTCTAACAGATTTGGAAAGGGAGATTCTCATTGTTTCACTCTCACTCCAAAAGCACTCTCAACTTTCTCTCTGAATCTTCTCTCTACCTGCACGAACTCCTCAAGTTCTTATTCAACCTTCACAATCAAGCAAGAAGACATCACTGAAGCATGGAATAGCACAGTTATCTCCAATTTCAGATTCAGATTTCCTCTTATTCTCAAGATCAAATAGCATTTATTTTGCTCAAATTGAAGTTCTAGAAGTTCAAGAACAAGTTCTCATCTCTGGTTTTCTCAAAAATCCAAAGATCTTCAAGTTTCAGGTTCCAAAAGTTCTCAAACTTTGCTTGCACGATTTGATGTTATTTTAACTGGTTGATGTGTTATTTGAGCTTATTAGAAGCTATATGAAACCGGTTAGTTGATAGAGCTTCTTAGAAGCTTAGATCCAAAACCTAGGGCTAATTTCATTGCTTCGATTCTCTCTGTTTGTGTGTTGTTTGTGAAAAATAAGCCTAGATTCATGATCTATGTGACTTCCTGAACATTTTGATGTGTATTGCATAAATTTCTGGAATGTTTGATTGATTGCAGTGCCGGAGAGTGGCCGGAGAAGGTGACTGGAGGTCCCTCTCCGGCCGGTGAGGTTTCATTAGGGTTTATATTCCAGATTAAGTCGTGTCCGTTGATTTGTTTTGATCCAAGGGTGGTGGTGGTGCCAGCGAATAAATGGAGAGGGTGTGTGTCACGTGCTTCATTTTTTCCATCTGATGATTAGCGTGCGCGTGTGTACATGGTTATTAGTGTGTACTAGCAATGTGAGATGCTTGATTTGATTACCTTGACTTTTACATTGACCTGACCTAATCTGATGGTTGTGAGTGAGTCAAAATGGTTGACTGATGGTACACGCTTGTTATTGTGTTTGGCGTGTAAATGGACCTTGTCAGATTGATATTTGCACCCCACTGTTTGGAAGCCCAATGAATATGCACTGTCCAATTGCTATGTTCATACCCCCTTCCCTTTGCATTTCATTTTAATATTTCTCATTTTTGCTACACGTTTCATGATTAATTTTTAAAAATACCAAAACATATTGGAAAATTCTACAAAAATTCATGTGTATTCTTAAAACATTTAGGAAATTTTTCATGATTTTATTTTCTGATTTTATGACCTTTTTGCCCCTGTTCCATAATTTTCTTTGAATTTCCACTTAGATGCATTCTAAGCATGATACATGAATTTGTTTAATTTTGTTCTTGCTCATTACCAACTATTTTGACATGATTCTTTTTGCATTGATTCACTAATACATTGAAGCATGTTATATGATTTTTGTTTGATTTTTTAGGTCACTTTATCATATGTCTTGATGCCTATATTTGCTCCACTTTGCATGATGTTTCAATTTGACCTAATTGTTTTGTTTGAAGTCATTTTGCTCTGAATTTTTACATGCTATCTTGATGTATGATGCATTTCTGACCTAGGCATTCCAATGATATGCTGGCATAATTTTCATGAATCCATTTGGTCTTTGTTTGATGCATCACATTGGATGTATAATCCATGGCATGTCATTACAACTTTAGTGCATGTTTACATGAATTCTTTTGTGCACATTTGTATGAGCATTTGCATATGTTATGAGCCATTCATATGATATTATAGGTCTTTGATACACATTATAGGTCATCTTTACATGTTCATTTCAATTTGAACTTTGTGCATCATTAACATGTATTGTTTGCCCTTTCTTTTTGAACTTTCATTTCAATTCTTCTTATATTACTTCTTGAATGTCTTGAAGTTACCTCATAAATACTTTTGAGATGTTTATAAACCATTTTCCATTTAGTTTCAATTCTGGTTGTTGATTTACATGTTCCATTTATGCATGTCCTCTTCATTTCTTTCCATCTTTCATCTACCCCTTCTTCTTGTAACATGTTTAAATGCTAATGGGTGATGATGGTTGCTTATTCACTTGCACTTGTATGATAATAACCATTGGTTTCCATATGATGCCCATTCTGGTTGTGGTTCTAGGATTTGTTTTCTCATTTAATTCTTGTGAGTTTTATGATGCATTACATGTTCTTTTACTTCTTATACTTCTTATACATGTTTACTAACCATGTAGGGGCTTCGGTAAGTTTCAATTGAGTGTGGATAAGGAATCCATATTCAACTTCTATCCTTTCTCTTTTACAATTCCATTTTGTGTTTTGCTAAGCACTTATGTGCTTTCTTTTAATAACTCATTACTTTCCCTTTTTGAATTACAATTCATCTTCTACTTTGGAAGTGAATTGTTTAATTCTTTCTTTCTTTAGACTTTAGGTTGAAACCTCACAAACCTTAGGATCACTCCCTTAACTAATCAATTAGGATTGAGTCTTAGTCCATATAGATTTTTACCTTTATCCTCCCTTGAGTCTCTTTTCTCATCTCAAAGAAAATTCAAAATATCTAATAAAGGTAGGCATTTATTGCATTTAGGCCTTTCATGTAAAGAAAAGATTATAAGGGGTCTTCTCTTATAATCTTAAGATGTGTAGCATATGGCCCATCTTAGGTCAATGTGTTACATATTTGATCTTGTATGAGGGACTTAAATGCAATACTTGTTGAAGGTGCAAATAATAAAAAACACTTCTTCACTTCATAATCAACAAAACACTTAATAAACACAAGTATGCTAGTGTGTTTGAACCTTGATAATTGGAACTAAGTGTGAGGGTCTTCTTCACCCTTAGTGTGCTTTCTTACCCATTCCATCTTGGAATGTGAGAAGGTACACATTCCAATGACTAAGATCCAGATACACTGTCGTATGCAAACAAATCCAAAACACTTCCTTCTAAAAGACAAAAACAAACAATAACGTCTTTCCTTCGGGAATTCTTTTCTCATCTCACTCATTCTCAACGCACGAACGCGCTTCTACTCGTTCTCTTGCAAGATGGTAACGCACTCGGACCAGCGAGCCTGCAACACCTGAGCTAGGACGTAAGCCGTTCTCTAAAAAACGCAAACAATCCATCCCTAGTGAGGGGAACTACGTCGCTCTGATTCTCATGTTCCCGATGAGATACGTAGGCAGTGGGGTAGGGCCCATGCGAGCACTTCTTTTATTTTCCCTACATTTGTTTCTCGTTCCTTTTCCAGTTCTCTTTTCGTTCCTTTTTCCACATCTTTTCCTACACCCTTTGATCGAAACAAGCAAGCGTGGATCCCATCGGGTACGATGGACGCGAGGGGGTGCTAATACCTTCCTCTCGCGTAACCGACTCCCGAACCCATTTCTCTTGGTCGCAAGACCATGCTTTTCCTTTCTCTCAGGTTTACGCGGTGTTTCCTTTCCCTCTCTTGGGATAAATACACATTGCTGGCGACTCTGTTTCGGTGCCACTTTCGCGTTTGTACTTGGATGAAAATCCCGGGAGCGACAATATCATGCAATCTACATATCAATCTACTCGTTTTCACCTCACGATCATGTTTATGGTCTTTAATTTCATTTATTTTAAGCATGGAATAAGAAATCAAAGAGAAACCTCAAGAACCCTAAATTCTGCATGAAGGTTCAGAAATTCCATACATGATTTATACAAAGCAATTGATTGAGGGTAAACACCCTATGCATGATTATGAACATATGGCCAAATTATTGTGCAGCAAAAAATGCATGGAACATAGAGTTAGAAGGGCTCATGCTTACCTCTTGCAGCTGGTGATCGTGTTTTGTGTTAGAGGTGTTACAGCTAGGTTCCAATGATGTGGATAGCTTCCCTAGGTGCCATGGAGTGTGTATGGATGCTTGGAGTGGATTGAAATGATCTGGAACTTGAGATGGTACCCCAACTGCAAATCTGTCAAGAACTTGAGCAATTGGCTAGTGATTTTGTGTTTTTGGTGTTCCAGATGTTATGTGAGTGTTTGGATCACTTCTATATGGTGTTTATGAGGTGTGTGTGTGATTGGTTTGATTGGAATAGCTCTCAAACTCAAAACCCGATAGTGACTTGCCTTAGAAGGCAAAATTGGAAGTGAGAAGGATATTTTGAGGAAAGCATCTGTTTGATGGCTTTGGTGTACTCGAACTTAACACAATTGAGCTCTATTTATAGTAGAGCAAGTTTGTTTTGCAAGGAATAGTGAATAGCAACTGCTGCATAGGCTGCTGGTTCCCTTGGTCTTGGATAAGTCTTGACTGAATTCAGTTGGAAATGGCTCAGTCCATGCCACCTTAGTGCATCCATTGAATGCTCCAAAACAAAATTGGAGTCTTGTCCCTCTTTTAGGGATTTCTAGGTTTGGCATGGTACCTTTGGTTCCAAGGACTTTGGAGGCTTGGGATCAGAGTTGGTTCCACCTTGGTCCCCCCCTGAGGTGTTCAGATGGATAGAGATGTTTGTCATTTGCACAAATTTGGCAAATCAGGCAAAATGCACAAATCTGTCTTGCTTTGACAGTTTTCAGCAAGGCATATTGCCATTGTCATATCTCATGGCTCAAGTGAAATTTGATGGAGTTCTTGGCCATTTTGGAAAGCCCTTATATGATACAACAATTGTTTGATCATAGTTGTTTTTGATAATTTTTGGATCCAAGTGAAAAATGCCCCTACATTTGGAAAAAAGTGAAGGCAGATTCTGACTTAGTGAAAATTTCACTAAGTGTTGGAAAAAAGTGACATTTTCACTTTTTGTGATTTTGATCATTCCATAACACCAAATCCATGATGAATTGGAATGAGTTATGTTTGAAGCTTTTGTAGAGGGCCATGAGAGCTACAGATCCAGCTTTGGATGGGGAAAAATGGCCTTGTGGTTTAGGAGTTATGATCCTCCAAAGTTGGTACCCTAGCCACTTTATTCCATAACTTAGAAAAATTTCTAAGTTTTTATGGTTACCCCATTTTCAAGTTATCTCACTTTTATTGATTTTTCTTGATGAATGATGATTCCAATCACACATTAACATCATTTTAGTGTTAAAGAACCAAATTTGTGAAAAATCTCAAAAAGTCAAAGTTGACTTTTGTGCACAGTTGACTTTTTGTCAGATGAATTCCAAACTGTGTGATCCTCTATGAAATCAAGTCCTTGACCTAAATAAAACTTGATGAATTGATTTCATAGGTGTTATAGGGTGTATTGAATCATGTCCCAAGGTTTGGGAGCATGCCTGGGCCAAAAGTCAAAGGTACAGTTGACTTTTCCCGCGAAACCCTAATTGTGGTTCTGATGAAATTGAAACTTGTTGATCAAGCTTCTTGGATCAATCCATTGTTGAAAATGGATCAATATGGTGTATTAGAGACCCTCAAATCCTCTCTTGAGGTCTTGGCTCATGTCTTATCCCAAAAGTCAACTTAGGGGTGAATTAGGTCAAGAAACCCTAATTCCTGATTTTCGATGAATGCTTCCCCAGAGGCTAAGTTTACTTGATAATTGGGTTTATGATGTCCCTTGGAGCATCTTAGGTTGTATTTTGAAGCATTGGCTCATGCCTAGAGGAAAATTTCCATCTGGAGGCCCTGGTCGACCAAAACCCTAATTTGGTGACACTGGCGATCTTGAGGCTTAATCCTCTTGGACTGTTGCTATATTATGCTTGATTCTTGAAGTGGGAGTCCTCTTGATCCATTGTGGATGTTTGAGAGGTTTAAACAAGTTGAAGATCAAGTCATTCCTTGATTGATCCTGTTAGTTATGTTATTGGCAGCAATTTTGGTAAAACAATGTGTTTGTTGAAGATGCCATGTCTCATGTCTTAACATGTGCTTCTATCATTCTGCATGTGTTGCAGTTGGTTTCTGTTTGTGATGTCAGGGCAGATGTTCTAACATCTGATGATAGAACATTATACATTCTGTTTAGAATGTGTTGTTTTGTGTGTTGCGCTTTTTACAATCTTCATTGTGATTTGTTTTCTGTTTGTTGCGAAAATCATGGAGTAATTTACTTATGTGAAGCAATCTTCTTTTTCTACTATTTTGAAGAATCAGTTTGTTACTAATTTAGGGGAAAGGGATTTGGAGAATAAATCTGCTTTATTGTTAAATCAAATATGAGATTTTATTCTGCCCAAGTCCATGAAGATTGTTCTATTTAAAGGCGTATCAACCCTACTTGCGATATAGAGAAGTGTGATTCTAAGAGCTGTGTTACTGGTGTTAGGGTTTAAGTCTCTTTGTGTTTTATTACTTGTGAGCCATTCACTCATCTCTTTGATGTTTTGAATTGGATTGTTTATTTTAGTTGTATTTTGTCCACTCTAATCTTTTAAGCTCGAGTGTATTGTTCTTGATTGAAGCTTTTAAGCAAGATCAAGGTGTGTCTTTGAAGAGTGTTCTTCTATACTTTGTAATCATTTAATTGTTATCACTCCTGTGATTGAGAGGGAGTGAGAGGTGTCTCATATCTAAGAGTGTCTTAGGTAGAAGAGTCATTGGGTAGTGATTAAGTGAGTAGATTGTCAACTGATGTGTTGTATGTAGAGTCTATGAATTAATAATACTAATAATGAATTTCCTCCCTGGCTTGGTAGCCCCCAGACGTAGGTTGTTAGACCGAACTGGGTGAACAATTCTCTGTGTTTTTTTTACCACTTTTAAGTGCTGTTACTTTTACTGTCTTGTTCATATAGCAGATATTGATGTTGGGATATCTATTGCTGAGAGAAGTTCCCCTAACAAGTCTGATACTTCAGGTCTTAAAGGAAAGCAAACTATTAATGATGAAGATATTGTGAATCTAGTTGATGTTCCATCTGATAATGATTTGATTGCAAGTGTACACCCTAGCATTGCTAAAAGACTGAAATCAAGAAAAGGGAAAGTTGTAGATTCACCTTCAAAGGTGAGAACTAATATCAGTAAGAAGAAGACTCCTGTTGTAGGACCTACAAAGTCTTTGAGCAAAGTGTCTATCTCTTCCAAGAAGAGGAAGATCAGGATTGAGTCTGAATCAGACTATGATGTTGAAGATGATGTCCAGGACATCACTCATGTGAAGAAGGCATTTGTGAATAGATCTTCTGATAATGTTCCTGATGCTCCACTTGATAATGTTTCCTTTCATTCTGTGAAGAGTGTGAAAAAGTGGAAGTATGTTTATCTAAGAAGGGTTGCCATGGAGAGAGGGCTAGGTAAAGATGCTCTTGAGATGAAGGAGGTTATGGAATTGATTAATCATACTGGGTTAATGAAGATTGTGTCTAGCTTTTCAAAATGTTATGATATGCTTGTCAAGGAGTTCATTGTGAACATCCCTGAAGACATTACTGATAGCAGGAGTATGGATTTTAGAAAGGTTTATGTAAGGGGTAGGTGTATTGAGTTTTCTCCTACTGTTATTAACAGATACTTGGGAAGGAGTGAACAAGCAGAGAGTGAGTTGGAGGTCACTGAAAATCAAATTTGCAAGGAGATTACTGCAAATTAAGTGACTGCATGGCCTTTGAAGGGAAAATTGGCTGCTGGTCTTCTGAGTGTTAAGTATTCTATACTGTATAGGATTGGAGCTGCCAACTGGGTTCCTACCAACCATAAGACTACCATCTCTGTTGGGTTGGGAAAGTTCATCTTTGCAGTTGGAACCAAGAAGGACTTTGATTATGGCTCTTATATTTTTGATCAAACAGTCAAACATGCTGGAACAATGGCTGTGAAGTTGCCAATTACTTTTCCATCCTTAATCTGTGGAATTATTTTGAATCAACATCCTGGGATCTTGGCTGCTACAGATATTGCTTGCAAAAGGGAGTCTGTATTATCTCTTCACTCCAAACTCTTTGCAGGACAACATGTTCCAGATATTGTTTCAACATCTGCAACTGTTGGCAACAAGAATACCACCAAAGGTGAGTTAATCAGTAAGTTGAAGGCTACTTGTAAGGAGCTGGAAACAGTGGTCAACATAAATACTGCTAGGAAGCTGAAATTAGAGGCCTTGATCAGAAGTTTGGAATAGGTTGAAGATGAGGGGGAAGAGGAAGCTGGTGCCTCCAGTGAGGAGACTGATGATCATGAATGACTTGGTTCTGGAACTCTGCCGTGTTCTGTTGATGGTGTTGCTGGTGTTCTTTGATGGTTCTTTTGGTTTTTCTTTCTGTTATTAGTTTTTGTTTTGCACCTTAGGTGCTTGTTATGTAATCTGACCATCTTGGATATTGTTTCCTATGCTCTTATATGATTATCTTGGTTGGATGTTCCATGACTTGTCTTGACATGAGTTGCATACTGTGGCTAACAAGGGAGAGCTAATTTGACTGACTCGTAGCTAGTATGACTAACTGTGAGTAGTGAGGGGGAGTTCTTGGTACTGACTTGACTTCTTTCCTAACTCTTTGTCAAATTGTGACAAAAAAGGGGGAGAGATTCTTTCATAAGTCTTTGTCAAATTGTGGCTACAAAGGGGGAGAGAAATCCTAAAAAGCCTAGTTGTTGCCTAGCTAAGAGTTGTGGTTTTCTGATTTTTTGGGAGAGTTTCTGCTTGGCTTGTGTGGTTCCTTGACTTAAGAGGAGTTTGAGTTTTGATTGGTGTGCAGCTGCTGATTGTTAGTGTTATATGTTATGGTGTGTTTCTGCTACAGGTATCTCTGATGTGTGCTGATATTGTTTTAGCCAAAATTAGCCAAATGGGGGAGATTGTTAGTTCTGTTATTGGCAGCAATTTTGGTAAAACAATGTGTTTGTTCAAGATGTCATGTCTGATGTCTTAACATGTGCTTCTATCATTCTGCATGTGCTGCAGTTGGTTTCTGTTTGTGATGTCAAGGAAGATGTTCTAACCTCTGATGACAGAACATTATACATTCTATTCAGAATGTGTCGTTTTGTGTGTTGTGCTTTTTAGAAATCTTCAGTGTGATTTGTTTTCTGTTTGTTGCGAAAATCATGGAGTAATTTACTTATGTGAAGCAATCTTCTTTTTCTACTGTTTTGAAGAATCAGTTTGTTACTAATTTAGGGGAAAGAGATTTGGAGAATAAATCTGCTTTATTGTTAAATCAAATATGAGATTTTATTCTGCCCAAGCCCATGAAGTTTGTTCTATTTAAAGGCGTATCAACCCTACTTGCGATATAGAGAAGTGTGATTCTAAGAGCTGCGTTACCGGTGTTAGGGTTTAAGTCTCTTTGTGTTTTATTACTTGTGAGCCATTCACTCATCTCTTTGATGTTTTGAATTGGACTATTTACTTGAGTTGTATTTTGTCCACTCTAAGCTTTTAAGCTCGAGTGTATTGTTCTTGATTGAAGCTTTTAAGCAAGATCAAGGTGTGTCTTTGAAGAGTGTTCTTCTATACTTTGTAATCATTCAATTGTTATCACTGTTGTGATTGATAGGGAGTGAGAGGTGTCTCATATCTAAGAGTGTCTTAGGTAGAAGTGTCATTGGGTAGTGATTAAGTGAGTAGATTGTCAACTGATGTGTTGTATGTAGAGTCTATGAATTAATACTACTAATAGTGAATTTCCTCCCTAGCTTGGTAGCCCCCAGACGTAGGTTGTTAGACCGAACTGGGTGAACAATTCTCTGTATTTTTTTACTGCTTTTATGTGCTGTTACTTTTATTGTCTTGTTCATATAGCAGATATTGATGTTGTGACATCTCAATCGACATCACATATCTGATGCCAAAATTTCATATCCTTTGTCTAAGAGCTCTGAGAGTGCTTGAAACCCTAAGTTTGATTGTAGTGAATGCTCACCCATCTTTTGGGAGACTTGTGAGGTATGATGGTCCATCCATATTGTGATTATGATTTGCACAATGATGGGGAATCTTAGTGGTCAAAATTTGGGTTATGACAGCCTCTAGTTTGAAGGACCTTTGTGAGATCAGTTACAACCTGATCCACAATGGGATGCTGATGAGATTTGCAGAGAGATGGCACCTTGAGACGTCTTTCTTTCATCTACCGCATGGCGAACTGGACCATATCTCCTGTCTGTTGCATATACCGATCAGGGGTTTGGTAGGATGACGAAGGAGGATGCGAGAGAGATGTTGATTGAGGAGTTTGGGGCCGATCCAGTGAATGCACTTGAGGAGGTGGATAAGACCAGAAGGGCTCATGTGAAGTTCTCATTTCTAACTTGTAGATTTCGTGAGGCGCTCGTTGCTGCATGCCAGGTAGATAATGATCCAGCTGAGGTTAAGATACACAGACAGCGTGTGCTGAGGTGTTATTTTCTATTTTTAGTCGGCACACAACTGTTTGTGGTACTTTTTGGATTCCATGCGGATCCATGAGTACAACTGGGGGGCAGCTACCCTGGCTTACACATACTCGAGGCTGGGAGAGGAATGCCTGTGGAAGACCAGGACTGTGGCAGGCAGCGTGTCACTATACTTGGTAACAATCTTATATCCTGATAACTTTTTTTCATTTCTTTTCATTATATATTAGTTATAATGCTTGATCCTGATGTTTTTTATTTTCATTTCAGACTTGGATATTCCACCACTTTCCCATGATCGCCGGGTGAGGGAGTGTGCCTGATTACATAGAGCAGATGTCGCGTGCCCGTGCCTTTATCCCACTCAGGGGGAACCAGACGGTCGACCCTTACAGAGTCTATCTCGATCACCTGGTTGCTGAGGACATCCTTTACGACGTCTATACCAATCACTGTGAGACACGCCCGTTTGATGATATATCACTATTCTCAGGATGGTTGGCATGCAGTTCGACCATCATTGTTCCATATTTGCCCAAGCGCGTCATACGGCAGTTCGGGTACACATAAATGATACCCAGACACCTAGTTGTCTCTGCTCCTCTCGGCTTGACCCATAGGTAGATAGACGATATATTTGCTGACTACCAGACTCACATGGTACCGGATGAGGCTCGGACAACCAGAGAGCCGAGAGAATGGAGGTGCGTTGATGGCTAGATCATATGGTTCTTCACCGTCTCGCACCCATACATGGTGCCCACTACAGAAGGATCACCGCCTAGACCATCGCAGGCATCGTGCCAGGACAGGCATCGCTCCAGGACAGGTGGGTCGATGGCCGAGGACGCAGACTGGGCAGTCAAGGAGGCATCAGAGATAGACGAGGCGGCAAAGACATAAGAAGAGGAGAGGATGCAGATGTTGTCAGGCACACACAGTAGTGACTGTGATGTGTTTTTGATGTATATATTTTGATGACATTTATGTACTATTTTTTTATGATTATGACATATTACTTCTCATATATATATTATATTATTTTATTTATGGATGTATGTTATTTTATATTCATCTGCAACAGTTAATTTCCATCTACGACCAACAAAACTTGATTTAAAAAAAACTGTTTTGATAAGATTAAAAAAAAATTTTTCATTAATGCATTCGGATGTGTATCTCTGGAAGCAGGGGGCATAAAAGGAATTTCGCGAGGTGCCTAAGAGTATCAAGGGATGGATTAAGAAACTCTTAAAAAAATAGAAAAACTAGAAAGGGAGAGGTGAAGATCATCAAGGCCTAATACATGCCCTAAAGTCAAAATGGTTCACTCTAAAGGAGTTAAGGGAGTCAACGCTTTGACTTAACCTCCTCCCTTGGATACGTTTGCTCCAAGATCAAATATCCAGGACTATGCTTAGTGATTAAGGTAGGGGTAACATGTCAAGTCAACCAATTAGAGGGTTAAGGAGTAGGCTACTTGTGCCAAAAAGGAATGGCAAGAGAGGAGTAAAAATCCAGGGGGTCTCACATGGGATTCATTTTCCCATTTATCTCTCTCTCTCTCTCTCACTCTCTCTCTCTCTCTCTCACTCTCTCTCTCTCTCTCTCTCTCTCTCTCTCTCTCTCTCTCTCTCTCTCTTTTCTAAACCCAATCATGCAAACACATACAACTTATCTCCCTCCATAAAAACAAACCTGTCACAGTGGTTTGCTAAAAACAAACCAAGAACATTATGAAGATGTTCAAACTAAAACCCAAATTTTAACTACCCTAACCAAAACCAAATAGATCCAATATGAACCTTATCCAAAATTGTGATCTAAACACGAATATGCCATTAATTTTAACAAACAACAATCAAAATCAACAAATTACCAATATCCCCAAACGAAAACCCTAGATCCTAAATCTAGAAAATGTCTAAATTAAACAAAAATACAGTAATGTGAAAGGCGGTAAACAGTTAAGCAACAACGACAAGTATGAAAATGTCAATAAAATGAAAGATGAAGCCTCACCGGAGCTTGAAACTCCGTCAAGAACCCTGGTGTGGCCAACCTTAAGTAAGTCTCTTCTCCAACTCTTTTCTGCTTGCTTGCATGGTTCTGATTCCCTCCTTATCTACTTCTTCTTCTTCGTTCCCTTGTGTTCAGCTCAGCTGAGTGAGTGAATTTTAACTAAGGCTATCTCAAGCTTCCTTAAGCCTCAATGAAAAACTTAAGGAGCTTAGTTTCTCTGAGAGCTTTAGTGAGTGAAGGGTTTGATTTCGTCAGGGATTTGATAAGATTTTTCTTGTGTATGAGTGAGCAAAGAGTTTCTTTATTTATAGGATTGGAATTGTAAATTGAGGGGGGAAACGAGTTTGTTAGGATGATTTTTAGGGGGAAAGTTGACGATCCGCGTGAGAGGTGTGAAGAGTTGTATGATCTGAGAGTGGATTGGAGCGAGGGGGTATGTATGGGATGGTTAATTGAAACTTGATACATGATATGATGCTAAGTGATGAGAGTGCACGAGGTTGTCATTTGATTCCTTCAGTTTCTCTTTTTTAATTCATTTCAAATATGTATAAATACATGATGCTATGTATGTTGTTGATGAATTTGAAACTGATGATGGATGTGTATGAGTTACAGTAACAAACTCGTGTGTCACTAATGTCATACTCGCCTCTTTTTTATTTTTATTGTTTTAAATTTTAATTTTAATTGATGTTATGATGTATATGCTTTGATGTTGGTGTATGAATGTTGATGAATCATGAATTGAGTGTGTGTTGTTGTTAATGTATGTGAATATTGATGTTGTGTTGGTAATATTGTGAGTGTTGGTTACATCAATAAACCCGTGTTTTCTAATTCACTTCTTCTTCCTTTTTTAAAATTCTTAATTTTGTTTCATGTAATGATGTAGGGTGATGTACATAGGATGATGGCATGACATGGTAGTGCAAAAGAGACGAGGGACTTCTGTACCAACAATCCAGCCTCAATTCTATATCTTTTTTTTTTTGTAATACTCTTTTTTTATTTTTAATTAATGTACAAATTTATTTATGTATGTATGAGATTGTACCTCACATTCAAAGGCAAATTTCTTTATTCACAATGCACAAGGACATAAAATGGTGAGTGCAAAAATGACATGATGAATGCAATGTCTTTAGAAAATGTATGAGTGAAAGTGCCATAGCAATTCAAATGAAGCCATAAACTAAACACAAAAACTATGATCACGTGTAAGTTTTACTAAAAGGAAAAGCACTAGCCCTAATGAGCTCCAAATTTCCAATTAAAGGAAAATGATATGGTCCAAACATGAATGAAAGTGGCCATAGGCCCTTAAAACAAATGACTTATTATGGATGATGACGCAAAGGAATATGAATGCAAATAGGATAGTTTAAGAATGACATAATGCAATGCAATAAGAAATCCTGATCAGATTGTCCCTAAGTTTCAACCTGATATAGGCCTAAAAAATGCGAAAGATGCAATGCACTAAGTTAAACAGAATGTATAAATGGTGGGATTAAATTAGAGTATTACACATACTCTCAAAACACAAGATCTACTAAACCTTCGGAGTCCTCATGGTCACTCAACCATGATCCTACCTACCATGCACATAGAATTAAGTTGATCAGGCACAACACTACATACAGTGACATTAAGAATCATGTTGGCAAAACACACATGTGAGGACGAAATTGATTTTGTTATGATGTTTCAAGGCTGGGTCGAGAATCGAACTTCTCTGATACCTATTGTAACACCCTGTGTAATATACATCTAGAAAATACATTAAATGTAATGTTAATTGGTATTGATACAACATAAGTTCCTAACATCATCATTATATATACATGTCCAAAAATAAAATATACAACTATGACACATGATATACAAGAGTTCCTAATCAAAAACTAAGATCTATGTACAATATCCACATTGCACATAATCCACAAAGGAAGATCGCAATAGCAAAAGTCTTTGAAACATCATTATATAAACTCATCCTTGCCTTTAACCTACAAAGAACCACTTGAAAAAATAAACATAATAATGAGGTGAGATAATAATCTTATTGGGTTCCCTATCTTATGGGTCCACTTGGCTCTACAATGATCTCTTATCGATTCTTAACTTAAGTCATTCAACTTTGTCTTACTTGTGCATGCTTACACAATAGAACAAGGACTTAAGCATCTAAGGGACGCTTCATATGGAAAACACATAACAAGAGTTCATATAACTCAATGAATCACTATTTAGGAATCCAAACTGTAACTCAAGGGTGATTAGTCCAAAACTGATCACAAAGATCTACTCATTCATCTGTCAGATATGGCCGATGGGATATCATACCTCCACTTCACGAACACATTAACCACCATATATGGACAATGGAAGTACCCATCCTCCACCGTGTAATACACCATCTACCAGATATGGCCACCGGTACTCGTAGCCTCCTTTGTGTGGTGATAGTCAATCCATTATATATGACCAATGATAGTCCTAGCCTCTATTGAATGGATAACACAATTCACCAGAAATGGCCAACGACACTCTTAGTCTCCATTGAATGGAATGCACTAAAGCCTTTTCCAGCAAACATGGCCAACGGTAGTGCCCAACCTCCACCGTGTAGAATACATTATAATATACAGCCAAATATACTCCTAGCCTCCACTGCATAGAATACGCTTAACAGAATTACAGTAATCCACCTCAAAGATTCTTCTTTCCTGGTTACTACTTTACATAAGTCTTGAACTTATTCAAGTACAAATAAGGGTTATTCCCGAATACGTGATTAATCTCAACAATCTCCATGTGGCCATATCACAACCATTATAGGATTATACACAATTCCGTATGATTATCTCACAATCACAATATAATACAACATATTTCCATATAAGCTCGTTGAATCTAAACTATGACATTATTCCCCATTTATGCCTCCGACATTCTTGTGGATGGGACGACTCATCTCTAGCGACTACTCGCTCACGGATGCACACTGAGGCACCTCTTACATTAGGGTATCGCATCCTACGTTATTTATCATAACCTAAGTCTTTCTTACTAATTCATTAACCTAGTATAAACCTAGGTTTAACCTCCCTCATTATCATAGATTTTAATCCATTATTGTTCATTCAATGCAAACATATCATAACATAAGTCATAAAGCACACGTAAGCGAAGGAAAATATAATCCATTCATCAAGAGAAAACATTCAAATATATATCATTAAGCATCATCATCACATAGAGCTATAAACAAGTTTTCTGACGCATCTGACTATGTCTCAGTTCGAGTTACTAGACTCAAGATACGTCATTTTCATTGCTGCTAGAATTCTCATGACAACAGATCTCACTAGGCGAGAATCTCCCTCACTCAGCAAGATTGACAACACAAAGACTTCAAAATCTCACTTTAAAACCCCTTTTCTTCAACCTTTAACCATCCAAGGACATTGGACTAGTTTCCAACGTATTAACCTTCATGTTAATTGGAGCTAGGATTCCAGTTTTATGGAGGAAACAGAGAAACAAACAACTTTGTCAAAACAGAGCATTCTCGCTTAGCGAGACTCGGCGAGCCTCCCAACGAGCTATCGCTCAGTGAGACTCAAGACAGCTCCCAGTGAGAGCAAACAGAAAGACCAAAGTTGGAGAATTTCTTTTCTTCTCTTAGAGAGCTTCAAGCGAGACCTCTCTTAGTGAGACAGTCCTCTCGCTTAGCAAGAATAACAGAACATCACATCCCAGCAACATGAACAATTGCCTAGCGAGATATCCCCTCACCTAGCAAGGATGGCGGGTTAAAACTAGTGAAGAAATTCAACCGGAAGGAAAAAGAAGCAACCACATCAACATATAACACCCAATTATACCAATACAACATCAAACAACATGGATTATCACAAATAAGCATACAAGCAACAAGTAGAACATGTATCAACACCAATTTTCCTGATCATAACAAAAATACATAAAACTCTAATGTTTTTTCCATCTCATGCAGCTTATCCCCCCAAAGGCTAAACTACCTAAAACCCACCTTAAGGAAGATGATTTATGAAGAAATTGAGTGGATTGGCTTCTTGATAAAACTTTTCCTCTTCTCCAAGTTTTCTTGTTCTTCCTCTAAGCTTTCTCTCTTTCTCCTCTTTCTTCTCTTTTCTTCTCTTCTTTCTCTTTTTTCCTTTTGTATTTCCTTACTAAAAAATGGCATATGAATGGTAGATAGAGTGAAGAGAAAATATCTTGATTGGGATTTTGTCTCCTAGTAACAATTTACTATTAAACAATGTTACCAAAATATCCTTTCTTTTATCAATTAGTAAAGATCAATTAATGAAATGAGTAAGAATTAATCTATTCTGATTTCACTATTTACTGTATTTGTCCCAACTGACATCAACTCACAACTAATAGAGCATTTAAGAACTCAATTTGTTCCAACTGACAAGGAACAAAGCACTTAAAAGGATATGAAATATTACAGTGTTGAGAAAACCATTGTTTTTCTTTCTTCCTAGCATAATCTATGTACCTACATTCTATATACTTCGTATTACTTTTATTTAGATGAATGGAATAAACATCTAAGGTTCATATCCAAGTCTACAACCTCTCATTTAATTCCTCTCTCAACTATTCAATTAAGACTATATCTTCAACAAAAAGTATACATTTTGGTGCTAGCTCTTGGATGTGCTACATAAGCACATCCAACACTAAAGTTATATGGTAAAAGTTCAGGGTTAAACCTTGGTGCGGTCCTGTTCTTATGAAAACATCATACGTGACTCCACCACGAGTCCTAAAACTTGTTCAGACCTCCTTACATATATGTCTTAAATAGCTCAAATATAGGTAATCTTAACCCCTTTCCTCTCTAGAATTTTTCACAAATTCACTTTATGGTCTCTGTAGCGAGCAATTTGGGATGTGGTTCTTAGGTACTGTCGCTCTTTTGGGGTTTACTATAGGTTGATTCATTTTTTATCCTATTGAAGCTGATGAAGGAAGGGAAATAGATGTCTCCAATTAACCTTGCTTGCATACTGAGTTTAAACAGCGGTCTGTTAAGTTACGGATGCTATATGGTAATGGGGCCTTCTTTTTCTTACTTAAGGTTGAAATGACAGGACGGTTCATGGGAATTTTGTTAGGATACTGCACCAAATTGGGTAAAGATAGGGAATCTTAGGTTTTGGATTAGTATGCTCGCTAAGATTTTTCTTTCAATATTATGCCTACGTGTTCCCGTTTTCCGAAACAGGGAAATCAGAGCGATCGTAGTTCCTCCTATTCGATGGGAGGAAATGGTGTTTTGGTGTCTTGCTCAAAGCCCAAGACATGAAGCTAAAGGTGGTTTGTATCTTGTTTAAAGCCCAAGATGTGAAGCTAAAGGGTCTATTTGTATCTTGTTTAAAGCGCAAGATGTGAAGCTAAAGGGTTTTGCCTTTAGAGAGAATTTGTCATCTCTAAAGAGGGGTTTGTTTATCACAACTATTGTGTGACGGGTTATAAAGGAGGATTACTTATACCGAGATATGTGAATCCGACAATGCCATAATTTCCTTTATAGGGGCTTTCTAACCTAGAGGAGAAGACTTTAACTCAGTGTAGAGCAATGCCATCTTTCCTTTGGAATTTATCATGCTAAAAGAGGGGCAGGGGCATGGATGTAAGTGATCCAGAGGTTTACTGCTTACAGCGATCAGATGAAGAGAAAGGAGTTGTTGATGTTTGTATACTGTGAACGAGGCACAACTTTGATGCTAAAAGGTTGATTGACTCGACCGGGGTTTCCTTATACAAAGCCTAAGAGGAGGCTATTGGTGTCTTGTTCAAAGCCCAAGACGTGAAGCTAAAGGTTGTTTGACTCAACAAGAGAGTCTTTTTTTATCTCGTATAAAGCCCGAGATGGAGGCTAAAAATGGGTTTGACTCAACAAGAGAGTCTTTTATACTCAACAAGAGAATGATTTTGTATCTCGTACAAAGCCTGAGATGGAGGCTAAAGATTTGACTCAACAAGAGAGTCTTTTATACTCAACAAGAGAGTGGTTTGTATCTCGTATGAAGCCCGAGATGGAGGCTGAAAGGGGATTGACTCAACAAGAGTGTCTTTTATGCTCAACAAGAGAGTGTTTTGTATCTCGTATGAAGCCCGAGATGGAGGCTATGGTTACTGTTTCAGTTGAGTGACAGGTCCAGTATGTTGGTTTAAAGAGAAAATCAGTTCTTATATGAGTAATGTTGTACTCAGGGATTTGATTCGAGGATCAGGGTTATTTCCTGTTCTTTAAGGAAATGGGAAATCCAAAGGGTATTGAGACTGTCCGAATCTGCGGGTTTTATCTTTTGTACTATGCTTAAGGAACAGTAGTAGCAGGATCTAGACTCTTTGAAAGACTGTTCTTTTAAGATGACTAATTTTTGTTCCTATACCTCTAGGAGGTCGTCGGGACAATTTGTACGAAGCCCAAGAGGAGGCTGGAAACTTTTAAGAAGCCGAGGGACAATTTGTACGAAGCCCAAGAGGAGGCTATCATTCCCGGAAGAAGAAATCATTTATATGAAACCTAAGAGGAGGTTGTGAATACTTCTAAGAAGCCGACGGGTCCTTGTACAACGCCCAAGAGAAGGCGGGGATGCTTTTAAGAAGCCCGTGGGTCCCCAAACCCCGAGAAATTCAAGACATGTTATTCACTAAGAATAGATCAAGCCAGGAAAGTCCGAGAATTTGGAAGAAACTCAAGAGATGCCATTCATGGAGAAAAGATCATCTCTGGGGAGTTAGAGTTTCTTGATAATTCCTAAGGAGGACAGCCGAAGAGAAGACTGTATCTGGTGCTCCTATGGGGGATCTAGTTTTGTCTATTTTTAAGAGTGATCAACAAGGCTTAGTGCTAGACGTAGCTGCCGGGGAAACTCTAAATATCTATACTATTATTACACAGTCTATATGAGTTTATGAAAGAAGACTTACAGTGAAACAGCCTCACAGTACAGTTATATACATATGAAAGCGGTAAATGAAAGCGGGTAAACACTTACTCGGTTGTAGAGCTTCCATGTTGTTTTGTTAGTTTGTTCAACAAAGAAAACTTTGATAACAATATTATATGAAAAATCAAAGGAGAAAGTGCTCTGAAAAGATAGATTGGGGCTTACAGCTCAAGGAGAGCCCCAGATGACTTTTGTTTGAAATGGCGGTCGCGCCGATATTTCTTTTAACGCAGGGGGACTTATACAATATCTGAGGCCCAAAAAGGTTTTGGTTAAAAGGGGGTTAGGTCTTACACTCTAATAGAGGCCCAAAGAGTTTTGAATGGGTCTTATACCTCGAGGAGAGGCCCAAATGGTTTTTTTTACGGGCGACGATCGCGCCGAACTTTTAAAATACAACAGGACTTATACAATAAGTGAGGCCCAAAAAAGGTTTGTATTTACAAAGGATTGGATCTTACACTCTATTAGAGGCCCATAAGTGTTTGAAAATGATTTCTGAGGGTGAAAATCAAAGAAACCCTAATTTGTTTTCTTTTAAAAGTAAATATCAAAAGAAAATCAATGAAAAATACCAAATGAATTTGAATAAACCACTTGTGATTTTTGTTTAGGGTTTGAAAAATGAGGTTTTAATCACAAGATTAATTAAAACTCATTTGGTTTTGATTTTCAAGGTAAATATTCACTTTTAAAATGTTTAAAAACAATTAAAAAGGAATTTATTCACAAATATATTAATTATATTAAATAAATAATATAAATCTAATTTTTTTGTGGAATAAAATATTTCAACATTTTTGTGATTTTTTACAAAAAGAACCGATCAAAAATAATTTAAATTGAAAGAGTTATCAATTTTCCAATTAATTAATAAAACATAAAAATATTGGAAAAATAGCAAAAATGTGAAAAAAACACAAAATGGCATGGGTGGGGTTTGAACCCACGACCTCAAGGTTATAGGGCGCGCGCCTTACCACTGGGTTGGTGATACATCCATTGTTTGAAGTGAAAACACAAATATACAAGTCATGCCTTGGCTTTAGGCCTGGCCCAAGGCAAGGCAAGACAAGTTTTGGCTCAGAAACGTGAAGGTCATAACTTTCTGATTTCTCAATGGTTTGAGGCAAACTTTATATGCATCTGGACCAGAATATCATAAGGAATCCAATGGTGGTGGTATTTTTTTCAGATCACACTCCCTCCTCAAAACTCGATAGTGGTTTTGAAAAAGGCCAATAATTGCATTTTCTATGCTACACATTGATACAGGCATGAATTACATGATCAATTGGTTCAAACACAACATATATAACATGTATGAGGTGTGCATGATCAGTGGAATTCAAAGCAATGCATATCTTAGAAAGTTCAAGTCATGAGGCTTACCTCTTTTTGAGCTTTTTGGAGTTTTTGTCCAATCTGTCAAGCCTCTTGCTCCAGAAATGATTTGATGCTTTAGACACACTCAAATGAACCCTTATAAGCTTTTAGGATGAGTGGAATTAGCTTGTACCTGCAAAAACACAAACTGGCCCTTTTTTGCAAAAGGGGTTAAAAGTGACCAAAATAGCAACTCTCTCAAATGGTGTTCCAGATGGGGGGAACCATTTGGGACAGTTCAAGGATGATATTTGGAGTGTGTTGAGGTTTTATCTGGTTTGGAAAGTGACTGAATCAAGACATGGCTTGAAAAATGCACAAAAAGCCTATTTTGAGGTTTTGAGAGGTGACTTTGTGATTTTGATGTTACAAATCACTTGTGAGAGTTTGGTTCACCTACATATGATGTTTATGAGGTGTGTGTGTGTGATTGGTTTGATTGGAATTGCTCTCAAACTCAAAAACTCAGAGTTACCTTGCTAGAGAAGGCATTTTGGCCTAAAGAGAGGGATTTTGAGGAAAACATCTATTTGATGGCTTTGGTGTACTCAAACTGAGCACAAATGAGCTCTATTGATAGTAGAGCAAGTTTGTTTTGGGATCAATAGTGAATGGCAACTGCAGCAGAGGTTTGGCCAATGTTGAGCAATAGAAATCCAAGTCTCCTCTAGCCATTAACTAGAGGTTAGAGCACAGAGCTTTGGTTCCCTAGTTGTTGGAGGAATCTTGACTGAATTCAGTTGCAAATGTGTCAGTCCATGCCACCTCTAAGCATCTATTAAATGATCCAATCCAAAATTGGAGTCTTGTCCCTATTTTAGGCAATTCTAGGTTTGGCATGCTACTTCTTGTTCCAAGGACTTTGAAGGCTTGGCTCAGTGATTGTCCCCTTTAGATTTGATCCTCAGAGGTGTCCAAAGTGATGACAAGGCTTGGAATTATCTGATTTTGTCAAATCGACCAAAAATACAAAATTCTGCCTAGCCTTGGCAGTTTTCAGCAAGGCATATTGCCATTGTCCTATCTCATGGCTCAAGTTGAGTTTGGTGATGTTCTTGGCCATTTTGGAAAGCCCTCATATGATACAACAACTGTTTGATCATATTTGGTTTTGATACTTTTTGGATCCAAGTGAAAAATGTCCCTACATTTGAAAAAAAGTAAGGCAGATTATGACTTAGTGAAAATTTCACTAAGTGTTGGAAAAAAGTGACATTTTGTCATTTTGATCACTCCGTAACTCAAAATCCATGAGGAATTTGGAAGAAGGTCAGTTCTTAGCTTTTGTAGAGGGCCATGAGATCTACAAATCAAGCTTTGGATGAGGAAAAATGGCGTTGTGGTTTAGGAGTTATGATCCTCCAAAGTTGGTACCCTTGCCACTTTGTTCATAACTTAGAAAATTTTCTAAGTTTTTATGGTTACCCCTTTTACAAGTTATCCCACTTTCTTTGATTTTTCTTGATGAATGATGATTCAAATCATACATTAACATCATTTTAGGGTTAAAAATCCATTTTTGTGAAAAATCTCAAAAAGTTAAAGTTGACTTTTGTGCACAGTTGACTTTTTATCAGATGAATTCCAAACTGTGCAATCCTTTAGGAAATCATGTCCTTGACCTAAATCAAACTTGATGGACATGTTCCATGGGTGTTATAGGGTGTATTGAATCATGTCCAAGGGTTTGGGAGCATGTCCTGGTCAAAAGTCAAAGATACAGTTGACTTTTCTCGCGAAACTCTAACTATGGTTCTGATGAATTTGAAACTTGTTGATCAAGCTTCTTGGGTCAATCCATTGTTGCAAATGGATCAACATAGTATATTAGAGACCCTCAAATCATGTCTTGAGGTCTTGGCTCATGTTTTGTCCCAAAAGTCAACTTAAGGGTGAATTAGGTCAAGAAACCCTAATTCCTGATTTTTGATGAATGCATCCCCTGAGGCTAAATTGACTTGATGATTGGGTTCATGATGTTTCATGGAGCATATTAGGATATGTTCTGAAGCATTGGCTCATGCCCAGAAGAAAATTTCCATCTGGAGGCCCTGGTCGACCAAAACCCTAATTTGGTGACATTGGCGATCTTGAGTTTTGATCCACCTAGAAGGGAGCATCCTTGTGCTTAATCCTTGAAGTGGGAGTCATTTTGATCCATTGTGGATGTTTGAGAGTGTAGACAAGTTAAAGATCATGTCATTCCTTGATTGATCCTTTGTCTAAGAGCTCTGAGAGGACTTGAAACCCTAAGTCTGATTGTAGTGGATGCTCACCCATCTTTGGGGAGACTAATGATGTATGATGGCCCATCCATATTATGATGATGACTTGCACAATGATGGGAAATATTAGTGGTCAAAATTTGGGGTATGACAGATGCCCCTATTTAATCTTCTCGGACCCGAAGGTGTGAATGGCGAAGGTATTCGGGCATACGGGGTGCAAGAGGATTAAATATCGGAATATCCGAAATTTTGATGGTGGTTAAGAATGATAGTTCACGCATCCTTCTTCTTTTGCTAAGAAATGATGCTTAGAAAAGTTAAACTTCCCATCGATCCTGGTTTCCTACCAAGGAACTGGTCTTAGTTGCGGAAATAAACTTCCCCTCGATCCTGGTTTCCTACCAAGGAACTGGTCTCAGTTTCTGATTTAAACTTCCCCTCGATCCTGTTTTCCTACCAAGAAACTGGTCTTAGTTTCTGAAATAAACTTCTCCTCGATCCGGGTTTCCTACCAAGGAACTGGTCTCAGTTTCTTTTGTGAACTTCCCCTCGATCCTGGTTTCCTACCAAGGAACTAGTCTTAGTTTCTTTTGTCAATAAACTTCTTGACAAGGGACGCTATTCGTAGCGGTTTTCCTTAAACTTCTCGCCGAATTTTCCTGGGGAGATGCCATTTGATAGAAAAAAAGATGTCAGACTTGCTGGGGAACCCAATTGTTTGAGTTGTAGAGTTGTACAAACTTCTCTTTTGGAAACGCCATTTGTTTCAACTGGGGGAAAGCGAGTTTCTTAAGACACTGCTCCCGCTTGGGGTCTTACATCATAATTTTCTCGGGATCTTCCCGAAGAAATGCCATATGATGTGATCCAATTTTGAGGTGCCGATGACCTTTTCATCAGTGCCTTTTCTGGAGAAAAACTGTCGTACTGCCGAATTCCTGCTTAAGAGGCTTTCTCTGGGGATTTTCCTTAATCCGAGAAAGCAAGGATATCATCTTCAATGGCGAAGAGTGATATTTGTCGAACGTCTTCTGGTCTTTCAGAGGTTCAAGTTATCAAAGTGGTCAAGGGCCCAACTTCAATCAAGAAATAAACTGGAGGAGAGATTGTTCACACGCAACACTTCCTGACGAGGAAAGAACTGACAACTCGATTGAGATGACTTTTATCACTAGGGATAAGACCGACTAGAGTGATAGTGATGCAATATGAATATGAATGTAAATCAAAATGCATGATGTATGTTTGTGTATGCTGACAAAATTGACACAACATACAGACTGATGGATGAACATGACATGATACTCGGCCATCACGAGGCGAAGAAGTACCGTTGGTGTAGCGAGCGATTTTGGACGCGGTTCTTAAGCGCTGGTCGCTCTCTGCGGTTGAGATTAAACTACAGGTCGATTCATTTTTTATCCTATTGTGAGCTGAATAAGGAAGGGAAATAGATGTCTCCAATTAACCCTGCTTTGCATACTGAGTTTAAACAGCGGTCTGTTAGGTTACGAATGATATCAATGTGGGGGGGCCTTTGTACTAGTTATTTGTATTTTCGCCAATACGGTTTTCTTTCTAGGACTTTCTAGCGGGGAACAAGGGTTAGGATGTAAGGACTGATGCTTTTTGATATATACATGAGAGTATGGGATTTTGGGTTTTTGTTTAGTGTGCTCGCTAAGATTTTTATTTCAATCTTATGCCTACGTATTCCCATTTACCGAAACAGGGAAATCAGAGCGTTCGTAGTTCCTCCTATTCTATGGGAGGAAATTGGTGTTTTTGGTGTCTTTGTCAAAGCCCAAGACGTGAAGCGAAAGGTGATTTGTATCTTGTTCAAAGCCCAAGATGTGAAGCTGAAAGGTCTATTTGTATCTTGTTCAAAGCCCAAGATATGAAGCTAAAAAGTCTCCACTTTAGAGAGAATTTGTCATCTCTAAAGAGGGGGTTGTTTGTCACAACTGTTGGGTGGCTGACTGTAAAGGAGGATTACTTTAACCGGGATACGTGGATCCCAGCAATGCCATAATTTCCTTTATAGGGGGTTTTAACCTGAAGGAGAAGACTTTTACTCAGTGTAGAGCAATGCTATCTTTCCTTAGGAATTTATCATGCTAAAAGAGGGACAGTGGCATGGATGTAGATGATCCAGAGGCTTGCCGCTTACAGCGATTAGATGAAGGGGAAGGAGTTGTTGATGTTTGTGTACTGTGAACGAGGCACAACTTTGATGCTAAAAGGTTGATTGGATCAACCAGTGATTTTCTTATACAAAGCCTAAGAGGAGGCTAATATATGTCTCGTGCAAAGCCCGAGAGAGAGAGGCTAAAAGGGGTTGATCCTACAAGAGGATCTTTTATACTCAACAAGAGAGTGTTTTTGTATCTCATACAAAGCCCGAGATGGAGCCGAAAAGGTTTGACTAAAAAAGGGAATCTTTTGGTATCTCGTATAAAGCCCGAGATGAAGGCTATTTGACTCAACAAGAGTTTTTTTGTATGTCTCGTACAAAGCCCGAGAGAGAGGCTAAACGTTGTTTGACTCCGCTAGGGAGAATCATTGTACAAAGCCCAAGAGAGAGGCTAACTTCATTTAAGAAGGATCATTATACAAAGCCTAAGAGGAGGCTATGGCGCTGTTTCAGTTGAGTGATAGGTCCAATATACTGATTTTAAAGAGAAAATCAGTTCTTATATGAGCAACATTGTACTCATGAATTTGATTCAAGGATCCGGGTTATTCCTGTTCTTTAAGGAAGCAGGAAATCCAAAGGGTATTGAGACTGTCCGAGTCTACGGGTTTCCTTTCAATTTAACGAAGGGGTCACTTGAGAATGTCTTTGAGACTCAAGGAAATTAGACCGTCCAAGTCTAGAGTTTCATCTTTTGTACTATGCTTTGAGAAACAGTAGTAGACTCTATGAAAGGACTGTTCTATGAAGATGACTAGGTTCTGTTCCTATACCTCTAGAAGGTCGTCGGGACAATTTGTACGAAGCCCAAGAGGAGGCTAGAAACTTTTAAGAAGCCGAGAGGTCCTTGTACAAAGCCCAAGAGAAGGCTATCATTCCCGAAGGAAGAGATCATTATACGAAGCCTAAGAGGAGGTTGTGAATACTTCTAAGAAGCCGTAGGGTCCTTGTACTAAGCCCAAGAGGAGGCGGGGTTGCTTTTAGGAAGCCTGTGGGTCCTTGTAAGATGCCCAAGAGGAGGCCGATGCTTTTAAGAAACCCGTGGGTCCCCAAACCCCGAGAAATTCAAGGCAAGCTATTCACAAGGAATAGATCAAGTCAGGAAAGTCTGAGAATTTGGGAGAAACTCAAAGATGCCATTCACGGAGAATACATTCATCTCTGGGAGTAGAGTTTCTTGACAATTCCTAATGAGGACAGCCGAAGAGAAGACTGTATCTGGTGATCCTATTGGGGATCTAGTTGTCTATTTCTACGAATAAACGAAACGGCGTCACCTAGTTCTAGACGTAGTTGCCGGGGAAACTCTAAATATCTATACTATTATTACATAGTTGATATGAGTTTATGGAAGAAGACTTACAGTGAAACAGCCCCACAATACAGTTATATGTATATGAAAGCGGTAAATGAAAGCAATAACCACTTACTCGGTTGTAGAGCTTCCATGCTGTTTGGTTAGTTGTTCAACAAAGAAAGATTGAAAACAACAGTATATTCAAAATCAAAGGAGAAAGTGCTTTGAAAAAGAAAGATCTGGGGCTTACAGCTCAAGGAGAGGCCCAGGGTTTTATCAGTGAGCGCACTGTTTGAATTTGTACAGAGGGACTTATACAAGTGACTGAGGCCCAAAAATATTCTCTGTACAAAGGGATGGGTCTTACACTCTAATAGAGGCCCAAAGAGTTTTAAAGAAAAAGAGTGGGGCTTATAACACGAGGGTAGGCCCAGATGATTTTTCGTTTAAAATGGCGGTCGCGCCGAGATTTTCTTTTAGCGCAGAGGGACTTATACAATAAGTGAGGCCCAAAATATTTTGGTTAAAAGGGGGTTGGGTCTTACACTCTATTAGAGGCCCAAGTGTATTTTAAGAAAAGAAATGGGTCTTACTACTCGAGGGTAGGCCCAAGGTTATTTTGAAAAGGCGACGATCGCGCCGTTTGTTTTTTACGGTATCGGGACTTATACAATACACTGAGGCCCAAAAAATGATTTGGTCAAAAAAGGATTGGGTCTTACACTCTATTAGAGGCCCAAAGTGTTTTGAAAATGATTTATGAGGGTTGAATTAATCCAAAACCCTAATTTGTTTTCAAAAATGTATTTAATTGAATAAAAATTCAATTAAAAATGATCAAAATTGTTTAACATATGAAAAACAAATTGTGATCTTGGATTAATGCTTCAAAAATTAAGTATTGACCTACAAAATAATTAGAAAGCATTAAAAGTTTAAAAATCAATGTAGAAAAAATATTTAAAATGTCAAAAACAATTAAAATATTAATTCTTTGCAAAAATATCAATTATATGAAATAAATAATATTTTTGGGATTTTTTGGGAAAATAAAATATTTTAACATTTTTGTGAATTATTAAAAAAAGAATCAACTCAAAATCATTAAAACTCAGAGAGAAATTAATTTTTGAATCAATTAAAGAAAATCACAAAATTCAAATATTTGAAAATTCAAAAAAGGCGCCAAGAACAGCTGAAGAACACGCGCGTGTTCTGGGTTTGGCTAATTTGCATTTTCTATCCAATCTCCTTGACTACTTGATTATAACATGCAATCCACATATCATTATGCTCGCCTCAACCTCACGATCATGTCTATGTTAAATTAAACATATAACAAGAAATCATGAAAAATCCTCAAGAACCCTAATTTCTGCATGAAGGCTAGGATTTTTGATACACGATTCAAACAATTCAATTAATTGAGGGGAAACATTCCATGCATGATTATGAACATATGGCTAAATTATTGTGCAGCAAAAATAGTGTGGATCATAGAGTTAGAAGAGCTCATGCTTACCACTTGCAGCTGGTGATCGTGATTTGTGTTGGAGGTGTTACAGCTAGGTTCCAATGATGTGGTTAGCTTCCCTAGGTGCCAAGTGATGTGTCTGAGTGCTTGGAATGGATTGAAATGGTTTGGAATTGAAGATGGCACCTCAACTGCAAAGCTGTCAAGAACTTGAGGAATTGGCTGGTGATTTTGTGAAATCTGTGTTCCAGATGTTATGTGAGTGTTTGGATCACTTCTATGTGATGTATGTGAGGTGTGTGAGTGATTGGTTTGATTGGAAAAGCTCTCAAACTCAAAACCCGATAGCTACCTTGCTAAGAAAGGCATTTTTGCCAAGAGAAAGAGATTTTGAGGAAAGCATCTGTTAGATGGCTTTGGTGTACTCAAACTGATCACAATTGAGCTCTATTTATAGTAGAGGAAGTTCGTTTTGCAAGGAATAGTGAATGGCAGCTGCTAATTAGGTTTGGCCAATGTTGGCAAATGAAAATCCAAGTCTCCTCTAGTCAATAGGTTAGGGCACAGAGCTTTGGTTCCCTTGGTCTTGGATAAGTCTTGACTGATTTCAGATGAGAATGTCTCAGTCCATACCACCTTGATGCTTCCATTGAATGCTCCAATCCAAATTTGAAGTCTTGTCCCTATTTTGGCCATTCTAGGTTCAACATGCTATTTCTTGTTCCATGGACTTTGGAGGCTTGGCTCAGTGATTGCCCCCTTTAGATTCAATCCTCTGAGGTGTCCAAGTGGATAGGAGCATTTCAATTTGGCTGATTTTGGAAAATCGAGCCAAATTGCAAATTCTGCCTTGCCTTTGACAGATTTCAGCAAGGCAACTTTCCAATGTCATATCTCATGACTCAAATGGAATTTGGCAATGTTCTTGGTCATTTTGGAAAGCCCTTACATGATACAACAACTGTTTGAACATGTTTGGTTTTGATCTCTTTTGAATCCAAGTGAAAAATCCCCCTACATTTGGAAAAAAATGAAGACAGATTTTGACTTAGTGAAAATTTCACTAAGTGTTGGAAAAAGTGACATTTTCATTTTTCAGCCATTTTGATCATTCCATAACTCAAAATCCTTAATGAATTGGACTTAGGTCTAGTTGAAGTTTTTGTAGAGGGTAATGAGGGCTACAAATCCATCTTTGGATGAGGAAAAATGGCCTTGTGGTTTAGGAGTTATGATCCTCTAAAGTTGGTACCCTAGCCACTTTATTTTTAACTTAGAAAATTTTCTAAGTTTTTATGGTTACCCCTTTTACAAGCTATCCAACTTTTCTTGATTTTTCTTGATGAATGATGATTCAAATCATACATTAACATCATTTTAGGGTTAAAAATCCATTTTGGTGAAAAATCTCAAAAAGTCAAAGTTGACTTTTGTGCACAGTTGACTTTTTATCAGATGAATTCCAAACTGTGCAATTCGTCAGGAAATCATGTCCTTGACCTAAATCAAACTTGATGGACATGTTCCATGGGTGTCATAGGGTATATTGAATCATGTCTTAGGGCTTGGGAGCATGTCTTGGTCAAAAGTCAAAGTTACAGTTGACTTTTTCCTTAAAACCCTAATTGTGGTGCAGATGAAATTGAGACTTGTTGCTCAAACTTCTTGGATTAATCCATTGTTCCAAATGGATTAACATAGTTCATTAGAGACCCTCAAACCCTCTCTTGAGGTCTTGGCTCATGATTTGCCCCAAAAGTCAACTTAGGGGTGAATTAGGTCAAGAAACCCTAATTCCTGATTTTTTATGTATGCATCCCCTGAGGTCAAATTGACTTGATGATTGGGTCCATGAGGTTCCATGGAGTATATTAGGTTGTGTTTTGTGCTTAATCCTTAAAGTGGGAGTCCTTTTTGATCCATTGTGAATGTTTGAGAGGTTAGACAAATTGAAGATCATGTCATTCCTTGATTGATCATTTGTCTAAAGTTCTGAGAGGGCTAGAAACCCTAAATTTGATTGCAGTGGATGCTCACCCATCTTTGGGGAGACTGACAAGGTAGGATGGTTCCTCCATATTGTGGTGATGATTTATACAATGATGGGAAATATTAGTGGTCAAAATTTGGGGTATGACAGATGCCCCTATTTAATCTTCTTGGACACGAAGGTGTGAATGACGAAGGTGTTCGGGCATTCGGGGTGCAAGAGGATTAAATATCGGAATGCCCGAATTTTTGATGGTGGTTATGAATGGTAGCACACGCATTCATCTTCTTTTGCTAAGCAATGATGCTTAGAAAAGGTAAAACTTCCCCTCGATCCTGGTCTCTTACCAAGGAACTGGTCTATGTTGCAGAAACAAACTTCCCCTCGATCCTGGTTTCCTACCAAGGAACTGGTCTTAGTTTCTGATTTTTGAACTTCCCCTCGATCCTGGTTTCCTACCAAGGAACTGGTCTCAGTTTCTGGAATAAACTTCCCCTCGATCCTGGTTTCCTACCAAGGAACTGGTCTCAGTTTCCTAAACAAACTTCCCCTCGATCCTGGTTTCCTACCAAGGAACTGGTCTTAGTTTCTTTTGTCAATAAACTTAATTGACAAGGGACGCTATTCGTAGCGGTTTTCCTTAAACTTCTCGCCAAATTTTCCTAGGGAGATGCCATTTGACGGAAAAAATTTTGATGTCAGAATTGCTGGGGAACCCAGTCATCTGAGTTGTAGAGTTGCACAAACTTCTCTGTTGGAGATGCCATTTGTCGATTCTACTGGGGAAAGCGAGTCTCTTGAGAGACTGTTTTCGTTTGGGGTTACATCATACTTTTCTCGGGATCCTCCTGGAGAAACGCCATATGATGGGGTCCAATTTTGAGGTGCTGATGACCTTTTCATCAGTAGCTTTTTTGGAGAATGGCAGCTGTACTGCCAAATCTCTGCTTAGGAGGCTTTCTCTGTGGATTTTCCTTAATCCGGGAAAGCAATGATATCATCTTCAATGGCGAAGAGTGACATCGGTTGAAGGTTCTCTGATTTTTCAGAGGTTCAAGTTATCAAAGTGGTCGAGGACCAACTTCAATCCAGACATGAACTGGAGAAAAGATTGTTTAGACACAGTATTTCCTGACGAGGCAAGAACTGACGCCTTGATTGAGAGAACTGTTATCACTAAGGGACAAGACCGACTAGAGTGATAGTGATGCAATATGAAATGTGAATGCAAATAAAAAATGCATGATGTATGTATGTTTATGCGGACAAAACTGACGCGACATACGAACTGACGGGTGAACATGACTGGATACTCGGCCATCGCCGGGCGTGTAGAGATATCGCTGGTTCAAGAATAGCAATTCCACCTTACTTAGGAGAGATAGTCCCTGCGGGGAATATCGTTGATCGGGCTTAGGAGATAAGAACTCGGCCGAGGTGTGTCAGACGAAACAAGGTCTCTGACACAGTTGATCCCTTCATTCCGGCGTACTGGGCCTAGAAGGAGTACTTTGATTCTGCACTTTGAGGTTCGAACACCTTTGGAGACGCGATTGATGTTCTTTCGATGTTTAATAGTCAAAAGAAATTGCCATCTCTTATTAAAAAGCAGAAAAAGTTTTAACAAGTAAATTCATTTTGTTTTATTTCAAGAATTGTTAATCACGTTAACAACGTCGTTCTGTAAAGCTAAAGCAAATAAGAATTACAAACAAAAGCACAAGGGCTCAAATTTTATTGATAAGATGGAAATCAGCCAAACGCGTGATTCCAAAGAGTATATACAAAGTTTGAAAATGGTAATTTACAGGGAAAAGGGCTACGTTGAAACATAACGACCACTGTCCTTTTACCAACTTTGAATTCGGGACATCCTGAGCTTCTGTGAAAATGACCTTGACTGGAGTTTTCCTCCGATGGATGATGTAACTACTGCTGCTGAGGGACTTGCCTCTGTTGAACATAGTTACTTGCCATTATCCCTAATTTTTTCCTGGATTGTACTATGATGTTTCCAATCCACCGGGATGATTTTTCATGTCTCTAATTTTTGCCTGGACCGCCCTTTCGGGTTTTCAATCCACCGAGAGGTTTTTCTTTTTTTTTTTTAGGTGAAGTATTTCTTGACTACATCAACATTTGTGGGGTAGGCAAATTCCTCTCCGTCCATGGTTGCAAGTCTCAAGGTGCCGCCTGAGAAAGCTTTCGTGACCACGTAGGGGCCATCATAATTTGGGGTCCATTTGCCCCGAGAATCCGTGAGAAATGGTTGTATCTTCTTGAGCAGAAGGTCTCCTTTTCTGAGGACACGAGGTCGGACCTTTTTGTCAAACGCCCTCTTCATTCTCTATTGATACAACTGATCGTGGCATAGCGCTGTGATTCGCTTATCTTCGATCATATTCAGTTCATCGTGTCGACTTTGACACCATTCAGCTTCGGTAAGCTTAGTTTCCATCAATACCCGGATTGATGGGATCTCTACTTCTATGGGGAGCACTGCTTCCATGCCATACACTAGAGAGAAAGGGGTTGCCCCTGTTGAAGTGCGGACAGATGTGCGATAACCGTGAAGAGCAAAGGGTAGCATTTCGTGCCAGTCTTTGTAGGTTACAACCATCTTTTGAACGATCTTCTTGATGTTCTTGTTAGCCGCTTCTACCGCTCCGTTCATCTTGGGTCGGTAGGGAGATGAGTTATGGTGTTCGATCTTGAACTCTGCGCACAACTCTTTCATCATCCTATTGTTCAAGTTAGATCCATTATCGGTAATGATCTCGCTTGGAACACCATAACGGCAGATGATATTGTTTTTGATAAATCGGACCACCACTTGTCGGGTCACATTGGCGTACGACGCTGCTTCGACCCACTTGGTGAAGTAGTCAATGGCTACAAGGATTAACCGATGTCCGTTTGAAGCCTTAGGCTCAATCATGCGAATCATGTCGATTCCCCATATGGAAAATGGCCATGGGGAAGAAAGAACTTTGAGATGTGATGGCGGTACATGGATTTTGTCTGAGTATATCTGACACTTGTGACACCTCCTCATGTACTTGTAGCAATCGGATTCCATTGTCAACCAATAGTACCCTGCTCTTAGAATTGTTCTCGCCATTGCGTGTCCATTGGCATGAGTGCCAAAGGATCCTTCATGAATTTCTTTCATCAGCATTTCTGCTTCTGGTCTGTCTACGCATCGAAGCAAGACCATGTCAAAATTTCTCTTATAGAGAGTGTCACCGCTCAGGAAGAAGTTTCCAGCCAATCTTCTGAGGGTTTTTCTGTCTTTTCTGAGTGCCCCAGATGGGTACTCTTGTTTCTGAAGGAAGCACTTGATATCGTGATACCAAGGTTTATCGTCTATGACTGCTTCAATCGTGAAGATGTAAGCGGGTCGTTCAAGGCGCATGATGTCGATCTTAGGTATGTCATTCCATTGACTTACACTAATCGTGGAAGAGATAGTGGCTAATGGATCAGCCATGTGATTCTCATCACGAGGGATGTGATGAAACTCAACTCTGTTGAAGAAAGGTAGCAACCTTCTTGCGTAGTCTTTGTAAGGAATCAATCCTGATTGGTATGTGTTCCAATCTCCTTTTATCTGATTGATAACTAGGGCTGAGTCGCCGTATACGTCCAAGTTTTTGATCCTTAAATCAATCGCTTCCTCGAGACCCATAATACAAGCTTCGTATTCGGCCTTGTTGTTCGTACATTTGAACATAAGCCTGGCAGTGAAAGGAATGTGGGTACCCTGAGGGGTAACAATGATTGCCCCAATTCCGTTTCCATAATGATTAACTGCTCCGTCAAAGATAAGTCCCCACTGGGAACCTGGTTCTGGCCCTTCACTGGGTAGCGGTTCATCGCAGTCTTTCATCTTTAGATACATGACGTCTTTGTCTGGGAAGTCAACCCCGATTGATTCTTGATCGTCAATCGGTTGATGAACCAAATGATCGGCTAAAATACTTCCTTTAATAGCTTTCTGAGCGTGATACTCTATGTCATATTCTAATAACAGCATCTGCCAACGGGCAATGCTTCCCGTAAGAGCAGGTTTTTCGAAAATGTATTTGATTGGATCCATTTCGGAGACCAACCAAGTAGTATGACGAATCATGTATTGGCGAAGACGTTTGGCTGCCCAAGCCAAAGCACAGCAAGTTTTCTCAAGCATCGTGTACCGAGTTTCACAGTCGGTGAATTTCTTGCTTAGATAGTAAATGGGAGACTCTTTCCTTTTAGTTTCGTCTTGTTGGCCAAGTACACATCCCATTGAGTTCTCTAGAACCGTGAGGTAAATGAGCAGTGGTCTTCCTTCCACTGGAGGTGATAGAATCGGAGGATTCAACAGATATTCCTTAATACTGTCGAAGGCGGTTTGACAATCTTCTGTCCAAACGCAATCCTGGTTCTTTTTGAGTAATTTGAAAATCGGCGCACATGTGGCGGTCATAAGGAATATGAATCTGGAGATGTAGTTCAAACGTCCCAAGAATCCTCTGACTTGTTTTTCAGTTTTCGGAGAAGGCATTTATTGAATGGCCTTGACCTTGTCAGGATCAACCTCAATTCCTTTCTGGCTGACAATGAACCCTAGGAGTTTCCCTGAACGGACACCGAAGGTGCACTTGTTGGGATTCAAGCGGAGCTTGAATTTTCTTAGACGTTCGAACAATTTGGATAGATGTTCAACGTGCTCACTCTCTGTTTTTGATTTTGCAATCATGTCATCGACATATACCTCTATCTCTTTGTGTATCATGTCATGAAACAGAGTATTCATGGCCCTTTGATAGGTTGCCCCGGCGTTCTTCAAACCGAACGGCATTACCTTGTAACAAAAGGTACCCCAAGGGGTAATGAACGAAGTTTTATCCATGTCTTTCGGTGCCATTTTGATCTGGTTATAGCCCGAGAATCCATCCATGAAGGAGAAAAATTTGAACTTTGTTGTACTGTCTACCAGCATGTCAATGTGTGGTAAAGGAAAGTCGTCCTTTGGACTTGCTTTATTTAGATCTCTGTAGTCGACACACATTCTGACCTTTCCGTCCTTTTTGGGAACGGGTACGATGTTGGCTAACCATTGAGGATATTCAGATGTAGCGAGGAAACCCGCGTCGATCTGTTTCTGTACCTCCTCTTTGATTTTGATGGCCATGTCCGGGTGAGTGCGTCTCAACCTTTGCTTTAGTGGCGGACATTCCGATCTTAACGGTAAGTGATGTTCCACGATGCTGGTATCCAACCCTGGCATATCCTGATAGGACCAAGCGAATACATCAGGGAATTCTTTGAGAAGCTTTATCAAACCCTCTCTGGCATTTGGACTGAGCAGTGCTCCGATCCTGATTTCTTTTCTCTCTTGCTCTGAACCCAAGTTTACCGTTTCCAACGGCTCTTTATGAGGTTCAATGGACCTTTCCTCTTGTCTGAGTAGTCGGGAGATCTCTTCTGGAATTTTGTCGTCATTTTCTTCTTCAGCCTCGAATACCGGGAACTCAAAGTTGGGAGAAAGCATCGGATCGTATGTTTCAACTGGGTTTAAAACAAGCAATCTGCATGACGTGATGATTCGTGTTTAGAAGAGATAGAGAAAATGCAAGTGTGTGCTGTGTATTATTTTACTGCTTGTTTTTATTATTGAATTGTTTTTTAGGATTACCATTTTCTGAAAAAGCAAAAAGTGAAAACAGCAATTAATGCGGAAATTACAGAACGACGTTATTTTATTAATGAACAAGTCAACTCTTGAAACTACAGCCCTATAAAACAAAACTCTGTCGCATCGGGCAAAGCGAAGAGGGAAATTTTACAGAAAGCGAGCCCTATCAAAATATTCGTTTCACCTGGGCAGGGTGAAAGGTTAAAAGATGGCAATTACTTTGACTGGTGAATGGCCTTCGAAACATTGACAGCAACCCACTGGTGGCGAACTCCTCGGTGAATCACAAAGTCTGGCACCTTCCTTGATTTGTCTTCAGAAATAACGCTGATTTCTGGTGGAGCAGGATCATTGGAATCTGTCTCCCAGGAAGAATTGTCGTAGGAGGATTCCTCTGTTGTATTATGCATAGCATTTGTGCTCTCAGCTGTATCTCCCCATCCAGTTGGCTGGATGTCTTCGAACCTGATACGAGAGCTTTCAGGCGCAGTGTACTTGACCATAAAGTCGTATTTTCCACTTGGTTCTCCCAGAGTGTCCCAAACTTCTTTGGAACTGGAGGAGTCATCCCTCTCGATGACGTTGACCTCGGGAAAAGCATAGTTGATGAATTCTAGTCTGGCAAACGTTGCAAATTCATCTTCATGTTGAGTAGTTTCTGAATGACCTGAGTGTTGATCCCATGACATGGTGGGGACACAGGTATTCTGTTCAATGACGGTCAGCTGAGTTTCATTGTTCGGCTGACTTTCTTGCCCCAAGTTTCCTGGGTAAGGCTGCCACATTGGCAGACCATCCATTGGGCCATAGTAGTTGTAGTCAAAATTGTCTTTCATCAGAGTGTCATCCTCTAATGAATTTGGCGGAGCACGACATCCTTCCGGATCACAATCTCCATATATCTTTTCGACATCTGATCTTGGTATAAATCTCGGACTTTCTGTAGGAAAGCAAAAAGGCATAGGCACCTCTTCCTGAGACATATAACCGTCCTCGTTAAGATAGGACTTCCATTCTTCATCCGTGTCAGAGGGATCTTCCTCATTAATAGCATGCACGGCTTGAGACACTGGGTGAAGGAAACCTCCACTGTGGAAGAAGTTTTGCAGGGGATGAAGACTTTCATCGTTGGCAGCTGTCTGGGTATAGGTTGCAGAAAAACCAAGACCCTTCTTGGTTGTATTGCTAGTAGGAATGACAAGTTGTCCCCATCCTGTCGTATCGGTACTCTCGACCGCTTTGATAGCATCATTGTATAAGGAAATCGAGGTTCCTCCTTTGAACTGATTGTTCTTGCTTACCGACAATGCTTGGAACTGCGTTCCAATAACCTCTTCGAGTTCTATACCAGTAGAAGACGATAAATTGCTTACGAGCAAGGCCTGTTCTCCACAGACTGTGACAAGTTGATCGTTCTTGACGAACTTTAGCTTTTGGTGGAGGGTTGAAGTGACCGCTCCAGCCTGGTGCATCCAAGGTCTTCCTAATAAACAACTGTATATTGCTCGGATGTCCATGACCTGGAAAGTGACATGGAAAGTGTGAGGACCGATAGTTATGGGAAGATCCACTTCGCCGATAACCGTTTTTCTGGATCCGTCGAATGCTTTGACGACGACCTCGCTGATTCTCATTGGAGGGCCTTTGAATGATAACTGCATCAAAGTAGACTTCGGCATAACATTCAGGGCTGACCCTGTGTCTACCAGTACGCTGGCCAATGCGTCGTCCTGGCAGTTAACTGTGATATTGAGCGCCATGTTATGACGGCGACCCTCTTCAGGTAATTCTTCATCACTAAATCCCAAATTATTGCAGGAAGTGATGTTAGAGACAATGCTATCGAACTGTCTGATTTTTACATCTTGTTCCACAAAGGCTTGCTCCAAGACTTTCTGTAAAGCCTCCTTGTGGGCTTCTGAACTAAGTAACAGTGATAACACCGAGATCTTTGAAGGAGTCTATAATAGTTGATCAACAATGTTATATTCACTCCTTTGGATGATCTTCAGCATCTCATCATCATTTTTCGAAAGGTCGGGATTACTGGATTGACCGACTGGTGGATCGGGAGCTTCCGTCTGAAGTTCCTTTTCTTTGTTATGTTCCCCAACCCCTCGGTTGAAGATTCTACCACTCCGTGTTACTCGACTGATGTCTGTAATATTCACGACGGAGGGTAATGGAATTTCCTTTCCATTTTCAATGGTCGTTGCACTGTATTTGTAAGGGATAGCCTTAGTTGATTCATAAGGTAGTGGTCCTGGCAGATATATGACTATGGGAACCTTCTGGTTTTTCTGACCATCATAAGTGATCTCGATCCGTTCCCGGTTGGGAACTTTAGATTCGTCAAGTAGAGGGATAATGGCAAAAACATCCCTGGTCCTGTGATGACCAGAGATTGTGACAACATCCTCAACTTGATCGGCAAGGTAGTTCGGCGTCCAGTTGATAGGTCTAGAACCTGGATATGGACGAATCTCTCCACGATCCACCTGACCCTGAAGGGCTGCTCGCACAAGGTAGCATCCTTGGTTACTTTCCGAACAGACGCTACAACGGTCGTAATTGTGTGGTGGCACCTGGCCACGCCCACTTTGAATACAATGTAACCTCACTAGGTTAGCTTCCACGAGCCGGACATCCTGACTTTGACGCCGAGTGGGGGTTCTGTTACTGATACTAATTTGATGAGTATCTTCATCCATGTAGATCGGCATCCACCAATGATTTAACAAGTGCTGAAGTGCCTCCTGGACAAGGGTACAACCTCGATCAATTTCGCAACCCACTTTACAGCTTTGATAGTCATGTGATATTAAGAATCCGAGTCGGACCTACTCAGCATGTAACTCTACCAGGTTGGTATTCATCACGCGAATATCAAAGATCTGGACCATGTTGATCTGATAGGAATTCCTATCATGGTAGTCTTGGATCCATCCAAGATCCATCTGACGCTGGAGGGCCTCTTGCATGAAAGAGCATCCCTGTTTGTTTACCGAGCAAGTCAGACAGGAACTGTAATCGTGCCGCGGCAGATTATGATACTGGCTTTGCCTTGAGTGCATTGCCACCAAGTTAACATTCATCGCACGGATGTCGTGGTTTTGAATGACGTTAGAATTCGTATAGACCATGTTAACTCCACGAACTCGGTGCTCTTGGATCCATCCGAGATCCATTTGTTCCTGTAGAGCTGCTTGCACTACAAAACATCCTTGGTTGTCTTTAGAGCAGATATCACACTGATGACAGTTATGAGGTGGCACATGGCCATATCCACTCTGTCTATAATGCATCTTGACCAGATTGGTCTTCAACAAGAGTACATCGTGAATTTGATAGACATCGTTAGTCTCTCTTTCTATCAAATTGACTGCAGCCTTCTCGTGTTGTACGGTTGTTGTTATATAGAGGACGAGCCTGCTGAAGAGGCTGTTGTGTCCTTTGCTGATCAGGTTGGCTCTGCGCAACCTGAGGTTGATAAGTAGGAATAGGCGCAGGATTGATAGCAGGAGTCACAGCTGCTACTGGTTGATATCATCGCCTTTGCCTTCCGAGAGATATATTCCCAATATCTTGCTCTTTTTTCTTAGGGAGAGCACTACCGTATTTTTTAGTACTGCTCGTCGATCCAGTGTCTTTTACCAAATGTCCTTCTCGGATGGCTTCCTCAAGACGTACGCCCATGGTCACCATTTCGGTGAAATCACTGGGTGCACTGGCAACCATTCGGTCATAATAAAATGAGCTTAAGGTCTTTAAGAAGATCTTTGTCATCTCTTTTTCCTCAAGAGGCGGACAAATTTGAGCTGCAATTTCACGCCACCTTTGGGCATACTCCTTAAAGGTTTCCTTGTCCTTTTGCGACATCGATCTGAGTTGATCTCTGTCGGGTACCATGTCCAAATTGTATTTGTATTGTTGGACGAAGGCAGTACCAAGATCTCTGAATGTACTGATCATAGTACGGTTTAAACCCATGTACCATTTTAATGCGGCACTGGTTAAACTATCCTGAAAGTAGTGAATCAGTAGGTCCTGATTCTCCGTCTGAGTTGACATCCGTCGAGCATACATCACCAGATGGCTCTGAGGGCAAGAGTTACCCTTGTACTTTTCAAAGTCGGGCACTTGAAATTTGTGCGGGACTTTCACATTGGGGACTAAGCAGAGGTCTGTGGCGTCCTTTCCAAATAGATCTTGACCGCGAATGGCTTACAGTTCCTTCTGTATTTCCAGGAACTGTTCCTGGAATTCATCCATTCTATCGAACATAGTTTCCTTCTTACCAGAAGGTGTTGGTGGAATCTGTCCTTCCGGGACAGTGTGCACCACAGGGGGTGGTACCGTGACTACGGCAGTAAATCTTGGCGTTTCCCAAAGTTTGTAACCTTCAAGAGTCTTTAGTATGCCCCTGGCATCTTCGCTTTCCTGAAGTTTGTAACCTTCAAGCCCAGCGGCTTCTGTTGTGATTCCCTGATCCTCAGTGATCGGCGGAACATATCCTTCCGGGATATAGTTAACAGGCATGACCCAAGTACGATCTTTCGGCATTTGATACCTAGGATCATATTCCTCCACGATGGGCGTTGAGGTGATCTCCGAGATCACAGTTCTTTGTAGCTAAGCTTCTGCCATGGCTTGCATGTCGTTACGAAGCTTTCTCATATCCTCTCTCAGAGCGTCGATCTCTTCTTTTAACTCTCTATTTTCTTCCTCAAGATTATCCATCCTTTTTTGACGATTGGCCCGAGTATTGTACGAATGAGACAGTTTGACTCTAGAATCGAGACACAAACGTGAGATTCGTAGGTAAGAAGAATACGCGATGTGAGAATGATGAATGCAATGATTATATTAATTGTTTAAGGTTTAATCAAAATAAACTTCGAAAATTAGATCGCATATATCAAACGGTGGGGAAACCCATTTTTATTGAATTCAAATGATTACAGAAATGGAAATCGGGTCCCGAGTCCTCTCTGAAGAGAAATCGGGTGCTGATTCTTTCCTTTTCTTTGACCGGGGCTCTTGGGCCGTTGTCAGGTTGTCATTCCTTTGCCAGGTGAAAGGAGTGAGCAAATTCCTTTGGTCATCTTGATTCTCTACAGCATATTGCTCTAAAATTTCAATCAGAGTATCTTTTTCTTTCAGTAATTGTTGTATTTTGATGCACTCTACGTCGAGGGTGCGGTACTTGTTCTTCCAGGACCTTCTTTCCTTTTGAACTTTGCTGAGAATAACCTGAAGCTTTTCAGTCTCAGTCATGAAGTACATGACAGATTCCCTCGGCGGAAGAATTCCGTAACGAGGATAAGGCATCTTTAGCTTGAGAGCTCTAGTTAGTATCCAGTGGAGATAAGGCTCCACCGAGACACAATCTGGTTTTCCCAGAGACTCTCATCCTTTCTTATGAACGTGTTTCCAAGCGTGCACTATTTCCATCTTTAGTGCTCTGTCGTTTTCTCCTTCTTTGAAGAAAAGACCTTCCAGATGAACACCCAGTGGGATGTGTCTCATCGGGTATCCAAATTGACGGCGAACCAATACCGGATGGTAGTTGATTCCTCCCCTAGTTCCTATGAGGGGTACGTTGGGGAAGTTTCCACAACGGTCAATGATCCTGATTCCCTCATAGATCCTATAACACCATTCTATATCAGAGTTGGTGAGGGACATGATTTTCTGCAACCAACGTAAGGCACTCTTGCAATCCCAAAAAGCAGCAGACTTGGGCAAGTGAGAGATAAACCATTTATAAAGCAGAGGTACACAACATGTGATCTCCCCTTCGCTGTACAAATTCCCCAAGTGTACAGAATGATACGCATCTGCGAGCAAAGTCGGCACAGGGTTTCCAATGAGAAAAACCTTAATGGAGTTAATATCGACGAAGTTATTGATGTTGGGAAACAAAAATAACCCATAGGTGAGCAAGACAAAGATGCTTTCAAAAGCAGTCACGTTTCCTATACTGGCAAAATACAGGGCTTTCTTCGTCAAGAACTGGGCTGGCAAACCTTGGATGCCACCCTTAGTAGTTAGGTGAGTCCTGACCTCAGACTCGTCCAAATGAATTGCTCTTGCAATGGTCTGATTCTTTGGAATTTCTTCCAGTCCAGAAAATGGGGCTCGATCGGTGATATGTAGATCGATCAGGTGAGAATACTCCTCCAGCGTTGGTGCTAGCTGGTAATCCGGGAATGTGAAACAGTGATAAACCGGATCGTAAAACTGAATGAGCACATCCATGATTCCCTCAATCACATGGACTCTTAACATTGGTAGCAGACCCCCGTGCTTGGCTCTGAAAGCCTCAGGGTTAGTGATCATCCTTGCTAACCTTCTCAAATCCTCTAGCTTCGGAACTTTGAAGGTATACCTATGAGTTCTCCTTCTACCGAAATCCATTAGTGCAATCCTTTTCTCTGATATTTGCAATCACAGTGTTAGTTTAATTTGAAAAACAGAGAGACTAGAAGAGAAGTTTTTTGAATGTTTTAATGTTTTTTAGATGAATGCATGAATGCAACACACAAAAACATAGAAAAAACATGGGTTCAAGGGATCGTTGTCATGAAGTCAAGGCTCTACCCATCCCCAAAGGTTTATACTTGGGTGATTTTTGTACCTGTACTCATTATCATCAGCTCCTCCCAGGAAAGCAAAACAACAAGCGGATCGCCAGCGAGTTGTAGAACAATCTTAGAGTAAGTGCCATTCACCGAGAATAGATCACCAGCCTCAAATGAGGGTAGTATCGCGTAACAACTATTCCCGATAGTTTGCGCACTACGAAAGGGTTTGGCTCCTCAGCTTCTCAGACTTAACAACCAGCCCATTGTCTAGGTGAGAGAATGGGTTGCGTTGGTCAGCCTCCACTGAGGTTGATGGTCGACCCCGTCGCCATCACTTATCTTAAGTGTATACTCAATCTTTCCACATACGGCATCACCCACATTCCCATTAGCAGAAAAATAAACACGTATAGCAATTAGGAAAAGCAGTATATATATTTGTCCTAAACATCCTAGACCTCTAAAGCTATGAATCTTAAGTTCCTAACAGAAAATGGGTTCCCCGGCGGAAGCCCCAATCTGTGGTTTTTCACACAAGAGGTGAAAAGGAAAAAGGTCGTGCCTAGATCTAACTTTAAACGGCCCCACGGTGGGCGCCATCTTTCTGTAGCGAACGATTTTGGACGCGGTTCTTAAGCGCTGGTCGCTCTCTGCGGTTGAGCTTAAACTACAGGTCGATTCATTTTTTATCCTATTGTGAGCTGAATAAGGAAGGGAAATAGATGTCTCCAATTAACCCTGCTTTGCATACCGAGTTTAAACAGCGGTCTGTTAGGTTATGAATGCTATCAATGTGGGGGGGCCTTTGTACTGGTTATTTGTATTTTCGCCAATACGGTTTTCTTTCTAGGACTTTCTAGCGGGGAACAAGGGTTAGGATGTAAGGACTGATGCTTTTTGATATATACATGAGAGTATGGGATTTTGGTTTTTTGTTTAGTGTGCTCGCTAAGATTTTTCTTTCAATCTTATGCCTACGTATTCCCGTTTACCGAAACAGGGAAATCAGAGCGTTCGTAGTTCCTCCTATTCTATGAGAGGAAATTGGTGTTTTTGGTGTCTTGTTCAAAGCCCAAGACATGAAGCGAAAGGTGATTTGTATCTTGTTCAAAGCCCAAGATGTGAAGCTGAATGGTCTATTTGTATCTTGTTCAAAGCCCAAGATATGAAGCTAAAAAGTCTCCACTTTAGAGAGAATTTGTCATCTCTAAAGAGGGGGTTGTTTGTCACAACTGTTGGGTGGCTGACTGTAAATGAGGATTACTTTAACCGGGATACGTGGATCCTAGCAATGCCATAATTTCCTTTATAGGGGGTTTTAACTTGAAGGAGAAGACTTTAACTCAGTGTAGAGCAATGCTATCTTTCCTTAGGAATTTCTCATGCTAAAAGAGGGACAGTGGCATAAATGTAGATGATCCAGAGGCTTGCCGCTTACAGCGATTAGATGAAGGGGAAGGAGTTATTGATGTTTGTGTACTGTGAACGAGGCACAGCTTTGATGCTAAAAGGTTGATTGGATCAACCAGTGGTTTTCTTATACAAAGCCTAAGAGGGGGCTAATATATGTCTCGTACAAAGCCCGAGAGAGAGAGGCTAAAAGGGGTTGATCCTACAAGAGGATCTTTTATACTCAACAAGAGAGTGTTTTTGTATCTCGTACAAAGCCCGAGATGGAGGCGAAAAGGTTTGACTCAACAAGAGTTTTTTTATATGTCTCGTACAAAGCCCGAGAGAGAGGCTAAATGTTGTTTGACTCCGCTGGGGAGAATCATTGTACAAAGACCAAGAGAGAGGCTAACTTCATTTAAATAGGATCATTATACAAAGCCTAAGAGGAGGCTATGGCGCTGTTTTAGTTGAGTGACAGGTCCAATATACTGATTTTAAAGAGAAAATCAGTTCTTATATGAGCAACACTGTACTCATGAATTTGATTCAAGGATCCGGGTTATTCCTGTTCTTTAAGGAAGCAGGAAATCCAAAGGGTATTGAGACTGTCCGAGTGTACGGGTTTCCTTCCTATTTAATGAAGGGGTCACTTGAGAATGTCTTTGAGACTCAAGGAAATTAGACCGTCCAAGTCTAGAGTTTCATCTTTTGTACTATGCTTTGAGAAACAGTAGTAGACTCTATGAAAGGACTGTTCTATGAAGATGACTAGGTTCTGTTCCTATACCTCTAGGAGGTGGTCGGGATAATTTGTACGAAGCCCAAGAGGAGGCTGGAAACTTTTAAGAAACCGAGAGGTCCTTGTACGAAGCCCAAGAGAAGGCTATCATTCCCGAAGGAAGAGATCATTATACGAAGCCTAAGAGGAAGTTGTGAATACTTCTAAGAAGCCGTAGGGTCCTTGTCTAAGCCCAAAAGGAGTCGGGGTTGCTTTTAGGAAGCCTGTGGGTCCTTGTACGATGCCCAAGAGGAGGCCGATACTTTTAAGAAGCCCGTGGGTCCCCAAACCCCGAGAAATTCAAGGCAAGCTATTCACAAGGAATAGATCAAGTCAGGAAAGTCCGAGAATTTGGAAGAAACTCAAAGATGCCATTCACGGAGAATACATTCATCTCTGGGAGTAGAGTTTCTTGACAATTCCTAATGAGGACAACCGAAGAGAAGACTGTATCTGGTGATCCTATTGGGGATCTAGTTGTCTATTTCTACGAATAAACAAAACGGCGTCACCTAGTTCTAGACGTAGTTGCCGGGGAAACTCTAAATATCTATACTATTATTACACAGTTGATATGAGTTTATGAAAGAAGACTTACAGTGAAACAGCCCCACAATACAGTTATATGTATATGAAAGCGGTAAATGAAAGCAATAACCACTTACTCGGTTGTAGAGCTTCCATGCTGTTTGGTTAGTTGTTCAACAAAGAAAGATTGAAAAAATAGTATATTCAAAATCAAAGGAGAAAGTGCTTTGAAAAATAAAGATCTGGGGCTTACAGCTCAAGGAGAGGCCCATGGTTTTATCAGTGAGCGCACTGTTTGAATTTGTACAGAGGGACTTATACAAGTGACTGAGGCCCAAAAATATTCTCTGTACAAAGGGATGGGTCTTACACTCTAATAGAGGCCCAAAGAGTTTTAAAGAAAAAGAGTGGGGCTTATAACACGAGGGTAGGCCCAGATGATTTTTCGTTTAAAATGGCGGTCGCGCCGAGATTTTCTTTTAGCGCAGAGGGACTTATACAATAAGTGAGGCCCAAAATATTTTGGTTAAAAGGGGGTTGGGTCTTACACTCTATTAGAGGCCCAAGTGTATTTTAAGAAAAGAAATGGGTCTTACTACTCGAGGGTAGGCCCAAGGTTATTTTGAAAAGGCGACGATCGCGCCGTTTGTTTTTTACGGTATCGGGACTTATACAATACACTGAGGCCCAAAAAATGATTTGGTCAAAAAAGGATTGGGTCTTACACTCTATTAGAGGCCCAAAGTGTTTTGAAAATGATTTATGAGGGTTGAATTAATCCAAAACCCTAATTTGTTTTCAAAAATGTATTTAATTGAATAAAAATTCAATTAAAAATGATCAAAATTGTTTAACATATGAAAAACAAACTGTGATCTTGGATTAATGCTTCAAAAATTAAGTATTGACCTACAAAATAATTAGAAAGCATTAAAAGTTGCAAAATCAATGTAGAAAAAATATTTAAAATGTCAAAAACAATTAAAATATTAATTCTTTGCAAAAATATCAATTATATGAAATAAATAATATTTTTGGGATTTTTTGGGAAAATAAAATATTTTAACATTTTTGTGAATTATTAAAAAAAGAATCAACTCAAAATCATTAAAACTTAGAGAGAAATTAATTTTTGAATCAATTAAAGAAAATCACAAAATTCAAATATTTGAAAATTCAAAAAAGGCGCCAAGAACAGCTGAAGAACACGCGCGTGTTCTGGGTTTGACTGATTTGCATTTTCTATCCAATCTCCTTGAATACTTGATTATAACATGCAATCCACATATCATTATGCTCGCCTCAACCTCACGATCATGTCTATGTCCATTAATTTCAGTTAAATTAAACATATAATAGGAAATCATGAAAAATCCTCAAGAACCCTAATTTCTGCATGAAGGCTTGGATTTTTGATACACGATTCAAACAATGCAATTAATTGAGGGGAAACATTCCATGCATGATTATGAACATATGGCCAAATTATTGTGCAGCAAAAATTGTGTGGATCATAGAGTTAGAAGAGCTCATGCTTACCACTTGCAGCTGGTGATCGTGATTTGTGTTGGAGGTGTTACTGCTAGGTTCCAATGATGTGGATAGCTTCCCTAGGTGCCAAGTGATGTGTCTGAGTGCTTGGAATGGATTGAAATGGTTTGGAATTTAAGATGGCACCTCAACTGCAAAGCTGTCAATAACTTGAGCAATTGGCTGGTGATTTTGTGAAATCTGTGTTCCAGATGTTATGTGAGTGTTTGGATCACTTCTATGTGATGTATGTGAGGTGTGTGAGTGATTGGTTTGATTGGAAAAGCTCTCAAACTCAAAACCCGATAGCTACCTTGCTAAGAAAGGCATTTTTGCCAAGAGAAAGAGATTTTGAGGAAAGCATCTGTTAGATGGCTTTGGTGTACTCAAACTGATCACAATTGAGCTCTATTTATAGTATAGCGAGTTTTTTTTGCAAGGAATAGTGAATGGCAGCTGCTAAGTAGGTTTGGCCAATGTTGGCAAATGAAAATCCAAGTATCCTCTAGCCATTGACTAGAGGTTAGGGCACAGAGCTTTGGTTCCCTTGGTCTTGGATAAGTCTTGACTGATTTTAGATGAGAATATCTCAGTCCATGCCACCTTGATGCTTCCATTGAATGCTCCAATCCAAATTTGAAGTCTTGTCCCTATTTTGGCCATTCTAGGTTCAACATGCTATTTCTTGTTCCATGGACTTTGGAGGCTTGGCTCAGTGATTGTCCCCTTTAGATTCAATCCTCTGAGGTGTCAAAGTGGATAGGAGGATTTGAATTTGGCTGGTTTTGGCAAATCGAGCCAAATTGCAAATTCTGCCTTGCCTTTGACAGATTTCAGCAAGGCAACTTTCCAATGCCATATCTCATGACTCAAATGGAATTTGGCAATGTTCTTGGTCATTTTGGAAAGCCCTTACATGATACAACAACTGTTTGAACATGTTTGGTTTTGATCTCTTTTGAATCCAAGTGAAAAATCCCCCTACATTTGGAAAAAAATGAAGACAGATTCTAACTTAGTGAAAATTTCACTAAGTGTTGGAAAAAGTGACATTTTCATTTTTCAGCCATTTTGATCACTCCATAACTCAAAATCCTTAATGAATTGGACTTCGGTCTAGTTGAAGTTTTTATATAGGGTAATGAGGGCTCCAAATCCATCTTTGGATGAGGAAAAATGGCGTTGTGGTTTAGGAGTTATGATCCTCCAAAGTTGGTACCCTAGCCACTTTATTTTTAACTTAGAAAATTTTCTAAGTTTTTATGGTTACCCCTTTTACAAGTTATCCAACTTTTCTTGATTTTTCTTGATGAATGATGATTCAAATCATACATTAACATCATTTTAGGGTTAAAAATCCATTTTGGTGAAAAATCTCAAAAAGTCAAAGTTGACTTTTGTGCACAGTTGACTTTTTATCAGATGAATTCCAAACTGTGCAATTCTTCAGGAAATCATGTCCTTGACCTAAATCAAACTTGATGGACATGTTCCATGGGTGTCATAGGGTATATTGAATCATGTCTTAGGGCTTGGGAGCATGTCTTGGTCAAAAGTCAAAGTTACAGTTGACTTTTTCCTTAAAACCCTAATTGTGGTGCAGATGAAATTGAGACTTGTTGCTCAAACTTCTTGGATTAATCCATTGTTCCAAATGGATTAACATAGTTCATTAGAGACCCTCAAACCCTCTCTTGAGGTCTTGGCTCATGATTTGCCCCAAAAGTTAACTTAGGGGTGAATTAGGTCAAGAAACCCTAATTCCTGATTTTTTATGTATGCATCCCCTGAGGTCAAATTGACTTGATGATTGGGTCCATGAGGTTCCATGGAGTATATTAGGTTGTGTTTTGGATCATTGGCTTGTGCCCAGATGAAAATTTCCATCTGGGGGCCCTGGTCGACCAAAACCCTAATTTGGTGATACTGGCGATCTCGAGGCTTGATCCACCTAGAAGGGAGCAGCTTTGTGCTTAATCCTTGAAGTGGGAGTCCTTTTTGATCCATTGTGAATGTTTGAGAGGTTAGACAAGTTGAAGATCATGTCATTCCTTGATTGATCATTTGTCTAAAGCTCTGAGAGGACTAGAAACCCTAAATTTGATTGCAGTGGATGCTCACCCATCTTTGGGGAGACTGACAAGGTAGGATGGTTCCTCCATATTGTGGTGATGATTTATACAATGATGGGAAATATTAGTGGTCAAAATTTGGGGTATGACAGTTGGTTCAAAATAGCAATTCTGCCTTGCTTAGGAGAAATAGTCCATGCGGGGAATACCGTTGGTCGGGCTTAGGAGATAAGAACTCGGCCGAGGGTATCAGATGGGAAAGTCGCATCTGATACAGATGATCCTTCGTTCAAGCGTACTGGTCTAGAAGGAGTACTTTGATTCTGCACTTTGAAGTTTGCCCACTTCCGGAGAAACGATTGATGTTCTTTCGATGTTCAACAGTCAAAAGAAATGACATCTTTAATTTAAAAGCAGAAAAAAGTTTTAACAAGTAAATTCGTTTTTATTTTATTTCAAGAATCGCTGATCATGTTAAAATGTCGTTCTATAAAGCTAAAACAAATGAGAATTACAAACAAAAGCACAAGGGCTCAAATTTTATTGATAGGATGGAGATCAGCCAAGCGCGTGATTCCATAGAGTATTTACAAAGTTAAAAAAATGGTAATTTACAGGGAAAAAGGCTACGTTGAAACATAACGACCACTATCCTTCTACCAACTTTGAATTCGGGACATCCTGAGCTTCTGTCGAAGATAACCTTGACTGGAGTTTTCCTGACGGATGATGCAACTGCTGCTGAGGGACTTGCCCCTGTTGAACATAGTTACTTGCCATTATCCCTAATTTTTGCCTGGATTGTACTTTGAGATTTCCAATCCACCGGGATGATTTTTGATTGTGTCTCTAATTTTTGCCTGGACCGCCCTTTTGGGTTTTCGATCCACCGAGACATTTTTTTTTAGTTTAGGCGAAGTATTTCTTGATTACGTCAACATTTGTGGGGTAGGAAAATTCTTCTCCATCCATGGTTGCAAGTCTCAAGGCGCCGTCTGAGAAAGTTTTCTTGACCACATAGGGGCCGTCATAATTCGGAGTCCATTTACCCCGAGAATCAGTGAGAAAATATTGTATCTTCTTGAACACGAGGTCTCCTTTTATGAAGACGCGAGGTCAGACCTTTTTGTCGAACGCCTTCTTCATCCTTTGTTGATACAACTGACCGTGACATAGAGCCATCATTCGTTTCTCTTCAATCAGATTCAGTTCGTCGTGTCGACTTTGACACCTTTCAACTTCTGAAAGCTTAGCTTCCATCAATACCCAGATTGATGGGATCTCTACTTCTATGGGGAGCACTGATTCCATGCCATATACTAGACAGAAAGGGGTTGCCCCGGTTGAAGTGCGGACAGATGTGCGATAACCGTGAAGAGCAAAGGGTAGCATCTCGTGCCAATATTTGTAAGTTACAACCATCTTCTGAACAATCTTCTTGATGTTCTTGTTAGCCGCTTCTACCGCTCCGTTCATCTTGGGTCGGTAGCGAGATGAGTTATGGTATTCGATCTTAAACTCAATGCACAACTCTTTCATCATCTTATTGTTCAAGTTAGATCCATTATCTGTAATGATCTGGCTCGGAACACCATAACGGCATATGAGATTGTTTTTGATAAATCAGACTACTACTTGTCTGGTTACATTGGCGTATGACGCCGCTTCGACCCACTTGGTGAAGTAGTCAATGGCTACCAGGATGAACCGATGTCCGTTTGAAGCCTTGGGCTCTATCACGCAAATCATGTCGATTCCCCATATGGAAAAAGTCCATGGGGAAGAGAGAACTTTGAGATGCGATGGCGGTACATGGATTTTGTCAGAGTATATCTGACACTTATGAAACCTTCTCATATACTTGTAGCAGTCAGATTCCATGGTCAACCAGTAGTACCCTGCTCTCAGAATTTTTCTCGCCATTGTTTGTCCATTGGCATAAGTTCCAAAGGATCCTTCATGAATTTCTTTTATCAGCATGTCTGCTTCTGGTCTGTCTATGCATCGGAGCAAGACCATGTCAAAGTTCCTCTTATAGAGTATATCACCGCTCAGGAAGAAGTTTCCATCCAGTCTTCTGAGGGTCTTTCTATCTTTCCTGGATGCCCCAGGTGGGTACTCCTATTTCTGAAGCAAGCATTTGATATCATGATACCAAGGTTTGTCGTCTATGACTGCTTCGATCGTGAAGACGTAAGCGGGACGTTCAAGGCGCATAATGTCGATCTTAGGTAGGTCATTCCATCGACCTACGCTAATCATGGAAGAGAGAGTGGCTAATGCATCAGCCATGTGATTCACCTCACGAGGGATATGATGAAACTCGATTCTGTTGAAGAAAGGCAACAACCTTCTTGCATAATCTTTGTAAGGAATCAATCCTGATTGGTATGTGTTCCAATCTCTTTTAATCTGATTGATAACCAGGGCTGAATCGCCATATACGTCCAAGTTCTTGATCCTTAAGTCGATCGCTTCTTTGAGACCCATGATACAAGCTTCGTATTCGGCCTCATTGTTTGTACATTTGAACGTAAGTCTGGCAGTGAAAGGAATGTGGGTACCCTAAGGGGTAACAATGATTGCCCTAATTCTGTTTTCGTAATGATTGACTGCTCCGTCAAAGATTAGTCCCCATTGGTAACCGGGTTCTGGCCCTTCACTGGGTAGCAGTTCATCGCAGTCTTTCATTTTTAGATACATGACATCTTCGTCTGGGAAGTCAAACCCGATTGATTCTCGATCGTCAATCGGTTGATGAGCCAAATGATCGGATAAAATACTTCATTTAACAGCTTTTTGAGCATGGTACTCTATGTCATATTCAGATAACAACATCTGCCAACGGGCAATCCTTCCCGTGAGAGCAGGTTTTTTGAAGACGTGCTTGATTGGATCCATCTCGGAGACCAACCAAGTAGTCTGACGAATCATGTATTGGCGAAGACGTTTGGCTGCCCAAGCCAAAGCACAACAATTTTTCTCGAGTGTAGTGTACCGAGTTTCACAGTCGGTAAACTTCTTGCTCAGATAGTAAATGGTAGACTCTTTCCTTGTGGTTTCGTCTTGTTGGCCAAGTACACATCTCATTGAGTCCTCTAGGACTGTGACGTAAATGATCAGTGGTCTTCCTTCCACTAGAGGTGACATGATTGGCGGATTCAACAGATATTCTTTAATACTGTCGAAGGCGGTTTGACAGTCTTCTGTCCAAACGCAATCCTGATTCTTTTTGAGTAATTTGAAAATCGGCGTACATGTCGCGGTCATGAGGAATATGAATCGGGAGATGTAGTTCAAACGTCCCAGGAATCCCCTGACTTGTTTTTCAGTTTTCGGAGAAGGCATATCTTGAATGGCCTTGACCTTGTCAGGATCAACCTCAATTCCTTTTTTACTGACGATGAACCCTAAGAGTTTCCCTGAACGGACACCGAAGGTGCATTTGTTGGGATTCAAGCGGAGTTTGTATTTTCTCAACCGCTCGAATAGCTTTGACATGTGGGTCACATGCTCCTCTTCTATCTTAGATTTTGCTATCATATCATCGACATATACCTCGATTTCCTTATGTATCATGTCATGAAACAGAGTAGTCATGGCCCTTTCATAGGTTGCCCCGACGTTCTTCAAACCGAACGGCATTACCTTGTAGCAAAAGGTACCCCATGGGGTAATGAACGAAGTTTTCTCCATGTCTTTCGGCGCCACTTTAATTTGATTATAGCTCGAGAATCCATCCATGAAGGAGAAAACTTTGAACTTTGTTGTACTGTCTACCAGCATGTCAATGTGTGGAAAAGGAAAGTCATCCTTTGGACTAGCCTTGTTTAGATCCCTTTAGTCGACACACATTTTGACCTTTCCGTCCTTTTTGGGAAATGGTACGATGCTGGCTAACCACTGAGGATATTCTGACGTAGCGAGGAAACCCGCGTTGATTTGTTTTTGTACCTCCTCTTTGATTTTGATGGCCATGTCCGGGTGAGTCCGTCTCAACCTCTGTTTCACTGGCGGACATTCCGATCTTAATAGTAGATGATGTTCCACGATACTGGTATCCAACCCTGGCATATCCTGATAGGACCAAGCGAATACATCGGGAAACTCTCTGAGAAGCTTTGTTAAACTTTCTTTAGCAGTTGGACTGAGCAGTGCCCCAATCTTGATTTCTTTTCTCTCTTTTTCCAAACCCAAGTTTACCATTTCCAACGGCTCTTTGTGAGGTTCAATGGACCTTTCCTCTTGTCTGAGTAGTCGGGAGATCTCTTCTGGAATTTCGCTGTCAACTTCTTCTTCAGCCCCAAATACCGGGAACTCACAGTCAGGAGAAGGCATCAGATCGTATGTTTCAACGGGGTTTAAAACAAGCAATCTGCATGATGGTATGATTCGTGTTTAAAAGAGATAGAGAAAATGCAAGTGTGTACAATGTATTTCTTTTACTGCTTGTTTTTATTATTGATTGTTTTTTAGGATTAGCATTTTCTGAAAAAGCGAAAAGGGAAAACAACAATTAATGCGGAAATTACAGAACGACGTTATTTTATTAATGAACAAGTCGATTCTTGAAACTACATCCCTATAAAACAAAACTCTGTCGCTTTGGGCGAAGCGAAGAGGGATAATTTATAGAAAGCGAGCCCTATCAAAACATCCGTTTCACCTGGGTAGGGTGAAAGGTTAAAGATGGCAATTACTTTGACTTATGAACAATCTTCGGAACATCGACAGCAACCCATTGGCGGCGAACTCCTTGGTGAATCACAAAGTCTGGCACCTTCCTTGATTTGTCTTTAGAAATAACGCTGATTTCTGGCAGAGCAGGATCATTGGAATCTGTCTCCCAGGCAGAGTTGTCGTAGGAGGATTCCTCTGTCGCATTTTGCATAGCATTCGTGCTCTCAGCTGTATCTCCCCATCCAGTTGGCTGGATGTCTTCGAGCCTAATACGAGAGCTTTCAGGAGTGGTGTACTTGACCATGTATTCGTATTTTCCACTCGGTTGTCCCATGGTGTCCCACACTTCTTTGGAACTGGAGGAGTCATCTCTCTCAATGACGTTGACCTCGGAAAAAGCATAGTTAATAAATTATAGTCATGCAAATGTTGGGAATTCATCGTCGTGTTGAGTAGTTTTTGAATGACCTGAGTGTTGATCCCATGACATGGTGGGGACGCAGGTATTCTTCTCAATGATGCTCAGCTTATTTCCATTATTCGGCTGACTCTCTTGCCCCAAGTCACCTGGGTAAGGTTGCCACATCAGCAGACCATCCATCGGGCCATAGTAGTTGTAGTCAAAATTGTCCTTCATCGGAGTGTCTTCCTCTAATGAATTTGGTGGAGCACGACATCCTTCCGGATCATAATCTCCATATATCATTTCGACATCTGACTGGGGTATAAATCTCGGGTTGTGTGCAGGAAAGCAAAAGGGAGTATGCATTTTGTCCTGAGACATATAACTGTCCTCGTTGAGGTAGGACTTCCATTCCTCATCTGTGTCAGAGGGATCCTCCTCATTGATAGTGTGTACTTCTTTAGTCACTGGTTGAAGGAAGCCTCCATTGTGGAAGAAATTCTGAATGGGATGAGGGCTTTCATCGTTGGCAGCTGTCTGGGTACAGGTTGCAGAAAAACCAAGACCCTTCTTTGTTTTATTGTCAGTAGGAATGACAAGCTGTCCCCATCATGTTGTATTGGCACCTTCGACCATTTTGATAGCGTCTTTGTATGAGGAAATCGAGGTTCCCCCTTCGGATTGGTTGCCACTGTGTAGCGAAAACGTTTAGAACTGAGTTTCGATTACACCCTCTAGTTCCACATAAGTGGAAGACGATAAATTGCTTACGAGCAAAGCCTGTTCCCCACAGATTGTGACGAGTTGACCGTTCTGGATGAACTTTAGCTTTTTTTGGAGGGTCGACGTGACCGCCCCAACCTGATGTATCCAAGGTCTTACTAATAAACAACTGTACGTTGCCTGGATGTCCATGACTTGGAAAATGACTTGGAAAATGTGAGGACCGATAGTTATGGGAAGGTCGACTTCGTCAATAACCATTTTTTTGGATCCGTAAAATGCTTTGACGACGACCTCACTGATTCTCATCAGAGGGCCTTTGAATGATAATTGCATCAAAGTGGACTTCGGCATAACATTCAAGGCTGATCCTATGTCTACCAGTATGCTGGCCAAAGCATCGTCCTGGCAGTTGACTGTAATGTTGAGCACCATATTATGACGGCGACCCTCTTCAGGTAATTCCTCATCACTAAATCTCAAATTATTGCAGGAAGTGATGTTAGAGACAATGCTATCAAATTGTCTAATTGTTACATCCTGTTCCATAAAGGCTTGTTCCAAGACTTTCTGTAGAGCCTCCCTGTGCGCTTCTGAACTGAGTAACAGTGATAATACCGAGATCTTTGAAGGAGTCTGTAACAGTTGATCAACAATATTGTATTCACTCCTTTGGATGAGCTTTAGCATCTCATCATCGTTTTTCGAAAGGTCGGGATTACTGGATTGACCGGCTGGCGGATTGGGAATTTCCGTCTGAGGTTCCTTTTCTTTGTTGGACTCTCCAACTCCTTTGTTGAAGATTCTACCACTCCGTGTTACACGAATGATGTCTGCAATATTTACGACAGAGGGTAATGGAATTTCCTTTCCATTTTCAATTATCGTTGCACCGTATTTGTAAGGGATAACCTTAGTTGATTTATACGGTAGTGGTCCCGGTAGATAGATGACTATGGGAACCTTCTAGTTTTTATGACCATCGTAAGTAATCTCGATTCGTTCCTAGTTTGGAACTCTTGATTCGTCAAGTAGAGGGATGATGGCAAAAACATCCCTAGTCCTCTGATGACCCAAGATTACGACAACATCCTCGATTTCTTCGGCAAGGTAATTCGGTGTCCAGTTGATTGGTCTGGAACCCGGATATGGGCGAATCTCTCTACGATCTACCTGACCCTGAATTGATGCTCACACAAGGTAGCACCCTTGGTTACTTTCCGAACAGACTCTACAACATTCATAATTGTGTGGTGGCACCTGGCCACGCCCGCTTTGAATGCAATGCAACCTCACTAGGTTAGTTTCCACAGATCGGACATCCTGACTTTGACGCCGAGTAGGGTTCTTGTTATTGACACTAATTTGCTGAGTGTCTTCATCCATATAGATTGGCATCCACCAGTGATTTAACAAGTGCTGAAGTGCCTCCTGGACAAGGGTACAACCTCGATCATTTTCGCAACCCGCTCTACAACTCTGATAATCATGTGATACCAAGAATCTGAGGTGGACCTACTCAGCATGTAACTCTACCAGGTTGGTATTCATTAAGCAAATGTAAAAGATCTGAACCATGTTGATCTGATAGGGATTCCTATAATGGTAGTCCTGGATCCATCCAAGATCCATCTGATGCTGGAGGGCCTCTTATATGAAAGAGCATCCCTGTTTGTTTACCGAGCAAGTGAGACAGGAACTGTAATTGTGTCGTGGCAGATTATGATACTGGCTTTGCCTTGAGTGCATCGCCACCAAGTTGACATTCATCGCACGGATGTCGTGGTTTTGAATGATGTTAGAATTCGTATAAACCATGTTAACTCCACGAACTCTGTGCTCTTGGATCCATCCTAGATCCATCTGTTCCTATAGGGCAGATTGCACTACACAACACCCTTGATTGCTTTTAGAGCAGACATCACATTGATGATAATTATGAGGTGACACATGGCCATATCCACTTTGTCTACAATGCATCTTGACCAAATTGGTCCTCAATAAGAGTAGATCATGAATTTGATAGACATTGTTAGACTCTCCCTCTATCAGGTTGATTGCAGCTTTCTCATGTTGAGGCAGCGGGTTCGTGAGAACATTGGGATTCGTATCTTTGAAAGATAAGAGCCCGCTCCTAACAAGCTTTTGCACGTCAGATTTGAAATTGAGACAATTCTCTATGTTATGCCCTGGTCCTCCTTGATGGTAAGGGCAAGTCTGATCCACCTTAAACCAAAAAGGCAGATTTTCTGGTACTGTAAGAGGAGACTTAGTCTGGATGTGCCCCTTGGCCAGAAGTAACGGAAATAGTTCTGCGTACGATACGGTTATAGGATCAAATCCTTGTGGTCGCGTTGTACGGTTGTTATTGTATTAAGAACGAGACTGCTGAAGAGGTTGTTGTGTCCTTTGCTGAAGTTGCTGTTGATTAGGTTGGCTCTGCTCAACTTGAGGTTGATACATAGAAATAGGCGCGATAGCAGGAGTTACAACTGCTACTGGTTGATAATGTCACCTTTGCTTTCCGAGAGAGATATTCCCAATATCATGCTATTTTTTCTTAGGGAGAGCACTACCGTATCGTTTTGTACTACTTGATGATCCAGTGTCTTTGACTAAACGTCCTTCTCGGACGGCTTCCTCAAGAAGAACTCCCATACTGACCATTTCGGTGAAATCACTAGGCGCACTGGCAACCATTCTGTCGTAGAAAAATGAGCTCAAGGTCTTTAAGAAGATCTTTGTCATCTCTTTTTCCTCAAGAGGTGGACAAAATTGGGCGGCGATCTCATGCCATCTTTGAGCGTACTCCATAAAGGTTTCCTTGTCCTTTTGTGACATTGATCTGAGTTGATCTCTGTCTGGTGCCATGTCCAGATTGTATTTGTATTGTTGGACGAAGGCAGTGCCAAGATCTCTGAATGTGCTGATCGTAGCGCGGTTTAAACCCATGTACCATTTTAAGGCAGCACCGGTTAAACTATCCTAAAAGTAGTGAATCAGTAGGTCCTGATTTTCTGTCTGAGCTGACATTCGCCGAGCGTACATCACCAAGTGACTCTGAGGGCAAGAATTACCCTTGTATTTTTCAAAGTCGGGCACTTAGAATTTGTACGGAACTTTCACATTGGGGACCAGACAAAGGTCTGCGGCGTCCTTTCCAAATAAATCCTGACCACGAATAGCTTGCAGTTCCTTTTGCATTTCCAGGAACTGCTCCTGGAATTCGTCCATTCTGTCAAACATAGTTTCCTTTCTACCAGCGGGTATCTGTGGAATCTGTCCTTTCGGGACAGTGTGCACCACAGGGGGTGGTACCGTGACCACGACAGTGAATCTTGGCGCCTCCCAAAGTTTGTAACCTTCAGGGGTCCTCAGTATGCCTCTGGCATCCTCGCTTTCCCGAAGTTTGTAACCTTCAGGCCCAACAGCTTCTGCTATGATTCCCTAATCTTCAATGATCGGCGGAACATATCCTTCCGGGATATAGTTAATAGGCATGCCCCAAGGGCGATCTTTCGACATTTGATACCTAGGATCATACTTCTCTACTATGGGCATCGAGGTGATCTCTGAGATCACAGTTCTTTGTTGTTGAGCTTCTGCCATGGCTTGCATGTCGTTACGAAGCTTTCTCATATCCTCTCTCAGAGCGTTGATCTCTTCTTTCAACTCTCTGTTCTCTTCCTCAAGATTATCCATATTTTTCTGACGATTGGCCCGAGTATTGTACGAATGAGACAGTTCGACTCTAGAACCGAGGCACAAATGTGAGATTCGTAGGTAAGAAGAATACATGACAGGAGAATGATGAATACAATGATTATATTAATTGTTTTTTGGCTTAATTAAAATAAACTTCGACAATTAGATTGCAAATATCAAACAGTGGGGAAACCCCGTTTTATTGAATTCAAAGGATTGCGGAAACGGAAATACAGTAAATTACAAGGTGCGAAAACAGAAACCTAAGCTAATGGGTCCCGAGTCCTCTCTGAGGAGAACTCGGGTGCTGATTCTGGCACTTTCCTCTTCTTGGACCGGGGCTCTTGGGCCATTGTCGGGTTGTCATTCCTTTGCCAGGTGAAAGGAGTGAGCACATTCCTTTGGTCATCCTATTTTTCCACAGCATGTTGCTCTAAAATTTCAATCAGAGCATCCTTATCTTTCAGTAATTGCTATATTTTGATACACTCCACATTGAGAATGCGGTATTTGTTATTCCAAGACCTCCTCTCCCGTTGAACTTTGTTGAGAGTAACCTGAAGTTTTTTCGTCTCAGTCATGAAGTACATGACAGATTCCCTTGGCGAAAGAACTTCGTGACGAGGATAAGGCATCTTTAGCTTGAGAGCTCTAGTTTGTACCCAGTGGAGATAAGGCTCCACCGAGACACAGTCCAGTTTTCCTAGAGACTCTCGTCCTTTCTTATGAATGTGTTTCCAAGCATGCACTATTTCTGTCTTTAGTGCTCTGTCATTTTCCCCTTCCTTGAAGAAAAGACCTTCCAGATGAGTGTTGCGCGGGACATGCCTCATCGGGTATCCAAATTGATGACGAACGAGAACTGGATGGTAATTGATTCCTCCTTTAGTTCCCATGAGGGGTACGTTGGGGAAGTTTCCACAACGGTCAATGATTCTGATCTCGTCGTAGATCCTATTGCACCAATCTATGTCAGAGTTGGTGAGAGACATGATTTTCTGCGACTAACGTAAGGCACTCTTATGATCCCAAAAAGCGACAGACTTAGGCAAATGGGAGATAAACCATTTGTATAGCAAGGGTACACAGCACGTGATCTCCCCTCCACTGTACAAATTCCCTAAGTGTACAGAATGATACACGTCGGCGAGTAAGGTTGGTACAGGGTTTCCAATGAGAAAAACCTTAATGGCGTTGATATTGACGAAGTTATTAATGCTGGGCAACAGAAATAACCCGTAGGTGAGTAAAACAAAGATGCTTTCAAAAGCAGTCACGTTCCCTATACTAGCGAAGTACAGGGCCTTCTTTGTCAGAAACGGGACTGGCAAACCTTGTATGCCACCCTTAATGATCATGTGAGTCCTGACTTCTGACTCATCCAAATGAATCGCTCTTGCAATGATCTGACCCTTTGAAATTTCTTCCAGTCCAGAAAAAGGAGCTCGATCAGTAATGTGTAAATCGATCAGATGAGAATACTCCTCCAGCGTTGGTGCTAGTTGATAATCCGGGAATGTAAAACAGTGATAAACTGGATTGTAAAACTAAATGAGTGCTTCCAAGATTCCCTCAATCACATGGACCCTTAACAGAGGTAGCAGACCTCCGTACTTGGCTCTGAAAGCTTCTTGGTTTGTGATCATTCTCGCCAAACCTCTCAAATCCTCTAGTTTTGGAATTTTGAAGGTATACTTATGAGTTCTCCTTCTACCAAAATCCATGAGCGCAATCTTTTTCTCCGACATTTGCAATCATTGTCTTAGTTTAATTTGAAAAAGAGAGACTAGAAGAGAAATTTTTTCTTTGTTTTAATGTTTTTTAAATGAATACATGAATGCAACACACAAAAACATAGAAAAAACATGGGGTTAAAGGGTCGGTGTCATGGAGTCAAGGCTCTACCCATCCCAAAGGTTTATACTAGTGATTTTTGTACCTGTCTTTCATCATCATCAACTCTTGTCGAGCAAACACCAGCGGGCCGGGAACCGTGCTAGGTGGTGTTTTTCGAAGAATCCTCAGAAGAGGGTGGTATCGGGTGGCAACTATTTCCGATAGCCTCCACACCACTAAAAGGAGTTTTTCCTAGGTGTATACTCAATCTTTCCACATGCGGCATCACACGCATTCCCATTAGCAAAAAAATAAACACATATATCAATTAGGAAAAGCAGTATAAATATTTGTCCTAATGTCCTAGACTTTTAAGAGCTATGAATCCTATGTTCCTGACAGAAAATGGCTCCCCGACGGAGTCGCCACTCTGTGGTTCCTTCCCAATTTAAAGGTTTTTACTTAAGATCCTAGTGAAGTCAACAAAAAGTCCTATCCCTCATGAAGTCGTCAGTGAAGTCACCATTCTTCAAACGATTTTCACCCTAAATTGAAAGAAATCAAGAGCCCCACGGTGGGCGCCACTTTTCTGTAGCGAGCGATTTGGGACGCGGTTCTTAGGCGCTGTCGCTCTTTTGGGGTTTACTACAGGTCGATTCATTTTTTATCCTATTGAAGCTGATGAAGGAAGGGAAATAGATGTCTTCAACAAGAGAGTCTTTTATACTCAACAAGAGAATGATTTTGTATCTCGTACGAAGCCCGAGATGGAGGCTAAAGATTTGACTCAACAAGAGAGTCTTTTATACTCAATAAGAGAGTGGTTTGTATCTCGTACGAAGCCCAAGATGGAGGCTGAAAGGGGATTGACTCAACAAGAGAGTCTTTTATACTCAACAAGAGAGTGTTTTGTATCTCGTACGAAGCCCGAGATGGAGGCTATGGTTACTGTTTCAGTTGAGTGACAGGTCCAGTATGTTGGTTTAAAGAGAAAATCAGTTCTTATATGAGTAATGTTGTACTCAGGGATTTGATTCGAGGATCAGGGTTATTTCCTGTTCTTTAAGGAAATGGGAAATCCAAAGGGTATTGAGACTGTCCGAGTCTGCGGGTTTTATCTTTTGTACTATGCTTAAGGAACAGTAGTAGCAGGATCTAGACTCTTTGAAAGACTGTTCTTTTAAGATGACTAATTTCTGTTCCTATACCTGTAGGAGGTCGTCGGGACAATTTGTACGAAGCCCAAGAGGAGGCTGGAAACTTTTAAGAAGCCGAGGGATAATTTGTACGAAGCCCAAGAGGAGGCTATCATTCCCGGAGGAAGAAATCATTTATACGAAGCCTAAGAAGAGGCTGTGAATACTTCTAAGAAGCTGACGGGTCCTTGTACAACGTCCAATAGAAGGCGGGGATGCTTTTAAGAAGCCTGTGGGTCCCCAAACCCCGAGAAATTCAAGACATGCTATTCACCGAGAATAGATCAAGCCAGGAAAGTCCGAGAATTTGGAAGAAACTCAAGAGATGCCATTCACGAAGAAAAGATCATCTCTGGGGAGTTAGAGTTTCTTGACAATTCCTACGAAGGACAGCCGAAGAGAAGACTGTATCTGGTGCTCCAATGGGGGGTCTAGTTTTGTCTATTTTTAAGAGTGATCAACAAGGCTTAGTGCTAGACGTAGTTTCTGGGGAAACTCTAAATATCTATACTATTATTACACAGTCGATATGAGTTTATGAAAGAAGACTTACAGTGAAACAGCCCCACAGTACAGTTATATACATATGAAAGCGGTAAATGAAAGCGGGTAAACACTTACTCGGTTGTAGAGCTTCCATGTTTTTTTGTTAGTTTGTTCAACAATGAAAACTTTGATAACAATATTATATGCAAAATCAAAGGAGAAAGTGCTTTGAAAACATAGATTGGGGCTTACAGCTCAAGGAGAGGCCCAGATGACGTTTGTTTGAAATGGCGGTCGCGCCGAAATTTCTTTTAACGCAGGGGGACTTATACAATATCAGAGGCGCAAAAAGGTTTTGGTTAAAAGGGGGTTGGGTCTTACACTCTAATAGAGGCCCAAAGAGTTTTGAATGGGTCTTATACCTCGAGGAGAGACCCAAATGGTTTTTTTTTACGGGCGACGATCGCACCGAACTTTTGAAATACAACTGGACTTATACAATAAGTGAGGCCCAAAAAAGGTTTATATTTACAAAAGATTGGGTATTACACTCTATTAGAGGCCCATGAGTGTTTGAAAATGATTTGTGAGGGTGAAAATCAAAGAAACCCTAATTTGCTTTCTTTTAAAAGTAAATATCAAAAGAAAATCAATGAAAAATACCAAATGAATTTGAATAAACCCCTTGTGATTTTTGTTTAGGGTTTGAAAAATGAGGTTTTAATCACAAGAAGAATTGAAACTCATTTGGTTTTGATTTTCAAGGTAAATATTCACTTTTAAAATGTTTAAAAATAATTAAAATGGAATTTATTCACAAAAATACTAATTATATTAAATAAATAATATAAATCTAATTTTTTGTGGAATAAAATATTTCAACATTTTTGTGATTTTTTACAAAAAGAACCAATAAAAAATAATTAAAATTGAAAGAGTTATTAATTTTCCAATTAATTAATAAAACATAAAAATATTGAAAAAATAGCAAAAATGTGAAAAAAACACAAAATGGCATGGGTGGGGTTTGAACCCACGACCTCAAGGTTATAGGGCGCGCGCCTTACCAGTGGGGTGGTGATACATCCATTGTTTGAAATGAAAACACAAATATACAAGTCATGCCTTGGTTTTAGGCCAGGCCCAAGGCAAGGCAAGACAAGTTTTGGCTCAGAAACGTTAAGGTCATAACTTTCTCATTTCTCAATGGTTTGAGACAAACTTTATATGCATATGGACCAGAATTTCATAATGAATCCAATGGTGGTGGTATTTTTTTCAAATCACGCTCCCTCCTCAAAACCCAATAGTGGTTTTGAAAAAGGCCTATAATTGCATTTTCCATGCTACACTTTGATACAGTCATGAATTACATGATCAATTGGTTCAAACACAACATATATAACATGTATGAGGTGTACATGATCAGTGGAATTCAAAACAATGCATATTTTGGAAAGTTCAAGTCATGAGGCTTACCTCTTTTTGAGCTTTTTGGAGTTTTTGTGCAATCTGTCAAGCCTCTTGCTCCAGAAATGATTTGATGCTTTAGACACACTCAAATGATCCCTTAGAAGCTTTTAGGATGAGTGGAATCAGCTGGTACCTGTAAAAACACAAACCGGCCCTTTCTTGCAAAAGGGGTTAAAAGTGACCAAAATAGCAACTCTCTCAAATGGTGTTCCAGATGGGGGGAACCATTTGGGATAGTTCAAGGATGATATTTGGAGTGTGTTTGAGGTTTTATCTGGTTTGGAAAGTGACTGAATCAAGACATGGCTTGAAAAATGCACAAAAAGCCTATTTTGAGGTTTTGAGAGGTGACTTTGTGATTTTAATGTTACAGGTCACTTGTGAGAGTTTGGATCACCTACATATGATGTTTATGAGGTGTGTGTGTGTGATTGGTTTGATTGGAATTTCTCTCAAACTCAAAAACTCAGAGTTACCTTGCTAGAGAAGGCATTTTGGCCTAAAGAGAGGGATTTTGAGGAAAACATATGTTTGATGGCTTTGGTGTACTCAAACTGAGCACAAATGTGCTCTATTTATAGTAGAGCAAGTTTGTTTTGGGATCAATAGTGAATGGAAACTGGAACAGAGATTTGGCCAATGTTGAGCAATAGAAATCCAAGTCTCCTCTAGCCATTGGCTAGAGGTTAGAGCACAGAGCTTTGGTTCCCTAGTCGTTGGAGGAATCTTGACTGAATTCAGTTGCAAATGTGTCAGTCCATGCCACCTCTAAGCATCTATTAAATGCTCCAATCCAAAATTGGGGTCTTGTCCCTATTTTAGGCAATTCTAGGTTTGGCATGCTACTTCTTGTTCCAAGGACTTTGGAGGCTTGGCTCAGTGATTGTCCCCTTTAGATTTGATCATCAGAGGTGTCCAAAGTGATGACAAGGCTTAGAATTATCTGATTTTGCCAAATCGACCAAAAATGCAAAATTCTGCCTAGCCTTGGTAGTTTTCAGCAAGGCATACTGCCATTGCCCTATCTCATGGCTCAAGTTGAGTTTGGTGATGTTCTTGGCCATTTTGGAAATCCCTCATATGATACAACAACTGTTTGATCATATTTGGTTTGGATACTTTTTGGATCCAAGTGAAAAATGTCCCTACATTTGAAAAAAAGTAAGGCAGATTCTGACTTAGTGAAAATTTCACTAAGTGTTGGAAAAAAGTGACATTTTGTCATTTTGATCACTCCATAACTCAAAATGCATGAGGAATTTGGAAGAAGGTCAGTTCTTAGCTTTTGTAGAGGGTCATGAGATCTACAAATCAAGCTTTGGATGAGGAAAAATGGCTTTGTGGTTTAGGAGTTATGATCCTCCAAAGTTGGTACCCTTGCCACTTTGTTCATAACTTAGAAAATTTTCTAAGTTTTTATGGTTACCCCTTTTACAAGTTATCCCACTTTCTTTGATTTTTCTTGATGAATGATGATTCAAATCATACATTAACATCATTTTAGGGTTAAAAATCCATTTTTGTGAAAAATCTCAAAAAGTCAAAGTTGACTTTTGTGAACAGTTGACTTTTTATCAGATGAATTCCAAACTGTGCAATCCTTTAGGAAATCATGTCCTTATCCTAAATCAAACTTGATGGACATGTGCCATGGGTGTTATAGGGTGTATTGAATCATGTCCTAGGGTTTGGGAGCATGTCCTGCTCAAAAGTCAAAGATACAATTGACTTTTCTCGCGAAACCCTAACTATGGTTCTGATGAATTTGAAACTTGTTGATCAAGCTTCTTGGATCAATCCATTGTTGAAAATGGATAAATATAGTATATTAGAGACCCTAAAATCATTTCTTGAGGTCTTGGATCATGTTTTGTCCCAAAAGTCAACTTAAGGGTGAATTAGGTCAAGAAACCCTAATTCCTGATTTTTGATGAATGCATCCCCGGAGGCTAAATTGACTTGATGATTGGGTTCATCATGTTTCATGGAGTATATTAGGATATGTTTTGAAGCATTGGCTTATGCCCAGAAGAAAATTTCCATCTGGAGGCCCTGGTCGATCAAAACCCTAATTTGGTGATACTGGCGATCTTGAGGCTTGATCCACCTAGAAGGGAGCATCCTTGTGCTTAATTCTTGAAGTGGGAGTACTTTTGATCCATTGTGGATGTTTGAGAGTGTAGAAAAGTTGAAGATCATGTCATTCCTTGATTGATCCTTTGTTTAAGAGCTCTGAGAGGACTTGAAACCCTAAGTCTGATTGTAGTGGATGCTCACCCATCTTTGGGGAGACTAATGAGGTATGATGGCCCATCCATATTGTGATGATGACTTGCACAATGATGGGAAATATTAGTGGTCAAAATTTGGGATATGACAATCTCTATCATACGCCATCTCCAAATCAATGAAAACTAAGTACAAGTCTTATTAATTCAATTGATATCACCACTCGTTGTAGCATATAGATCCCTTCATTGGTCAACTATTCAAGCATAAAACTAAATTGATTATCAATAATTTGAATCTCTTTTATTATTCTTTGTGTAATCACTCTCTCTCATAAGGTCATGGTATGACTCTTAAGTTTAATATTCCTATAATTTGCATAATATTGTATGTCTCTCTTTTCTTATAGTTTAGAATTAAAGTGTTTCTTCTCCATTCATTTAGAATTCATTTTGACCTCATAATTTTGTTAAAAGTTTGGGATGTCACTAAATGCCTCTACCTTAAATATTTTTCCCCACATTACTAGGTATCTTGTATGGTTCAACCACCTTCTTATTTCTCATGTTTTGAATTCAACAATAATAGTTACAATTTCGATCAAGGTCAACCCCTGCCTAAAGCAAGTAAGACAAGGGATTTATGCCTCCGCTTTTGGACATTTAAAATACGGCTCATGAAAAATTAGGTTTTTAAATATACATATAATTAACAAATATTTCAACATTTAGAATAAAAACTAGGTTAGCATAGCGGTTAAAGAATTTTTCCTTAGGAGTATGACTCGTCCAAATTAATTATGTATAATTTTAATATACATTTAGTTTTAAAGAAATACATTATTGAGAATATATATATATATATATATATATATATATATATATATATATATATATATATATATATATATATATATATATATATATATATAGTTATAGTCCTTTAAAATCTAATATCCTTTATTAATTAAATTGTTGAAATATTTATTTTATATATTCTTTATATCTATTTTTGAACCAAAATTTTTAATTTTTTTTCTTTAACACACTTAATGTAATTTAAATTTCTGATATTTCTTTCTCTTTTATAGACACGTTTATACTTTTTTTCTCTCTACTACAAAAAGACTATTTTACCTCGGCTAGAAGAAGGATTTCGCCACAGTTCGTGGCTCGTGGTAACGACAAGGTTGTATGTACCTTCTTTACTACCACGGGCTAGTAGCCTGGTAAAAATACAGAAGCACATAACATATCATTACGGTTGTTGAAACTATCACGATGCAAAAAATATCACGAGCGTTCACACGCTTGAAATAATAACATCATCGCCGCCAAAATTTATTCATTCCAAGATGAAAGGGGATATATTGATGAAACCCTTAAAGAAAAAGAAAAAGAAAATGGTCGTCGCAACCAAATTCGGGTTCGGGAGTCGATTATGCAAGGTAAAGGTATTAGCACCCCTCACATATGTTGTACTCAACGGGAACCATTAATTTAGATTTGAAAATAAAATGTTAGCTTACGTTATTTGATTTCTTCTAGTTATTAAAAGTTTAAAAAGAAAAAGAAAAGTACTAAAAATAAGTTTTTTATTAGGGTGCTTGACAAGATTGTGAGTCTTTCTCCTACATATGCTCAGGTACAATGTGGAATTCAAAGCTGCATAGTTTTTGGCAAGACAAGGGTATTTTTAAGCTTTTGTTATAGTGCTTGAAGAGACATTAAATCTCGCTCCTACGTATCTCCAGGTATGATAGGGAACTCAAAGTTACATAATTCTTGGTAGAAAACCATGTATGTGTTGGTTGATTTTAGTGAATGATGTTCAAGTCGCATTCTAGTGGTTAAATGTTGTTTGTATGCTCGCGCATGGGAGGCTTAAGTGTTTTATTGTATCGCAGTAGAATGGATAAAACATTGTTTGTTTGTGAAAAGGTTTTGACGTTGCGCGGGGGCTAGAAAAGATAGTTTGATATTGGTTAGATTGTTTTCTAGATGGATGACGAACACTCGGTAACACCAAAACATGTGCCTCGTGGATGATTATTCGAAGTTTCAAAGGAGTGTGCACCCCAATGTCCTTTTTCATCTGATTCATTTGCAAAAATATTTTGACGGAAGACGAATGCTCAGTAAGACCAAAACATGTGCCTCAGGGCCGATTATTCAAGGTTTCAAATGAGTGTGCACCCCAATGTTCTTTATCATCCAAATTTTGATTATGTGTTTTATGGCAGAAGATGAATTCTCGGTAAGACCAAGGTGTGTGTCCCAGGGCCAATTATTAGAGGTTTCAAAGGAGTGTGCACCCCAATGTCCTTTTTCATCCAAATTTATTAAGAAAAAGATTTAACGAATTGTAAAAATAGGTTTGATGAAATGTCATGCAAAATAATCGAAGAGTAATGCAGTGCATGAAATGAGTTAACGTACGCAATGGTAAAACATAAAGGCACAAATTACAACGTGAGGTCGCGAGTTCTAACACGAGGGAGCGAATTGTAACGCAAGGTCATGAGTTGTAACGCAAGGTTGCGAGTTCTAACATGAGGTTGTAAATTATAACGCAAGGGCGTGAATTGTAACACGGGGTCGCAAATTCTAACGCGAGAGCGCGAATTGTAACACAAGGACACAAGTTCTAAAGCGAGGTCGTGAATTGTAACACAAGTGCGCGAGTTCTAATGCAAGGGTAAAAATTCTAACGCGAGGGCGCGAGTTCTAACGCAAGGTCGCAAGTTCTAATGCGGGAGCATAACTTAACACCACGAATCATATGAAACGCAATAACACGCACACACGCAACAAAATGATAAGAAAATCAAAGTGCATTTAAAAATCATATCCAGCATGTATTTATCGTAATCAAAATGAAAAGAAAAACAATGCTAACATGTAAAAAGGTGTCCCGCACGAATTGTCTCACAAAGACGCGTCACATAACAGAATGGCGTCATACGCGAGTTGTTACGCAAGAATATGTCACATAATGCAATGGTGTGTTACTTAAAGCAAAGGTTCCGAAAACGTGATACCTATTTAAACAACAAGCATTTATGCGAACAAGTTATCCACGTAAGCCCGAAACTGACATTCTAACACAATTTCAAAGTTCAACCCGATTTTGACATGAAGAAAATAAGAAAGGAGCAACACAATACAACTCACAAATGTTTACAATATTCCAGCATCATTACAACATCGAGAAATCTAGCAAAGCCATAGCAAAAATAATCAAACTTAATTGATATTCGAGTAAAAAAGCACAAAATAACAAATACGCAACAAATCACAAAAGTTGAATTTGATATGAATTATTACCCAAAAGTTGAATGATGTGACGTTGCCTTACTATTGTATCTTTGTGTTGTTGTCTAATAGAACTAGCAACGATAAAGGAGAGTTGTTGAATGCGAACTGTGGTGGTTTGTATGGATGTTATCGGAGATCTGCTTCCAGTGCGGTGATGTTGTGTGCTGGGATGGTTGCATAGAGTTGCATTGGACATCGTACCAATTGCAAGGTGTGGTGTGGTGGTTGGGTTGTATTGTTGGTTTCCAAAGAAAGAAGATGTGGATGAAAATGAGTTAGAGTTTCAGTGAGAGAGATGATGTAGAGAATGGTTCCAGTTAGTGGAGATCAGAGGTGGTGGTTAGTGGAGTTGCGCGATGAAGAGGGTGGCATGTAAGAGAAAGAAGGTTGAGATGATGAACGGAGGAAGAGCCGACAGTTGGTGAAGGAGAATAAAGAGAGTGGTTCAGTGACCAGTTTGATGGTGGTACAAAGAAGATGGATGAGGTTTTAGTGGTCGGTTATTGTTGGAGGTTTGTTAGCGGATCTGATGAGAAGATGTTGTGGTGGAGGGATTCACAAAGAAGAAGATGGTGATGGTGGAGAGATTTACAAAGAATAAGATGGTGATGGTGGATCGAAGTTTTTGAGACGAAGGTGAGAAGGTTGTACATTGAGGAGGTTGGTCGGTGATAAAGGTTTTATATCCGGCGGAGCTGTATTTATTTTGAGAGAGAGAGAGTATCGAAATGGTCAAGAAGAAGAAGAAAATACTTCTTCTCTTTATCCTTTTTTTATCTTTTTAAAATTGTGAGGGTGAGAAAAGAGTATTGGCTGATCAATCCTAATCTTAATTGTGTTATCCTTTTATATTACTAGTTTAATATTTCTATTTTAATTAATCAGAACACTCTCCTTGGGCCTTATTGTGACTAATTGAGTTTCAAATTAATGAAATTATATTTCTAACAAAAACAAATAAAACCCTCAATTACTTTATTTTTATTCTTATTTATTTAATATTATTATTCTGATCAAAAACAAATGAAAATGAATTAAACGAACAAAAAAATCGAACGCGCGAATATGCGAAAAAACAAATAAATGCACAAAAATGATCTACACGCCATATATTTCAAATATTGCAGTTAAACAAACAGACCAAAATGTGAAAGCACATTGTCGCTCCCGGGATTTTCATCCAAGTACAAACGCGAAAGTGGCACGGAAACAGAGTCGCCAGCAATGTGTATTTATCCCAAGAGAGGGAAAGGAAACACTTCGTAAACCTGAAGGGAAGGAAAAACATGGTCTCGTGACCAAGAGAAACGGGTAAGGGAGTCGGTTACGCGAGGGGAAGGTATTAGCACCCCCACGCGTCCATCATACTCGATGGGATCCATGCTTCCTGTCTCAATCAAAGGGTGTCGTCATCTGGAGCTCCGCTGCTACTGGAAAGGAAAAGGAACAGGAACGGATAAGAACGAGGAAATGGGGAAGAAAAGGAAAAGAAGTGACTCGGTAGGACATCCTCGTTGTCCTATGCCTACGTATTCCCTCGTGCAATGGGAAAGTCAGAGTTAACATAGTTCGGACGCGAACTAAGGGGGAGGTTGCTCGCCAAGACATCGCCGTCTTGTGTCTACGTATCCTCAATCTAACCAGAAGGAGGAAATCAAAGCAGTCGTAGTTCGACCTAACGAGGTTGGTTAGTGTTTTTTATGAGCGACGTTAGATTCGCGTTCGGCAGTTAGGGTCGAGGCCTGTTTGCAGCGAGACGGAAGTAACATGCCCTTTTCTGAAAATGATTGAAACTGAAGAATCCCGAAGGATGAAAAAGGTTTGAGTTTGTTTTTGTGTTTTTTAGACAGAAGTGGATTGAAGTTAGTTCGTAACTTACATTGCACCAAAGTCCACCATGCGGGAATGAATGAGTTGCATGGTCGCCCCCAAATGGGACGTATGCTACTCACTCAAGAAGAGGAGGGGAGACCCCTCGTTCTTCATTTCCTACACTTGAGGCTCAAACGCAATATACGTTATATTTATTAAGTTTTTTAGGGATGTTACCAGATGAGAGGAGAAGACTCAAAGGAAAAGAAAACACTAAAGGGAAACTAAGTGTTCCTACTGTTGTCATGCAAAGGTGGCCCTATAGTTGAGTTTGAAAGGGAAACTTCTACCTAAGTTAGCATGCAAAGGGAAGCCTAATGCTAATCCTACTCCAAGCTTAATCTAAAATTAAGTTGGACTAGGTAGCTCTAAGGGAGTGAATCCAAGACTTAAACAAGTCTTGAGACTCATGGGAAAAGAAGGAGTGAAATAGACGGAGAAGAAAAGATGAATAAAACAAACAAACAGCGGCTACAACAGCACCTCTACACCTGCACAACAGTTAAAGATAGCACACGAGCAAGATAGCTTTAAACAGCACACATATTCAGCACAAAATAGGTGTAAAAGGCAGCAGGCAGCAAGTGTGAACAATAGACAACACATGAACAAACTTAGAACAGCAGCTGTAAAAATAGGGCAACATGCATCCAAACAAGAAGCGATTACAAATGAACATACATAGCAAGGAAAACCAAGCATAGAGGTTGTAAACAATAAGGATGAACAAGCATGATCATGTTAACCACTCAAGAACAAACACACTCAACATAATTGCATGATTTACACATTGGGCAAAACAAGTCATGCACAAGCAACCATGGAGGCAAACATCAATCATGCATCATGTGTCCAGCAAGTTGAGCGTTAACCAAGAATGAACATGATTCGAATGTGTGTGTAACGTGTTCATCGCATCAAGAATGCAACAACGCAAACATGTTCATAAACGATACAAATTCAAGAGTCGTGTGTCAGAAAATTGTGTTCATGCAATAGTGTGAGGTGCAACAGCTCAAAAATGATCCACAAATCATCATCATATCAATCCATAAAGTTTAGACATGAAAAGGATCTCAAACAACCAAGAAAATGCAATAAAAACAAGTTTTGCTTCAGTGGTAACCGGTTACAGCATAACTGCTAACCGGTTACACAGTTCAAAACTGCTTAAATTGCGCTAAAAATACACAGTGTAACCGGTTACAGCATAACTGCTAACCGGCTACTCTGGGACAGTAGTAAAAAAAAATCAGTTTCAAAAGCACTCTTCAGCAGCAAATCATTTATGTAATCATGTTAAATGATCATGTAATCAACAATGCACGAAAATTAAGTTCAAACACAGTATTCAAACATCATTTAGATCCAGTAATCATCGACATCCACAATAAAACTCAAACAAAGTGATCAAAACACAACAAAAATCATGGATCTACATTGTATAAGTTGCAATTAAGCTAAAATGAGTGTGGATCTGAGATTAACCAATCTACAAAGCTGAGATTTGCTTTGGTAAGTGTTGTAAACAGAATTTGATGAATCCAAGTAGAGAAATCCAAGATCCACAAGCTCCGTGCACTCAAAAGTTGAAAATTCAAGCAATAAGCAACAAAAACTCCAAAATCACTCTCAATAATCACTTCTGAAATTCCAGATCTAGATCCAAACGAAAATCCAAGTTGAAAAGCAGAAATGTAGTGATGATGAGAGGCTTTAGCTCAAGAATTAACAAGTTCCAATGAAGAACTTGTTAATCTTTAAAAAAGAGCTTTGAGTGTGGTTGAAAATGGAGGTTGAGAGTGAAAATGTGAGAGAGAATTGAAAGAGAATTCTAAAAATTGAGAGTGAAAAAATGATATAGCCCCCTTGAGGTTTGGAATGAATTGGTTTAAATAACCCCTAGGTTAGGAGTTAAGTTTGGGTTTGGAGTGAGGTTAAGTGGGTGGAAATTGGGGAGAAAAATGGATTAGGACAAGAAAATGAGGAATTTGAGTAGAAGAATGATGGAGAGAATTTGAATTTTGGATGGAAAATGATGAAATTGGATCAATTCTAGATCCTTCCCACACATGCACAAGCCAAGCACATGATCACTAATGATGCAAACTTACTTTTTTCAAACTGCGCTCAGAGTAACCGGTTACATCATATCTGCTAACTGGTTACACAGTTCATAAACCTTGAGAATATGCTGAAAATGAATGAGTAACCAGTTAGCACATATGATGTAACCGGTTACACAGTTCAAATTTTGAATTTTGGCGCCTTTTGGAGGGAAATTTGGAAAAGTGACTTCTGATAGCTATTTTTGAACCTGTTAAACCTCTGAAACTCAAAACTTGATATTTTTACTGAGTAACACCTGAAAAGAACATAAATTCTTGTTGACACCTCAGGATATCCTGCTGAATTAATAATTGCCGAATGACTAATCAAAATTGACTGCCAGGGTTTCTAATCATCAAATCATTTAATGACCAAATTAAATGCTCAAAAAGACTTTGAAAGCTATCTGCTTGGCTCTGAACATTGTGGAAAATGATACCGGAGTTGAAGACTCCGTGAGCTGTTGGAGAATACCTTGATCCCATGCCCGAAAGAACCATGCAAAATGTACAAAAGACGATGCAAATGCAATGACACATAAGCCAGTTAGAGTTAGAAATATGAGGGCAAATTTTAAGGTGGTACAGCTGCCCCTATTCAATCAACTGTGGACCTGAAATAATGAGAGCGAACAGCTGTCAGGAATTCAAGGTACATAGAGATTGAATAAAAAAACCAGAAAATTTACGCTCAGTGGGTGATAGAGAAAAGATATATGACAAACGAAGCGGTTGTGGGGAGAGATATTTGTGGAAAAGAGTCTGGAACAATTGAAACTCAAAGGATGCCTGTCGGGAACGCATGAAGTTAAAACTTGAAGGTCGCCTGTCGGGAACGGCTGAAGTTGAAAACCTGTGGGTTACCTGTCTGGAACGGTAAATGGGCCTGTCGGGAACGACTAGGTTTAAAACTCAAAGGTCGCCTGTCAGGAACGGCTAAAGTTGAAAACCTGTGGGTTACCTGTCGGGAACGGTAAATGGACCTGTCGGGAACGGCTAAGTTTAAAACTCAAAAGGTGCCTGTCGGGAACAGCTAAATTTGAAAACCTGTGGGTTACCTGTCGGGAACGGTAAATGGGCCTGTCGGGAACGGTTAGGTTTAAAACGCAAAGGTCTCCTGTCGGGAACGACTGAAGTTGAAAATCTGTGGGTTACCTGTCGGGAACGGTAAATGGGCCTGTCGGGAATGGCTAGGTTTAAAACTCAAAGGTCGCCTGTCGGGAATGGCTGAAGTTAAAAACCTGTGGGTTACCTGTCGGGAATGGTAAATGGGCCTGTCGGTAACGGATAGGTTTAAAACTCAAAAGGTGCCTGTCGGGAACGGCTAAAGGAATCCTATCGGGAATGGCTCCGGTAATGTTCGGTTGAGATGTATGATCAAAAGATCTACAAACCGAGGAATAAGACTCTGTCGGGGAGGAGAGTATTGAAACCCTTGTGCTGCTTTGAAGTGTCTGTTGGGGAATGAGCGAGGCATTCTTTCTGGTTTTGTCGATGTGATTGAAGAGAAATAGCTTTGGGCTCTCGCACGAGGCATCAAAACTAGCTTATGCTTCACATGCATATGTTTGAATCTTTCTATGGCGTAATGCTCCATCTCGAATGGAAATGCTACGCATTTTTGAGGATGCAATGATATGACCACATGCAAAATGCAAGGAGGCCCCTCAGCAAAATAAATGCTGAGGAAAAAGAGGTCAACTCCGCTGGGGATAGCGAACTGAATTGTCTTCGTGTTCGCAACTCATGCTGAGGAAAACAAAGCAACCTGATCTCCTAATCTGGGCTCTGAACTGATGAAACCTGTTGAGATTACTGTAAAGGAATGACGATCTTGCTGGGAATGTATCTCCTGAAACAATCTGCTTGGAGAATAACTATAACCATAGAACTCCGCTGGGGAAATGACAACTTTCTGACCTAGTTGCTAGGGAGTTGAGATCAAACGAACTCTTGCTGAGGAAGGAAATCCCTGCTGAGGGACTGGGATCAACCAATATTCCTGCTGGGGATGACAACCTCAAGGAAGAAATTTCTTGTTGAGGCAACCGCTTCTGCTTGGGGATAACTATTATTTAAGTCCTGCTGGAAAAAACACTGAAGACATCACGTACCATTGATGGGCTGACCAGCGAACATTAACACCTGCAAACAAAAGGGTGCGCACACATGCCCCAGGGTAGCCTGTGTTTTGAATTCACCACCCAAGAACTACTGGCATTTAAAGCAATTTTAATTGTTTTCTTTTGCACGCATGTCATTGTAAAACCTCGATGTTTTCAAATGCAATGTTTATAAAAAACTCGAACTTTTTTGCAATCAAAACAAACTATAAAAGAAAACACCAGAAATGGAAATTCTGAATAAAGAAAATTTTATTGGTTGAAAAGCCCAAAGATAAGCGCTTACATCAAGAGGCCACTCCTGGAAAGAGGTAATTGCTTGAAAGAGAAAAAAAAACTATCATAATGGCAATGTGGAAAACAGAAATCCATTGAGTTTCAATCCTGTTATGGGTCATATGTCTTCCTTACTCTCCAAGTGTTTTGCTTTCTGGGAAGAGTGATTGGACTGATTCCTATCCTTCAAAAATGCCTCTTGTCGAAACAAGACGGGATACAGGTAACTCAGATCACAGCCTTTCTCTAAATCCCTCTTTTTCCTGGATCGCCCTTTGCGGGTTTTCGATCCACTGGGATACCCATTTTTGCCTAAGTTGCCCTTTCGGGTTTTCAACTTACCGGGTGTACTCATTTTTTTATTTTATCCCTAATTTTTTCCCGAACCTTTTTTTTATTCTTATGGTTCGCCGGGATGCCCTTTTTTTTCCTGGACTCTCTATTTACTGTCCAGTGGGTCCATTTATGCGAAGTATTTTTTGAATGCGTATGAGTTCACAGGCGACAGAAAATCCTCACCATCCATAGTTGTAAGCATCAAGGCTCCGCCCGAGAAAACCTTCTTGACAACATATGGACCTTCATAATTCAGAGTCCACTTGCCCCTGTGATCTGTATTAGGAGGAAGAATCCTTTTCAACACCAAGTCACCTGTCTGATAATTCCGAGGACGCACTTTCTGATCGAATGTCCGCTTCATCCTTCTCTGATACAGTTGCTCATGGCATACTGCTGCCAATCTCCTATCTTCTATAAGACTCAACTCATTAAACCTCGTTCGAACCCATTCAGCCTCATCAAGCTTAGAATCCATCATGACTCTTAGAGAAGGAATCTCAACTTCAACCGGTCGAACTGCTTCCATACCGTACACAAGAGAAAACGGGTTTGCCCCAGTAGACGTACATACTGATGTACGATACCCATGCAAAGCGAAAGGCAACATCTCATGCCAATCCTTATATGTCACGACCATCTTTTTCACAATCTTCTTGATGTTTTTATTGGATGCCTCGACGACACCATTCATCTTTGGGCGGTACAGAGAAGAATTGTGATGTTCAATCTTGAAGCTCTGGCACAACTCTTACATCATTTTATTATTAAGATTATAACCATTATCAGTGATGATCCTTTCGGGCACTCCGTAACGACAAATAATCTCTTTCTTGATAAACCGGGCAACCACCTGCTTGGTGACATTTGTAAACGAAGCAGCTTCCACCCACTTGGTGAAGTAATCAATGGCCAATAGAATAAAACAATGTCCATTAGAGGTGGTGGGCTAAATCTTCCCAATCATATCAATGCCCCACATGGCAAAGGGCCAAGGGGAACTCATCACGTTTAAAGGATTGGTGGCATATGCACTTTACAGCATAAATCTGGAACTTGTGGCATTTTCGAGCATATTTGAAACAATCAGCCTCCATGGTCATCCAGTAATAACCAGCTCGCAACAATTTCTTTGCCATGGCATGTCCACCAGCATGGGTACCAAAAGAACCTTCGTGCACTTCTTGCATTAACATGTCTGCTTTGTGTCTATCCACGCATCTGAGCAAGACCTTGTCAAAATTTCTCTTGTACAACACACCATCTTCATTCAAGAACAAACTACCCGCTAACCTTCTCAAAGTCTTCTTGTCATTATTGGATGCCCCAGCCGGATACTCTTGACTCTCCAAGAAATGCTTGATATCATGATACCAAGGTTTATCATCAGTCGCTGTATCAGCTGCAAACACATGAGCAGGTCTATCAAGCAACATCACATTAATTTTGGGTATATGATTCCACCAATTCACTTGAATCATTGAAGATAACATTGCCAAAGCGTCTGCCATTTGATTCTCATCACGAGGTACATCATACAGTTTCACTATTGTGAAGAAAGTCAACACTCTTCTCGTATAATCTCTGTAAGGGATCAAGTGGGGTTGATGAGTGTGCCAATCTCCGTTGACCTGATTGATCACTAGAGCAGAGTCCTCAAATACATTAAGAGTCTTGACCCTTAAATCAATGGCTTCTTCAATACCCATAATGCAGGCTTCGTATTCGGCTTCATTGTTGGTGACATCAAAAGTCTGTCTGGCAGTGAAAGGTATATGGGAACCTTTCGGAGTTATGAGAAATGCCCCAACGCCGCTACCATTCACATTAACAGCCCCGTCAAGCATCAATTTCCACTTGTCATCAGGATCTGGCCCTTCATCAACTGGTGACTCGTCACAATCTTTCATTTTTAAGTACATGATGTCTTCATCAGGGAACTCAAACTTCATTGGCTGATAATCATCAATTGGTTGCTCAGCGAGATAGTCGGACATAATACTACCCTTTATGGATTTTTGGGAAGTATATTGTATGTCATACTCTGTCAACACCATCTGCCAACGGGAAACCCTTCCGGTGAGATTTGTCTTTTCAAAAATGTACTTGATTGGATCCATTTTTGATATCAATAAGGTTGTATGAGTCAGTATATATTGTCTCAAACGCTTAGCAGCCCATGCAAGTGCACAACATGTCTTCTCAAGCATTGAGTATCTAGACTCGCAATCTGTGAATTTCTTGCTAAGGTAGTAAATGGCATGTTCTTTCCTACCTGTCTCATCTTGTTGACCGAGAACACAACTCATTGAATTTTCACGTACCGACAAATACATTATCAGTGGTCTCCCTGGAACTGGAGGCATAAGAATTGGAGGCTTTTGCAAATACTCTTTTATTTTGTCAAATGCCCTTTGGCAATCATTATTCCAACGAATTGATTGATCTTTTCTCAACAATTTGAATATTGGCTTGCAAGTGTCTGTAAGATGAGAAATGAATCTAGCAATGTAGTTCAATCTCCCTAAGAAACCACAAACTTGCTTTTCTTTTCTTGGCTCAGGCATATCTTGTATTGATTTTACTTTTGTTGGATCAACCTCGATTCCTCTTTCACTGACAATGAAGCCTAACAGGTTACCAAATCTCACCCCAAAAGTACACTTATTCGGGTTCAGCCTCAGTCTGAATTGTCTCAACCGTTCAAAAAGCTTTTTCAGATTCACCAAGTGCCCTTCCTAAGTCTGCGACTTAGCAATCATATCATCAACATAAACCTCAATATCTTTATGAATCATGTCATGAAAGAGCATCACCATAGCACACTGATAAGTTGCCCCTGCATTTTTCAAACCAAACGACATCACTTTATAGCAGAACGTGCCCTATGGGGTAATAAACATTGTTTTCTCCATGTCTTCCGGTGCCATTTTTATCTGATTATAACCGGAAAAGCCATCCATGAAGGAAAATACCGAGAATTGAGTTGTATTATCTACCAACACATCAATGTGAGGTAATGGAAAATCATCTTTTGGACTTGCTCGATTTAAATCACGGTAGTCAACACACATCCGGACCTTACCATCTTTCTTAGGTACCGGGACAATATTCGCAACCCATGGTGGATAGCTGGTGACGGCCAAGAAACCTGCATCCAACTCTTTTTGCACCTCCTCTTTGATCTTAATGGCCATTTCCAGTTTAGTTCCTCCGAGCTTCTGTTTGACGGGGGAACAACCTTCTTTGAGAGGCAACCTGTGCATAACAATATCTGTATCCAACCCCAACATATCTTGATAGGACCAGACAAAGATATCAACATATTCACGTAGCATATCAATCAGCTCTTTCTTCACGTTCTCTGCTAGACTTGCCCCTATCTTGACTTCCTTTCTCGCATCCTCGGTGCCAAGGTTGATAACTTCTAATGACTCTTGATGAGGCTGAATAACTCCTTCCTCCTGTTTCAATAATCTGGCCAATTCTTCGGGAAGTTCACAATCTTCCCCATCCCCCTTTTCAACTTGGTAGATTGGATTATCAAAGTCATATCGAGTCATAGTAGAACCATTATCAATAGAATCCGAAGGATTATTTCTGCATGAATGATGGTTTATGCCTCATTTTAGAAATAGCTTTTTGAAAAGAAAGAAAACAAACTATGGAGAAAAACATTGCCATTTTTATTTGAAATAAAAAGAAAAGTGAAAAATGAAAGACAGGGATCACAATTTTTTAATACAAAAAACATCCTTTTATTGATGATAAACTTGCATATGAAACAAATACGGCCCTACAATGAAATCACTAGGCCTTGGGCAGAGCCTAGGATTTTTCATGCAACATGAAAAAAAACAAAGAAAATTACTCTTTCTGCAGGGTAACTTGGATGAAGTCTTCAGAGAACCAGTTGTTCAGCTTCTGCCCCGGGACACATGGGCGCACCCAATTGTCCACGTCATAGTCGTTGTCCCCCTCGTCTTCAGTTGTAGCAAAGACTTGACTAGGGTTGATGATCCCCCACTAGAGAAAAAGATAGGTCCCTGGCACTCTTGGCCTTCTGGCAGAGAAGTTCGAGGAGGCTGATAACTAATTCCGCACTTGTCTTCTTTGAAGGGCAACTCAATCAACTGACCCCAACCTTCAGCATGGCCTGACCGTACTACTTCAAGAGCCTGCTTGTAAGAAACCATGGAAATCCCTGCTCTTGTTTCACTGGAAGGAGGGTCATTCTCAATATTCACTGTTTCGAATGCCTGACAAAGAGTTTCATGAATCTCGTCGTCCATTTCCACATATTTGAACGATGACAGATGGCTGACAAATATATCCTCCTCCCCGCATACTGTGACAACCTGACCATCCACGACAAACTTTATCTTCTAATGGAGTGTTGACGAAACGGCCCCTACATCATGTATCCATGGGCGCCCTAGCAAGCAGCTATAGGCTGGCTGGATATCTATCACATAGAAAAACGTATTAAACACCTGGGGTCCAATCTTCACAGGAAACTCTACCTCCCCGAAAACTGATCTTTTGGAGCCATCAAAAGCGCGCACAACTAAATCACATGGTCGGAGCACCACCCCTTCAACATCTAACTTTGCCAAAGCTTTCTTCGGCAGTACATTCAAAGACGAGCCCGTATCTACCAACACATGGGACAAGACTGCACCTTTGCACTCCATGGAGATGTGGAGAGGTTTGTTATGAATTCTTCCCTCCGGCGTTAGATCAAAATCCGTGAACCCTAACCCGTTACTAGCATTGACATGGGCAATAACACCCTCTAGATGGTTCACCGATATCTCCTGTGGAACATACGCCATATTTAGAATCTTAAGCAGGGCGTTACGGTGTGCCTCGGAACACAGCAGTAATGACAAGATAGAAATCTTGGAGGGAGTTTGATGCAGGTGATCCACTATTTTATAATCGCTCTTTCGGATAATCCTCATAAACTCTTCAACGTCTTTTTCAAAGGAATTACCAGGCTCTGCCCTCTGCCCGAGCTCTTTGTTTACTACCTGCCTGCCTTTAGCTTTCGCCAAAGCTTCAGCATCATCGTTTTGGAGTGTCTGTGGAGTAAAGAGCCTTCCACTACGGGTAAAACCACCCATTCCTCCTACATTCCCCACACTTGAACCAGTTTCCTTGGGAACCTCCACTTCCTATTTCTGCCCTTGATAATAGACATCATCTCCGTAATGCCATGGGATCGCTTTTTTACTTTCGTATGGGATAGGACCTGGAATAGTTATAGTCACAGGGGCCACCTGTTCAGGTGCAGGGATCTGTATAGGTGCCGGCACAGGAATCTCTGCTGGAGTAAAGTAGATAGTAACTATTGAGACCGTATCGTCCTTTATTCCCATCTGATCAAATTGTAAACGACCCTCGTCCATGATCATCTGAAGGCACTTCCTCAATTCATCACAGTCGTTCACAGCAGTCAAACATTCTGAACAATTTTCCAGACAGCCAGGGAACACGTCCCCTTTCAACAAACACACTTTCACCACTGCCAAAGGCGTCCTGACCTGATTAACATCTGTCACCAAATTCAAGCCTCTGTCTTCTTCTATTGCATTGACCTTTGGTCTGCCATGCGGGGGCATGGGGTTTTGAATCACATTAGGATTAGGAGTGAAGTTGATAGCTTTCGACTCAACCAGGTCCTGAACTACGTGCTTAAAAGCTTTGCAGTTCTCTATATGGTGGTCGGGCGCACCCAAATGGAATTCACACTTCACATTTGCATCATAGCCATAATGTAGCCTGCCTGTTGGTGGCGCCAGCGTTCTTAACTATACCAACTTTAAGCGGAGCAAATTCTGCAAATTCTGGGCATATGTCATAGGTAAAGTGTCAAAGTGGCGATCACTCATTCTCTGCCTCAGTTGGTATTGTCTTTGAGATTGTGGCTGAGATTCGACAGCTGGACCGAAATAGTTACAGCTGCAGCTTAATGGTACGAGCCCTGACATCATTTACCTTTGCCCCCCTATCCATAAGCAGCACTAGTTTCACCTTCACGTTTCTTCGAGCCACTCCTGGAAAACCTCTTTGCATTGGAAGAGCCTGCCCCACTTCCATCTTGAATTTTCCCCGATTTCAATAGATCTTCAATTCTCTCTCCAGCAATTACAATGTCAGAGAACCAAGTGGACGGACATCCAGCCAAGCGCTCTACATATCGGCCCTGTAAAGTATTCATAAACATATCAGCTATTTCCCTTTCCATCAACGGGGGTTGTACTCGGGCTGCTAGCTCGCGCCGCCTCTAGGCGTACTATTTTAAACCTTCCTTCGGATCTTGCGTCATATTCTGTAATTGAGTATAATTGGGGGCCATGTCAATGTTATACTGATACTGTTTCAAGAAAGCATCGCCCAAATCCCTCCAGTTCCTGATATAAGCTCTTTCCAGCTTCATGTACCATTCTAATGAAGCTCCTGACAGGCTATCCTGAAAGAAGTACATCCGCAGCTTTTCATCGTAAGAATATGCAGAAATCTTCCTGAAATACGCTTGAATGTGAGTCTTAGGACAAGTACTGCCATTATACTTGTCAAAGGTTGGAAGCTTAAACTTTGAAGGGATCCTCACCCCTTGCACCAGCCCCATGTCAGCAACATTAATTCCCATGGAGTTTTGACATTCCATGGATCTTACCTTCTCATCCAACTCTTCATACCTTCTGTCATTACCATCATTATGAGCCCCCGTGTCAGCATTCAGCACAGAGAACTGATCATCTTGATGGTCCTCCATATGCTGGTGATTAATATGGCCAATGCCACCATGAACCTCGCCAGGATGATCAACTGCCGCTCCGCCAGGACGATTAACATTGGGGACTTCCACTTCCAACCTTTGAATTGCAGTTCTCAAATCTTGCTGCCCCTGGGCTACGCCCTGCATGAGGTTCATGAACTGCTCCATACGGGCTCTCATTTCAGCGTGTTCTGTCTGCACTTGTTCCATGATCATGGCTTGATTTTGTCGAGTCGCGTACCGATGAATGTTGAGATCAGCTATTCTGCCTGCGACCAAATAAAGGTTAGGAAATCCCTGGACGAGTACCTGCTATGCAAAATGCCAAAATGATTATAATCATGCAAATGCAAATGCAAACATGTTTGTATATTCACAGGGCGATCCACCCCTTGATTCCAGTTTAAAGACAAGATGGAATAAAACTTTTGCTCATATATCGGAGAAAATCACTGTCAGAGATTACAACCCAAGATAACATAATAAGTTTGAAGCAAGATGAACAAAGATCCCAGCCAATAATTCTGGTGGTGACCCAAAATACAACAAAGAAAAAGCCACCTACAGATTATCACCCACTGCTTAAGATAGAGCCTTCACACCTAGGCCTCTTCACTTCAGCCCGTATCTTCAGCTCTTTTATAGTTGCTATGGCCTCCTTCAGTCATTCCTCAACTGAGTGTCTTTGGAACGTCCCTGATAAGATCTCCTCGTCTTTCTTCCTGAGATTCAACTTCAGACTCTCAATCTGCTCCAAATACTTATCGTCTTTCTGCTTGTTAGCGGTGATTGCCGTGTTTTGGTGCGCATTAAACCTATGAATCTTTAACAGAGCTTTGGCCAACTCTTCCTTCTTTGACTTGAGAACCCTGCTAACACTTTTTTGAGCTTGTGCTACCTTCTGCTTGGCCGTAACCTCATCAGCCAATTCTTTCCCCTTCTTGGCTAGGAGTTCTGTTTTCATTTTGGCAACATGGACAGCTTCGCCTCGCTCATGTTTCAGCTGGTAAATTTCTCTATGCAGCTCACTGTTCTCTTCTCGAAGCTTCTCTTTTTCCGCCCATAACTTGTTGAACTTCTCCATCTCAATCGTGGCCGGAGGCTCAATCAACAGGGGGTAAGATGGTGGTTCTCTAGAGAAGGGCAAAAGTACCTTCTCCATTCTCTTCTGAATCCAGTCCTCGTAGGCAGGGAATGCTTTGTTATTGCTTTTTCTAAAAAAAGTCTTCCCTTTCTTGTGACGGTCTTCCCAAGTGCTCGCAACTTCCTTTAGCACTTCCAGGATGGCTTCCCCACTCACATATATAGACTCTTGAACGTCTTCATCCCTTGGCGGCTCCTTCAAAGCATACCCAAATTTCCTAATAGCAAGAACAGGGTTGTAGTTAATTCCCCCTTTCCTTCCTATTAAAGTCACATTTGGGTAACCCCCACAACTGACCATGATCCCTCGGCCCAGCAAATCACGATTGACCCAAGCCAAATTGTCAGCCCTTAATCCCATCAATCTCTTGGACCAATCCAATGTTTCTCTAGAGTCTACGAACGCCCCAGATATGGGAAGACAATCGTCAAACCACTTGTAGAAAATTGAAGCGCAGAAATTAAGGGGTCCTCCCCTCCTTTTCTCATTCTTATAATGCATTGAATAATACAAATCCCCTAGAAAGGTAGGTATCGGATTCTTCATGGTGAATATCCAAATGGCGTGCATGTCTATGAAATCCTTCACATTTGGGAATAACGTCGTTCCATAAACACACATAGCCAATATTTCATTGAACACTGACCAATGCTTATTCTTAGCACAAATAGAAGCCTGCTCTACCAAAAACTTCACGTGAAAACCAAAAAATCCTCCTTTGCTGGCAACATTGCTCTTCAACAAAGATGGATCCAAGTGCAAAGCAGCGGAAACCTTTTCCAGATCCGGCAGCTCTTTAGAGAGATAGAAAGGAACTTCTTCTTTGACAGAGACATTTAAAATGAGAGCAAACTCTTCCAGAGCCCTATACTCATACTGGGTAACCAAAGATAATCAGCAAACTGAAAACATCACAGGCGAGAGTCATAGAATTGAACCAGAGTGTGCAGAGCCCTATACTCATACTGGGTAACATCACTGGCGAAATTCAGGATTCTCCCATATTCTCTTCTAAAGTCTGTCAGTACCTCAGACTTCACCATGGCCAAGATTTTGTGAACAGAATCTAGATGAAGCTCTGGAAACTTATACATGATGATATTCTTCTTCCTTTCAGTGCTAGTACTCATCTCGGACAGTCTTCAGAAAACCGAAACCAAAGTTAGGATGCAACCCGACAAATGAACGAACATGTTAGAATGCAAAAAAAGAAAATGATGATGCAAATGCAAACATGGGGCCAAGATATCCATGACGCTCAAAACTACTGCTGTACTGATGGCTGAATAAGACCCCAAATATCAGAAACCCAGAAATCCGGAATAATGGCCCACTAAAAATTCCAGAATATCAGAATGATAACAATACACCGACAAGAAATCCAGAAAACCAGGTAGGTTGAAGGTTGAGGTCACCTGCAAACCTACAAACACCCGTCCCCTCTCACGTGTGGGTTCTAGAAAACGGGATCCTCAGTCTCGAATTCTCAATTTGAGAAGCAATAGTACATTCATCCCTTGGGGTACAATACTGTCTCCAAACAAAGATGTCGTCCACTGATTCCCTAAAAAAAGGGTCATCCTATAGTAAGTTCCCAGCATTGGGTCCTCGGATCGACAAGTGTAACGGGTTTGCCATTTCTGGACCGCCATTATCACATCTCGGGAGGAGAGGCGTTGCTGAGTTCTTGGGAGACGATCGCCAGAGTCGACAGTTTTCCAGGTTACATTCCATCATCTGCCCCAAATGCGTAGGATAGAATATTACCAAAGAAAACCTCGTCTGGATGTGGAGTTTTCATGTATACTACGTCTGGCCAAATGCCAAACAAGTCACACTACTTTCCACGCTAATCATAGGTGTATGCTCAAGCCTGGGTATTGGGCTTATCTCTCAGAACCCCCAACCTACCAAACAGAAAACCAGTACAGCGCAGCACAGTCCAGCATATGACAATAATGAAATGCAATGCAATATATGCAACAAAATACAGTAATACAATAAAGCAATAGTGCAGTAAATAGCAATACAGTAAAACAGCAAAACACAACATCACAGTAAACACCCAATAAAAGAAAAACAGACAAGCGCTAGGATTGACTCGCAAAGGGGATGGACCAGCAAAAGGTCAACCAGAGATTCTGGGTTTGGTCCCCAGCAGAGTCGGTAGCTGTCGCTCCCGGGATTTTCATCCAAGTACAAACGCGAAAGTGGCACGGAAACAGAGTCGCCAGCAATGTGTATTTATCCCAAGAGAGGGAAAGGAAACATTGCGTAAACCTGAAGGGAAGGAAAAGCATGGTCTTGCGACCAAGAAAAACGGGTAAGGGAGTCGGTTACGCGAGGGGAAGGTATTAGCACCCCCACGCGTCCATCGTACTCGATGGGATCCACACTTGCTGTCTCGATCAAAGGGTGTCGTCATCGGGATCTCCGCTGCTACTAGAAAGGAAAAGGAACAGGAACGAATAAGAACGAGGAAATGGGGAAGAAAAGGAAAAGAAGTGACTCGGTAGGACATCCTCGTTGTCATATGCCTACGTATTCCCTCGTGCAATGGGAAAGTCAGAGTCAACGTAGTTGGACGCGAACTAAGGGGGGAGGTTGCTCTCCAAGACATCGCCGTCTTGTGCCTACGTATCCTCAATCTAACCAGAGGGAGGAAATCAGAGCAGTCGTAGTTCGACCTAATGAGGTCGGTTAGTGTTTTTTATGAGCGACGTTAGATTCGCGTCCTGCAGTTAGGGTCGAGGCCTGTTTGCGGCGAGACGAAAGTAACGTGCCCTTTTCTGAAAATGATTGAAACTGAAGAATCCCGAAGGATGAAAAAGGTTTGAGTTTGTTTTTGTGTTTCTTAGACAGAAGTGGATTGAATGAATGAGTCGCATGGTCACCCCCAAATGGGACGTATGCTACTCACTCTAGAAGTGGAGGGGAGACCCCTCGTTCTTCATTTCCTACACTTGAGGCTCAAGCGCAATATACGTTATATTTATTAAGTGTTTTAGGGATGTTACGAGATAAGAGGAGAAGATTCAAAGGAAAAGAAAACACTAAAGGGAAACTAAGTGTTCCTACTGTTGTCATGTAAAGGTGGCCCTATAGTTGAGTTTGAAAGGGAAACTTCTACCTAAGTTAGCATGCAAAGGGAAGCCTAATGCTAATCCTACTCCAAGCTTAATCGAAAATTAAGTTGGACTAGGTAGCTCTAAGGGAGTGAATCCAAGACTTAAACAAGTCTTGAGACTCATGGGAAAAGAAGGAGTGAAATAGACGGAGAAGAAAAGATGAATAAAACAAACAAACAGCGGATACAACAGTGCCTCTGCACCTGCACAGCAGTTAAATACAGCACACGAGCAAGACAACTTTAAACATCACACATATTCAACACAAAATAGGTGTAAAAGGTAGCAGGCAGCAACTGTGAACAATAGACAGCACATGAACAAACTTAGAACAGCAGCAGCTGTAAAAACAGGGCAACATGCATCCAAACAAGAAGCAATTACAAATTAACATATATAGCAAGGCAAACCAAGCATAGAGGTTGCAAACATCAAGGATGAACAAGAATGATCATGTTAACCACTCAAGAACAAACACACTCAACATAATTGCATGATTTACACATTGGGCAAAACAAGTCATGCACAAGCAACCATGGAGACAAACATCAATCATGCATCATGTGTCCAGCAAGTTGAGCATTAACCATGAATAAACATGATTCGAATGTCTGTGTAACCTGTTCATTGCATCAAGAATGTAACAACGCAAACATGTTCATAAACGATACAAATCCAAGAGTCGCGTGTCGGAAAATTGTGTTCATGCAATAGTGTGAGGTGCAAAAGCTCAAAAATGATCCACAAATCATCATCATATCAATCCATAAAGCTTAGACATGAAAAGGATCTCAAACAACCAAGAAAATGCAATAAAAACAAGTTATGCTTCAGTGGTAATCGGTTACAGCGTAACTGCTAACCGGTTACACAGTTCAAAATTGCTCCAATTGCGCTGAAAATACACAGTGTAACCGGTTACAGCATAACTGCTAACCGGTTACTCTGGGACAGTAGTGAAAAAAATCAGTTTCAAAAGCACTCTTCAGCATAAAATCACTTATGTAATCATGTCCAATGATCATGTAACCAACAATGCACGAAAATTAAGTTCAAACACAGTATTCAAACATCATTTAGATCCAGTAATCATCAACATCCACAATCAAAATCAAACAAAATGATCAAAACACAAAAAAAATCATGGATCTACATTGTATAAGTTACAATTAAGCTAAAATGAGTGTGGATCTGAGATTAACCAACCTACAAGCTGAGATTTGCTTTGGTAAGTATTGTAAACAGAATTTGATGAATCCAAGTAGAGAAATCCAAGATCCACAAGCTCTGTGCACTCAAAAGTTGAAAATCCAAGCAATAAGCAACAAAACCTCCAAAATCACTTTCAATAATCACTTCTGAAATTCCAGATCTAGATCCAAACGAAAATCCAAGTTGAAAAGCAGAAAGTAGTGATGATGAGCGACTTTAGCTCAAGAATTAACAAGTTCCAATGAAGAACTTGTTAATCTTTGAAAAAGAGCTTTGAGTGTGGTTGAAAATGGAGGTTGAGAGTGAAAATGGGAGAGAGAATTCAAAGAGAATTCTGAAAATTGAGAGTGAAAAAATGATCTAACCCCCTTGAGGTTTGGAATAAATTGGTTTAAATAACCCCTAGGTTAGGAGTTAAGTTTGGGTTTGGAGTGAGGTTAAGTGGGTGGAAATTGGGGTGAAAAATGGATTAGGACTAGAAAATGAGGAATTTGAGTAGAAGAATGATGGAGAGAATTTGAATTTTGGATGGAAAATGATGAAATTGGATCAATCTAGATCCTTCCCACACATGCACAAGCCAAGCACATGATCACTAATGATGCAAACTTAATTTTTCAAACTGCGCTCAGAGTAACCTGTTACAGCATATCTGCTAACCGGTTACACAGTTCAAAAACCTTGAGAATATGCTAAAAATGAATGAGTAACCGGTTAGCACATATGCCGTAACCGGTTACACAGTTCAAATTTTGAATTTTGGCGCCTTTTGGAGAGAAACTTGGAAAAGTGACTTCTGATAGCTGTTTTTGAACCCGCTAAACCTCCGAAACTCAAAACTTGATATTTTTACTGAGTAACACCTGAAAAGAATATAAATTCTTGCTGACACCTCGGGATATCCTACTGAATTAATAATGCTTGATGCCGAATGACTAATCAAAATTGACTGCCAGGGTTTCTGATCATCAAATCATCTAATGAGCAAAATAAATGCTCAAAAAGACTTTGAAAGCTATCTGTTTGGCTCTGAACATTGTGGAAAATGATATCGGAGTTGAAGACTCCGTAAGCTGCTGGAGAATACCTTGATCCCATGCCCGAAAGAACCATTCAAAATGCACAAAAGACGATGCAAATGCAATGACACATAAGCCAGTTAGAGTTAGAAATATGAGCGCAAATTTTGAGGTGTTACACACACGGATTCAACAAAAAAGAGCATGTCAGACCAACCTATGTGTAATGTAGCTTAGAAAAAGAGATAGTTGTATGCTCAAACCTAAAAACATTGTTCCTTGATTTTACGCGTGATTAGGAAATTGATTCAACCGATCTGTCTGCAAAACTGAAATTTTATTCTGAGTGCAACATAACTGGTTGTATGAAAGTTTAAAAATGTCAAGACAAAATTGAGGTATGACAGAAACCAACCATAGTAAAAGGTGGAGATCATGTGTTCGATACTCAGAGCTAGCATTTTGAGGGATTTTTAGACATTTCACCATTGTTGAATAACCCAACCGTAGTGAAAGACTTAGCGTACTACTTTTCACCACGGGTCAACCTTCCAACCGTGGTGATATGTTCACTAGAGTTTATTATAACTTATGTGAAATTCTTATTTCACCAACTACATAATAAACATATAACCTTTTAATCTAATTTTGAAATTAATAATATTAAAGTTTGAGTTATATTAGAAGAGAAAATTACACCAATTAATGTTTTTCGAGCTTTGTACAACCCATTATCTGCATATCGCTTTTTAGAAGTTAAAGTTTGATTCAATGCTCCTAATTCTTCAACCAACACTTCCTTCATTACTAGTTCATTTTGTAAATTATTAGTAACTTTGCAAAATTATCTAATAAAAGAGGAAGTGTTGATTGAAGAGATAGAAGTATTGAACCAAATTCTAATCGTCATAGAGAGATGTTGTGAATCTTGTTGTGCATTACGACAAAATTCAATATCAATTTGTGAGGCAAAGAACAATAGCAACCAAAATAAATGGTCTTCAGCAATAATAATTCATACATAGATAAAATAAATGGTCTTCAGCAATAATAATTCATACATAAATAATAATTCATACACAGATAATTACCCAGTTCAATCAAACGATCTACTCTGGAGGAGAGAGCAGCTCTCCAATTCACTATACTCAGAAAGTTGTTACAAGAGATTACAAATGAGTTATAAGAAAATAGCCTTCGCCTTCAAGTTCCCAAGAACAACTCTATTTTCTACCCAAGTGTTTCCCAACCTCTCCAACTCTCAAAATATGAATCACTCAAACCCAAGGTGTAACAGTGTTTCACAATAACCTTAAACAACCCCAAAGGTTTCCCTAAACCTTTGTTTTTCTAAGGTTTTCCTTGTGAATAGCTGAAACCCTATGATATACCTTTAAACCCTTGCTCTCCCTTGTTGGTGTAAACCCTAAGATTGTCAACACCAAGCATATAAGAGATACATATTTATAATAGCAAATACCCAACAAACAAAGCCCAAAATCACATGGATCCATGGACAGAATCGAAAAAGACAGAAAACTCAAAAACACTATTCACCGTACGAATGTCACTATTCATCTGTACGGATGGTACTATTCATCGTACGATTTTTTTTCTTGCTTTTCATCCGACTTTCTAAAACTTTTTATTTTCGCGGTAAATGCAATCTCCAAAATATGTTTTCTTTCTCTTCATCAACAAAGGTTTTAAGGCACATTTACAATAATCTCCACCTTAACTTTAAACCGTGTTGATACCAATTTAACGATCAACAACATTGCTGCTCTCTACCAAGTTGAAACTTTAATCAATAACTTTGATCAAATTCAAGCAACCCTTGAATCTTGATCTCGCAACTTGCATCCACTTGTTCCCAATTACCCTTTTCTGCCTAGGTAATTTAACAAGTCTACAAGTATGATTTTTCAACCACCCTTGACTCCACCTGTTTTCAAATGCCTCCTTGAAGGTTTTTCTTCTTTTATTTTGCAGTCATTCAGCCACATTAAAAACATAATATCCAAGGCTAGCATAACCGTCCCTTTGAGATGCTACAATAACCCTCCTTACCTCATCATGAGTCAAATGATAATCAGAGATCTCTCTAATCGTTCCCTCACTACTACTAGCATCCAGAGTAGGAAACTCCACCTCAAACTGAGTTTTCTCCATTATAGTTTCTCCCAGGTTTCTCCCTTGGTTTTCACTATTCTTCTTCTGAAGAAATTCTCTACGAACCAAGTAAGTTGTATTAACCTCATCTCTTCTTCAAAAACTCAATAACAAATCAGCGGTAACATGCATTTTTATCCCTTGATTTCTGCAAAATTCGTTGTACTCCTCTGAAACTTTCTCAAGGCATTCATAACGCCTTAAATTCAAATCCCATAGCTCAACCTTGTCATGAAAGCCTCCACAAGTTAACAATGAATGAATAATAACATTTGAACCTTCTAAAATATATAAACCATATATTTTAAACCCTATAGCAAAAATCAATTTATCACGCAAAATCTTCAACACTCCACGTTCAACTCTAGTACGATAGCCTAGATCATCAAACATACTTATAGATAACAAATTTCGCTTGAGTTCTGGAACATACCTAACATTGTGAATAAGAAGTTCACGATCATTAAACATTTTCAATCTGACTGTACCAATACCATGAACCTTGCATGCCTTATTATCACCAAGGCGAACTACTCCACCTTGCACCATCTTCAAAGTTTCAAAGTATTATATTCGTAGACACATGCGATAAGAGCAACCCGAGTCAATAACCCAACTATCTTCAGTTTCCAAACTCGATACTACTAGTGCTTCTGCATCCTCATAACTTTCCTAACCCAATGCAACTACAGCTTGAACAGAATCTCCATTGACCTTTCTTTCAGGACAGTCCCTTTTAAAGTGACCGATTTTTTGACAATTAAAACATTTTTCCTTTGACTTGTCAGACCTCTTTGATTTGGACATCCATTTATGCTCACCTCCTCCTCTTGACACATTTAAGCCTTCACCACTATCTTGAATCTTTAAATCTTTCGACTTTGAAAATTCTTTGGATTTTACCGCCGTCTGGACTTCATCCAAAGTAATAGTACCTTCCTTACCATTAAGAATGGCATCCTTAAAGTGCTCAAAGGATCTGGGTAATGAACTCAACAGGAGCAAAGCCTTGTCCTTATCATCAATCTTCACTTCAATATTCTCAAGATCATCGATAATCTTGTGAAATTCTATGAGCTGCTCAACTATGGATTTGTTCTCCACCATTCGCAATTAATAGAGTTGTTGTTTCAGATACAACCTGTGAGCCAAAGACTTTGTCATATACAATGATTCAAGTTTTTCCCACATAGCAACCGCAGTTTACTCCCTGGAGACTTCTCTTAGAACTTTATCCCTGAGGCACAAGATAATGGTACTCTTGGCTTTATCCACCTTCTCGGTCTTCTGTACCTGTGTAAGACCTGCATGCATCAATGGTTCACTCTTCAAAGCATCGATACTCTTCTCTTGAATTAAAATTGCTTGCATCTTAATTTTCCACAACCCGAAGTCATTATTACCGAAAAATTTCTCGATCAGCCATCTACTAACCATTATGCTCACTTGTAAACAATATATCTTTGCTTCATGCTCACCGCACCACTTGTTGTGAATCTTGTTGTGAATTACGACAAAATTCAATATCAATTTGTGAGGCAAAGAACAATAGCAACCAAAACAAATGTTCTTTAGCAATAATAATTCGTATACAGATAATATAACAGAATAAGGCAAGAAAAAACCGAAGGTTTGTTTACCCATTTCGATCAAACAATCTACTCTAGGGGAGAGAGCAGCTCTCCAATTCACTATACTCAGAAAGTTGTTACAAGAGATTACAGATGAGTTACAAGAAAATAGCCATCATCTTCAGGTTCCCAAGAACAACCTTATTTTCTACCCAAGTGTTTCCCAACCTCTCCAACTCTCAATATATGAATCACTCAAACCCAAGGTGTAACGCTGTTTCACAATAACCTTAAACAACCCCAAAGGTTTCCCTAAACTTTTGTTTTTCTAAGGTTTTCCTTGTGAATAGCTGAAACCCTATGCTATACCTCTAAACCCTTGCTCTCCCTTGTTGGTGTAAACCCTAAGATTGTCACACACCAAGCATATAAGAGATACATATTTAAAATAGAAAATACCCAACAAACAAAGCCCAAAATCACATGGATCCATGGAGCGAATCGAAAAAGCCCGAAAACTCAAAAACACTATTCACCGTGCAGACAACACTATTCATCATACGAACTTCACTATTCATTCGTACGTATAGCACTATTCACCGTACGATTTTTTCCCGCCTTTTCGGCCGACTTTTTAAAACTTTTGATTTTCGCGGTAAATGTAATCTCCAAAATATGTTTTCTTTCTCTTCATCAACAAAGGTTTTAAGGCACATTTACAACAATCTCCACCTTGACTTTAAACCGTGTTGATACCAATTTAACGATCAACAACATTGTTGCTCTCTACCAAGTTAAAACTTTAATCAATAACTTTGATCAAATTCAAGCAACCCGTGAATCTTGATCTCGCAACTTGCATCCACTTGTTCCCAATTACCCTTTTCTGCTTAGGTAATTTAACAAGCCTACAAGTATGATTTTTCAACCACCCTTGACTCCACCTGTTTTCAAATGCCTCCCTGAAGGTTTTTCTTCTTTTATTTTGCAGTCTTTCAGCCGCATTAAAAACATAATATCCAATGCTAGCATAACCGTCCCTTTGAGATGCTACAATAACCCTCCTTACCTTATCATGAGTCAAATGATAATCAGAGATCTCTGTAACCGTTCCATCACTACTACTAGCATCCATAGTAGGAAACTCCGCCTCAAACTGAGTTTTCTCCATTATAGTTTCTCCCAGGTTTCTCCCTTGGTTTTCACTATTCTTCTTCTGAAGAAATTCTCTACGAACCAAGTAAGTTGTATTAACCTCATCTCTTCTTCAAAAACTCAATAACAACTCAGCGGTAACATGCATTTTTACCCCTTGATTTCTGCAAAATTCATTGTACTCCTCTGAAACTTTCTCAAGTCATTCATAACCCCTTAAACTCAAATCCCATAGCTCTTCCTTGTCATGAAAGCCTCCACTAGTTAACAATGAATGAATAATAACATTTAAACCTTCTAAAATATATAGACCATATATTTTAGACCCTTTAGCAAAAATCAATTTATCACGCGAAATCTTCAACACTCTATGTTCAACTCTAGTACAATAGCCTAGATCATCAAACATACTTATAGATAACAAATTTCCCTTGAGTTCTGGAACATACGTCACACTGTGAATAAGAAGTTCACGATCATTAAAAATTTTAAATCTGACTGTACCAATACCATGAACCTTGCATGCCTTATTATTACCAAGGCGAACTACTCCACCTTGCACCATCTTCAAAGTTTCAAAGTATTCTATTGTTAGACACATGTGATAAGAGCAACCCGAGTCAATAACCGAACTATCTTCAGTTTCCAAACTCAATACTACTAGTGCTTCTGCATGCTCATAACTTTCCTAACCCAATGCAACTACAGCTTGAACAGAATCTCCATTGACCTTTCTTTCAGGACAGTCCCTTTTAAAGTGACCGATTTTTTGACAATTAATACATTTTATCTTTGACTTGTCAGACCTCTTTGATTTGGACATCCATTTACGCTCACCTCCTCCTCTTGACACATTTAAGCCTTCACCACTATCTTGAATCTTCAAATCTTTCGACTTTGAAAATTCTTTGGATTTCACCGCCGTCTGGACTTCATCCAAAGTAATAGTACCTTCCTTACCATTAAGAATGGCATCCTTAAAGTGCTCAAAGGATCTGGGTAATGAACTCAACAGGAGCAAAGCCTTGTCCTCATCATAAATCTTCACTTCAATATTCTCAAGATCATCGATAATCTTGTGAAATTCTATGAGCTGCTCAACTATGGATTTATTCTCCACCATTCGCAATTAATAGAGTTGTTGTTTCAGATACAACCTGTGAGCCAAAGACTTTGTCATATACAATGATTCAAGTTTTTCCCACATAGCAACCGCAGTTTACTCCCTGGCGACTTCTCTTAGAACTTCATCCTTGAGGCACAAGATAATGGTACTCCTGGCTTTATCCACCATCTCGGTCTTCTGTACCTGTGTAAGACCTGCATGCATCAATGGTTCACTCTTCAAAGCATCGATACACTTCTCTTGAATTAAAATTGCTTGCATCTTAATTTTCCACAACCCGAAGTCATTGTTACCGAAAAATTTCTCGATCTGCCATCTACTAACCATTGTGCTCACTTGTAAACAATATCTCTTTGCTCCACGCTCACCGCACCACTTGTTGTGAATCTTGTTGTGAATTACGACAAAATTCAATATCAATTTGTGAGGCAAAGAACAATAGAAACCAAAATAAATGGTCTTCAGCAATAATAATTCGTATACAGATAATATAACAGTATAAGGCAAGAAAAAACCTAAGGTTTGTTTATCCATTTCGATCAAACAATATACTCTAGGGGAGAAAGCAGCTCTCCAATTCACTATACTCAGAAAGTTGTTACAAGAGATTACAGATGAGTTACAAGAAAATAGCCATCATCTTCAGGTTCCCAAGAACAACCTTATTTACTACCCAAGTGTTTCCCAACCTCTCCAACTCTCAATATTTGAATCACTCAAACCCAAGGTGTAACGCTGTTTCACAATAACCTTAAACAACCCCAAAGGTTTCCCTAAACTTTTGTTTTTCTAAGGTTTTCCTTGTGAATAGCTGAAACCCTATGCTATACCTCTAAACGCTTGCTCTCCCTTGTTGGTGTAAACCCTAAGATTGTCACACACCAAGCATATAAGAGATACATATTTAAAATAGCAAATACCCAACGAACAAAGCCCAAAATCACATGGATCCATGGACCGAATCGAAAAAGCCCGAAAACTCAAAAACACTATTCACCGTGCAGACAACACTATTCATCATACGAACATCACTATTCATCCGTACGTATAGCACTATTCACCGTACAATTTTTTCCCGCCTTTTCGGCCGACTTTCTAAAACTTTTGATTTTCGCGGTAAATGCAATCTCCAAAATATGTTTTCTTTCTCTTCATCAACAAAGGTTTTAAGGCACATTTACAAAAATCTCCACCTTGCTTTAAACCGTGTTGATACCGATTTAACGATCAACAACATTGTTGCTCTCTACCAAGTTAAAACTTTAATCAATAACTTTGATCAAATTCAACCAACCCGTGAATCTTGATCTCGCAACTTGCATCCACTTGTTCCCAATTACCCTTTTCTGCTTAGGTAATTTAACAAGCCTACAATTATGATTTTTCAACCACCCTTGACTCCACCTGTTTTCAAATGCCTCCCTGAAGGTTTTTCTTCTTTTATTTTGCAGTCTTTCAGCCGCATTAAAAACATAATATCCAATGCTAGCATAACCGTCCCTTTGAGATGCTATAATAACCCTCCTTACCTTATCATGAGTCAAATGATAATCAGAGATCTCTGTAACCGTTCCCTCAGTACCGCTAGCATCCATAGTAGGAAACTCCGCCTCAAACTGAGTTTTCTCCATTATAGTTTCTCCGAGGTTTCTCCCTTGGTTTTCACTATTCTTCTTCTGATGAAATTCTCTACCAACCAAGTAAGTTGTTTTAACCTCAGCTCTTCCCCAAAAACTCAATAACAACTCAGCGGTAACATGCATCTTTATCCCTTGATTTCTGCAAAATTCATTGTACACCTCTGAAACTTTCTCAAGGCATTCATAATGCCTTAAACTCAAATCCCATAGCTCTTCCTTGTCATGAAAGCCTCCACTAGTTAACGATGAATGAATAATAACATTTGAACCTTCTAAAATATATAGACCATATATTTTAGACCCTTTAGTAATAATTAATTTATCACGCGAAATCTTCAACGCTCCACGTTCAACTATAGTACAATAGCCTAGATCATCAAACATACTTATAGATAACAAATTTCGCTTGAGTTCTGGAACATACCTCACATTGTGAATAAGAAGTTCACGATCATTAAACATTTTAAATCTGACTGTACCAATACCATGAACCTTGCAAACCTTATTATTACCAAGGTGAACTACTCCACCTTGCAACATCTTCAAAGTTTCAAAGTACTCTATTCTTGGACATATGTGATAAGAGCAGCCTGAGTCAATGACCCAACTATCTTCAGTTTCCAAACTCGATACTACTATTGCTTCGGCATCCTCATAACTTTCCTCACCCAATGGTACTACAGCTTGAACAGAGTCTTCATTGACCTTTCTTTCAAGACAATCCCTTTTAAAGTGACCGATTTTCTTACAATTAAAACATTATACCTTTGACTTGTCAGACCTCTTTGATTTGGACATCCATTTACGCTCACCTCTTCCTCTTGACACATTTAAGCCTTCACCGCTATCTTCAATCTTCAAATCTTTCGACTTTGAAAATTCTTTGGATTTCATCGCCGTCTGGACTTCATCTAAAGTAATATTACCTTCCTTACCATTAAGAAGGGCATCCTTAAAGTGCTCAAAGGATCTGGGTAATGAACTCAACAGGAGCAAAGCCTTGTCCTCATCATCAATCTTCACTTCAATATTCTCAAAATCATCGATAATCTTGTGAAATTCTATGAGTTGCTCAACTATGGATTTGTTCTCCACCATTCGGAATAAATAGAGTTGTTGTTTCAGATACAACCTATGAGCCAAAGACTTTGTCATATACAATGATTCAAGTTTTGCCCACATAGCAACCGCAGTTTGCTCCCTGGCGACTTCTCTTAGAACTTTATCCATGAGGCACAAGATAATGGTACTCCTGGCTTTATCCACCATTTCGGTCTTCTGTACCTGTGTAAGACCTGCATGCATATATGGTTCACTCTTCAAAGCATCGATACACTTCTCTTGAATTAAAATTGCTTGCATCTTAATTTTTCACAACACGAAGTCATTGTTACCAAAAAATTTCTCGATCTGCCATCTACTAACCATTGTGCTCACTTGTAAACAATATCTCTTTGCTCCACGCTCACCGCACCACTTGTTGTGAATCTTGTTGTGAATTACGACAAAATTCAATATCAATTTGTGAGGCAAAGAACAATAGCAACCAAAATAAATGGTCTTCAGCAATAATAATTCGTATACATAATATAACAGTATAAGGCAAGAAAAAACCTAAGGTTTGTTTATCCATTTCGATCAAACAATATACTCTAGGGGAGAAAGCAACTCTCCAATTCACTATACTCAGAAAGTTGTTACAAGAGATTACAGATGAGTTACAAAAAAATAGCCATCATCTTCAGGTTCCCAAGAACAACCTTATTTTCTACCCAAGTGTTTCCCAACCTCTCCAACTCTCAATATATGAATCACTCAAACCCAAGGTGTAACGCTGTTTCACAATAACCTTAAACAACCCCAAAGGTTTCCCTAAACTTTTGTTTTTCTAAGGTTTTCCTTGTGAATAGCTGAAACCCTATGATATACCTCTAAACCCTTGTTCTCCCTTGTTGGTGTAAACCCTGAGATTGTCACACACCAAGCATATAAGAGATACATATTTAAAATAGCAAATACCCAACAAACCAAACCCAAAATCACATGGATCCATGGACCGAATCGAAAAAGTCCAAAAACTTAAAAAACAATATTCACCGTGCAGACAACACTATTCATCATACGAACATCACTATTCATCCGTACGTATAGCATTATTCACCGTACGATTTTTGCCCGCCTTTTCGGCCGACTTTCTAAAACTTTTGATTTTCACGGTAAATGCAATCTCCAAAATATGTTTTCTTTCTCTTCATCAACAAAGGTTTTAAGGCACATTTACAACAATCTCCACCTTGACTTTAAACCGTGTTGATACCAATTTAACGATCAACAACATTGTTGCTCTCTACCAAGTTAAAAGTTTAATCAATAACTTTGATCAAATTCAAGCAACCCGTGATTCTTGATCTCGCAACTTGCATCCACTTGTTCCCAATTACCCTTTTCTGCTTAGGTAATTTAACAAGACTACAAGTATGATTTTTCAACCACCCTTGACTCCACCTGTTTTCAAATGCCTCCCTGAAGGTTTTTCTTCTTTTATTTTGAAGTCTTTCAGCCGCATTAAAAACATAATATCCAATGCTAGCATAACCGTCCCTTTGAGATGCTTCAATAACCCTCCTTACCTTATCATGAGTCAAATGATAATCAGAGATCTCTGTAACCGTTCCCTCATTACCGCTAGCATCCATAGTAGGAAACTCTGCCTCAAACTGAGTTTTCTCCATTATAGTTTCTCCCAAGTTTCTCCCTTGGTTTTCACTATTCTTCTTATGAAGAAATTCTCTACAAACCAAATAAGTTGTTTTAACCTCAGCTCTTCCTCAAAAACTCAATAACAACTCAGCGGTAACATGCATCTTTATCCCTTGATTTCTGCAAAATTCATTGTACTCCTCTGAAACTTTCTCAAGGCATTCATAATGCCTTAAACTCAAATCCCATAGTTCTTCCTTGTCATGAAATCCTCCACTAGTTAACGATGAATGAATAATAACATTTGAACCTTCTAAAATATATAGAACATATATTTTAGACCCTTTAGCAATAATTAATTTATCACGCGAAATCGTCAACGCTCCACGTTCAATTATAGTACAGTAGCCTAGATCATCAAACATACTTATAGATAACAAATTTCGCTTGAGTTCTGGAACATACCTCACATTGTGAATAAGAAGTTCACGATCATTAAACATTTTAAATCTGACTGTACCAATACCATGAACCTTGCATACCTTATTATTACCAAGGTGAACTACTCCACCTTGCACCATCTTCAAAGTTTCAAAGTATTCTATTCTTGGACACATGTGATAAGAGCAACCTGAGTCAATGACCCAACTATCTTTTGTTTCCAAACTCGATACTACTAGTGCTTCGGCATCCTCATAACTTTCCTCACCCAATGTAACTACAGCTTGAACATAATCTTCATTGACCTTTCGTTCAGGACAATCCCTTTTAAAGTGACCAATTTTCTTACAATTAAAACATTTTACCTTTGACTTGTCAGACCTCTTTGATTTGGACATTCATTTACGCTCACCTCTTCCTCTTGACACATTTAAGCCTTCACCGCTATCTTCAATCTTCAAATCTTTCGACTTTCAAAATTCTTTGGATTTCACCACCGTCTGGACTTCATCCAAAGTAATATTACCTTCCTTACCATTAAGAAGGGCATCCTTAAAGTGCTCAAAGGATCTGGGTAATGAACTCAACAGGAGCAAAGCCTTGTCCTCATCATCAATCTTCACTTCAATATTCTCAAAATCATCGATAATCTTGTGAAATTCTATGAGCTGCTCAACTATGGATTTGTTCTCCACCATTCGGAATAAATAGAGTTGTTGTTTCAGATACAACCTATGAGCCAAAGACTTTGTCATATACAATGATTCAAGTTTTGCCCACATAGCAACCGCAGTTTGCTCCCTGGCGACTTCTCTTAGAACTTTATCCCTGAGGCATAAGATAATGGTACTCCTGGTTTTATCCACCATCTCGGTCTTCTGTACCTGTGTAAGACCCGCATGCATCAATGGTTCACTCTTCAAAGCATCGATACACTTCTCTTGAATTAAAATTGCTTGCATCTTAATTTTCCACAACCCGAAGTCATTGTTACCGGAAAATTTCTCGATCTTCCATCTACTAACCATTGTGCTCACTTGTAAACAATATCTCTTTGCTCCACGCTCACCGCACCACTTGTTGTGAATCTTGTTGTGAATTACGACAAAATTCAATATCAATTTGTGAGGCAAAGAACAATAGCAACCAAAATAAATGGTCTTCAGCAATAATAATTCGTATACAGATAATATAACAGTATAAGGCAAGAAAAAACCTAAGGTTTGTTTATCCATTTCGATCAAACAATCTACTCTAGGGGAGAGAGCAGCTCTCCAATTCACTATACTCAGAAAGTTGTTACAAGAGATTACAGATGAGTTACAAGAAAATAGCCATCATCCTCAGGTTCCCAAGAACAACCTTATTTTCTACCCAAGTGTTTCCCAACCTCTCCAACTCTCAATATATGAATCACTCAAACCCAAGGTGTAACGCTGTTTCACAATAACCTTAAACAACCCCAAAGGTTTCCCTAAACTTTTGTTTTTCTAAGGTTTTCCTTGTGAATAGCTGAAACCCTATGCTATACCTCTAAACCCTTGCTCTCCCTTGTTGGTGTAAACCCTAAGATTGTCACACACCAAGCATATAAGAGATACATATTTAAAATAGCAAATACCCAACAAACAAAACCCAAAATCACATGGATCCATGGACCGAATCGAAAAAGCCCGAAAACTCAAAAACACTATTCACCGTGCAGACAACACTATTCATCATACGAACATCACTATTCATCCGTACGTATAGCACTATTCACCGTACAATTTTTTCCCGCCTTTTCGGCCGACTTTCTAAAACTTTTGATTTTCGCGGTAAATGCAATCTCCAAATTATGTTTTCTTTCTCTTCATCAACAAAGGTTTTAAGGCACATTTACAACAATCTCCACCTTGACTTTAAACCGTGTTGATACCAATTTAACGATCAACAACATTGTTGCTCTCTACCAAGTTAAAAGTTTAATCAATAACTTTGATCAAATTCAAGCAACCCGTGATTCTTGATCTCGCAACTTGCATCCACTTGTTCCCAATTACCCTTTTCTGCTTAGGTAATTTAACAAGCCTACAAGTATGGTTTTTCAACCACCCTTGACTCCACCTGTTTTCAAATGCCTCCCTGAAGGTTTTTCTTCTTTTATTTTGCAGTCTTTCAGCCGCATTAAAAACATAATATCCAATGCTAGCATAACCGTCCCTTTGAGATGCTTCAATAACCCTCCTTACCTTATCATGAGTCAAATGATAATCAGAGATCTCTGTAACCGTTCCCTCACTACTGCTAACATCCATAGTAGGAAACTCTGCCTCAAACTGAGTTTTCTCCGTTATAGTTTCTCCCAGGTTTCTCCCTTGGTTTTCACTATTCTTCTTCTGAAGAAATTCTCTACCAACCAAGTAAGTTTTTTTAACCTCTGCTCTTCCTCAAAAACTCAATAACAACTCAGCGGTAACATGCATCTTTATCCCTTGATTTCTGCAAAATTCATTGTACTCCTCTGAAACTTTCTCAAGGCATTCATAATGCCTTAAACTCAAATCCCATAGTTCTTCCTTGTCATGAAAGCCTCCACTAGTTAACGATGAATGAATAATAACATTTGAACCTTCTAAAATATATAGAACATATATTTTAGACCCTTTAGCAATAATTAATTTATCACGCGAAATCGTCAACGCTCCACGTTCAATTATAGTACAGTAGCCTAGATCATCAAACATACTTATAGATAACAAATTTCGCTTGAGTTCTGGAACATACCTCACATTGTGAATAAGAAGTTCACGATCATTAAACATTTTAAATCTGACTGTACCAATACCATGAACCTTGCATACCTTATTATTACCAAGGTGAACTACTCCACCTTGCACCATCTTCAAAGTTTCAAAGTATTCTATTCTTGGACACATGTGATAAGAGCAACCTGAGTCAATGACCCAACTATCTTTAGTTTCCAAACTCGATACTACTAGTGCTTCGGCATCCTCATAACTTTCCTCACCCAATGTAACAATAGCTTGAACATAATCTTCATTGACCTTTCTTTCAGGACAATCCCTTTTAAAGTGACCGATTTTCTTACAATTAAAATATTATACCTTTGACTTGTCAGACCTCTTTGATTTGGACATCCATTTACGCTCACCTCTTCCTCTTGACACATTTAAGCCTTCACCGCTATCTTCAATCTTCAAATCTTTCGACTTTGAAAATTCTTTGGATTTCACCGCCGTCTGGACATCATCTAAAGTAATATTACCTTCCTTACCATTAAGAAGGGCATCCTTAAAGTGCTCAAAGGATCTGGGTAATGAACTCAACAGGAGCAAAGCCTTGTCCTCATCATCAATCTTCACTTCAATATTCTCAAAATCATCGATAATCTTGTGAAATTCTATGAGTTGCTCAACTATGGATTTGTTCTCCACCATTCGGAATAAATAGAGTTGTTGTTTCAGATACACCCTATGAGCCAAAGACTTTGTCATATATAACGATTCAAGTTTTGCCCATATAGCAATCGCAGTTTGCTCCCTGGCGACTTCTCTTAGAACTTTATCCATGAGGCACAAGATAATGGTACTCCTGGCTTTATCCACCATCTCGGTCTTCTGTACCTGTGTAAGACCTGCATGCATCTATGGTTCACTCTTCAAAGCATCGATACACTTCTCTTGAATTAAAATTGCTTGCATCTTAATTTTTCACAACCCGAAGTCATTGTTACCGAAAAATTTCTCGATCTGCCATCTACTAACCATTGTGCTCACTTGTAAACAATATCTCTTTGCTCCACGCTCACCGCACCACTTGTTGTGAATCTTGTTGTGAATTACGACAAAATTCAATATCAATTTGTGAGGCAAAGAACAATAGCAACCAAAATAAATGGTCTTCAGCAATAATAATTCATATACAGATAATATAACAGAATAAGGCAAGAAAAAACCGAAGGTTTGTTTACCCATTTCGATCAAACAATCTACTCTAGGGGAGAAAGCAGCTCTCCAATTCACTATACTCAGAAAGTTGTTACAAGAGATTACAGATGAGTTACAAGAAAATAGCCATCATCTTCAGGTTCCCAAGAACAACCTTATTTTCTACCCAAGTGTTTCCCAACCTCTCCAACTCTCAATATATGAATCACTCAAACCCAAGGTGTAACGCTGTTTCACAATAACCTTAAACAACCCCAAAGGTTTCCCTAAACTTTTGTTTTTCTAAGGTTTTCCTTGTGAATAGCTGAAACCCTATGATATACCTCTAAACCCTTGTTCTCCCTTGTTGGTGTAAACCCTGAGATTGTCACACACCAAGCATATAAGAGATACATATTTAAAATAGCAAATACCCAACAAACAAAACCCAAAATCACATGGATCCATGGACCGAATCGAAAAAGCCCAAAAACTCAAAAACACTATTCACCGTGCAGACAACACTATTCATCATACGAACATCACTATTCATCCGTACGTATAGCATTATTCACCGTACGATTTTTTCCCGCCTTTTCGGCCGACTTTCTAAAACTTTTGATTTTCACGTTAAATGCAATCTCCAAAATATGTTTTCTTTCTCTTCATCAACAAAGGTTTTAAGGCACATTTACAACAATCTCCACCTTGACTTTAAACAGTATTGATACCAATTTAACGATCAACAACATTGTTGCTCTCTACCAAGTTAAACGTTTAATCAATAACTTTGATCAAATTCAAGCAACCCGTGATTCTTGATCTCGCAACTTGCATCCACTTGTTCCCAATTACCCTTTTCTGCTTAGGTAATTTAACAAGCCTACAAGTATGATTTTTCAACCACCCTTGACTCCACCTGTTTTCAAATGCCTCCCTGAAGGTTTTTCTTCTTTTATTTTGCAGTCTTTCAGCCGCATTAAAAACATAATATCCAATGCTAGCATAACCGTCCCTTTGAGATGCTTCAATAACCCTCCTTACCTTATCATGAGTCAAATGATAATTAGAGATCTCTGTAACCGTTCCCTCACTACTGCTAGCATACATAGTAGGAAACTCTGCCTCAAACTGAGTTTTCTCCATTATAGTTTCTCCCAGGTTTCTCCCTTGGTTTTCACTATTCTTCTTCTGAAGAAATTCTCTACCAACCAAGTAAGTTTTTTTAACCTCTGATCTTCCTCAAAATCTCAATAAAAACTCAGCGGTAACATGCATCTTTATCCCTTGATTTCTGAAAAATTCATTGTACTCCTCTGAAACTTTCTCAAGGCATTCATAATGCCTTAAACTCAAATCCCATAGCTCTTCCTTGTCATGAAAGCCTCCACTAGTTAACGATGAATGAATAATAACATTTGAACCTTCTAAAATATATAGAACATATATTTTAGACCCTTTAGCAATAATTAATTTATCACGCAAAATCTTCAACGCTCCACGTTCAATTATAGTACAGTAGCCTAGATCATCAAACATACTTATAGATAACAAATTTCGCTTGAGTTCTGGAACATACCTCACATTGTGAATAAGAAGTTCACGATCATTAAACATTTTAAATCTGACTGTACCAATACCATGAACCTTGCATACCTTATTATTACCAAGGTGAACTACTCCACCTTGCACCATCTTCAAAGTTTCAAATTATTCTATTCTTGGACACATGTGATAAGAGCAACCTGAGTCAATGACCCAACTATCTTTAGTTTCCAAACTCGATACTACTAGTGCTTCGGCATCCTCATAACTTTCCTCACCCAATGTAACTACAGCTTGAACATAATCTTCATTGACCTTTCTTTTAGGACAATCCCTTTTAAAGTGACCGATTTTCTTACAATTAAAACATTTTACCTTTGACTTGTCAGACCTCTTTGATTTGGACATCCATTTACGCTCACCTCTTCCTCTTGACACATTTAAGCCTTCACCGCTATCTTCAATCTTCAAATCTTTCGACTTTGAAAATTCTTTGGATTTCACCGCCGTCTGGACTTCATCCAAAGTAATATTACCTTCCTTATTATTAAGAAGGGCATCCTTAAAGTGCTCAAAGGATCTGGGTAATGAACTCAACAGGAGCAAAGCCTTGTCCTCATCATCAATCTTCACTTCAATATTCTCAAAATCATCGATAATCTTGTGAAATTCTATGAGCTACTCAACTATGGATTTGTTCTCCACCATTCGGAATAAATAGAGTTGTTGTTTCAGATACAACCTATGAGGCAAAGACTTTGTCATATACAATGATTCAAGTTTTGCCCACATAGCAACCGCAGTCTGCTCCCTGGTGACTTCTCTTAGAACTTTATCCCTGAGGCATAAGATAATGGTACTCCTGGCTTTATCCACCGTCTCGGTCTTCTGTACCTGTGTAAGACCCGCATGCATCAATGGTTCACTCTTCAAAGCATCGATACACTTCTCTTGAATTAAAATTGCTTGCATCTTAATTTTCCACAACCCGAAGTCATTGTTACCGGAAAATTTCTCGATCTGCCATCTACTAACCATTGTGCTCACTTGTAAACAATATCTCTTTGCTCCACGCTCACCGCACCACTTGTTGTGAATCTTGTTGTGAGTTACGACAAAATTCAATATCAAATTGTGAGGCAAAGAACAATAGCAACCAAAATAAATGGTCTTCAGCAATAATAATTCGTATACAGATAATATAACAGTATAAGGCAAGAAAAAACCTAAGGTTTGTTTATCCATTTCGATCAAACAATCTACTCTAGGGGAGAGAGCAGCTCTCCAATTCACTATACTCAGAAAGTTGTTACAAGAGATTACAGATGAGTTACAAGAAAATAGCCATCATCTTCAGGTTCCCAAGAACAAACTTATTTTCTACCCAAGTGTTTCCCAACCTCTCCAACTCTCAATATATGAATCACTCAAACCCAAGGTGTAACGCTGTTTCACAATAACCTTAAACAACCCTAAAGGTTTCCCTAAACCTTTGTTTTTCTAAGGTTTTCATTGTGAATAATTAAAACCCTATGCTATACCTCTAAACCCTTGCTCTCCCTTGTTGGTGTAAACCCTAAGATTGTCACACACCAAGCATATAAGAGATACATATTTAAAATAGCAAATACCCAACAAACAAAACCCAAAATCACATGGATCCATGGACCGAATCGAAAAAGCCCGAAAACTCAAAAACACTATTCAGCGTGCAGACAACACTATTCATCATACGGACATCACTATTCATCCGTACGTATAGCACTATTCACCGTACGATTTTTTCCCGCCTTTTCGCCCGACTTTCTAAAACTTTTGATTTTCACGGTAAATGCAATCTCCAAATTATGTTTTCTTTCTCTTCATCAACAAAGGTTTTAAGGCATATTTACAACAATCTCCACCTTGACTTTAAACCGTGTTGATACCAATTTAACGATCAACAACATTGTTGCTCTCTACCAAGTTAAAACTTTAACCAATAACTTTGATCAAATTCAAGCAACCCGTGAATCTTGATCTCGCAACTTGCATCCACTTGTTCCCAATTACCCTTTTCTGCTTTGGTAATTTAACAAGCCTACAAGTATGATTTTTCAACCACCCTTGACTCCACCTGTTTTCAAATGCCTCCCTGAAGGTTTTTCTTCTTTTATTTTGCAGTCTTTCAGCCGCATTAAAAACATAATATCCAATGTTAGCATAACTGTCCCTTTGAGATGCTACAATAACCCTCCTTACCTTATCATGAGTCAAATGATAATCAGAGATCTCTGTAACCGTTCCCTCACTACTGCTAGCATCCATAGTAGGAAACTCTACCTCAAACTGAGTTTTCTCCATTATAGTTTCTCCCAGGTTTCTCCCTTGGTTTTCACTATTCTTCTTCTGAAGAAATTCTCTACCAACCAAGTAAGTTGTTTTAACCTCTGCTCTTCCTCAAAATCTCAATAACAACTCAGCGGTAACATGCATCTTTATCCCTTGATTTCTGCAAAATTCATTGTACTCCTCTGAAACTTTCTCAAGGCATTCATAATGCCTTAAACTCAAATCCCATAGCTCTTCCTTATCATGAAAGCCTCCACTAGTTAACGATGAATGAATAATAACATTTGAACCTTCTAAAATATATAGAACATATATTTTAGACCCTTTAGCAATAATTAATTTATCACGCGAAATCTTCAACGCTCCACGTTCAACTATAGTACAATAGCCTAGATCATCAAACATACTTATAGATAACAAATTTCGCTTGAGTTCTGGAACATACCTCACATTGTGAATAAGAAGTTCACGATCATTAAACATTTTAAATCTGACTGTACCAATACCATGAACCTTGCATACCTTATTATTACCAAGGTGAACTACTCCACCTTGCACCATCTTCAAAGTTTCAAAGTATTCTATTCTTGGACACATGTGATAAGAGCAACCTGAGTCAATGACCCAATTATCTTTAGTTTCCAAACTCGATACTACTAGTGCTTCGGCATCCTCATAACTTTCCTCACCCAATGTAACTACAGCTTGAACAGAATCTTCATTGACCTTTCTTTCAGGACAATCCCTTTTAAAGTGACCGATTTTCTTACAATTAAAACATTTTACCTTTGACTTGTCAGACCTCTTTGATTTGGACATCCATTTACGCTCACCTCTTCCTCTTGACACATTTAAGCCTTCACCGCTATCTTCAATCTTCAAATCTTTGGACTTTGAAAATTCTTTGGATTTCACCGCCGTCTGGACTTCATCCAAAGTAATATTACCTTCCTTACCATTAAGAAGGGCATCCTTAAAGTGCTCAAAGGATCTGGGTAATGAACTCAACAGGAGCAAAGCCTTGTCCTCATCATCAATCTTCACTTCAATATTCTCAAAATCATCGATAATCTTGTGAAATTCTATGAACTGCTCAACTATGGATTTGTTCTCCACCATTCGGAATAAATAGAGTTGTTGTTTCAGATACAACCTATGAGCCAAAGACTTTGTCATATACAATGATTCAAGTTTTGCCCACATAGCAACCGCAGTTTGCTCCCTGGCGACTTCTCTTAGAACTTTATCCCTGAGGCACAAGATAATGGTACTCCTGGCTTTATCCACCATCTCGGTCTTCTGTACCTGTGTAAGACCCGCATGCATCAATGGTTCACTCTTCAAAGCATCGATACACTTCTCTTGAATTAAAATTGCTTGCATCTTAATTTTCCACAACCCGAAGTCATTGTTACCGGAAAATTTCTCGATCTGCCATCTACTAACCATTGTGCTCACTTGTAAACAATATCTCTTTGCTCCACGCTCACCGCACCACTTGTTGTGATTCTTGTTGTGAATTACGACAAAATTCAATATCAATTTGTGAGACAAAGAACAATAGCAACCAAAATAAATGGTCTTCAGCAATAATAATTCGTATACAGATAATATAACAGAATAAGGCAAGAAAAAATCGAAGGTTTGTTTACCCATTTCTATCAAACAATCTACTCTAGGGGAGAGAGCATCTCTCCAATTCACTATACTCTGAAAGTTGTTACAAGAGATTACAGATGAGTTACAAGAAAATAGCCATCATCTTCAGGTTCCTAAGAACAACCTTATTTTCTAACCAAGTGTTTCCCAACCTCTCCAACTCTCAATATATGAATCACTCAAACCCAAGGTGTAACGCTGTTTCACAATAACCTTAAACAACCCCAAAGGTTTCCATAAAATTTTGTTTTTCTAAGGTTTTCCTTGTGAATAGCTGAAACCCTATGCTATACCTCTAAACCCTTGCTCTCCCTTGTTGGTGTATACCCTAAGATTGTCACACACCAAGCATATAAGAGATACATATTTAAAATAGCAAATACCCAACAAACAAAACCCAAAATCACATGGATCCATGGACCGAATCGAAAAAGCCCGAAAACTCAAAAACACTATTCACCATGCAGACAACACTATTCATCATACGGACATCACAATTCATCCGTACGTATAGCACTATTCACCGTACGATTTTTTCCCGCCTTTTCGGCCGATTTTCTAAAACTTTTGATTTTCACGGTAAATGCAATCTCCAAAATATGTTTTCTTTCTCTTCATCAACTAAGGCACATTTACAACAATCTCCACCTTGACTTTAAAACATGTTGATACCAATTTAACGATCAACAACATTGTTGCTCTCTACCAAGTTAAATCTTTAATCAATAACTTTGATCAAATTCAAGCAACCCGTGAATCTTGATCTCGCAACTTGCATCCACTTATTCCGAATTACCCTTTTCTGCTTAGGTATTTTAACAAGCCTACAAGTATGATTTTTTAAACACGCTTGACTCCACCTGTTTTCAAATGCCTCCCTGAAGGTTTTTCTTCTTTTATTTTGCAGTCTTTCAGCCGCATTAAAAACATAATATCCAATGCTAGCATAACCGTCCCTTTGCGATGCTACAATAACCCTCCTTACCTTATCATGAGTCAAATGATAAATAGTGATCTCTGTAACCGTTCCCTCACTACTGCTAGCATCCATATTAGGAAACTCCACCTCAAACTGAGTTTTCTCCATTATAGTTTCTCCCAGGTTTCCCCCTTGGTTTTCACTAATCTTCTTCTGAAGAAATTCTCTACCAACCAAGTAAGTTTTTTTTAACCTCTGCTCTTCCTCAAAAACTCAATAACAACTCAGCGGTAACATGCATCTTTATCCCTTGATTTCTGAAAAATTCATTGTACTCCTCTGAAACTTTCTCAAGGCATTCATAATGCCGTAAACTCAAATCCCATAGCTCTTCCTTGTCATGAAAGCCTCCACTAGTTAACGATGAATGAATAATAACATTTGAACTTTCTAAAATATATAGAACATATATTTTAGACCCTTTAGCAATAATTAATTTATCACGCGAAATCTGCAACGCTCCACGTTCAACTATAGTATAATAGCCTAGATCATCAAACATACTTATAAATAACAAATTTCGCTTGAGTTCTGGAACATACCTCACATTGTGAATAAGAAGTTCAATATCATTAAACATTTTAAATCTGACTCTACCAATACCATGAACCTTGCATACCTTATTATTACCAAGGTGAACTACTCCACCTTGCACCATCTTCAAAGTTTCAAAGTATTCTATTCTTGGACACATGTGATAAGAGCAACCTGAGTCAATGACCCAACTATCTTTAGTTTCCAAACTCGATACTACTAGTGCTTCGGCATCCTCATAACTTTCCTCACCCAATGTAACTACAGCTTGAACAGAATCTTCATTGACCTTTCTTTCAGGACAATCCCTTTTAAAGTGACCGATTTTCTTACAATTAAAACATTTTACCTTTGACTTGTCAGACCTCTTTGATTTGGACATCCATTTACGCTCACCTCTTCCTCTTGACACATTTAAGCCTTCACCGCTATCTTCAATCTTCAAATCTTTCAACTTTGAAAATTCTTTGGATTTCACCGCCGTCTAGACTTCATCCAAAGTAATATTACCTACCTTACCATTAAGAAGGGCATCCTTAAAGTGCTCAAAGGATCTGGGTAATGAACTCAACAGGAGCAAAGCCTTGTCCTCATCATTAATCTTCACTTCAATATTCTCAAAATCGTCGATAATCTTGTGATATTCTATGAGCTGCTTAACTATGGATTTGTTCTCCACCATTCGGAATAAATAGAGTTATTGTTTCAGATACAACCTATGAGCCAAAGACTTTGTCATATACAATGATTCAAGTTTTGCCCACATAGCAACCGCAGTTTGCTCCCTGGCGACTTCTCTTAGAACTTTATCCCTGAGGCACAAGATAATGGTACTCCTGGCTTTATCCACTATCTCGGTCTTCTGTACCTGTGTAAGACCCGCATGCATCAATGGTTCACTCTTCAAAGCATCGATACACTTCTCTTGAATTAAAATTGCTTGCATCTTAATTTTTCACAACCCGAAGTCATTGTTACCGAAAAATTTCTCGATCTGCCATCTACTAACCATTGTGCTCACTTGAAAACAATATCTCTTTGCTCCACGCTCATCGCACCACTTGTTGTGAATCTTGTTGTGAATTACGACAAAATTCAATATCAATTTGTGAGGCAAAGAACAATAGTAACCAAAATAAATGGTCTTCAGCAATAATAATTCATATATGGATAATATAACAGAATATGGCAAGAAAAAACCGAAGGTTTGTTTACCCATTTCGATCAAACAATCTACTCTAGGGGAGAGAGCAGCTCTCCAATTCACTATACTCTGAAAGTTGTTACAAGAGATTACAGATGAGTTACAAGAAAATAGCCATCATCTTCAGGTTCCCAAGAACAACCTTATTTTATACCCAAGTGTTTCCCAACCTCTCCAACTCTCAATATATGAATCACTCAAACCCAAGGTGTAACGCTGTTTCACAATAACCTTAAACAACCCTAAAGGTTTCCCTAAACTTTTGTTTTTCTAAGGTTTTCCTTGTGAATAGCTGAAACCCTATGCTATACCTCTAAACCCTTGCTCTCCCTTGTTAGTGTAAACCCTAAGATTGTCACACACCAAGCATATAAGAGATACATATTTAAAATAGCAAATACCCAACAAATAAAACCCAAAATCACATGGATCCATGGACCGAATCGAAAAAGCCCAAAAACTCAAAAACACTATTCACCGTGCAGACAACACTATTCATCATACGGACATCACTATTCATCCGTACGTATAGCACTATTCACCGTACGATTTTTTCCCGCCTTTTCGGCCAATTTTCTAAAACTTTTGATTTTCATGGTAAATGCAATCTCCAAAATATGTTTTCTTTCTCTTCATCAACAAAGGTTTTAAGGCACATTGACAACAATCTCCACCTTGACTTTAAACCGTGTTGATACCAATTTAACGATCAACAACATTGTTGCTCTCTACCAAGTTAAATATTTAATCAATAACTTTGATCAAATTCAAGCAACCCGTGAATCTTGATCTCACAACTTGCATCCACTTGTTCCAAATTACCCTTTTCTGCTTAGGTAATTTAACAAGCCTACAAGTATGATTTTTTAAACACGCTTGACTCCACCTATTTTCAAATGCCTCCCTGAAGGTTTTTCTTCTTTTATTTTGCAGTCTTTCAGCCGCATTAAAAACATAATATCCAATGCTAGCATAACCGTCCCTTTGCGATGCTACAATAACCCTCCTTACCTTATCATGAGTCAAATGATAAATAGAGATCTCTGTAACCGTTCCCTCACTACTGCTAGCATCCATAGTAGGAAACTCCACCTCAAACTGAGTTTTCTCCATTATAGTTTCTCCCAGGTTTTCGCCTTGGTTTTCACTAATCTTCTTCTGAAGAAATTCTCTACCAACCAAGTAAGTTTTTTTAACCTCTGCTCTTCCTCAAAAACTCAATAACAACTCAGCGGTAACATGCATCTTTATCCCTTGATTTCTGCAAAATTCATTGTACTCCTCTGAAACTTTCTCAAGGCATTCATAATGCCTTAAACTCAAATCCCATAGCTCTTCCTTGTCATGAAAGCCTCCACTAGTTAACGATGAATGAATAATAACATTTGAACCTTCTAAAATATATAGAACATATATTTTAGACCGTTTAGCAATAATTAATTTATCACGCGAAATCTTCAACGCTCCACGTTCAACTATAGTATAATAGCCTAGATCATCAAACATACTTATAGATAACAAATTTCGCTTGAGTTCTGGAACATACCTCACATTGTGAATAAGAAGTTCACGATCATTAAACATTTTAAATCTGACTGTACCAATACCATGAACCTTGCATACATTATTATTACCAAGGTGAACTACTCCACCTTGCACCATCTTCAAAGTTTCAAAGTATTCTATTCTTGGACACATGTGATAAGAGCAACCTGAGTTAATGACCCAACTATCTTTAGTTTCCAAACTCGATACTACTAGTGCTTCGGCATCCTCATAACTTTTCTCACCCAATGTAACTATAACTTGAACAGAATCTTCATTGACCTTTCTTTCAGGACAATCCCTTTTAAAGTGACCGATTTTCTTACAATTAAAACATTTTACCTTTGACTTGTCAGACCTCTTTGATTTGGACATCCATTTACGCTCACCTTTTCCTCTTGGCACATTTAAGCCTTCACCGCTATCTTCAATCTTCAAATCTTTCAACTTTGAAAATTCTTTGGATTTCACCGCCGTCTAGACTTCATCCAAAGTAATATTACCTTCCTTACCATTAAGAAGGGCATCCTTAAAGTGCTCAATGGATCTGGGTAATGAACTCAATAGGAGCAAAGCCTTGTCCTCATCATCAATATTCTCAAAATCATCGATAATCTAGTGAAATTCTATGAGCTGCTCTACTATGGATTTGTTCTCCACCATTCGGAATAAATAGAGTTGTTGTTTCAGATACAACCTATGAGCCAAAGACTTTGTCATATACAATGATTCAAGTTTTGCCCACATAGCAATCGCAGTTTGCTCCCTGGCAACTTCTCTTAGAACTTTATCCCTGAGGCACAAGATAATGGTACTCCTGGCTTTATCCACCATCTCGGTCTTCTGTACCTGTGTAAGACCCGCATGCATCAATGGTTCACTCTTCAAAGCATCGATACACTTCTCTTGAATTAAAATTGCTTGCATCTTAATTTTCCACAACCCGAAGTCATTGTTACCGGAAAATTTCTCGATCTGCCATCTACTAACCATTGTGCTCACTTGTAAACAATATCTCTTTGCTCCACGCTCACCGCACCACTTGTTGTGAATCTTGTTGTGAATTACGACAAAATTCAATATCAATTTGTGAGGCAAAGAACAATAGCAACCAAAATAAATGGTCTTCAGCAATAATAATTCGTATACACATAATATAACAGAATAAGGCAAGAAAAAACCGAAGGTTTGTTTACCCATTTCGATCAAACAATCTACTCTAGGGGAGAGAGCAGCTCTCCAATTCACTATACTCTAAAAGTTGTTACAAGAGATTACAGATGAGTTACAAGAAAATAGCCATCATCTTCAGGTTCCCAAGAACAACCTTATTTTCTACCCAAGTGTTTCCCAACCTCTCCAACTCTCAATATATGAATCACTCAAACCCAAGGTGTAACGCTGTTTCACAATAACCTTAAACAACCCTAAAGGTTTCCCTAAACTTTTGTTTTTCTAAGGTTTTCCTTGTGAATAGCTGAAACCCTATGCTATACCTCTAAACCCTTGCTCTCCCTTGTTAGTGTAAACCCTAAGATTGTCACACACCAAGCATATAAGAGATACATATTTAAAATAGCAAATACCCAACAAACAAAACCCAAAATCACACGGATCCATGGACCGAATCGAAAAAGCCCAAAAACTCAAAAACACTATTCACCGTGCAGACAACACTATTCATCATACGGACATCACTATTCATCCGTACGTATAGCACTATTCACCGTACGATTTTTTCCCGCCTTTTCGGCCGATTTTCTAAAACTTTTGATTTTCATGGTAAATGCAATCTCCAAAATATGTTTTCTTTCTCTTCATCAAGAAAGGTTTTAAGGCACATTGACAACAACCTCCACCTTGACTTTAAACCGTGTTGATACCAATTTAACGATCAACAACATTGTTGCTCTCTACCAAGTTAAATCTTTAATCAATAACTTTGATCAAATTCAAGCAACCCGTGAATCTTGATCTCGCAACTTGCATCCACTTGTTCCAAATTACCCTTTTCTGCTTAGGTAATTTAACAAGCCTACAAGTATGATTTTTTAAACACGATTGACTCCACCTATTTTCAAATGCCTCCCTGGAGGTTTTTCTTCTTTTATTTTGCAGTCTTTCAGCCGCATTAAAAACATAATATCCAATGCTAGCATAACCGTCCCTTTGCGATGCTACAATAACCCTCCTTACCTTATCATGAGTCAAATGATAAATAGAGATCTCTGTAACCGTTCCCTCACTACTGCTAGCATCCATAGTAGGAAACTCCACCTCAAACTGAGTTTTCTCCATTATAGTTTCTCCCAGGTTTTCGCCTTGGTTTTCACTAATCTTCTTCTGAAGAAATTCTCTACCAACCAAGTAAGTTTTTTTAACCTCTGCTCTTCCTCAAAAACTCAATAACAACTCAGCGGTAACATGCATCTTTATCCCTTGATTTCTGAAAAATTCATTGTACTCCTCTGAAACTTTCTCAAGGCATTCATAATGCCTTAAACTCAAATCCCATAGCTCTTCCTTGTCATGAAAGCCTCCACTAGTTAACGATGAATGAATAATAACATTTGAACCTTCTAAAATATATAGAACATATATTTTAGGCCCTTTAGCAATAATTAATTTATCACGCGAAATCTTCAACGCTCCACGTTCAACTATAGTATAATAGCCTAGATCATCAAACATACTTATAGATAACAAATTTCGCTTGAGTTCTGGAACATACCTCACATTGTGAATAAGAAGTTCACGATCATTAAACATTTTAAATCTGACTGTACCAATACCATGAACCTTGCATACATTATTATTACCAAGGTGAACTACTCCACCTTGCACCATCTTCAAAGTTTCAAAGTATTCTATTCTTTGACACATGTGATAAGAGCAACCTGAGTCAATGACCCAACTATCTTTAGTTTCCAAAATCGATACTACTAGTGCTTCGGCATCCTCATAACTTTCCTCACCCAATGTAACTACAACTTGAACAGAATCTTCATTGACCTTTCTTTCAGGACAATCCCTTTTAAAGTGATCGATTTTCTTACAATTAAAACATTTTACCTTTGACTTGTCAGACCTCTTTGACTTGGACATCCATTTACGCTCACCTTTTCCTCTTGACACATTTAAGCCTTCACCGCTATCTTCAATCTTCAAATCTTTCAACTTTGAAAATTCTTTGGATTTCACCGCCGTCTAGACTTCATCCAAAGTAATATTACCTTCCTTACCATTAAGAAGGGCATCCTTAAAGTGCTCAAAGGATCTGGGTAATGAACTCAACAGGAGCAAAGCCTTGTCCTCATCATCAATATTCTCAAAATCATCGATAATCTTGTGAAATTCTATGAGCTGCTTAACTATGGATTTGTTCTCCACCATTCGGAATAAATAGAGTTGTTGTTTCAGATACAACCTATGAGCCAAAGACTTTGTAATATACAATGATTCAAGTTTTGCCCACATAGCAACCGCAGTTTGCTCCCTGGCGACGTCTCTTAGAACTTTATCCCTGAGGCACAAGATAATGGTACTCCTGGCTTTATCCACCATCTCGGTCTTCTGTACCTGTGTAAGACCCGCATGCATCAATGGTTCACTCTTCAAAGCATCGATACACTTCTCTTGAATTAAAATTGCTTGCATCTTAATTTTCCACAACCCGAAGTCATTGTTGCCGGAAAATTTCTCGATCTGCCATCTACTAACCATTGTGCTCACTTGTAAACAATATCTCTTTGCTCAACGCTCACCGCACCACTTGTTGTGAATCTTGTTGTGAATTACGACAAAATTCAATATCAATTTGTGCGGCAAAGAACAATAGCAACCAAAATAAATGGTCTTCAGCAATAATAATTCGTATACACATAATATAACAGAATAAGGCAAGAAAAAACCGAAGGTTTGTTTACCCATTTCGATCAAACAATCTACTCTAGGGGAGAGAGCAGCTCTCCAATTCATTATACTCAGAAAGTTGTTACAAGAGATTACAGATGAGTTACAAGAAAATAGCCATCATCTTCAGGTTCCCAAGAACAACCTTATTTTCTACCCAAGTGTTTCCCAACCTCTCCAACTCTCAATATATGAATCACTCAAACCCAAGGTGTAAAGCTGTTTCACAATAACCTTAAACAACCCTAAAGTTTTCCCTAAACCTTTGTTTTTCTAAGGTTTTCATTATGAATAGTTAAAACCCTATGCTATACCTCTAAACCCTTGCTCTCCCTTGTTGGTGTAAACCCTAAGATTGTCACACACCAAGCATATAAGAGATACATATTTAAAATAGCAAATACCCAACAAACAAAACCCAAAATCACATGGATCCATGGACCGAATCGAAAAAGCCCGAAAACTCAAAAACACTATTCACCGTGCAGACAACACTATTCATCATACGTACATCACTATTCATCCGTACGTATAGCACTACTCACAGTACGATTTTTTCCCGCCTTTTCGGCCGACTTTCTAAAAATTTTGATTTTCACGGTAAATGCAATCTCCAAAATATGTTTTCTTTCTCTTCATCAACAAAGGTTTTAAGGCACATTTACAACAATCTCCACCTTGACTTTAAACCGTGTTGATACCAATTTAACGATCAACAACATTGTTGCTCTCTACCAAGTTAAATCTTTAATCAATAACTTTGATCAAATTCAAGCAACCCGTGAATCTTGATCTCGCAACTAGCATCCACTTGTTCCCAATTACCCTTTTCTGCTTAGGTAATTTAACAAGCCTACAAGTATGATTTTTCAAACACCCTTGACTCCACCTATTTTCAAATGCCTCCCTGAAGGTTTTTCTTCTTTTATTTTGCAGTCTTTCAGCCACATTAAAAACATAATATTTAATGCTAGCATAACCGTCCCTTTGAGATGCTACAATAACCCTCCTTACCTTTTCGTGAGTCAAATGATAACCAGAGATCTCTGAAACCGTTCCCTCACTACTGCTAGCATCCATAGTAGGAAACTCTGCCTCAAACTGAGTTTTCTCCATTATAGTTTCTCCCAGGTTTCTCCCTTGGTTTTCACTATTCTTCTTCTGAAGAAATTCTCTACCAACCAAGTAAGTTGTTTTAACCTCTGCTCTTCCTCAAAAACTCAATAACAACTCAGCGGTAACATGCATCTTTATCCCTTGATTTCTGAAAAATTCATTGTACTCCTCTGAAACTTTCTCAAGGCATTCATAATGCCTTAAACTCAAATCTCATAGCTCTTCCTTGTCATGAAAGCCTCCACTAGTTAACGATGAATGAATAATAACATTTGAACCTTCTAAAATATATAGAACATATATTTTAGACCCTTTAGCAATAATTAATTTATCACGCGAAATCTTCAACGCTCCACGTTCAACTATGGTACAATAGCCTAGATCATCAAACATACTTATAGATAACAAATTTCGCTTGAGTTCTGGAACATACCTCACATTGTGAATAAGAAGTTCACGATCATTAAACATTTTAAATCTGACTGTACCAATACCATGAACCTTGCATACCTTATTATTACCAAGGTGAACTACTCCACCTTGCACCATCTTCAAAGTTTCAAAGTATTCTATTCTTGGACACATGTGATAAGAGCAACCTGAGTCAATGACCCAACTATCTTTAGTTTCCAAACTCGATACTACTAGTGCTTCTGCATCCTCATAACTTTCCTCACCCAATGTAACTACAGCTTGAACAGAATCTTCATTGACCTTTCTTTCAGGACAATCCCTTTTAAAGTGACCGATTTTCTTACAATTAAAACATTTTACCTTTGACTTGTCAGACCTCTTTGATTTGGACATCCATTTACGCTCACCTCTTCCTCTTGACACATTTAAGCCTTCACCGCTATCTTCAATCTTCAAATCTTTCGACTTTGAAAATTCTTTGGATTTCACCGCCGTCTGGACTTCATCCAAAGTAATATTACCTTCCTTACCATTAAGAAGGGCATCCTTAAAGTGCTCAAAGGATCTGGGTAATGAACTTAACAGGAGCAAAGCCTTGTCCTCATCATCAATCTTCACTTCAATATTCTCAAAATCATCGATAATCTTGTGAAATTCTATGAGCTTCTCAACTATGGATTTGTTCTCCACCATTCGGAATAAATAGAGTTGTTGTTTCAGATACAACCTATGAGCCAAAGACTTTGTCATATACAATGATTCAAGTTTTGCCCACATAGCAACCGCAGTTTACTCCCTGGCGACTTCTCTTAGAACTTTATCCCTGAGGCACAAGATAATGGTACTCCTGGCTTTATCCACCATCTCGGTCTTCTGTACCTGTGTAAGACCCGCATGCATCAATGGTTCACTCTTCAAAGCACCGATAGACTTCTCTTGAATTAAAATTGCTTGCATCTTAATTTTCCACAACCCGAAGTCATTGTTACCGGAAAAATTCTCGATCTTCCATCTACTAACCATTGTGCTCACTTGTAAACAATATCTCTTTGCTCCACGCTCACCGCACCACTTGTTGTGAATCTTGTTGTGAATTACGACAAAATTCAATATCAATTTGTGAGGCAAAGAACAATAGCAACCAAAATAAATGGTCTTCCGCAATAATAATTCGTATACAGATAATATAACAGAATAAGGCAAGAAAAAACCGAAGGTTTGTTTACCCATTTCGATCAAACGATCTACTCTAGGGGAGAGAGCAGCTCTCCAATCCACTTTACTCAGAAAGTTGTTACAAGAGATTACAGATGAGTTACAAGAAAATAGCCATCATCTTCAGGTTCCCAAGAACAAACTTATTTTCTACCCAAGTGTTTCCCAACCTATCCAACTCTCAATATATGAATCACTCAAACCCAAGGTGTAACGCTGTTTCACAATAACCTTAAACAACCCTAAAGTTTTCCCTAAACCTTTGTTTTTCTAAGGTTTTCATTGTGAATAATTAAAACCCTATGCTATACCTCTAAACCCTTGCTCTCCCTTGTTGGTGTAAACCCTAAGATTGTCACACACCAAGCATATAAGAGATACATATTTATAATAGCAAATACCCAACAAACAAAACCCAAAATCACATGGATCCATGGACCGAATCGAAAAAGCCCGAAAACTCAAAAACACTATTCACCATGCAGACAACACTATTCATCATACGGACATCACTATTCATCCGTACGTATAGCACTACTCACAGTACGATTTTTTCCCGCCTTTTCGGCCGACTTTCTAAAACTTTTGATTTTCACGGTAAATGCAATCTCCAAAATATGTTTTCTTTCTCTTCATCAACAAAGGTTTTAAGGCACATTTACAACAATCTCCACCTTGACTTTAAACCGTGTTGATACCAATTTAACGATCAACAACATTGTTGCTCTCTACCAAGTTAAAAATTTAATCAATAACTTTGATCAAATTCAAGCAACCCGTGAATCTTGATCTCGCAACTAGCATCCACTTGTTCCCAATTACCCTTTTCTGCTTAGGTAATTTAACAAGCCTACAAGTATGATTTTTCAAACACCCTTGACTCCACCTGTTTTCAAATGCCTCCCTGAAGGTTTTTCTTCTTTTATTTTGCAGTCTTTCAGCCACATTAAAAACATAATATTTAATGCTAGCATAACCGTCCCTTTGAGATGCTACAATAACCCTCCTTACCTTTTCGTGAGTCAAATGATAACCAGAGATCTCTGAAACCGTTCCCTCACTACTGCTAGCATCCATAGTAGGAAACTCTGCATCAAACTGAGTTTTCTCCATTATAGTTTCTCCCAGGTTTCTCCCTTGGTTTTCACTATTCTTCTTCTGAAGAAATTCTCTACCAACCAAGTAAGTTGTTTTAACCTCTGCTCTTCCTCAAAAACTCAATAACAACTCAGCGGTAACATGCATCTTTATCCCTTGATTTCTGAAAAATTCATTGTACTCCTCTGAAACTTTCTCAAGGCATTCATAATGCCTTAAACTCAAATCTCATAGCTCTTCCTTGTCATGAAAGCCTCCACTAGTTAACGATGAATGAATAATAACATTTGAACCTTCTAAAATATATAGAACATATATTTTAGACCCTTTAGCAATAATTAATTTATCACGCGAAATCTTCAACGCTCCACGTTCAACTATGGTACAATAGCCTAGATCATCAAACATACTTATAGATAACAAATTTCGCTTGAGTTCTGGAACATACCTCACATTGTGAATAAGAAGTTCACGATCATTAAACATTTTAAATCTGACTGTACCAATACCATGAACCTTGCATACCTTATTATTACCAAGGTGAACTACTCCACCTTGCACCATCTTCAAAGTTTCAAAGTATTCTATTCTTGGACACATGTGATAAGAGCAACCTGAGTCAATGACCCAACTATCTTTAGTTTCCAAACTCGATACTACTAGTGCTTCTGCATCCTCATAACTTTCCTCACCCAATGTAACTACAGCTTGAACAGAATCTTCATTGACCTTTCTTTCAGGACAATCCCTTTTAAAGTGACCGATTTTCTTACAATTAAAACATTTTACCTTTGACTTGTCAGACCTCTTTGATTTGGACATCCATTTACGCTCACCTCTTCCTCTTGACACATTTAAGCCTTCACCGCTATCTTCAATCTTCAAATCTTTCGACTTTGAAAATTCTTTGGATTTCACCGCCGTCTGGACTTCATCCAAAGTAATATTACCTTCCTTACCATTAAGAAGTGCATCCTTAAAGTGCTCAAAGGATCTGGGTAATGAACTTAACAGGAGCAAAGCCTTGTCCTCATCATCAATCTTCACTTCAATATTCTCAAAATCATCGATAATCTTGTGAAATTCTATGAGCTTCTCAACTATGGATTTGTTCTCCACCATTCGGAATAAATAGAGTTGTTGTTTCAGATACAACCTATGAGCCAAAGACTTTGTCATATACAATGATTCAAGTTTTGCCCACATAGCAACCGCAGTTTACTCCCTGGCGACTTCTCTTAGAACTTTATCCCTGAGGCACAAGATAATGGTACTCCTGGCTTTATCCACCATCTCGGTCTTCTGTACCTGTGTAAGACCCGCATGCATCAATGGTTCACTCTTCAAAGCACCGATAGACTTCTCTTGAATTAAAATTGCTTGCATCTTAATTTTCCACAACCCGAAGTCATTGTTACCGGAAAAATTCTCGATCTTCCATCTACTAACCATTGTGCTCACTTGTAAACAATATCTCTTTGCTCCACGCTCACCGCACCACTTGTTGTGAATCTTGTTGTGAATTACGACAAAATTCAATATCAATTTGTGAGGCAAAGAACAATAGCAACCAAAATAAATGGTCTTCCGCAATAATAATTCGTATACAGATAATATAACAGAATAAGGCAAGAAAAAACCGAAGGTTTGTTTACCCATTTCGATCAAACGATCTACTCTAGGGGAGAGAGCAGCTCTCCAATCCACTTTACTCAGAAAGTTGTTACAAGAGATTACAGATGAGTTACAAGAAAATAGCCATCATCTTCAGGTTCCCAAGAACAAACTTATTTTCTACCCAAGTGTTTCCCAACCTATCCAACTCTCAATATATGAATCACTCAAACCCAAGGTGTAACGCTGTTTCACAATAACCTTAAACAACCCTAAAGTTTTCCCTAAACCTTTGTTTTTCTAAGGTTTTCATTGTGAATAATTAAAACCCTATGCTATACCTCTAAACCCTTGCTCTCCCTTGTTGGTGTAAACCCTAAGATTGTCACACACCAAGCATATAAGAGATACATATTTATAATAGCAAATACCCAACAAACAAAACCCAAAATCACATGGATCCATGGACCGAATCGAAAAAGCCCGAAAACTCAAAAACACTATTCACCATGCAGACAACACTATTCATCATACGGACATCACTATTCATCCGTACGTATAGCACTACTCACAGTACGATTTTTTCCCGCCTTTTCGGCCGACTTTCTAAAACTTTTGATTTTCACGGTAAATGCAATCTCCAAAATATGTTTTCTTTCTCTTCATCAACAAAGGTTTTAAGGCACATTTACAACAATCTCCACCTTGACTTTAAACCGTGTTGATACCAATTTAACGATCAACAACATTGTTGCTCTCTACCAAGTTAAAAATTTAATCAATAACTTTGATCAAATTCAAGCAACCCGTGAATCTTGATCTCGCAACTAGCATCCACTTGTTCCCAATTACCCTTTTCTGCTTAGGTAATTTAACAAGCCTACAAGTATGATTTTTCAAACACCCTTGACTCCACCTGTTTTCAAATGCCTCCCTGAAGGTTTTTCTTCTTTTATTTTGCAGTCTTTCAGCCACATTAAAAACATAATATTTAATGCTAGCATAACCGTCCCTTTGAGATGCTACAATAACCCTCCTTACCTTTTCGTGAGTCAAATGATAACCAGAGATCTCTGAAACCGTTCCCTCACTACTGCTAGCATCCATAGTAGGAAACTCTGCATCAAACTGAGTTTTCTCCATTATAGTTTCTCCCAGGTTTCTCCCTTGGTTTTCACTATTCTTCTTCTGAAGAAATTCTCTACCAACCAAGTAAGTTGTTTTAACCTCTGCTCTTCCTCAAAAACTCAATAACAACTCAGCGGTAACATGCATCTTTATCCCTTGATTTCTGAAAAATTCATTGTACTCCTCTGAAACTTTCTCAAGGCATTCATAATGCCTTAAACTCAAATCTCATAGCTCTTCCTTGTCATGAAAGCCTCCACTAGTTAACGATGAATGAATAATAACATTTGAACCTTCTAAAATATATAGAACATATATTTTAGACCCTTTAGCAATAATTAATTTATCACGCGAAATCTTCAACGCTCCACGTTCAACTATGGTACAATAGCCTAGATCATCAAACATACTTATAGATAACAAATTTCGCTTGAGTTCTGGAACATACCTCACATTGTGAATAAGAAGTTCACGATCATTAAACATTTTAAATCTGACTGTACCAATACCATGAACCTTGCATACCTTATTATTACCAAGGTGAACTACTCCACCTTGCACCATCTTCAAAGTTTCAAAGTATTCTATTCTTGGACACATGTGATAAGAGCAACCTGAGTCAATGACCCAACTATCTTTAGTTTCCAAACTCGATACTACTAGTGCTTCTGCATCCTCATAACTTTCCTCACCCAATGTAACTACAGCTTGAACAGAATCTTCATTGACCTTTCTTTCAGGACAATCCCTTTTAAAGTGACCGATTTTCTTACAATTAAAACATTTTACCTTTGACTTGTCAGACCTCTTTGATTTGGACATCCATTTACGCTCACCTCTTCCTCTTGACACATTTAAGCCTTCACCGCTATCTTCAATCTTCAAATCTTTCGACTTTGAAAATTCTTTGGATTTCACCGCCGTCTGGACTTCATCCAAAGTAATATTACCTTCCTTACCATTAAGAAGGGAATCCTTAAAGTGCTCAAAGGATCTGGGTAATGAACTTAACAGGAGCAAAGCCTTGTCCTCATCATCAATCTTCACTTCAATATTCTCAAAATCATCGATAATCTTGTGAAATTCTATGAGCTTCTCAACTATGGATTTGTTCTCCACCATTCGGAATAAATAGAGTTGTTGTTTCAGATACAACCTATGAGCCAAAGACTTTGTCATATACAATGATTCAAGTTTTGCCCACATAGCAACCGCAGTTTACTCCCTGGCGACTTCTCTTAGAACTTTATCCCTGAGGTACAAGATAATGGTACTCCTGGCTTTATCCACCATCTCGGTCTTCTGTACCTGTGTAAGACCCGCATGCATCAATGGTTCACTCTTCAAAGCACCGATAGACTTCTCTTGAATTAAAATTGCTTGCATCTTAATTTTCCACAACCCGAAGTCATTGTTACCGGAAAAATTCTCGATCTTCCATCTACTAACCATTGTGCTCACTTGTAAACAATATCTCTTTGCTCCACGCTCACCGCACCACTTGTTGTGAATCTTGTTGTGAATTACGACAAAATTCAATATCAATTTGTGAGGCAAAGAACAATAGCAACCAAAATAAATGGTCCTCAGCAATAATAATTCGTATACAGATAATATAACAGAATAAGGCAAGAAAAAACCGAAGGTTTGTTTACCCATTTCGATCAAACGATCTACTCTAGGGGAGAGAGCAGCTCTCCAATTCACTATACTCAGAAAGTTGTTACAAGAGATTACAGATGAGTTACAAGAAAATAGCCATCATCTTCAGGTTCCCAAGAACAAACTTATTTTCTACCCAAGTGTTTCCCAACCTCTCCAACTCTCAATATATGAATCACTCAAACCCAAGGTGTAACGCTGTTTCACAATAACCTTAAACAACCCTAAAGTTTTCCCTAAACCTTTGTTTTTCTAAGGTTTTCATTGTGAATAATTAAAACCCTATGCTATACCTCTAAACCCTTGCTCTCCCTTGTTGGTGTAAACCCTAAGATTGTCACACACCAAGCATATAAGAGATACATATTTATAATAGCAAATACCCAACAAACAAAACCCAAAATCACATGGATCCATGGACCGAATCGAAAAAGCCCGAAAACTCAAAAACACTATTCACCGTGCAGACAACACTATTCATCATACGGACATCACTATTCATCCGTACGTATAGCACTACTCACAGTACGATTTTTTCCCGCCTTTTCGGCCGACTTTCTAAAACTTTTGATTTTCACGGTAAATGCAATCTCCAAAATATGTTTTCTTTCTCTTCATCAACAAAGGTTTTAAGGCACATTTACAACAATCTCCACCTTGACTTTAAACCGTGTTGATACCAATTTAACGATCAACAACATTGTTGCTCTCTACCAAGTTAAAAATTTAATCAATAACTTTGATCAAATTCAAGCAACCCGTGAATCTTGATCTCGCAACTAGCATCCACTTGTTCCCAATTACCCTTTTCTGCTTAGGTAATTTAACAAGCCTACAAGTATGATTTTTCAAACACCCTTGACTCCACCTGTTTTCAAATGCCTCCCTGAAGGTTTTTCTTCTTTTATTTTGCAGTCTTTCAGCCACATTAAAAACATAATATTTAATGCTAGCATAACCGTCCCTTTGAGATGCTACAATAACCCTCCTTACCTTTTCGTGAGTCAAATGATAACCAGAGATCTCTGAAACCGTTCCCTCACTACTGCTAGCATCCATAGTAGGAAACTCTGCCTCAAACTGAGTTTTCTCCATTATAGTTTCTCCCAGGTTTCTCCCTTGGTTTTCACTATTCTTCTTCTGAAGAAATTCTCTACCAACCAAGTAAGTTGTTTTAACCTCTGCTCTTCCTCAAAAACTCAATAACAACTCAGCGGTAACATGCATCTTTATCCCTTGATTTCTGAAAAATTCATTGTACTCCTCTGAAACTTTCTCAAGGCATTCATAATGCCTTAAACTCAAATCTCATAGCTCTTCCTTGTCATGAAAGCCTCCACTAGTTAACGATGAATGAATAATAACATTTGAACCTTCTAAAATATATAGAACATATATTTTAGACCCTTTAGCAATAATTAATTTATCACGCGAAATCTTCAACGCTCCACGTTCAACTATGGTACAATAGCCTAGATCATCAAACATACTTATAGATAACAAATTTCGCTTGAGTTCTGGAACATACCTCACATTGTGAATAAGAAGTTCACGATCATTAAACATTTTAAATCTGACTGTACCAATACCATGAACCTTGCATACCTTATTATTACCAAGGTGAACTACTCCACCTTGCACCATCTTCAAAGTTTCAAAGTATTCTATTCTTGGACACATGTGATAAGAGCAACCTGAGTCAATGACCCAACTATCTTTAGTTTCCAAACTCGATACTACTAGTGCTTCTGCATCCTCATAACTTTCCTTACCCAATGTAACTACAGCTTGAACAGAATCTTCATTGACCTTTCTTTCAGGACAATCCCTTTTAAAGTGACCGATTTTCTTACAATTAAAACATTTTACCTTTGACTTGTCAGACCTCTTTGATTTGGACATCCATTTACGCTCACCTCTTCCTCTTGACACATTTAAGCCTTCACCGCTATCTTCAATCTTCAAATCTTTCGACTTTGAAAATTCTTTGGATTTCACCGCCGTCTGGACTTCATCCAAAGTAATATTACCTTCCTTACCATTAAGAAGGGCATCCTTAAAGTGCTCAAAGGATCTGGGTAATGAACTTAACAGGAGCAAAGCCTTGTCCTCATCATCAATCTTCACTTCAATATTCTCAAAATCATCGATAATCTTGTGAAATTCTATGAGCTTCTCAACTATGGATTTGTTCTCCACCATTCGGAATAAATAGAGTTGTTGTTTCAGATACAACCTATGAGCCAAAGACTTTGTCATATACAATGATTCAAGTTTTGCCCACATAGCAACCGCAGTTTACTCCCTGGCGACTTCTCTTAGAACTTTATCCCTGAGGCACAAGATAATGGTACTCCTGGCTTTATCCACCATCTCGGTCTTCTGTACCTGTGTAAGACCCGCATGCATCAATGGTTCACTCTTCAAAGCACCGATAGACTTCTCTTGAATTAAAATTGCTTGCATCTTAATTTTCCACAACCCGAAGTCATTGTTACCGGAAAAATTCTCGATCTTCAATCTACTAACCATTGTGCTCACTTGTAAACAATATCTCTTTGCTCCACGCTCACCGCACCACTTGTTGTGAATCTTGTTGTGAATTACGACAAAATTCAATATCAATTTGTGAGGCAAAGAACAATAGCAACCAAAATAAATGGTCTTCAGCAATAATAATTCGTATACAGATAATATAACAGAATAAGGCAAGAAAAAACCGAAGGTTTGTTTACCCATTTCGATCAAACGATCTACTCTAGGGGAGAGAGCAGCTCTCCAATCCACTTTACTCAGAAAGTTGTTACAAGAGATTACAGATGAGTTACAAGAAAATAGCCATCATCTTCAGGTTCCCAAGAACAAACTTATTTTCTACCCAAGTGTTTCCCAACCTCTCCAACTCTCAATATATGAATCACTCAAACCCAAGGTGTAACGCTGTTTCACAATAACCTTAAACAACCCTAAAGTTTTCCCTAAACCTTTGTTTTTCTAAGGTTTTCATTGTGAATAATTAAAACCCTATGCTATACCTCTAAACCCTTGCTCTCCCTTGTTGGTGTAAACCCTAAGATTGTCACACACCAAGCATATAAGAGATACATATTTATAATAGCAAATACCCAACAAACAAAACCCAAAATCACATGGATCCATGGACCGAATCGAAAAAGCCCGAAAACTCAAAAACACTATTCACCATGCAGACAACACTATTCATCATACGGACATCACTATTCATCCGTACGTATAGCACTACTCACAGTACGATTTTTTCCCGCCTTTTCGGCCGACTTTCTAAAACTTTTGATTTTCACGGTAAATGCAATCTCCAAAATATGTTTTCTTTCTCTTCATCAACAAAGGTTTTAAGGCACATTTACAACAATCTCCACCTTGACTTTAAACCGTGTTGATACCAATTTAACGATCAACAACATTGTTGCTCTCTACCAAGTTAAAAATTTAATCAATAACTTTGATCAAATTCAAGCAACCCGTGAATCTTGATCTCGCAACTAGCATCCACTTGTTCCCAATTACCCTTTTCTGCTTAGGTAATTTAACAAGCCTACAAGTATGATTTTTCAAACACCCTTGACTCCACCTGTTTTCAAATGCCTCCCTGAAGGTTTTTCTTCTTTTATTTTGCAGTCTTTCAGCCACATTAAAAACATAATATTTAATGCTAGCATAACCGTCCCTTTGAGATGCTACAATAACCCTCCTTACCTTTTCGTGAGTCAAATGATAACCAGAGATCTCTGAAACCGTTCCCTCACTACTGCTAGCATCCATAGTAGGAAACTCTGCCTCAAACTGAGTTTTCTCCATTATAGTTTCTCCCAGGTTTCTCCCTTGGTTTTCACTATTCTTCTTCTGAAGAAATTCTCTACCAACCAAGTAAGTTGTTTTAACCTCTGTTCTTCCTCAAAAACTCAATAACAACTCAGCGGTAACATGCATCTTTATCCCTTGATTTCTGAAAAATTCATTGTACTCCTCTGAAACTTTCTCAAGGCATTCATAATGCCTTAAACTCAAATCTCATAGCTCTTCCTTGTCATGAAAGCCTCCACTAGTTAACGATGAATGAATAATAACATTTGAACCTTCTAAAATATATAGAACATATATTTTAGACCCTTTAGCAATAATTAATTTATCACGCGAAATCTTCAACGCTCCACGTTCAACTATAGTACAATAGCCTAGATCATCAAACATACTTATAGATAACAAATTTCGCTTGAGTTCTGGAACATACCTCACATTGTGAATAAGAAGTTCACGATCATTAAACATTTTAAATCTGACTGTACCAATACCATGAACCTTGCATACCTTATTATTACCAAGGTGAACTACTCCACCTTGCACCATCTTCAAAGTTTCAAAGTATTCTATTCTTGGACACATGTGATAAGAGCAACCTGAGTCAATGACCCAACTATCTTTAGTTTCCAAACTCGATACTACTAGTGCTTCTGCATCCTCATAACTTTCCTCACCCAATGTAACTACAGCTTGAACAGAATCTTCATTGACCTTTCTTTCAGGACAATCCCTTTTAAAGTGACCGATTTTCTTACAATTAAAACATTTTACCTTTGACTTGTCAGACCTCTTTGATTTGGACATCCATTTACGCTCACCTCTTCCTCTTGACACATTTAAGCCTTCACCGCTATCTTCAATCTTCAAATCTTTCGACTTTGAAAATTCTTTGGATTTCACCGCCGTCTGGACTTCATCCAAAGTAATATTACCTTCCTTACCATTAAGAAGGGCATCCTTAAAGTGCTCAAAGGATCTGGGTAATGAACTTAACAGGAGCAAAGCCTTGTCCTCATCATCAATCTTCACTTCAATATTCTCAAAATCATCGATAATCTTGTGAAATTCTATGAGCTTCTCAACTATGGATTTGTTCTCCACCATTCGGAATAAATAGAGTTGTTGTTTCAGATACAACCTATGAGCCAAAGACTTTGTCATATACAATGATTCAAGTTTTGCCCACATAGCAACCGCAGTTTACTCCCTGGCGACTTCTCTTAGAACTTTATCCCTAAGGCACAAGATAATGGTACTCCTGGCTTTATCCACCATCTCGGTCTTCTGTACCTGTGTAAGACCCGCATGCATCAATGGTTCACTCTTCAAAGCACCGATAGACTTCTCTTGAATTAAAATTGCTTGCATCTTAATTTTCCACAACCCGAAGTCATTGTTACCGAAAAAATTCTCGATCTTCCATCTACTAACCATTGTGCTCACTTGTAAACAATATCTCTTTGCTCCACGCTCACCGCACCACTTGTTGTGAATCTTGTTGTGAATTACGACAAAATTCAATATCAATTTGTGAGGCAAAGAACAATAGCAACCAAAATAAATGGTCTTCAGCAATAATAATTCGTATACAGATAATATAACAGAATAAGGCAAGAAAAAACCGAAGGTTTGTTTACCCATTTCGATCAAACGATCTACTCTAGGGGAGAGAGCAGCTCTCCAATTCACTTTACTCAGAAAGTTGTTACAAGAGATTACAGATGAGTTACAAGAAAATAGCCATCATCTTCAGGTTCCCAAGAACAAACTTATTTTCTACCCAAGTGTTTCCCAACCTCTCCAACTCTCAATATATGAATCACTCAAACCCAAGGTGTAACGCTGTTTCACAATAACCTTAAACAACCCTAAAGTTTTCCCTAAACCTTTGTTTTTCTAAGGTTTTCATTGTGAATAATTAAAACCCTATGCTATACCTCTAAACCCTTGCTCTCCCTTGTTGGTGTAAACCCTAAGATTGTCACACACCAAGCATATAAGAGATACATATTTATAATAGCAAATACCCAACAAACAAAACCCAAAATCACATGGATCCATGGACCGAATCGAAAAAGCCCGAAAACTCAAAAACACTATTCACCATGCAGACAACACTATTCATCATACGGACATCACTATTCATCCGTACGTATAGCACTACTCACAGTACGATTTTTTCCCGCCTTTTCGGCCGACTTTCTAAAACTTTTGATTTTCACGGTAAATGCAATCTCCAAAATATGTTTTCTTTCTCTTCATCAACAAAGGTTTTAAGGCACATTTACAACAATCTCCACCTTGACTTTAAACCGTGTTGATACCAATTTAACGATCAACAACATTGTTGCTCTCTACCAAGTTAAAAATTTAATCAATAACTTTGATCAAATTCAAGCAACCCGTGAATCTTGATCTCGCAACTAGCATCCACTTGTTCCCAATTACCCTTTTCTGCTTAGGTAATTTAACAAGCCTACAAGTATGATTTTTCAAACACCCTTGACTCCACCTGTTTTCAAATGCCTCCCTGAAGGTTTTTCTTCTTTTATTTTGCAGTCTTTCAGCCACATTAAAAACATAATATTTAATGCTAGCATAACCGTCCCTTTGAGATGCTACAATAACCCTCCTTACCTTTTCGTGAGTCAAATGATAACCAGAGATCTCTGAAACCGTTCCCTCACTACTGCTAGCATCCATAGTAGGAAACTCTGCCTCAAACTGAGTTTTCTCCATTATAGTTTCTCCCAGGTTTCTCCCTTGGTTTTCACTATTCTTCTTCTGAAGAAATTCTCTACCAACCAAGTAAGTTGTTTTAACCTCTGCTCTTCCTCAAAAACCCAATAACAACTCAGCGGTAACATGCATCTTTATCCCTTGATTTCTGAAAAATTCATTGTACTCCTCTGAAACTTTCTCAAGGCATTCATAATGCCTTAAACTCAAATCTCATAGCTCTTCCTTGTCATGAAAGCCTCCACTAGTTAACGATGAATGAATAATAACATTTGAACCTTCTAAAATATATAGAACATATATTTTAGACCCTTTAGCAATAATTAATTTATCACGCGAAATCTTCAACGCTCCACGTTCAACTATGGTACAATAGCCTAGATCATCAAACATACTTATAGATAACAAATTTCGCTTGAGTTCTGGAACATACCTCACATTGTGAATAAGAAGTTCACGATCATTAAACATTTTAAATCTGACTGTACCAATACCATGAACCTTGCATACCTTATTATTACCAAGGTGAACTACTCCACCTTGCACCATCTTCAAAGTTTCAAAGTATTCTATTCTTGGACACATGTGATAAGAGCAACCTGAGTCAATGACCCAACTATCTTTAGTTTCCAAACTCGATACTACTAGTGCTTCTGCATCCTCATAACTTTCCTCACCCAATGTAACTACAGCTTGAACAGAATCTTCATTGACCTTTCTTTCAGGACAATCCCTTTTAAAGTGACCGATTTTCTTACAATTAAAACATTTTACCTTTGACTTGTCAGACCTCTTTGATTTGGACATCCATTTACGCTCACCTCTTCCTCTTGACACATTTAAGCCTTCACCGCTATCTTCAATCTTCAAATCTTTCGACTTTGAAAATTCTTTGGATTTCACCGCCGTCTGGACTTCATCCAAAGTAATATTACCTTCCTTACCATTAAGAAGGGCATCCTTAAAGTGCTCAAAGGATCTGGGTAATGAACTTAACAGGAGCAAAGCCTTGTCCTCATCATCAATCTTCACTTCAATATTCTCAAAATCATCGATAATCTTGTGAAATTCTATGAGCTTCTCAACTATGGATTTGTTCTCCACCATTCGGAATAAATAGAGTTGTTGTTTCAGATACAACCTATGAGCCAAAGACTTTGTCATATACAATGATTCAAGTTTTGCCCACATAGCAACCGCAGTTTGCTCCCTGGCGACGTCTCTTAGAACTTTATCCCTGAGGCACAAGATAATGGTACTCCTGGCTTTATCCACCATCTCGGTCTTCTGTACCTGTGTAAGACCCGCATGCATCAATGGTTCACTCTTCAAAGCATCGATACACTTCTCTTGAATTAAAATTGCTTGCATCTTAATTTTCCACAACCCGAAGTCATTGTTGCCGGAAAATTTCTCGATCTGCCATCTACTAACCATTGTGCTCACTTGTAAACAATATCTCTTTGCTCAACGCTCACCGCACCACTTGTTGTGAATCTTGTTGTGAATTACGACAAAATTCAATATCAATTTGTGCGGCAAAGAACAATAGCAACCAAAATAAATGGTCTTCAGCAATAATAATTCGTATACACATAATATAACAGAATAAGGCAAGAAAAAACCGAAGGTTTGTTTACCCATTTCGATCAAACAATCTACTCTAGGGGAGAGAGCAGCTCTCCAATTCATTATACTCAGAAAGTTGTTACAAGAGATTACAGATGAGTTACAAGAAAATAGCCATCATCTTCAGGTTCCCAAGAACAACCTTATTTTCTACCCAAGTGTTTCCCAACCTCTCCAACTTTCAATATATGAATCACTCAAACCCAAGGTGTAAAGCTGTTTCACAATAACCTTAAACAACCCTAAAGTTTTCCCTAAACCTTTGTTTTTCTAAGGTTTTCATTGTGAATAATTAAAACCCTATGCTATACCTCTAAACCCTTGCTCTCCCTTGTTGGTGTAAACCCTAAGATTGTCACACACCAAGCATATAAGAGATACATATTTATAATAGCAAATACCCAACAAACAAAACCCAAAATCACATGGATCCATGGACCGAATCGAAAAAGCCCGAAAACTCAAAAACACTATTCACCATGCAGACAACACTATTCATCATACGGACATCACTATTCATCCGTACGTATAGCACTACTCACAGTACGATTTTTTCCCGCCTTTTCGGCCGACTTTCTAAAACTTTTGATTTTCACGGTAAATGCAATCTCCAAAATATGTTTTCTTTCTCTTCATCAACAAAGGTTTTAAGGCACATTTACAACAATCTCCACCTTGACTTTAAACCGTGTTGATACCAATTTAACGATCAACAACATTGTTGCTCTCTACCAAGTTAAAAATTTAATCAATAACTTTGATCAAATTCAAGCAACCCGTGAATCTTGATCTCGCAACTAGCATCCACTTGTTCCCAATTACCCTTTTCTGCTTAGGTAATTTAACAAGCCTACAAGTATGATTTTTCAAACACCCTTGACTCCACCTGTTTTCAAATGCCTCCCTGAAGGTTTTTCTTCTTTTATTTTGCAGTCTTTCAGCCACATTAAAAACATAATATTTAATGCTAGCATAACCGTCCCTTTGAGATGCTACAATAACCCTCCTTACCTTTTCGTGAGTCAAATGATAACCAGAGATCTCTGAAACCGTTCCCTCACTACTGCTAGCATCCATAGTAGGAAACTCTGCCTCAAACTGAGTTTTCTCCATTATAGTTTCTCCCAGGTTTCTCCCTTGGTTTTCACTATTCTTCTTCTGAAGAAATTCTCTACCAACCAAGTAAGTTGTTTTAACCTCTGCTCTTCCTCAAAAACTCAATAACAACTCAGCGGTAACATGCATCTTTATCCCTTGATTTCTGAAAAATTCATTGTACTCCTCTGAAACTTTCTCAAGGCATTCATAATGCCTTAAACTCAAATCTCATAGCTCTTCCTTGTCATGAAAGCCTCCACTAGTTAACGATGAATGAATAATAACATTTGAACCTTCTAAAATATATAGAACATATATTTTAGACCCTTTAGCAATAATTAATTTATCACGCGAAATCTTCAACGCTCCACGTTCAACTATGGTACAATAGCCTAGATCATCAAACATACTTATAGATAACAAATTTCGCTTGAGTTCTGGAACATACCTCACATTGTGAATAAGAAGTTCACGATCATTAAACATTTTAAATCTGACTGTACCAATACCATGAACCTTGCATACCTTATTATTACCAAGGTGAACTACTCCACCTTGCACCATCTTCAAAGTTTCAAAGTATTCTATTCTTGGACACATGTGATAAGAGCAACCTGAGTCAATGACCCAACTATCTTTAGTTTCCAAACTCGATACTACTAGTGCTTCTGCATCCTCATAACTTTCCTCACCCAATGTAACTACAGCTTGAACAGAATCTTCATTGACCTTTCTTTCAGGACAATCCCTTTTAAAGTGACCGATTTTCTTACAATTAAAACATTTTACCTTTGACTTGTCAGACCTCTTTGATTTGGACATCCATTTACGCTCACCTCTTCCTCTTGACACATTTAAGCCTTCACCGCTATCTTCAATCTTCAAATCTTTCGACTTTGAAAATTCTTTGGATTTCACCGCCGTCTGGACTTCATCCAAAGTAATATTACCTTCCTTACCATTAAGAAGGGCATCCTTAAAGTGCTCAAAGGATCTGGGTAATGAACTTAACAGGAGCAAAGCCTTGTCCTCATCATCAATCTTCACTTCAATATTCTCAAAATCATCGATAATCTTGTGAAATTCTATGAGCTTCTCAACTATGGATTTGTTCTCCACCATTCGGAATAAATAGAGTTGTTGTTTCAGATACAACCTATGAGCCAAAGACTTTGTCATATACAATGATTCAAGTTTTGCCCACATAGCAACCGCAGTTTACTCCCTGGCGACTTCTCTTAGAACTTTATCCCTAAGGCACAAGATAATGGTACTCCTGGCTTTATCCACCATCTCGGTCTTCTGTACCTGTGTAAGACCCGCATGCATCAATGGTTCACTCTTCAAAGCACCGATAGACTTCTCTTGAATTAAAATTGCTTGCATCTTAATTTTCCACAACCCGAAGTCATTGTTACCGAAAAAATTCTCGATCTTCCATCTACTAACCATTGTGCTCACTTGTAAACAATATCTCTTTGCTCCACGCTCACCGCACCACTTGTTGTGAATCTTGTTGTGAATTACGACAAAATTCAATATCAATTTGTGAGGCAAAGAACAATAGCAACCAAAATAAATGGTCTTCAGCAATAATAATTCGTATACAGATAATATAACAGAATAAGGCAAGAAAAAACCGAAGGTTTGTTTACCCATTTCGATCAAACGATCTACTCTAGGGGAGAGAGCAGCTCTCCAATTCACTTTACTCAGAAAGTTGTTACAAGAGATTACAGATGAGTTACAAGAAAATAGCCATCATCTTCAGGTTCCCAAGAACAAACTTATTTTCTACCCAAGTGTTTCCCAACCTCTCCAACTCTCAATATATGAATCACTCAAACCCAAGGTGTAACGCTGTTTCACAATAACCTTAAACAACCCTAAAGTTTTCCCTAAACCTTTGTTTTTCTAAGGTTTTCATTGTGAATAATTAAAACCCTATGCTATACCTCTAAACCCTTGCTCTCCCTTGTTGGTGTAAACCCTAAGATTGTCACACACCAAGCATATAAGAGATACATATTTATAATAGCAAATACCCAACAAACAAAACCCAAAATCACATGGATCCATGGACCGAATCGAAAAAGCCCGAAAACTCAAAAACACTATTCACCATGCAGACAACACTATTCATCATACGGACATCACTATTCATCCGTACGTATAGGACTACTCACAGTACGATTTTTTCCCGCCTTTTCGGCCGACTTTCTAAAACTTTTGATTTTCACGGTAAATGCAATCTCCAAAATATGTTTTCTTTCTCTTCATCAACAAAGGTTTTAAGGCACATTTACAACAATCTCCACCTTGACTTTAAACCGTGTTGATACCAATTTAACGATCAACAACATTGTTGCTCTCTACCAAGTTAAAAATTTAATCAATAACTTTGATCAAATTCAAGCAACCCGTGAATCTTGATCTCGCAACTAGCATCCTCTTGTTCCCAATTACCCTTTTCTGCTTAGGTAATTTAACAAGCCTACAAGTATGATTTTTCAAACACCCTTGACTCCACCTGTTTTCAAATGCCTCCCTGAAGGTTTTTCTTCTTTTATTTTGCAGTCTTTCAGCCACATTAAAAACATAATATTTAATGCTAGCATAACCGTCCCTTTGAGATGCTACAATAACCCTCCTTACCTTTTCGTGAGTCAAATGATAACCAGAGATCTCTGAAACCGTTCCCTCACTACTGCTAGCATCCATAGTAGGAAACTCTGCCTCAAACTGAGTTTTCTCCATTATAGTTTCTCCCAGGTTTCTCCCTTGGTTTTCACTATTCTTCTTCTGAAGAAATTCTCTACCAACCAAGTAAGTTGTTTTAACCTCTGCTCTTCCTCAAAAACTCAATAACAACTCAGCGGTAACATGCATCTTTATCCCTTGATTTCTGAAAAATTCATTGTACTCCTCTGAAACTTTCTCAAGGCATTCATAATGCCTTAAACTCAAATCTCATAGCTCTTCCTTGTCATGAAAGCCTCCACTAGTTAACGATGAATGAATAATAACATTTGAACCTTCTAAAATATATAGAACATATATTTTAGACCCTTTAGCAATAATTAATTTATCACGCGAAATCTTCAACGCTCCACGTTCAACTATAGTACAATAGCCTAGATCATCAAACATACTTATAGATAACAAATTTTGCTTGAGTTCTGGAACATACCTCACATTGTGAATAAGAAGTTCACGATCATTAAACATTTTAAATCTGACTGTACCAATACCATGAACCTTGCATACCTTATTATTACCAAGGTGAACTACTCCACCTTGCACCATCTTCAAAGTTTCAAAGTATTCTATTCTTGGACACATGTGATAAGAGCAACCTGAGTCAATGACCCAACTATCTTTAGTTTCCAAACTCGATACTACTAGTGCTTCTGCATCCTCATAACTTTCCTCACCCAATGTAACTACAGCTTGAACAGAATCTTCATTGACCTTTCTTTCAGGACAATCCCTTTTAAAGTGACCGATTTTCTTACAATTAAAACATTTTACCTTTGACTTGTCAGACCTCTTTGATTTGGACATCCATTTACGCTCACCTCTTCCTCTTGACACATTTAAGCCTTCACCGCTATCTTCAATCTTCAAATCTTTCGACTTTGAAAATTCTTTGGATTTCACCGCCGTCTGGACTTCATCCAAAGTAATATTACCTTCCTTACCATTAAGAAGGGCATCCTTAAAGTGCTCAAAGGATCTGGGTAATGAACTTAACAGGAGCAAAGCCTTGTCCTCATCATCAATCTTCACTTCAATATTCTCAAAATCATCGATAATCTTGTGAAATTCTATGAGCTTCTCAACTATGGATTTGTTCTCCACCATTCGGAATAAATAGAGTTGTTGTTTCAGATACAACCTATGAGCCAAAGACTTTGTCATATACAATGATTCAAGTTTTGCCCACATAGCAACCGCAGTTTACTCCCTGGCGACTTCTCTTAGAACTTTATCCCTAAGGCACAAGATAATGGTACTCCTGGCTTTATCCACCATCTCGGTCTTCTGTACCTGTGTAAGACCCGCATGCATCAATGGTTCACTCTTCAAAGCACCGATAGACTTCTCTTGAATTAAAATTGCTTGCATCTTAATTTTCCACAACCCGAAGTCATTGTTACCGAAAAAATTCTCGATCTTCCATCTACTAACCATTGTGCTCACTTGTAAACAATATCTCTTTGCTCCACGCTCACCGCACCACTTGTTGTGAATCTTGTTGTGAATTACGACAAAATTCAATATCAATTTGTGAGGCAAAGAACAATAGCAACCAAAATAAATGGTCTTCAGCAATAATAATTCGTATACAGATAATATAACAGAATAAGGCAAGAAAAAACCGAAGGTTTGTTTACCCATTTCGATCAAACGATCTACTCTAGGGGAGAGAGCAGCTCTCCAATTCACTTTACTCAGAAAGTTGTTACAAGAGATTACAGATGAGTTACAAGAAAATAGCCATCATCTTCAGGTTCTCAAGAACAAACTTATTTTCTACCCAAGTGTTTCCCAACCTCTCCAACTCTCAATATATGAATCACTCAAACCCAAGGTGTAACGCTGTTTCACAATAACCTTAAACAACCCTAAAGTTTTCCCTAAACCTTTGTTTTTCTAAGGTTTTCATTGTGAATAATTAAAACCCTATGCTATACCTCTAAACCCTTGCTCTCCCTTGTTGGTGTAAACCCTAAGATTGTCACACACCAAGCATATAAGAGATACATATTTATAATAGCAAATACCCAACAAACAAAACCCAAAATCACATGGATCCATGGACCGAATCGAAAAAGCCCGAAAACTCAAAAACACTATTCACCATGCAGACAACACTATTCATCATACGGACATCACTATTCATCCGTACGTATAGCACTACTCACAGTACGATTTTTTCCCGCCTTTTCGGCCGACTTTCTAAAACTTTTGATTTTCACGGTAAATGCAATCTCCAAAATATGTTTTCTTTCTCTTCATCAACAAAGGTTTTAAGGCACATTTACAACAATCTCCACCTTGACTTTAAACCGTGTTGATACCAATTTAACGATCAACAACATTGTTGCTCTCTACCAAGTTAAAAATTTAATCAATAACTTTGATCAAATTCAAGCAACCCGTGAATCTTGATCTCGCAACTAGCATCCACTTGTTCCCAATTACCCTTTTCTGCTTAGGTAATTTAACAAGCCTACAAGTATGATTTTTCAAACACCCTTGACTCCACCTGTTTTCAAATGCCTCCCTGAAGGTTTTTCTTCTTTTATTTTGCAGTCTTTCAGCCACATTAAAAACATAATATTTAATGCTAGCATAACCGTCCCTTTGAGATGCTACAATAACCCTCCTTACCTTTTCGTGAGTCAAATGATAACCAGAGATCTCTGAAATCGTTCCCTCACTACTGCTAGCATCCATAGTAGGAAACTCTGCCTCAAACTGAGTTTTCTCCATTATAGTTTCTCCCAGGTTTCTCCCTTGGTTTTCACTATTCTTCTTCTGAAGAAATTCTCTACCAACCAAGTAAGTTGTTTTAACCTCTGCTCTTCCTCAAAAACTCAATAACAACTCAGCGGTAACATGCATCTTTATCCCTTGATTTCTGAAAAATTCATTGTACTCCTCTGAAACTTTCTCAAGGCATTCATAATGCCTTAAACTCAAATCTCATAGCTCTTCCTTGTCATGAAAGCCTCCACTAGTTAACGATGAATGAATAATAACATTTGAACCTTCTAAAATATATAGAACATATATTTTAGACCCTTTAGCAATAATTAATTTATCACGCGAAATCTTCAACGCTCCACGTTCAACTATAGTACAATAGCCTAGATCATCAAACATACTTATAGATAACAAATTTTGCTTGAGTTCTGGAACATACCTCACATTGTGAATAAGAAGTTCACGATCATTAAACATTTTAAATCTGACTGTACCAATACCATGAACCTTGCATACCTTATTATTACCAAGGTGAACTACTCCACCTTGCACCATCTTCAAAGTTTCAAAGTATTCTATTCTTGGACACATGTGATAAGAGCAACCTGAGTCAATGACCCAACTATCTTTAGTTTCCAAACTCGATACTACTAGTGCTTCTGCATCCTCATAACTTTCCTCACCCAATGTAACTACAGCTTGAACAGAATCTTCATTGACCTTTCTTTCAGGACAATCCCTTTTAAAGTGACCGATTTTCTTACAATTAAAACATTTTACCTTTGACTTGTCAGACCTCTTTGATTTGGACATCCATTTACGCTCACCTCTTCCTCTTGACACATTTAAGCCTTCACCGCTATCTTCAATCTTCAAATCTTTCGACTTTGAAAATTCTTTGGATTTCACCGCCGTCTGGACTTCATCCAAAGTAATATTACCTTCCTTACCATTAAGAAGGGCATCCTTAAAGTGCTCAAAGGATCTGGGTAATGAACTTAACAGGAGCAAAGCCTTGTCCTCATCATCAATCTTCACTTCAATATTCTCAAAATCATCGATAATCTTGTGAAATTCTATGAGCTTCTCAACTATGGATTTGTTCTCCACCATTCGGAATAAATAGAGTTGTTGTTTCAGATACAACCTATGAGCCAAAGACTTTGTCATATACAATGATTCAAGTTTTGCCCACATAGCAACCGCAGTTTACTCCCTGGCGACTTCTCTTAGAACTTTATCCCTAAGGCACAAGATAATGGTACTCCTGGCTTTATCCACCATCTCGGTCTTCTGTACCTGTGTAAGACCCGCATGCATCAATGGTTCACTCTTCAAAGCACCGATAGACTTCTCTTGAATTAAAATTGCTTGCATCTTAATTTTCCACAACCCGAAGTCATTGTTACCGGAAAAATTCTCGATCTTCCATCTTCTAACCATTGTGCTCACTTGTAAACAATATCTCTTTGCTCCACGCTCACCGCACCACTTGTTGTGAATCTTGTTGTGAATTACGACAAAATTCAATATCAATTTGTGAGGCAAAGAACAATAGCAACCAAAATAAATGGTCTTCAGCAATAATAATTCGTATACAGATAATATAACAGAATAAGGCAAGAAAAAACCGAAGGTTTGTTTACCCATTTCGATCACACGATCTACTCTAGGGGAGAGAGCAGCTCTCCAATTCACTATACTCAGAAAGTTGTTACAAGAGATTACAGATGAGTTACAAGAAAATAGCCATCATCTTCAGGTTCCCAAGAACAAACTTATTTTCTACCCAAGTGTTTCCCAACCTCTCCAACTCTCAATATATGAATCACTCAAACCCAAGGTGTAACGCTGTTTCACAATAACCTTAAACAACCCTAAAGTTTTCCCTAAACCTTTGTTTTTCTAAGGTTTTCATTGTGAATAATTAAAACCCTATGCTATACCTCTAAACCCTTGCTCTCCCTTGTTGGTGTAAACCCTAAGATTGTCACACACCAAGCATATAAGAGATACATATTTATAATAGCAAATACCCAACAAACAAAACCCAAAATCACATGGATCCATGGACCGAATCGAAAAAGCCCGAAAACTCAAAAACACTATTCACCGTGCAGACAACACTATTCATCATACGGACATCACTATTCATCCGTACGTATAGCACTACTCACAGTACGATTTTTTCCCGCCTTTTCGGCCGACTTTCTAAAACTTTTGATTTTCACGGTAAATGCAATCTCCAAAATATGTTTTCTTTCTCTTCATCAACAAAGGTTTTAAGGCACATTTACAACAATCTCCACCTTGACTTTAAACCGTGTTGATACCAATTTAACGATCAACAACATTGTTGCTCTCTACCAAGTTAAAAATTTAATCAATAACTTTGATCAAATTCAAGCAACCCGTGAATCTTGATCTCGCAACTAGCATCCACTTGTTCCCAATTACCCTTTTCTGCTTAGGTAATTTAACAAGCCTACAAGTATGATTTTTCAAACACCCTTGACTCCACCTGTTTTCAAATGCCTCCCTGAAGGTTTTTCTTCTTTTATTTTGCAGTCTTTCAGCCACATTAAAAACATAATATTTAATGCTAGCATAACCGTCCCTTTGAGATGCTACAATAACCCTCCTTACCTTTTCGTGAGTCAAATGATAACCAGAGATCTCTGAAACCGTTCCCTCACTACTGCTAGCATCCATAGTAGGAAACTCTGCCTCAAACTGAGTTTTCTCCATTATAGTTTCTCCCAGGTTTCTCCCTTGGTTTTCACTATTCTTCTTCTGAAGAAATTCTCTACCAACCAAGTAAGTTGTTTTAACCTCTGCTCTTCCTCAAAAACTCAATAACAACTCAGCGGTAACATGCATCTTTATCCCTTGATTTCTGAAAAATTCATTGTACTCCTCTGAAAATTTCTCAAGGCATTCATAATGCCTTAAACTCAAATCTCATAGCTCTTCCTTGTCATGAAAGCCTCCACTAGTTAACGATGAATGAATAATAACATTTGAACCTTCTAAAATATATAGAACATATATTTTAGACCCTTTAGCAATAATTAATTTATCACGCGAAATCTTCAACGCTCCACGTTCAACTATAGTACAATAGCCTAGATCATCAAACATACTTATAGATAACAAATTTCGCTTGAGTTCTGGAACATACCTCACATTGTGAATAAGAAGTTCACGATCATTAAACATTTTAAATCTGACTGTACCAATACCATGAACCTTGCATACCTTATTATTACCAAGGTGAACTACTCCACCTTGCACCATCTTCAAAGTTTCAAAGTATTCTATTCTTGGACACATGTGATAAGAGCAACCTGAGTCAATGACCCAACTATCTTTAGTTTCCAAACTCGATACTACTAGTGCTTCTGCATCCTCATAACTTTCCTCACCCAATGTAACTACAGCTTGAACAGAATCTTCATTGACCTTTCTTTCAGGACAATCCCTTTTAAAGTGACCGATTTTCTTACAATTAAAACATTTTACCTTTGACTTGTCAGACCTCTTTGATTTGGACATCCATTTACGCTCACCTCTTCCTCTTGACACATTTAAGCCTTCACCGCTATCTTCAATCTTCAAATCTTTCGACTTTGAAAATTCTTTGGATTTCACCGCCGTCTGGACTTCATCCAAAGTAATATTACCTTCCTTACCATTAAGAAGGGCATCCTTAAAGTGCTCAAAGGATCTGGGTAATGAACTTAACAGGAGCAAAGCCTTGTCCTCATCATCAATCTTCACTTCAATATTCTCAAAATCATCGATAATCTTGTGAAATTCTATGAGCTTCTCAACTATGGATTTGTTCTCCACCATTCGGAATAAATAGAGTTGTTGTTTCAGATACAACCTATGAGCCAAAGACTTTGTCATATACAATGATTCAAGTTTTGCCCACATAGCAACCGCAGTTTACTCCCTGGCGACTTCTCTTAGAACTTTATCCCTAAGGCACAAGATAATGGTACTCCTGGCTTTATCCACCATCTCGGTCTTCTGTACCTGTGTAAGACCCGCATGCATCAATGGTTCACTCTTCAAAGCACCGATAGACTTCTCTTGAATTAAAATTGCTTGCATCTTAATTTTCCACAACCCGAAGTCATTGTTACCGAAAAAATTCTCGATCTTCCATCTACTAACCATTGTGCTCACTTGTAAACAATATCTCTTTGCTCCACGCTCACCGCACCACTTGTTGTGAATCTTGTTGTGAATTACGACAAAATTCAATATCAATTTGTGAGGCAAAGAACAATAGCAACCAAAATAAATGGTCTTCAGCAATAATAATTCGTATACAGATAATATAACAGAATAAGGCAAGAAAAAACCGAAGGTTTGTTTACCCATTTCGATCAAACGATCTACTCTAGGGGAGAGAGCAGCTCTCCAATTCACTTTACTCAGAAAGTTGTTACAAGAGATTACAGATGAGTTACAAGAAAATAGCCATCATCTTCAGGTTCCCAAGAACAAACTTATTTTCTACCCAAGTGTTTCCCAACCTCTCCAACTCTCAATATATGAATCACTCAAACCCAAGGTGTAACGCTGTTTCACAATAACCTTAAACAACCCTAAAGTTTTCCCTAAACCTTTGTTTTTCTAAGGTTTTCATTGTGAATAATTAAAACCCTATGCTATACCTCTAAACCCTTGCTCTCCCTTGTTGGTGTAAACCCTAAGATTGTCACACACCAAGCATATAAGAGATACATATTTATAATAGCAAATACCCAACAAACAAAACCCAAAATCACATGGATCCATGGACCGAATCGAAAAAGCCCGAAAACTCAAAAACACTATTCACCATGCAGACAACACTATTCATCATACGGACATCACTATTCATCCGTACGTATAGCACTACTCACAGTACGATTTTTTCCCGCCTTTTCGGCCGACTTTCTAAAACTTTTGATTTTCACGGTAAATGCAATCTCCAAAATATGTTTTCTTTCTCTTCATCAACAAAGGTTTTAAGGCACATTTACAACAATCTCCACCTTGACTTTAAACCGTGTTGATACCAATTTAACGATCAACAACATTGTTGCTCTCTACCAAGTTAAAAATTTAATCAATAACTTTGATCAAATTCAAGCAACCCGTGAATCTTGATCTCGCAACTAGCATCCACTTGTTCCCAATTACCCTTTTCTGCTTAGGTAATTTAACAAGCCTACAAGTATGATTTTTCAAACACCCTTGACTCCACCTGTTTTCAAATGCCTCCCTGAAGGTTTTTCTTCTTTTATTTTGCAGTCTTTCAGCCACATTAAAAACATAATATTTAATGCTAGCATAACCGTCCCTTTGAGATGCTACAATAACCCTCCTTACCTTTTCGTGAGTCAAATGATAACCAGAGATCTCTGAAATCGTTCCCTCACTACTGCTAGCATCCATAGTAGGAAACTCTGCCTCAAACTGAGTTTTCTCCATTATAGTTTCTCCCAGGTTTCTCCCTTGGTTTTCACTATTCTTCTTCTGAAGAAATTCTCTACCAACCAAGTAAGTTGTTTTAACCTCTGCTCTTCCTCAAAAACTCAATAACAACTCAGCGGTAACATGCATCTTTATCCCTTGATTTCTGAAAAATTCATTGTACTCCTCTGAAACTTTCTCAAGGCATTCATAATGCCTTAAACTCAAATCTCATAGCTCTTCCTTGTCATGAAAGCCTCCACTAGTTAACGATGAATGAATAATAACATTTGAACCTTCTAAAATATATAGAACATATATTTTAGACCCTTTAGCAATAATTAATTTATCACGCGAAATCTTCAACGCTCCACGTTCAACTATAGTACAATAGCCTAGATCATCAAACATACTTATAGATAACAAATTTTGCTTGAGTTCTGGAACATACCTCACATTGTGAATAAGAAGTTCACGATCATTAAACATTTTAAATCTGACTGTACCAATACCATGAACCTTGCATACCTTATTATTACCAAGGTGAACTACTCCACCTTGCACCATCTTCAAAGTTTCAAAGTATTCTATTCTTGGACACATGTGATAAGAGCAACCTGAGTCAATGACCCAACTATCTTTAGTTTCCAAACTCGATACTACTAGTGCTTCTGCATCCTCATAACTTTCCTCACCCAATGTAACTACAGCTTGAACAGAATCTTCATTGACCTTTCTTTCAGGACAATCCCTTTTAAAGTGACCGATTTTCTTACAATTAAAACATTTTACCTTTGACTTGTCAGACCTCTTTGATTTGGACATCCATTTACGCTCACCTCTTCCTCTTGACACATTTAAGCCTTCACCGCTATCTTCAATCTTCAAATCTTTCGACTTTGAAAATTCTTTGGATTTCACCGCCGTCTGGACTTCATCCAAAGTAATATTACCTTCCTTACCATTAAGAAGGGCATCCTTAAAGTGCTCAAAGGATCTGAGTAATGAACTTAACAGGAGCAAAGCCTTGTCCTCATCATCAATCTTCACTTCAATATTCTCAAAATCATCGATAATCTTGTGAAATTCTATGAGCTTCTCAACTATGGATTTGTTCTCCACCATTCGGAATAAATAGAGTTGTTGTTTCAGATACAACCTATGAGCCAAAGACTTTGTCATATACAATGATTCAAGTTTTGCCCACATAGCAACCGCAGTTTACTCCCTGGCGACTTCTCTTAGAACTTTATCCCTAAGGCACAAGATAATGGTACTCCTGGCTTTATCCACCATCTCGGTCTTCTGTACCTGTGTAAGACCCGCATGCATCAATGGTTCACTCTTCAAAGCACCGATAGACTTCTCTTGAATTAAAATTGCTTGCATCTTAATTTTCCACAACCCGAAGTCATTGTTACCGGAAAAATTCTCGATCTTCCATCTTCTAACCATTGTGCTCACTTGTAAACAATATCTCTTTGCTCCACGCTCACCGCACCACTTGTTGTGAATCTTGTTGTGAATTACGACAAAATTCAATATCAATTTGTGAGGCAAAGAACAATAGCAACCAAAATAAATGGTCTTCAGCAATAATAATTCGTATACAGATAATATAACAGAATAAGGCAAGAAAAAACCGAAGGTTTGTTTACCCATTTCGATCACACGATCTACTCTAGGGGAGAGAGCAGCTCTCCAATTCACTATACTCAGAAAGTTGTTACAAGAGATTACAGATGAGTTACAAGAAAATAGCCATCATCTTCAGGTTCCCAAGAACAAACTTATTTTCTACCCAAGTGTTTCCCAACCTCTCCAACTCTCAATATATGAATCACTCAAACCCAAGGTGTAACGCTGTTTCACAATAACCTTAAACAACCCTAAAGTTTTCCCTAAACCTTTGTTTTTCTAAGGTTTTCATTGTGAATAATTAAAACCCTATGCTATACCTCTAAACCCTTGCTCTCCCTTGTTGGTGTAAACCCTAAGATTGTCACACACCAAGCATATAAGAGATACATATTTATAATAGCAAATACCCAACAAACAAAACCCAAAATCACATGGATCCATGGACCGAATCGAAAAAGCCCGAAAACTCAAAAACACTATTCACCGTGCAGACAACACTATTCATCATACGGACATCACTATTCATCCGTACGTATAGCACTACTCACAGTACGATTTTTTCCCGCCTTTTCGGCCGACTTTCTAAAACTTTTGATTTTCACGGTAAATGCAATCTCCAAAATATGTTTTCTTTCTCTTCATCAACAAAGGTTTTAAGGCACATTTACAACAATCTCCACCTTGACTTTAAACCGTGTTGATACCAATTTAACGATCAACAACATTGTTGCTCTCTACCAAGTTAAAAATTTAATCAATAACTTTGATCAAATTCAAGCAACCCGTGAATCTTGATCTCGCAACTAGCATCCACTTGTTCCCAATTACCCTTTTCTGCTTAGGTAATTTAACAAGCCTACAAGTATGATTTTTCAAACACCCTTGACTCCACCTGTTTTCAAATGCCTCCCTGAAGGTTTTTCTTCTTTTATTTTGCAGTCTTTCAGCCACATTAAAAACATAATATTTAATGCTAGCATAACCGTCCCTTTGAGATGCTACAATAACCCTCCTTACCTTTTCGTGAGTCAAATGATAACCAGAGATCTCTGAAACCGTTCCCTCACTACTGCTAGCATCCATAGTAGGAAACTCTGCCTCAAACTGAGTTTTCTCCATTATAGTTTCTCCCAGGTTTCTCCCTTGGTTTTCACTATTCTTCTTCTGAAGAAATTCTCTACCAACCAAGTAAGTTGTTTTAACCTCTGCTCTTCCTCAAAAACTCAATAACAACTCAGCGGTAACATGCATCTTTATCCCTTGATTTCTGAAAAATTCATTGTACTCCTCTGAAAATTTCTCAAGGCATTCATAATGCCTTAAACTCAAATCTCATAGCTCTTCCTTGTCATGAAAGCCTCCACTAGTTAACGATGAATGAATAATAACATTTGAACCTTCTAAAATATATAGAACATATATTTTAGACCCTTTAGCAATAATTAATTTATCACGCGAAATCTTCAACGCTCCACGTTCAACTATAGTACAATAGCCTAGATCATCAAACATACTTATAGATAACAAATTTCGCTTGAGTTCTGGAACATACCTCACATTGTGAATAAGAAGTTCACGATCATTAAACATTTTAAATCTGACTGTACCAATACCATGAACCTTGCATACCTTATTATTACCAAGGTGAACTACTCCACCTTGCACCATCTTCAAAGTTTCAAAGTATTCTATTCTTGGACACATGTGATAAGAGCAACCTGAGTCAATGACCCAACTATCTTTAGTTTCCAAACTCGATACTACTAGTGCTTCTGCATCCTCATAACTTTCCTCACCCAATGTAACTACAGCTTGAACAGAATCTTCATTGACCTTTCTTTCAGGACAATCCCTTTTAAAGTGACCGATTTTCTTACAATTAAAACATTTTACCTTTGACTTGTCAGACCTCTTTGATTTGGACATCCATTTACGCTCACCTCTTCCTCTTGACACATTTAAGCCTTCACCGCTATCTTCAATCTTCAAATCTTTCGACTTTGAAAATTCTTTGGATTTCACCGCCGTCTGGACTTCATCCAAAGTAATATTACCTTCCTTACCATTAAGAAGGGCATCCTTAAAGTGCTCAAAGGATCTGGGTAATGAACTTAACAGGAGCAAAGCCTTGTCCTCATCATCAATCTTCACTTCAATATTCTCAAAATCATCGATAATCTTGTGAAATTCTATGAGCTTCTCAACTATGGATTTGTTCTCCACCATTCGGAATAAATAGAGTTGTTGTTTCAGATACAACCTATGAGCCAAAGACTTTGTCATATACAATGATTCAAGTTTTGCCCATATAGCAACCGCAGTTTACTCCCTGGCGACTTCTCTTAGAACTTTATCCCTGAGGCACAAGATAATGGTACTCCTGGCTTTATCCACCATCTCGGTCTTCTGTACCTGTGTAAGACCCGCATGCATCAATGGTTCACTCCTCAAAGCACCGATAGACTTCTCTTGAATTAAAATTGCTTGCATCTTAATTTTCCACAACCCGAAGTCATTGTTACCGGAAAAATTCTCGATCTTCCATCTACTAACCATTGTGCTCACTTGTAAACAATATCTCTTTGCTCCACGCTCACCGCACCACTTGTTGTGAATCTTGTTGTGAATTACGACAAAATTCAATATCAATTTGTGAGGCAAAGAACAATAGCAACCAAAATAAATGGTCTTCAGCAATAATAATTCGTATACAGATAATATAACAGAATAAGGCAAGAAAAAACCGAAGGTTTGTTTACCCATTTCGATCAAACGATCTACTCTAGGGGAGAGAGCAGCTCTCCAATTCACTATACTCAGAAAGTTGTTACAAGAGATTACAGATGAGTTACAAGAAAATAGCCATCATCTTCAGGTTCCCAAGAACAAACTTATTTTCTACCCAAGTGTTTCCCAACCTCTCCAACTCTCAATATATGAATCACTCAAACCCAAGGTGTAACGCTGTTTCACAATAACCTTAAACAACCCTAAAGTTTTCCCTAAACCTTTGTTTTTCTAAGGTTTTCATTGTGAACAATTAAAACCCTATGCTATACCTCTAAACCCTTGCTCTCCCTTGTTGGTGTAAACCCTAAGATTGTCACACACCAAGCATATAAGAGATACATATTTATAATAGCAAATACCCAACAAACAAAACCCAAAATCACATGGATCCATGGACCGAATCGAAAAAGCCCGAAAACTCAAAAACACTATTCACCGTGCAGACAACACTATTCATCATACGGACATCACTATTCATCCGTACGTATAGCACTACTCACAGTACGATTTTTTCCCGCCTTTTCGGCCGACTTTCTAAAACTTTTGATTTTCACGGTAAATGCAATCTCCAAAATATGTTTTCTTTCTCTTCATCAACAAAGGTTTTAAGGCACATTTACAACAATCTCCACCTTGACTTTAAACCGTGTTGATACCAATTTAACGATCAACAACATTGTTGCTCTCTACCAAGTTAAAAATTTAATCAATAACTTTGATCAAATTCAAGCAACCCGTGAATCTTGATCTCGCAACTAGCATCCACTTGTTCCCAATTACCCTTTTCTGCTTAGGTAATTTAACAAGCCTACAAGTATGATTTTTCAAACACCCTTGACTCCACCTGTTTTCAAATGCCTCCCTGAAGGTTTTTCTTCTTTTATTTTGCAGTCTTTCAGCCACATTAAAAACATAATATTTAATGCTAGCATAACCGTCCCTTTGAGATGCTACAATAACCCTCCTTACCTTTTCGTGAGTCAAATGATAACCAGAGATCTCTGAAACCGTTCCCTCACTACTGCTAGCATCCATAGTAGGAAACTCTGCCTCAAACTGAGTTTTCTCCATTATAGTTTCTCCCAGGTTTCTCCCTTGGTTTTCACTATTCTTCTTCTGAAGAAATTCTCTACCAACCAAGTAAGTTGTTTTAACCTCTGCTCTTCCTCAAAAACTCAATAACAACTCAGCGGTAACATGCATCTTTATCCCTTGATTTCTGAAAAATTCATTGTACTCCTCTGAAACTTTCTCAAGGCATTCATAATGCCTTAAACTCAAATCTCATAGCTCTTCCTTGTCATGAAAGCCTCCACTAGTTAACGATGAATGAATAATAACATTTGAACCTTCTAAAATATATAGAACATATATTTTAGACCCTTTAGCAATAATTAATTTATCACGCGAAATCTTCAACGCTCCACGTTCAACTATAGTACAATAGCCTAGATCATCAAACATACTTATAGATAACAAATTTCGCTTGAGTTCTGGAACATACCTCACATTGTGAATAAGAAGTTCACGATCATTAAACATTTTAAATCTGACTGTACCAATACCATGAACCTTGCATACCTTATTATTACCAAGGTGAACTACTCCACCTTGCACCATCTTCAAAGTTTCAAAGTATTCTATTCTTGGACACATGTGATAAGAGCAACCTGAGTCAATGACCCAACTATCTTTAGTTTCCAAACTCGATACTACTAGTGCTTCTGCATCCTCATAACTTTCCTCACCCAATGTAACTACAGCTTGAACAGAATCTTCATTGACCTTTCTTTCAGGACAATCCCTTTTAAAGTGACCAATTTTCTTACAATTAAAACATTTTACCTTTGACTTGTCAGACCTCTTTGATTTGGACATCCATTTACGCTCACCTCTTCCTCTTGACACATTTAAGCCTTCACCGCTATCTTCAATCTTCAAATCTTTCGACTTTGAAAATTCTTTGGATTTCACCGCCGTCTGGACTTCATCCAAAGTAATATTACCTTCCTTACCATTAAGAAGGGCATCCTTAAAGTGCTCAAAGGATCTGGGTAATGAACTTAACAGGAGCAAAGCCTTGTCCTCATCATCAATCTTCACTTCAATATTCTCAAAATCATCGATAATCTTGTGAAATTCTATGAGCTTCTCAACTATGGATTTGTTCTCCACCATTCGGAATAAATAGAGTTGTTGTTTCAGATACAACCTATGAGCCAAAGACTTTGTCATATACAATGATTCAAGTTTTGCCCACATAGCAACCGCAGTTTACTCCCTGGCGACTTCTCTTAGAACTTTATCCCTGAGGCACAAGATAATGGTACTCCTGGCTTTATCCACCATCTCGGTCTTCTGTACCTGTGTAAGACCCGCATGCATCAATGGTTCACTCTTCAAAGCACCGATAGACTTCTCTTGAATTAAAATTGCTTGCATCTTAATTTTCCATAACCCGAAGTCATTGTTACCGGAAAAATTCTCGATCTTCCATCTACTAACCATTGTGCTCACTTGTAAACAATATCTCTTTGCTCCACGCTCACCGCACCACTTGTTGTGAATCTTGTTGTGAATTACGACAAAATTCAATATCAATTTGTGAGGCAAAGAACAATAGCAACCAAAATAAATGGTCTTCAGCAATAATAATTCGTATACAGATAATATAACAGAATAAGGCAAGAAAAAACCGAAGGTTTGTTTACCCATTTCGATCAAACGATCTACTCTAGGGGAGAGAGCAGCTCTCTAATTCACTATACTCAGAAAGTTGTTACAAGAGATTACAGATGAGTTACAAGAAAATAGCCATCATCTTCAGGTTCCCAAGAACAAACTTATTTTCTACCCAAGTGTTTCCCAACCTCTCCAACTCTCAATATATGAATCACTCAAACCCAAGATGTAACGCTGTTTCACAATAACCTTAAACAACCCTAAAGTTTTCCCTAAACCTTTGTTTTTCTAAGGTTTTCATTGTGAATAATTAAAACCCTATGCTATACCTCTAAACCCTTGCTCTCCCTTGTTGGTGTAAACCCTAAGATTGTCACACACCAAGCATATAAGAGATACATATTTATAATAGCAAATACCCAACAAACAAAACCCAAAATCACATGGATCCATGGACCGAATCGAAAAAGCCCGAAAACTCAAAAACACTATTCACCGTGCAGACAACACTATTCATCATACGGACATCACTATTCATCCGTACGTATAGCACTACTCACAGTACGATTTTTTCCCGCCTTTTCGGCCGACTTTCTAAAACTTTTGATTTTCACGGTAAATGCAATCTCCAAAATATGTTTTCTTTCTCTTCATCAACAAAGGTTTTAAGGCACATTTACAACAATCTCCACCTTGACTTTAAACCGTGTTGATACCAATTTAACGATCAACAACATTGTTGCTCTCTACCAAGTTAAAAATTTAATCAATAACTTTGATCAAATTCAAGCAACCCGTGAATCTTGATCTCGCAACTAGCATCCACTTGTTCCCAATTACCCTTTTCTGCTTAGGTAATTTAACAAGCCTACAAGTATGATTTTTCAAACACCCTTGACTCCACCTGTTTTCAAATGCCTCCCTGAAGGTTTTTCTTCTTTTATTTTGCAGTCTTTCAGCCACATTAAAAACATAATATTTAATGCTAGCATAACCGTCCCTTTGAGATGCTACAATAACCCTCCTTACCTTTTCGTGAGTCAAATGATAACCAGAGATCTCTGAAACCGTTCCCTCACTACTGCTAGCATCCATAGTAGGAAACTCTGCCTCAAACTGAGTTTTCTCCATTATAGTTTCTCCCAGGTTTCTCCCTTGGTTTTCACTATTCTTCTTCTGAAGAAATTCTCTACCAACCAAGTAAGTTGTTTTAACCTCTGTTCTTCCTCAAAAACTCAATAACAACTCAGCGGTAACATGCATCTTTATCCCTTGATTTCTGAAAAATTCATTGTACTCCTCTGAAACTTTCTCAAGGCATTCATAATGCCTTAAACTCAAATCTCATAGCTCTTCCTTGTCATGAAAGCCTCCACTAGTTAACGATGAATGAATAATAACATTTGAACCTTCTAAAATATATAGAACATATATTTTAGACCCTTTAGCAATAATTAATTTATCACGCGAAATCTTCAACGCTCCACGTTCAACTATAGTACAATAGCCTAGATCATCAAACATACTTATAGATAACAAATTTCGCTTGAGTTCTGGAACATACCTCACATTGTGAATAAGAAGTTCACGATCATTAAACATTTTAAATCTGACTGTACCAATACCATGAACCTTGCATACCTTATTATTACCAAGGTGAACTACTCCACCTTGCACCATCTTCAAAGTTTCAAAGTATTCTATTCTTGGACACATGTGATAAGAGCAACCTGAGTCAATGACCCAACTATCTTTAGTTTCCAAACTCGATACTACTAGTGCTTCTGCATCCTCATAACTTTCCTCACCCAATGTAACTACAGCTTGAACAGAATCTTCATTGACCTTTCTTTCAGGACAATCCCTTTTAAAGTGACCGATTTTCTTACAATTAAAACATTTTACCTTTGACTTGTCAGACCTCTTTGATTTGGACATCCATTTACGCTCACCTCTTCCTCTTGACACATTTAAGCCTTCACCGCTATCTTCAATCTTCAAATCTTTCGACTTTGAAAATTCTTTGGATTTCACCGCCGTCTGGACTTCATCCAAAGTAATATTACCTTCCTTACCATTAAGAAGGGCATCCTTAAAGTGCTCAAAGGATCTGGGTAATGAACTTAACAGGAGCAAAGCCTTGTCCTCATCATCAATCTTCACTTCAATATTCTCAAAATCATCGATAATCTTGTGAAATTCTATGAGCTTCTCAACTATGGATTTGTTCTCCACCATTCGGAATAAATAGAGTTGTTGTTTCAGATACAACCTATGAGCCAAAGACTTTGTCATATACAATGATTCAAGTTTTGCCCACATAGCAACCGCAGTTTACTCCCTGGCGACTTCTCTTAGAACTTTATCCCTGAGGCACAAGATAATGGTACTCCTGGCTTTATCCACCATCTCGGTCTTCTGTACCTGTGTAAGACCCGCATGCATCAATGGTTCACTCTTCAAAGCACCGATAGACTTCTCTTGAATTAAAATTGCTTGCATCTTAATTTTCCACAACCCGAAGTCATTGTTACCGGAAAAATTCTCGATCTTCCATCTTCTAACCATTGTGCTCACTTGTAAACAATATCTCTTTGCTCCACGCTCACCGCACCACTTGTTGTGAATCTTGTTGTGAATTACGACAAAATTCAATATCAATTTGTGAGGCAAAGAACAATAGCAACCAAAATAAATGGTCTTCAGCAATAATAATTCGTATACAGATAATATAACAGAATAAGGCAAGAAAAAACCGAAGGTTTGTTTACCCATTTCGATCAAACGATCTACTCTAGGGGAGAGAGCAGCTCTCCAATTCACTATACTCAGAAAGTTGTTACAAGAGATTACAGATGAGTTACAAGAAAATAGCCATCATCTTCAGGTTCCCAAGAACAAACTTATTTTCTACCCAAGTGTTTCCCAACCTCTCCAACTCTCAATATATGAATCACTCAAACCCAAGGTGTAACGCTGTTTCACAATAACCTTAAACAACCCTAAAGTTTTCCCTAAACCTTTGTTTTTCTAAGGTTTTCATTGTGAATAATTAAAACCCTATGCTATACCTCTAAACCCTTGCTCTCCCTTGTTGGTGTAAACCCTAAGATTGTCACACACCAAGCATATAAGAGATACATATTTATAATAGCAAATACCCAACAAACAAAACCCAAAATCACATGGATCCATGGACCGAATCGAAAAAGCCCGAAAACTCAAAAACACTATTCACCGTGCAGACAACACTATTCATCATACGGACATCACTATTCATCCGTACGTATAGCACTACTCACAGTACGATTTTTTCCCGCCTTTTCGGCCGACTTTCTAAAACTTTTGATTTTCACGGTAAATGCAATCTCCAAAATATGTTTTCTTTCTCTTCATCAACAAAGGTTTTAAGGCACATTTACAACAATCTCCACCTTGACTTTAAACCGTGTTGATACCAATTTAACGATCAACAACATTGTTGCTCTCTACCAAGTTAAAAATTTAATCAATAACTTTGATCAAATTCAAGCAACCCGTGAATCTTGATCTCGCAACTAGCATCCACTTGTTCCCAATTACCCTTTTCTGCTTAGGTAATTTAACAAGCCTACAAGTATGATTTTTCAAACACCCTTGACTCCACCTGTTTTCAAATGCCTCCCTGAAGGTTTTTCTTCTTTTATTTTGCAGTCTTTCAGCCACATTAAAAACATAATATTTAATGCTAGCATAACCGTCCCTTTGAGATGCTACAATAACCCTCCTTACCTTTTCGTGAGTCAAATGATAACCAGAGATCTCTGAAACCGTTCCCTCACTACTGCTAGCATCCATAGTAGGAAACTCTGCCTCAAACTGAGTTTTCTCCATTATAGTTTCTCCCAGGTTTCTCCCTTGGTTTTCACTATTCTTCTTCTGAAGAAATTCTCTACCAACCAAGTAAGTTGTTTTAACCTCTGCTCTTCCTCAAAAACTCAATAACAACTCAGCGGTAACATGCATCTTTATCCCTTGATTTCTGAAAAATTCATTGTACTCCTCTGAAACTTTCTCAAGGCATTCATAATGCCTTAAACTCAAATCTCATAGCTCTTCCTTGTCATGAAAGCCTCCACTAGTTAACGATGAATGAATAATAACATTTGAACCTTCTAAAATATATAGAACATATATTTTAGACCCTTTAGCAATAATTAATTTATCACGCGAAATCTTCAACGCTCCACGTTCAACTATAGTACAATAGCCTAGATCATCAAACATACTTATAGATAACAAATTTCGCTTGAGTTCTGGAACATACCTCACATTGTGAATAAGAAGTTCACGATCATTAAACATTTTAAATCTGACTGTACCAATACCATGAACCTTGCATACCTTATTATTACCAAGGTGAACTACTCCACCTTGCACCATCTTCAAAGTTTCAAAGTATTCTATTCTTGGACACATGTGATAAGAGCAACCTGAGTCAATGACCCAACTATCTTTAGTTTCCAAACTCGATACTACTAGTGCTTCTGCATCCTCATAACTTTCCTCACCCAATGTAACTACAGCTTGAACAGAATCTTCATTGACCTTTCTTTCAGGACAATCCCTTTTAAAGTGACCGATTTTCTTACAATTAAAACATTTTACCTTTGACTTGTCAGACCTCTTTGATTTGGACATCCATTTACGCTCACCTCTTCCTCTTGACACATTTAAGCCTTCACCGCTATCTTCAATCTTCAAATCTTTCGACTTTGAAAATTCTTTGGATTTCACCGCCGTCTGGACTTCATCCAAAGTAATATTACCTTCCTTACCATTAAGAAGGGCATCCTTAAAGTGCTCAAAGGATCTGGGTAATGAACTTAACAGGAGCAAAGCCTTGTCCTCATCATCAATCTTCACTTCAATATTCTCAAAATCATCGATAATCTTGTGAAATTCTATGAGCTTCTCAACTATGGATTTGTTCTCCACCATTCGGAATAAATAGAGTTGTTGTTTCAGATACAAACTATGAGCCAAAGACTTTGTCATATACAATGATTCAAGTTTTGCCCATATAGCAACCGCAGTTTACTCCCTGGCGACTTCTCTTAGAACTTTATCCCTGAGGCACAAGATAATGGTACTCCTGGCTTTATCCACCATCTCGGTCTTCTGTACCTGTGTAAGACCCGCATGCATCAATGGTTCACTCTTCAAAGCACCGATAGACTTCTCTTGAATTAAAATTGCTTGCATCTTAATTTTCCATAACCCGAAGTCATTGTTACCGGAAAAATTCTCGATCTTCCATCTACTAACCATTGTGCTCACTTGTAAACAATATCTCTTTGCTCCACGCTCACCGCACCACTTGTTGTGAATCTTGTTGTGAATTACGACAAAATTCAATATCAATTTGTGAGGCAAAGAACAATAGCAACCAAAATAAATGGTCTTCAGCAATAATAATTCGTATACAGATAATATAACAGAATAAGGCAAGAAAAAACTGAAGGTTTGTTTACCCATTTCGATCAAACGATCTACTCTAGGGGAGAGAGCAGCTCTCCAATTCACTATACTCAGAAAGTTGTTACAAGAGATTACAGATGAGTTACAAGAAAATAGCCATCATCTTCAGGTTCCCAAGAACAAACTTATTTTCTACCCAAGTGTTTCCCAACCTCTCCAACTCTCAATATATGAATCACTCAAACCCAAGGTGTAACGCTGTTTCACAATAACCTTAAACAACCCTAAAGTTTTCCCTAAACCTTTGTTTTTCTAAGGTTTTCATTGTGAATAATTAAAACCCTATGCTATACCTCTAAACCCTTGCTCTCCCTTGTTGGTGTAAACCCTAAGATTGTCACACACCAAGCATATAAGAGATACATATTTATAATAGCAAATACCCAACAAACAAAACCCAAAATCACATGGATCCATGGACCGAATCGAAAAAGCCCGAAAACTCAAAAACACTATTCACCGTGCAGACAACACTATTCATCATACGGACATCACTATTCATCCGTACGTATAGCACTACTCACAGTACGATTTTTTCCCGCCTTTTCGGCCGACTTTCTAAAACTTTTGATTTTCACGGTAAATGCAATCTCCAAAATATGTTTTCTTTCTCTTCATCAACAAAGGTTTTAAGGCACATTTACAACAATCTCCACCTTGACTTTAAACCATGTTGATACCAATTTAACGATCAACAACATTGTTGCTCTCTACCAAGTTAAAAATTTAATCAATAACTTTGATCAAATTCAAGCAACCCGTGAATCTTGATCTCGCAACTAGCATCCACTTGTTCCCAATTACCCTTTTCTGCTTAGGTAATTTAACAAGCCTACAAGTATGATTTTTCAAACACCCTTGACTCCACCTGTTTTCAAATGCCTCCCTGAAGGTTTTTCTTCTTTTATTTTGCAGTCTTTCAGCCACATTAAAAACATAATATTTAATGCTAGCATAACCGTCCCTTTGAGATGCTACAATAACCCTCCTTACCTTTTCGTGAGTCAAATGATAACCAGAGATCTCTGAAACCGTTCCCTCACTACTGCTAGCATCCATAGTAGGAAACTCTGCCTCAAACTGAGTTTTCTCCATTATAGTTTCTCCCAGGTTTCTCCCTTGGTTTTCACTATTCTTCTTCTGAAGAAATTCTCTACCAACCAAGTAAGTTGTTTTAACCTCTGCTCTTCCTCAAAAACTCAATAACAACTCAGCGGTAACATGCATCTTTATCCCTTGATTTCTGAAAAATTCATTGTACTCCTCTGAAACTTTCTCAAGGCATTCATAATGCCTTAAACTCAAATCTCATAGCTCTTCCTTGTCATGAAAGCCTCCACTAGTTAACGATGAATGAATAATAACATTTGAACCTTCTAAAATATATAGAACATATATTTTAGACCCTTTAGCAATAATTAATTTATCACGCGAAATCTTCAACGCTCCACGTTCAACTATAGTACAATAGCCTAGATCATCAAACATACTTATAGATAACAAATTTTGCTTGAGTTCTGGAACATACCTCACATTGTGAATAAGAAGTTCACGATCATTAAACATTTTAAATCTGACTGTACCAATACCATGAACCTTGCATACCTTATTATTACCAAGGTGAACTACTCCACCTTGCACCATCTTCAAAGTTTCAAAGTATTCTATTCTTGGACACATGTGATAAGAGCAACCTGAGTCAATGACCCAACTATCTTTAGTTTCCAAACTCGATACTACTAGTGCTTCTGCATCCTCATAACTTTCCTCACCCAATGTAACTACAGCTTGAACAGAATCTTCATTGACCTTTCTTTCAGGACAATCCCTTTTAAAGTGACCGATTTTCTTACAATTAAAACATTTTACCTTTGACTTGTCAGACCTCTTTGATTTGGACATCCATTTACGCTCACCTCTTCCTCTTGACACATTTAAGCATTCACCGCTATCTTCAATCTTCAAATCTTTCGACTTTGAAAATTCTTTGGATTTCACCGCCGTCTGGACTTCATCCAAAGTAATATTACCTTCCTTACCATTAAGAAGGGCATCCTTAAAGTGCTCAAAGGATCTGGGTAATGAACTTAACAGGAGCAAAGCCTTGTCCTCATCATCAATCTTCACTTCAATATTCTCAAACTCATCGATAATCTTGTGAAATTCTATGAGCTTCTCAACTATGGATTTGTTCTCCACCATTCGGAATAAATAGAGTTGTTGTTTCAGATACAACCTATGAGCCAAAGACTTTGTCATATACAATGATTCAAGTTTTGCCCACATAGCAACCGCAGTTTACTCCCTGGCGACTTCTCTTAGAACTTTATCCCTGAGGCACAAGATAATGGTACTCCTGGCTTTATCCACCATCTCGGTCTTCTGTACCTGTGTAAGACCCGCATGCATCAATGGTTCACTCTTCAAAGCACCGATAGACTTCTCTTGAATTAAAATTGCTTGCATCTTAATTTTCCACAACCCGAAGTCATTGTTACCGGAAAAATTCTCGATCTTCCATCTACTAACCATTGTGCTCACTTGTAAACAATATCTCTTTGCTCCACGCTCACCGCACCACTTGTTGTGAATCTTGTTGTGAATTACGACAAAATTCAATATCAATTTGTGAGGCAAAGAACAATAGCAACCAAAATAAATGGTCTTCAGCAATAATAATTCGTATACAGATAATATAACAGAATAAGGCAAGAAAAAACCGAAGGTTTGTTTACCCATTTCGATCAAACGATCTACTCTAGGGGAGAGAGCAGCTCTCCAATTCACTATACTCAGAAAGTTGTTACAAGAGATTACAGATGAGTTACAAGAAAATAGCCATCATCTTCAGGTTCCCAAGAACAAACTTATTTTCTACCCAAGTGTTTCCCAACCTCTCCAACTCTCAATATATGAATCACTCAAACCCAAGGTGTAACGCTGTTTCACAATAACCTTAAACAACCCTAAAGTTTTCCCTAAACCTTTGTTTTTCTAAGGTTTTCATTGTGAATAATTAAAACCCTATGCTATACCTCTAAACCCTTGCTCTCCCTTGTTGGTGTAAACCCTAAGATTGTCACACACCAAGCATATAAGAGATACATATTTATAATAGCAAATACCCAACAAACAAAACCCAAAATCACATGGATCCATGGGCCGAATCGAAAAAGCCCGAAAACTCAAAAACACTATTCACCGTGCAGACAACACTATTCATCATACGGACATCACTATTCATCCATACGTATAGCACTACTCACAGTACGATTTTTTCCCGCCTTTTCGGCCGACTTTCTAAAACTTTTGATTTTCACGGTAAATGCAATCTCCAAAATATGTTTTCTTTCTCTTCATCAACAAAGGTTTTAAGGCACATTTACAACAATCTCCACCTTGACATTAAACCGTGTTGATACCAATTTAACGATCAACAACATTGTTGCTCTCTACCAAGTTAAAAATTTAATCAATAACTTTGATCAAATTCAAGCAACCCGTGAATCTTGATCTCGCAACTAGCATCCACTTGTTCCCAATTACCCTTTTCTGCTTAGGTAATTTAACAAGCCTACAAGTATGATTTTTCAAACACCCTTGACTCCACCTGTTTTCAAATGCCTCCCTGAAGGTTTTTCTTCTTTTATTTTGCAGTCTTTCAGCCGCATTAAAAACATAATATCCAATGCTAGCATAACCGTCCCTTTGAGATGCTACAATAACCCTCCTTACCTTATCATGAGTCAAATGATAATCAGAGATCTCTGTAACCGTTCCCTCACTACTGCTAGCATCCATAGTAGGAAACTCCGCCTCAAACTGAGTTTTCTCCATTATAGTTTCTCCCAGGTTTCTCCCTTGGTTTTCACTATTCTTCTTCTGAAGAAATTCTCTACCAACCAAGTAAGTTGTTTTAACTTCTGCTCTTCCTCAAAAACTCAATAACAACACAGCGGTAACCTGCATCTTTATCCCTTGATTTCTGCAAAATTCATTGTACTCCTCTGAAACTTTCTCAAGGCATTCATAATGCCTTAAACTCAAATCCCATAGCTCTTCCTTGTCATGAAAGCCTCCACTAGTTAACGATGAATGAATAATAACATTTGAACCTTCTAAAATATATAGAACATATATTTTAGACCCTTTAGCAATAATTAATTTATCACGCGAAATCTTCAACGCTCCACGTTCAACTATAGTACAATAGCCTAGATCATCAAACATACTTATAGATAACAAATTACGCTTGAGTTCTGGAACATACCTCACATTGTGAATAAGAAGTTCACGATCATTAAACATTTTAAATCTGACGGTACCAATACCATGAACCTTGCATACCTTATTATTACCAAGGTGAACTACTCCACCTTGCACCATCTTCAAAGTTTCAAAGTATTCTATTCTTGGATACATGTGATAAGAGCAACCTGAGTCAATGACCCAACTATCTTTAGTTTCTAAACTCGATACTACTAGTGCTTCGGTATCCTCATAACTTTCCTCACCCAATGTAACTACAGCTTGAACAGAATCTTCATTGACCTTTCTTTCAGGACAATCCCTTTTAAAGTGACCGATTTTCTTACAATTAAAACATTTTACCTTTGACTTGTCAAACCTCTTTGATTTGGACATCCATTTACGCTCACCTCTTCCTCTTGACACATTTAAGCCTTCACCGCTATCTTCAATCTTCAAATCTTTCGACTTTGAAAATTCTTTGGATTTCACCGCCGTCTGGACTTCATCCAAAGTAATATTACCTTCCTTACCATTAAGAAGGGCATCCTTAAAGTGCTCAAAGGATCTGGGTAATGAACTCAACAGGAGCAAAGCCTTGTCCTCATCATCAATCTTCACTTCAATATTCTCAAAATCATCGATAATCTTGTGAAATTCTATGAGCTGCTCAACTATGGATTTGTTCTTCACCATTCGGAATAAATAGAGTTGTTGTTTCAGATACAACCTATGAGCCAAGGACTTTGTCATATACAATGATTCAAGTTTTGCCCACATAGCAACCGCAGTTTGCTCCCTGGCGACTTCTCTTAGAACTTTATCCCTGAGGCACAAGATAATGGTACTCCTGGCTTTATCCACCATCTCGGTCTTCTGTACCTGTGTAAGACCTGCATGCATCAATGGTTCACTCTTCAAAGCATCGATACACTTCTCTTGAATTAAAATTGCTTGCATCTTAATTTTCCACAACCCGAAGTCATTGTTACCGGAAAATTTCTCGATCTGCCATCTACTAACCATTGTGCTCACTTGTAAACAATATCTCTTTGCTCCACGCTCACCGCACCACTTGTTGTGAATCTTGTTGTGAATTACGACAAAATTCAATATCAATTTGTGAGGCAAAGAACAATAGCAACCAAAATAAATGGTCTTCAGCAATAATAATTCGTATACAGATAATATAACAGAATAAGGCAAGAAAAAACCGAAGGTTTGTTTACCTATTTCGATCAAACAATCTACTCTAGGGGAGATAGCAGCTCTCCAATTCACTATACTCAGAAAGTTGTTACAAGAGATTACAGATGAGTTACAAGAAAATAGCCATCATCTTCAGATTCCCAAGAACAACCTTATTTTCTACCCAAGTGTTTCCCAACCTCTCCAACTCTCAATATATGAATCACTCAAACCCAAGGTGTAATGCTGTTTCACAATAACCTTAAACAACCCTAATGTTTTCCCTAAACCTTTGTTTTTCTAAGGTTTTCATTGTGAATAGTTAAAACCCTATGCTATACCTCTAAACCCTTGCTCTCCCTTATTGGTGTAAACCCTAAGATTGTCACACACCAAGCATATAAGAGATACATATTTATAATAGCAAATACCCAACAAACAAAACCCAAAATCACATGGATCCATGGACCGAATCGAAAAAGCCTGAAAACTCAAAAACACTTTTCACCGTGCAGACAACACTATTCATCATACGGACGTCACTATTCATCTGTATCCGTACGGATAATACTATTCACCGTACGATTTTTTTCTCGACTTTTCATCCGACTTTCTAAAACTTCTAATTTTCGCGGTAAATGCAATCTCCAAAATATGTTTTCTTTCTCTTCATCAACAAATGTTTTAAGGCACATTTACAACAAGCGAGATGCAGACAATGGGCTATAGAAAACTCGTAAAACATTGATCAATGTAAGTTGATACTTTCTAACATAGCTTAGTTTTTCATATTGTTATTTTCTAATTCAATTCGAAAGGTTATATATTCAATGGGGGGTTGGAAAAACACTCAAACCACATACGATATAATAAACTCATCTTTAAGGACATATTGGGTGAACAAAATGAAAATTGCAATGTACAAGTAATAACATTAACGATAACATAAACAATAACATACTTATTCAAACACATAATACAATAACACAAACAACAACATTTATCAACATACCTCAACAACAACATTATCAGCACACTTCAATAAAAACATCAACATACTTCAACAGAAACGTCTAAAATAAAACAAACAGCATACCTCAACAAAATACAAGGAAATACCTCAACAAAATACAACAACATACCTCAACAAAAACATAAACTTTTCTTTAACAAAACAACAACGTACCTTAAAAAACCTCTACAATAGCACAAACAATACTTACCTTAACATAAGCAACAACTAACTTTAACAAAATAACAACATACCTCAACAATGGTTAATTGTCATGATATTTCACCACGGTTGTCAATCTGGACCATGGTGAACAATGTTTGGTTGAAGTATGTTGATGTTAAAAGGAACTATGGTGAATTGTCATAATATTTCACCACGGTTGTCAATCTGGACCGTGATGAAAAATGTTTAAATTTTATTTAAAAATATAAATTAAAGGAACACACTCTTTCTCTAACAAAAAATATAAAATTGCAGGTGTTGAGATTCGAAACATGTCACTCTTAACATATCACAACGGTTGTTAATTTTGACCGTGGTTATATGTGATTTAAAAATAAAATAAAAATTAAAGACGTCTAATGAACATATATTACTTCAGTTAATTATGTGGTCATAGTAAGACATTGTTACGAATGTGTTTTTAATAGTAGTGCCACATAAATTAATTCCTGCATGGTTAACAAAATAAGAAGTTACAATAAGATAGTTCAATAAGTTTTACAAAATTGTTTGAAAGTCCAACTTTTCCCTCTTATTTGTACTTGAAAAATGATATCCATAACAGTTGGTAAAGGGATACCATCATGGATAACCAACGGTTGTGAGGTTGGGTGTGATTGTAAGAGTGTAGTTTACAATAATGGCCTATTGCCCATTGTAGTAAACAGGATAGCGCGCTACATATAACAACAGTTGTTATAAACAACTATTGCGAAATAATTTATAATCCTGGGTTCGATACCCAACAACGTCATTTTTAGCGTTTATTATTCTAGATAGCGCTCTACTTATAACAACGGTTTTATTAAACAACTGTTGTAAAAAATTTGTTTTTTTTATATTTTTATTTTATTTTACAGAATTCCCAATTTTTTAACACAAATTTTTCTGAATCGTATCAGACCAGAAACAACAACACACCCATTTATGAAGTGAATTAGACTAAAAATTGTATTACATCTTTAAGACAAAATTCCATTCAGAACAAAAAAATGTATATTACATCAAAACTAAAATGGCACAAAACAACCTACAATTTACATATTATTACAACAAATAATAGTATCTTGGTGTCTTAGTGCCTTGACTTTAAACACCTACAATTTCAAATAATAATACTTGTTGGTAAATAACTTTAGAAATTATAACTTACAATAAACTATGAATGAAGAATATAAAATACTTACTTGTTAATTTTTCCATATGCCTTCTTGATGATCGTTATGAATAGCATGCACATCATCTTTGCCAACTTCTTCATATGAAGTAGGCATTTGTGTTGCATAAGGAGTGGAAGAAATATCAAATTTTTCATCACTATGAGGAATGCATTTTCCTTGGAGAACAATTAACCATCTTCTCAATAAGTCTGCAGGGTCTGCCACATAAAAAACTTGTTTTGCTTGAGTAGCCATGATGAACGGTTTGGTCATATAAGTTGCCTTGCCAAGGTTAACCCGTGTGAATCCTAACTCATTAGTTTTTACACCATCGTTATTGGTAACCCACATGCATTTAAATAAAGGCACTTTGAAAATAACATAATAAATCTTCAAAATATCCTCAATTACACCATAGAATACGCTAGTTGCTAAAATAGGATTCTTATCTTTCGAACTAGAGAAATACATGAATTCGGTCTCAACCATAACCCCACTATTTTTCATTGTACTTCGATCATCTTCTGCTTGTATAAAAGAAAAATTAGAAATGGCGTATGTTTTCCAAGTTATCGCATTAAGTTTTGGCATGTATGTCAACCATTTAATTATCCCAGATGTACTATCATCATTATAAATTATCTTATTAAACCAACTTATGAATTTCTTGTTATGCTCTGTCAACAACCACTTGTCATTCATTAGGGGATTTTTTTTTATAATTGTTTTGTGAGTAGCTATGTAAGGTTTAGCTTTACTAAGATTATTCAATATATAGAATTGTTCTTCAAGAACTACATCTCGAGCCATTAACTTAATATTTAAACCTTGAGTACCTCTACCTATAAATCTGTTAGCATGATGAGACTTTGGAATTCCTATGGACTTTGTTTCTGACAAATAGTTTGAACAAAACTCAACATTTTTGGGAAGGATGCTACACATAGCCATAGGTAGAAGTTGTTGCATCAAGACATGACAATCATGAGATTTTAAGCCAAATAACTTGATATATTTCATTGATACAAGTTTCTTAATGTTTGATGAGTAACCTTGGGGAACTTTGATACCATGCAAACAATCGGAAAAACTTTTCTTTTCCTTTTTAGATAGAGTGTGACATGCTAGGGGCAAATAAGTTATTTTTCCTCTATCTTCTGAAGCCAATTGTTGTCGTATATTCATCTCCACCATATCTAAACATGAATTCTTATTATCTTTATTCTTGCCTGAAATATTTACAAGTGTTCCTTTCAAAATATCACACATATTTTTCTCCACATTCATCACACCAAGACAATGTCTTACATCGAGGCTCGACTAATATGGAAGTTCAAAGAACATTAATCTCTTTTTCCAAATTTTTCTCTCAATGGTGCCTTTTTTATTCTTTCCAAATACAATACTAAGGTGTTCTTGTCGTTGATAAACTTCATGGCTAGTTAAAGGTTTAGGAGTGATTTCAAACTCATGTTCTCCGTTAAAAACCTTCAGCAATCTATGATAAGGATGATTGGGTTTTACAAATTTCTGATGCCCAAGGAAAACAATCTTTTTTTCAAACTCAAGCTGGTGAAAACATGTATTAGATTCACATATAAGACATGATTTATATCCTTTCACATTGTATCCATCCAAATTACCATATGCAGGGAAGTTGTTGATTGTGCAAAATAACATTGCACACGTCTTAAACTTTTCACCAAAATAAGCATCATCAACGTCAACAACACCTTCCTCCCATAAAAGTCTTAAATCTTCTATTTATGGACTTAGATAAACATCTATGTCGTTTCCAGGTTGTCTTGGTCCAGAAATAATCATACTTAACAACATATACTTGTGCTTCATGCTCAACCATGGAGATGGGTTGTAAATCGTGAAAAGAACAAGCCACGAAGAATGGTTAGTACTCAAATTACCAAATGGGTTCATTACATCTATAGAAAGCCTAAGCTTAAGGTTTCTTTGCTCATGTCCAAAATCTGAAAACAACGAATTAATTTTCTTTCATTGCAAAGAATCAGCTACATGGCGAATGCTTCCATCTCATTTTCTTTCATCTGCACGCCATCTAATATTCTTTGTGTCATTCCCGTTATAAAAAATTCTCTTGAACCTTGAAATTATTGGCAAGTACCATAACACTTTAGCATGAGGACGCTTCTTACTAATATTGTCATCATCATTGTTGTCCTTCAACTTGTAGTGTAACTCACCATATTCTGGGCATTTATCCAAATTTTCATACTCTATCATGTATAATATGCAATCATTAGGGCATGCATGTATTTTGATATACTCCAAACCCATTGGACACACTATCTTCTTGGCCTCAAAACAATGATCTGACAAATTGTTATCTTCTAGTAGCATTTGTTTCAACAAATCAAGAAATTATGTGAAACTTTTATCTGACCACCCACTTTTTGCCATCAGATTAAACAATTTTAACAAATCAGACAATTGTGTAAAACTTGTGCAGCTCTTATATAAAGGCGCGTCTTTATCACTACATAACGTATCATAAATATGGGCTTTCATATAAGACGATTCTCCAATATCATTGATCATATCTTCTAGTAGATCATCCATATATTCATCATCTTCATTCATTTGTGATGTCACATTTCGATTTTTATCAACTTCTCCATGCCACGTTCATATTGTATAATTTTAACACATTCCATCACAACATAGGTGATGTAATATTTATTTCTTTGAACGTTTTTTGATATTCTCGCAATTAATACAAGGACAATAAAAGACTTCATTATTGCTAGAAATATTTTGTTCGGAAAATTCAAGAACTCCTTTCTCATACACCTGGCCTAATCTATCAGCTTTCATCCAACTACGGTCCATCATGAATTCTGAAATTTATATCAAAAGACTAATGTGAATGGCACACTAATGCTACACACACAACATACATCACAACAATATGACACCAAAATCTAAAGCATATTCGTAACCACGTTTATTTCTTCATTTGCAATAAATTTATAACACCTAAACAAAAACAACAAAAACATCACAAAATCATCACAACAACAGAACACGACACATGACAACAACACACAACTTTGAAACAACAAAAATATTAGAAAATCTGAATAAACGCAAAACACAAAATAATCCAGTTGCAACAAAATGAAAATCCACACCACATAAAGGAAAACCACACCACAGCGCGAGAAAGAAACCAAGAAATGAACAATGAAAAATAAACAATGAAAAATAAACAACGAACATTAAAAGGTAACGTACTGTATTTCGTAGAGGAAGAAGAGACCAATAAATGATATTCGGTCCAAGAAATGAATGAAGATGGTGAAAATTTTGATATCATTGTGTCTCGTTCACTAGGGAACCCTTGTGTGTTATGAACGAAATAAAAAATATGTTAAGTTTTAATTTTCTAAGAAAGAATTTCATAACGGTTGCTAACAACAACCATAGTGAAATATGGAAAATATAACCACGGTTGATTGAAAGAACGGTAGTTATTATACTTTCAATTTTTATATAACAATAAATGTTAAGGGATACATGTTGCCCTTATTAATCCATTTTTTTTATAAAAAAATTATTGAAAAAATGGAAAAATATTGATGGTGGGATTCGAAGCTTGTTACCCATATTCTATGACCATGGTTGATACTAGGATCTGTGATGAAAGGTATTTTACTAAAATAAATAAAAAATAAATAAAAACATGTGCGTTAAAAAAGAGATATTATTAAAATTGACAAAATAGTCGTAGTAATATTGTGTTACCATAGGTATATTTTATAGTAGTGAATTCTTTCCATGCAATAGTTTCTAACTAAGTTTTGATACATGTTAAAGTAAGACTATAATCTATTTTTCATGCATTAGTTTGTCTAACTAAGTTTTGGTTATGTTTTCAGGCGGGATCTAGTACAGTAGGGCTAATCTCTCTTGAGATATCAAAGAGGCAACTTTTGGTGAATCAACTATTCATTATTTATATATTAGTACATAATCTTAGATTATGAAGTTCATTTTTACATTTTAATTGGTAATGTTATTCTATTATATGGTGTTAGATTCTCACGGCAACACAAAAGCTAAAGTTTAAATATTGAAATTTATTATATTGCAAGAAAAAAAAAAGATTTCTTAATACACCACCCAAATTTCTTAAGCACCACGTGAAATTTCATTTTTGCCTCCAGATTAGATTTGCACATCCGGACGCACCAAATTTTTAAAAAACGCTGATATGAATTCCTGATTTGCAAATCTGGAAAAAATCAAAAGAATTCCATAAAATCATTTACTTCTAAATATAATTAAATCCAATATAATTAAAATTAATAACATTTTTTCAATATAATTAAATCAAATATAATTAATATCTATATTAATTAAAATTAATATGATATTTAATATGATTAATTTTTTTCAATATAATTAATATGATTAATATGGTATTTAATTTAAAATGATTTTTTTTATATTGAAAAAATTAATTTAATTATATTGGATTTAAAATTATATGGTATTTACTTCTAAAATTGGATTTAATTATATTGGTATTTAAAATTATATGGTATTTACTTCTAAATTATATGGTATTTACTTCTAAATCATAATTAAAATTATATGGTATTTACTTCTAAAATAATTTAATTATATTGAATTTAATTATATTAAAAAATCATATTAATTTTAATCATATTAATTTTAATTAAATTGGATTTAATTATATTGAAAAAATCATATTAAGTTTAATTATGTTGGATTTTAATTATATTTGATTTAATTATATTTAGAAGTAAATGATTTTATGGAATTCTTTTGATTTTTTCCGGATTTGTAGATCAGGAATTCTTCTGAATGTGCACATCCGGAAATAACTGAAAAATTTTAGAGAAATGGTGCGTCCGGATGTGCACATCCGAAAATTGGGGGCAAAAACGGAAATTCAAGTGGTGCCTAAGAAACATGGGTGGTGTGATAAGAAACTCTAAAAAAAATTAATTAATTTTAGCAATTATCAAATAATGTTAACCAAAATAATATATTTTAAGACCAGCCCAATAGAGGCATGTAACTCGTTAGCTCCATAGTATAATAGAGAGTTACACATTTCACATTGTGTGAATACCTATTATACTTTGTTTATAAACTCTTAATTGGCTCAATATAGAGGTGTTCATGACCTATTATCCTCATAATAAGCCAAAACATATACATTATCTTCTTATTGTGTAATACATATCATCTAAACAAATGCTATTATATTTATGTTCACTATAAATAATTGCACTTTGTATTTATATTTCACTACAATATATTCTTAATTGATTAAGAATGAAAACTAAAATTTTTATCTTTGAGTTCTTTCTTTGTGCATTAATTATTATCTCAGTCATCGCAATTGAATCATCCAAAGATGGAAAACAATGTATATATATTACTAAAATGCAAAATATCTATAATATTTTATTATATTTAATACAAATTGTTTGTTGATTTGTAGTTGATGCAATAGAAGAAATCAAAACAAATATTGGGATACGTGAACGAGTAGTTTGGAGTCATTGGGGTTGGAGAAGACGTAGAGCACCAGCTAAAGGGGTTGGAGGAGGAAAATTAGGTGGACAAGGCTCAGGTGGATTGGTCTCTAGAGGAAATGGTAATGGAGGAGGTGAACAAAACCAAAGTGGAAAAGACAAAGAAAGTGAACCGATGGAAGAGGAAGATGAAAAAAATTTAAATTATAAAAAAGGTTAGGAATGTTGGAGAGATTCGAGGATTGAGATTATGGTTTAGGTATCGCAAATGGAGGCATGTGTAGTGACGAATAAGAATATATATATTTTGGAAAAACATTTTGTTTTTGTATTACATAATAAATAAATTGTGAGCAATATATATATATATATATATATATATATATATATATATATATATATATATATATATATATATCATTTTTTATCCATATTGTCTCTGTTATGCACTAAATCAATCCCATCCAAAATATATTAAAGTTTTGGTAGATGTATTTTACTTCCTTAATACCAAATTTAATATTAATGGTAACCAAGTGTATAGAACTTTATTATCCTACATGACAATTTCCTTCCTTTGTTGAGTAGGATTTGTCAGATTTGCATAAAACTTCTTTACAAGTTGGAAGTAGAACTATATAGGATGCTTGAAAAAAAAATCATCTCATGCCATAATATTGTACTTCTGACATCCTCTTGTAAACCTAGATCATCTTCATCAGCATTGAAGATGAATTCCCTTTTGTATGAAACATTTTTATGTACAACACGTAAGAGAATTGTTAAGATTTGTTACTATTGACAAAATTTCCATTCTGGCCAGAGTCTAAGTATGATATTTCAGTAGCAGAAGTAGCACTCTTTAGAGTTTCCATCTTGTAGTGATTCATTTGTTTAGGGATCATCTTAGGGTTGGAGAAAAGGTTTGGAAATATTTTGTTTGAGAGAGAATGACTGAAATAGATGATTCATTACAAAAAAAAATGTAATCTACCACATGATTTCACAACCCAAAATATCATGTCTATACACTCAAATCAGCTATGTGAGCTAACACACCGCAAGAACGCAGTTCACAACTTTTTGCGAAGTGAAAAATATGGTGCAACTTTGCCACGTGAAAATCACGTCACAAATATGTACATAAAGAGATGTGTAGAAAGTAGGAGTTAAGCATTCTCCATTTTCTTAAAACCCACACAACCATTTTAATCGCCCTCTCTTCCATTAACAACTGTTACGATTATGGAAAATGTACCTCCGTCAAAAAAATGAACCAGCCTAAAATGTTTTCGATAAATCACGTAGTAATAACCACCTCTGAGATCTAAAACGGAGGAGAGATGAAAGAGTACAAAATTGGTTTCGTCTCCGGTGCTGGAATCGAATGTCGACAGAAACCGCCACGTTGCCATCAGAATCGCCACGTAAGTAGCACCACCGTTTGAGTCTCCTTCCGGCCACTACAACACTGCACACTTGAGTTTGTCACCATTGAATCCTCCTCACTGTATCCATAATCCCCTTTGTCATACCCTAAATTTTGACCCTAAGTTTCCACATCATTTGCATATCATATGAATATACTTTCATGCATCACTAACCCATCACAAATACAAGATATGTGTGGTTACTTGCTTCACATGTTAGGTGATCCCCCTAAAGCTCAAGCATATGAATTATCAAGGGATAAGTATCATATTCAACACCAAAAGTCTATATATCATCCATAAATATCAAGAAATTTCACTCATAAAAAAAATCAAATACAAAATTGCATCATGACAATCTCATCAAGACTCTAGACCCTCGGTGCATCAAAATTAGGGTTTTGACCTAATTCAGTCTCTAGGATGACTTGTGGAGCAAGGAATGATCCAAGACCTAAAAATATGTTTCAAGGACTTCAAATACATCATATTAGTCCATTCATATGATTGGATTGATCTAAAGAACTTGATTCATAAACAATGCAATAATTCAAATCCATCTGAGCCACAAACTAGGGTTTTGATGAAAAGTCAACCATACCTTTGACTTATGGCTAAGACATGATCTCAAACTTTGGGACATGATTCAAAGACACTCAAATATACCCTTGAAATCCATTCATAAGTTTTAAATCACCTTGGGATATTCATTCATTGAGAATTAAGAATTATGGTTTCTCTGCACAAAATTCATCTGATACACAAAGTCAAAGTTTGACTTTTTGGGAAAAAATGATCATAAAGGACTATTATTCAAGAAAATATGATCCATAGTTGCATTTAATCAAGGATTGATAAAAAAATAAAGGTTACTTGCAAAAGAAGCAAAATTGGAGAAATTGAAAATTTCACTAAGTTATGGAAATTCATGTTCAAGTACCTAAATTTACAAGGCCATGACTTGTGATCCAAGCAACCATTTTTTGCACTCTAAAGCTCAAATGATAGATCTTCTTCCATACAACAAGATTGTTGGGCTGAACCATTCCCCAAAAAATGCATAGATTTTGAGATATAAGTCCATGAAGTTAGGGTTTCAAGATATTTTGAACTTTGACACTTAGAAATTTTTTTAGGCAGAATCTGTTTTATGTTTTGGCCAACTTTGAAGACATTTTTCGCCATGATCCAAGAAGAATCAAGACCAAAGGCAAACATCAAAGTTAAAGTAGGATATCTCATCTTTCCAAAGAGCACAAAAACATCCATTGATTTTACTTGAGCAAGGGGATATGATCCTCATAACATGTCATGATCAAACTGATTTTTCAAGACAGTTTTCATGATTACTTGCATCACACGATTTGGTGACTTTGCAATCCTTGTCATCCTCCAAGATCAAAAGGAATCTTGTTGAATAACATAATATCTTCAACTTTGGAATAAGTCAAGGATCTCATCTCTTAGCATGTGAAAAACCATCATTACAAAGCCATGAATTCAATTTTGTTTTTGTGCATTTAAGTGAAGCATTGAATTGGCATGAAATAAGCCACATCAGTTCAGATCAATTCAAAAACAATTAGTATTGAAACCTGCAAAATGCTAATTGAGTCAAGATTCTAGTCATGCTATGGAAGACTTTGGTACCTTAGCCTTTAAGTAAGAGTTATATGGCTATATCCGTTGGATAATAGCATGTTCCCTCATCCGACACTATTCATAAAAAAAATCAGTTCTCCTATAAATAGAGGTCATTTTGCATCAATTCAAAGACACCAAAACAATTCCAAAGACTTGTTTTCTCATTCTCCCTCCTTACTTTAAGTTTTCAAAGTTCCAAAGAGCAAACTTTGAATTTTCAAAACCAGAGCCTAAACCACTCAAACAACTATCCTAACACATCACAAATCATCCATTGGAGGTGCCCAAACCCTCATCTTCATCTCAAATCACCAAAATCAGAAAGTTAACCATCAAAACCTCATATTTTGACTTTGCTGCATTTTTCAAGCCATGTCTTGATCCTGCCCATTTCGAAGCCATACAACACTCCAAACACTCTCTAAATAACATCCCTAAAATGTTCCAACAAGAGTTTCTCAACTGTAACACCATTTGAAAGAGTTTCCATTTTGACCACTTTTGACACTTTTTGCAGAAAGGAGTCAGATTATGTTCTAGAGGTTTCCCTTTGATTCCAAGCATCCAAGGAGCTTCTATAAGGTGTATTGGTGGTGTCCAAAGCATTGGTTTACTTCTGCAACAAGATTCTTGCAAGTTGAAAAGTGAGCTTCAAGAGGTAAGCTTCCTAAGAACTTGAACTTTGAGAAATATTCTTTTCTTTGATGTACATTAATCATGATCATATCATATATGCTTTATTTGTTGTGTTTGAACTGTTTTATCATGCTATTAGTGATTGTACAGAGTTGTAGCATAGAACTTACAAATTTGAAGCCTCTTTGAAACCACTATCGGGTTTTAAAATGTAGGCATCTTTAGAAAAATATAAAACCACCATTGAATTCCTCATGAAATTCTAGGCAGGATCCATCTTTGTGTCATCCATTTTCATGGAGAAATGAAGAAGTTATGCCCTTCTTGCAATTGAAGAAAAACCTGGCCTCCTTGGGCAAAAACCAGGTCATGACGCCTTTGTTCTGGCCAGGCCTAGGTCATTTCCACCCTTATCATTTAATAGGTGTGGTTTGATACACGGATGTATCACCACCCCAGTGGTTTAACCTGCGCACCCTATGTACCTTGTCACTGCCAGAACTGGGGTTTGAATCCCCCTCGCCCCAGTTCTTTTATTTTTTCTGATTTTTCAACTAAGCTTAATATATTATTACTTGGTTCCATCCTTAGTACACAATGTGAGCGTGGTAGAACTGGTTAAGGTTTTGGTTGGCAAGCGAAATGGCCTAGGTTCAACACCCATGGAGGCCATCTTCCTTTTTTTTATCACTTATTTTCTCACTTTTCTTCACAGTTTCAAATGTCCATAACTTTCTCATTTTTAATCATTTTGAACCCATTCTTTTTACAAATTGTTCATGATAGTGTCTATTTTTTAGTTATAAAATAAAATACCAAAAATAATTATTTTTCTCATAGTTATGAGTGTTCAAAGTATGTGATGTTTTTAGGGTTTCTTAAAGAACTTCTTGATTCTTTTGAATAATTCCTTGCCTTTCCTTGCTCACAATGACTTGTTTGAACTATATACATCTTGTATAAACCTTAAATGTTATTGTGAATTTGTACATCCTTATCCTCACTTGATTTTAATCCATTTTTAAGTGTATGTTTACATGTGAATGAATGATGAACTTTCAAACATACCATTGAATTTTTGCTTAATCCTTTGCCTTAACATGTTGATTTTCCTCCATGATTACATGATTTTAATATGTTTATGTGCCCTTGTGATGATCATACCATGTCTATATGCTCCTAAAACATTTGAATTTTGCCTTGAAAATGTTTTTATATACATGTTTATTTGTATGAACTGTGTAATGTTTCTACTTTATCCAAACCCATGTTTAAACCCTAACATGAATGTTTGATTGTTATCAACGTATCTTAACATGTTTAACTGATATCCTTGCTTCAATGTTCAATTTTTTCTTTCATAAACTTTCACCATGATAAATGCATCTCTTTAAAATACACATCATCTTTCAAATAAACATTCAAAATCATCTTTTAATTTTAAAACTCTTGGGCCTCTATTCAGAGTCTAAGACCCATCACCCATCACTCATCACAACAAATTCCTTTTACTCCTTGTGCCTCTATCCAGAGTGTAAGTCTCATTCCCTCCACTTCTTTCAAAATCCTTAATACTTCAAATCATTCATCAAAGTCATCTTCTGTTTTCAAAACAAAAATAAACCTTTGGCCTCTATTAGAGTGTAAGTCCCTCCCCTCATATCAATGTCTATACTTGTTGAATCTTCAATCATGTTTTTGTTAAGTTTCTCTTGACATTTATATCATCCTTAGTTTAGATTAAATTCAAACAATAGGATCCCTTCAATCACAACCTCCTCTTGGGCTTTATCCAAGCATCACAGCCTCCTCTTGGGCTTTATCCAAGCATCATAGCTTCCTCTATGGCTTCATACAAGGACCCCCCAGGCTTCTTAAAAGCATAAATAAAGTCTTAGTCCTCTATACAAAGAAATCTTTTAGCCTCACCATCCTGGGCTTTGTACAGGATACAAAAAATTCTTTTAGCCTCATTCATCCTGGGCTTTGTACAAGATACAAATAAAATCACCAAAAAGAGTCAGTCAAATCCTCTGTATTGAGCCAGTCTCTTCAAACTTCCTCGACAATCATTAGCCTTATCTCAGGCTTTCATACAAGATAACTTATCCAATCAATCTACCTCAATCTTGGGCTTTATACAAGACAGATAAAACTCCCAGTTGAGTCAATCTTTTAGCTTCATATCTTGGGCTTCAATCAAGATACCTAAACAAATTCATCTTCTAACAGATAACACCTTGAGTCATCTCTGTAGGAAGATATATCCTCTTATCACTACAATTCAAGTCAAACAATCAAAAAATTGTTTTCTAGATAATTGTTGTAAGTGGCACACTTGTTGATTCAAGATCCAAGCTGGAGTCCCTCCTTTATCATGGTTCAAAAACTTTTCTTTCATCTAACTAATGTAAGTGGCACACTTGTCGATTCTATATCCAAGTTAAGGTCCCTCTTTTAGTATGTAAAGAATTCATAAAGGAAAAAGTGACATTGCTTAAAATAATAGGTTTAAAGCTCTTTCTCTTATGACATCACTCTCAAATGATTGCAGTGAATAGGTGAGATATCTCCCTTAAAGATGACAATTTGTCGTATCTTTCAAACACTCTTTTAGCTTCATCATCTTGGGCTTTGAACAAGATACAAAACAAACTTTTTTCCTCCCATAGATTAGGAGGAACTACGAACACTCTGATTTCCCCAAGTCTCTTTATGGGAATACGTAGGCATAAGATTTTGAAATCTTAGCGAGCACACTAATAAAAAACTTTAGGTTAAACTACCTTCCAAAGACAATAGAAACCCCTAAAAACAACAAAACCATTTTCCCCAATTTTCACAAAGGAGAAACTTTCCCAATTTAGCAGTAGATAAACTTAAGCAAACAAGTAATTTAACAATAAAAATATATACAATAAAGGTTCCTATATATTACTATAGATACTCAGGGTGTTAATAGTTTCCCTTAGTATAACCAACCCCCGATTCCAGATCTTTTAGCATTTGTAAGGAAAACACTTGCGAGCATGGTTAATTTAAGGTATCTTCCCCTTCCTTTTAAGCATCATAGGATAAATATCAGAAATCAGAAAGTAGCACTAAATGTGGTAGTGGTCGCGTCACAAAGCCGGAGCTATAGAAAAATGGCGACTTCACTGGGGACGGATTTTAGTCAGTCTGTCTAAGAGGGTTAAGCCTTAGATTTCATATTTTTTACTATTTCATTTACTTATTTTCTTTCTCATTTGATTATATATGTTGTTTTCCATCATCTTATCTGCTTATTTGCCATAGTTGTTTCAATTGCTTTTATTTGGGAATGTGATTAATACACATGTGGTGAGTCAAAAAGTCCTCAGTGGGCTTGAGAGCATATTTTAAGATAGGAGGTGGCAGAATCAAGAAGGCTTATAGGGAGTGAATCCCGACCAAGCTAACTTGAAAGTCCACCAAATCAGTAGATGTGCCCTTTTGGAATTACTGATGTTGAGCGAGCAAGTCGTGAATACATTACTTTTTCCACTGGGTACCCGTGAAACTGAGGATTAGTAAACATTTAACCATTCGACCATTTTAGGATGTAGTGCGGTAACTATCGGGAATAGTTGATATGCGATACTAACGCTCGAATGAGTTCCATCTTAGGGATATTACAGCTCTCATGAGTCAATCAGTTTACTGGTAATATTCTTAAGAGGGGCTAATGATTTTGGGAACCTTGTTAGAACTCGTTATACATGTACAAAAAGAACCCCTAGTACATACCTTTGGGATGGGTAGATCCATGGCTCCATGCTCGTGACGATAAACCCTTAAACCCATGTTTGTGAATATTTGTGCATACATGCATCCATGCATTCATTGAAAAAAATTATTTTCAAGCTTTTTTCAAGAAATAAAAAAAACAGATTGTTGCAAATATCAGAAATTTGTGCTATGGATTTTGGTATAAGAAAAACTCAGAAGTACACCTTCAGAAGTCCAAGACTTGAAGACCTAAGAAAATTCGGAAGATTGATTACTAATCCTGAAGCTTTCAGAGCTAAGTATGGAGGACTTTTATCCCTTTTGAAAGTCAACATGGTGGAAGGAATTATATCTACATTGGTTCAGTTCTATGATCTGGTGTACCACTGCTTCACATTTCCAGATTATCAGCTCACACAAACATTGGAAGAGTACTCTCAGCTGATTGATTTACCCATATCTGATCAAGACCCATTCTCTGGCCTGGAAGAAACTCCCAAAGATCAAACCATTGCAAGAGCTACCTCCTTGGAAGTATCAGTTATCAAAGATCACATGACCATCAAAGGAGGAATTCAAGGTCTACCAGCTAGGTTTCTATTGGAAAAAGCCATATATTTTTCCAGCATAGGGAACACAGTTGCTTTCGAGGATATATTTGTTCTAGTCATCTATGGGTTATTCCTTTTTCCCAACATTGACAATTTTGTCGACATCAACGCTATCAAGATATTCTTGATTGGGAATCCAGTCCCAACCTTACTTGCAGATGCTTACCACTCAGTGCATCTAAGGAATTTATACAGCGGAGGGATGATTACATGTTGTGTACCATTACTCTACAAATGGTTTATTTCCCACTTACCCAAATCTGCTACTTTTTGGGATCTCAAAATTGGTATGCGGTGGTCGCAAAAGATTATGTCCCTTACTCACTCTGACATAGATTGGTACAATCGGGTCTATGACGGAATAAAGATCATTAACAGATGTGGAAGTTTCCCCAATGTGCCCCTCATTGGTACTAAAGGAGGGATCAATTATCACCCAGTTTTAGCTCGTCGTCAGCTCGGATACCCAATGAGGAATATACCTTACAACATTCATCTGGAAGGTCTTTTCTTCAAAACAGGAGAAAATGACAGAGCACTCGAGGAAGAAATTATGCATTTCTGGCATCATGCTCATAGGAAAGGAATAGAGTCTCTAGGAAAACCAAATTGTATCTCTGCGGAGCCTTATCTCCAATAGGTACAAGCTAGAGCCATCAAGTTAAAGATCCCTTACCCTCGTCAAGAAGTATTTCCCTTAAAGGAATTTATCCTCTACTTCATGAACGACACAGAGAAACTTCAGGTCGCTTTTAATAAAACTCAACGTGAAAAGAACTCTTGGAGAAACAAGTATCAGATTATCAACTTGGAGTGCACAAAGATCCTAGAACTACTAAAAGAGAAAGATGCTCTGATTGAGATACTAGAGTAGCATACTGTAGAAAGTCAAGAGGAACAGAAAAGGTTACTCTCTCCTTTCACCTGGCAAAGGATCGTCGACCCGCAAACGGTTGAGGAAGCCCGATCAAAGAAGCAAAAAAGGAGTCAGCAACCAGCATCTGGACCTTCTTCAGGGATTCCTTAGGATTCATAGGCCTAGTTTTCCTTCCTGCACTTTGTAAAATAATGTACTTTTCCCTGTAAGATATTGTAATCCTTTGAATTCAATAAAAAATTTCCATCATTGTATGATATTTACAACATAATTGTTAAAAGTTCTTTTAAAAATGAAAAAAAAAACATTTGCATTTCTTTGCACATCATGCATCATTCTAGCATTTCACACATTTTTCATAAAAACTTACACACTTACCACACTTTAGAGTCAAACTGTCTCATTCATACAATACTCGGGAAAATCGTCAGAAGAAAATGGACGATCTTGAAGAGGAAAACGGAGAGCTAAGAAAGGAAGTTAATACTCTGAAAGAAAGTCTGGAAAGACTCAACGTCATGATTGAATCACTAGCAGTAGCTCAGGATCAACTGGCCTAGAGAACTGTGGTCTCAGAAATTGTATCTGCACCAACATTTGAGGTGTCTGTCAGTCTTCCTCAGTACAACATGCCTAAAGGTTTTCCCTGGGGCATGCCTTTCAATTTTGTGCCTGAAGGATATATACCTCCGGTCACTGAAGACCTAGGAGCCATGGCTGGAATCTCCAGACCTGAAGGTTACAAACTTCAAGTGAGTGAAGACGCAAGGGCTACGACAGAAACTCCTGAACCTGAAGGTTACAAACTTTAGGTCACTGAAGAACCAAGAATAGCGGCAATAATGTCTATACCATAACCTGTGATACATACTATCCCAGAGGAACAAATCTTTCATGCCACTCTTGGCAAGGATATAGAAGTATATGAAAGAATGAATGAATTCCAAGAATAGTTCTTGGAATTGAAAAAAGAACTTCATACCATTCACAGACAGGACTTGTATGGGAATGATGCTGCCAATCTCTACTTAGTCCCAAACGTTAAAATACCGCAAAAATTTAAGGTGCCCGACTTTGAAAAGTACAAGGGCAACTCCTGTCCTCAAAGTCACTTAGTGATGTATGCTCGAAAAATGTCTACCCAGACAGAAAATCAACAGTTACTCATCCACTACTTTCAAGACAGTTTAACTGGTGTTGCGCTCAAATGGTACATGGGGTTAAACCGTACAAAGATCAGTACCTTCATAGATCTTGGAGCAGCTTTTGTTCAGCAATACAAGTAAAATTTGGATATGGCGCCTGATAGGGATCAACTCCGGGTTATTTCTCAAAGGGATAAAGAAAGATTCAAAGAATACGCTCAGAAATGGCGTGAAATTTCCGCCCAAATTTCTCCTCCTCTCGAGGAGAAAGAAATGACAAAAATCTTCTTGAAAACCTTGAGCTCATTCTATTATGACCAAATGGTTGCAAGTGCGCCTAGTGACTTCACTGAGATGGTGAGCATGGGAGTACGCCTTGAGGAAGCAGTCCGAGAAGGTCGATTGGTCAAGGACGCAGAGCCATCCAATAGTAGCAAGAGGTATGGAAGCGCTTTCTAAAAGAAGAAAGAGCAAGATATCAGCACTATATCACAGGGTAAACAAAGACGAAGATACAAACCTCGGCAGGTAGCAACGGTATCTCCTGTTATCAACTCAGCGCCAGTTCCGACATATCAACCACAGATTTCTCAAAATCTGCAAAATCAACAACCACAGTATCAGCAAAGGCATCAACAACCTCTTCAGTAGGCTCGCCCGTAATACAACAACAATAATCGTATCTCAAGGTCACCAGGTTTTGATCCTATCCTAATGCCATATGCGGAGCTATTCCTAGTTTTGCTAGAAAAAGGACACATTCAAACCAAGACTCCTCCTACCATTCCTGAGAACCCCCCTTATTGGTTCAAGGCTGACTAATTCTGTGTTTATCACCAAGGAGCACCGGGGCATAACATCGAGAATTGTTTTAGTTTTAAATCCGATGAACAAAAACTCGTCAAGAATGGAGTTTTGTCTTTCAAAGACATTAATCCAAATGTTCAAAGTAATCAGTTACCTCAGCATGAGAAAGCTTTTGTCAACTTAATTGACAAAATTCTTGGCAACAATGATCAGATTCACGATGTGCGCTTACTAGGAACAAATCTAGTGAAGATGCATTGCAGACAAAGTGGGTACGGTCATGTTCCACCTCACAACTATCATCAGTGTAATGTTTGTTCCAAGGACAACCAAGGGTGCAACATTGTACAGGCATCCCTTTAAGAACAAATAAACTTAGGCTGGATCTAAGAACACAGAATCCATGGAGTGAACTTGGTTTACAAATGTACTGGTATCGTTCAGAATTTTGACATTCGCGCAATGAATGTAAACTTGGTGGCAATTCACTCCAGACAAAGCCAACATTACAATCTACCGTTGCACAACTACGACACTTGCCCAATTTGTTTAAAAGATAATTAAGGATGTCCTTTTGTACAAGAAGCTCTCCAACGACAAATAGATCTAGGTTGGATTCAAGACTGTCATGGAAAGAACGGTCATATAATCAACATGATTGATGAATGTCTAAACAGAGTTTAAATCTTTGAAATTCGTCTGATGAACACAAGTTTGGTAGAATTACACGCCAAACAGGTTCGACTTGGCTTTTTAGCGTCACACAACTATCAGGATTGTAAAGACTGCTCTGAGAATGATCAAGGTTGCACACTTGTACAAATAACTCTTCAACACTTATTAGATCACTGGTGGTTCCGAATATACCAGAACACAAAAACTCATCGAGTCGACATAGCTGATGAAGGCCCAAGTAGACACGAAAGTTGTGACATTCGCTTATTAGAAACAAACTTGGTAAAGATGAACTGCATACAGAGTGGATATAGTCGAGTACCTCCCCACAATTATGAACCTACGGGATATGTTCAGAAAATAACCAAGGATGCTACCTCATACGGGCACCTCTCCAAAATTAGGTAGACTGAAGAGAGATCCTACCAAGCAGAAAGGGGAATTATCAGTCAATTAATATGGTGCAAGATTGCCCAGGGTAGTACTTAGTTCATGACGTCAAACACATTGAAACATCATTGCTCAAATTTCACAAAAGCTTGTGTGGACTTAACTACTTTGGTCCAGAACACCATGATCACTCAGCTTGCAGAAAATGCCGCAGAAGTCAATATGGTTGCCTCTGCATCCGAAATGAGATTCAAGGACCGTTAGACCAAAGGACCATCACAGTCTTCAATGAAAGAGAATCCATTAATTACGGAGTTGATAGAGATGTCTTCACCATAATTCCTCTGCTCAGTGAACCAAAGCGCTTGGAGATCCCTTTCGGCAGTGGAAAAATTCCCGATGTCCCCAAGCTGGAACCAATAAAGATTGCATATGACAGTAAGAAGAGTCACATAACTCCTTTGGTTATCTACTTACCAGGACTGGTGCCATATGAATCAGAGAAAGCTATTCCTTACAAATATGGTGCCACCATGATGGAGGACAGAAAGAAATTCCTGCTACCATCCATTGTCAACATCGATGATATAAATCGTGTCACCCGAAGTGGTCGAATCTTCAACAGAGGAATAGAAGAGCCCATAAAAGAAAAAGAACCTCGAATTAAAGATCCTGATAAACAGATTGGCCAGTCAAGTGGTACAGATCAAGTGAAAAACAATGATGAAATTTTAAAACTAATCCAGAAGAGTGAATACAACATTGTGGATCAGTTATTGTACACTGCTTCTCATATATCTGTATTATCCCTTTTGTTGAGTTCAGAAGCTCACAGGGAAGCTTTAAAAAAGGTTTTAGAACAAGACGTAACGGTGGATCAATTTGATAACATCGTTTCTAACATCACTTCCTATAACAACCTTGGTTTTAGTGATGAAGAACTCCCGGAGGAGGAAAAAAATCATAACATGGCACTTAATATCACAATAAACTGCGGGAATGATGCCCTGGCAAGCGTACTGGTAGACACTGGTTCATCCCTAAATGTCATGCCAAGATCAACTCTTGAGCGACTATCTTTTCAAGGCACCCCAATGAGAGGTAGCGAGATCATAGTCAAAGCTTTTGACGGATCCAAAAAAATAGTTATTGGCGAATTAGACCTTCCCATAACCATTGGTCCCCACACTTTCCAAGTCACCTTCCAAGTCATGGATATCCGAGCAGCATACAGTTGTTTATTGGGACATCCTTGGATCCATAAAGCAGGAGCAGTCACCTCAATACTTCACCAGAAGCTGAAGTTTGTAAAGAACAACAAGTTTGTCATAGTATGTGGATAACAAACTTTAATCATGAGCAATCTATCATCATTCCCCTATTCGTAACCAGAAGAGGTTATTGGAACTCAACTCCAGGTGCTTTCTGTAAGCCACAAAAGCAGTCGAGAAAAAGGAACATCTATTTCCTCATATCAAGACGATGTTCGAATAGTAGAAAACGGTACCGCTGGAGGATGGGGACAAGTTGTGATTCCTATCGATAATAGAACAAGAAAAGGTCTCGGTTTTTCACCAACATTTACCAAGACTAAAAAGAAGGATGAGGCCACTCGACCTATTCAATACTTCTTACACAACGGAGGGTTCCTCCATTCTACTTCCCAAGAGGTCCACACCATTGAGGGAGATGACTTCAAAGATAATTCTTCTGATCCAGATGAATAATGGAAATCATACCTCAACGATGAAGGATATATATCACAAGAAGAGACCTACATGCCATTTTGCTATCCACAACAAAACTCCAGATATATACCAAAATCAGATGTCGAAATGATCTACGGGGATTACGATACCAAAGGATGTCGTGCTCCTCCCAATTCATTAGAAACTGATACTCTAATGAAAGATAATTTTGATTATAGCTCGGATGATCCCATGGATGATTTACTTATTTGGGAGCCTTACATGGAAGATCCAGGATATCAAAGCCAGTCCAAGAATGTATATTTCCCAGATAACCCTAAAAAGGATTCATCTGTTCCTTCAGAAGCATGGAGACCTTACTCGGAAAATCCTGAGCATATAAAACATCGTCTCAATGAAGTCGCAAGAATTGATGGACAGAAATTTATCAACTTTGCACTACCTGAAGTCAATGTCATTAAGGAAGACAACCCCTCAGAAAATTGGGATACCTTGGGACAACCAAACAGAAAGTTTGATTTTCTAGTGAAGTATACTGCTCCTAAAAGCTCCCGCATCATGATAGAAGACATTCAACCAACTGGATAGGGGGATCCTCCTGATAAAGAGGAAACATGTGAAGAGGCAACAAAAAATTTCTCTGCTAATAACTTGCATGGGAAAAAAACTCTAGTGATCTGACTCCGCCGGAAATCAGTTTCATTACTGAAGATAATCCCGGAAGAAAAATACCAGAGTTTGTAATTCACAGAGGAGTTCGTCGCAATTGGGCAGTTGTTGATGTCCCAAATGTTTTTCGCATCTCAAAGTAAATGCCTCGTCCTTATTTTGACCTCTCACCTTGCCCGAGTGAAAGGATGTTTTATAGAGCATCGTTTCCTGTAAATATTTCCTATCTACCTTGCCCAAGGCAGATGAGTTTTGTTTTATAGGGCTTGTGTTTTAAGAATCGACAAATCATAAATAATGATGTCATTCTAAATTCCCGCATTTGTTGCTGTTTTTGCTTTTTTTCTATTTCAGAAAATGATAATCCTAAAATAAACAAAAAGTAACAAACATTTTTCAAAATACACTACACACCACTTTTTGCATTTTTTCTATCTTTTATTAAAAGAAATCATTAATCACATTATGCAGATTAATTGCTAAAAACCCCGTTGAAATATATGATGCAATGCCTTCTCCCAACTTTGAGTTCCCAGTATTTGAAGCTGAAGAAGAAGTGGATGGAGAAATTCCGGATGAGATCTCCTGACTACTCAAACAGGAAGAAAAGTCCATTCAACCCCAAAAAGATCCATTGGAAACGATCAATTTGGGTTCAGAAGAAGAAAGAAAAGAAGTTAAGATCTGGGCTTTGCTCAATTCAACTGTCCGAAAGAATCTGGTACAACTTCTCAAAGAATTTCCCAATGTATTTGCTTGGTCCTACCAAGACATGCCAGGGTTGGATACCAACATTGTGGAACATCATTTGCCATTAAAGCCAGAATGTCCACCTGTTAAACAAAAATTGAGAAGGACTCATCCGAATATGGCTATCAAGATCAAAGAAGAAGTCCAAAAGCAGATCGATGCAGGCTTCCTTGCCACGTCGGGAAAATCCTCAGTGGCTAGCCAACATAGTTCTAGTTCCCAAAAAGGACGAAAAAGTCAGAATGTGTGAATACTACAGGGATTTAAACAAAGAAAGTCCGAAGGATGATTTCCCCTACCACACATTGACATATTAGTGGAAAGCACTGCAAAATTCAAAGTCTTTCCCTTCATGGACAGATTTTCAGGCTATAATCAAATCAAAATGGAGCCAGAAGACATGGAAAAAACCTCCTTCGTTACACCATGGGGAACCTTTTGCTACAAAGTGATGCCATTCGGATTAAAAAATGCAGGCGCAACTTATCCAAGGGCAATGACAACTCTATTTCATGACATGATACACACAAAAATTGAAGTGTATGTGGACGACATGATTGCCAAGTCTGAGACAGAAAAAGAACATGTGGAAAATTTGTCAAAATTATTCGAGCGCCTGAAAAAATACAAACTCCGCTTGAATCCCAACAAATGTACATTTGGTGTTCTCTCAGGAAAATTTTGGGATTCATCTTTAGCCAAAAAGGAATTGAAGTTAATCCTGACAAAGTCAAGGCCATTCAAGAAATGCCTTCACCCAGAACAGAAAAGTAAGTAAGAGGATTTTTTGGACGTCTAAATTACATCTCAAGATTCATATTTCTCATGACAGCGACATGCGCACCAATTTTCAAGCTCCTCCGAAAGGACCAAGGATGTGTATGGACAAAATATTGCCAAAGAGCTTTTGAAAATATCAAATAATATCTGTTAAATCCACCTATTTTGTCTCCTCCGGTAGAAGGAAGACCCCTGATCATCTACTTAACAATCCTAGAAGATTTCATGGGCTGTGTGCTGGGTCAAAAAGACGAAATAGGAAGAAAAGAATACGCCATTTACTACTTGAGCAAAAAGTTCATGGACTGTGAAACTCGATACACCATGCTCGAGAAAACTTGCTACGCTTTAGCTTGGGCTGCTAAATGTCTTCGTTAGTATATGATTTGTCATACCACTTGGTTAATCTCTGAAATGGATCTGATCAAGTATGTCTTCGAGAAGCCTGCTTTAACTGGAAGGAAGCCCATTGGCAGATGTTGCTATCAGAATACGACATCGAGTATCATGCTCAAAAAGCCGTCAGAGGAAGTATTCTAGTTGATCATCTGGCTCACCAACCAATTGACGATGATGAATCAATCAGATTTGACTTCCCAAACGAGGATGTGATGTACTTTAAGATGAAAGATTAAGATGAACCGCTACCAAACGAAGGGCCAGAGCCAAGATCCTTATGGAAACGGAATTGGGGAAATCATTGTTACACCTCAGGGTACCCATATTCCTTTCACCGCCAGATTGACATTCAAATGTACAAACAATGAGGTCGAGTATAAAGCTTGCATCATGGGTCTCGAAGAAGCTATTGACTTATGGATAAAGAACTTGGATGTGGATGTAGACTCAGCTTTGGTTATAAATCAAATCAAAGGAGAATGGGACATGCGCCATACAAAGACTACACAAGAAGGTTATTACCTTTCTTCAACAAGATTGATTTCCATCACATTCCTTGTGAAGAGAACAACATGGTTGACGCACTAGCTACTCTATCCTCCATGATTAGTGTGAATCGATGGAACGACGTACCCAAGATTTACATAATACACCTTGATAGGCCCGCTTACATATTTGCAGTTGAAGCAGTCATAGATGAAAAAACCATGGTATCATGATATCAAATGCTTCCTTCAAAGACAGGAATACCCGCCTGGGGCATCAAGAAAAGATAGGAAGACTCTCAGAAGACTGGCTGGTAACTTCTTCCTGAATAATGATGTACTCAACAAAAGAAACTCCGACATGGTTTTGCTCAGATGCGTGGACGGACACAAAGCAAGCATGGTAATGAAAGAAATTCACGAAGGATCTTTTGGCACTCATGCCAATGGACATACAATGTCAAGAAAAATTCTAAGAGAAGGATATTATTGGTTCATAATGGAATCCGATTGCTATAAGTACATGAGGAAGTGTCACAAATGTCAGATTTACGCCGACATAATTCATGTATCTCCGACTCTTCTCAAAGTTCTCTCTTCTCCATGGCCTTTTTCCATATGGGGAATCGACATGATTGCCATGATCGAACATAAGCCTTCAAATGGACATCGTTTCATCTTGGTTGCTATTTATTTTCACTAAGTGGGTCGAAGTTGTATCATATGCCAATGTGACCAGACAAGTGGTGGTCCAGTTTATCAAGAACAATCTCATATGTCGTTATTGTGTTCCGAGCCAGATCATTATTAATAATGGATCGAACCTGAACAACAAAATGATGAAAGAATTATGTGCTAAATTCAAGATTGAGCACCATAACTCGTCGCCCTACCGGCCGAAGATGAATGGAGCAGTTGAAGCAGCTAACAAGAATATTAAGAAAATCATTCAGAAGATGGTTGTGACTTACAAAGATTGGCACAAAATGCCCCCATTTGCTCTTCACGGTTATCGCAAATCTGTTCGCACTTCAACAGGGGCGACCCCTTTCTCTTTGGTATATGGCATGGAAGCAGTGCTTCCCATAGAGGTTGAGATCCCGTCAATGAGAGTATTGATGGAAGCCAAGCTAACAGAAGCTCAATGGTGTCAAAGCAGATACAACGAACTGAATTTAATCGAAGAAAAGAGGATGACAGCTTTATGCCACAGACAGTTATACCAGCAAAGGATGAAGAAAGCTTTTGATAAAAAGGTCCGAACTCGGGTATTCAGAGATGGCGACCTCGTGCTCAAGAAGATCCAATTTTTCCTCACTGACTCCAGTGGAAAATGGACTCCAAATAATGATGGCTCATATGTTGTTAAGAAAGCCTTCTCAGGTGGTGCCTTAATGCTTACAACTATGAACGGTGAAGAGTTCACTCGTCCTGTGAATGTTGATGCAGTCAAGAAATACTTTTCCTAAAAGAAAAAGAAAAAAAATAGCTCTCTAAGTTGAAAACCCGAAAGAGCGACTTAGGCAAAAAAAGAGCGTCTCGGTGGATTATAAACCCGAAAGGGAGGTCCAGGTAAAAATTAGAGACATAAACAGAAAATAATCATCTCTGTAGATTGAAAACCTGAAGAGGCAATCTAGGCAAAAGTTAAGGATTTATGGCAAGTAACTACATCCAAAAGGATTGGATCATCTTAGGCGAACTTCATCTATCAAAGAATTTTCAAGCAAGTCACTTTCAACGGAAGCTCAAGAATACTTGGAATTCAAAGTCGTTAGAAGGATAGTGGTGATTATGTTTCAATATAGCCCTTTCCCTTTAAATTACCACTTTCTAACTTTGTAATGCTCTATGGAATCACGCGTTTGGCTGATTACTATCCTATTAATGAAAATTTTTAGCCTTTGTGCCCTTTTGTTTGTAATTCTCACTTTTATTATGCCTTGCAAAATAGCATTTTATTTGATTTTCATTCTTGAAACAAAAATGAATTTACCTTTTTTACTTTTAAAATAAAGATAGCAAGTTTCCTTTGATTTATGAACATAATAAGGAAAAACAAAAGCTTCTCCAAGAGTGATTAAAACCTTGAAATGCAAAGTCAATTGCTCTTGTGATCAATTTTGCAAATGCCCCCGAGTGGCGGATCATTATCTCAAATAGATAAGACCGGACATCTTATCCATCCCCAATAGAGGTCGACTTTCATTTCTTCTACCAAATGGATATTGGAATCAGGATGAAGATTTTATCCCTTTCCCCAAACAAAGTGCTACCTCCGGGAATCAAGATAAGATCTGGTATTTTTCCCCCGACATGGTTTTATCATTAAAAACACCAGTGAGGCCTCTATTCCCCAGAATGGTTGAGTATACGATTTTGTTCATCCCCAGTTAGTGTGTCGTGTCTGTTTTGTCAGTATAAGCATGACATTCATTCATACATCATGCATAATCAATTCATATTCATATTCACAATGCATAAGTTGCGTCATTCACTTTGGTTGTGTTTACGCCACCCCCCCCAATGATTCCTTCTCTCTAATAGAGTTGTCAACTTTAAGCAGAAAATGTACATTCTTTCTAAATCCCCACTAAGTTTGATTCTCGTGGAAGTTTCACTTCATCTCTCCTTTCCACACTTGGATAGGGTAAAAATCCCAGTTTGAGTTCATTCCTCATCTAGAAATATCTTCTTTTACATAGTCTCTCTGGATTGAAATCGGTCCTTGATAACTTGAACCTCTAAGGGAGAAGGACATCCATTGGAACCTTACTCTTCCCTAGCAGAGACACAGTTTGCTTTCCCGGATAAAGGAAAATTCCCAGTGGAAACTTCTCAGCAAAATCTCTTGGTAGCAAGGACATCACATCTCCCAAGAAGTATCTACCAATTGATAAATGGCAGTCTCTTTTAGAACAGTTTGTCTATCACCATCAAAGATAGGTTCATTCCTCATTGGAATCTACGCCTGCCAAAACAAGTGGAAATCTCTTAAGAAGCTTGTTCTTGTCCCGAAAAATTTTCCCAGTGGGTCGACAAATGGCAATCTCTTCCTGAGAAGTTTGTCCCTCATTCAATAAAGTCATCAGCACCTAAAAATTTCCCTACATCACATGGCATCCCTTCTGAAGAAGTCTCGAAGGGAAGTATGATCAAATCTCTCCAAAGCAAATGGCATCTCAACAGATAAGTTTGCAAACCTCTACATTACAGTCTGTGGCATTCCCCAGTGAGCCTGCTATCAGGTCTTTGCTCATCATTAGCATCTCTTCAAAATAGTCTCAAAGAAAAGTATGATGAAGCTTACTTCCATCAAATGGTATCTCCTCAAATGAATTCCGGCGAGAAGTTTGATGAAGACCCTCACAGTTTGTCTGCCTAAACCTTGTCAAGAGAAAGACTTGATAAGAAGTAACTAAGACCAGTTCTATGGCTGAAGACCAGGATCGAGGGGAAATTTTACCTTTTTCTAAGTAAGATTCCTTAGTAAAAGAATATGGATAAACATGTTCCAGTATTAGGAATTTGTCACTGTTCAAGTATTCATGTAATCTATATCCACGGTCAAAATTCCGGGTATTATGATATTTAATCCTCTTTCACCTTGAATATCTGAATGACTTCATCATCCTTACATTCAATTCCAAGAAGATTAAATAGGGCAATCTTCCATAACCTAAATTATGACCCTAATTTTCCACATCATTTGCATATCATATGAATATACTTTCATGCATCACTAACCCATCACAAATACAAGATATGTGTGCTTACTTGCTTCATAGGTTAGGTGATACCCCTAAAGCTCAAGCAGATGAATTATCAAGGGATAAGTATCATATTCAACACCAAAAGTCTCTATATCATTCATAAAGATTAAGAACTTTCGCTCATCAAAAAATAAAATAGAAAATTGCATCATGACAATCTCATCAAGACTCAAGACCCTTAGTGCACCAAAATTAGGGTTTTGACCTAATTCAATCTCTGGGATGACTTATGGAGCAAGGCATGATCCAAGACCTCAAAATATGTTTCAAGGACTTCAAATACACCATATTAGTCCATTCATGTGATTGGATTAATCTAAAGAACTTGATTCATAAATAATGCAAGAATTCAAATCCATCTGAGCCACAAACTAGGGTTTTGAAGAAAAGTCAACCATACCTTTGACTTTTGGCTAAGACATGATCTCAAACCTTGGGACATGATTCAAAGACACTAAAATATACCCTTGAAATCCATTCATAAGTTTAAAATCACCTTGGGATATTCATTAATTGAGAATCAAGAATTAGGGTTTCTCTGCACAAAATTCATCTGATACACAAAGTCAAAGTTTGACTTTTTGGGAAAAATTAATCATCAAGGACTATTATTCAAGAAAATATGATCCATAGTTGTACTTAATCAAGGATTGATCAAGAAATCAAGGTTACTTGCAAAAAAAGCAAAATTGGAGGAATTGAAAATTTCACTAAGTTATGGAAATTCATGTTCAAGTACCTAACTATACAAGGCCATAACTTGTGATCCAATCAACCATTTTTTGCACTCCAAAGCTCAAAAGATTGATCTTCTTCCATACAACAAGATTTCTAGGTTGAACCATCCCCAAAAAATGCATAGATTTTGAGATATAAGGCCATGAAGTTAGGGTTTCAAGACATTTTGAACTTTGACACTTAGAAATTTTTTTAGGCAGAATCTGTTTTATGTTTTGGCCAACTTTGAAGACATTTTTCACCATGATCCAAGAAGAATCAAGACCAAAGGCAAACATCAAAGTTAAAATAGGATATCTCAACTTTCCAAAGAGTACAAGAACATCCATTGATTCTACTTGAGCAAGGAGATATGATCCTCACAACATGCCATGATCAAACTGATTTTTCAAGACAGTTTTCATGATTACTTGCATCACACGATTTTGAAAAACATATTTGGTGACTTTACAAGCCTTGTCATCCTCCAAGATCAGAAGGAATCTTGTTGAATCACATAATATCTTCAACTTTGGACCATAAGTCAAGGATCTCATCTCTTAGCATGTGAAAAACCATCATTACAAAGCCATGAATTCAATTTTGTTTTTGTGCATTTAAGTGAAGCATTGAATTGGCATGAAATAAGCCATATCAGTTCAGATCAATTCAAAAACAATGAGTATTCAAACCTGCAAAATGCCAATTGAGTCAAGATTCTAGTCATGCTATGGAAGACTTTGGTAACTTAGCCTTTAAGTAAGAGCTATATGGCAATATCCATTGGATAATAGCATGCTCCCTCATCCAACACTATTCATCCAAAATAAATCAGTTCTCCTATAAATAAAGGTCATTTCTCTTCAATTCAAAGACACCAAAACAATACCAAAGACTCGTTTTCTCATTCTCCCTCTTTACTTCAAGTTTTCAAAGTTCCAAAGAGCAAACTTGGAATTTTCAAAACCAGAGCCTAAACCACTCAAACAACCATCCAAACACATCACAAATCATCCATTGGAGGTGTCCAAACCCTCATCTTCATCTCAAATCACCAAAATCAGAAAGTTAACCATCAAAACCTCATATTTTGACTTTTCAGCATTTTTCAAGCAATGTCTTGATCTTGCCCATTTCAAAGCCAAACAACACTTCAAACACTCTCTAAATAACATCCCTAAACTATTCCAACAAGAGTTTCTCAAATGTAACACCATTCGAAAGAGATTCCATTTTGACCACTTTTGAAACTTTTTGCAAAAAGGAGTCAGATTATGTTCTAGAGTTTTCCCTTTGATTCCAAGCATACATTTAGCTTCTATAAGGTGTATTGGTGGTGTCCAAAGCATTGGTTTACTTCTGCAACAAGATTCTTGCAAGTTGATAAGTGAGCTTCAAGAGGTAAGCTTCCTAAGAACTTGAACTTTGAGAAATATGATTTGCTTTGATGTACATTGATCATGATTATATCATATATGTTTTATTTGCTGTGTTTGAATTGTTTTATCATGCTATTTTTGATTGTTTAGAGTTGTAGCATAGAAGTTACAAATTTGAAGCCTCTTTGAAACCACTACCGGGTTTTAAAATGTAGGCAGCTTTAGAAAATTCTAAAACCACCATTGAATTCCTCATGAAATTCTAGGCAGGATCCATCTTTGTTTCATCCATTTTCATGGAGAAATGAAGAAGTTATGCCCCTTCTTGCAATTGAAGAAAAACCTGGCCTCCTTGGGCAAAAACCAGGTCATGGTGCATTTTTTCTGGCCAGGCCTAGGTTATTTCCACCCTTATCATTTAATGGGTGTGGTTTGATACACGGATGTATCACCACCCCAGTGGTTTAACCTGTGCGCCCTATGTACCTTGTCACTGCCAGAACTGGGGTCCGAATCCCCCTCGCCCCAGTTCTTTTATTTATTTTTTTTAATTTTACAACTAAGCTTCATATATTATTACTTGGTTCCATCCTTAGTTCACAATGCGCGCGTGGTAGAGCTGTTTAAGGTTTTGGTTGGCAAGCGAACTGGCCTGGGTTCAACACCCCTGGAGGCCATCTTCCGTTTTTTATCACTTATTTTCTCACTTGTCTTCACATTTTCAAATGTCCATAACTTTCTCATTTTTAATCATTTTGAACCCATTCTTTTTGAAAATTGTTCATGATAATGTATATTTTCTAATTATAAAAAGAAAATACCAAAAATAATTATTTTTTTGATAGTAATGAGTGTTCAAATTTTGTATTGTTTTTAGGGTTTCTTAAAGAACTTCTTGATTCTTTTGAATAATTCCTTGCCTCTCCTTGCTCACAATGACTTGTTTGAACCATATACATCTTGTATGAACCTTAAATGTTGTTATGAATTTGTAAATCAATATCCTCACTTGATTTTAATCCATTTTTAAGTGTATGTTTACATGTGAATGAATGATTAACTTTCAAACATACCATTGAATTTTTGCTTAATCCTTTGCCTTAACATGTTGATTTTATTCCATGATTACATGATTTTAATATGTTTATGTGCCCTTTTGTTGATCATACCATGTTGATATGCTCCTAAAACATTTGAACTTTGCCTTGAAAATGTTTTTATATACATGTTTATTTGTGTGAACTGTGTAATGTTTCCACTTTATCCAAACCCATGTTTAAACCCTAACATGAATGTTTGATTTTTATCAACTTGTCTTAACATGTTTAAATGATATCCTTGCTTCAATGTTCAAGTTTTTCTTTCATAAACTTTCACCATGATAAATACATCTCTTTAAAATACACATCATCTTTCAAATAAACTTTCAAAATCATCTTTTAATCATCTTTTAATTTCAAAACTCTTGGGCCTCTATTCAGAGTGTAAGACCCATCACCCATCACCCATTACTCATCACAACCAATTGTTTTTACTCCTTGGGCCTCTATCCAAAGTTTAAGTCTCATTCCCTCCACTTATTTCAAAATCATCCTCAATAATTCAAATCATTCATCAAATCCATCTTCTGCTTTCAAAACAAAAATAAGCATTGTGCCTCTATTAAAGTGTAAGTCCCTCCCCTCCTCCTCAAAACTTTCTTCAGTTTCTCAAATCTCTCAATAGTTCAAAACTCAAATCTTCAACTCCCATCATACACAACCCTAGTGGCGTCACAATTTCAACTCCATGGGCCTCTATTAAGAGTATAAGACCCATTAAATTTCAAAACTTATTGGGCCTCTGTTAAGAGTGTAAGACCCACCACCTTTTCTTTTCAATAAATCTTGGGCCTCTGCTTAGAGTATAAGACCCAACACCTTTGTAAATAGAATTCAACACATCAAACCCTAAGGGTGCAAAATATTCCATGAATGCAAGCATGTCATATCAATGTCTATACTTGTTGAATCTTCAATCATGTTTTTGTTAAGTTTCTCTTTACATTTATGTCATCCTTAGTTTAGATATAAGTCAAAAAATAGGATCCCTTCAATCACAACTTAGTTCAAGCAACTAGTTCCTTGGCCTCCTCTTGGGCCTTATACAAGCATCATTGCCTCCTCTTGGGCATCATACAAAGAATCTCCCCAGCAAGACAACCTCCTCTTGGGATTCATACAAGGAGACTTGGGAAGTCTTATTCAATCCCCCAGCCTCCTCTTGGGCTTTATCCAAGCATCATAGCCTCCTCTTGGACTTTATCCAAGCATCATAGCTTCCTCTTGGGCTTCATACAAGGACCCCCCCCCCCCCCAGGCTTCTTAAAAGAATAAATAAAGTCTTAGTCCTCTATACAAAGAAATATTTTAGCCTCACCATCCTAGGCTTTGTATAGGATACAACAAATTCTTTTAGCCTCATTCATCTTGATGGCAACTTAGCGACATGTTTTTTTACATCACAACGTCTATTTCCCAAATTTCGAAATTCTCCCCACATGAAAACTTGATTTTCAATTTTATTATTTTAAATGTTTAGCAATGTGGAAATTATGTGGCAAAGTCCTTTTTTAGCGAAATAGTTTTCACGTGGCAATATCAAGTCGCTGGAGCCCATTTTTCTTTAGTGATTCATATGTGGTTTGTGAGAAAGATGGAAAAAGTTGGAAATAGGTAGTTTTGAAGAAGTGGGGAAATTTGAGAATTGAATTAAAAATTGTGAAGGAATATGAAAGGTTGAGATTGGAGTAGTTGATTTTGATCATCCAGTTTTCAATTCTTATGGTTTGATGGATAGGTTTATGAGGATGTATGTAATAGTGATAGTGTAGACAAGTATTGTATTGTTATTGCTTTTATGTCATGTGTCATTTGCATTTTTATTCTTCTTGTGATAAATAAGTACATTTTAAATTGGGAAATTATACGAGTGACCTTTTCAACAATTTGACCAATACTCCAATCTTCATTCTTTCAAAACAATACAACTTCATAGGTGACACTAGGTGTCGTGTAACCAAAATAGATCATGTGTCACCTCTTCTCACTGACCTACATGATATCTTTAATAATAATATGTACATACACATAACAAAACTAGAAAATCATTAAAACCTTGGGCTTCCTCTCAATAATACTTGACTTTGAGTCTTCATCATGACTTAGCATATCATTATGGTGCATCAAGGTTAGTGGTATTCTTCATTCAGAACAAATGACCTCCGAGGTATTTTTTAACATTTTGGACATTCACCTTAAACTCATGCTCTGTCTTTTCATCCAGGGATTCCATTACTCCATATGGATATACCTTTAAAAGTTTAAATGGGCTTGGCCACCATGATTTAAGGTTCCCATATAGTAGTTTAAGTATTTAGTTCAATAGGAGAAAGTTGTGTCTTTCCACTAACTCTCTTTTCTGAAGCCTTGTATAATGCTACTTCTTATTCTTTTCCTTATAGATTTTAGCATTTTCATGAGTTAAGAGTTTATGTTCTTCCAATTCATTCAGTTGCAAAAGGCTTTCCTTACCCATAGCTTGCAAGTTAAAGTTTAATATTTTGTATCCCAAAAGGCTTTATATTGGAGCTCAATGGGAAAATGGAAAGCTTTTCCAAAAACTAGCATGAATAAGATATTCCTAGTTGTGTTTTAAATGCATTTCTATAGGCCCGTAAAGCATCATCAAGGTTCTTGGATCAATCCTTTCTTAAAGGACTCGCCACTTTCTCTAAAAAAATTAGATCTCTCTATTTGACAACTCGAATTGACCATTACATTGAGAATGATAGGTTGTAGGAGCTATATATTTTGCACTATATTTGGCTAACAAATCATCAAATAATATGTTACATAAATGAGTTTCCTCATCAGTTATAATTGCTCGAGGGTGCCAAATTGAGTGAAAATCTTTTCAATTAAAATTAGTTACCATTTTGGCATCATTTTTAAGTGATGCCACGACCTCTATCCATTTAGACACATAATCAACGGTCACTTATATA